>CM057452.1:1138192500-1139618750 GCA_016271365.2 Neoceratodus forsteri
CTCTCTCCCTCTTATAAGAATGAGTGTCATTAATCGTCACCCTCTGTTACCTATCCATTAACGAGTTCCTGACACAGTTCAGCACTTTGGATCCCACTCCTAGGTTGCCCAATTTCTTTATAAGTTTCCTGTGCAGCACATTGTCAAAGGCCTTGCTAAAGTCCAGCTAGTCCATGTCTACTGCCCTCCCCCTGCTCTAGTTCCCTGGTCATGCAGTTGAAGAAATCAATCAAATTTCTCTGACATGACCTTCCTCCATGAATTCATGTTGCCTTTGGTCTGTAGCCCATTGGATTCAAGAGACTCAGCTAATATTTCCTTTAGCAGGGTTTCTATTAATCTCCCTGCCAGTGGTGAGAGACTAACCTAGAGTTGCTAGTCTTCTCCCTGCCACTGCTCTTATGGAGAGGGACAACATTTGCTCTACTCTAATCCTCCAGAACCATGCCTGTTTCCAGTAAGCTGTTGAATAAGGCCATCAGTGTTGCAGTTAGCATCTCCCAGAGTTCCTTTAGCACCCATGGTATATCCCATCTAGGCTCTTAGCCTTACCCACTTTCAGGGAGGCAAGTTCCATCATACTTTTCCTCAAGAAATGGACTTGAGTCCACCTTCACCCCATTATTGATGCTCCTAGTGGTTTGTTTTCCTCCATCCACAGTGAAGGCTGAGCAGAAGTACCTGTTCAGGATGTCTGTTTTTCGTGATCCTCTTCTGCACAGTCTCCCCTTCCACCTCCTCCCCCATCCTCACTATCCCTCCTACTGCTTTCTTCTTCTCACTTATATACCTGAAGAATGTCTTATCCCTTTGGCTATCTTTCCCTTCCTCTGTACATTTTCTGCAATCAAGTGCCTTTTCTGATTCTCTGTTTTGCTTGGCATACCTTCATTTGTTCCCCTCTGCATTTCCTTATATCTCCTGAATGCCACCCTTTTTCCTCACCACTTTGGCCACTTTCCTAATCAGTTCTCTCAGTCACTATATTACTCTTCCTATGATTCATTAAAAATTAATATGTTGTTGTTATTGAAAAGTTTATTGATCAACTGCAAGCCATTACGATATTGCCAAATATGCATGCATACATAAAAACAATAAGAAAACATAAATGCACAAGATGCATTCCATACAGCAATTGCAGTACCTAAAACTTTATAAATACTTTTCAAAAACAAAGCCAGCTTTCTTACAAAAACTTGGCCTAGGATCCTCCAGGTTACCTAAATGAAGGATGTGCAATTTTGTGATGCAATTAGTCCCTATAGACCTCACTTAGTCCTATACTACATGACAAGATGTCCCATCTCCATAACCTCTTGGGCCCTTGTTTGTCCATACTTTGACTTTCTACAGTTATGACCTCCCAGGAAATAGCTAGGGGTGCAGACTAGCAAAAGAGTTTCAGTACAAAAGGACCATCTGGGCATTCTAAGGTGAAACCAGCTGCGCTAGCCACACTACCTCATGCAGTGAACCATCTCAATGTCTTACCATAGGATGAAATCAAGTCACTACATCTAGGTCCAGTAACTGGGCCCATGGTCAACTCACAGGGGTACTTTGCCCAGACAAGAATAGCTGAAAACATAGTCACTAGCCCCACAGTAGGTCAACCCATAAGGCCAGCAAAACCTGCCAACTTCAGTGAAATTCCAAAGGGCACAATGCAGTGCATGCTGCTCTGTGTCCTTATTATCACCAGTTGTGGCAGGATTTATACGCCAGGTACAGTTTGGAAACCATATATGGGTTCCAGCAGACTGTATATATGTCCTCCAATATGACTCCAATATGTCCAAGCATTTTACCCTACTCTGAGACCCACAGGCTATTAACTGGCCCATCCATAACTTCCTAATCAATGTCCTGTTAGAGCTTATGAATGGCTTCCTGAAAAGGTATGTCGGTAAACACCGCTAAAATTTCACTAGGCTATCTTTCAATACGTGACCAGTCTTGCAACTTATAAGCATTTATGTGCATCCCTATTTGAATTACCTCCAATCCACAACTAGGGAAAAGCAGGAACCCCAATTATTTTTACTTTAAAGGGCTAGTCAGAGGGAGAAAATGCAGTTATCAGTTTAGAGACTTAAACATCTCTAAAAACACTATCCACACTGTCCACTACTCATTACTTCTCTAAATCGATACAACATAAAATAGCAGATGGTATCACTATAATGAGTTTTGCTCCATATCATTCACATTATCATCTGAATAAAAGCTGTTGTTCAATCAGTCAGGTTCAGTCAGTAAAATTGTAACAAAAAATAATTCATAACAAAACTACTAGTTAGACACATCAGAAGTATCAGAATGATAATTTATATCCCATGCTATAATGCATAACAATTACAAAATGGAAATCTTTAACAACTAACTGAAGTGCATATTTGCAGGGTAGGATAGATAAATTAACACAATATATGATGGCCTGACCTTGTGGAAGGAAAATGTTTCAAAGCATTCAAAGGCATGTGTATCAGTTAAGCAAGCTAGAATATATTACAGCAATTCATACAAATCTCCAAAATAAAATCATTACTTAAAACATTGTACCTATATGCAGCACATTATATTTGAAAGACAGGCAAAGAAGAGTCCTTCATGCTTAATATTTGTCCATACAATATAAAACTGAATCTGGGGCTCTTTATATCCTGCCATGTTCCTGCTGTCACGTGACACAAGTTAATATAGGAATAATGATATAGCATTCTTCATGGAGCTCATTAAATACGAGCAGGCCTGTAAAACGTCTCATCATACACCCCTAGAAATGACAGTTTATGTGGGCAATATTTTATATTTCAGTGAAAGTTTCATTTCAAGAAAAAGCAGAGTGCCAGGCCACAACAACAATAATAGGAGAGCCCGCTTGTCTGACATCACAGATATATAGTATTGGAAACATTACATCTGGAAAGAGAAAATACCTTGGTATATTCTCCACAGGCTGCCAGAGCTCTGACTTTAGTAAATTAGCAGGCAGTAAGAATGGTAGTTCCCTTCTCATTTTGCTCCATTCCAGTCACTAGGAGTTCATTCATTTTCCAAAACAATTATTTTCTTCAAAGGGGTGCCAAGGCCCCCCTTCCCTGCTAGGGCTCAATGACACCCAGGTTCTTTGGGCTTCCGCCTTGCTTTTCTTGGCTATTCATCCTCCAGACTTTATCCTCTGGGCTTATGTTGAAGTGCCCTTATCTGGGGAATCAAACAAAAAGTTGCTCCACTGAGCACAAATAATTTAAGCTCCTCTAGGCTTGTACAGCTATTCAACTGTATAGGACTATCTGCACTGTTCATTCCCTGTTGTTTTTTCTCCTACCATCATTGTAATATTGTATACTGATTGTTATTGATCTGTACTGTACTCTGAAGTGGAGCTTTGTAAATGAGTCCCTGACTCAAAGGTTGAAATCCACTATCTTCAAATAAATAAATAAATAAATTACCTCAAGGTTGAAACAGACCCTCCTTCCCATCAGCAGGCAACAGTGGCATATCTTTTGAAAAGATAGCATGAGCACATCAGCACATCAGGTGAAGTTGGAATCTCCACCATGATTTCCCGTCATGAAAATCTTTCAAATCCCAAAGGGAACTGGGGAGCCCTGCTCAAAACGAATATGACAAAATCACAACATATATAGTTGCAGCCATAGATATGATAAGTTTAGATATTTCTAGATATTGCTATAAATCTACAAAGAGATTCTCTGTGGTGGCTCACAGTGGTACTGCAGTCAGGCAGGAATTTCTCAACAATATCACAGAAATGTTCGTTATATCTTTGGCTGCAACTGTATTGTTAAATATTTCAGGGTCCTACAGGTTTAGTCCATTATTAAACTATATGCTGGCAGCATAACCTAGAGGTTAGAGTAATGAGCTGTGAATGAGCTTGGTACATTCAGTAGATCTGGGTTTGATTCCCAATCCTCAACTTGCATGCTTAGTGACTCTAAGCAAGTCACTTAACCAGCCCAGAGCTCCCAGGTCGCCTCTGAAACAGGCACTTGTCCCTAGTGGGCCTTACCTGGTTAAGAAAGAATAAAATAAATAAATAAAATTACTAATAAAGCAGAAATAGCTAGAGATCTTTATCTCAGCTTTATCACATGCTTCAGCTATTTTGATCTAGCCCATAGTCATATTCAGTTCAATATCAGCAATACCAGCATATACTGTAGTTGCAAATTTCTCCATTTTCTCAGTTAATTAGAATTTAAAAATAATTTTTCCCCACATTAGTGCATTAGATCTATAAAACAAACAGAAAGTTTTAACTGTAATGGCTATGACAGAGCATTTCAGTGGAATACTTATAAAAGCACTTATTGCACAGCTCCCTCTGCAGCCTGCGCAATGACAGACGTTTCTTTTTCAGATGCTGTCGGTGATTTATTCTCATATTCAGTTTCATTTTCATATTGTGCTCACAAAAAGGTCACAATTGTCTATCTCAAAAAATGTAAATTATTTTCAACGATGTGTAATACAGATCTTTGCTAGAGCTAGCAGCTGAAATTGAGCTCCAAGTTCAAGGATATCTTGCTGGTAAGATAATAACTTCCTCCACTTTTACTGGGTCGAAAAAAGGCAAAATCTGGAATGACACTGAGTGTATAGCCCTTACACAGGAACAGACCCTTTGTTTCTTGATAGCTTAAATAAACATTTCCAGTCTGATCTGATTGCCAAATAAATGAATATTGGAGTTTTGACTTCAGGGTTCATCTGGTTACTCTTAACATTTTTAGGTTCCTCTAAAGTAAGTTTCTTCATTCATTTTTGCTTTTAAAGCCTTTTTGTTTTGGAACACAGAAAGTGTATAAAATGGCAGATAATCCTGGGAAACTGACACTTGAATAAATAAGTATTTCACAAGATCCCTCACAGTTTCAAGTCACAGTCTAGTTTTGTTGGTAAACCCACAATCCCTAGACAGGGCTATCAGATTTGATTCTTCAGCATTTCAATCTTCCAGGATGTATTATAGTTATCCTTAACTCATCCAAAAGTTGTGGTTTCCATTGCCCTTATTTTTCAGATACTACAAATATGGCTTTAATATTCATTTTCACTTGTACAGTAACTGCATTCATGTTCTCCTAATTATTTTAAGCCTCATGTTGTAAGAAATCAACCTAGGCAATACAGGCCTCGAACTGTCACTCAAAGCAGCTAATCCAATCCGGTATCTGATACCTTTCCTAGATCTTCCCAATGTGTCCAAGGTATAATTTATGTGTTTTGTGTCAGTATTCCCATCATTTGCAGCACTGCCACTAGTTTTACCTTTTTAATTGTACTGCACCTCAGCTGTTAGTAATGCAGATGCTGTGAATGCTACATGGGCTAGTTGCCATTCTCAAAGAAGTAGTCAGCGACTCATTGAATCCCAAAGATTTTGCCTCACATTTATAACAGAGGAAGTTGAGGAGACAGTTGTAGTAACAAACAATTGTTTATTAACTTTACTTTCTGCTGACGTTACTGAGGTTGGTCTAGTGGATTTCTAGTGAACAAAGAAGTTGTTTCCCAAACAGATTGCCAACCTGTGTTCCCATTCTGGCTGCACTTCTTCCCCAACTGCTGGGCTGGTAGTTGAGGAACTGTTTTTCCAGCTGGTTAATTTTTGAGACATGCAATTTTCAGAGGATGTGCTGGATCCACTCTCTTATCTGTCATTTGCAGACTGATTTTGAAGGTCAAAGAAAGTTTCTTAAGCTTCTATTTTTTTTTTTTTGCATTATCTGTTTTTTCCCCCTGTGTGCTTCAGAACCTGCCACTCCTTCAGGCTGCCATGGTCCCAGACATGCCTGCTTCTACCCCCTCAAGCCTCCTTATCTCATATTGCAGCCCTCCCTGGGGTAACCCTGTGTAACTCTTCGCCAGATGGGTCTCTCTCCTCCAAGGGGGAAGGCACCGGTGGGGACTGGCCAGCACACTCTACTTTTGGCCCCAGGGCACTGCTGAAGAGAACACGGCTCCTTTTGAGGGTTTTGGAGGTGTCGGCAGACTGGCAGCCATTATCCAGCCAGTCCCAGAGCAGTTTCTGCTTTTCTAATTTTTCCCCCATTGCATCACTCATGCAGTGCTCCTGGTCTCCAGCAGGGCTACTGCAGAGTGATGTGGCCCAGCTACCCTCCCCAGGAGAGGAAAGCAGTCCTGCAGATTCTCAATCTTCTCCATCCCCTCCCAGCTCCTAGCATCATGAGTCCATTCCCAAACTTGGGTCACCGGCGTTGCATGAGGTGTGGTGTCCTGCACCTCAACCCTCAGTGCCACTGGGTCAGCCAAGCTTCTAATTTTTTCAGTTTAAGTATTGCCCACATAATGGTCAAAGAAATGGCATCTGCCTCAGTCAGCTATATTGTTTCCTCCTAGTTACACTGAGCTTCACCCCTATTTGGCTTCCAGTTGGACCTCAATCCTTACCGTCTTATGGTCACATAACCCCATCAGTTCCTGGACTATTACATTTTAGAAACCATTCACTATACATGAATAACAGGTCATAGGCCTCCTACCTTGTTGGGAGGGATGAAAAGTCTGTGTTGTGAAAATCATTGAGTAGGGCAGTGAGGTTGTAAGACTTGAATGACCTACCTAAGAAAATGTTCACGAGGGATTTGGAGTGATAGATCTTGTGTATACAGTAAAACATATGATGGTTACTGAAACCATCTAGAAGTGATGTGGTGAGGGTGTGTGGATAAGACCCAATCAATAAGGAAGCAACTGGAAGAAAGATGGTCTGCATTGTGAAAATGATCTTGTAAGGCAGTGAGGTTGTGAGACATGAATGACCACCCCAAGACAATTTTCATGGGGGATTTGGGGTGACAGAGCTGGTATATACAGTAAAACATACAATGATCACTGAAACAATCTAGAAATTATAAGGTGAGGGTGTGTGGATAGGACCCATTCAATAAGGGATTGAATGGAAAAAAGAGGGTTACAGCTGGTAGGTTTAGACATTAGTTGCATTAAGTTTACAGAATCAATTGCATGGATGATACTTTAGCAAAGGGAGAGACAATTAACATCTAAGTCACCAATTATCAGAAATTCACTAGAAGTAGAGAGAGTAGAAAGGGAGAAAAAATATCTGGGAGGGAATCAGAAATGGCTTGAGAAGAATAATATGCTAAATAGGAGGGATGGCATGGAAAATTACTCTGCACAGATAAACTTGTGAGAAGAAGGAACAGCATCACAAGACATAACCTCAAAGGTGACACTCAGACATGCATCAGTACTGTATTGTAAGAACTCAATCCCATCACTTCCCATGGTCCTGCTCTCTATGCATCATATCCTCAAACACCAACATTAGAATCAACAATCCAGACAGCAGACAAGATTCTGTAATGATGAAGCCATTGGGATGGTCAAGCAGACCCACAGCCTAAGCTGATCAAGCTTAGGAGTAGACCCCTGATACAAGATGAATGACACTCAAGCCTTTAGAATGAGGAGTGGTAGAAGGGTGGGGAGGCAGGGGACTAGGGTTGATATCCATATTACATGACTAGGTTGATTTCCACATCACATGACAGAAAAGCGGAAGGATAACGAGAGTCGGGTTGGAATGGATGTTAAAATGGTGGAAATGATGATAGATCGAAGAGCTAGGAGAAGTAAAGAGACAGAGCAATAAGTAGCTCAACATTTACAGCGGTGAAGGGAGGAGGCTAGTATTTATGTACACAGAGAGGTAAAAGAGGTAGAAAAGGAGTAGAGGAATGGGGAGGAAAGGAGGGAGAGACTGAAGTGTAAAGATAACAAAGGACAAGGTTGAGAAACTGAAACAGTAAAAAGGAGAGGCACACTTAAAAATTCTGTATATAATTATGATAAACAAATTACAGACAAGGCAAAGCTAACTCCTTATTATCTGTAACTCCTCTAAACAAATGAGCCAGTACAACAAGGCCTATAGCAAGGCTAACAGGATTCTGGGTTATATCGGGAGGAATACTGATAGCAGAAGAAAAGAGGTAACATTTCCCCTATACAGATCACTGGTGGGGCCTCACCTAAAGTACTGCACCCATTTCTGAAGTCCTTACCTCAGAAAGGGCAAGAATAGGTTGGAAACAGTGCAGAGCGGAGTAATTAAAATTATTCAGGCCAGCAGGGCAGATCCTATGAGGAGCGTCTCAAGGTACTAAATATGTGCTCACTGGAGATCAGAAGGAAGAGGGGAGATATGATAGAGACCTTCAGATTCCTTAAAGGAATTAACAAGGTAAACTGTGGGGAATTATTTACCCTGCATACTAACTTGTGGTCATGAGTGGAAGTTAACAGGAGGGAGGTTCAGAGGGGCGTGAGAAAGTACTTCTTCACAGAAAGGGTGGAATCTTGGACCAGTCTGTCTGCTGAGGTGATGGGTGCTGCAAACTCAGTCAGGAGATTCAAGCCGGCATGGGTTGGAATAAAGGGAATAGTGGTTGACCAGGCAACAAGACCATGGAGGAGAATGGGATAGGACAGGAAGGGTTAATACCCTGGAGGAACAGTAGGTTCCAGGGAAGGTTCCAGTGATTATAGGGAGTACTGGCAAACTGATTGGACCTCTGTTTTTTTTCTGCCATCATGGTCTATGTTTCTATGTTTCTATGTAACTGAGACAAGGTAGTAAGCAGTTAAATCAAGAAATAAAAACTGAAATGAGTTGCAACAAAATGACATGAAGTAGAAATATCTTAAGCAAATCTAAACCAAATGCGTGCCCCCCCCACCAAAATACACCATAAGTAAACAGAAGTGCAAAATTAGTCAGTAAGGTAACTTACAAACACATTTGTGGCTAATTCTTCCTCCTGCTCAGAGGAAGGGGCTACTGCAGCTAGATGGTGGAAATTGAAAGTATTTCTGAATCAGTTGCTGCTAAAGAGGTATCAGGGAACCAGATTCCCCACTCACAACAGACTGAGTCCAAAAATATAGGCAATGGCATTCTGCCACAGTACCTGCTGCAATGAACTACTACAAACTTCTGATGGTGACTCTGAAGATTCTGGAGCTATATAAAGGGATTTATGGGATGGGGGGTTAAATCTCATGATGACAGGTATGTTGCTAAATGGTATAAATTGTAATAGCTCTTACACTATAGTGAATGCTTTTAACTACCACTTCTTTGATCTGTCCAAATACTGCACTTTTGCATCTGGTACCACTGACATGGATGCTCATGCAGATGACATGGCCGTCCCCATGTTCTATTTGAGGGCTGTGACACAAAAATAAGTGTCAGGCCTTAAGAAATCAATTTTCCCTGCAGCAGAGTAGACTATGATGGGCTTGAATCCAGACTTCTTAATGAGCAACTCTGTACTTCAGCCTGTGCTTTCATGAATATGAAGTTTTAGTTGCTGCAGTTTACTAGACAATACATTTTTTCATTTGCAATGTTCCTTTCCAAGATTTACAGCACATCTTAGTAGTCCATCTTAAAAGTCTGTGTAGAAACATTCGAAAACACTTGCCTCTCTCTGTAAACCTCACAGTGCCTTTGATTATGGCATCATAGTGCTCACCATGGCAACAGACTGTGATGTCACAAACAACAATTCTGTGGTTAGCAGGGGAAACCAGATACAGTCTGAAAGACTCAATGAGATAACTGCTGTTTTATTTACAATATTTAGTAGATCAACAGCAGGGAAAGTAAAAAAATAAGCAAAGAACTAGAAAATAATAACATTACAACATAATTGTTGTAAACCTAGTGTTGTTAAGCTTTTATTGTAATGGAGTTGCTCTTAAGGTTGCTGTCCCCATCTTGCTTCCCTAACCAGAATATTGAATTTATCACTAACCCTCTAGGTACCCAGTATATGGAAGGTTGCCAAGACTGTACCAATGTTCAAGAAAGGAGATCCAAAGTTATTGGAAAACAGTCACCCTATAGCAAATGTGTCTGTCCTTAGCAAGAGAGTTCAGATGCTAGTGGCCTCACGAGTCACAGAGCACCTCCACAAATATGAACTGCATTCACCTGCCCAACATGACTTTAGACAGGGTCACAGTGCAACCACAGCCTGATCCAGTTAACAAATGACACCAAGGTAGCCATGGACAGGGGCATGTTCACTGGAACGTTGTTCATTAACCTGACAAAAGCCTTTGACCTTGTTGATCACACTACTTTCTAAGCCAAAGTGTTGTTCCTTGACATTTTGCCAAAGCTATGAACTGACTCTCTAGCTATCTGGGTGATAAACAGCAGTTTGTAAAAGAAAATCAATCAAAAGCCATGGCCATAGTGCTCTTGTATTAGCACCGCTCCCTTCCTGCTGAGATGGCTTCGGTTGGATCAATAAACAGTTTACACAGCACACCCTCATGATGATGCAGGTCGCACCATGGAGAGCTGTACATTTGTGGGCCATATTGTTTCAACTGATGTCAGTAGTGATGCGCTGCCTTTGTGACGATTCTCCCTCAAACACATATGCCTTGTTATGAACAATGAACAAGAAGTAATACACAATGACCTCAATTTTAAGTGGAGAAATACTTTATTGGAACAAGTGCTACATTAAATACTTTTGTCCCAATGCTATTATTGCCTGTTGTTTTGTTCTTACTCGTATGCCAGTTGGTCTCTCTGCTATACTTGCTTGCTCTGGCAGACAGAGACTCATGGGACCAGTGGAGGATGCCGGAAGAGAAGGCTTTGCACTTGAGTGAGCGCAGCAGAGGATTCACACCAAAGGTTAACATGGTTACTCAGATACATGTCCTTACTCCTAAGTGAGAGCAACAAAAGGATCTGAAATGCACTTAGCGTGCTCCAGTAATGACTACACAACTGACTTTGCAGTGCATCAGCTTGTGCACATGGGTTGATGCACTGCAAAGTTAGCAATGTAAATAAGCATTAAATCTGACCTTACCACTATTAACTTTTAAGTCCCTCAAGGCTCCATACTGGGCTTGCTACATTTCACCATTTTAAGGTTTCCTTGGACTTGCACAGGAGATGTTTGCTATAGTGAATGGCATTTCATAGGTGTGTTGGTGTTGTGTCCAGTGCAGATCAAGCTACTTTGTGCTTGTTCCTGACACACCAATGAGTATTCAACATAGCGATGACAGTAGGGACATTTTGGGGATGAAACTTTGTGTGCTTGAAAGAGTGAAGCGCTCCATGAGAGAGCACTTCTGTCCTTTGATTTGCATAAAGCCGCCCAGCAAGGAGCCAAGCGGCTTCATGACTTTGTTCATCGTGATTCCCCAATTTTCATGCTTGCCCCTTTTCCATCCCTGTAGCTGCACAAATGGTGGCCATATACTTACTGCACTTTTGATCTGTACAGCATTCCCAGGTCCCGATAGCAATACAATTCACTGGCTATATGAAGCTACTGGAAGGTGAGTTCCTTTAGCTGTGTCAGAATTTATAATTCGGCCAGTAAACAGAGATCCAGCAGTGCCATCCACATCACATGGTGAAAATTCTGTCCTGTGTTTATGAACTCCCCTATTCTTATGTACTGTCTTGTAAAGCACTACTGGCAACTGGCCCCCTATCCCACATTGAGCTCCCCCCCAAGTGATCAGGGAAATGCAGTGCAGATTGAGAGTGTGTGTGTTTAAATGAGGACAACATTTAATCCAGTAATCCATCGTTAGCGGTGGCAGTACCCCCCTCCCCAAAAAGAGAGAAACTCAGGTTTTGTGCAGTGGTCCTGAAGTGCAGCTCACTGGTTGGCAGTCAGGAGCACAGATCACTGTCCCACAGGCAGATGTCTCATCCCTTTCCCACCCAGTTCCCCATAGATTGTGAGAGACAGCAAGAGTGATAGTGTGTCAGGCAACCCACTGACCAGCCAGTCACTGCTTCAGAAGGTTGTGTCATTGCAGTGAGCTGTGTTAGTGGTTCCCACTCCCTAGTGCACCGTGTTGCATGTGAGAGGTCCCGAAGCAAGAGACAGCAGTCATAGTTCACCATGCTTCTGCATGGTGTATGTAGAAAGCTATCCTGCACCAATAAACAGAGAGAAAGAAAGACTGCTAGTGAGAGAGGGACATCCACCCATCAGCTTGGTGTGTGTGTGTGGTGGGGAAATGGTAGTAGCAGGGCTGGGGAAACTGACTGTCTCAGGCCTGGCTGCTCCATGTGTGTATCGATGTTGCTAAGCAGCAGTTGTGTAAGTAACTGCTGTTTGTGTGTTCCATGTTTTTTATGTATTATTCTTTTAGTCCATAACTGACAGTACAGAGTGAGTGACAGTGAAAAAAAACAGGACATTCTCTTCCCTGTGCCTGGTCCGGTTTCTCACTTGTAGGGATACAGCAGCATTGAACCAATCACAGCAGTGAGAGAGAGAGAATGATGGTGTTGGGGGGAGAGAGAGAGAGAGTGACACGGAGTGGAAGTAAGGCAAGACTGAGACCAGTACATTCTCTCATGCCCTTTCTCTGGTCCGGTGTCTGTGCTGGTGACCGTGATATGCATTAAAGTGCTACAGACATAATCTGTGGATGCGGTCACTGGAGGAGAAATGGCACACAGAGACAGGCAGCTGAAGTTATTTCACCCTGCTCCCAACCATGCAAGGAAGCGTTCAGCATTGTCAAATGCTTATTATCAATAATATCTCTATGGTTCCTGCCTCACACTCCTCCCTGCTTTATGCCAATGATACGGGGTTTACACTAAACCAATAATGTGGTGGATATTAACTCTCAGCTCAGTGTCAACAATATGTAAGGTTCAGTCTTGATTATTACAGAACACCCTTCTCTTAAAATCTAGCAAGACTTACTGTTATTTGGTCCTACACCCAAACTGAGGGCCTGTGCAGACAAATAAATAAAACAAACACAGCTGCTGCAGAAAGCTCACAGAGTTTAGAGAACCAGGGCTTAAAATCAAAGGATAAAAGACTAAGAAAAGAGTTCCTACAGTATAGAAGATACATTTATAAACAAGCATTTGTCAATACCGAATGTTTGCTTGCTGGCATTGGCATTGGTAGTGTAAGTTACAGAGCTGCATAATAGGAATGGCAGCGAAGTATTGAACTGAAGCCAACCCTCCACCACCCTGCAGAGAGTGACAGGCATTGGGGTGTGCCTTTGGGTCGTCAGGCATAATGACCACGCCATTTCACCGCACCCTACCCTGCAGACACTGACAAGGTGTGCCTTGGGGTCTTTGGCCCTTATGCACACCCCATTCCATCGGGAAATACGGTGAGATGGGTGCGGTATAGGAGAATGGGGTGAAGTTTGGCCCGAAGAGTCCGAGGCACACCTTGATGCCTCTCACTGGCTGCAGGGTGTGGGTGGGGGTGGAAGGGTATGAGCACGACAGGCAAGAATCCAAGTCACACCCCTGATGCCTGTCATTCTCTACAGGGTGGGGCGTTATGATCGGAAACACTAATACCTCAGGCATTCGTTGGTATTTTCACTCCAAATTTTCAACATGTATTTTTTTTGTGACCCCCACCTCATGAACAGTGGCAATATCAGTTTATTAGCTGAAAACTGCTTTTGCACAGCGACTATGACATTTGGCACCACAGGTGCAAAAACACATTCCGAACAGGATGTGAAAAATGACAGCGGTACTGTTCATGGGAGGTGTAAAAAATGGCAATGTTGAAAATCTGCTATGAAAATCTTTAAAAAACTGGTGAAGTCATGAGCGTGCATAGAAACTGTGCAACGCACACCCGTAATGTAACTAGTTTGGGAATTTTTTTACAGCAGATTGTTAACACAGGCATTTTGGGACCTCTGATCATGGACAGTGTCAGTGTGATTTTCTTTATCTCTCCCAAACAATGATTTCCCACAGCTACCACGCATTTCTGTGCTGAAAGTGTGAAAACACATTTCGGCCATGTTGTGGAAAATGACAGCTGTACTGTTCATAAGGAGGTGTGGAAAAATGCCACTGGTGAAAATCTGGACTGAAAATATTACAAATTCATGAACTTACAAGGGTGCGTGGAAACTGCGCAATACTCACTCGTAACACAGTCATTTTATGGAGTTTTGTCACCAAAGTTTCAACATAGCCATTTTAAGACCTCTGCTCATGACCAGTGTCACTGTGATTTTCTTAATCTGTCCCAAACATGGTTTTTGCAAACTGACTGTACCTATTGTGCGCTACATGCGGAAACACATTTTGGGTGAGATGTGAAAATGGTAGCTGTACTGCTCATAAGGAAGTCGGTAAAATGGCACTGTTGAAAATCTGGTGTGCAAATATTACAATTCGCAAACTTGCAGAAGGCAGATAGGACTGGCGCAACGCGGCTCCTAAAACAGTCATTTTGGGAATTTTTCACCAAATTTTCAACATAGCCATTTTAACACCTCTGCTCATAACCAGTGTCACTGTGACTTTCTTAATGTGTCCCGTTACATTGATTTTGCACACCAATTGCGCCACTGTGCACTACATGAAGCGGAAACACGTTACAGGTGAATGTGAAAAATGACAGCTGCACTTGTCATAAGGAGGTGTGGTAAAATGGCAATGTTGAAAATCTGGAGTGAAAATATTGAAATTTCAGAACTCACGAAGCGCATGTAAGAACTGCGAACGATGCTTGTAAAATGGTTATTTTAGAATTTTTCACCAAATTTTCAACACAGCCATTTTAAGACCTCTGCTCATGAACTATGTCACTGTGAATTTCTTAATGTGTCTTGTACATTGATTTCGTGCATCGACTGTGCCATTATGCTCTACATGGGCGGAAACATGTTTTGGGTGAGATGTGAAAAATGACAGCTGTACTGCTCATAAGAAGGTGTGGTAAAATGGCAATGTTGAAAATCTGGAATGAAAATATTGAAAATTCGTGAACTTCTGGCGTCGCGTAGGAACTGCGTAATGCACACTCAGTAAAACAGTAATTTTAGGATTCTTCCACCAAATTGTCAAATAGACTTTTGAGAGCCCACCTTATGAACACTGGCAGTGTCATTTCATTAATCATTCGGAAAGGTGATTTCATGCAGTGGCTGCAAAATCACCCTTCGGACCAGTAACGCAATGACAGTGCAATAATTATGAGGAGGGTCCCAAAACCCATGTTGAAAATTTGGTGCAAAAATTCCAAAAATGCCTGAGATATGCAACAAAGTTGAAAAACCTATCTATCCCATTATACAGCTTACGGCATTTCCTTAGTTCACGGTCAGCTTTGAAGAGGCAGACGATCCTGGTCCACTCAAGATCATCTGCTACCGGACTCGGAGGGGTATGGGGTGAGGGGTGTGTGGGGAGGCAGGGGTGCAGTGGGTGGGTGCGGTTGTGGAGGGGCAGGAGACCGCGAGGGACCATTTTTCTTTACAGGTTTTTTTGTTTTAAAAGACGACGGGATGTTTGCCATGCTGGGGTGGGCTCGGCATGGCAAAAGGATGCTGGGGGGGCGGAAGCTGGACGGGATTGGGCACTCTGCCGGCCATGGTATCTGTTGCCATGCTGGGGTGGGCTCCCAGCGTGGCACCCTGTACTTGGGGACAGTGGAGCCAACAGGGATTGGGCACCCGCTGGCTATACAGTGTGTGCATTGGGGGCAGCAGCAGCATATTTTGTGTGTGTGTGTGTGTGTGTGTATGTAGGGGAGCATGCATGAGCAGGCGATATCTGATTGCTGCTCACTGAAGTGTAGCCCCCCTTCAACTGTATGCCACTGCATTTTGGAGCTGTCATAGACAGCTCCAGCAGGCATTGGAGAACTGCAGCCGTGCTGCAAACACACTGACCGAATGGAACAGGGCTGACACACCTCCAAAACTACGATGATGGCACTATGTTTCTTGCACATGCGCAAGCAAACATAAAAAGGTGGTGCATCAACGTGTGACTGAAAACAAAACAAAATGGTAATATTACATGAACACTTGAAATAGAAAATAGAGTTAGAATTGAAATTTCGATCATAGATGTTCTTCGGAATTATCCTAACAAGAAAATATCAAAGTTGACTTTGCTTTTTTTCTTTTAGATAATTGCTGAAGACCTATGTACGAAATGTCGATTCTAACTCTATTTTCTATTTTCAAAGTCCATTTAATATTAGAATTTTTGTTATGAATAAAAGGTTGATGAACAAATAAGTTAGTAAATCCAGCAAGGCCTAATAGTTATGCTAGTGGAGAATATTATTGAGTTAAATACAGAAGTTTAGTTTACCTTGTGGTTTTCATCCACCAGTGCCTTTGCAGATGAAGCCTGCAAAATCACAGGAAGGTTACAGGATGAGTTAAGGAAGAAAATTATTTTTCTGTGATGAGAATACACTACTTTAGATATGTGCAAAATGCAAACCCCTGGAAACTCTTATATTCTTGTTTGTTTATAGCTGATGTGACCTTTGGAATCTAGTCATTTTCCTATTATAAGTGCAGTATGTCACAATTGTTTTAATAACTAAAGACTGTACTTTCTATTGGGGGTGCTCTCAACTCAAAAATATTCAAATTGGATAATTTGGTAGGCCATGTTATTGAAATGAAAATTGCACAGTAAGTAAGGACATTTCTGAAAAATCAACTTTCAGCCCCCTGCCCAGCCTGTCAGTTTTATCCTTCCTTGGTTAAAGTGACTTCCATTGGAAGCTGTGCCAATAAATTGCTTTACAGGTGTTTATTGCATTGGTGGTTTGTAACTGGAGTTTAGAGCCATTAATGTCGTATATCTCACTACCACATCCCAAAATTTCCATTCTGGGCTCTGACAAAGGTCTCTCTGGGACTGTTTATCTCCATTACTATACATGATGGACCCATCAACCCCTACATTTTTAAATGATAATTATTTGATTTTTGTAACAATGTATTATATTTGAGGAATATACAGTATGTTCCTTGGTGGGGGGGGGGGAGTCCCATCGCACCACACTTATTATAGTAGAGGGAGATTTTCCTCCCTGTGCTGCCAGGTCACCCTTGTAAATGGACTTTGTGCCCCGTAGGTCTTACCCGTTTACCACAGAATAAAAATAATGAAAACAATATATCAGATATTTTTTACCATATTGTTGTGGCATAGTTGGTTCACTGATGGCGTGAAGTTTATCTATGAGATGGACTTGTGAGCTGTTATTTCTTTTTTTTCACTTTATAGTACTGTTATAAAATAAGCAGTGGTGACCTACTGTATTTGATACAGTTTCTTGGCTCAGCGTTCTTAGCTTTGGGTGCATTTTGTTTTTTCTGTGTTTACCATATTGTTATATTTAAATGTTTTGTAAATAGTGTTTTTTTAAATGTCTAACTTTTGTTTCTTGATCGGCATACATCAGTATGAACGACACAGTTTTCCAAGGGGTTTGAATGTTTCTAAATTACTTCATGGAGGGAGACAATGCCCGATGTGATGTTAGCCACTGCATTAAACTACATGTGTGGTATTCCAAAAAGGAGACCATGTCCTTCTTGTAGTTTAAATGCGAGGATACATTTTATGGTCATTTTATTAAAACACATACTATTTATGTAAATCATAAAACTACATCACTTTAAAAACATGTTTTAGAAAACCATTAACTGCAAGGTGTGTGTTCTGTGACCCTAGGCACAGACTGAAGAAATCCTGATCTCCAAGACCCACCTCTAAATAAGAATAGACAACGTACTTTGCATGAACAGTCTCATTTTCTGCTTTGAGGGTTTTTAAAGCGTTCAGCTTGTTATAGTGCTGTTTACTGAACCAGTTACAGAGAGAGAAGACACAATGATCTCCTTCATTTACTTTGCCTGGGCAGTGCTGATGTATATTCAGGGTAAGGACAGATAATATCATTCATAAATTAAACTGAAAGGCTTGTCTTAAACAACTTTATCTCTAATATAATTATAAGTTGTAATCTTGGGAATGTAGTAGAATTACAGCACTGTACTATTTAAGTAGCCAGAATACTAAAAGTTCCTGTTTATGTGCTCAGCAGTTTAAGCATTAACTGCAACATTTTATCTTTTCTTTCTATGCAGATTCCAAAGGGACATTGTGATGACTCAGTCTCTCTCTCTAAGTCTGTATTACCAGGAGAAACCGTCACTATTACCTGTAAAGCCAGTTCAAGTATTTCCAGCTATATAGCCTGGTACCAGCAGAAATCTGGACAAAGTCCCAAGCTCCTAATCTATAGTGCCAGTACCCGTCCCTCTGGAGTCCCGGATCGGTTCAGCGGCAGTGGATCTGGAACTGACTTTACATTTACAATCAGCAATGTTCAGACTGAAGATGCTGGAGCTTATTACTGTCAGCAGGGATACAGCTTCCTCTCACAGTGATACAGACCATAACAAAACCTCCTTTAGTGACAGTTACACAAACCATGAGCAGTTATAAAGCATGCAGGTGGTGCATACCCTTGGGGGTTAAACTATAGGATACCCATCCTTCCCTTTAAAGTAACAACTGTTTTCTGGTTCTGCCACAGTTTCTTAAGGGTTGACCAAAAGTATGGAACTCATTCCAGACAATTTCTAGCACCACATGACCAACCACTCAGTCTATGTCTCAGTTTGTTAGTTTTGAGTGCCACACATGTGAACTTACTTTAGTAAAATTCTAGCATAACATTTCTGCAATTGCAAGTACATTTGGTATGGCATTTCTTAGCTTTACAAGCAATCTTAAATTTGTAGATGTTTAAGTTTTCTTAACAGGTGAAAATGCAAACATACTAGTATCACAGAACAACAGCACTGTCAATTCTTTGTAAAGCTGTTGATCTCATGCACACCCCATAACCAGAAACACTGGTTCTTGATAAAGTTATTCTAGGTCACTAGGTGTGATCCTGTACACTGCATCCCCAAACATTGGTGCAGCCCTTTGTTCTAAAGTGACTTGTAGCATTCAATGTTATCCCCCCAACACACACACACATAGAAAAGCTGATTAGGGATCCAGCCTGGGCCTGTGTCTGAATAAAGCTGCAGTAAATGTATTCTGAGCTCACCTTCTGCTACAACCAACCTTATCCAGAGATGTGTTTTGGATCCAACTGAGCCTTCCTTGATCATCTCTAACGTCCCACCTTCTTCCACTGAGAACTGGTGGCCTGCCGTTTACCTTGAGTCTTACCTGCTTCTTACCTGTCTCTACAGAATAGTATGTGAAACTGGTAAAAAAATGTTATATTTTATTTCAATAATCTGACTTGTAATGGATAGACTTCTATCTTAGCAGTTGGTTTCCAAATTGTAAAATTCAAAATCAACAAAATAAAAATAAATGTTCTAATTAACCCTTTAAATATGGCAAAATACTTCTGTTTTGCCAAATATTTGTATTATAGCAGTCTCAAAATAAAACCTTTTGGGAAGCTCATAGCTAACAGCTCAGAGCTGAAAGAAAAGCATTTTGCCTCAAAAAAGGATCTGAGAAGTTTCAAGCATAACTCAGCTGTTGGCTAGACTACAAAGCCTCTTTAATGCCTGAATTGAGGCAGCATCAGTTATAGGTTAGAGCACTAAGCCTGTGACTCTGGAAACCCACCAGACCTGGGTTTGACTCCCACAACCTCCACTTGCATACTGAGTGACCATGAGCAAGTCATTAAACCTACCTGTGTTCCCAGGATGCACCTATAAATGAGTTTCAACTCTGTGTGCCATATCCAGACACAAAATTCTAAAATAAAAAAAAGATTATTTTTCGGTTGTGGACTCCATAAATTCTGTCTGAAGAAAGCAAAGGTAATATGTATAACAAAATGAAAAGGATTTTGTAGGAAGCCATGAAATATCAAAGCAGCACAGCTAGGTTGTTTTCTCCAGTATCAGCTGGAATACTATATGAACAAGACAGGTCTTCCATTTGCATCATAGTTAGAGTCTATAAGAAAGCAAGCAAGAATGCTATTCAATCTGATGCAAAATGGACAGGATGATTGGCTGAAAAAAAGAATAATTTAACTCATACAAATTTTGCTTTGAAAGTGTATCTGCGGTTGCTCCAGTCCAGTGTTGTATGTGTGTGTGGGGTATCCACATGCACATATCCCTCCCCCCCCAAAATAACAATTAAAATGCCAGCAGTTTTGCATGAAGTATTCTGCATATAGTCCATGGTTTTGTAGCAAAATATTAATTTTGTTCTCAGAGTTTGCTCCTGGTTTATTTATAATCTGGTACAGTATGTTACACTGTTCATACTGTACCAGAAGGAGGTGGGGAGTCAATGTAATCCTGACATTGAACCTCATATTTGTCCATGCCGGAGAAGAGAATTCTACTCCTTGCCTCTCTTTGTATGTTGGTCATCCTGCCCACTGTGTGGTTCTGCCCCCTTAATACTGGCACTGCCAGTTCATGCTAAAGTCTCTCAGTAGCCTGCTGTGATCCTGCCTCCAAAACACCACCACCACCTGCTCTTGCTAAATCCACTCTGGGACAGTGTGTGATTCTGTCTAACACCCGAACATCATCACCACCTATTCTTGTTAAATCCCCTCTGTGGCACTGTGCAGTATTGTTGGTTCATGCTAAAGCAGCTCAGTGGCACTGTGTGACTCCCCTTCCCCAAACACCATCACCTCCTGTTTTTGCTAAATCCCCTCTGTGGCACTGTGTGATCCTGTGTAATCCTGACAACTACTTGAACACTGGCACCACTGGTTCTTGCAAAAGCTGCTCAGTCAGATTGTGTGATTCTGCCCCTGAACACCAGCACAGCCAGTTCTTGCGAAACACTCTGTCTCAACAAAGTGCAGCACTCAAAAGACAATGAGCAGAGCAAAATTCAAAATATAAAATACTTAATATGTGCTCAGACACCTGCGTGCGCGAGGAAGGCTGGGCTAGCTGAAGTGCCTGAGACATTTGCCACTGTAGCTTAATCTGAGCAGATGATAGGCATTGAAACTTGGGCATTAGCCTTTGCATTTACTTTTTGCATTTGTCACATTTGTGGTTTAAATGCTGTTTTTGCCTTATCATGTCTGCTGTTTATCTATGAAGACATCTGAGCACATATTAAACTATCATGTATTTTCAGTTTTGCTCTGCTCATTGTTTTTTTGAGTGCTGCACTTGTTGAGACAGAGTGTTTACATTGGAAGGGCTGACTTCTCTTTGATGTGAAGGACTGAATCCTGATACCACCATTGTGACATCTTTGAAGAAGAGACAGTTGTTGCCAAAGCAGGTCAGTGGCACTTTGTGATCCTGCCCCTCCCAAAACATCATTGCCACCCACTCTTGCTAAATCCCCTCTGTGGCATTGTGTGATGCTGCTTACCATGCGAACACTGGCACTGCTGGTTCTTGCTGAAGCTGCACAGAGGGATTGTGTGATCTCAGCCACTGAACACTGGCACTGATGGTTCTTGCTGAAGCTGCTCAGTGGGATTGTGTGATCCCACCCACTGAACACCGGCACTGCTGGTTCTTGCTAAAGCTGCTCAGTGGGATTCAGTGATCCCACCCACTGAACACCGGCACTGCTGGTTCTTGCTGAAGCTGCTCAGTGGGATTGTGTGATCTCACCCACTGAAGACTGGCACTGCTGGTTCTTGCTGAAGCTGCTCAGTGGGATTGTGCGATCCCATCCACTGAACACTGGCACTGCTGGTTCTTGCTGAAGCTGCACAGTGGGATTGTGTGATCTCACCCACTGAACACCAGCACTGCTGGTTCTTGCTGAAGCTGCTCAGTGGGATTGTGTGATCTCACCCACTGAACACTGGCACTGCTGGTTCTTGCTGAAGCTGCTCAGTGGGATTGTGCGATCCCATCCACTGAACACTGGCACTGCTGGTTCTTGCTGAAGCTGCACAGTGGGATTGTGTGATCTCACCCACTGAACACCAGCACTGCTGGTTCTTGCAGAAGCTGCTCAGTGAGATTATGCGATCCCACCCACTGAACACTGGCACTGCTGGTTCTTGCTGAAGCTGCTCAGTGGGATTGTGCGATCCCACCCACTGAACACTGGCACTGCTGGTTCTTGCTGAAGCTGCTCAGTAGGATTGTGCGATCCCACCCATTGAACACCGGCACTGCTGGTTCTTGCTGAAGCTGCTCAGTGGGATTGTGCGATCCACCCACTGAACACCGGCACTGCTGGTTCTTGCTAAAGCTGCACAGTGGGATTGTGGATCCCACCCACTGAACACCAGCACTGCTGGTTCTTGCTAAAGCTGCTCAGTGGGATTGTGTGATCTCACCCACTGAACACCAGCACTGCTGGTTCTTGCAGAAGCTGCCAGTGAGATTGTGCGATCCCACCCACTGAACACTGGCACTGCTGGTTCTTGCTGAAGCTGCTCAGTGGGATTGTGCGATCCCACCCACTGAACACCGGCACTGCTGGTTCTTGCTGAAGCTGCTCAGTGGGATTGTGCGATCCCACCCACTGAACACCGGCACTGCTGGTTCTTGCTGAAGCTGCTCAGTGGGATTGTGCGATCCCACCCACTGAACACCGGCACTGCTGGTTCTTGCTAAAGCTGCACAGTGGGATTGTGTGATCCCACCCATGAAACACCAGCACTGCTGGTTCTTGTTAAAGCTGCTCAGTGGGATTGTGTGATCCCACCCACTGAACACTGGCACTGCTGGTTCTTGCTAAAGCTGCTCAGTGGGACTGTGTGATCCCACCCACAGAACACCGGCACTGCTGGTTCATGTTAAAGCTGCTCAGTGGGATTGTGTGATCCCACCCACTGAACACTGGCTTTGCAGGTACTTGCTAAAGCTGCTCAGTGGGATTGTGTGATCCTACCCACTGAACCCTGGAACTGCAGGTTCTTGCTAAAGCTGCTAAGTGGGTTGTGTCGTCCCACTTACTGAACACCGGTACTGCTGGTTCTTGCTAACGCTCCTCAGTGGGATTGTGTGATCCCACCCACTGAACACCGGCACTGCTGGTTCTTGCTAAAGCTGCTCAGTGGGATTGTGTGATCCCACCCACTGAACACTGGCACTGCTGGTTTTTGCTAAAGCTGCCCAGTGGGATTGTGTGATCCCACCCATTGAACACCGACACTGCTGGTTCTTGTTAAAACTGCTCAGTGGGATTGTGTGATCCCACCCACTGAACACTGGCACTGCTGGTTCTTGCTAAAGCTGCTCAGTGGGATTGTGTGATCCCACCCACTGAACACTGGCACTGCTGGTTCTTGCTAAAGCTGCTCAGTGGGTTTGTGATCCCACCCATTGAACACTGGTACTGCTGGATTTTGCTAAAGCTGCTCAGTGGGACTGTGTGATCCCACCCACTGAACACCGACACTGCTGGTTTTTGCTGAAGCTGCTCAGTGGGATTGTGCGATCCCACCCACTGAACACTGGCACTGCTGGTTCTTTCTAAAGCTGCTCAGTGAGTTGTGTGATCCCACCCACTGAACACCGGCACTGCTGGTTCTTGCAAGCTGCCCAGTGGGATTGTGTGATCCCACTCACCGAACACTGGCACTGCTGGTTCTTGCTGAAGCTGCTCAGTGGGATTGTGTGATCTCACCCACTGAACACCAGCACTGCTGGTTCTTGCTAAAGCTGCTCAGTGAGTTGTGTGATCCCACTCACTGAACACTGGCACTGCTGGTTCTTGCTGAAGCTGCTCAGTGGGATTGTGTGATCTCACCCACTGAACACCAGCACTGCTGGTTCTTGCAGAAGCTGCTCAGTGAGATTGTGTGATCCCACCCACTGAACACCGGCACTGCTGGTTCTTGCTAAAGCTGCTCAGTGGGATTGTGTGATTCCACCCACTGAACACTGGCACTGCTGGTTTTGCTAAAGCTGCCCAGTGGGATTGTGTGATCCCACCCATTGAACACCGACACTGCTGGTTCTTTTTAAAACTGCTCAGTGGGATTGTGTGATCCCACCCACTGAACACTGGCACTGCAGGTACTTGCTAAAGCTGCTCAGTGGGATTGTGTGATTCCCCCCCACTGAACACTGGCACTGCTGGTTCTTGCTAAAGCTGCTCAATGGGATTGTGTGATCCCACCCACTGAACACTGGCACTGCTGGTTCTTGCTAAAGCTGCTCAGTGGGTTTGTGTGATCCCACCCATTGAACACTGGTACAGCTGGATTTTGCTAAAGCTGCTCAGTGGGACTGTGTGATCCCACCCACTGAACACCGACACTGCTGGTTTTTGCTGAAACTGCTCAGTGGGATTGTGCGATCCCACCCACTGAACACTGGCACTGCTGGTTCTTTCTAAAGCTGCTCAGTGAGTTGTGTGATCCCACCCACTGAACACCGGCACTGCTGGTTCTTGCTAAAGCTGCTCAGTGGGATTGTGTGATCCCACTCACTGAACACTGGCACTGCTGGTTCTTGCTGAAGCTGCTCAGTGGGATTGTGTGATCTCACCCACTGAATACCGCACTGCTGGTTCTTGCAGAAGCTGCTCAGTGAGATTGTGCGATCCCACCCACTGAACACCGGCACTGCTGGTTCTTGTTGAAGCTGCTCAGTGGGATTGTGCGATCCCACTCACTGAACACTGGCACTGCTGGTTCTTGCTAAAGCTGCTCAGTGGGATTGTGATCTCACCCACTGAACACCAGCACTGCTGGTTCTTGCAGAAGCTGCTCAGTGAGATTGTGCGATCCACCCACTGAACACCGGCACTGCTGGTTCTTGCAGAAGCTGCTCAGTGGGATTGTGCGATCCCACCCACTGAACACCGCACTGCTGGTTCTTGCTACAGCTGCTCAGTGGGATTGTGTGATCCCACCCATGAAACACCAGCACTGCTGGTTCTTGTTAAAGCTGCTCAGTGGGATCGTGTGATCCTACCCACTGAACACGGCACTGCTGGTTCTTGCTAAAGCTGCTCAGTGGGACTGTGTGATCCCACCCACAGAACACCCGCACTGCTGGTTCTTGTTAAAGCTGCTCAGTGGGATTGTGTGATCCCACCCACTGAACACTGGCTTTGCAGGTACTTGCTAAAGCTGCTCAGTGGGTTGTGTGATCCACCACTGAACACCGGTACTGCTGGTTTTGCTAAAGCTGCCCAGTGGGATTGTGTGATCCCACCCATTGAACACCGACACTGCTGGTTCTTGTTAAACTGCTCAGTGGGATTGTGTGATCCCACCCACTGAACACTGGCACTGCTGGTTCTTGCTGAAGCTGCTCAGTGGGACTGTGTGATCCCACCCATTGAACACTGGTACTGCTGGATTTTGCTAAAGCTGCTCAGTGGGACTGTGTGATCCCACCCATTGAACACTGGTACTGCTGGATTTTGCTAAAGCTGCTCAGTGGGACTGTGTGATCCCACCCACTGAGCACTGGCACTGCTGGTTCTTGCTGAAGCTGCTCAGTGGGATTGTGTGATCCCACTCACTGAACACTGGCACTGCTGGTTCTTGCTAAAGCTGCTCAGTGGGATTGTGTGATCCCACCCACGAAACACTGGCACTGCTGGTTCTTGCTAAAGCTGCTCAGTGGGATTGTGTGATCCCACTCTCTGAACACCGGCACTGCTGGTTCTTGCTAAAAGCTGATCAGTGGGATTGTGTAATCCCACCCATGAAACACCAGCACTGCTGGTTCTTGTTAAAGCTGCTCAGTGGGACTGTGTGATCCCACCCACTGAACACTGGCACTGCTAGTTCTTGCTGAAGCTGCTCAGTGGGATTGTGTGATCCCACCCATTGAACACTGACACTGCTGGTTCTTGCAGAAGCTGCTCAGTGGGATTGTGTGATCCCACTCACTCGAACACTGGCACTGTTGGTTCTTGCTAAAGCTGCTCAGTGGGATTGTGTGATCCCATCCTGAAACACCCGGCACTGCTGGGTCTTGCTAAAGCTGCTCAGTGGGACTGTAGGATCCCACTCACTGAACACTGACACTGCTGGTTCTTGCTAAGCTGCTCAGTGGGACTGTGTGATCCCACTCACTGAACACCGCACTGCTGGTCCTTGCTAAACCTGCTCATTGGGATTGTGTGATCCCACCCACTGAACACCGGTAATGCTGGTTCTTGCTGAAGCTGCTCAGTGGGATTGTGTGAACCCACCCACTGAACACTGGCACTGCTGGTTCTTGCTAAAGTTGCTCAGTGAGATTGTGTGATCCCGCCCACTGAACACTGGCACTGCTGGTTCTTGCTAAAGCTGCTCAGTGGGTTGTGTGATCCCACCCACTGAACACTGGCACTGCTGGTTCTTGCTAAAGCTGCTCAGTGGGTTGTGTGGTCCCACCCACTGAACACTGGCACTGCTGGTTCTTGCTGAAGCTGCTCAGAGGGACTGTGTGATCCCACCCACTGAACACCGGCACTGCTGGTTCTTGCTGAAGCTGCTCAGTGGGACTGTGTGATCCCACAAATGAACACTGGCTCTGCTGGTTCTTGTTAAAGCTGCTCAGTGGCACTCTGTAATCCCACCTCCCAAACATACCACTCATTCTTGTTAAATCCAGTCTCTGGCACTGTGTGATCCCACTCCTCAAACACTGTTACTGTCCATTCTTGCTACAGCCACTGTGCAACACTAAGGTATCCCACCAGCCCCCTGAACACCAGCACCATTGGATCCTGCTAACACCACTCTGTGGTACTGTGTTTTCCCCTTCCAACACTGACACAGCCATTTTTTTGCTAAATCCACTCTGTAACATGTAAGCAATAAGACCTGACAATGTATGGATTATTAGTGGATCCCTACATACCCAGGGGCATGCCTTTCAGTAATTTGTCTTTCTTTACAAACAGCAGAAGGTTTGTTTGTTTCCATGGAACATAAGAATTCAATATTCTGCAGTATTCCTCTAATCGCTTGCTCACTCCAGCTACCCCCACCAAAGCATGGAATGGTAACATGGGATGCATGAATTCAGAATTCTGCAAAATTCCACAGGTATACATTCACATAGATTTACACATGCTTCAGATATAATCAGAGGCTCAGTTTCATCTGGGTCAGGCTGAACAGCAGAGATTGCTCTCTCAAGCTGGTTAGGCTATTTATGTATTGAAGTCTCAGAATTATAAAACCTTTGAGCCAGAGGCTCATTTACTAAGGCTCCATGTCAATAATTGGAAGTAACAGATTGGACAGACAAAATGGAAGCAATTGTATAGTGATTGATTGAGAAAAAAAAAGGAACAAAAATACAATAATACAAAAATACAACAGTATATTATGAGTGCTACAAAAGTAACAAGGTTTACAGGTACAGTACAAGCATTTTGCAATTTAAATAGTAGCAGTCAGAATACAGACCTCGCCAAATAGTCATAGGTGGAAAGTGTTGAGGATGGGGTAAGGTATTAAGGAACCAACAGGATGGACAGTAGAGGGTAGAAGCTCAGGGAGGGGAGAACGGAGGGTGGTGGAGGAGCACCAGAATGAGGCTGAAGGTGGGTGAATCCAGGAGCAGTGCACAGTACAGAGCAGGAAAGGGAGGTGGAGGGGTAAAGCTAAAAGGGGGTGAGTGAGGGAAAGGGAGTGGATCAGAGAGTATACTGGGGCAACCATGCAGAGGTTGGGGGAAGGTGAGATAAGGCAGAAGTAGAAAAGAGGGTGGAATTAAAATAAAGGGAGAGGGGAAGGAAATGGGTGGCCAGCTGATGGGAGGGGGAAGAAGGAGGAGAAAGGGGGAAGGACATGGAGAAATGATGGGGCTAGATGGGACAGTCAGATCTGCTGTGTTTCAGTAGGTGTTGTTGCAATTTGTGTTGAAGGACCAATGCTGGTGCATGCTAGGAAGTCGGTGGGAAAATATTAAGACTGCTGGGCACTCTGTACATAAAGTCAGCTGGGCTTGCTCAGTATGGCAGAAGGGGACCTGGAAGGTGGAGCTGGACTTGTTTCTGGTGCGGTGGTGGTTATGCGTTTTGTTGATGAGCTACAATAGTAAGGGGGGGGGGGCCACTCCAAGGCTAATCTTCATAGCAAACAGATAGGTTTGACAAGAGATCCTGTCATGGAGGTTTAGCCATTTAGCTGTGGTGTAGGGGGCGCAGATGTGAGTATAGAGGAGGACACCAGTCACTAAGCAGCAGGCTTTGTTTACGGCTACATTTAACCTCCAGAAGGTGGTACTAGTGTCTGAACCACAGGTTATAAGCCCAAAGTCGATAATTGAAAGAATGCAGCTCATAATGGCTAGTCAGAGGGCTTCCAGGGACATACAGTATCTATGCCTATAGAGGACCCTTAGCCTAGTGCAGATTGCTCTGGAAACAATGTTTACATGTTCGATATAGGATAGGTTGCTGTCTAATGTTCTGCCTAATTATTTGAAACTATGAACCTGTTCGAGCGGTGAGCTGAGGTTGTTTGTTCTTATAAGTTGGGTGTTTTTATACCTGATGTGTGTACTGGCAAACAACATGACGTTGGTTTCCTTGTAATTCATGATGAGTTTATGTTTGGTGAACCAGGTCTCTACTGCAGTGAAACTATGTTGCAAGCTGCTGACGAGTGTTGTGGGGTTGGGCTGGCTAGTGAAAAGCACAGCATCATTGGTGTACAGGAGAAGGTTGGAGGGCAGACTTGAGGAAGGGTGTTGAGGTAGAGGCTGAAGAGGAGTGGCCCCAGTATAGATCCCTGAGGTACTCCTGAGCACATAGGAAGATGGGAGGAGAGGGTGTCAAGTATTTTTACTCTTTGAGTTCTGTCATTTCTTAAACCAGGAAGTGATTTCCTGTGAGAGACCAAGGGTAGCATGACACTTTAGTAGAAGAGCGTGGTTAACATTGTCGAATGCCTTCGTGAGGTCGATATAGATTGCCCCCACAAGGTGTCCGCGATCAAGTGATTTATGGATATAATCAGTAAACTTGAGCAGGGCTGTGGTGCCCACTTATGAAAACCATGCTATTCAGTACATTGCAAATTATAGATGGAGAGATATTCTGTCAGCTGATAGGCCACAATCAACTCTAAGGCTTTAGAGAGGGGAGGCAGGATGGAGTTTGGGTGAAAGTTAGAGTGGGTGGCCCTGTCTCCAGACTTATGAACTGGGATAACCACCGCCACTTTCCAGACCAGACAGAATTGGTTAAAGCAGAGGGATAAGTTGAAGATCTTGGTGAGAGAAACCAGAGCTGCATCTAAGGTGAGGCAGAGCATTTTAAGATCTAGAGTATCGCCATGTGTCTAGATTTACCTAGTGCCCACACCAAGTAATTTTTTGCTGTCCCGGGGGTGATTGTCTTGAAATAGAAGAGAGAAACATGTGATGCTTTGTTCATGCTGTGGTCACATACTTGGGTGGGTGGGTCGTCAAAGAAGTTAGGAGGAAGTAACCTGCTAAGGTCAGTGAAAGCAGTATTAAATATGTATGCCATTTCTTTCGGGACATGGGTAGTTGCGCCATTTACATTAAGCACTGAGGGTGGGGACCTGCTAGGTTTACCAGTTAGATTTTTTATGTTGTCCCCAAATTTTGTTTTTTACGAGGCTTGAGGGGGAATTTTCATGATCATTAAAGAAACACTAGAAATAACAAAATCTGAATAGTGCTTGATTTTTACATTTTGTTTATGTCTATAAGAAAAGGATCATGTGTTGAAAGAATATTCAATTATTTATATTTTTAATTATTTATTTAACTAGGGAGTTTTATTTTTAGGGCCTAGTTGAAGGTTTTTACAGAAGAGTTGAAGTGACAGACATGTCTGTGATGGAAATCAAGAATGAGTGAAGTGGCTCATGAATTCTCTATGTGATTTAATAGGGCTCTTTGTGCCAGCCCATTGACACAGTAGTAGAGCTACCTTTCACGATGACAATGACCCAGCTCTGGGAATGAACTCGAGTTATTGGGGCCATCCGGGAGGATTGAGCTCTGGATTAGAGATGAGCCATGTGCCACACTAGGTTCCTCTCTCCTGGTTCCCTGGTATTGCATATGTAGATCCCCTCCCGATATCTTGGGGCATGATAGCGAGATCTGTGGAAAGGGCCAGCACAGAAACCACCTGAACAGCTGCTTTACCTGGATCCTCGCCCAGCAAAGAGGGTGCCCAGGACAGAACCACTGCAGCTGTGGAGTAATTGGGGTTAATGACACTTAATCTAGCTGAATAAATAAGTCCATTGTCCATATCGTGAGCTGCTTGCAGAGACCATGCCCAGGCTCCCTGTGCTATCAGCCCATTCCCATCCACTACACACATGACTAGCCAGCAGCACACTCCCAAGAGGGGCTAGGCAGGATGTCACCTCACTCACAGGGACTGGGGCAGGCTCTCACCACTGTCTACAGACTCTCTTCCTCCACAGCCAGGTTAAGTGCAGCAGGAGGTCAGAACACCCACAGCATGTTCCTCGGAACACACTGACCACAGCTACTTCTACACACCAACACCATGGAAGATAGCTCAGGAGGGGCAATCACTCCACCCTGGCCCCTCTTCCCCAGTCCATCGCCCAGACCGGACTCCCCCTATCACATCAAAACTCCCCCAAAAGGCCTCCGTGCTCACCCGGACCACCTGCCTGCAGGCTGTCCCAGGTGGCAACAGAAATTAACCCTTTATATCCTAGTAAGCTCCCCAGTAGGTTTTCACGTAGGGTCTGCAGCAGGTTCAGGGTAGTCTGGGATGTGGACGATGTCAGCAGTGCACTTCTGGATGTACAGTGGAGGAGGGTGAGAGAATGGGAGGGTATGTGTCAATTACAGTATTAGTCAGGGCCAGGTGGAGGAAGAAGCTACCAATTTCCACGCCAGACAGGACTGCTTTGGTCTCTGGGCATTTTCTCTCACTCTGAGAAGTTTGCCTCACAAGATTGTCAACATTGAATGTAAAAGCTTGTATGGCATCATGTTTAAGGGACAAATCCTCCTCAGAGCATTTAGACATGACGCTCACCCAACTTTCCAGTGATGGCTGTGAGGGAGAGTAAAGCACAGCCTGAGGTATTGCTTTGAGGAGATTAAGAAGTCAGGGTGTGGACAGGAGTGAGGAAAGTAACAAACATCCACGTGAAGCAGATTTCCTTGGTTGTGCAGCATGTAGTGTAATCTAATGATTAAAGCCCCTGGAGCTCTGGTCGTGCAGAGTAAAAATGGGTGAATGTCATCCACTTCTTCCATTCACAATGTGAAATTCATAGTTTTACCTCTTCCTCCACTGCTGTTTACTTACTGATGGCTAGGCCACTCGAAAATTGTGGGGAAATAAATTCCCAAAAATGAGAAAGTATTTTACAAAAACTGCAGGAAAACTGCAGGAGTTGTGACGTATATTCCTAGTGCTCCACATTATAGCTGTAGATGGTTTCTGAAGCACTCATTGGACAAATTAAATGGTTAAATAGATACATTGTCACTACTATATGCTTACAACTTGAAGAAAGGTTTGTGCTGTTAAAATGTGTCTATATGAATAAATCGTCTAAAATCTAAAAACACAAACCTTATGCAGTGTCAAATAGATTTAATTTAGTGAGCCTCATCATGGCTATATTAAATAAATTCAAAGCAACATATTTTGTGACTAGTTGTAAACTGTTTAAAAAATAAATACTGTAGGGGGCCCAGTGGCGCTTAAGGGTTGAGGTACTGTATGCCACACCTCGCACCACGCCAGGACCTGGGTCTGGACGTGAGCCTGCTGTCAGGGGTCAGCAGGGGAGGAATAGGGACTGAGCATCTGGAGGACTGCACTCCTATCCTGGGAGGGACCTGGGGTTCCACCACTCTGCAGCGGCCCCTCGTGACAACTGGGGTCACTGTTGGAGCTAGTGCAGCAAGGGGACATGCAGGGGAAGTCAGCAGGTATGTGCACCAATGTCATGGCACGCACTTAGGGGACCTAGAATAGGAGGAAAATGTCAGCATTGGTCATGGTAGCTTGATAGCCACAGCTTCCTGATCTCAGCAGGGCTCAGTGGTGGCGAGACATGCCAGTATTAGTTCCTGGTCTGGCGCGGTGACTGGGGGTTCCTTTCGCAGGTACAGCTGCATATGCTAGCTGTGTGTGTGGGCACCGGGTTGTTGAAGTCATCACTGCAGTCCCCATCTCCCTCCCCACCCTCCCACTGAGCACCCACCTCCTTACACCCTCCCTACCCCAAACTTACCTCCAGAGATTGGTGCTGTCATCTTCTAGACCGGACACATCTGCACTCTTCCAACCGCTAACTGAAGAGTTAAAGGTTAGTGTGCTATACAGCCATTCAGTGGGGTTTTCAACTTATGCTGATATCTCAGGCATTTTTGAATTTTTGCCCCAGATTTTCAATATGGGGTTCTTTGACCCCACCTCATGAAAACTGTCACTGTCATTTTGTTACTCAGTCCCGAAGGGTGATTTTATGGTCACTGTGTGGAATCACCTTCAGGACTGATTCACAAAATGACAGTGCCACTATTCATGAGGTGGGTCCCAAAAGCCCATGTTGCAAATTTGCGAAAAAATTTCCAGAATATGACTGCTATACAAGCATGTGTTACGCAGTTTCTATGCACGCTCCTAACGTTGCTAATTTTTTATATTTTCACTCCACATTTTTAACATTGCCATTTTTGCACACACCTTCAAAACAGTACAGCTGTCATTTTCCACAACCTGCCCAAAATGTGTTTTCACACCTGTGGCACAGAATAGTGCATTTGCTCTGCACAATCACCTTCCGGAACAATTGAACAAAACGACAGTGGCATTGTTCATGAGGAGGGGTCCAAAAGGCCATGTTGAAAATTTGTGCAACACTAAAACAATATTCAAGTTACACCTGGGCATTAAATAATTTCAATGTACATGTGTAACTTTCATCACTTTGTAGCTCTTCACAGCCCTATCAGCTCTGGCTAGAGTTTGTTCATTAGGGTAGGGGTGATCTACAGACCTCCAGCGCAGGAGAGGAAGGAGATAAGGATATGATAAATGAAATAGGAGGGATGAATAACAAGGTCAAAGTATTGCTAGTGGGGGACTTCAGTCTACCAGATATGGATTGTAGCCTGCCTGCTGCAGCATCACTCAGAAGTAGGAAAATCCTAGACTCCCTGCAGGGGGCGTTCCTAAGGCAACTAGTTAAAAAACGTGCTCATTAGGGGGCATTACTGGACATGATACTGTCAAATAGGGACTGTGTCACTGACATCACAGTGGGAAGCTAGCTGGGGACCAGTCATCATATAAGAACATAGGAACATAAGAATTTGCCAGCAGAAGGGGCCCACTTGATCCATTTAGTCTTCCAGAATACCTACCCTCCTCTTAGACTATTTCCTTCTTTGGGCATAGTGTTTATCCTCAGAATTTGAATTCCTTACATTTTTTGAGTCTACTACCTCTTGTAGTAGGCTATTCAAGGGTTGACCACCCTCTCAGAAAAAGTACTTCCTGATGCTTATCCTAAAGTTACCTCCTGCCAGTTGTAGATTTTGGCCTCTTGTGATGTATTCTCTGATTTCATCTGAAACAGATTTTCCTTCTTTGCTGTGTTAATTCTTCATATACTTAAATGTTTCTATTATGTACCCCATTTCTTCTCTGCTCAAGTGAGTACTGCTGTAAGTCGGCCAGTCTGGTTTCATATTCTTGGTTCAGGGCTCCCTCCTATCTCTCTCATCCTCTCTGTCCACTCCTCCTCCCCCACCCACTCTCTGAGATCAAATGATGCCAGCACCTTGACGGTCCCTGTCAGCTCCACCCTCATCGGTCAGACTGGTTTCGACCATCATTTCCTAAAATCTAGAATTACCTCCCTGAAATATGACACCTCCCCCAACTACTCCCTTACCTCTGCCCTACACAATTACCTTTCCCTCAGCTGTTCCTGCTTTAACCCACCTTAATACCTGTCTCCAGTTTCTGCCTTCCTACCATTAGCCCCCCCTGCGGCAGGGTTCTCAACATCCTGAAGAGGGGAATCAGGAAATGGCTACCCCTTGTCCTCATATTCAGTTCTTGCCTCTCCCCCACCTCTCTTCTCCACCTGCACCTCTGGGTCACCAGTGTGCACAACCTAACCCCATCCTTTTTACTCCAATAGCACTTGCGTACTACCTCGAGCCTGCTCCTGGTACACTCATGCACTATAAATGGTTCTATAGGTTTTGTACGTTCATATTGTTCTTTTGTATGATTTTGGACAGGTATTGTAATTTACCCAATGTTCCTCTACTGTTTATTGTACAATACCTTGTGTTTCAACTGTTGCACAATCTTACAATGTTGTATTGTTTGTACTACCCACATACTATTGTAACTGATCATCCTTCACAACCATTTGTAACCCCTTCCCCAGGTCACACCATGAGACGAGCAACTTGCTGTTCAGTGTGCCCTCCTGGTGAAACATTTCAATAAATAAAATTAATAAATATGGCTCCTGGTGCAAACCCTGCACCATCTTTTCAGCCCTTCTCTGCACCGCCTCCAGTCTGTTGATATCCTTCTTCAGGTGTGGCCTCCAAAACTGGATGCAATAGTCCATGTGCGGCCTGACCAGTGATCTGTAGAGTGGCATTGCATCTGAGGATGCCATTTGCTTTCTGTGCTGCCTTTTCACACTGCTTGCTCATCCTAAGGTCATCTGTAATGATTACACCAAGATCCATCTCCACCTGTGTTACTTCAAGCTGGTGTCCTAGCAGTATATATTCCTTCCTGGGGTTTATTTTACCCAGATGCATGACCATGCATTTTTGGCATTGAACTTCAATTGCCAATTTTTGGACCATTCTTCCAGCCTATACAGATCCTTATCCATCTTCAAGACTCCCTCTTGGGTGTCACCTGGTTGCAGAGCTTTGTATCACCTGCAAACAGGCATACTTTCCTCTGCAGCTCATAAGTGATGTTATTGATGAAAATGTTGAAGAGAATGGGGCCTAATACTGACCCCTATGGCACTCCACTGGTCACCTTACCCTCCCCTTACTGAGCTCCATCAACTAAGACCCTCTGTGTCCTAACTTTGAACCAGTTTGCAATCCAGTTGACTGTCTTCTGTCTAAGTCCTGTATTCTCTAGCTTATTCATAAGCCTTCTATGGGATGCAGTGTCAAAGACCTTGCTGAGGCCTATGTACACCATGTCCACCACCCTCCCTGGTCCACTGTTCTGGTCACACAGTCAAATAATTCTATCATGTTTGTTAGGCACGATTTTCCTGCCATAAATACATGTTGCTTGGGGTCAAGCTTTCCGGATTCTTTTAGATGATCCACTATTCTATCTTTCAGCAGGGTTTCCATAAGTCTGCCTACCACTGAGGTCAGACTGACTGGGCGGTAGTTCCCAGGCTCTTTCCTGCATCCACTTTTATGTAAGGGTGCCACCACAGGCTTCTTCCAGTCTTGTGGCATTGTACCACTCTCCAGTGACTTATTAAAAAGATCAGTGAGTGGTGTTGCAATTTCTTCCTGTAACTCCTTTAGAATTTTAGGGTGGATTCCATCGGGTCCCATTGCTTTGTCTACTTCTAGTTTGCTGAGCTCTTCTAGGACTCTTTCTCTTGAGAAGTGGACGTCATCTGCTGTTCTTCTGTTGCACACTGCCATATAGTAGGGCCACTGCCTTGGTCTTTATGGTGAAGACTGAGCAGAAGAATTTGTTTAACACTTCTGCCTTGTCTTAATCCTTTACAACTATCTGTCTTTCAGCTGATTTTAGCCAGATTATCCTACACTTACTCTTTTTTCTTTCGCTTATGTACCTAAAAAATGTTTTGTCCCCCTTTGTTACTCCCTGCACAAATTTTTCCTGTCTGGGCTTTGGCTATCCTAATAACCTTTCCCGCATCTCTAAGCTTTGATATGTAATTCTCCCTGTCTGCTTCTTTCTTTATCTGCTTATACTACTTTGAAGACCCTTTTTTTGTGTTTTACTATTGTTGCTATTTCTTTGGGAGAACCACAGCAGCTTTCCTCTTCTGTTTGACTTGCTGTTGTGCTTTGTGCACTGTTCAGTAACTTGAAGTAAAGCTGTTTTCAAGGCTTCTCTCCATGTCCTATGAGTTGTTGATTTGCAACAAGTTTCTTAACTGTGTTTTCCTGATGTTGAAGCCTGTCTTGTGGAAGTCTAATATTTTCAGCTTCGTGTGACTTGATTCAGCTACCCTTTCCACTCTTAACTAGATTGACCTGTGGTGGCTAGTTCCCAGATTCACCCCTACAGTTATGTCTGAGATTCTGGTGCTGTTTGTTAGCACCTGGTCTAGGATAATCAGTTCTCTAGTGGGGGACTGCACCAGCTGATTATGTCCTGCCCCCTTCAGGGCAAGTAGAAATCTTTGCTGTGCTCAGAGATTGCTGTGAATGAGGACCAATCTACATCTGGTAGTTTGAAATCTCCCACTAATAACAGGTCTTCCTTGTCATCCATCAAGAAGATGTTTTCCAGGAGCTTCTTGTCTATGTCAGAATCCTGGGAGGGAGGTCTATATATGTCTCCCACTCGGATGGGGGCTTTGTCCCCTGCTCCTAAAGTGACCCATAGAGCTTCTGGTCTTCCCTGTTTTGCTTGGACTTCTGTTGCCGAGATCATCATACGGTATGTTTGAGTATAAGGACAAGTATAGCACTGAGCCACACCAAAATGAGGTCTTGGACTTCTGAAGGGCCATCCTCAAGAAAATAGGTGAGTACCTCAGAGAAGCCCTAGTAGGAAAAAGGGAATAGGGTGGTGCAGAGGAAAAGTGGGCAAAAATAAAATGGCCATTGAGAAGGCAACAAACCTCTGTGTCAAGCAGGTTACTAAGAACAGGAGAAGGAAGAGACCACTACTGTTCTCTGAGAAAGTAGCAGAGAAGGCAAAGGAAAAGAAGCAGGCATTCAAATGGTGCAAGATGACACAGAAGACAGAGAACAGGAAGAGTTATCAGGAGAAATGAAGGGGAGACAGGGAAGGCAGTTAGGAGAGCTAAAGCACAAATGGAAGAAAACATTGCCAAATCAGCAAAAAAGGGGATAACACTTTCTTCAGGTACATATGTAAAAAGAAGAAAAGCAAGGCAGGGATAGTAAGACTAAAGGGGGTAGGTGGAAGAGGATCAGACAAAAGTTGACATACTGAATAAGTACTTTTGTTCAGTATTCACAAAAGAAGGGGTAGGTGACAGGCTACAGATAGTGGATAAGAGCATTAAGGTAAGGGAGGTGAATGCTAGCCCTTTTACAGAGAACATAGTCCTAGAGAACAAGCAAAAACTAAACATAGACAAGGCTATGGGGCCAGATGGGATTCATCCTAGGATACTGAAGGAACTAAAGGAGGAAATGTCTGCACCTTTGATGGCACTGTTCAATCTATCACTGGATACAGGGGAAGTTCAGGGGGACTGGAGGAGGGTGGATGTGGTCCCACTACACAAAAGGTGGAATAGAGAGGAATCAGGAATCTATCTAACTGTAAACCTGACTTGGTGATGGGCCAGATTATGGAAACTCTACTTAAAGATAGGAGTGGAGAATACCTTAACATCAGTGGATTGCAGGATCTGAGGCAGCATGGGTTCACAGAGCATGGATCGCATCAAACAGACCTGATAAGAGTTTAAGCCTGGCTTACCAGGGAGGGGGACCAGGGAGGATTGATGGATGTGGCCTACCTGGATTTCAGTAAGGCCTTTGACACCGTTCAACACAGAAGATTTGTAAACAAGCTAGGCAGCATGGGAGTGGGTTCAAAGATAGTAAAATGGGTACAAAGTTGGCTAAGTAACAGAACTCAGAGGGTGGTGGTAACTGGAGTTCACTCGGAGGAGGGTAAGGTAACCAGCGTGGTGCCACAGGGGTCAGTACTGGAATCAGTCCTCTTCAACGCTTTTATTAGTGACATTGCAGAGGAGCTAGAAGGAAAGGTATGCCTGTTTGTGGATGACACAAAAATCTGCAACAGAGTAGACGCACTGGGGGAAGGGGGGAGAAAATGAAGGAAGATCTAAAAAAAATGGAAGACTGGTCTGTTGTCGAGGCACAGGTCAGGAAGCATAGGAAAACCAGGAGCAGTTGTAAAATTCGCAATGAGTGTTTTATTATTATTAATAACAGTACAATAAAAAATAAAAGTTGTTCAGAATTACTATTTACAAAGGCAGTTCAAACAGAGAAACAATCCTCCTTCTGAGTGATTCCTCTCAGTTTGACTTCAGTCTCTCTCTCTCTCTCTCTTGTAAAAGCAATGCTGCTCTTTTGTAAGTCTGTGCAGGGAGATTGTTTAGAGAAAATTCTGCTTCTCACACAGTGTTCTTGCTGCTCTCAGTAGGTGCAGCAAAAGAACATTGTGACCCAGAACTACCTCTTGTCGACAGCTCTGGAAATATTTTTCAAACCAGCATATCAGGTTAACCCCTTGAATTCTGTTTTTGCAATCATTTCAACAGTATAACTATATACAGTTTTAAACAAAGGGATCTCAGTATCAGTGACACTTCCACATAAAGATTCACATATTTTTTTTATAACTGCAGATATGCAAGGGGGAAGAAGAGACAGAAATAGCAAGGGAAGGTAGAGAGATAGCAAGAGGCAGAGAACTGCAAAACCATCGGAGGATCAGTTTCTAGGTCTCACAAGAAAATTTGGTTGCACAATCAAACAGAGAAGACAGAAAAGGAGAGGAAAGAACAGACCCTTACATTTAACTTCTTTCTGCATAACAAATGGGACACGGCCTTATTCAGCCCTGTCACATGGATAATGGTTTGGCAGCTGGGCTTCAACGCCAAAAAATGTTAAATTATGCACATGGGGCACAGAAACTCAAGGGCAATGTAACATTTTGGGGGAAAGGTGTTGACAACAACAGAACAGTACAGAGATCTGGAGGTCATCATAGCTGATGACCTGAAGGTAGCAAAGCAGTGTGATAAGGTGATAGGAATGGCTAGTAGGATGCTGGGGTGCATAAGGAGGGGTATCACCAGCAGAAAAAAGGAAGGTAGTGTACCCCCTATAGATCAATGATGAGGACACACCTGTAGTAGTATGTCCATTTCTGGAGGCCCCATCTTAGAAAGGACGTAGACAGGTGGAGACGGTACAGAGAAGGGCAATCAAAATAGTTCATAATCTGCATCAGAAGTCCTACGAGGAAAGACTCTAGGAATTAAATATGGACTCACTTGAGGAAAGGAGCGGAAGGGAGACATGATAGAAACATTCAAATACCTCAAGGGTATCAAAAGATACAGGTGGGTGGCATATTGCACAGAAAGATATGTTCAGGGATGAGGAGGCATGACATGAAGCTGGAAGGGGGACTTAGAGGGATGTAAGGAAATATTTCTTCATGGAAAGGGTGGTGGATGCCTGGAACAGCCTCCCAGCAGAGGTGGTGGGTACTGAAATGGTAACAGGTTTCAAACAGGCTTAGAATAGATACAGGGGGACCTTAGTAATGGAGCTGGGGGGAGGGTAAGGTCAGAGATCAATTAGGATCCATAGCAGCAGAGTAGGTATGGACTTTAGGGCAGACTACTGTAGGCAGGTCAAGAGATCCTTTTCTGCTGACAGTTTCTATGTTTCTATGTTAATCTTTGCATGTGAACATGCAAGTAGCAGATTGTCCAGGGAGGGGTTGTAATTAATTCCATCTGAAGCACATTCAAGTTTAGAATCAGCAGGGGCCATTCTATATCCTCAGTTGTTTGAATCAAAATCCATTCAGATTCAGAATGAAACATGCTAAAAGAATAACCTACAGTATCCTTCCACTTGCACAATGTTTTATAGTCATCAGCCCAATTAAATGAAAGGCACAATTTGTACCTTTACTGCACCACCCATTGTTTCATATGCTGTGACATCTCTGACATGTAGAATGAAGACCTGAGTTATCAAAAACAATACAGTGTGAGGTGGGGGAGCAGGTTTCAAATTGATTCTGTTTTAATCTGATTTACTGCCCAGTTTAGTTTCAAAATCCACTGTCGAATACATATGTTAGCAAACTGATTTGTTTTCCATATGGCTTTTTGCCCCCTGTTACCCCTGCACCTTACTTGGCAATGGGGGAGCCGTAATATTTTGTTTTTCTCCCCCTTACCTGGGACCCCAGTTCCCAGTCATGCATGCACATGAAGGTGTGCATGCACTCTGCAGCTTTAGTAATGGCCTCTTCCTCAATCCCGGCCTAATGTTGGGTTCCCTCCTTGGCTTGGCACTGCCACCTAACCTCCACTGGGTGGCAGCCAAGAGACGGGGACACCCCACATCCTTCCCCAGAGAGGAGAGCTCCTTGCAGTTGCTCAATCTGAATCCTAGCCTCCACCCCTGCCGACCCCCTGGCAGCCCAAGCTTGCTCCTAAACTTGGGTTGCTGGCATGGTGTGAGGTGGCATCCAGCACCTCAACTCTCAGGGACACCAGGATGGCTTAGCCAATAGATTTTGAAACCAAACCAGTCAGTGAATTAGATTAACACAGAATCACACAGAATCTCTTAGAAACCTCCTCTCCACCTCAAACTGTATTGTTTTTGACAACTCAAGTCTGCATTCTACATACAATATCAGTATATTTTAGAATTTTTCTTTGACAATTTTAATATTTTTCCTCAGTTATGAAAACACTCCAAAAGTCACAAGAAATTGCACAAATATTGCAGAGAATGGTGAAATGTGTGGATTTTTCAATGAAATTGTGGGTGCAATTTTCCAGTGGTCCAGCTGATGGCCCATCTATCATCCCCAAAACTGCCATGGTAACAAATTAGGTGGTTGGGCATTACTTTTGATTTGTCCCCAGTCTCCATCATCTGTAAATCATCATAAAGCTTAAGCTTTAGGGAGTTATGGGATGTCATAGATAGTCTATAGCAGTATTTCCTGCAATACTATTTTGGATGTTTGCTTGATGTTTCTGGTACACCCGTGGTAGGCAGTTTGGTATTCTTGCTCATTCATCTCTCTTCTGTGTTGAAGTCATGCTCTGCTCTGCTCTAGCATACCATACCATACTGCACCAAAACACATCAAAAGTTACTGTAGTATACTGTACTTACACTGTTGCATATCATATTGTTCTATACTATAACATACCGTACCATAGTGGATCATACCAGACAAAACTGGGGTTGTTTACTTTCCAAAACATATTTTTTACTACAACTATAACTGCTTGCTACCTTAAATCTGGTGGAAATAATATTACAATGGCAAGTCATTTTTTCTTCAAATCCCAAGAATCCTCTTAGATAGTATCAGGCCTGCTACCCTAAGGCTGCACTTGGTAGTTATTTCCACCTATATATCAGTGGGTAAGCAGAGAACAGTGGCCTCTCACCCCATTTTCAAGTGGTTCTTTAAGGGCCTCCTGCACCTATATCCACCAGTTATGGAAACTGTCCTTCCCTCTGATCTAAACATTTGTGTAGACAAGCTCATGGAATCCCCTTTTGAGCCATCTGCTTAGGGGTACGCTATAGTGAAAAACCCTTTTTCAGTTTAGAAACATACACTTTTAGTGTTATATAGGATAGAAAAAGAGATAGAAAAATCTAAAGTGAGGGTTACACATAGTATCTCTATCTGAGCTGTGCGTACTCTCCATAGACACAGTACAGCAGTGCCAGTGGCTCAGTAGGTAGTGTGCTCACCTCTGGAGACAGAAGATTGAAAGGTTCTGGGTTCTAGCCTCTACCAGGTACTTGGGTAACACCCATTATTGACACTGTTGTGCAGTACAAGGTGGTACTGGACTACAGAGGTGCCATCCTTTGAATGAGACATTAAACCAAGGTCCCTTCAGCCCATTTCTGGTCACTGTCTAGGTGGAAGTTAAAGATCCCATGGCACATTTTGATGAAGAGTAGTGAAGTTTCTTGGTGTCATGGCCAACTTTCCTTATCAATAAAACAACTCCATGTAACCTGACTCCTAGGACACAATTGGAAAGAAGCTGTCAAAGCTTAGTGTGTCTTTCCAGGTAAACAAAATGCAGTAACAGGGATTTATACCACTGATACCACTGCAAAAACATTTCCAGTAACATAACGTGTACCTCCTCAATGCCTCCTCTGTCTCACTGGTTCCTTCACATTTAAAGAAGACAAAAAGCGTATCAAGCGATACTCAAATTGTAGAAAACCATGAAGAAATCTTTCAAATGAGGTATTGGATTTACCTGTAGGGGAAAGGAGTCTTGAGATATGAATAACTAAGCAATGTGTAAATCAAATCAAAGCAGCCATTTCATGTGGTCTTAAAAACAGGAAGTGACATCACTGAGGGACAAGCTGCATGTTATTAATTATGGTGACATCACGTTCTGTTTTAAAATTGCATGAAATGGCTGGGGCCTTGTTTTGATTTACAGATAATTTAAACATTCATATTGCGGGGATTTTGAGACCTGCAAATATCTTGTTCAAAATAACTTTTCATTGGCTTTCACCATTTGAGCAATCCCTGCAATGTTTGCTGACTCTTTAATGCAAATCATAGTGGAATTTCACTGTCTTATCTTTGCTAACCATATCAATGCAGCTTGTCACCTCTTTGAACACTCTGTTTCCTCTACCCTTTCTATCAGCTCTATTCCCTCATGTTTTCCCCAATAGCCCTCACATTTAATCAGTCTGCTTTTCTGAAGTCCCACAACTTCACTGAGCCTTTTTTCATAATTCTAATTTTTATTATTTTCAAGAAGACTGTACATTATAATGACAGTGCTAATTGCACTATTCATCACATTTATGTATTATAGTAGCAAGTCCAATGCATGGGGAGACAAAACAAAGTACAACAAAAGTTCAACAAAAAGATAGAAAAATCCTTGCTAAGCAGATTGCAAAAATATAATACTAAGACCATACACATTTTAAATTCATACATGCAAAACAGAAACATAGTTTTTGTTGGCAGAAGAGGAGCACTTGGCCCACTCAGTCTGCACTGATGGTCCTAGATGGTCCCATATGGTCCCTGCCTAGTCTGTCTCTGCAGACCATAACTGGTTTCTGGCAAACCTCCCTCCTCCCTGCCTATTCACTAGTATTCTCCTATATCTGTCCTATGCATGCTTGAAGCCCCCTATTGTTCTTGCCACCACCACTTCCACTGGTAGTCTGTTTGAGGCATCCACCACTCTCTCAATGAAGTACTACTTTTTCACATCAATCTTAATCTTCCCCCATCTTGCTTCATCATGCCTTCTAGTACTGGTGGGCTTTCTCATTTGAAAGAGACTTTCTACCTGCACCCTGTTTAATCTGTGAGCTGCATGTACAGTAGGTCTCCATCAAGTACCTTCTTGCTCTCCTCACTTACAGGGTGTACATGTTGAGATCCCTCAGTCTCTCTTTATAATGCTTTTGTTGCAATTCCTGCACCATTTTGTTGCCTCCTCTGCACTGCTCTCGACTCTGTCTGTGTCTTTTCTGAGGTGTGCAGTCTCCAGAACTGGACACAATACTCCAGCTGGGGTCCAGAAGTGAGAATACAGTGGCAACACCGCCTCCCTCGTCCTGCTGGAGATACTGCTCCCTACGCATCCCATCATTTCAATGGCCCTACCCACTGTTTTGTTATACTGCCCTGCCGCTTTCAAATAATCAGATATGATAACCTCAAGTTCCCTTTCCTGCACAGTGACTATTAGTAACATCCATCTGACACACAGCTACTGGGTTCATATGCCCTAGGTGCAGAATTTTGCACTTTTGCATTGAGCCTCAACAGGCATGCTCTTGACCAATCTTTTGATTTCCCAATGTCCCTATTCATTCATTCTGCCCCCCAAGTGTGCTTTTCTTGTTACAGAGTTTGGTGTCATCTGCAAAAAGGCATACCATCCCTTCCAGTTCTTCTGCAATGTTACTTATGAAGAACATTGAAGTGGACTGGCCCAGTTCTTAACCCTGCAGAACACACCCTTGTTTACTTCCCTTTATAAGAGTGAGTGCCATTAATTATTACCCACTGTCACCTCTCCATTAACTTGTTCCCACGTAGTCCATCACTTAGAATCCCTACTCGATTTCTTTATCAGTCTCCTGTGCAGCACATTGTCAAAGGCCTTGCTAAAGTCCAGCTAGGCCACACCTACTGCCCTCCCCTGATCTAGTTCCCTGGTCATGCAGTGGAAGAAACCAATCAGATTCATCTGACATGACCTCCCTCCATTAATCCATGCTGCCTTTGGTCTTGTAGTCCATTGAATTCAAAAGACGGTACCTACCTTTCCTCTAACATGGTTTCCATTAATTTCCAAGCCACTGATACAAGACTAACCAGCCTAGAGTTGCTAGTCTCCTCCCTGCTGCTGCTCTTATGGAGAGGGCCACATTCACTGTCCTCCAGTCCTCTGAAACCTTGCTTGTTTCCCATGAGCTGTTGAATAATGCCATCCATGGGGCAGCTAGCATCTCTCTGAGTTCCTTTAGCATCCTTGGTGTACCCTGTCTGGTCCCATAGCCTTGTCCACTTTCAAAGCTGCAAATACCATCAGGACTCTTTCCTCTGAAAACAGACTTGTATCCACCTCTCTCCCCATTCTGGATGCTCCATGGTGGTCCATCCCCCTCACTCCACTGTGAAGACTGAGGAGAAGTACCTGTTCAGGGTGTCTGTTTTTTCTTTATCCACTTCTGTGCAGTCCTCCCTGTCCACCACCCTCCTTATCCTCACTATCCCTCTGATTGCTTTCTTTGTCCTCTTATATACCTGAAGCAAGTCGTATCCTCTTTGCTATCCTTCCTTCCTCTGCACCTTTGCTGCAGTCAAGTGCCTTTTCTGCTTCCTCTGCTTTGCTTGGTATACCTTTGTTTTCTTTTCCTCTGCATTTTTTATACTTCCTAACCACACCTGTTTTCCCCTCACCACCTTGCCTGCTTCCCTAATATTTCTCTCATTCACTGTCTTACCTTCCTATGATTCATTCAAAACTAATATGTTGTTGTTGTTGTTGAAAAGCTTAATCAATCAGCTGCAAGTAATTTATGATGTTACTAAACAGATATGCATACATAAAAAACAATAAGAAAATCTATAAATATGCAAGATGCATTACATAATCGCAGTACATACAACTTCATGAATACCTTACAAACACAAAACCAGCTTCCTTAAAAAATTGGGCCTTGGTTCCTCCAAGTTTTCCTAAATGAGGGACAGGCAATTTTGTGATGTGTGTTTTATATCATCGTATCAAAAAGTTGACCAGCCCAATATAGAATTAAAACAGCAAAAATAAGAAAAGGAGACCCAAGAAGTACTACCAAGCAGGATACTACAAAGAACACTTGCTTCTCACACCTTCTGTGGCTGCTCATGGCAAACCTTAGCTCCTCCTCAAAAGGACATGTGCATAAGTTGTGGTATGTGTACCTCAAAGAGACCAAGGGATGGTGCATGGGTCTATTCTGACCTAGTCAATAAACCAGCAGGAGTTCAATCTTAAAGCTAGAGAAAAGAGTCAACTTAAATAAATAAGTAAGGAGTCTGCCTCCCTAAAAAGAACCTTAATAAACCTAAATAAACCTATGAGGGCAAAGACTATTAAACCTATTTGTAGCATGCAGAGAACACCATGTATCTGGCTCTGCATAAGACCCTATAGACCACACTTGCTCCTATACTACTCAACAAGATGTCCTATCTCCATAACCTCTTGCACCCTTGTTTGCCTGTATCATGAACTTATCCAGTTATGACCTCCCAGAGAAATAGCTATGGGTGCACACTAGCAAAACAAGCTTCAGTACAGAAAGGATCATCTGGGCATTCCTACAGTGAAACCAGCTAATCTAGCCATACACTACTTTGTGCGGTGAACCATTCCAATACCAGAGGATGCAATCAAGCCACATATACAGGTCCCATAACTGGATCCTGGGTCAACTCACAGGGGTACTCAGCCAAGACAAAAAATGGCAGAAAACATAGTCACTAGCCTCTCATTAGATCAACCCATGTTGCCAGCAAACCTTCCAACTTTGGTGAAATGCCAAAGGGCACAATGTAGTGCATGCTGCTCCATGCCCTATTGCTCACTAGTTTTGGCAGGAATTATATGCCAGCTACTATTTGGAAGCCATATACAGGTTCCAGGAGACTGTGTGTGTTCTCATATGTCCAAGCATTTTGCCCTACTTTCAAACCCAAGGGCCATTTACTTGCCTGACTGTGGCTTCCTAATCAATGTCCTGTTAGAGCCTATGAATAGCTTCTTGAAAAGGTATGTCAGCAAACACGCTAACATTTCACTAGGCTATCTCTGAAGACACAACCAATTTTGCCACTTTTAAGCATCTGTGTAGCCAGCCCATTAGCGCTGAGGGTTGAGGCACTGAATGCCACACCTCACGCCGCACCAGCAACTTGGGTTTGGGAATGAATTCAGGTGCTCTGGATCAGCAGGGGGAGGACAGGATTGAGCATCCAGAGGACTGCTCTCCTCTCCTGGGGGGAGCTGATGCTCCTCGCTGCATTAGCAGCTCCTGGTGGAGGCTGGCGGTTGCAACAAGACATGAAGCATGCAGAAGGGGGTATGGGAGCAATGGCAGATGTCCTGCAAGTGGGTGTAGGAGCATGCCCACGTTGCGCTGGACATCATTGCACGTTCATGCTCCTGGGGTAACAGAACAAGAAAAAAATCTCCACCCTCAGGGATAGGCAAAGGCACCTTTGCCCCCGGACCACACTCCCAACACCAGGTGCTCTCCTCTCTGGTCCCCGTTCACTTGGCTGACACTCTACTCTATAGCTAGAGTGCCCTGGGCAGATAGGGTGGTCCCTCCCTGGGAGGGGTTCAGATCCGGGGGCTGTGACAGTTGGAGTGAGGGAGAGGGTAAGAGTTTTAGGTGGGATTAGGTGGGACGTACAGCCCAGAAGATGGAGGATGCTGGAGATAGTTCCCCGAGAGAGTGGTGCAGAAAAAACAGAATTTGAAAAAAAAATAAGCATCTGTGTGCATCTCAGTTTGAATGACCTCCAATCCACAACCAGGGAAAAACAGGAACCCTAATTTATTTTTTACTTTAAAGTGCTGGTCAGAGAGAGAAAGACACAGTTATCAATGTAGAGGAGACAACACTGCCCATACTGTCCACTTCTCATTACCTCTCTAAATGGATGCAACATAAAATAGCAAATGGTATCACTATAATGGGTTTTGCACCATACCATTCACATTATCATCTGTATAAAGGCTGTTGTTCAATCAATCAGATTCAGACTGTAAAATTCTAATAAAAATAATACATAACAAAACTGCTAGTTAGACACAACAGAAGTATCAGAATGTTCGTTTATATTCCATGTTTTATCATACAAAAATTACAAAATAGAAATATTTAACAACTAACTGAAGTGGATATTTGCAGGGTAGGATAGAGAAATTAATACCATATAAGACGGCCTGACTTTGTGGAAGAAAAAAGTTTCAAAGCTTTCAAAGGCATTTGTATCAATTAACCAATGCAAGAACATATAGCAATTCAGCAATACATATTTGCAAAATAAAATCATTAGGGGCAAGGTTTGGCAGCACCAAGATGGCAGTGTGATGTGAGAGTGGAAGTGTCCCAGAACTGAAGTCTGCATTAATCCACACTTTTACTTCCCTGTAATTACCCAGTTTTTATTAGGTTGAAATGAAGTTTCACACAAGGAGTTCCTGGTGTATTTGGCTTTTTGTAATTAGTCATGGACAGGCTGTATATTTAGGTTTGTTGCTCCTTGGGTTCTTCACAGCCTAATTTGGCAGGCATCATTACTCTACAGCAAGCCTCAGGAATCAGGATGGCAGTGGGGCTCTACCTCAGTTGGATCTGCAAGAGATTAGGCGATGTTTGCAAGGATCCTGCAAGACAACTCTGAGCTCAAAGCAGCTGCAGCTAATATGGCTGCTGAACTTCCCTGCCTTTTAAAATGTCAGTTGCTGAAATAAGGCAAGATTGAGTAGAGCATGTGGTGATCTAGCCAACTTCCAATCATTATTTGCAATATATATTTCTGTTATGTATTGTTTTATATGACTTCTGTGTGTGCCCATGCCAGTGTTAATGCATGGTATAGGGACAGACTAGATTTTATTTTAAGGGGTTTGACCTTTTGACTCAAAGGCCACCTGCTTGCCAGAAAGTAAGATTGTCATTACCAGGTACTTTTAGCAGAGTTGTGCCAAAAGCCATTTGCCTGCCATAAACATGCACAGCAGAAGCGGATTGCTTGTGATCTCAGGAACTGTTATAGTGTATCACGGGAACAGGATATATTAGCCAGGAAAGACCATTCTAGCAGTACTGTGTGAAATTCACTTCTAGTGTCAGAACCTGGGACTTCAAAAAGGTTAATTCTGAACTGTCATTAACCTTGCCATGGGTCACTGGTGGGAAAATAAACTGTTTTTCTTATATCTGAAAAATTGATAAAACTGCATTTTTCAGAAGGATAGTCAAACTCTCAGCATAGTCACTCAGTGTCATTCTGGTTGTGGACTTCCTCCAGACACAACATACTGGCTGCCAAACTGCTACACAGAAAAAGGACTTTGAACATTTTCATATTTAAGGTAGAGATGTAGTTAAGCAGTTTTAAGGTGTTTATACTGTATACTTTCCAAATTCGTTTCCATACTGTAACCTAAATTAATATGTGAACTCTTTTAGTTGTATTGCATCTATTTAAATATTTTTAGTTAAACTTTTGTTTCCTAAAGAACTGCCTGTGTTTGAGTTTTTATATTGAATGTGTGACTGTAGAAGATTTATTAATAATCTATGACAATTGTTACTTGCTTAGAAGGATCATGGATAGCAACCAAATTAAAAGGGTCTGTGGGGACAATATGGATGGATTTGGGGAGAATACCAGTGTCCCATATGAGTCTGCTGGGTGTGTTAACTGATATTGCATGTCCTGAAGGACAAAGACCAAATCAGTGGTGCGCTGCTACCCTGAGAGTGTAACACTGGGCCTTCCTCCTGTGTGTAACAGCCATGAAAAGGGTTCATATTTGGCCACAAGGCTCAAGCCTGGTATTGTGCCCTGATCCAAAGTATAGAGGGATACTCTGGGACCTGGTGGCGAGTGTTCAGTTGTAAACCCAGCAAGCACTTTGGAAGGACATGAGGAGGGTACCCCTGTTTCCCGCCTCCCTGTCATGGATTGCACTTAGGGTGGGCACTGTGAGCTTAGTGATCTGACCTTATGAGTAGGTTCATGACTGAACAGTCTGAATCCTCCATGCAGGCAATATTTAAGCAGCAAACACACAGTAGCTAAGCAACAAGGTGATAACTTCAGATCCTGGCCAGATGCAGCTAATCTTTAGACTAGTTGGTTTCTGAGGGGCTTGGAAGGCTCAGACATAGTCAGTTTTGTACAGTAGACCCTCCTGAGCTTCTTAATGCTCTCAACTGACCCCAGTTGAAACTGAAAGGTGCAATGCTCATTAGCAGTGAACTGCTTCCTGTAGCCAAACCCTGGACCAATTTTAATCAGATTCCTATGGTTTCTGGTTAGAGACAATATCCCATGACTGGCTAGGATGCATGGTCCTTTACAGTGGAGGGTCACCCCATTAGTCTGTACCAGATTTCATCTCAGAGCTCTCCTGGGAAGATGGACCTACATGGACATCTCCACCAGACAGACCTGAGTTTTTTGTGTTACCATGCTTATATCAGATTTTTGTGAATGGGGTCCACAAGATTGCCACACACCTGATGCAGCAGCAGCCCTCATATCTAGCCTTGATGCCACTTTGGAGGTCCCCACACAGGGGCTTCACGGAAACAATACTACAAAGAGCCAAGCTGCCCATATGGAGGTTGGAGTTCCTGCTGCTCAGCATCTTCCTGCAGATCTTCCATCCCACTCTCCTTCTACTGATTGGATAGTGGTCTACCATTCAAGGGAATGAAGATGAAACCAGGCTCTGACTGTTAAGCAGTCTCCCCCCTCATGCTTTGGAGAAGAACATGGGATCCCATTCTCCAATTTCCTGGGAGGGGAATGTGGGGATACCTCTGACACATAATAAGTTTCAGCTGCTGGCTATGGTGATGGGAGAGTGGAGGCTACTGCTACTTCTTCAACCCATCCACCCTGGCTTCTGACCCCTTGACAAAGATCATGGGCAGTGGTGGCTGCAAAGACTCCTTTACCATCCAACTTGTCATCTGATCTTAATGATAATGTCTCCCTGAACAAACCAGCAGCCATCTCTTCAAAGCCAAGGTGAAAGACTATCTCTAGGCTCTAGTGCTGATAGAACCCAGGATGTGAGTCTTAGAAGCTGGTATTGTGGCTGAGACTGGGGCCAAATGTGGCCCTTTGGAACTTACATTTTTCAGTGATTTCCTGACAGATGAGTCCCCTCAATGGACAGTCTTGGGACGTTACTTATGAGAGGCCTTGAACTGATGCAACCCTGCTGACTCAAGAAACTAACACTACTTGTTAATTTCTCCAATGTTGTATAAACCTTTCTCCTTTATCTGGCTAATCTCAAACTTTTCATATCTCCTTTTCTGGACTGACAGGGATGTTGTCTGTCTGACAAGGTCCCTCTTACTGGTGTAACCCTGTGTTCTGTTTTTACCTGCCTGTTGAGGGATGTTTTCACATGTTTCTATTCTCCTGGGGCTGGGGAGTTGGGGAGTACTTAGCAGGTGAATTCCTCCCACACACTTTATTTTCTTGGAGTGCCACCTGCTGATTTTGTTATGCTTGCCCACCCCTTCTCCCAGGATGCCCCCTTTTCCTGACAAGCAGGCATGATATGGTATTTCTACATATTCCTTAGATCTTTCCAATGTCTGACAGCCGTACCTTTATCTCCATGCTTGGGGTAATACAATTTGATGTTAGCCTGTGGAGAAATATGTTTTTAACACTAGGGATGTTCTGCACTTATTTGACCCCCTGTCAAGCATCCGTCTTTATCCTAAGAGTTCCTGGAGTATGATGGCAGTTTCCAGATGAGAACCATATTATCTCATTGGCCCCTGCTGGGACCATATGCTTTCAGGTGGCTGTCTGATTGGTGAGGTGTCTTCTCCCCCATTCCCTCACATGCTTCATTGTGATATTATGTGCTTTGTATTTGTTGTGGCCAAGCTCATAGCTGGACAAGGGGAAGCTCAGTCTCGTTCATCTTTTTCTACACCTGGTTTGGGGATCTGACTTGGTCAGGTAGCTCAAAGTTCACAGCATATGATGACAGCATTTGGGGGTATATCGTCCTCCCTCCACACCTGAGAATGTGATTGTCCCTTGAATGTAGGCTTCCTTAACAATCTAAGGTCAGGAGATGGTGATGGTGGATGTGGGTAGAAGAGGACTGATCTCACCTACCAGGGCTCACATGCATATATTAGGGTGCTTGTTTGATTGTGGCAAGGAAATGTTGAGCAAGTGTTTACAGCTCCTTTAAGATACGTTAATTTGGGTTTAACTGCTCTGTGCTGTTTTGGCACCTAAATCTTAATTCCCCTTTTGTCTTGTTAATCCCTGACCCTGCTGCTCTGTCTGGAGTTTTGTTTTACTAGACTTTAAATTCTGCCCTTCTTTCTCTCTATAGCTGCTGCCTCTGAACAAGGCCAGCACTCGCTCCTTACCGAAGCTTCACCCCATGGTCAGTCGGCACTCTTGCAGCCGCTGACCACTTTCAGACACCCAGACTACCTCTGTACTAAGGTACGGCAATTCTTCAGCCAACTGGATTGCGGGCACTCTGCTGAGGCAAGCCTTGATTGGTCCCTGGACACAGCCTTTTTTTTTTCTGCCTGTTTTCACCGCCCTAAGCTAACTTCTGCTCATTTTTTTTATCCCACCTCCACCCACACCCAGGGCTCCTTTAAATACACCCTCAGAACTGCCCTCTCTAATGATCTACCCTGTTATTGGCCCAAATCACCCATGCTTCTGCTCAATCCTTCTGAGAGCTACTATTCTTTGAGCTACTACTTCGCACAACTGGCCTGCTATTCCTGTCCTGCCCAGTGCGCTCAGTTAAACCTGCCTCTTCTTTATTATTAAACCTGGTTGTGCCTTATAACTTTGCCCCAGCTTATATATTTGTGGAGCTATAACATGCGTTATATACTTTGACTTCCTGTTATTATTAACTAACACATCCCTTGTGGGTCACCATAATGAAAAATGAGGATCAGGTCCTTTTTTGGAAGTACTTAACCCTACCAATGGTGTCCCCTTGCACTGCACTTCCCCTTATCTAACACGCCTCCCTCCCTTTATCTTCGGTCCTCATTCCTCCCCCCTCCACTTCCTACTCCTATTACATATGTCAATCAGAGCACTTTCCCTAGTTTCCCTACATTGTTGTACTAGCATTTCACTACCTATGACTCAATTTTGCAGACAGTCACAAAGGAAAAAAGTGCTCCTATCCCTTATGAATTTGTTAAAGAAACTGCTTCTCTTGCTCCTTCTCTGCTCGGGTAATCTGGAGTTAAACCCGGCCCCCACTACCACTCTACATCACCCATGGAATTTGGCGGTAAGCGCCTGGGTTTAGCATTAATGCTAGTCAAATACTAAGCCTTACCAAAAGTTTGATCAGTTACAAGCATGGGCTGCACATACTGAGCCAGATCTTATTATTATTACTGAATCATGGCTCATAAAGCACAATACTGACCAACAAGTCACTCTCTTAGGCTACAATCTGCATAGGACTGATAGGGATGCCGGGGTAGAAAGTCTGTCTATACCAAAACCAATTATACAGTCAGTGATATCTACTGTAAATCAAAACCAAAGGAATATGAAATGGTATCCCTTAAGTTGCACCTTCTGTCTACTGCATGTATCACTGTTATTGGTGGTTATAGGCCCCCAGCTGGTGGTGTTGATATCCTTAACATTCTTAAATCCTTAACCACCTCCGTCAACTCTGAAAACATAATTCTCGGGATTTTAATATGGACTAGCTTACCCCTAAATTGCTCATTCTGAAATCCTTCTGTGACCAAGTCGGCCTTGCTCAGTTAGTTAGCAAACTGACTAGAATCAATACTTCAAATATTTTCAATACAGTAGTAGCCACAGACATTGCCAGCTATTTCCAGATATTTCATGAAATTTCTAAAGAGTTCCTCTCTGCTGCCCCTACTGTGGAAATGGAGAAAACAGGAGATATATCTGGAAATATCACAGAAATTTCGGGAAATAGCTGGCAGTGTCTGTGGCTAGTACTGTAGTTCACTCCTTGATGTTATACTAACTATGCATCCCTACAAGTGCCTACATTCTGCAGTCTTCAACAATGACATGAGTGACCATGGGGTTGTAGTTTGCTTAAGATCACAAACAAAAGTTTGCCAGCAGCCCAAATGTATAACAAAGGTGTCCTATCACGAGTTCAGTACATCAAATTACTTGTCTGATTTAGTCAAGGTTAGATGGCAAGACCTTTACCTTTCCAAAACAACTGAGTGGTGATCTGTCCTGATGAACAACCTTACTGCCCTGGCCAACAAGGCATGCCCTCTTGGTCAAAGTCAGGATACAAAAACATCCAACCCTTGGTTCACACCAGATCTTAAGGCCACCTCCTGAATCATCGCTAAGCTCTGGTGAAGGCTAGATGCACAAAATGCCCAGCTGATTGGCAGGCATTTAGAGCAGCTAGGAATGCCTGTGTCAAATGCATTCGCTTAAGTAAAACAAACTACTATGTCTCCACCCTTGAACAGGCAAAAGGGAATTCCCAAAAAATCTGGAGGACACTCAAGTCTATTGAAGGTCGACCAGCTGCCCCTCCATTCCATCGAAGACCCTCAACAACGGTAGGATTGTGGAAAGCAGTTGTCAAATCCTTGAAGAAATGAACACCTATTTTGTTACTGGTGACCTAGCTTTTGACTCTTCTCCATATGCAGACCATGCTAACAACCAAGACTGTAATAACATCGCTCCTCAAATCTCGCCTTGCTCTTTCCAGCTGCTCCCTCTTAACTTCAAAGAAGTCGAAGATTTGCTCCCTAACGTAGATACTTGGAAAGTGCAGGGATGATGGACTAGAACCATATTTCTCAAAACTAGGCTATCTTCACCTCACTGACCCTATTCTTCACATATTCAATCTTTCTAGCTCCACTGCCACGGTTCCTCTTTTGGAAATCCACCCACATCCTTCCTTATTTAAATCAGAGGACCCATGCAACCTAAATAATTATAGACCCATCTCAATCTTGTCTGTCCTCTCCAAAGTCTTTGAAAAATTGATTTAGTCTCAGCTAAAGCACCACATTGAAACATTTTCACTTTTTAACCCAGCAAAATCCAGCTTTTGGCCTAACCATAGCACAGTCACTGCATTGGCTAAAGTCACCAATGATTGGATTTCTGCTATGGATACTAAAAAAGTTACTAGTGCAGTATTCATAGATTTGAATAAAGCATTCAACACCATTGACCACAACTTGCTAGTTAAAATTCTTATCAAAATAGGTGCTACCCCACTTACTGCTCAGTGGTTCACCAGCTATCTAACTGGTAGGACCCAGAAAATCAAAGCTGGTGGCCTTTTTTCAGCCTCCCTCCCAATTGCCAGGGGAGTTCCACAAGGCTCCATCCAAGGACCTATCCTTTTTTCCCTGTACATCAATAATCTTGACTTATATAATCAAATCCAATCTGCATTTCCTTGCAGATGATACAGTACTGTATACATCAGGCTTATCACTGTCCGAAGTGAGAAACATACTACAAGCTGACTTTGCTCAGCTAGAAATTAATCTTACTAATGCTAAACTCCTCCTCAATGCTAAGAAAACCAAGGCCATAATCTTTACTCTTAATACCTCCTCCTTCTCCTCTGCTGACCCTCCCAAAGACTTTGTTGTCACCTCCTTAGGAGAACCCTTGGAAGTCACCTCCAAATTCAAATATCTCAGTATTTGGCTAGATAACAGGTTCTCCTTCAATGACCATCTTGACAACCTGTCAAGGAGACTAAAAGCCAGGTTAGGTTTCTTCTTCTGTAACAGGTCTCTCTTTCCGCTAAAGAATAGATTCAGGTTGGTACAGGCCACTTTCCTGCCTTTACTCAGTTATGGAGATCTAATCTATACCTCCTCAGCAGTCTCAAGTCTAAGCAAATTGGACATCCTCTATCACCATGCTCTACGGTTCATTACAAACTTACCCTACTGAACCCATCACTGTGATTTGTATGCAGCCGTTGGTTGGATGTCACTTTCCATAAGACGTACGCTCCATGATGGTATCTGGACTCTTAAGATACTCCTGAATAAGATCCCGAACTACCTAACATCTCTCATCCACATTTTTCACAGTGCCTACTCTCTTAGAAAAACTGACTTCCTCCTCCTTAATGTACCAAGAACTCACACTTTCTTTGGTAAACGAGCCATATCAAATGCTCTTCCAACCATTTGGAACCAGCTCCAATCCACACTGAAATTTCCGACACTGTCTCTGTCAACATCTTAAAAAGGCTGGCGGCATCCAAAATAAATGATACTTGTAGCTGCTCCTAAACCTTATCTCTGCCAGTATCCCTTGCCTCACTTTCTCAACTTCCTGGAATTAGTCCCAGCCCAGCAGGATTCCTCCTAGCATTTGCCCCCTTAACATTAGTCCATAACATCAACTGTGGCTACACTATAAGATGTTTCCAGTTGTTCTCTTTACTATCCTTTTCCCCCTTGTCTACCATACCTCACCTGCTCCTACTCTCACTTATCCCCCTCCTGTTACCCCTTACCCTAACCCTACCCTGTTACCCCTTACCCTATCTTTCTTTTATTCTTCATATCCTTTCCCCTCTTTAATTACATCTAATTTCCCTTACTTCTTATGGTCCTCTAGCCCCTTAGTCCCCTCTTGCTCCCCCATACTATAATCTCTTATATTATATGGCAGTAAGCTTTTAACTCTCATTTCTTCTCTCCATTCCTATTCCTTCTCATCTCCCAGGCTTCTTTACCTACTTTGTTATTTCCTAATAAAGCACTATGTACCATATCACCTGTAACTGTATCTAATTACTGTGATATTATTTATTATGAACTGGAGATCGTAAATGGACATCGCTGATTGGCCGAGATGTTTTAGAAGCCGTGATGATATTGAGCTACATCATCAAGGCTTCAAAAGCCTCCGGCTACCAACCTTGTCACTGTTACAACTTCCTCCGCATGCCGATCAAGGAGCTCTCGATATTCACATAATGTTTCTATCAGACGACTCTTCAAACTGAAAAACTGAAAAGACCCTGACTGGCTACATCATGTGAGTCTGTGTTTTTTTTTCTTTAACAGTTCTTTCGACTGGCAACTTCCTATTGAAACAGCCACCCGCCTTTACAAACCCTCCTACCGCAGTGTCCCACATCCCTCACTGCACAGAACACAGCACCACTAGAAAGCCTGCTGCAGTGCAGCAGATCAACGAGATGACCGCTATTAAAATAAAAAAATTAAACTAGCAATCCCAATCCAGACAATGTGCTGAATAAATAATGTGCCACCAACAGCAGCATACAATACAACACCCGCTCGCCACAGAAAACAAAACATACCAAAACTGCCATCAGCTACTCAGGGTACTTATCAATTGTCACAGATGAAAGTCAAGTTTCCAACTACAGATCTCATATTCAAAATGCGCTTCTCAGCACATGGGCATAACTGCAGCTAAACGGACCATGTTAAACTCAAAAGTTTACTTCAGAACCGGGAGTAGTACTGCCACAGAGCAACAGAGTTCCACAAACTTCAACAGCACCACCTGCTGTTCACAGTCCCCATGAACTTTTTTCTGAAAAGGTACTCCTCCACCAACCCCATAAATTGGATTTTCATCAGGTTTTAAAACTTTTTTGTTTTCTTCTAGAACATTTAAACCAGTTCATAATAGCAATAATGCACTCCAGGGTGTGGTATATCATGGGATATCGTCATTTCTCGGTTGTTGGATGCACTCGCCTCTGGCCTGTGCCCAACCACCCCAGGCATGATGATATCCATGATTTCTACCGCTGTCATGACTATTGTTTGTTAATCTATAATGGCAGAAAATTTCCTGGACCCTGATTGGTCAATGTGTGCCTGAGACAGTGATGTTATTACAAATAACATCACTGTATGGCTTTTGGATGCAATTGCTGCTGACCATCATGATGCTATTGATGACCATTTGGATTTCTTAAAATCATTTTATGATTTTTTTTATTTTTATAACAACAAGCCATTGTATAATAGCAATAAGGCACTCAGGATGTGTTATCGTGTAATAACGTCACTCCGGGTGGGGAAGCACTAGCTCACCTCTGCTCAAACCCACCCCAGGAGTGACGTTGTCACATGATAACACACACCTCAGTCATGCTTTATGCTTAATGATGCAACGTATTTGTCTGTTACATGTCTTAGGACCTCTCAGGAATGAGCATGCTCAACAGAGTTATCCTGCAATAAACCTGAACTTGAACTTACCACCCCCAATTTGTACAATACATTCTTGGGATATATTTCAAATTATTTCAAGTTCTTTGCTCTCACCTGAGTCATCAATGATTTTTTTTTTTAAATTATACTTTTATTAATTTTCTTTTCAGAGTAAAACAAAGTACAGACAATAAAAAAAAGACTATTTGGATGACAAATCATAACAACATAGGTTGGATGAGGAGTAAAATAACACATGGTATAATCCTAAACACAGATCTACAGTATATCAGTATCCAAACCCAGTCTATGTGCTATTCCATGTAAATTCTAAATCAGTCAAAGAGATCAATTGGATAATAAAGAAAGGGAGAAGAGAGAAAGAAAATAAATGACCAAAACAAATAAAGAAACATAGAAGAAGAAAAAAAATACAAAAATCAGAAACAGAAGAAGACAAATTGCAGGTTATATACATTCATGTCAATTAATGTCAATTAATGTAGGATGAGAGCCAATTAAATGAACAATGCCTCACTTGATAAGTGCAATAGATCTGCTCCTGGTTACTCTGTCCCCAGTTCCCCTTTTCTCCCTATTGTGGGAGCCACCAGGGACTATCAAAATATCTAAGCATACAGAACCAAAATTTCCAGGACATTTAATTGCTCTTTCTGTGCCTGAAAATGGAAGAAAGGAAGCCAGCGTGCCTTAAATTTCTCCTTTTGTAGCCTCACTCTGCTGTTAAGTTCCTCCATTTCCAGGACAAATTAACAGTTCCTGTACCAGGCCTCGGTTCGAAGAGAAGTCGGGGTCATCCAACCCTGTGTAATAGCTTTAAGTGCTGATGCCACTAAGATATTGTATAAGTAATGTGAGCTTTATTCTAATCATCTGAGGGAATCTCCCAGAACCCAATACAATGGGTCATTTGAAAGGCACCCCAAAGACCAGTTCCACTGATGCTAAAATATGGTTCCAATAATCCGGATCTTGGGGCAGGACCAAAATATATATGAATGAGTACCTCTGTCCCATATTCCCTCCAACAAAGGTCAAAGGATATTGGCCATAGTGTTTTGTGGTTACTGGCATGTGACAATATCACGTGGTCACCTTCCACCTGAACCCCCACCTGGTGTTAGATGCCGTCATGGCATGGATGACCTTCCATATTTTTCTCCATGTTGAGTCCCCAATTACCCTCCCAAGCTCCAAAGACCAGGTTTGTTTGATATTTTCCAGAGGGTCTGGCTCCAGACCTGAAAAGTGCCTAACCAGTCTATAGATCTGGCCACGAGACTCTGTATTGTGGGTCTCTGCTATCATAACATTCATCAGTGGGCCATTACCTGGTTCAGTGGAACCTTGTCTCAGGAGATTCTTTTTTTTGTAAAAACTGTCTAAACTGCAGGTATCTAAATAAATCACTGGCAGGGCGTCCAAAGCTAAGGGAGAGCTGCTGAAATGACTTAATGTTAGTATCTGAATACAACTGGCCTACCCGAGCCAAACCTTTCCTACCCCATCGCTCGAAGCCAAGATCCCAGGAGAGGGGCATACAATCTAGGCAGGCTTTAATTGGGAAGTTGGGTCCCAATTCCAAACTTAGACTCAACATCTTATTAATCTCTATCCAGGAGGATACAATCACCCCAGTCCAAGGATTAAGCACATGTAGACCCTTGATTCCTCCTTTATCCACGAATATCAAATCTCGAATCTCTCTTCAGGAGGATTCTGGTCTCTCTCTCTCTATCCACAAGGGAGTCTTCTAAAGCCATGACAGAAACCAGAGGCTGGAGCTGGGTGGCCAAATAGTATGTCTTAAAGTTGTGCAAACCAATTCCACCCTTTCTCTTGTCTCTTAGTAGGGAATTCCACTTCATTCTAGGTGGCCTACTAGCCCAAATAAACTTTGACAAAGATGATTTAAGGGATTTCCAGAAATCAGCAGGCAATTTGAGTGGCAGAGACTGAAACAAGAATAGGAAACATGCAAGCATGTTCATCTTGACATAATTGGTCCTCCCAAATAATGAAAGGGGTTCTCCCCATCACTTCAAATCTTCTTGCACTGTTTGAAGGAGTCTCCCATGATTAATAGTATATAATTTTTTGCAAGTCTCTGGGGATCCAAATCCCCAAATACCTCAGGCTTTCCTTTATCCACTTATAATTACCCATAGGTGGGAGAACCCCTTGTGGGGTCTGCCCTATGGCTATAAGTTCCATTTTATTGTCATTAACTTTAAACCCAGACACCTTACCAAAAGCCCAAAGTAGGAAGTTGATCAGTGGTATCTGTTCTAATGGATCAGTAATATACAGGAGGGTATCGTCTGCATAAAGATGTACCTTAATTTCTATCCGTTCCTTAAATGCCCTTATACCCATCTGTTTGCCTTATGAGGGCTGCCAGGGGCTCCATACACAAGGTAAACAGCAGGGGTGACAATGGGCACCTCTGCCTAGTTCCCTTCTTATACATATCTTCTTCGAGTTACCCATTTACCCTTACCGTTGCCCAGGGATCTTTGTATAGGTTTGCCATCCAACAACAGAACTTGTCCCCAAATCCAAATTTTTCAGTGTATAGTCCAAACAAAGCCAGTCAGGTGTTCAAACTGCCTTTTCCGCATCAGGGCCATCACTGCCTGTAATATCTTGGGAGGAAAGTCCCAAGGCAGACAGGACATTAGGTAAAAGCTGAGCGTTATCTTGGATGCTGGCGAGGTATGAAACCTGTCTGATCTTTAGTGAACTAACCGGGAGATGTAGTCTTGAAGGCGAGAACTCAGGATCTTTGCAAAAATCTTTAATCCTGGTTAATCAAAGAGATAGGGTGGTAACTCCCACCTTTGTCAAATCTTTACTGGGCTTGGGTAAGAGGGTAATCACTGCCTCCCCAAGAAGAGGACTACCCTCCCTCATGTACCATGTTGCATACTTGATCTGCAAAAAGGGGTGAGCTCTATGGCAAAAGTTGGTAGAATTTGCCACAAATCCATCCGAGCCTGATGCCTTTCCTCTGCTGAGGTTTTGATCACCCTCTTAACCTCCTGTTCAGTAAGGATCTTCCAAACTTTACTCTGTGAGACTTCAAGTTTGGGTAATGTGACTTTGTATAGGAAATTTTCCACCTCTCTAACATGGTCAGGACCTCTGTCCTAGGCATATAATTTGGTATAATAGCTATGAAAATTATCGGCTATTTGTAAGGGATTTGAGAAAGTGGACTGGGTCCTAGGCCTCCTGAGCAATGGTATATATCTTTCAGATTCTTGCTATCTCAATCTGAGAGCCAAGAGAAGGCTTTCCCTCCCCCACGTTTCATAATATCTCTGTTTGATGTACCTCAGGAGTTTTCAGTTTTTCTTTTCATTTCTGTATTATATTGTTCCTGAGTTTCTCTCAATGTATCTAATATCAAGGGCTTCTATTCACTTTGTGCCTTAGTTTCTAAGGATGCAAATGCTTTCCAGTAGCCTCTCCACCTTAACTTGTTGCATTTATGTTTGTATGTGGCAAACTGATAATTTGGCCTGGAGGATCGCCTCTTCAGGCCATCCCAAATGAACTGGACTGTGTATCTTCCTCCTTGTTTTCTATCAAGTAGTGCTTAATGGAATATTTTATTTGGCCAACATATACTTTATTGTTAAGTAGTCCCAGGTTGAATCCCCATATCCCTTAGCTTTTACTCCAAGCCAATCATCCTAGCTTTAATCATTGCATGGTCTGAAAAGGTGACGGGATGGATAGTAATGTCTGTCAAATCATTAGCGTTTACTATCTGAGTGCAAAATCTATTGAGCCTGGAGTAAGACCATGAGGCATTGGAGTAAATGTAAAATCCTTGGACTCTTGGTTTTGCTGCCTCCAAGTGCCCACCCAGCCACCCTCAGACACTAAGGTGTGAAGGAGACAGGACACACCACCCCACTCCCCTTACTCACAGAGCTCTTATCTAACAAAGGGTTTTCAGCGCAGTTCAGTCACCTATCATGACTATCTGGCCTGGTGGAAGGAATCCAAAATGTAGAAAAAAAGTTTCTAGAAAAGGTTCGGAGGGTGGAGTAGGGAATATACAGGCCAAGTGGAGGTTGACCCATATAATCACCTGAAATTAAAACAAAATGACCTAACCCTTCTCTTTTACATTATGGCTTTAAATGGTAGTCCCTTGCATATTAAAATAGCAAACCCTGATTTGGAGGCATTTGGGTGAGAATCCAAGTACACCCCTCCCACCCACATTCTTCTCAGTTTAGAATGTTCTGTTCATGATAATTTTGTTTCCTGAATACATGCCAGATCACATTTTAGTCAGCCTATTTCCTGAATAACCCTCGTTCATTTAAAGAGCCCCTGACACCATTGTGACAACTTTGCAAATGTAATGTTTAGCACAAGTGAGTTTATATTTTATTGTTATTTCTGTATTTCTCATTCTTCTTTATCACTAGGACATCTGCATGTAAACAGGATCACTACCCTATCTGTTCTGGCTGTTTGCCTACATATGACATCACAGTTCTGTTTTGACATCACAGTCTGTTGTTGTGGGGATAATTATGATGTCATAAACAGGGGATTCCTTATTTTATTTATTTCTTTATTTAAAAAGTTGGTTACCAGGAAAAGCACCATGACCAGAAGTTTGTTTCCAGGTGCAACCTGGATTATGATGTCATATGTAGGATAGTGGAAAGAGTAGATAAAGTCTATGGAACAGTAAGCCTCTTTTGTACAGCTGTCCTTGGTAATGAAGAAAAAAGAAATAATTATATAAAATACATGAAATACACACTGAACTGTCTAACTCTCACATTTTTTCTAAGTTTTTATAATGGTGTCAGGGGCTCTTTAACTACCCCATTAATACCCTTAACATTTATAGAAACTATTTTGAGTGATGCCATGGAGAAAAGTATAACAGATACTAACACCCAGATCCTCCATAATCCATACTACTGCAACCCCCACCTAGGGTTCCAAAGATACCTGAATGTAAATCTGTCAAGAAAATGAAAATATAAGGACACATAACAAAACAAATATGACTAGCAATCAGAAAGACTAACTATAGGAAGAAAAGTGCAAGCTGGGTTAACTTCACCCAGTAGAACCCAAAACTTGAGTCATGAGTAATAATCAAAAAAGGAAAACAAAAACAAAAAAACAAGGACCCTAATTACTTCACTAGATGCCTGAAGGCTCAAACAGAGCCTGGAAGCAGGGGCTAGGGGTAGAAAAGCCCTCAAATGCTAGGCACACCAAGCCCTAGGTAGGTAGGAGGAAAGCGCCGATATGCGCTGGGGGATAAGCCCCATGTTGACCCAGGATACCAGATCCTCTCCTAACTATGAAAATCCAGTTAAAATGGTGGTCAGTGAGAGGTGCACCTCAGGCTAACCGGGGGGTAACTACAGTAGTCACCCTACACTATAAGCACAATTCGGTCGCTATCTTAATAACGCCCCAGGTAATAGGGGTACATTGGCTAAACAGGCTAGCATGAGACAAAGCAAAAACTGTTTCCATCACATCTGTAGCCTAGCCCCCAAGAGGGAGCCAAGGAAATTCAAGTAGAACCCCAAGAGAGAGTGCCAGGAAGGTGCAGGAAAGCAACCCAGCATGTACAGAGGTTAACCGGATGGGGCTAAAAAATTCCCCTTCCAAGACCCACTCAACAGGGTGAAGCTGGCCATAAACTTGGTTAAGTAATGCCCCATAATAACCCAACACACTGTGCAATGACTTTATATTTAACAAAGCACACTAAGTGCAACGCAGCCAGCGAGTCAACTTATAGTAAACATAAATTAAAATCTTGTAAGTTATATAATCGAAATTGTAAAGTCAAAATCAGTGTCAAAGCATAGATTAGAGCTTATCTTCAGTCCCGATCCATGCAACTCCATTATGAGGTTGGCCGGACAGGGGGAAGAATTAACTACCATATCACCAATAGGTCCCCCTGCAAACAGTCCCATTGGAAGCTGCTGTTAATAACAAGAAGGGCCGCCAAGTGTCTGTATGTACAAAACAAGTTAGAGCAGACTATCTGGGCAATTCAAGACAGGTTGCAAAAAGTCAGCAATGGTGAGTCTTTCAGTATAAATCATGCACTTCATGTAGATTAGGTCAGGAAGAATCCCTTCAGTAGCCTTGTGTTCAAGATTAGGGATCCTCTGAGAAGAGCACTCAGGAAATGAGACCTCCTTAACAGCTCAGGTTTTCTTGACTGTAACCATTTGGACTGTCAGCATGCGGGGGCAAGAGGGCATCACCTCGTCTCCCCACTTGTCTCTTTGATCCAGGCACAATCAACCACAACAAATCTTCAATCTCTTGCTCAGCCTCTTCCTCCTTTGTGTCTGGAATGGTGATCTCCTGAGACTCTAGATATGTGGTGGCCATCAAGAGAGAGAGTCAAATAATTTTGTCCACTCTTTATCTTGCACCCACAGCCTTGCAGGATATCATAAATATGCCTTGTGTCCCTCATCTCAAAGTGCCTTCACCACAAGTAGAACTTTATGTTTAGCAAGCATTAGAGGGGGAAAGTCCATGTCAACATATAGCTTTTGACTATCGAGATTTCGATTTCTTTTCACCCATGCCAGCCTGAGGATTTTTCCTTTTGTTGTGTATCTCAAAAATTTAACAATAACAGATCTGGGAGGAGCACCCTGTTTGGGTTTAGGTGCAACAGCACAATGTGCACATTCGATCTCAATTTTAAAGTCTTCTCTCAGGTCCATCTCTGTTTTTAGCCAGGTATCTATATAGTCTTCCATGCACAGGGGTCCACCCCTCTGGGATGACAAAGATGTGGATATTATTGCAGCGGGCTCTTGCCTCCATGTCCTCTGCATGTGCGGTTAATTCCCTTTCCCGTCTATGGAGGTAGGCAAGGAATCAGCCAAATGCCATGTGCTCTGCTTGAATACCCACCATCTGTGTCTCCACTGCAGATGTATGTGCTTCCAACTTTTAAAGTATTTTTGTATGCCAGAAATTCTGACATTGATACGGTGGAGAATCTTCTGCATTCTATGGACGTCCACTTTAGTAAAAGTCGAGGTGACTTCTGAACCTGAGCCCTCTGATTCTTCTCCCAAAGCCATTATCAGGGAGGATTGAGATAGAACTGGACTTACAGGCCATGGAACACTCTGTCCCAAGAATGACTCCCAGCTTCTACAGGAAGCTTTTTTTTTTGGGACGACCCATGGTGACTGCAGTTATAGAGATCTAGTTTACCCCAAATTAACTCAAAGATCCATGCGATGGCAAATGATTCAGCCAAAAATTGCACCCGAGGTACAGGAGCTCCGAACTAAGCCACCATCAATTGCGTGACATCCAATGATGGGGTTTTACAGTGAAGGTTATTTCTTGCTTTATTAACATAGACTTCTAGTTCTAGGGACACTGCTTCTGACACTGGGTCACTCAGAATAACAGTTTGTAGTCACACAGTTGTGGTCTGTTTTTCTGAGTGCGCAGACTAGATACAAGTGCTTCCTTCTGTTTTCCCACTAGTGTGGAGTAACCATTCACCTGAACAGGGATGTTTTGTGTCTTGGGTGGAGTATTGCCAATTCTGCTGTTTCATATTTCCTGGCCCTTGTACTCACAACTCGCGATCTTTATATGGCCACAACCTTTTCTTCACTGGAGTCAGGTGTCTAGCTCCACTGCTACTTTCATGACTAAATTTTGATCTGGGAATTTTCCCACCTATCTTTCCTCTCTCATCTCTGCCTCTTCACTGATACCCTGTTCCCTTCAGAATGTTGACTCTTGTTCATTCACCAACCCCCACCACTTCACTACTGTTGGCCAATCCGCCTTTTCCTACCGCTGCCCCAAAAATTGGAATGTCCTCCCCTCTGCCATCTGCAATGTGCCTTCACCCACTGCTCTCTCTACCCTCCTTTGAATGTATTCATCCCATTCCTGCTCATGTCAATCCTCCTGACCGTATCCGAGTTCTGTAACACTTAAAGCTTCTGGTCCTTGTCTATGCCCCCAGTGCCCAATTAGCTATGCCCAACTTAGTGCTCTATATTATCTCCTAAATACTCACTAAGACTATTTCCCTCCACTCTCCTGTTTTAACTGATATTTCGGTACCCAGGCTGCACCCTGTTTTTATTTATTTATTTTGTTTTTGTAACATATTTCCTTTGTCTCCTGATTTTGTAACCATGCATCATTGCTTGTCTGTATCCCCTCATGCTCTCTTGTTCCTGCTTCTGGTCTCTCTAAATTGTACTCTTTCACTTTACTGTTCGTATTGCACTTATGTTCACAGTTTTGTATCTTGTATTATCTGAACTGTTTTACCACATTGTTAAAAATAATTAAAGTGTAATTTTGCACTGCTGTACCTGTACCTCCAATTCCCCCTACCCCCCCAGGATGTATCTGGAAATGAACAGTTTATTGCTCTGTATACTTTCCTGGTGAAATGCTTAAATAAATTACTCCTCTAGGTAATTTCAAACATGGTCTACAGTCCCAGAAAATATTGTAGGGACCACTCCTATCTTGTTACCCTGATTCTGATCATTATGATTCTAATAGGGCTGTTCAGAACTGAAGTACGGGGCCCTTTCTTAGTATTGTTGCCCTTGAGGTCATCTGATTCTGAGTCCACGATTAGCCCAAGTCACATGTCTTATCGCAATAGTTTTTGGCTTTGGGTCTTTGTTTATTTTCATTTGTTTTCTTAATAACTTTATGTTAGACAGTGTGTTTGTAGTGTAGAGGATGTCACCATTTTGTTTGCTGTTGCCTGGCCTTGGAGGAACATTGGACAAATGGCAGGCATCTACAGTATGGGGTGCAGAAAGATGGTGGTTATAATGGCTGCCTCTCCATCCATCTGGCTTTACTGAACCTCCCCTTTATGGCCAATATTTCAGGCAGTTTCCTGGATTGTCTGAGGTCTCAGTTCTCCTATAAAGTGAAAGACAGTTTTAAACACCTCTGCAGGCTGTGTTGACAGGTAGCATTTTGCAGGAAACAAAGTTGGTAGAAGAGGAAGCAGTGCAATTTTGTTGAGAGTGGGTGGGGCTGAGGCCTACAGTTGTGCAGCATCCTTCAAGCATGGAATCTCAGTCCTGTTCCACAAATCACTGAAGTGGCAAACACACTGGCAGATGTCAAACTCCCTTGGTAGGTGGATTTTGTTGCATGTAATCTGTCAGAGGGACCACATTGTACTGTAGTATATCTATGGCCCCAACTCAGACAACCCAAATTTTTTCTTAACTTTTACACAGACAGTCACCATCGTCATCACTGATGGAGTTCTCTGTTTAATTGAGGGTGACTTTAATATGACATTGGACCCACTAATTGACCACTCAGCATCCACGTCTGATCCCCACCATAAGGCTGCAAAGGTGGTAAACCCTCATAATGAAAGATGTAGTATTGTCAGACCTGTGGAGGACCCTACACCCCAGAGACAGAGACTTTTCTTATTTTTCCACTCAGTACACCTCTGCTAATCATACAGACCTGCTCCTGGGCTCCTCATAGATTGTTCAACAAACAGTGAAGGCCAACACTGAGCTGATTATTTTGCCAAAATATGCCCCTACATCTCTCCTGTTGTTGTGGGACCCAGAACATCCTCCCAGTGGCTGGACCCCATGTTGTTTCAGGACAAGGCCTTCCTACAGTGGGTTAAAGAGGAGGCAGATGCTTATTCTCATTTTAATAACACTGCAGACATATCATCTGCCACCCTATTGGAGGTCGTTACTGCTATTCTCAAGGGACAGATTATGCAATTTGCAGCCAAAAGGTGGAGGGACAGAGAAGCTGAGGTGATGGGTCTGACAGCCCAAGTGAAAACCATGGAAGCAGCCTATAAGTCAACAAAGTCCCCTACAGAAAGGCGTATCAAACAGGCAGAACTTGCAGGTGTCATGCTCCAGCTTAACTCACTTCTATTGCTTTAGGCAGAATTAATGTTGCTTGATCTAAGCACAGGTTTTTGGAGGGAGGAAGCCAACAAGAATGCTATCATTCTGCCTTAGGAAACAACAAGCAGAGACACATAACCATGCTTAGAGACCCTGGGGAAGTCCATAATTGCTCAGGCTATAACAGCATTATGAAGGCTTTTATCAGAAAAGGGCTACCAACATCAGAGGAGGAAGAGAAGGAGTTTCTTACAGAAAAGGTATTGACCACTGGGAGGAATTTACATCAGACACAGAAGGGTGAGAAACAGAAAAAATTATTTTTTATGTGATTTTTGTTTTACCTAATGATCAAGTGGCTTTATGGGATAATTGGGAGGAATTTATTTTAGGCACAGGAGGGGAGTATCGGGGAAAAAACAAATTTTTGACTTTTTGGGGTGACTTTTTATATTCTATTGTTTATCTTACGTGAGTTTTGTTTTACCTTATAACCAAGTGGCTTTATAGAGACAATTGGGAGGAATTTATTTTGGGCACAGGAGGGACGTATCAGGGAAAAAACACATTTTTAACTTTTTGAGGTGACTTTTTATATTCTATCGTTCATCTTATAACCAAGTGATTTTATAGTCCATAGTTTATTTAGGCAATTATAAGATAGACCGTATTATGTGATCAGAAGGGGGAGGTAGAAGTTAGTAGATAAAAAGGGAGGGGACTGTGTGGGGTTGGGTGAGGTGACTTTTATGGTATATTGTTTATCTTATAACCAAGTGATTTTATAGTTCTACTATTTCTTTAGGCAATTACAAGATAGACTGTATTATGTGATCAAAAGGGGAAAGTATTACCTGGTGCATAATAGGGGAGGGTTTGTGTGTGGGCTGTAGAATGGGTGCTGAAGGAAGCAATACAGACTAATAGAACAACAATGTGGCATGCCACTGAAGGTGGCAGTATGGGGGGAATAGGGTTGCAGGGGAGGGTTGACGGCAGGGGACAGGGACTGGACAGGGGCAATGGACTACAGATAAACCAGGATGGGCAGAATAGTGAGTTGCAATGGTTGTGGGGCTGCTATCTGGATAGGCACATTATGGAAGCTAGGGGGTGTCCCATTTGTTACAGGCTGAGGGGACTGGAGGCAGAGGTACAGTGGCTAGGAAGGGAAGTAGCGAGGATTGGGGGAGTGGGTGTGATCAATGGAACAGGAGGGCCACCTCCTCGGGGATCCAGGGGTACAGAACCAGTGGAAAGGAAGAGCATAGGGAACAGGGTAAAACTTTTAGAAACAGTAAGGGGGAACCTCGGGATAGCATGAGGGGAGAAGCGAACAGTAGAAGTCCTGGGTCAGGTAATAGGTTTGCGGTGCTGGCTTTAGTGGTGGATGGTGAGAGAGGGCTCTCCAGGAGGGGGCAGGAGGAGAAGAAGGGAGTAGTAATAGCACAGGAGCAGCAGTCAGGCAGAAGAGGGGGACAGTGGTAGGGTAGCAAAGGGAAAAGGGATAGGGGTAAAGGGGAGGGCAATGGGAGGTAAAGCAGTGGAGGCAGGAGGTAAGAATGGGCCTAGCAAGGAAGGGAAAGATGGCGACAATCCAGGGAGAGGATTGGGGGGTGAGGGGATAGGAGAAGGGGTGAGACTAGGGCAGAGGCTGAGGCATAGCAGAAGGGATAGTTCAGCAAGCAGGGGCAGGGACAGAGCGTGTGAGAAGGGGAGCGGAGTCCTAGTGCTGGGGGACTCAATCCTTAAAGGGGTCAGATGGGGACATAAAGGGGAGAGGATTGAAAATGTGTGTAATCAGTACCTGGATTAACAGTGGGTAGGGCAGGACAGACTACTCTCAAGTGTGCAAGGAGAGGAAGGGAGAAACCACATGTAGTGGTGCACTTGGGTACAAATGACTTGGGGTGTATGGTCGAGTTAGTAAGGGAGAGGTTTGAGAAACTGGGAAGTGCCGGGGAGACAGGAGAGATCAGTGGCTTTCAGAAGTGCTCCAGTACCCAGGTCAAGCAGGACGAGGAGAAAGGAAGAGGATAGAGGAGTTCAGCTCTAGGCTTGGAGCGTGATGTTGAACCAAAGGATGGGCTAGTGGGAGGCTGGGGTAACATCTGGGACAACAGTGACCTATTTTCAGAGGACAAAGTACATTTGAGTAAGCTGAGACAGGGTTTTGAAACAGATGCTGGGGAATGCATAACAACTAAGGTGGATTTAAACTAGGTGTGGGGGGGTGAGTGTGCAGCAGGTACACAGGGCAGCTGGAGAGGGAAGCTGAATGAGCTTGCCCCCCAAGCTAGCAGAGATGGTACCAGGGTAGATTCACAGAGGGAAGTTAAGGATGGGGAGAAATGGGTGAAGGAAGGAAAGGGAACTAGCTGGAGGGTTGTCTCCCAAAATGCAAAAAGCTTGGGGAACAAAACAACTGAGTTACAGGCTTTCTTGGCAGTGGGGATGTGGGACATTGCAGCCATCATTGAGACTTGGGCCACCCAATACCAAGACTGGGATTTGATGATCCTGGCATATGGGATATACATAAAGGATAGGGGCAAGGGAAAGGGGGAGGGATGCAGATTTACGTATGAGTTGAAAAGGTGTGCAAGAAAGGGGAGGGTAAAACAGAGGCATTATGGTTGCAATTCCAGGTTTCAAAAGTAGGACACTGGATGGGAGTGGTACACAGGCCACCAGCTGAAGCAGAAGACTTGGACAGGGAGTTAGTGGAACAGAATAGGAGGGTCTGTGGGAAGGGAAACACTGTGATCATGGGGGACTTCAATCTACTAGAAGTGGATTGGAGCACGCCAGCCACCTTGAGTGCAAGGGAGCAAGTGCTCCTGGAAGTATACCAGGATAGCTTTCTGTCACAGATGGTTATCAAGCCGACTCAGTTGGATAAGACTGTGGACTAGTACTATCTAATGGGGAGACTGTAAGGGAGCTGGGGTTGGAGGACCCATTGGCTGTGAGTGACCACCATTCGGTGTGGTTCATGTTCAGCATGGGCAAGGAAGCTATAAGTACAGGAACCAGGGTGGCTGACTTCAGACATGCTGACTTTGACAAGATGGGGGACATTTTGGAAAGACACCTGGCAGGAATTAATCCACACTTGGATGCAAGCCAAAAATGGGAAATAATCAAATTAGGGCTGATGGAGGCTACGGGGTCATGCACCAGGACACAGAGCAAGAAAGGAAGGGCTAAGAAGCCAAGCTGGTTGAGTCAGGAGGTCTTGGAAGGGGTGAGGACTGAAAAGCCATGTTTAGGGAGGACAGGGAAATGTATTTGAAGAAGTCCAAGAAGGTAACCAGACTAGTCAGGGTGGCCAAGGCTTCCAGAGAGCTGAGGCTGGCACAGGGCATCAAGGATGGGGAACAGTACTTCTTCAGGTATATTTTATTAATTTATTTAAGAGTTTCACCAGGAAGGCATAATGAGCAGAGTCCACTAATTCCAGATGTATGTAAGTATATAATATATAAGGGAGATGGAGCTGCAAGGAACAGATAGTGAGGATTAGGAAGACAGGGGTAAAGAAGGGTAGAGTAGACAGAAGCACTAAATGAGTACTTCTGTTCTGTGTTCATGAAGGAGAAGGGTAGGCATCTACCTAAGGGATGGGAAGATGGGCAAGGGGTGATGAGGTAATTACAGGGGTAGTGGTTGAAGGTCTGAAGGCACTGAGGTGGATAAGGCATTGGGACCAGACGGCATTCACCCCAGGGTGCTGAAAGAGCTGGTGGGGGTCTTGGTAGGGCCACTGGTGGACCTGTTCAATACTTCCCTGGGCATAGGATGCATACCGCAAGATTGGAGGATGGCTCACGTGGTGCCCATCCACAAATGTGGTTCAAAAGATGAATCAGACAATTACAGACCAGTAAGCCTCACATCCATCGTAGAAAAATTAATGGAGACAATCCTGAAAGAGAGGCTAGTAACCTTTTTGGAAGACAATAAATTCCAGCAACATGGGTTCATCTTAGGAAGATCCTGCCAGACCAACCTAGTTGAGTATTATGACTGGGTGACAAGTGCACTGGATAAGGCCATGCGGTGGATGTCCTTTATTTGTACTTCAGCAAGACCTTTGACTCTGTGCCTCATGGTCAGTTAGGAAGAAAGCTTGAATATGTGGAGTGGGGACAAAGACAGTAAATGGATTGATGAACTGGCTAAAGGGGAGGCAGCAACGGGTGGTGGTGGTGGGGAGAAATCTCATTCCCAAGGGCTGTGATGAGCTGGGTTCCACAGAGCTTTGTACTGGGCCCAGTGCTGTCTGGGATATTCATAGCAGATATCTCACATGGCATCAGGAGTAAGACCAGTCTGTATGTTGATGATATCAAGAAGGGGGCAGTGGTGGATGACATAGTAGGGTGGCAGGGGCCACAGGATGACCTGACTAAACTGGAGGAGTGGTCAGAATCGTGGTAGTTGGGTTTCAATGCGAAGAAGTGCAAGGTTCTGCACTTCAGAGCAAGGAACCCAGGGGAGGAGCTACCAGTTGGGAGGGGATCAGTTAGGTACCACCAAGGAGGAAAAAGATCTTGAGATGGTTATAACAGGGAATATGAACAACTCAGCTCCGTGCAGGAAGGTGGCAGCTAAAGCTAACATGATGCTGGGGTGTATTGTGAGAGGAATCTCATACAGAAGAAGGGAGGTGATCCTGCCTCTGTACAGGTCACTAGTCAGGCCACACTTGGAGTACTGCATGCAGTACTGGCATCCATTCTTGAAGAGAGATATCAGATTACTGGAGGGGGTACAGTGCAGGGCAACTAGGATGATCCAGGATTGGAGGATAAATCCTACGAGGACAGGCTGAGTTAAATATGTACACCATGGAGGAGAGGAGGGATCGGGGGATAAGATTAAGACCTTTAAATACTTGAAGGGGGGTAAGCAAGACAGGTACAGAATGGGTCTTTATGTTGAGGAGGGGAAAGAGACATGAGAGGGCATGGTCTCAGATTGTGGGGGAATATGTATGGGAGAGATGAGGATACATTTTTTCATGGAGAGGGTTGTGGCTAAATGGAACACTCTGGCTGAGGGGGTGGTATCCTGTAAGATGGTGGGAAGCTTTAAAAGGGGATGGAACAGAGTGGGGGGTAACTGGGAGGGGAGGGAGGGGACAACTGCAATGTAAGGGTACTAGTTGCAAATTTGACGCAGACTTGATAGACCATGAGACCGGTTTCTGCTGGCAGATTCGTATGTTCATCATACACCTCTGGTGGTCCTATGGATCAGAAGAAGTTACGATCCTTTCAAGCCAGTCTTCCACTTCCTCATCTCAACGCAGAGTAGCAGGGATGGCTGGAACCACCCCTCATAGAGAATGAAATCAAGGGGCAATCTAATTCATTAATTAATATATTGCTCCAGGGGGGATGGTTTTTGCCTAGATTTTTATTCTCATCTTTCTTCCCTGGTCAGCCTGATTCTGTATTGGGTGTTTACAAAGGCTCATGCCTGGAGAGCATTGCCACCCTCCCTAAATGAGGTGGTGATAATGCTTTTTGCCAAAAGAGGGCAAAGACTGTTTATCTCCCGGTAGCTATCAGCCTATTTCACTTATAAAAGCAGATGCAAAGATTTTGGTGAAAGCACTGGCCACTAGACTGGAACAAATTCTTCCTGCACCTTAGCTCAGATCATCTTAGATCCCTCATAAATATTTTTCACACTGTGAGTTGTAACCCCACTTCAGCTGCAGCAATTGCCATTGACTTTGAGAAAGCTTTTGATTTGGTGTATTGGGGGTACCTCACTGGAGTATTGTCGGGGATGAGTTTTGGTTTCCCTGTTCATCTCGTGGATACATATCCTGTGCACTAGGCCTACCAATAAAGTGCTGACCAACAGCACCATGTCAGACCCGTTTCCTTTGTTTAGGGCACCAGGCAGAGTGCCCTTCCCTATTTTTTGTTGGCACTTGAGCCATTGGCCATAGCAATCTGCACAGCTCCTGCTTTGTCTGGGAATAAAGTTGGGGCAAGTGCATTCTACTAAATTGTATGTTGATGATTTTCTAGTCCTTATGGAGGATGCCACCACAGTGTTACAGGCACACCTTGACTTACTATAAGAATTTCATATGTTATCCAGCCTAAAAGTTAACCCTAAGAAGACAGAGGTACTTGTCACAAACCCACCCAGCAGGTCAGTCCTCTACTCCTAAAGTGCCAACCTCCATGCACAGTCTTGTGAACAGTTTACAGAAACAGGGTAACTCTCCTGTCTGTTTCGTGGGTTTAGATCAACCTTTGGTCTCAGTTCTGGAGGGATTCAAACTGTGAACCTCTTGCTAGTGTACCCAATGCACAGGCTTAGATAATTCTGTCTTTGGGGGGCCCGATATCTTTCCCTACGGGCACCTAACCAGGTGTAGAGAAATGAACTCTTGAAAACTTTAATAAAGACCTCAGATTTAAAACGCTTACCTTTTTCCAGTTTGGTATCACCATTCAAGCTTATGAATGGTGTCTGCAAAACCATATATACTCCACTTGTAAAGGAAAAGAAATCAAAGACAGACCAAGGATGCTCTAAAAATAGAGTTTTACTAAAATAGATAAAATAAATATGTAAAACATAAAATACAGAACTGTTATATCACAGGACATACAAATCTATTAAAAGAACAATGTTTTAACAGTACAATTCCTACTACAGTACTTAGATTTGTCTCTCTCTCTCTAAATACCTGCTTAAAGTGCTCACAGATGTTTCTTTGTCAGAGTATAGATAAAAAGTGTCTCAAGTAAAACAGAATATTGTTTAAAAAAACTGTATTGGCCAACCCCTTTGTGTGAGGTCACCTAGCTCCTTTGTTTATTAAAACTCATATACCCAGGATATTTGATCATTTAAGAGGAAAGTTAATTGAGATTACATCAGCAGAAAATACTTTTCCCATGTGACTTCCCCAATTAAGTCTTTCCTTTCATCCTATTCTTCTTTCCTGCCAAAGCAGCATCCTTTCTCACACTGACTTCAAAGCATTTATGATTTCGCACCAGTGTACTAAACCTGGTTTCCTCCTCTAAGCATTACAAAAGTTTATGATTTTCCTCTAGCAACTACAGCTATAATTAGCTTAGTTAAAGTCTGTAATTAGCTTCTGGCCTTCCAGGTAACACTGGCCCAGATATTCAAATCTGCGCCATTCTGAGGCGCAAGTCTTGGCGCTGCTCAAAATAGTTACAAGAGGGTGTGGTCAGCGAGTATTCAAAGGAGTTGCGCTATTGAGCAACTCCCTTGGATATCACTTCAGTTACAGCCACTGTGCATGGTGATGCAGTGGAACCTTGCGCCACCGCAAGTTGTCAGAGTTGAGCATTAAACTTTGCGGTGGTGGGTACTCATTGCGCCCATGCTTTCCTGCACCTTCCTGGCACTCTCTCTTGGGGTTCTACTTGAATTCCTTGGCTCCCTCTTGGGGGCTAGGCTAAGATGTGATGGAAACAGTTTTTGCTTTGTCTCATATGCTAGCCTGTTTAGCCAATGTACCCCATTACCTGGGGCGCATAGATAGCTCACCGAATTGTGCTTATAGTGTAGGGTGACTACTGTAGTTACCCCCAAGTTAGCCTGAGGTGCACCTCTCACTGACCACCATTTTAACTGGATTTTCATAGTTAGGAGAGGATCTGGTATCCTGGGTCAACATGGGGCTTATCCCCCACGATATCGGGCGCCTCCTCCCACTCCACCTAGGGCTTGGTGTGTCAGCATTTGAGGGCTTTTCACCCTAGCCTCTGCTTCCAGGCTCTGGTTTGAGCCTTCAGGCATCTAGTGAAGTATTAGGGTCCTTGTTTTTTTTGTTTTTGTTTTCTTTTTGATTATTACCATGACTCAAGTTTTGGGTTCTACTGGGTGAAGTTAACCCAGCTTGCACTTTTCTTCCTATAGTTAGTCTTTCTGATTGCTAGTCATATTTGTTTTGTTATGTGTCCTTATATTTTCATTTTCTTGACAGATTTACATTCAGGTATCTTTGGAACCCTAGGTGGGGGTTGCAGTAGTATGGATTATGGAGGATCTGGGTGTTAGTATCTGTTATCTGCTTTTCTCCATGGCATCACTCAAAATAGTTTCTATAAATGTTAAGGGTATTAATGGGGTAGTTAAAGAGCCCTGACACCATTATAAAACTTAGAAAAATGTGAGAGTTAGACATTCAGTGTGTATTTCATGTATTTTATATAATTATTTCTTTTTTTTCATTACCAGGACAGCTGTACAAAAGAGGCTTACTGTTCCATAGACTTTATCTACTCTTTCCACTATCCTACATATGATCATAATCCAGGTTGCACCTGGAAACAAACTTCTGGTCATGGTGCTTTTCCTGGTAACCAACTTTTTAAATAAAGAAATAAATAAAATAAGGAATCCCCGTTTATGACATCATAATTATCCCCACAACAACAGACTGTGATGTCATAAACAGAACTGTGGATGTCATATGTAGGCAAACAGCCAGAACAGATAGGGTAGTGATCCTGTTTACATGCAGATGTCCTTAGTGATAAAGAAGAATGAGAAATACAGAAATAACAATAAAATATAAACTCACTTGTGCTAAACATTACATTTTTGCAAAGTTGTCACAATGGTGTCAGGGGCTCTTTAAATGAACGAGGGTTATTCAGGAAATAGGCTGACTAAAATGTGATCTGGCATGTATTCAGGAAACAAAATTATCATGAACAGAACATTCTAAACTGAGAAGAATGTGGGTGGGAGGGGTGTACTTGGATTCTCACCCAAATGCCTCCAAATCAGGGTTTGCTATTTTAATATGCAAGGGACTACCATTTAAAGCCATAATGTAAAAGAGGAAGGGTTAGGTCATTTTGTTTTAATTTCAGGTGATTATATGGGTCAACCCCTCCACTTGGCCTTGGTATATGCCCCTACTCCACCCTCCGGAACCTTTTCTAGAAACTTTTTCTCCATTTTGGATTCCCTTCCACCAGGCCGTATAGTCATGATAGGTGACTGGAACTGCGTTGAAAACCCTTTGTTAGATAAGAGCTCTGTGAGTAAGGGGAGTGGGGTGGTGTGTTCCTGTCTCCTTCACACCTTAGTGTCTGAGGGTGGCTGGGTGGGCACTTGGAGGCAGCAAAACCCAGAGTCCAAGGATTTTACATTTTACACCAATGCCTCATGGTCTTACTCCAGGCTCAATAGATTTTGCACTCAGATAGTAAACGCCAATGATTTGACAGACATTACTATCCATCCGGTCACCTTTTCAGACCATGCAATGATTAGTGCTAGGATGATTTGGCTTGGAGTGAAAGCTAAGGGGATATGGGGATTCAACCTGGGACTACTTAACAATAAAGTATATGTTGGCCAAATAAAATATTCCATTAAGCACTACTTGATAGAAAACAAGGAGGAAGATACACCAGTCCAGTTCATTTGGGATGGCCTGAAGGCGGTCCTCCGGGGCCAAATTATCAGTTTTGCCACATACAAACATAAATGCAACCAAGTTAAGGTGGAGAGGCTACTGGAAAGCATTGCATCCTTAGAAACTGAGCACAAAGTGAATAGAAGCCCCTTGATATTAGATACATTGAGAGAAACTCAGGAACAATATAATACAGAAATGAAAAGAAAAACTGAAAACTCCCTGAGGTACATCAAACAGAGATATTATGAAACTTGGGGGAGGGAAAGCCTTCTCTTGGCTCTCAGATTGAGATAGCAAGAATCTGAAAGATATATACCATTGCTCAGGAGGCCTAGGACCCAGTCCACTTTCTCAAATCCCTTACAAATAGCCGATAATTTTCATAGCTATTATACCAAATTATATGCCTAGGACAGAGGTCCTGACCATGTTAGAGAGGTGGAAAATTTCCTATACAAAGTCACATTACCCAAACTTGAAGTCTCACAGAGTAAAAGTTTGGAAAGACCCTTTACTGAACAGGAGGTTAAGAGGGTGATCAAAAACCTCAGCAGAGGAAAGGCATCAGGCTCGGATGGATTTGTGGCAGAATTCTACCAACTTTTTGCCATAGAGCTCACCCCTTTGCAGATCAAGGTATGCAACATGGTACATGAGGGAGGGTAGTCCCCAGCTTCTTGGGGGGAGGCAGTGATTACCCTCTTACCCAAGCCCAGTAAAGATTTGACAAAGTGTGGGAGTTACCACCCATCTCTTTTGATTAACCAGGACGCAAAGATTTTTGCAAAGATCCTGAGTTCTCGCCTTCAAGACTACATTCCCGGTTAGTTCACGAAAGATCAGACAGGTTTCATACCTGGCCAGCATCCAAGATAACGTTCAGCTTTTACTTAATGTCCTGTCTGCCTTGGGGACTTTCCCTCCCAAGACATTACAGGCAGTGATGGCCCTTGACGCCGAAAAGGTGTTTAACCACCTGGACTGGCTTTTGTTTGGACTATACACTGAAAAAATTTGGATTTGGGGACAAGTTCTGTTGTTGGATGGCAAACCTATACAAAGATCCCTGGGCAACGGTAAGGGTAAATGGGTAACTCGAAGAAGATATGTATAAGAAGGGGAACTAGGCAGAGGTGCCTGTTGTCGCTCCTGTTATTTACCTTGTGTATGGAGCCCTGGCAGCCCTCATAAGGCAAACAGATGGGTATAAGGGCATTTAAGGAACGGATAGAAATTAAGGTACATCTTTATGCAGACGATACCCTCCTGTATATTACTGATCCATTAGAACAGATACCACTGATCAACTTCCTACTTTGGGCTTTTTGGTAAGGTGTCTGGGTTTAAAGTTAATGACAATAAATGGAACTTATGCCATAGGGCAGACCCCACAAGGGGTTCTCCCACCTATGGGTAATTATAAGTGGATAAAGGAAAGCCTGAGGTATTTGGGGATTTGGATCCCCAGAGACTTGCACAACTTATATACTATTAATCATGGGAGACTCCTTCAAACAGTGCAAGAAGATTTGAAGTGATGGGGAGAACGCCCCCTTTCATTATTTGGGAGGACCAATTATGTCAAGATGAACATGCTTGCATGTTTCCTATTCTTGTTTCAGTCTCTGCCACTCAAATTGCCTGCTGATTTCTGGAAATCCCTTAAATCATCTTTGTCAAAGTTTATTTGGGCTGGTAGGCCACCTAGAATGAAGTGGAATTCCCTACTAAGAGACAAGAGAAAGGGTGGAATTGGTTTGCCAACTTTAAGACATACTATTTGGCCACCCAGCTCCAACCTCTGGTTTCTGTCATGGCTTTAGAAGCCCCCTTGTGGGTAGAGATGAGAGACCAGAATCCTCCTGAAGAGATATTCGGATTTGATATCGTGGATAAAGGAGGAATCAAGGGCTACATGTGCTTAATCCTTGGACTGGGGTGATTGTATCCTCCTGGATAGAGATTAATAAGATGTTGAGTCTAAGTTTGGAATTGGGATCCAACTTCCCAATTAAAGCCTGCCTAGATTGTATGCCCTCTCCTGGGATCTTGGCTTGGCGATGGGGTAGGAAAGGTTTGGCTCGGTAGGCCAGTTGGTATTCAGATACTAACATTAAGTCATTTCCAGCAGCTCTCCTTAGCTTTGGACGCCCTGCCAGTGATTTATTTAGATACCTGCAGTTTAGACAGTTTTACAAAAAAGAATCTCCTGAGACAAGGTTCCACTGAACCAGGTAATGGCCCACTGATGAATGTTATGATAGCAGAGACCCACAATACAGAGTCTTGTGGCCAGATCTCTAGACTGGTTAGGCACTTTTCAGGTCTGGAGCCAGACCTCTGGAAAATATCAAACAAACCTGGTCTTTGGAGCTTGGGAGGTAATTGGGACTCAACATGGAGAAAAATATGGAAGGTCATCCATGCCATGATGGCATCTAACACCAGGTGGGGGTTCAGGTGGAAGGTGACCACGTGATATTGTCACATGCCAGTAACCACAAAACACTATGGCCAATATCCTTTTGACCTTTGTTGGAGGGAATATGGGGACAGAGGTACTCATTCATATATATTTTGGTCCTGCCCCAAGATCCGGATTTATTGGAACCATATTTTAGCATCAGTGGAACTGGTCTTTGGGGTGGCCTTTCCAAATGACCCATTGTATTGGGTTCTGGGAGATTACCCTCAGATGATTAGGAATAAAGCTCACAGTTACTTATACAATAACTTAGTGGCATCAGCACTTAAAGCTATTACACAGGGTTGGATGACCCCGACTCCCTCTTCGACCGAGGCCTGGTACAGGAACTGTTTATTTGTCCTGGAAATGGAGGAACTTAACAGCAGAGTGAGGCTACAAAAGGAGAAATTTAAGGCACGCTACTTCCTTTCTTCCATTTTCAGGCACAGAAAGAGCAATTAAATGTCCTGGAAATTTTGGTCTGTATGCTTAGATATTTTGATAGTCCCTGGTGGCTCCCACAATAGGGGAGAAAAAGGGGGAACTGGGGACAGAGTAACCAGGGAGCAGATCTATTGCACTTATCAAGTGAGGCATTGTTCATTTAATTGGCTCTCATCCTACATTAATTGACATTAATTGACATGAATGTATATAACCTGCAATTTGTCTTCTTCTGTTTCTGATTTTGTATTTTTTTTTTCTTCTTTGCTATGTTTCTTTATTTGTTTTGGTCATTTATTTTCTTTCTCTCTTCTCCCTTTCTTTATTATCCAATTGGTCTCTTGACTGATTTTAGAATTTACATGGAATAGCACATAGACTGGGTTTGGATACTGATATACTGTAGATCTGTGTTTAGGATTATACCATGTGTTATTTTACTCCTCATCCAACCTATGTTGTTATGATTTGTCATCCAAATAGTCTTTTTTTTATTGTCTGTACTTTGTTTTACTCTGAAAAGAAAATTAATAAAAGTATAATTTAAAAAAAAAAAAAAATCATTGATGACTCAGGTGAGAGCAAAGAACTTGAAATAATTTGAAATATATCCCAAGAATGTATTGTACAAATTGGGGGTGGTAAGTTCAAGTTCAGGTTTATTGCAGGATAACTCTGTTGAGCATGCTCATTCACAAGGAGGTCCAAGACATGTAACAGACAAATACACGCTAGTCATTAAGCAACAGAGCATGAATGGTGGTTATCATAATAACGTCACTCCTGGGGTGGTTTTGCTAACGAGAGCTTTAGTGCTTCCACCACCCCAGGAGTGACGTTATTACACGATAACACATATCCCTGGAGTGCCTTATTGCTATTATACAATGGTTTGTTGTTATACAAAATTAAAAAAAAAATCATAAAATGATTTTAAGAAATCCAAATGGTCATCAATAGCATCATGATGGTCAGCAGCAATTGCATCCAAAAGCCATACAGTGATGTTATTGTGTAATAACATCACTGTCTCAGGCACACATTGACCAATCAGGGTCCAGGAAATTTTCTTGCCAGTTAACAAAAACATGTATGACGGCGTAGGGTCAATCGTGGATATCATCATGCCTGGGGTGGTTGGGCAACAGGCCAGCTCGAGTGCATCCAACAACCCGAGAAGTGACGATATCCCATGATATACCACACCCTGAGTGCATTATTGCTATTATGAACTGGTTTAAATGTTCTAGAAGAAAACAAAAGTTTTAAAACCTGATGAAAATCCAATTTATGGGTTGGTGGAGGAGTACCTTTTCAGAAAAAGTTCATGGGGACTGTGAACAGCAGGTGGTGCTGTTGAAGTTTGTGGAACTCTGTTGCTCTGTGGCAGTACTACTCCCGGTTCGGAAGTAAACTTTTTGCGAGTTTAACATGGTCCGTTTAGCTGCAGTTATGCCCATGTGCTGAGAAGCGCATTTTGAATATGAGATCTGTAGTTGGAAACTTGACTTTCATCTGTGACAATTGATAAGTACCCTGAGTAGCTGATGGCAGTTTTGGTATGTTTTGTTTTCTGTGGCGAGCGGGTGTTGTATTGTATGCTTCGGTTGGTGGCACATTATTTATTCAGCACATTGTCTGGATTGGGATTGCTAGTTTAATTTTTTTATTTTAATAGCGGTCATCTCGTTGATCTGCTGCACTGCAGCAGGCTTTCTAGTGGTGCTGTGTTCTGTGCAGTGAGGGATGTGGGACACTGCGGTAGGAGGGTTTGTAAAGGCGGAGTGGCTGTTTCAATAGGAAGTTGCCAGTCGAAAGAACTGTTAAAGAAAAAAAGACACAGACTCACATGATGTGGCCAGTCAGGGGTCTTTTTCAGTTTTTTTCAGTTTGAAGAGTCGTCTGATAGAAACATTATGTGAGATATCGGGGGCTCCTTCGGTCGGCATGCGGAGGAAGTTGTAACAGTGACAAGGCTGGTAGCCGGAGGCTTTTTGAAGCCTTGATGATGTAGTTTCAATATCATCTTCTAAAACATCTCGGCCAATCAGCGATGTCCATTTACGATCTCCAGTTCATAATAAATAATATCACAGTAATTAGATACAGTTACAGGTGATATGGTACATAGTGCTTTATTAGGAAATAACAAAGTAGGTAAAAAAGCCTGGGAGATGAGAAGGAATAGGAATGGAGAGAAGAAATGAGAGTTAAAAGCTTACTGCCATATAATATAAGAGATTATAGTATGGGGGAGCAAGAGGGGACTAAGGGCTAGAGGACCATAAGAAGTAAGGGAAATTAGATGTAATTAAAGAGGGAAAGGATATGAAAAGAATAAAGAGATAGAGTAAGGGGTAACAGGGTAGGGTTAGGGTAAGGGGAACAGGAGGGGGATAAGTGAGAGTAAGTGCGGGTGAGGTATGGTAGACAAGGGGAAAGGACAGTAAAGAGAATGGCTGGAGACATCTTATAGTGTAGCCATGGCTGAAATTATGGACTAATGTTCAGGGGAAAATGCTAGGAGGAATCCTAGGGCTGGGACTAATTCCAGGAAGTTGAGAAAGTATGAGCAAGGGATACTGGCAGGGATGAGGTTTAGGAGCAGCTACAAGTATCATTTATTTTGGATGCAGACAGCCTTTTAAAGAAGTTGACAGAAACAGTGCCAGAAAGCTTCAGTGTGGATTAGAGCTGGTTCCAAATGGTTGGAAGAGCATTTGATATGGCCTGCTTGCCAAAGAAAGTGTGAGTTCTTGGTACATTAAGGAGGAGGAAGTCAGTTTTTCTAAGAGAGTAGGCACTGTGAAAAATGTGGATGAGAGATGTTAGGTAGTTCGGGATCTTATTCAGGAGTATCTTAAGAGTCCAGATACCATCATGGAGCTGTACGTCTAATGGAAAGTGACATCCAACCAACGGCTGCATACAAATCACAGTGATGGGTTCAGTAGGGTAAGTTTGTAATGAACCGTAGAGCATGGTGATAGAGGATGTCCAATTTGCTTAGACTTGAGACTGCTGAGGAGGTATAGATTAGATCTCCATAACTGAGTAAAGGCAGGAAAGTGGCCTGTACCAACCTGAATCTAGTTCTTTAGCGGAAAGAGAGACCTGTTACAGAAGAAGAAACCTAACCTGGCTTTTAGTCTCCTTGACAGGTTGTCAAGATGGTTGTTGAAGGAGAGCTTGTTATCTAGCCAAATACTGAGATATTTGAATTTGGAGGTGACTTCCAAGGGTTCTCTAAGGAGGTGACAACAAAGTCTTTGGGAGGGTCAGCAGAGGAGAAGGAGGAGGTATTAAGAGTAAAGATTATGGCCTTGGTTTTCTTAGCATTGAGGAGGAGTTTAGCATTAGTAAGATTAATTTCTAGCTGAGCAAAGTCAGCTTGTAGTATGTTCTCACTGGACAGTGATAAGCCTGATGTATATAGTATGTATCATCTGCAAGAAATGCAGATTGGATTTGATTATATAAGTCAAGATTATTGATGTACAGGGAAAAAGGATAGGTCCTTGGATGGAGCCTTGTGGAACTCCCTGGCAATTGGGAGGGAGGCTGAAAAAGGCCACCAGCTTTGATTTCTGGGTCCTACCAGTTAGATAGCTGGTGAACCACTGAGCAGTAAGTGGGTAGCACCTATTTTGATAAGAATTTTAACTAGCAAGTTGTGGTCAATGGTGTTGAATGCTTTATTCAAATCTATGAATACTGCACTAGTAACTTTTTAGTATCCATAGCAGAAATCCAATCATTGGTGACTTTAGCCAATGCAGTGACTGTGCTATGGTTAGGCCAAAAGCTGGATTTTGCTGGGTTAAAAAGTGAAAATGTTTCAATGTGGTGCTTTAGCTGAGACTAAATCAATTTTTCAAAGACTTTGGAGAGGACAGACAAGATTGAGATGGGTCTATAATTATTTAGGTTGCATGGGTCCTCTGATTTAAATAAGGGAAGGATGTGGGCGGATTTCCAACAAGAGGGAACTGTGGCAGTGGAGCTAGAAAGATTGAATATGTGAAGAATAGGGTCAGTGAGGTGAAGATAGCCTAGTTTTGAGAAATATGGTTCTAGTCCATCATCCCCGGCACTTTTCCAAGTATCTACGTTAGGGAGCAAATCTTCGACTTCTTTGAAGTTAAGAGGGAGCAGCTGGAAAGAGCAAGGCGAGATTTGAGGAGCGATGTTATTACAGTCTTGGTTGTTAGCATGATCTGCATATGGAGAAGAGTCAAAAGCTAGGTCACCAGTAACAAAATAGGTGTTCATTTCTTCAAGGATTTGACAACTGCTTTCCACAATCTACTGTTGTTGAGGGTCTTCATGGAATGGAGGCAGCTGGTCGACCTTCAATAGACTTGAGTGTCCTCCAGATTTTGGGAATTCCTTTGCCTGTTCAAGGGTGGAGACATAGTAGTTTGCTTTTACTTAAGCTTAATGCATTTGACACAGGCATTCCTAGCTGCTCTAAATGCCTGCCAATCAGCTGGCATTTCTTGTAGTCTAGCCTTCACCAGAGCTTAGCGTGATTCAGGAGTGTGGCCTTAAGATCTGGTGTGAACCAAGGGTTGGATGTTTTTTGTATCCTGACTTTGACCAAGAGGGCATGCCTGTTGGCCAGGGCAGTAAGGTTGTCATTAAGAACCGTGATAGCCACCTCAGTTGTTTTGGCAAGGTAAAGGTCTTGCCATCTAACCTTGTCTAAATCAGACAAGTAATTTGATGTACTGAACTCGTGATAGGACACCTTTGTTATACATTTGGGCTGCTGGCAAACTTTTGTTTGTGATCTTAAGCAAACTACAACCCCATGGTCACTCATGTCATTGTTGAAGACTGCAGAATGTAGGCACTTGTAGGGATGCATAGTTAGTATAACATCAAGGAGTGAACTACAGTACTAGCTACAGACACTGCCAGCTATTTCCGAAATTTCTGGATATTTCCAGATATATCTCCTGTTTTTCCATTTCCACAGTAGGGGCAGCAGAGAGAACTCTTTAGAAATTTCATGAAATATCTGGAAATAGCTGGCAATGTCTGTGGCTACTACTGTATTGACAATATTTGAAGTATTGAGTCTAGTTGGTTCGCTAACTAACTGAGCAAGGCCGACTTCGTCTCAGAAGGATTTCAGACTGAGCAATTTAGGGTAAGCCAGTCCATATTAAAATCCTGAGAATTATGTTTTCAGAGTTGACGGAGGTGGTTAAGGATTTAAGAATGTTAAGGATATCAGCACCACCAGCTGGAGGACTATAACCACCAATAACAGTGATACATTCAGTAGACAGAAGGTGCAACTTAAGGGATACCATTTCATATTCCTTTGGTTTTGATTTACAGTAGATATCACTGACTGTATAATTGGTTTTGGTATAGACAGACTTTCCACCCCACTGGCATCCCTATCAGTCCTATGCAGATTGTAGCCTAAGAGAGTGACTTGTTGGTCAGTATTGGTCTTTATGAGCCATGATTCAGTAATAATAATAAGATCTGGCTCAGTATGTGCAGCCCATGCTTGTAACTGATCAAACTTTTGATGAGCTTAGTATTTGACTAGCATTAATGCTAAACCCAGGCGTTACCGCCAAATTCCATGGGTGATGTGAGGAAGTGGTAGTGGGGGCCCAGGGTTTAACTCCAGATTACCCGAGCAGAGAAGGAGCAAGAGAAGCAGTTTCTTTAACAAATTCATAAGGGATAGGAGCACTTTTTTCCTTTGTGACTGTCTGCAAAATTGAGTCATAGGTAGTGAAATGCTAGTACAACAATGTAGGGAAACTAGGGAAAGTGCTCTGATTGACATATGTAATAGGAGTAGGAAGTGGAGGGGGGAGGAATGAGGACCAAGATAAAGGAAGGGAGGCGTGTTAGATAAGGGAAGTGCAGCAAGGGACACCATTGGTAGGGTTAAGTACTTCCAAAAAGGACCTGATCCTCATTTTCATTATGGTGACCCACAAGGATGTGTTAGTTAATAATAACAGGAAGTCAAAGTATATAACGTATGTTATAGCTCCACAAATATATAAGCTGGGGAAAGTTATAAGGCATGACCAGGTTTAATAATAACAAAGAGGCAGGTTTAACTGAGCACACCGGGCAGGACAGGACTAGCAGGCCAGTTGTAGCGAAGTAGTAGCTCAAAGAACAGTAGCTCTCAGAAGGATTGAGCGAAGCATGGCTGATTTGGGCCAATAACAGGGTAGATCATTAGAGAGGCAGTTCTGGGGTGTATTTAAAGGAGCCCTGGGTGTGGGTGGAGGTGGGATAAAAATGAGCAGAAGTTAGCTTAGGGCGGTGAAAACAGGCAGAAAAAAAAGGCTGTGTCCAGGGACCAATCAAGGCTTGCCTCAGCAGAGTGCCCGCAATCCAGTTGGTGAAGAATTGCCGTATCTTAGTACAGAGGTAGTCCGGGTGTCTGTGGGTCGGCGGCTGCAAGATTGCCGCTGACCATGGGGTGAAGTCTGCAGGAGCGAGTGCTGGCCCTGTTCAGAGGCAGCAGCTATAGAGAGAAAGAAGGGAGAATTTAAAGTCTAGTAAAACAAAACTCCAGACAGAGCAGCAGGGTCAGGGATTAACAAGACAAAAGGGGAATTAAGATTTAGGTGCCAAAACAGCACAGAGCAGTTAAACCCAAATTAACGTATCTTAAAGGAGCTGTAAACACTTGCTCAACATTTCTTTGCCACAATCAAACAAGCACCCTAATATATGCATGTGAGCCCTGGTAGGTGAGATCAGTCCTCTTCTACCCACATCCACCATCACCATCTCCTGACCATAAACTGTTAAGTAAGCCTACATCCAAGGGACATTCACATTCTCAGGTATGGAGGGAGGGGGATATACTCCAAAATGCTGTCATCATATGCTGCGCATTTTGAGCTACCTGACCAAGTCAGATCCCCAAACCAGGTGTAGAAAAAGATGAACGAGACAGAGCATCCCCTTGTCCAGCTATGAGCTTGGCCACAACAAAGACAAAGCACATAATATCACAGTGAAGCATGTGAGGGAATGGGGGAGAAGACACTCACCAATCAGACAGCCACCTGAAAGCATGACGCAGCAGGGCCAATGAGATAATATGGTTCTCATCTGAAACTGCCATCATACTCCAGGAACTTTTAGGTAAAGACGGATGCTTGACAGGGGTCAAATAAGTGCAGAACATCCCTAGTGTTAAAAACATATTTTCCACAGGCTAACATCAAATTGTATTACCCCAAGCATGGAGATAAAGGTACATGCTGTCAGACATTGGAAAGATCTAAGGAATATGTAGAAATACCATATCATGCCTGCTTGTCAGGAAAAGGGGGCATCCTGGGAGAAGGGGTGGGGCAAGCATAACAAAATCAGCAGGTGGCACTCCAAGAAAATAAAGTGTGTGGGAGGAATTCACTCCTGCTAAGTACTCCCCCAACTCCCCCTAGCCCCAGGGAGAATAGAAACATGTGAAAAACATCCCTCAACAGGCAGGTAAAAAACAGAACACAGGGTTACACCAGTAAGAGGGGACCTTGTCAGACAGACAACATCCCTGTCAGTCCAGAAAAGGAGATATGAAAAGTTTGAGATTAGCCAGATAAAGGAGAAAGGTTTATACAACATTGGAGAAATTAACAAGTAGTGTTAGTTTCTTGAGTCAGCAGGGTTGCATCAGTTCAAGGCCTCTCATAAGTAACGTCCCAAGACTGTCCGGTTGGGGGGGACTCATCTGTCAGGAAATCACTGAAAAAATGTAAGTTCCAAAGGGCCACATTTGGCCCCAGTCTCAGCCACAATACCAGCTTCTAAGACTCACATCCCATGGTTCTATCAGCACTAGAGCCTAGAGATAGTCTTTCACCTTGGCTTTTGAAGAGATGGCTGCTGGTTTGTTCAGGAGACATTATCATTAAGATCAGATGACAAGTTGGATGGTAAAGGAGTCTTTGCAGCCACCACTGCCCATGATCTTTGTCAAGGGGTCAGAAGCCAGGGTGGATGGGTTGAGAAGTAGCAGTAGCCTCCACTCTCCCATCACCATAGCCAGCAGCTGAAACTTATTATGTGTCAGAGGTATCCCCACATTCCCCTCCCAGGAAATTGGGGAATGGGATCCCCATGTTCTTCTCCAAAGCATGAGGGGGGAGACTGCTTAACAGTCAGAGCCTGGTTTCATCTTCATTCCCTTGAATGGTAGACCACTATCCAATCAGTAGAAGGAGAGTGGGATGGAAGATCTGCAGGAAGATGCTGAGCAGCAGGAACTCCAACCTCCATATGGGCAGCTTGGCTCTTTGTAGTATTGTTTCCATGAAGCCCCTGTGTGGGGACCTCCAAAGTGGCATCAAGGCTAGGTATGAGGGCTGTTGCTGCATCAAATGTGTGGCAATCTTGTGGGACCCCATTCACAAAAATCTGGATATAAGCATGGTAACACAAAGAAAACTTCAGGCCTGTCTGGTGGAGATGTCCATGTAGGTCCATCTTCCCCAGGAGAGCTCTGAGATGAAATCCTGGTACAGACTAATGGGGTGACCCCTCCACTGTAAAGGACCCCGCATCCTAGCCAGTCATGGGATATTGTCTCTAACCAGAAACCATAGGAATCTGATTAAAATTGGTCCAGGGTTTGGCTACAGGAAGCAGTTTCACTGCTAATGAGCATTGCACCCTTTCAGTTTCAACTGGGGGTCAGTTGAGAGCATTAAGAAGCTCAGGGAGGGTCTACTGTACAAAACTGACTATGTCTGAGCCTTCAAGCCCCTCAGGGAAACCAACTAGTCTAAGGTTATTGCATCTGGCCAGGATCTCGAAGTTATCACCTTATTTAGCAACTACTGTGTGGTTGCTGCTTAAGTATTGCCTGCATGGAGGATTCAGACTGTTCAGTCATGAACCTACTCATAAGGTCAGATCACTAAGCTCACAGTGCCCACCCTAAGTGCAATCCATGACAGGGAGGTGGGAAACAGGGGTACCCTCCTCATGTCCTTCCAGAGTGCTTGCTGGGTTTACAACTGAACACTCGCCACCAGGTCCCAGAGTATCCCTCTATACTTTGGATCAGGGCACAATACCAGGCTTGAGCCTTGTGGCCAAATATGAACCCTTTTTCATGGCTGTTACACACAGGAGGAAGGCCCAAGTGTTACACTCTCAGGGTAGCAGCGCACCACCTGATTTGGTCTTTGTCCTTCAGGACATGCAATAGCCCAGTTAACACACCCAGCAGACTCATATGGGACACTGGTATTCTCCCCAAATCCATCCATATTGTCCCCACAGACCCTTTTAATTTGGTTGCTATCCATGATCCTTCTAAGCAAGTAACAATTGTCATAGATTATTAATAAATCTTCTACAGTCACACATTCAATATAAAAACTCAAACACAGGCAGTTCTTTAGAAACAAAAGTTTAACTAAAATATTTAAATAGATGCAATACAACTAAAAGAGTTCACATATTAATTTAGGTTACAGTATGGAAACGAATTTGGAAAGTATACAGTATAAACACCTTAAAACTGCTTAACTACATCTCTACCTTAAATATGAAAATGTTCAAAGTCCTTTTCTGTGTAGCAGTTTGGCAGCCAGTATGTTGTGTCTGGAGGAAGTCCACAACCAGAATGACACTGAGTGACTATGCTGAGAGTTTGACTATCCTTCTGAAAAATGCAGTTTTATCAATTTTTCAGATATAAGAAAAACAGTTTATTTTCCCATGAGTGACCCATGGCAAGGTTAATGACAGTTCAGAATTAACCTTTTGAAGTCCCAGGTTCTGACACTGAAGTGAATTTCACACAGTACTGCTAGAATGGTTCTTCCTGGCTAATATATCCTGTCTCTGATACACTATAACAGTTCCTGAGATCACAAGCAATCCGCTTCTGCTGTGCATGTTTATGGCAGGCAAATGGCTTTTAGCACCAACTCGCTAAAAAGTACCTGGTAATGACAATCTTTACTTTCTGGCAAGCAGGTGGCCTTTGAGTCAAAGGTCAAAACCCTTAAAATAAAATCTAGTCTGTCCTATACCATGCATTAACACTGGCATGGGCACACACAAAGTCATATAAAACAATACATAACAGAAATATATATTGCAAATAATGATTGGAGTTGGCTAGATCACCACATGCTCTACTCAATCTTGCCTTATTTCAGCAACTGACATTTTAAAAGGCAGGGAAGTTCAGCAGCCATATTAGCTGCAGCTGCTTTGAGCTCAGAGTTGTCTTGCAGGATCCTTGCAAACATCGCCTTAATCTCTTGCAGATCCAACTGAGGTAGAGCCCCACTGCCATCCTGATTCCTGGGAGCTTGCTGTAGAGTAATGATGCCTGCCAAATTAGGCTGTGAAGAACCCAAGGAGCAACAACCGAAATATACAGCCTGTCCATGACTAATTACAAAAAGCCAAATACACCAGGAACTCCTTGTGTGAAACTTCATTTCAACCTAATAAAAACTGGGTAATTACAGGGAAGTAAAAGTGTGGATTAATGCAGACTTCAGTTCTGGGACACTTCCACTCTCACATCACACTGCCATCTTGGTGCTGCCAAACCTTGCCCCTAATGATTTTATTTTGCAAATATGTATTGCTGAATTGCTATATGTTCTTGCATTGGTTAATTGATACAAATGCCTTTGAAAGCTTTGAAACTTTTTTCTTCCACAAAGTCAGGCCGTCTTATATGGTATTAATTTCTCTATCCTACCCTGCAAATATCCACTTCAGTTAGTTGTTAAATATTTCTATTTTGTAATTTTTGTATGATAAAACATGGAATATAAACGAACATTCTGATACTTCTGTTGTGTCTAACTAGCAGTTTTGTTATGTATTATTTTTATTAGAATTTTACAGTCTGAATCTGATTGATTGAACAACAGCCTTTATACAGATGATAATGTGAATGGTATGGTGCAAAACCCATTATAGTGATACCATTTGCTATTTTATGTTGCATCCATTTAGAGAGGTAATGAGAAGTGACAGTATGGGCAGTGTTGTCTCCTCTACATTGATAACTGTGTCTTCTCTCTCTGACCAGCACTTTAAAGTAAAAAATAAATTAGGGTTCCTGTTTTTCCTGGTTGTGGATTGGAGGTCATTCAAACTGAGATGCACACAGATGCTTATTTTTTTTCAAATTCTGTTTTTTCTGCACCACTCTCTCGGAACTATCTCCAGCATCCTCCATCTTCTGGCTTCGTCCCACCTAATCCCACCCTAAAACTCTTACCTCCCTCACTCCAACTGTCACAGCCCCGGATCTGAACCCTCCCAGGGAGGAATACCCCTATCTGCCCAGGGCACTCTAGCTATAGAGTAGAGTGTCAGCCAAGTGAGCAGGGGACCAGAGAGGAGAGCACCTGGTGCTGGGAGGTATCCGGGGGCAAGGTGCCTTTGCCTATCCCTGAGGGTGGAGATTTTTTCATTCTGTTACCCCAGGAGCATGAACGCAATGATGTCCAGCGCAACGGGCATGCTCCTACACCCACTTGCAGGACATCTGCCATTGCTCCCATACCCCTTCTGCATGCTTCATGTCTTGTTGCAACCGCCAGCCTCCACCAGGAGCCTAGCATGCAGCGAGGAGCATCAGCTCCCAGGAGGAGAGCAGCAGTCCCTCTGGATGCTCAATCCTGTCCTCCCCTGCTGATCCAGAGCACCTGAATTCATTCCCAAACCCAAGTTGCTGGTGCGGCGTGAGGTGTGGCATTCAGTGCCTCAACCCTCAGCGCCAATGGGCTGGCTCACAGATGCTTAAAAGTGGCAAAATTGGTTGTGTCTTCAGAGATAGCCTAGTGAAATGTTAGCTTGTTTGCTGACATACCTTTCAAGAAGCTATTCATAGGCTCTAACAGGACATTGATTAGGAAGCCACAGCTGTGGGCAAGTAAATGGCCCTTGGGTTTGAAAAAAGTAGGGCAAAATGTTTGGACATATGAGAACACACACAGTCTCCTGGAACCTGTATATGGCTTCCAAATAGTAGCTGGCATATAATTCCTGCCAAAACTAGTGAGCAATAGGGCATGGAGCAGCATGCACTACATTGTGCCCTTTGGCATTTCACCAAAGTTGGAAGGTTTGCTGGCAACATGGGTTGATCTAATGAGAGGCTAGTGACTATGTTTTCTGCCATTTTTTGTCTTGGCTGAGTACCCCTGTGAGTTGACCCAGGATCCAGTTATGGGACCTGATATGTGGCTTGATTGCATCCTCTGGTATTGGAATGGTTCACCAGACAAAGTAGTGTATGGCTAGATTAGCTGGTTTCACTGTAGGAATGCCCAGATGATCCTTTCTGTACTGAAGCTTGTTTTGCTAGTGTGCACCCATAGCTATTTCTCTGGGAGGTCATAACTGGATAAGTTCATGATACAGGCAAACAAGGGTGCAAGAGGTTATGGAGATAGGACATCTTGTTGAGTAGTATAGGAGCAAGTGTGGTCTATGAGGTCTTATGCAGAGCCAGATACATGGTGTTTCTCTGCATGCTACAAATGGGTTTAATAGTCTTTGCCCTCATAGGTTTATTTAGGTTTATTAAGGTTCTTTTTAGGGAGGCAGACTCTTACTTATTTATTTAAGTTGACTCTTTCTCTAGCTTTAAGATTGAACTCCTGCTGGTTTATTGACTAGGTCAGAATAGACCCATGCACCATCCTGGTCTCTTTGAGGTACATACCACAACTTATGCACATGTCCTTTGAGGAGGAGCTAAGGTTTGCCATGAGCAGCCACAGAAGGTGTGAGAAGCAAGTGTTCTTTATAGTATCCTGCTTGGTAGTACTTCTTGGGTCTCCTTTCTTATTTTGCTGTTTAATTCTATATTGGGCTGGTCAACTTTTTGATCTGATGATATAAAACACACATCACAAAATTGCCTGTCCCTCATTTAGGAAAACTTGGAGGAACAAGGCCCAATTTTAAAGAAGCTGGTTTTGTGTTTGTAAGGTATTTATGAAGTTTTAGGTATCATGTATTATGTAATGCATCTTGTATATTTATATATTTTCTTATTGTTTTTGTGTATGCATATCTGTTTGGTAACATCATAAATTACTTGCAGCTGATTGATTAAGCTTTTCAACAACAACAACAACATATTAGTTTTGAATGAATCATAGGGAAGGTAAGACAGTGAATGAGAGAAATATTAGGGAAGCAGGCAAGGTGGTGAGGGGAAAAACGGGTGTGGTTCGGGAAGTATAAAAATGCAGAGGGAAAAAGAAAACAAAGGTATACCAAGCAAAGCAGAGGGAAGCAGAAAAGGCACTTGACTGCAGCAAAGGTGCAGAGGAAGGAAAGGATAGCCAAAGAGGATACGACTTGCTTCAGGTATATAAGAGAGACGAAGAAAGCAATCAGAGGGATAGTGAGGATAAGGAGGGTGGTGGACAGGGAGGACTGCACAGAAGTGGATAAAGAAAAAACAGACACCCTGAACAGGTACTTCTCCTCAGTCTTCACAGTGGAGTGAGGGGGATGGACCACCATGGAGCATCCAGAATGGGGAGAGAGGTGGATACAAGTCTGTTTTCAGAGGAAAGAGTCCTGATGGTATTTGCAGCTTTGAAAGTGGACAAGGCTATGGGACCAGACAGGGTACACCAAGGATGCCAAAGGAACTCAGAGATGCTAGCTGCCCCATGGATGGCATTATTCAACAGCTCATGGGAAACAAGCAAGGTTTCAGAGGACTGGAGGACAGTGAATGTGGCCCTCTCCATAAGAGCAGCAGCAGGGAGGAGACTAGCAACTCTAGGCTGGTTAGTCTTGTATCAGTGGCTTGGAAATTAATGGAAACCATGTTAGAGGAAAGGTAGGTACCTGCCTTTTGAATTCAATGGACTACAAGACCAAAGGCAGCATGGATTAATGGAGGAGGTCATGTCAGATGAATCTGATTGGTTTCTTCCACTGCATGACCAGGAACTAGATCAGGGAGGGCAGTAGGTGTGGCCTAGCTGGACTTTAGCAAGGCCTTTGACAATGTGCTGCACAGGAGACTGATAAAGAAATCGGTGAGGATTCTAAGTGATGGACTACGTGGGAACAAGTTAATGGAGAGGTGACAGTGGTAATAATTAATGGCACTCACTCTTATAAAGGAGAGTAAACAAGGGTGTGTTCTGCAGGGTTAAGAACTGGGGCCAGTCCACTTCAATGTTCTTCATAAGTAACATTGCAGAAGAACTGGAAGGGATGGTATGCCTTTTTTGCAGATGACACCAAACTCTGTAACAAGAAGCACACTTGGGGGGGCAGAATGAATGAATAGGGACATTGGGAAATCCAAAGAGTGGTCAAGAGCATGCCTGTTGAGGCTCAATGCCAAAAAGTGCAAAATTCTGCACCTAGGGCATATGAACCCAGTAGCTGTGTGTCAGATGGATGTTACTAATAGTCACTGTGCAGGAAAGGGAACTTGAGGTTATCATATCTGATTATTTGAAAGCGGCAGGGCAGTATAACAAAACAGTGGGTAGGGCCATTGAAATGATAGGATGCGTGGGGAGCAGTATCTCCAACTTGAGACGAGGAGGCAGTATTGCCACTGTATTTCTCACTGTTGTTGGACCCCAGCTGGAGTATTGTGTCCAGGTTGTGGAGCCACACTCATAAAAGGACACACAGACAGGGTCGAGGCAGTCCAGGGAGGGCAACAAATGGTGTGCAGGAATTGCAAATAAAAGCATTATAAAGAGAGACTGAGGATCTCAACATGTACACCCTGTAAGTGAGGAGAGCAAGAAGGTACTTGATGGAGACCTACTGTACATGCAGCTCACAGATTAAACAGGGTGCAGGTAGAAAGTCTCTTTCAAATGAGAAAGCCCACCAGTACTAGAAGGCATGTGATGAAGCAAGATGGGGGAAGATTAAGATTGATGTGAAAAAGTAGTACTTCATTGAGAGAGTGGTGGATGCCTCAAACAGACTACCAGTGGAAGTGGTGGTGGCAAGAACAATAGGGGCTCAAGCATGCATAGGACAGATATAGGAGAATACTAGTGAATAGGCAGGGAGGAGGGAGGTTTGCAGAAACCAGTTATGGTCTGCAGAGACAGACTAGGCAGGGACCATATGGGACCATCTAGGACCATCAGTGCAGACTGAGTGGGCCAAGTGTCCTCTTCTGCCAACAAAAGCTATGTTTCTGTTTTGCATGTATGAATTTAAAATGTGTATGGTCTTAGTATTATATTTTTGCAATCTGCTTATCAAGGATTTTTCTATCTTTTTGTTGAACTTTTGTTGTACTTTGTTTTGTCTCCCCATGCATTGGACTTGCTACTATAATACATAAATGTGATGAATAGTGCAATTAGCACTGTCATTATAATGTATAGTCTTCTTGAAAATAATAAAAATTAGAATTATGAAAAAGGCTCAGTGAAGTTGTGGGACTTCAGAAAAGCAGACTGATTAAATGTGAGGGCTATTGGGGGAAAACATGAGGGGAATAGAGCTGATAGAAAGGGTAGAGGAAACAGAGTGTTCAAAGAGGTGACAAGCTGCATTGATATGGTTAGCAAAGATAAGACAGTGAAATTCCCACTATGATTTGCATTAAAGAGTCAGCAAACATTGCAGGGATTGCTCAAATGGTGAAAGCCAATGAAAAGTTATTTTGAACAAGATATTTGCAGGTCTCAAAATCCCCGCAATATGAATGTTTAAATTATCTGTAAATCAAAACAAGGCCCCAGCCATTTCATGCAATTTTAAAACAGAACGTGATGTCACCATAATTAATAACATGCAGCTTGTCCCTCAGTGATGTCACTTCCTGTTTTAAGACCACATGAAATGGCTGCTTTGATTTGATTTACATTGCTTAGTTATTCATATCTCAAGACTCCTTTTCCCTACAGGTAAAACCAATACCTCATTTGAAAGATTTCTTCATGGTTTCACAATTGAGTGACGCCTGATACGCTTTGTTGTCTTCTTTAAATGTGAAGGAACCAGTGAGACAGAGGAGGCATTAAGGAGGTACACGTTATGTTACTGGAAATGTTTTTTTGCAGTGGTATCAGTGGTATAAATCCCTGTTACTGCATTTTGTTTACCTGGAAAGACACACTAAGCTTTGACAGCTTCTTTCCAATTGTGTCCTAGGAGTAGGTTACATGGAGTTGTTTTATTGATAGGGAAAGTTGGCCATGACACCAGAGAAACTTCACTACTCTTCATCAAAATGTGCCATGGGATCTTTAACTTCCACCTAGACAGTGACCAGAAATGGGCTGAAGGGACCTTGGTTTAATGTCTCATTCAAAGGATGGCACCTCTGTAGTCCAGTACCCACCTTGTACTGCACAACAGTGTCAATAATGGGTGTTACCCAAGTACCTGGTAGGGGGCTAGAACCCAGAACCTTTCAATCTTCTGTCTCCAGAGGTGAGCACACTACCTACTGAGCCACTGGCACTGCTGTACTGTGTCTATGGAGAGTACGCACAGCTCAGATAGAGATACTATGTGTAACCCTCACTTTAGATTTTTCTATCTCTTTTTCTATCCTATATAACACTAAAAGTGTGTTATGTTTCTAAACCGAAAAAGGGTTTTTCACTATAAGCTGCACTTCTAAGCAGATGGCTCAAAGGGGATTCCATGAGCTTGTCTACACAAATGTTTAGATCAGAGGGAAGGACAGTTTCCATAACTGGTGGATATAGGTGCAGGAGGCCCTTAAAGAACCACTTGAAAATGGGGTGAGAGGCCACTGTTCTCTGCTTACCCACTGATATATAGGTGGAAATAACTACCAAGTGCAGCCTTAGGGTAGCAGGCCTGATACTATCTAAGAGGGATTCTTGGGATTTGAAGAAAAAAATGACTTGCCATTGTAATATTATTTCCACCAGATTTAAGGTAGCAAGCAGTTATAGTTGTAGTAAAAAATATGTTTTGGAAAGTAAACAACCCCAGTTTTGTCTGGTATGATCCACTATGGTACGGTATGTTATAGTATAGAACAATATGATATGCAACAGTGTAAGTACAGTATACTACAGTAACTTTTGATGTGTTTTGGTGCAGTATGGTATGGTATGCTAGAGCAGGCAGAGCATGACTTCAACACAGAAGAGAGATGAATGAGCAAGAATACCAACTGCCTACCACGGGTGTACCAGAAACATCAAGCAAACATCCAAAATAGTATTGCAGGAAATACTGCTATAGACTATCTATGACATCCCATAACTCCCTAAAGCTTAAGCTTTATGATGATTTACAGATGATGGAGACTGGGGACAAATCAAAAGTAATGCTCAACCACCTAATTTGTTACCATGGCAGTTTTGGGGATGATAGATGGGCCATCAGCTGGACCACTGGAAAATTGCACCCACAATTTCATTGAAAAATCCACACATTTCACCATTCTCTGCAATATTTGTGCAATTTCTTGTGACTTTTGGAGTGTTTTCATAACTGAGGAAAAATATTAAAATTGTCAAAGAAAAATTCTAAAATATACTGATATTGTATGTAGAATGCAGACTTGAGTTGTCAAAAACAATACAGTTTGAGGTGGAGAGGAGGTTTCTAAGAGATTCTGTGTGATTCTGTGTTAATCTAATTCACTGACTGGTTTGGTTTCAAAATCTATTGGCTAAGCCATCCTGGTGTCCCTGAGAGTTGAGGTGCTGGATGCCACACCTCACACCATGCCAACAACCAAGTTTAGGAGCAAGCTTGGGCTGCCAGGGGTCGGCTGGGGTGGAGGGCTAGGATTCAGATTGAGCAACTGCAAGGAAGCTCTCCTCTCTGGGGAAGGATGGGTGTCCCCTGCCTCTTGGCTGCCACCCAGTGGAGGTTAGGTGGCAGTGCCAAGCCAAGGAGGAACCCAACATTAGGCCGGGATTGAGGAAGAGGCCATTACTAAAGCTGCAGAGTGCATGCACACCTTCATGTGCATGCATGACTGGGAACTGGGGTCCCAGGTAAGGGGGAGAAAAACAAAATATTACGGCTCCCCCATTGCCAAGTAAGGTGCAGGGGTAACAGGGGAGCAAAAAGCCATATGGAAAACAAATCAGTTTGCTAACATATGTATTCGACAGTGGATTTTGAAACTAAACTGGGCAGTAAATCAGATTAAAACAGAATCAATTTGAAACCTGCTCCCCACCTCACACTGTATTGTTTTTGATAACTCAGGTCTTCATTCTACATGTCAGAGATGTCACAGCATATGAAACAATGGGTGGTGCAGTAAAGGTACAAATTGTGCCTTTCATTTAATTGGGCTGATGACTATAAAACATTGTGCAAGTGGAAGGATACTGTAGGTTATTCTTTTAGCATGTTTCATTCTGAATCTGAATGGATTTTGATTCAAACAACTGAGGATATAGAATGGCCCTGCTGATTCTAAACTTGAATGTGCTTCAGATGGAATTAATTACAACCCCTCCTGGACAATCTGCTACTTGCATGTTCACATGCAAAGATTAACATAGAAACATAGAAACTGTCAGCAGAAAAGGATCTCTTGACCTGCCTACAGTAGTCTGCCCTAAAGTCCATACCTACTCTGCTGCTATGGATCCTAATTGATCTCTGACCTTACCCTCCCCCCAGCTCCATTACTAAGGTCCCCCTGTATCTATTCTAAGCCTGTTTGAAACCTGTTACCATTTCAGTACCCACCACCTCTGCTGGGAGGCTGTTCCAGGCATCCACCACCCTTTCCATGAAGAAATATTTCCTTACATCCCCTCTAAGTCACCCCCTTCCAGCTTCATGTCATGCCTCCTCATCCCTGAACATATCTTTCTGTGCAATATGCCACCCACCTGTATCTTTTTGATACCCTTGAGGTATTTGAATGTTTCTATCATGTCTCCCTTCGCTCCTTTCCTCAAGTGAGTCCATATTTAATTCCTAGAGTCTTTCCTCATAGGACTTCTGATGCAGATCATGAACTATTTTGATTGCCCTTCTCTGTACCGTCTCCACCTGTCATCCTTTCTAAGATGGGGCCTCCAGAAATGGACATACTTACAGGTGTGTCCTCATCATTGATCTATAGGGGGTAACTACCTTCCTTTTTCTGCTGGTGATACCCTCCTATGCACCCCAGCATCCTACTAGCCATTCCTATCACCTTATCACACTGCTTTGCTACCTTCAGGTCATCAGCTATGATGACCTCCAGATCTCTGTACTGTTCTGTTGTTGTCAACACCTTTCCCCAAAATGTTACATTGCCCTTGAGTTTCTGTGCCCCATGTGCATAATTTAACATTTTTGGCGTTGAAGCCCACTGCCAAACCATTATCCATGTGACAGGGCTGAATAAGGCCGTGTCCCATTGTTATGCAGAAAGAAGTTAAATGTAAGGGTCTGTTCTTTCCTTTTCTGTCTTCTCTGTTTGATTGTGCAACCAAATTTTTCTTGTGAGACCTAGAAACTGATCCTCCGATGGTTTTGCAGTTCTCTGCCTCTTTATCTCTCTGCCTTCCTTGCTATTTCTGTGTCTTCTTCTCCTTGCATATATGCAGTTATAAAAAAATATGTGAATCTTTATGTGGAAATGTGACTGATACTTAGATCCCTTTGTTTAAAACTGTATATAGTTATACTGTTGAAATGATTGCAAAACAGAATTCAAGGGGTTAACCTGATATGCTGGTTTGAAAATATATTTCCAGAGCTGCCGACAGAGAGGTAGTTCTGGGTCACAATGTTCTTTGCTGCACCTACAAGAGCTGACAAGAACACTGTGTGAGAATCAGAATTTTCTCTAAACAATCTCCCTGCACAGACTTACAAAAAGAGCAGCATTGCTTTTACAAGAGAGAGAGAGAGAGAGACTGAGAAGTCAAACTGAGAGGAATCACTCAGAAGGAGGATTGTTTTCTCTGTTTGAACTGCCTTTGTAAATAGTAATTCTGAACAACTTTTATTTTTTATTGTACTGTTATTAATAATAATAAAACACTCATTGCGAATTTTACAACTGCTCCTGGTTTTCCTATGCTTCCTGACCTGTGCCTCAACAACAGACCAGTCTTCCATTTTTTTAGATCTTCCTTCATTTTCTCCCCCCTCCCCCCAGTGCGTCTACTCTGTTGCAGATTTTTGTGTCATCCACAAACAGGCATACCTTTCCTTCTAGCTCCTCTGCAATGTCACTAATAAAAACGTTGAAGAGGACTGATTCCAGTACTGACCCCTGTGGCACCACGCTGGTTACCTTACCCTCCTCCGAGTGAACTCCAGTTACCACCACCCTCTGAGTTCTGTTACTTAGCCAACTTTGTACCCATTTTACTATCTTTGAACCCACTCCCATGCTGCCTAGCTTGTTTACAAATCTTCTGTGTTGAACGTGTCAAAGGCCTTACTGAAATCCAGGTAGGCCACATCCATCAATCCTCCCTGGTCCCTCTCCCTGGTAGCTCAGGCTTAAACTCTTATCAGGTCTGTTTGATGCGATCCATGCTCTGTGAACCCATGCTGCCTCAGATCCTGCAATCCACTGATGTTAAGGTATTCTCCACTCCTATCTTTAAGTAGAGTTTCCAATCTGGCCCATCACCAAGTCAGGTTTACAGTTAGATAGATTCCTGATTCCTCTCTATTCCACCTTTTGTGTAGTGGGACCACATCCACCCTCCTCCAGTCCCCTGAACTTCCCCTGTATCCAGTGATAGATTGAACAGTGCCATCAAAGGTGCAGACATTTCCTCCTTTAGTTCCTTCAGTATCCTAGGATGAATCCCATCTGGCCCCATAGCCTTGTCTATGTTTAGTTTGCTTGTTCTCTAGGACTATGTTCTCTGTAAAGGGCTAGCATTCACCTCCCTTACCTTAATGCTCTTATCCACTATCTGTAGCCTGTCACCTACCCCTTCTTTTGTGAATACTGAACAAAAGTACTTATTCAATATGTCAACTTTTGTCTGATCCTCTTCCACCTACCCCCCTTTAGTCTTACTATCCCTGCCTTGCTTTTCTTCTTTTACATATGTACCTGAAGAAAGTGTTATCCTTTTGCTGATTTGGCAATGTTTTCTTCCATTTGTGCTTTAGCTCTCCTAACTGCCTTCCCTGTCTCCCTTCATTTCTCCTGATAACTCTTCCTGTTCTCTGTCTTCTGTGTCATCTTGCACCATTTGAATGCCTGCTTCTTTTCCTTTGCCTTCTCTGCTACTTTCTCAGAGAACAGTAGTGGTCTCTTCCTTCTCCTGTTCTTAGTAACCTGCTTGACACAGAGGTTTGTTGCCTTCTCAGTGGCCATTTTATTTTTGCCCACTTTTCCTCTGCACCACCCCTATTCTTTTTTCCTACTAGGGCTTCTCTGAGGTACTCACCTATTTTCTTGAGGTTGGCCCTTCAGAAGTCCAAGACCTCATTTGAGTGTGGTTCAGTGCTATACTTGTCCTTATACTCAAACATACCATATGATGATCTCAGCAACAGAAGTCCAAGCAAAACGGGGAAGACCAGAAGCTCTATGGGTCACTTTAGGAGCAGGGGACAAAGCCCCATCCGAGTGGGAGACAATATAGACCTCCCTCCCAGGATTCTGATATAGACAAGAAGCTCCTGGAAAACATCTTCTTGATGGATGACAAGGAAGACCTGTTATTAGTGGGAGATTTCAAACTACCAGATGTAGATTGGTCCTCATTCACAGCAATCTCTGAGCACAGCAAAGATTTCCTCTACTTGCCCTGAAGGGGCAGGACATAATCAGCTGGTGCAGTCCCCCACTAGAGAACTGATTATCCTAGACCAGGTGCTAACAAACAGCACCAGAATCTCAGACATAACTGTAGGGGTGAATCTGGGAACTAGCCACCACAGGTCAATCTAGTTAAGAGTGGAAAGGGTAGCTGAATCAAGTCACACGAAGCTGAAAATATTAGACTTCCACAAGACAGGCTTCAACATCAGGAAAACACAGTTAAGAAACTTGTTGCAAATCAACAACTCATAGGACATGGAGAGAAGCCTTGAAAACAGCTTTACTTCAAGTTACTGAACAGTGCACAAAGCACAACAGACAAGTCAAACAGAAGAGGAAAGCTGCTGTGGTTCTCAAAGAAATAGCAACAATAGTAAAACACAAAAAGGGTCTTCAAAGTAGTATAAGCAGATAAAGAAAGAAGGCAGACAGGAGAATTACATATCAAAGCTTAGAGATCGGGAAAGGTTATTAGGATAGCCAAAGCCCAGACAGGAAAAATTTGTGCAGGGAGTAACAAAGGGGGACAAAACATTTTTAGGTACATAAGCGAAAAGAAAAAGAGTAAGTGTAGGATAATCTGGCTAAAATCAGCTGAAAGACAGATAGTTGTAAAGGATTAAGACAAGGCAGAAGTGTTAAACAAATTCTTCTGCTCAGTCTTCACCATAAAGACCAAGGCAGTGGCCCTACTATGAGCAGTGTGCAACAGAAGAACAAGCAGATGACTCCGCTTCTCAAGAGAAAGAGTCCTAGAAGAGCTCAGCAAACTAGAAGTAGACAAAGCAATGGGACCCAATGGAATCCACCCTAAAATTCTAAAGGAGTTACAGGAAGAAATTGCAACACCGCTCACTGATCTTTTTAATAAGTCACTGGAGAGCGGCACAATGCCACAAGACTGGAAGAAGCCTCTGGTGGCACCCTTACATAAAAGTGGACGCAGAGAAGAGCCTGGGAACTACCGCCCAGTCAGTCTGACCTCAGTGGTAGGCAGACTTATGGAAACCCTGCTGAAAGATAGAATAGTGGATCATCTAAAAGAATCCGGAAAGCTTGACCCCAAGCAACATGTATTTATGGCAGGAAAATCGTGCCTAACAAACATGATAGAATTATTTGACTGTGTGACCAGAACAGTGGACCAGGGAGGGTGGTGGACATGGTGTACATAGGCCTCAGCAAGGTCTTTGACACTGCATCCCATAGAAGGCTTATGAATAAGCTAGAGAATACAGGACTTAGACAGAAGACAGTCAACTGGATTGCAAACTGGTTCAAAGTTAGGACACAGAGGTCTTAGTTGATGGAGCTCAGTAAGGGAGGGTAAGGTGACCAGTGGAGTGCCATAGGGGTCAGTATTAGGCCCCATTCTCTTCAACATTTTCATCAATAACATCACTTATGAGCTGCAGAGAAAGTATGCCTGTTTGCAGGTGATACAAAGTCTGCAACCAGGTGACACCAAGAGGGAGTCTTGAAGATGGATAAGGATCTGTATAGGCTGGAAGAATGATCCAAAAATTGGCAATTGAAGTTCAATGCCAAAAAATGCATGGTCATGCATCTGGGTAAAATAAACCCCAGGAAGGAATATATACTGCTAGGACACCAGCTTGAAGTAACACAGGTGGAGATGGATCTTGGTGTAATCATTACAGATGACCTTAGGATGAGCAAGCAGTGTGAAAAGGCAGCACAGAAAGCAAATGGCATCCTCAGATGCAATGCCACTCTACAGATCACTGGTCAGGCCAGCATGGACTATTGCATCCAGTTTTGGAGGCCACACCTGAAGAAGGATATCAACAGACTGGAGGCAGTGCAGAGAAGGGCTGAAAAGATGGTGCAGGGTTTGCACCAGGAGCCATATTTATTAATTTTATTTATTGAATTGTTTCACCAGGAGGGCACACTGAACAGCAAGTTGCTCGTCTCATGGTGTGACCTGGGAAGGGGTTACAAATGGTTGTGAAGGATGATCAGTTACAATAGTATGTGGGTAGTACAAACAATACAACATTGTAAGATTGTGCAACAGTTGAAAGACAAGGTATTGTACAATAAACAGTAGAGGAACATTGGGTAAATTACAATACATGTCCAAAATCATGCAAAAGAACAATATGAACGTACAAAACCATAGAACCATTTATAGTGCATGAGTGTACCAGGAGCAGGCTTGAGGTAGTACGCAAGTGCTATTGGAGTAAAAAGGATGGGGTTAGGTTGTGCACACTGGTGAACCAGAGGTGCAGCTGGAGAAGAGAGGTGGGGAGAGGCAAGAACTGAATATGAGGACAAGGGTAGCCATTTCCTGATTCCCCTCTTCAGGATGTTGAGAACCCTGCCGCGGGGGCTAATGGTGAGGAAGGCAGAAACTGGAGACAGGTATTAAGGTGGGTTAAAGCAGGAACAGCTGAGGAAAGGTAATTGTGTAGGGCAGAGGTAAGGGAGTAGTTGGGGGAGGAGTGTCATATTTCAGGGGGGAGGTAATTCTAGATTTTAGGGAAATGATGGTCGAAACCAGTCTGACCGATGAGGGTGGAGCGGCAAGGGACCGTCAAGGTGCTGGCATCATTTGATCTCAGAGAGTGGGTGGGGGGAGGAGGAGTGGACAGAGAGGATGAGAGATAGGAGGGGAGCCCCCTGAACCAGAATATGAAACCAGACTGGCCGACTTACAGCAGTACTCACTTGAGCAGAGAAGAAATGGGGTACATAATAGAAACATTTAAGTATATGAAGGGAATTAACACAGCAAAGAAGGAAAATCTGTTTCAGATGAAATCAGAGAGTCGTACAAGAGGCCAAAATCTACAACTGGCAGGAGGTAACTTTAGGATAAGCATCAGGAAGTACTTTTTTCTGAGAGGGTGGTCAACCCTTGGAATAGCCTACTACAAGAGGTAGTAGACTCAAAAAAATGTAAGGGAATTCAAATTTACGGGGATAAACACTATGCCCAAAGAAGGAAATAGTCTAAGAGGAGGGGGTAGGTATTCTGGGAAGACTAAATGGATCAAGTGGGCCCCTTCTGCTGGCAAATTCTTATGTTCCTATGTTCTTATATGATGACTGGTCCCCAGCTAGCTTCCCACTGTGATGTCAGTGACACAGTCCCTATTTGACAGTATCATGTCCAGTAATGCCCCTAATGAGCACGTTTTTAACTAGTTGCCTTAGGAACGCCCCTGCAGGAGTTAGGATTTTCCTACTTCTGAGTGATGCTGCAGCAGGCAGGCTACAATCCATATCTGGTAGACTGAAGTCCCCCACTAGCAATACTTTGACCTTGTTATTCATCCCTCCTATTTCATTTATCATATCCTTATCTCCTTCCTCTCCTGCGCTGGAGGTCTGTAGATCACCCCTACCCTAATGAACAAACTCTAGCCAGAGCTGATAGGGCTGTGAAGAGCTACAAAGTGATGAAAGTTACACATGTACATTGAAATTATTTAATGCCCAGGTGTAACTTGAATATTGTTTTAAGGTGTTGCACAAATTTTCAACATGGCCTTTTTTGGACCCCTCCTCATGAACAATGCCACTGTCGTTTTGTTCAATTGTTCGGAAAGGTGATTGTGCAGAGCAAATGCACTATTCTGTGCCACAGGTGTGAAAACACATTTTGGGCAGGTTGTGGAAAATGACAGCTGTACTGTTTTGAAGGTGTGTGCAAAAATGGCAATGTTAAAAATGTGGAGTGAAAATATAAAAAATTAGCAACGTTAGGAGCGTGCATAGAAACTGCGTAACACATGCTTGTAACGCAGTCATATTCTGGAATTTTTTCACCAAATTTGCAACATGGGCTTTTTGGGACCCCACCTCATGAATAGTGGCACTGTCATTTTGTGAATCAGTCCTGAAAGGTGATTCCACACAGTGACCGCAAAATCACCTTTCGGGACTGAGTAACAAAATGACAGTGACAGTTTTCATGAGGTGGGGTCAAAAGAACCCCATATTGAAAATCTGGGGCAAAAATTCCAAAAAATGCCTGAGATATCAGCATAAGTTGAAAACCCCACTGAATGGCTGTATAGCACACTAACCTTTAACTCTTCAGTTCGCGGTTGGAAGAGTGCAGATGTGTCCCGGTCTAGAGAAGATGACAGCACCAATCTCTGAAGGTAAGTTTGGGGTAAGGAGGGTGTAAGGAGGTGGGTGCTCAGTGGGAGGGTGGGGAGGGAGATGGGGACTGCAGTGATGACTTAACAACCCGAGGGTGCCCCACACACCAGCTAGCATATGCAGCTGTACCTCGAAAGGAACCCCAGTCACCGCGCCAGACCAGGAACTAATACTGGCATGTCTCGCCACCACTGAGCCCTGCTGAGATCAGGAAGCTGTGGCTATCAAGCTGCCATGACCAATGCTGACATTTTCCTCCCTATTCTAGGTCCCCTAAGTGCAGGCGTGCCATGACATTGGTGCACATACCTGCTGACTTCCCCTGCATGTCCCCCTTGCTGCACTAGCTCTAACAGTGACCCCAGTTGTCACGAGGGGCCGCTGCAGAGTGGTGGAACCCCAGGTCCCTCCCCAGGATAGGAGTGCAGTCCTCCAGATGCTCAGTCCTATTCCTCCCCTGCTGACCCCTGACAACCCAGGCTCACGTCCGAACCCAGGTCACCAGCGTGGTGCGAGGTGTGGCATACAGTGCCTCAACCCTTAGCGCCACTGGGCCGGCCTACAGTATTTATTTTTTTTAAACAGTTTACAACTAGTCACAAAATATGTTGCTTTTGAATTTATTTAATATAGCCATGATGAGGCTCACTAAATTAAATCTATTTGACACTGCATAAGGTTTGTGTTTTTAGATTTTAGACGATTTATTCATATAGACACATTTTAACAGCACAAACCTTTCTTCAAGTTGTAAGCATATAGTAGTGACAATGTATCTATTTAACCATTTAATTTGTCCAATGAGTGCTTCAGAAACCATCTACAGCTATAATGTGGAGCACTAGGAATGTACGTCACAACTCCTGCAGTTTTCCTGCAGTTTTTGTAAAATACTTTCTCATTTTTGGGAATTTATTTCCCCACAATTTTCGAGTGGCCTAGCCATCAGTAAGTAAACAGCAGTGGAGGAAGAGGAGGTAAAACTATGAATTTCACATTGTGAATGGAAGAAGTGGATGACATTCACCCATTTTTACGCTGCACGACCAGAGCTCCAGGGGCTTTAATCATTAGATTACACTACATGCTGCACAACCAGGAAATCTGCTTCACGATGGATGTTTGTTACTTTCCTCACTCCTGTCCACCCTGACTTCTTAATCTCCTCAAAGCAATACCTCAGGCTGTGCTTACTCTCCCTCACAGCCATCACTGGAAAGTTGGGTGGCGTCATGTCTAAATGCTCTGAGGAGGATTTGTCCCTTAAAGCATGATGCCATACAAGCTTTTACATTCAATGTTGACAATCTTGTGAGGCAAACTTCTCAGAGTGAGAGAAAATGCCCAGAGACCAAAGCAGTCCTGTCTGGCGTGGAAATTGGTAGCTTCTTCCTTCACCTGGCCCTGACTAATACTGTAATTGACACATACCCTCCCATTCTCTCACCCCTCCCTCCACTGTACATCCAGAAGTGCACTGCTGACATCGTCCACATCCCAGACTACCCTGAACCTGCTGCACACCCTCACGTGAAAACCTACTGGGAGCTTACTAGGATATAAAGGTTAATTTCTGTTGCCACCTGGGACACCTGCAGGCAGGTGGTCGGGGTGAGCGCGAGAGAGGCCTTTGGGGAGTTTTGATGTGATAGGGGGAGTCCGGTCTGGGCGATGGACTGGGGAAGAGGGGCCAGGGTGGAGTGATTGCCCCTCCTGAGCTATCTTCCATGGTGTTGGTGTGTAGAAGTAGCTGTGGTCAGTGTGTTCCGAGGAACATGCTGTGGGTGTTATGCCTCCTGCTGCACTTAACCTGGCTGTGGAGGGAAGAGAGTCTGTAGACAGTGGTGAGAGCCTGCCCCAGTCCCTGTGAGGTAGAGGTGACATCCTGCCTAGCCCCTCTTGGGAGTGTGCTGCTGGCTAGTCATGTGTGTAGTGGATGGGAATGGGCTGATAGCACAGGGAGCCTGGGCATAGGTCTCTGCAAGCAGCTCACCGATATGGACAATGGACTTATTTATTCAGCTAGATTAAGTGTCATTAACCCCCAATTACTCCACAGCTGCAGTGGTTCTGTCCTGGGCACCCTCTTTGCTGGACGAGGATCCAGGTAACGCAGCTGTTCAGGTGGTTTCTGTGCTTGGGGCCCCTTTCCCACAGATCTCGCTATCATGCCCCAAGATATCGGGGAGGGGGATCTACATATGCAATACCAGGGAACCAAGGAGAGAGGAACCTAGTGTGGCACATGGCTCCATCTCTAATCCAGAAGCTCAATCCTCCCCCCCCCGGATGGCCCCCAATAACTCGAGTTCATTCCCAGAGCTGGGTCATTGTCATCGTGAAAGGTAGCTCTACTACTGTGTCAATGGGCTGGCACAAAGAGCCCTATTAAATCACATAGAAATTCATGAGCCACTTCACTCATTCTTGATTTCCATCACAGACATGTCTGTCACTTCAACTCTTCTGTAAAACCTTCAACTAGGCCCTAAAAATAAAACTCCCTAGTTAAATAAATAATTAAAAATATAAATAATTGAATGTTCTTTCAACACATGATCCTTTTCTTATAGACATAAACAAAATGTAAAAATCAAGCACTATTCAGATTTTGTTATTTCTAGTGTTCTTTAATGATCATGAAATTCCCTCAAGCCTCGTAAAAAAACAAAATTTGGGACAACATAAAAATCTAACTGGTAAACCTAGCAGGTCCCCACCCTCAGTGCTTAATGTAAATGGCGCAACTACCCATGTCGAAAGAAATGGCATACATATTTAATACTGCTTTCACTGACCTTAGCAGGTTACTTCCTCCTAACTATCTGACGACCCACCACCCAAGTATGTGACCACAGCATGAACAAAGCATCACATGTTTCTCTCTTCTATTTCAAGACAATCACCCCCGGGACAGCAAAAAATTACTTGGTGTGGGCACTAGGTAAATCTAGACACATCGGCGATACTCTAGATCTTAAAATGCTCTGCCTCACCTTAGATGCGGCTCTGGTTTCTCTCACCAAGATCTTCAACTTATCCCTCTGCTTTAACCAATTCTGTCTGGTCTGGAAAGTGGCGGTGGTTATCCCAGTTCATAAGTCTGGAGACAGGGCCACCCACTCTAACGTTCACCCAAACTCCATCCTGCCTCCCCTCTCTAAAGCCTTAGAGTTGATTGTGGCCTATCAGCTGACAGAATATCTCTCCATCTATAATTTGCAATGTACTGAATAGCATGGTTTTCATAAGTGGGCACCACAGCCCTGCTCAAGTTTACTGATTATATCCATAAATCACTTGATCGCGGACACCTTGTGGGGGCAATCTATATCGACCTCACGAAGGCATTCGACAATGTTAACCACTGCCTTCTACTAAAGTGTCATGCTACCCTTGGTCTCTCACAGGAAATCACTTCCTGGTTTAAGAAATGACAGAACTCAAAGAGTAAAAATACTTCACACCCTCTCCTCCCATCTTCCTATGTGCTCAGGAGTGCCTCAGGGATCTATACTGGGGCCACTCCTCTACAGCCTCTACTCAACACCCTTCCTCAAGTCTGCCCCTCCAACCTTCTCCTGTACACCGATGATGCTGTGCTTTTCACTAGCCAGCCCAGCCCCACAACACTCATCAGCAGCTTGCAATATAGTTTCACTGCAGTAGAGACCTGGTTCACTGAACATAAACTCATCATGAATTACAAGAAAACCAAGTCATGTTGTTTGCCAGTACACACATCAGGTATAAAAACACCCAACTTATAAGAACAAACAACCTCAGCTCACCGCTCGAACAGGTTCATAGTTTCAAATAATTAGGCAGAACATTAGACAGCAACCTATCCTATATCGAACATGTAAACATTGTTTCAGAGCAGTCTGCACCAGACTAGAGTCCTATATAGGCATAGATACTGTATGTCCCAGGAAGTCCTCCATCAGGCCATTACAAGCTCCATTCTTTCAATTATCAGCTTCAGGCTTATAACCTGTGGTTCAGACACTAGTACCACCTTCTGGAGGTTAAATGTAGCCTGTAAACAAAGCCTGCTGCTTAGTGACTGGTGTCCTCCTCTATACTCACATCTAGCACCCTCTACACCACAGCTAAATGGCTAAACCTCCATGACAGGATCTCTTGTCAAACCTATCTGTTTGCTATGAAGATTAGCCTTGGAGTGGCCCTTACTATTGTAGCTCATCAACAAAACGCATAACCACCACCGCACCAGAAACAAGTCCAGCTCCACCTTCCAGGTCCCCTTCTGCCATACTGAGCAAGCCCAGCGGACTTTCATGTACAGAGTGCCCAACGGTCTTAATACTTTCCCACCGACCTCCTAGCATGCACCAGCATTGGTCCTTCAAACACAAATTGCAACAACACCTACTGAAACACAGCAGATCTGACTGTCCCATCTAGCCCCATCATTTCTCCCATGTCCTTCCCCCCCTTTCTCCTCCTTCTTCCCCTCCCATCAGCTGGCCACCATTTCCTTCCCTCTCCCTTTATTTTAATTCCACCCTCTTTTCTACTTCTGCCTTATCTCACCTTCCCCCCAACCTCTGCATGGTTGCCCCCAGTATACCTCTGATCCCACCCCTTTCCCTCACTCACCCCTTTAGCTTTACCCTCCACCTCCCCTTCCTGCTCTGTACTGTGCACTGCTCCTGGATTCACCCACCCTTCAGCCTCATTCTGGTGCTCCTCCACCACCTCCGTTCTCCCCCTTCCCCTGAGCTTCTACCCTCTACTGTCCATCCTGTTGGTTCCTTAATACCTTACCCCCATCCTCAACACTTTCCACCTATGACTATTTGGCGAGGTCTCGTATTCTGACTGCTACTATTTAAATTGCAAAATGCTTGTACTGTACCTGTAAACCTTGTTACTTTTGTAGCACTCATAATATACTGTTGTATTTTTTTGTATTATTGTATTTTTTGTTCCTTTTTTTTTTTCTCAATCAATCACTATACAATTGCTTCCATTTTGTCTGTCCAATCTGTTACTTCCAATTATTGACATGGAGCCTTAGTAAATGAGCCTCTGGCTCAAAGGTTTTGTAATTCTGAGACTTCAATACATAAATAGCCTAACCAGCTTGAGAGAGCAATCTCTGCTGTTCAGCCTGACCCAGATGAAACTGAGCCTCTGATTATATCTGAAGCATGTGTAAATCTATGTGAATGTATACCTGTGAATTTTGCAGAATTTGAATTCATGCATCCCATGTTACCATTCCATGCTTTGGTGGGGGTAGCTGGAGTGAGCAAACGATTAGAGGAATACTGCAGAATATTGAATTCTTATGTTCCATGGAAACAAACAAACCTTCTGCTGTTTGTAAAGAAAGACAAATTACTGAAAGGCATGCCCTGGGTATGTAGGGATCCACTAATAATCCATACATTGTCAGGTCTTATTGCTTACATGTTACAGAGTGGATTTAGCAAAAAATGGCTGTGTCAGTGTTGGAAGGAAAACACAGTACCACAGAGTGGTGTTAGCAGGATCCAATGGTGCTGGTGTTCAGGGGCTGGTGGGATACCTTAGTGTTGCACAGTGGCTGTAGCAAGATGGACAGTAACAGTGTTTGAGGTGGGATCACACAGTGCCAGAGACTGGATTTAACAAGAATGAGTGGTATGTTTGGGAGGTGGGATTACAGAGTGCCACTGAGCAGCTTTAACAAGAACCAGCAGAGCCAGTGTTCATTTGTGGGATCACACAGTCCCACTGAGCAGCTTCAGCAAGAACCAGCAGTGCCGGTGTTCAGTGGGTGGGATCACACAGTCCCTCTGAGCAGCTTCAGCAAGAACCAGCAGTGCCAGTGTTCAGTGGGTGGGACCACACAACCCACTGAGCAGCTTTAGCAAGAACCAGCAGTGCCAGTGTTCAGTGGGTGGGATCACACAACCCACTGAGCAGCTTTAGCAAGAACCAGCAGTGCCAGTGTTCAGTGGTGGGATCACACAATCTCACTGAGCAACTTTAGCAAGAACCAGCAGTGCCAGTGTTCAGTGGGTGGGTTCACACAATCCCACTGAGCAGCTTCAGCAAGAACCAGCATTACCGGTGTTCAGTGGGTGGGATCACACAATCCCAATGAGCAGGTTTAGCAAGGACCAGCAGTGCCGGTGTTCAGTGAGTGGGATCACACAGTCCCACTGAGCAGCTTTAGCAAGAACCAGCAGTGTCAGTGTTCAGTGAGTGGGATCATACAGTCCCACTGAGCAGCTTTAGCAAGACCCAGCAGTGCCGGTGTTTCGTGGATGGGATCACACAATCCCACTGAGCAGCTTTAGCAAGAACCAGCAGTGCCAGTGTTCAGTGAGTGGGATCACACAATCCCACTGAGCAGCTTCTGCAAGAACCAGCAGTGTCAGTGTTCAATGGGTGGGATCACACAATCCCACTGAGCAGCTTCAGCAAGAACTAGCAGTGCCAGTGTTCAGTGGGTGGGATCACACAGTCCCACTGAGCAGCTTTAACAAGAACCAGCAGTGCTGGTGTTTCATGGGTGGGATTACACAATCCCACTGATCAGCTTTAGCAAGAACCAGCAGTGCCGGTGTTCAGAGAGTGGGATCACACAATCCCACTGAGCAGCTTTAGCAAGAACCAGCAGTGCCAGTGTTTCGTGGGTTGGATCACACAATCCCACTGAGCAGCTTTAGCAAGAACCAGCAGTGCCAGTGTTCAGTGAGTGGATCACACAATCCCACTGAGCAGCTTCAGCAAGAACCAGCAGTGCCAGTGCTCAGTGGGTGGGATCACACAGTCCCACTGAGCAGCTTTAGCAAAATCCAGCAGTACCAGTGTTCAATGGGTGGATCACACAGTCCCACTGAGCAGCTTTAGCAAAATCCAGCAGTACCAGTGTTCAATGGTGGATCACACAGTCCCACTGAGCAGCTTCAGCAAGAACCAGCAGTGCCAGTGTTCAGTGGGTGGGATCACACAATCCCACTGAGCAGTTTTAACAAGAACCAGCAGTGTCGGTGTTCAATGGGTGGGATCACACAATCCCACTGGGCAGCTTTAGCAAAAACCAGCAGTACCGGTGTTCAGTGAGTGGGATCACACAACCCACTGAGCAGCTTTAGCAAGTACCTGCAAAGCCAGTGTTCAGTGGGTGGGATCACACAATCCCACTGAGCAGCTTTAACAAGAACCAGCAGTGCCGGTGTTCTGTGGGTGGGATCACACAGTCCCACTGAGCAGCTTTAGCAAGAACCAGCAGTGCCAGTGTTCAGTGGGTAGGATCACACGATCCCACTGAGCAGCTTTAACAAGAACCAGCAGTGCTGGTGTTTCATGGGTGGGATCACACAATCCCACTGAGCAGCTGTAGCAAGAACCAGCAGTGCCGGTGTTCAGTGGGTGGGATCGCACAATCCCACTGAGCAGCTTCTGCAAGAACCAGCAGTGCCGGTGTTCAGTGGGTGGGATCGCACAATCTCACTGAGCAGCTTCTGCAAGAACCAGCAGTGCTGGTGTTCAGTGGGTGAGATCACACAATCCCACTGAGCAGCTTTAGCAAGAACCAGCAGTGCCAGTGTTCAGTGAGTGGGATCGCACAATCCCACTGAGCAGCTTCAACAAGAACCAGCAGTGCCGGTGTTCAGTGGGTGGGATCGCACAATCTCACTGAGCAGCTTCTGCAAGAACCAGCAGTGCTGGTATTCAGTGGGTGAGATCACACAATCCCACTGAGCAGCTTCAGCAAGAACCAGCAGTGCCAGTGTTCAGTGAGTGGGATCACACAATCCCACTGAGCAGCTTTAGCAAGAACCAGCAGTGCCGGTGTTCAGTGGGTGGGATCACACAACTCACTGAGCAGCTTTAGAAAGAACCAGCAGTGCCAGTGTTCAGTGGGTGGGATCGCACAATCCCACTGGAGCAGTTTCAGCAAAAACCAGCAGTGTCGGTGTTCAGTGGGTGGATCACACAGTCCCACTGAGCAGCTTTAGCAAAATCCAGCTGTACCAGTGTTCAATGGGTGGATCACACAAACCCACTGAGCAGCTTTAGCAAGAACCAGCAGTGCCAGTGTTCAGTGGGTGGGATCACACAATCCCATTGAGCAGCTTTAGCAAGAACCAGCAGTGCCAGTGTTCAGGTGGGGGAATCACACAATCCCACTGAGCAGCTTTAGTAAGTACCTGCAGTGCCAGTGTTCAGTGGGTGGGATCACACAATCCCACTGAGCAGTTTTAAAAAGAACCAGCAGTGTCGGTGTTCAATGGGTGGGATCACACAATCCCACTGGGCAGCTTTAGCAAAACCAGCAGCGTCAGTGTTCAGTGGGTGGAATCACACAATCCCACTGAGCAGCTTTAGCAAGAACCAGCAGTGCCGGTGTTCAGTGGGTGGGATCACACAATCTCACTGAGCAGCTTCTGCAAGAACCAGCAGTGCTGGTGTTCAGTGGGTGAGATCACACAATCCCACTGAGCAGCTTCAGCAAGAACCAGCAGTGCCAGTGTTCAGTGAGTGGGATCACACAACTCACTGAGCAGCTTTAGCAAGAACCAGCAGTGCTGGTGTTCAGTGGGTGAGATCACACAATCCCACTGAGCAGCTTCAGCAAGAACCAGCAGTGCCAGTGTTCAGTGAGTGGGATCACACAATCCCACTGAGCAGCTTTAGCAAGAACCAGCAGTGCCGGTGTTCAATGGGTGGGATCACACAACTCACTGAGCAGCTTTAGAAAGAACCAGCAGTGCCAGTGTTCAGTGGGTGGGATCGCACAATCCCACTGAGCAGCTTCAGCAAAAACCAGCAGTGTCGGTGTTCAGTGGGTGGGATCACACAGTCCCACTGAGCAGCTTTAGCAAAATCCAGCAGTACCAGTGTTCAATGGGTGGGATCACACAAACCCACTGAGCAGCTTTAGCAAGAACCAGCAGTGCCAGTGTTCAGTGGGTGGGATCACACAATCCCACTGAGCAGCTTTTAGCAAGAACCAGCAGTGCCAGTGTTCAGTGGGTGGGATCACACAATCCCACTGAGCAGTTTTAACAAGAACCAGCAGTGTCGGTGTTCAATGGTGGGATCACACAATCCCACTGGGCAGCTTTAGCAAAAACCAGCAGTGCCAGTGTTCAGTGGGTGGGATCACACAATCCCACTGAGCAGCTTTAGCAAGAACCAGCAGTGCCGGTGTTCAGTGGGTGGGATCACAATCCCACTGAGGAGTTAGCAAGAACCAGCAGTACGGTGTTCAGTAAGTGGAACGACACAACCCACTTAGCAGCTTTAGCAAGAACCTGCAGTTCCAGGGTTCAGTGGGTAGGATCACACAATCCCACTGAGCAGCTTTAGCAAGTACCTGCAAAGCCAGTGTTCAGTGGGTGGGATCACACAATCCCACTGAGCAGCTTAACATGAACCAGCAGTGCTGTGTTCTGTGGGTGGGATCACACAGTCCCACTGAGCAGCTTTAGCAAGAACCAGCAGTGCCAGTGTCTCAGTGGGATCACACAATCCCACTGAGCAGCTTTAACAAGAACCAGCAGTGCTGGTGTTTCATGGGTGGGATCACACAATCCCACTGTGCAGCTTTAGCAAGAACCAGCAGTGCCGGTGTTCAGTGGGTGGATCGCACAATCCCACTGAGCAGCTTCAGCAAGAACCAGCAGTGCCGGTGTTCAGTGGGTGGATCGCACAATCCCACTGAGCAGCTTCAGCAAGAACCAGCAGTGCCGGTGTTCAGTGGGTGGGATCGCACAATCCCACTGAGCAGCTTCAGCAAGAACCAGCAGTGCCAGTGTTCAGTGGGTGGGATCGCACAATCTCACTGAGCAGCTTCTGCAAGAACCAGCAGTGCTGGTGTTCAGTGGGTGAGATCACACAATCCCACTGAGCAGCTTTAACAAGAACCAGCAGTGCTGCTGTTTCATGGGTGGGATCACACAATCCCACTGTGCAGCTTTAGCAAGAACCAGCAGTGCCGGTGTTCAGTGGGTGGGATCGCACAATCCCACTGAGCAGCTTCAGCAAGAACCAGCAGTGCCGGTGTTCAATGGGTGGGATCGCACAATCCTACTGAGCAGCTTCAGCAAGAACCAGCAGTGCCAGTGTTCAGTGGGTGGGATCGCACAATCCCACTGAGCAGCTTCAGCAAGAACCAGCAGTGCCAGTGTTCAGTGGGTGGGATCGCATAATCTCACTGAGCAGCTTCTGCAAGAACCAGCAGTGCTGGTGTTCAGTGGGTGAGATCACACAATCCCACTGTGCAGCTTCAGCAAGAACCAGCAGTGCCAGTGTTCAGTGGATGGGATCGCACAATCCCACTGAGCAGCTTCAGCAAGAACCAGCAGTGCCAGTGTTCAGTGGGTGAGATCACACAATCCCACTGAGCAGCTTCAGCAAGAACCAGCAGTGCTGGTGTTCAGTGGGTGAGATCACACAATCCCACTGTGCAGCTTCAGCAAGAACCAGCAGTGCCAGTGTTCAGTGGATGGGATCGCGACAATCCCACTGAGCAGCTTCAGCAAGAACCAGCAGTGCCAGTCTTCAGTGGGTGAGATCACACAATCCCACTGAGCAGCTTCAGCAAGAACCAGCAGTGCCGTGTTCAGTGGGTGGGATCACTGAATCCCACTGAGCAGCTTTAGCAAGAACCAGCAGTGCCGGTGTTCAGTGGGTGGGATCACACAATCCCACTGAGCAGCTTCAGCAAGAACCATCAGTGCCAGTGTTCAGTGGCTGAGATCACACAATCCTCTGTGCAGCTTCAGCAAGAACCAGCAGTGCCAGTGTTCGCATGGTAAGCAGCATCACACAATGCCACAGAGGGATTTAGCAAGAGTGGGTGGCAATGATGTTTTGGGAGGGCAGGATCACAAGTGCCACTGACCTGCTTTGGCAACAACTGTCTCTTCTTCAAAGATGTCACAATGTGGTATCAGGATTCAGTCCTTCACATCAAAGAGAAGTCAGCCCTTCCAAATAAACATCTGTCTCAACAAGTGCAGCACTCAAAACAATGAGCAGAGCAAAACTGAAAATACATGATAGTTTAATATGTGCTCAGATGTCTTCATAGATAAACAGCAGACATGATAAGGCAAAAACAGCATTTAAAACCACAAATGTGACAAATGCAAAAAGTAAATGCAAAGGCTAATGCCCAAGTTTCAATGCCTATCATCTGCTCAGATTAAGCTACAGTGGCAAATGTCTCAGGCACTTCAGCTAGCCCAGCCTTCCTCGCGCACGGAGGTGTCTGAGCACATATTAAGGTATTTTATATTTTGAATTTTGCTCTGCTCATTGTCTTTTGAGTGCTGCACTTTGTTGGACAGAGTGTTTCCTGCAAGAACTGGCTGTGCTGGTGTTCAGGGCAGAATCACACAATCTGACTGAGCAGCTTTGCAAGAACCAGTGGTGCCAGTGTTCAAGTAGTTGTCAGGATTACACAGGATCACACAGTGCCACAGAGGGATTTAGCAAAACAGGAGGTGATGGTGTTTGGGGGGGAGTCACACAGTGCCACTGAGCTGCTTTAGCATGAACCAACAATACTGCACAGTGCCACAGAGGGATTTAACAAGAATAGGTGGTGATGATGTTCGGTGTTAGACAGAATCACACACTGTCCCAGAGTGGATTTAGCAAGAGCAGGTGGTGGTGGTGTTTTTGGAGGCAGGATCACAGCAGGCTACTGAGAGACTTTAGCATGAACTGGCAGTGCCAGTATTAAGGGGGCAGAACCACACAGTGGGCAGGATGACCAACATACAAAGAGAGGCAAGGAGTAGAATTCTCTTCTCCGGCATGGACAAATATGAGGTTCAATGTCAGGATTACATTGACTCCCCTACCTCCTTCTGGTACAGTATGAACAGTGTAACATACTGTACCAGATTATAAATAAACCCAGGAGCAAACTCTGAGAACAAAATTAATATTTTGCTACAAAACCATGGACTATATGCAGAATACTTCATGCAAAACTGCTGGCATTTTAGTGTTTTTTTTGGGGGGGGTAGGGATATGTGCATGTGGATACCCCCACACACACATACAACACTGGACTGGAGCAACCGCAGGTACACTTTCCAAGCAAAATTTGTATGAGTTAAATTATTCTTTTTTTTTTCAGCCAATCATCCTGTCCATTTTGCATCAGATTGAATAGCATTCTTGCTTGCTTTCTTATAGACTCTAACTTAATTGATGCAAATGGAAGACCTGTCTTGTTCATATAGTATTCCAGCTGATACTGGGAAAACAACCTAGCTGTGCTGCTTTGATATTTCATGGCTTCCTACAAAATCCTTTTCATTTTGTTATACATATTACCTTTGCTTTCTTCAGACAGAATTTATGGAGTCCACAACCGAAAAATAATCTTTTTTATTTTAGAATTTTGTGTCTGGATATGGCACACAGAGTTGAAACTCATTTATAGGTGCATCCTGGGAACACAGGTAGGTTTAATGACTTGCTCATGGTCACCAGTATGCAAGTGGAGGTTGTGGGAGTCAAACCCAGGTCTGGTGGGTTTCAGAGTCACAGGCTTAGTGCTCTAACCTATAACTGATGCTGCCTCAATTCAGGCATTAAAGAGGCTTTGTAGTCTAGCCAACAGCTGAGTTATGCTTGAAACTTCTCAGATCCTTTTTTGAGGCAAAATGCTTTTCTTTCAGCTCTGAGCTGTTAGCTATGAGCTTCCCAAAAAGGTTTTATTTTGAAGACTGCTATAATACAAATATTTGGCAAAACAGAAGTATTTTGCCATATTTAAAGGGTTAATTAGAACATTTATTTTTATTTTGTTGATTTTGAATTTTACAATTTGGAAACCAACTGCTAAGATAGGAAGTCTATCCATTACAAGTCAGATTATTGAAATAAAATATAACATTTTTTTTACCAGTTTCACATACTATTCTGTAGAGACAGGTAAGAAGCAGGTAAGACTCAAGGTAAAAACGGCAGGCCACCAGTTCTCCAGTGGAAGAAGGTGGACGTTAGAGATGATCAAGGAAGGCTCAGTTGGATCCAAAACACATCTCTGGATAAGGTTGGTTGTAGCAGAAGGTGAGCTCAGAATACATTTACTGCAGCTTTTATTCAGACACAGGCCCAGGCTGGATCCCTAATCAGCTTTTCTATGTGTGTGTTGGGGGATAACATTGAATGCTACAAGTCACTTTAGAACAAAGGGCTGCACCAATGTTTGGGGATGCAGTGTACAGGATCACACCTAGTGACCTAGAATAACTTTATCAAGAACCAGTGTTTCTGGTTATGGGTGTATGAGATCAACAGCTTTACAAAGAATTGACAGTGCTGTTGTTCTGTGATACTAGTATGTTTGCATTTTCACCTGTTAAGAAAACTTAAACATCTACAAATTTAAGATTGCTTGTAAAGCTAAGAAATGCCATACCAAATGTACTTGCAATTGCAGAAATGTTATGCTAGAATTTTACTAAAGTAAGTTCACATGTGTGGCACTCAAAACTAACAAACTGAGACATAGACTGAGTGGTTGGTCATGTGGTGCTAGAAATTGTCTGGAATGAGTTCCATACTTTTGGTCAACCCTTAAGAAACTGTGGCAGAACCAGAAAACAGTTGTTACTTTAAAGGGAAGGATGGGTATCCTATAGTTTAACCCCCAAGGGTATGCACCACCTGCATGCTTTATAACTGCTCATGGTTTGTGTAACTGTCACTAAAGGAGGTTTTTGTTATGGTCTGTATCACTGTGAGAGGGAAGCTGTATCCCTGCTGACAGTAATAAGCTCCAGCATCTTCAGTCTGAACATTGCTGATTGTAAATGTAAAGTCAGTTCCAGATCCACTGCCGCTGAACCGATCCGGGACTCCAGAGGGACGGGTACTGGCACTATAGATTAGGAGCTTGGGACTTTGTCCAGATTTCTGCTGGTACCAGGCTATATAGCTGGAAATACTTGAACTGGCTTTACAGGTAATAGTGACGGTTTCTCCTGGTAATACAGACTTAGAGAGAGGAGACTGAGTCATCACAATGTCCCCTTTGGAATCTGCATAGAAAGAAAAGATAAAATGTTGCAGTTAATGCTTAAACTGCTGAGCACATAAACAGGAACTTTTAGTATTCTGGCTACTTAAATAGTACAGTGCTGTAATTCTACTACATTCCCAAGATTACAACTTATAATTATATTAGAGATAAAGTTGTTTAAGACAAGCCTTTCAGTTTAATTTATGAATGATATTATCTGTCCTTACCCTGAATATACATCAGCACTGCCCAGGCAAAGTAAATGAAGGAGATCATTGTGTCTTCTCTCTCTGTAACTGGTTCAGTAAACAGCACTATAACAAGCTGAACGCTTTAAAAACCCTCAAAGCAGAAAATGAGACTGTTCATGCAAAGTACGTTGTCTATTCTTATTTAGAGGTGGGTCTTGGAGATCAGGATTTCTTCAGTCTGTGCTTTAGGGTCACAAAACACACTCCTCACAGAAGTTTATTCAGCCTCTTCTGCCCCATCATTTGTGATAATTGAAGAAATTTCTAGTTAGGAAAGTGTTTAATGGAATTTCTAAAATAGGTTGTATGATGTAGTTTTCATGAATTATATAAATAACATGTGTTTTAATAAAATGACCATAAAATGTATCCTACGCATTTAAACTACAAGAAGGACATGGTCTCCTTTTTGGAATACCACACATGTAGTTTAATGCAGTGGCTAACATCACATCAGGCATTGTCTCCTCCATGAAGTAATTTAGAAACATTCAAACCCTTGGAAACTGTATCATTCATACTGATGTATGCCGATCATGAAACAAAAGTTAGACATTTAAAAAACACTATTTACAAAACATTTAAATATAACAATATGGTAAATGCAGAAAAACAAAATGCACCCAAAGCTAAGAACGCTGAGCCAAGAAACTGTATCAAATACAGTAGGTCACCACTGCTTATTTTATAACAGTACTATAAAGTGAAAAAAAAGAAATAACAACTCACAAGTCCATCTCATAGATAAACTTCACGCCATCAGTGAACCAACTATGCCACAACAATATGGTAAAAATATCTGATATATTGTTTTCATTATTTTATTCTGTGGTAAATGGTAAGACCTATGGGCACAAAGTCCATTTACAAGGGTGACCTGGCAGCACAGGGAGGAAAATCTCCTCTACTTATAATAAGTGTGGTGCGATGGGACTCCCCCACCAAGGAACATACTGTATATTCCTCAAATATAATACATTGTTACAAAAATCAAATAATTATCATTTAAAATGTAGGGGTTGATGGGTCCATCATGTATAGTAATGGAGATAAACAGTCCCAGAGAGACTTTGTCAGAGCCCAGAATGGAAATTTTGGGATGTGGTAGTGAGATATAAGACATTAATGGCTCTAAACTCCAGTTACAAACCACCAATGCAATAAACACCTGTAAAGCAATTTATTAGCACAGCTTCCAATGGAAGTCACTTTAACCAAGGAAGGATAAAACTGACAGGCTGGGCAGGGGCTGAAAGTTGATTTTTCAGAAATGTCCTTACTTACTGTGCAATTTTCATTTCAATAACATGGCCTACCAAATTATCCAATTTGAATATTTTTGAGTTGAGAGCACCCCAATAGAAAGTACAGTCTTTAGTTATTAAAACAATTGTGACATACTGCACTTATAATAGGAAAATGACTAGATTCCAAAGGTCACATCAGCTATAAACAAACAAGAATATAAGAGTTTTCCAGGGGTTTGCATTTTGCACATATCTAAAGTAGTGTATTCTCATCACAGAAAAATAATTTTCTTCCTTAACTCATCCTGTAACCTTCCTGTGATTTTGCAGGCTTCATCTGCAAAGGCACTGGTGGATGAAAACACAAAGGTAAACTAAACTTCTGTATTTAACTCAATAATATTCTCCACTAGCATAACTATTAGGCCTTGCTGGATTTACTAACTTATTTGTTCATCAACCTTTTTATTCATAACAAAAATTCTAATATTAAATGGACTTTGAAAATAGAAAATAGAGTTAGAATCGACATTTCGTACATAGGTCTTCAGCAATTATCTAAAAGAGAAAAAAAAGCAAAGTCAACTTTGATATTTTCTTGTTAGGATAATTCCCGAAGAACATCTATGATCGAAATTTCAATTCTAACTCTATTTTCTATTTCCAGTGTTCATGTAATATTACCATTTTGTTTTGTTTTCAGTCACACGTTGATGCACCACCTTTTTATGTTTGCTTGCACGCATGTGCAAGAAACATAGTGCCATCATCGTAGTTTTCGGAGGTGTGTCAGCCCTGTTCCAATTCGGTCAGTGTGTTTGCAGGCACGGCTGCAGTTCTCCAATGCCTGCTGGAGCTGTCTATGACAGCTCCAAAAGTGGCATACAGTTGAAAGGGGGGCTACACTTCAGTGAGCAGCAATCAGATATCGCCTGCTCATGCATGCCCCCTACATACACACACACACACACACACACAAAATATATGCTGCTGCTGCCCCCAATGCACACACTGTATAGCCAGCGAGTGCCCAATCCCTGTTGGCTCCACTGTCCCTAAGTACAGGGTGCCACGCTGGGAGCCCACCCCAGCATGGCAACAGATACCATGGCCGACAGGGTGCCCAACTCCCGTCCAGCTTCCGCCCCCCAGCCATCCTTTTGCCATGCCGAGCCCACCCCAGCATGGCAAACATCCACGTCGTCTTTTAAAACAAAAAAACCTGTAAAGAAAAATGGTCCCTCGCGGTCTCCTGCCCCTCCACAACCGCACCCACCCACTGCACCCCTGCCTCCCACACACCCCTCACCCCATACTTCCTCCGGAGTCCGGCGATGATCTTCGGTGGACCAGGAATACGCTGCACTCTTCAAAGCTGACCGTGAACTAAGGAAATGCCGGTAAGCTGTATAATGGGATAGATAGGGTTTTTTCAACTTTGTTGCATATCTCAGGCATTTTTTGGAATTTTTTGCACCAAATTTTCAACATGGGGTTTTTGGGACCCCTCCTCATGAATTATTGCACTGTCATTGCGTTACTCGGGTCCGAAGGGTGATTTTGCAGCCACTGCATGAAATCACCTTTCCGGAATGATTAATGAAATGACACTGCCAGTGTTCATAAGGTGGGCTCTCAAAAAGTCTATTTTGACAATTTGGTGGAAAAATTCCTAAAAATTACTGTTTTACGAGTGTGCATTACGCAGTTCCTACGCACGCTCGTAAGTTCACGAATTTTCAATATTTTCATTCCAGATTTTCAACATTGCCATTTTACCACACCTTCTTATGAGCAGTACAGCTGTCATTTTCACATCTCACCCAAAACATGTTTCCGTCCATGTAGAGCATAATGGCACAGTCGATGCACGAAATCAATGTACAAGACACATTAAGAAATTCACAGTGACATAGTTCATGAGCAGAGGTCTTAAAATGGCTGTGTTGAAAATTTGGTGAAAAATTCTAAAATAACCATTTTACAAGCATGCGTTCGCAGTTCTTCACATGCCGCTTTCGTAAGTTTGCGAAATTTCAATATTTTCACTCCAGATTTTCAACATTGCCATTTTACCACACCTCCTTATGACAAGTGCAGCTGTCATTTTTCACATCTCACCCAAAACGTGTTTCCGCCCATGTAGTGCACAGTGGCGCAATTGGTGTGCAAAATCAATGTACGGGACACATTAAGAAAGTCACAGTGACACTGGTTATGAGCAGAGGTGTTAAAATGGCTATGTTGAAAATTTGGTGAAAAAATTCCCAAAAATGACTGTTTTAGGAGCGCACGTTGCTCAGTTCCTATGCACGCTGGCAAGTTTGCGAATTTGTAATATTTGCACACCAGATTTTCAACAGTGCCATTTTACCGCACTTCCTTATGAGCAGTACAGCTACCATTTTTCACATCTCACCCAAAATGTGTTTCCGCACATGTAGCGCACAATGGTACAGTCAGTTTGCAAAAACCATGTTTGGGACAGATTAAGAAAATCACAGTGACACTGGTCATGAGCAGAGGTCTTAAAATGGCTATGTTGAAACTTTGGTGACAAAACTCCATAAAATGACTGTGTTACGAGTGAGTATTGCGCAGTTTCCACGCACCCTTGTAAGTTCATGAATTTGTAATATTTTCAGTCCAGATTTTCACCAGTGGCATTTTTCCACACCTCCTTATGAACAGTACAGCTGTCATTTTCCACAACATGGCCGAAATGTGTTTTCACACTTTCAGCACAGAAATGCGTGGTAGCTGTGGGAAATCATTGTTTGGGAGAGATAAAGAAAATCACACTGACACTGTCCATGATCAGAGGTCCCAAAATGCCTGTGTTAACAATCTGCTGTAAAAAAATCCCCAAACTAGTTACATTACGGGTGCGTTGCACAGTTTCTATGCACCATGACTTCACCAGTTTTTAAAGATTATTAGCAGATTTTCAACATTGCCATTTTTTACACCTCCCCATGAACAGTACCGCTGTCATTTTTCACATCCTGTTCGGAATGTGTTTTTGCACCTGTGGTGCCAAATGTCATAGTCGCTGTGCAAAAGCAGTTTTCAGCTAATAAACTGATATTGCCACTGTTCATGAGGTGGGGGTCACAAAAAAATACATGTTGAAAATTTGGAGTGAAAATACCAACGAATGCCTGAGGTATTAGTGTTTCCGATCATAACGCCCCACCCTGTAGAGAATGACAGGCATCAGGGGTGTGACTTGGATTCTTGCCTGTCGCTCATACCTTCCACCCTCACCCACACCCTGCAGCCAGTGAGAGGCATCAAGGTGTGCCTCGGACTCTTCGGGCCAAACTTCACCCCATTCTCCTATACCGCACCCATCTCACCGTATTTCCCGATGGAATGGGGTGTGCATAAGGGCCAAAGACCCCAAGGCACACCTTGTCAGTGTCTGCAGGGTAGGGTGCGGTGAAATGGCGTGGTCATTATGCCTGACGACCCAAAGGCACACCCCAATGCCTGTCACTCTCTGCAGGGTGGTGGAGGGGTTGGCTTCAGTTCAATACTTCGCTGCCATTCCTATTATGCAGCTCTGTAACTTCTACACTACCAATGCCAATGCCAGCAAGCAAACATTCGGTATTGACAAATGCTTGTTTATAAATGTATCTTCTATACTGTAGGAACTCTTTTCTTAGTCTTTTATCCTTTGATTTTAAGCCCTGGTTCTCTAAACTCTGTGAGCTTTCTGCAGCAGCTGTGTTTGTTTTTATTTATTTGTCTGCACAGGCCCTCAGTTTGGGTGTAGGACCAAATAACAGTAAGTCTTGCTAGATTTTAAGAGAAGGGTGTTCTGTAATAATCAAGACTGAACCTTACATATTGTTGACACTGAGCTGAGAGTTAATATCCACCACATTATTGGATTTAGTGTAAACCCCGTATCATTGGCATAAAGCAGGGAGGAGTGTGAGGCAGGAACCATAGAGATATTATTGATAATAAGCATTTGACAATGCCGAACGCTTCTTGCATGGTTGGGGCAAGGTGGCAAATAACTTCAGCTGCCTGTCTCTGTGTGCCATTTCTCCTCCAGTGACCGCGATCCACAGATTATGTCTGTAGCACTTTAATGCATATCACGGTCACCAGCACAGACACCGGACCAGAGAAAGGGCATAGAGAATGTACTGGTCTCAGTCTTGCACTTTCCACTCCGTGTCACTCTCTCTCTTCTCCCCAACACCATCATTCTCTCTCTCTCACTGCTGTGATTGGTTCAATGCTGCTGTATCCCTACAAGTGAGAAACCGACCAGGCACAGGAAGAGAATGTCCTGTTTTTTCACTGTCACTCTCACTCTGTACTGTCAGTTATGGACTAAAAGAATAATACATAAAAAACATGGAACACACAAACAGCAGTTACTTACACAACTGCTGCTTAGCAACATCGATACACACATGGAGCAGCTAGGCCTGAGACAGTCAGTTTCCCAGCCTCTAGCTACCATTTCCCCACCACACACACACACCAAGCTGATGGGTGGATGTCCCTCTCTCACTAGCAGTCTTTCTTTCTCTCTGTTTATTGGTGCAGGATAGCTTTACATACACCATGCAGAAGCATGGTGAACTATACCTGCTGTCTCTTGCTTCGGGACCTCTCACATGCAACACGGTGCACTAGGGAGTGGAACCACTAACACAGCTCACTGCAATGACACAACCTTCTGAAGCAGTGACTGGCTGGTCAGTGGGTTGCCTGACACACTATCACTCTTGCTGCTCTCACAATCTATGGGGAACTGGGTGGGAAGGGATGAGACATCTGCCTGTGGGACAGTGATCTGTGCTCCTGACTGCCAACCAGTGAGCTGCACTTCAGGACCACTGCACAAAACCTGAGTTTCTCTCTTTTGGGGAGGGGGTACTGCCACCGCTAACGATGGATTACTGGATTAAATGTTGTCCTCATTTAAACACACACACTCTCAATCTGCACTGCATTTCCCTGATCACTTGGGGAGCCAATGTGGGATAGGGGCCAGTTGCCAGTAGTGCTTTACAAGACAGTACATAAGAATAGGGAGTTCATAAACACAGGACAGAATTTTCACCATGTGATGTGGATGGCACTGCTGATCTCTGTTTACCGGAATTATAAATTCTGGACACAGCTAAAGGAACTCACCTTCCAGTAGCTTCATATAGCCAGTGAATTGTATTGCTATCGGACCTGGGAATGCTGTACAGATCAAAAGTGCAGTAAGTATATGGCCACCATTGTGCAGCTACAGGGATGGAAAAGGGGCAAGCATGAAAGTGGGGAATCACGATGAACAAAGTCATGAAGCCGCTTGGCTCCTTGCTGGGCGGCTTTATGCAAATCAAAGGACAGAAGTGCTCTCTCATGGAGCTCTTCACTCTTTTCAAGTACACAAAGTTTCATCCCCCCAAAAATGTCCCTACTGTCATCGCTATGTTGAATACTCATTGGTGTGTCAGGAACAAGCACAAAGTAGCTTGATCTGCACTGGACACAACACCAACACACCTATGAAATGCCATTCACTATAGCAAAACATCTCCTGTGCAAGTCCAAGGAAACCTAAAAATGGTGAAATGTAGCAAGCCCAGTATGGAGCCTTGAGGGACTTAAAAGTTAATAGTGGTAAGGTCAGATTTAATGCTTATTTACATTGCTAACTTTGCAGTGCATCAACCCATGTGCACAAGCTGATGCACTGCAAAGTCAGTTGTGTAGTCATTTACTGGAGCACGCTAAGTGCATTTCAGATCCTTTTGTTGCTCTCACTTAGGAGTAAGGACATGTATCTGAGTAACCATGTTAACCTTTGGTGTGAATCCTCTGCTGCTCCACTCAAGTGCAAAGCCTTCTCTTCGGCACTCCACTGGTCCCATGAGTCTCTGTCTGCCAGAGCAAGCAAGTATAGCAGAGAGACCAACTGGCATACGAGTAAGAACAAAACAACAGGCAATAATAGCATTGGGACAAAAGTATTTAATGTAGCACTTGTTCCAATAAAGTATTTCTCCACTTAAAATTGAGGTCATTGTGTATTACTTCTTGTTCATTGTTCATAACAAGGCATATGTGTTTGAGGGAGAATCGTCACAAAAGGCAGCGCATCACTACTGACATCAGTTGAAACAATATGGCCCACAAAATGTACAGCCTCTCCATGGTGCGACCTGCATCATCATGAGGGTGTGCTGTGTAAACTGTTTATTGATCCAACGGAAGCCATCTCAGCAGGAAGGGAGCGGTGCTAATACAAGAGCACTATGGCCATGGCTTTTGATTGATTTTCTTTTACAAACTGCTGTTTATCACCCAGATAGCTAGAGAGTCAGTTCATAGCTTTGGCAAAATGTCAAGGAACAACACTTTGGCTTAGAAAGTAGTGTGATCAACAAGGTCAAAGGCTTTTGTCAGGTTAATGAACAACGTTCCAGTGAACATGCCCCTGTCCATGGCTACCTTGGTGTCATTTGTTAACTGGATCAGGCTGTGGTTGCACTGTGACCCTGTCTAAAGTCATGTTGGGCAGGTGAATGCAGTTCATATTTGTGGAGGTGCTCTGTGACTCGTGAGGCCACTAGCATCTGAACTCTCTTGCTAAGGACAGACACATTTGCTATAGGGTGACTGTTTTCCAATAACTTTGGATCTCCTTTCTTGAACATTGGTACAGTCTTGGCAACCTTCCATATACTGGGTACCTAGAGGTTAGTGATAAATTCAATATTCTGGTTAGGGGAAGCAAGATGGGGACAGCAACCTTAAAGAGCAACTCCCATTACAATAAAAAGCTTAACAACACTAGGTTTACAACAATTATGTTGTAATGTTATTGTTTTCTAGTTCTTTGCTATTTTTTTTTTACTTTCCCCTGCTGTTGATCTACTAAATATTGTAAATAAAACAGCAGTTATCTCATTGAGTCTTTCAGACTGTATCTGGTTTCCCCTGCTAACCACAGAATTGTTGTTTGTGACATCACAGTCTGTTGCCATGGTGAGCACTATGATGCCATAATCAAAGGCACTGTGAGGTTTACAGAGGAGAGGCAAGTGTTTTCGAATGTTTCTACACAGACTTTTAAGATGGACTACTAAGATGTGCTGTAAATCTTGGAAAGGAACATTGCAAATGAAAAAAATGTATTGTCTAGTAAACTGCAGCAACTAAAACTTCATATTCATGAAAGCACAGGCTGAAGTACAGAGTTGCTCATTAAGAAGTCTGGATTCAAGCCCATCATAGTCTACTCTGCTGCAGGTAAAATTGATTTCTTAAGGCCTGACACTTATTTTTGTGTCACAGCCCTCAAATAGAACATGGGGACGGCCATGTCATCTGCATGAGCATCCATGTCAGTGGTACCAGATGCAAAAGTGCAGTATTTGGACAGATCAAAGAAGTGGTAGTTAAAAGCATTCACTATAGTGTAAGAGCTAATACAATTTATACCATTTAGCAACATATCTGTCATCATGCGATTTACAGCCCCCCCCCCCCCATAAATCCCTTTATATAGCTCCAGAATCTTCAGGAGTCACCATCAGAAGTTTGTAGTAGTTCATTGCAGCAGGTACTGTGGCAACGCAATGCCATTGCCTATATTTTTGGACTCAGTCTGTTGTGAGTGGGGAATCTGGTTCCTGATACCTCTTTAGCAGCAACTGATTCAGAAATACTTTCAATTTCCACCATCTAGCTGCAGTAGCCCTTCCACTGAGCAGGAGGAAGAATTAGCCACAAATGTGTTTGTAAGTTACCTTACTGACTAATTTTGCACTTCTGTTTACTTATGGTGTATTTTTGGTGGGGGCACGCATTTGGTTTAGATTTGCTTAAGATATTTCTACTTCATGTCATTTTGTTGCAACTCATTTCAGTTTTTATTTCTTGATTTAACTGCTTACTACCTTGTCTCAGTTACATAGAAACATAGAAACATAGACCATGATGGCAGAAAAAAAACAGAGGTCCAATCAGTTTGCCAGTACTCCCTATAATCACTGGAACCTTCCCTGGAACCTACTGTTCCTCCAGGGTATTAACCCTTCCTGTCCTATCCCCATTCTCCTCCATGGTCTTGTTGCCTGGTCAACCACTATTCCCTTTATTCCAACCCATGCCGGCTTGAATCTCCTGACTGAGTTTGCAGCACCCATCACCTCAGCAGACAGACTGGTCCAAGATTCCACCCTTTCTGTGAAGAAGTACTTTCTCACGCCCCTCTGAACCTCCCTCCTGTTAACTTCCACTCATGACCACAAGTTAGTATGCAGGGTAAATAATTCCCCACAGTTTACCTTGTTAATTCCTTTAAGGAATCTTGAAGGTCTCTCATCATATCTCCTCTTCCTTCTGATCTCCAGTGAGCACATATTTAGTACCTTGAGACGCTCCTCATAGGATCTGCCCTGCTGGCCTGAATAATTTTAATTACTCCGCTCTGCACTGTTTCCAACCTATTCTTGCCCTTTCTGAGGTAAGGACTTCCAGAAATGGGTGCAGTACTTAGGTGAGGCCCCACCAGTGATCTGTATGGGGAAATGTTACCTCTTTCTTCTGCTATCAGTATTCCTCCGATATAACCCAGAATCCTGTTAGCCTTGCTATAGGCCTTGTTGTACTGGCTCATTTGTTTAGAGGAGTTACAGATAATAAGGAGTTAGCTTTGCCTTGTCTGTAATTTGTTTATCATAATTATATACAGAATTTTTAAGTGTGCCTCTCCTTTTTACTGTTTCAGTTTCTCAACCTTGTCCTTTGTTATCTTTACACTTCAGTCTCTCCCTCCTTTCCTCCCATTCCTCTACTCCCTTTTCTACCTCTTTTACCCTCTGTGTACATAAATACTAGCCTCCTCCCTTCACCGCTGTAAATGTTGAAGCTACTTATTGTCTGTCTCTTTACTTCTCCTAGCTCTTCGATCTATCATCATTTCCACCATTTTAACATCCATTCCAACCCGACTCTCGTTATCCTTCCGCTTTTCTGTCATGTGATGTGGAAATCAACCTAGTCATGTAATATGGATATCAACCCTAGTCCCTGCCTCCCCACCCTTCTACCACTCCTCATTCTAAAGGCTTGAGTGTCATTCATCTTGTATCAGGGGTCTACTCCCTAAGCTTGATCAGCTTAGGCTGTGGGTCTTGCTTGACCATCCCAATGGCTTCATCATTACAGAATCTTGTCTGCCTGTCTGGATTGTTGATTCTAATGTTGGTGTTTGAGGATATGATGCATAGAGGCAGGACCATGGGAAGTGATGGGATTGAGTTCTTACAATACAGTACTGATGCATGTCTGAGTGTCACCTTTGAGGTTATGTCTTGTGATGCTGTTCTTCTTCTCACAAGTTTATCTGTGCAGAGTAATTTTCCATGCCATCCCTCCTATTTAGCATATTATTCTTCTCAAGCCATTTCTGATTCCCTCCCAGATATTTTTTCTCCTTTCTACTCTCTCTACTTCTAGTGAATTTCTGATAATTGGTGACTTAGATGTTAATTGTCTCTCCTTTTGCTAAAGTATCATCCATGCAATTGATTCTGTAAACTTAATGCAACTAATGTCTAAACCTACCAGCTGTAACCTCTTTTTCCATTCAATCCTTATTGAATGGGTCCTATCACACACCCTCACCTTATAATTTCTAGATTGTTTCAGTGATCATTGTATGTTTTACTGTATATACCAGCTCTGTCACCCCAAATCCCCCATGAAAATTGTCTTGGGTGGTCATTCATGTCTCACAACCTCACTGCCTTACAAGATCATTTTCACAATGCAGACCATCTTTCTTCCAGTTGCTTCCTTATTGATTGGGTCTTATCCACACCCTCACCACATCACTTCTAGATGGTTTCAGTAACCATCATATGTTTTACTGTATACACAAGATCTATCACTCCAAATCCTCGTGAACATTTTCTTAGGTAGGTCATTCAAGTCTTACAACTTCACTGCCCTACTCAATGATTTTTCTAACACAGACTTTTCATCCCTCCCAACAAGGTAGGGAGGCCTCATTTGACCTGTTATTCATGTATAGTGAATGGTTTCTAAAATGTAATAGTCCAGGAACTGATGGGGTTATGTGACCATAAGACGGTGAGGATTGAGGTCCAACTGGAAGCCAAATAGGGGTGAAGCTCAGTGTAACTAGGAGGAAACAATATAGCTGACTGAGGCAGATGCCATTTCTTTGACCATTATGTGGGCAATACTTAAACTGAAAAATTAGAAGCTTGGCTGACCCAGTGGCACTGAGGGTTGAGGTGCAGGACACCACACCTCATGCACCCGGTGACCCAAGTTTGGGAATGGACTCATGATGCTAGGAGCTGGGAGGGATGGAGAAGATTGAGAATCTGCAGGACTGCTTTCCTCTCCTGGGAGGGTGTGAGCACACATCACTCTGCAGTAGCCCTGCTGGAGACCAGGAGCACTGCATGAGTGATGCAATGGGGAAAAATTAGAAAGCAGAAACTGCTCTGGGACTGGCTGGATAATGGCTGCCAGTCTGCCGACACCTCAAAACCCTCAAAGGAGCGTGTTCTCTTCAGCAGTGCCCTGGGGCCAAAAGTAGAGTGTGCTGGCCAGTCCCCACCGGTGCCTCCTGAGGAGAGAGACCCATCTGGCGTAAGAGTTACACAGGGTTACCCCAGGAGGGCTGCAATATGAGATAAGGAGGCTTGAGGGGTAGAAGCAGGCATGTCTGGGACCATGGCAGCCTGAAGGAGTGGCAGGTTCTGAAGCACACAGGGGGAAAAAACAGATAATGCAAAAAAAAAAAAATAGAAGCTTAAGAAACTTTCTTTGACCTTCAAAATCAGTCTGCAAATGACAGATAAGAGAGTGGATCCAGCACATCCTCTGAAAATTGCATGTCTCCAAAAATTAACCAGCTGGAAAAACAGTTCCCTCTAACTACCAGCCCCAGCAGTTGGGGAAGAAGTGCAGCCAGAATGGGAACACAGGTTGGCAATCTGTTTGGGAAACAACTTCTTTGTTCACTAGAAATCCCACTAGACCAACCTCAGTAACGTCAGCAGAAAGTAAAGTTAATAAACAATTGTTTGTTACTACAACTGTCTCCTCAACTTCCTCTGTTATAAATGTGAGGGCAAAATCTTTGGGATTCAATGAGTCGCTGACTACTTCTTTGAGAATGGCAACTAGCCCATGTAGCATTCACAGCATCTGCATTACTAACAGCTGAGGTGCAGTACAATAAAAAAGGTAAAACTAGTGGCAGTGCTGCAAATGATGGGAATACTGACACAAAACACATAAATTATACCTTGGACACATTGGGAAGATCTAGGAAAGGTATCAGATACCGGATTGGATTAGCTGCTTTGAGTGACAGTTCGAGGCCTGTATTGCCTAGGTTGATTTCTTACAACATGAGGCTTAAAATAATTAGGAGAACATGAATGCAGTTACTGTACAAGTGAAATGAATATTAAAGCCATATTTGTAGTATCTGAAAAATAAGGGCAATGGAAACCACAACTTTTGGATGAGTTAAGGATAACTATAATACATCCTGGAAGATTGAAATGCTGAAGAATCAAATCTGATAGCCCTGTCTAGGGATTGTGGGTTTACCAACAAAACTAGACTGTGACTTTGAAACTGTGAGGGATCTTGTGAAATACTTATTTATTCAAGTGTACAGTTTCCCCCAGGATTATCTGCCATTTTTATACACTTTCTGTGTTCCAAAACAAAAGGCTTTAAAAGCAAAAATGAATGAAGAAACTTACTTTAGAGGAACCTAAAAATGTTAAGAGTAACCAGATGAACCCTGAAGTCAAAACTCCAATATTCATTTATTTGGCAATCAGATCAGACTGGAAATGTTTATTTAAGCTATCAAGAAACAAAGGGTCTGTTCCTGTGTAAGGGCTATACACTCAGTGTCATTCCAGATTTTGCCTTTTTTCGACCCAGTAAAAGTGGAGGAAGTTATTATCTTACCAGCAAGATATCCTTGAACTTGAGCTCAATTTCAGCTGCTAGCTCTAGCAAAGATCTGTATTACACATCATTGAAAATAATTTACATTTTTGAGATAGACAATTGTGACCTTTTGTGAGCACAATATGAAAATGAAACTGAATATGAGAATAAATCACCGACAGCATCTGAAAAGAATGTCTGTCATTGCAAGCAGGCTGCAGAGGGAGCTGTGCAATAAGTGCTTTTATAAGTATTCCACTGAAATGCTCTGTCATAGCCATTACAGTTAAAACTTTCTGTTTGTTTTATAGATCTAATGCACTAATGTGGGGAAAAATTATTTTTAAATTCTAATTAACTGAGAAAATGGAGAAATTTGCAACTACAGTATATGCTGGTATTGCTGATATTGAACTGAATATGACTATGGGCTAGATCAAAATAGCTGAAGCATGTGATAAAGCTGAGATAAAAGATCTCTAGCTATTTCTGCTTTATTAGTCATTTTTATTTATTTATTTTTATTCTTTCTTAACCAGGTAAGGCCCACTAGGGACAAGTGCCTGTTTCCAGGGGCGACCTGGGAGCTCTGGGCTGGTTAAGTGACTTGCTTAGAGTCACTAAGCATGCAAGTTGAGGATGTGGGAATCAAACCCAGATCTACTGAATGTACCAAGCTCATTCACAGCTCATTACTCTAACCTCTAGGTTATGCTGCCAGCATATAGTTTAATAATGGACTAAACCTGTAGGACCCTGAAATATTTAACAATATAGTTGCAGCCAAAGATACAGCCAGACATTTCTGTGATATTGTTAGAGAAATTCCCTGCCTGACTGCAGTACCACTGTGAGCCACCACAGAGAATCTCTTTGTAGATTTATAGCAATATCTAGAAATATCTAAACTTATCATATCTATGGCTGCAACTATATATGTTGTGATTTTTGTCATATTCGTTTTGAGCAGGGAGCTCCCCAGTTCCCTTTGGGATTTGAAAAGATTTTCATGACGGGAAATCATGGTGGAGATTCCAACTTCACCTGATGTGCTGATGTGCTCATGCTATCTTTTCAAAAGATATGCCACTGTTGCCTGCTGATGGGAAGGAGGGTCTGTTTCAACCTTGAGGTAATTTATTTATTTATTTATTTGAAGATAGTGGATTTCAACCTTTGAGTCAGGGACTCATTTACAAAGGCTCCACTTCAGAGTACAGTACAGATCAATAACAATCAGTATACAATATTACAATGATGGTAGGAGAAAAAAACAACAGGGAATGAACAGTGCAGATAGTCCTATACAGTTGAATAGCTGTACAAGCCTTGAGAGGAGCTTAAATTATTTGTGCTCAGTGGAGCAACTTTTTTTGTTTGATTCCCCAGATAAGGGCACTTCAACATAAGCCCAGAGGATAAAGTCTGGAGGATGAATAGCCAAGAAAAGCAAGGCGGAAGCCCAAAGAACCTGGGTGTCATTGAGCCCTAGCAGGGAAGGGGGGCCTTGGCACCCCTTTGAAGAAAATAATTGTTTTGGAAAATGAATGAACTCCTAGTGACTGGAATGGAGCAAAATGAGAAGGAACTACCATTCTTACTGCCTGCTAATTTACTAAGTCAGAGCTCTGGCAGCCTGTGGAGAATATACCAAGGTATTTTCTCTTTCCAGATGTAATGTTTCCAATACTATATATCTGTGATGTCAGACAAGCGGGCTCTCCTAATTGCTTGTTGTGGCCTTGGCACTCTGCTTTTTCTTGAAATGGGAAACTTTCATTGAAATATAAAATATTGCCCCACATAAACTGTCATTTCTAGGGGTGTATGATGAGACGTTTTACAGGCCTGCTCGTATTTAATGAGCTTCGCAGAAGAATGCTATATCATTATTCCTATATTAACTTGTGTCACGTGACAGCAGGAACATGGCAGGATATAAAGAGCCCCAGATTCAGTTTTATATTGTATGGACAAATATTAAGCATGAAGGACTCTTCTTTGCCTGTCTTTCAAATATAATGTGTGCTGCATATAGTACAATGTTTTAAGTAATGATTTTATTTTGTAGATTTGTATGAATTGCTGTAATATATTCTAGCCTTGCTTAACTGATACACATGCCTTTGAATGCTTTGAAACATTTTCCTTCCACAAGGTCAGGCCATCATATATTGTGTTAATTTATCTATCCTACCCTGCAAATATGCACTTCAGTTAGTTGTTAAAGATTTCCATTTTGTAATTGTTATGCATTATAGCATGGGATATAAATTATCATTCTGATACTTCTGATGTGTCTAACTAGTAGTTTTGTTATGAATTATTTTTGTTATAATTTTACTGACTGAACCTGACTGATTGAACAACAGCTTTTATTCAGATGATAATGTGAATGATATGGAGCAAAACTCATTATAGTGATACCATCTGCTATTTTATGTTGTATCGATTTAGAGAAGTAATGAGTAGTGGACAGTGTGGATAGTGTTTTTAGAGATGTTTAAGTCTCTAAACTGATAACTGCATTTTCTCCCTCTGACTAGCCCTTTAAAGTAAAAATAATTGGGGTTCCTGCTTTTCCCTAGTTGTGGATTGGAGGTAATTCAAATAGGGATGCACATAAATGCTTATAAGTTGCAAGACTGGTCACGTATTGAAAGATAGCCTAGTGAAATTTTAGCGGCGTGTTTACCGACATACCTTTTCAGGAAGCCATTCATAAGCTCTAACAGGACATTGATTAGGAAGTTTGGATGGGCCAGTTAATAGCCTGTGGGTCTCAGGAGTAGGGTAAATGCTTGGACATATTGGAGTCATATTGGAGGACATATATACAGTCTGCTGGAACCCATATATGGTTTCCAAACTGTACCTGGCATATAAATCCTGCCATGATTGGTGATAATAAGGGCACAGAGCAGCATGCACTGCATTGTGCCCTTTGGAATTTCACTGAAGTTGGCAGGTTTTCTGGCCTCATGGGTTGACCTACTGTGGGGCTAGTGACTATGTTTTCAGCTATTCTTGTCTGGGCAAAGTACCCCTGTGAGTTGACCATGGGCCCAGTTACTGGACCTAGATGTAGTGACTTGATTTCATCCTATGGTAAGACATTGAGATGGTTCACTGCATGAGGTAGTGTGTGGCTAGCGCAGCTGGTTTCACCTTAGGAATGCCCAGATGGTCCTTTTTGTACTGAAACTCTTTTTGCTAGTCTGCACCCCTAGCTATTTCCCTGGGAGGTCATAACTGTAGAAAGTCAAAGTATGGACAAACAAGGGCCCAAGAGGTTATGGAGATGGGACATCTTGTCATGTAGTATAGGACTAAGTGAGGTCTATAGGGACTAATTGCATCACAAATTGCACATCCTTCATTTAGGTAACCTGGAGGATCCTAGGCCAAGTTTTTGTAAGAAAGCTGGCTTTGTTTTTGAAAAGTATTTATAAAGTTTTAGGTACTGCAATTGCTGTATGGAATGCATCTTGTGCATTTATGTTTTCTTATTGTTTTATGTATGCATGCATATTTGGCAATATCGTAATGGCTTGCAGTTGATCAATAAACTTTTCAATAACAACAACATATTAATTTTTAATGAATCATAGGAAGAGTAATATAGTGACTGAGAGAACTGATTAGGAAAGTGGCCAAAGTGGTGAGGAAAAAAGGGTGGCATTCAGGAGATATAAGGAAATGCAGAGGGGGAACAAATGAAGGTATGCCAAGCAAAACAGAGAATCAGAAAAGGCACTGATTGCAGAAAATGTACAGAGGAAGGGAAAGATAGCCAAAGGGGATAAGACATTCTTCAGGTATATAAGTGAGAAGAAGAAAGCAGTAGGAGGGATAGTGAGGATGGGGGAGGAGGTGAAGGGAGACTGTGCAGAAGAGGATCACGAAAAACAGACATCCTGAACAGGTACTTCTGCTCAGCCTTCACTGTGGATGGAGGAAAACAAACCACTAGTGAGCATCAATAATGGGGTGAGAGGTGGACTCAAGTCCATTTCTTGAGGAAAGAGTAGTGATGGAACTTGCCTCCCTGAAAGTGGGTAAGGCTAAGAGCCTAGATGGGATATACCATGGGTGCTAAAAGAACTCTGGGAGATGCTAACTGCAACACTGATGGCCTTATTCAACAGCTTACTGGAAACAGGCATGGTTCTGGAGGATTAGAGTAGAGCAAATGTTGTCCCTCTCCATAAGAGCAGTGGCAGGGAGAAGACTAGCAACTCTAGGTTAGTCTCTCACCACTGGCAGGGAGATTAATAGAAACCCTGCTAAAGGAAATATTAGCTGAGTCTCTTGAATCCAATGGGCTACAGACCAAAGGCAACATGAATTCATGGAGGAAGGTCATGTCAGAGAAATTTGATTGATTTCTTCAACTGCATGACCAGGGAACTAGAGCAGGGGAGGGCAGTAGACATGGACTAGCTGGACTTTAGCAAGGCCTTTGACAATGTGCTGCACAGGAAACTTATAAAGAATTGGGCAACCTAGGAGTGGGATCCAAAGTGCTGAACTGTGTCAGGAACTCGTTAATGGATAGGTAACAGAGGGTGACGATTAATGACACTCATTCTTATAAGAGGAGAGAGAAAGGAGCTGCAGGGTTATTTAATGAAACTAGTCCTCTTCAATGTTCTTCATAAGTGACACTGCAGAAGAACTGGAAGAGACATATGCTTTTTGTAGATGGCACCAACATCTGTAACAGGAAAGACATTCAGGAGGGGCAGAGAGAATGTATAGGGGCCTTGGGAAATTCAAGCAGTATTTAAGAGCATGGCTGTTGAGGCTCAATACCAAAGTGCAAAATTCTGCACCTAAGGTATAGGAACCCAGTGGCTGTGTATTGGATGGATGATACTAATAGTCACTAAGCAGGAAAGGGACCTTGAGGTTATCATAGCTGATTACCTGAAAGTGGCAGGGCAGAGTGACAAAGCAGTGGGTAGGGCCATTGTAATGATGGGATGCATAGGGACAGGTATCTTCAACAGGAGGAGGAGGTGGTGTTGCCACTGTATCGGCTCACTTCTGAGACTCTTTTTTCTGAGTATTGTGTCCAGTTCTTGAGACTGAACCTCAGAAAAGACAGACAGAGTGGAGACAGTGCAGAGGAGTTCAACAAAATGGTGCAGGGTTGTTTAAAGCTCTATGAAGAGAGACTGAGGATCTTAACATGTACACCCTGGAAGAGAGGGAGAGCAAGTATGGACTTGTTAGAGGCTCACATGTACCTCACAGGCTGAACAGTGCAAGAGGGGAGTCTCTTTCAAATGAGAAAGCCCATCAGTACCAGAAGGCATGTGATGAAGGTGGATGGGGTTAAGTTTAAGATGGATGTGAAGAAGTACTAGTTCATTGAAAGAGTGGTGGATGCCTGGAACAGACTGCCAGTAGAAGTCACGGAGGCAAGAAGAGTAGGGGCTTCAAGCATGTGGTATAGACAGAGGAGAATAATAGTGAATAGTCTGGGATAGGGAAGGCTCGCGGAGAACATTTAGGGTCTGTGGAGACAGACTAGGTAGGGTCATCTGGCAGACTGAGTGGGACAAACAGTCCTTTTCTCACAAAAAATTCTGTTTCTATTTTACATGAATGATTTTAAAATGTGTATGGTCTGAGTATCATGTTTTTGCAATCGGTTTATCCAGCAATTTTTTTTTTGATTTACTATGCTTTTTTCTCCCCAGGCTGACCTGCATCTGCCCGACCTCTGCCCCAAGTCCCACCACCCATCCCCGGAGGAGTTATGTACCCTGGTGTTCCTCCCTTGTTTTTTCTCCCTATGTACTGAACTGGTTACTTTAATACATAAATGAGGTGCATACTGCAATTAGCAATGCCACTATCTAATGCATATTCCGATTGAAACTAATAAAAATTATAATTATGAAAAAAGATTCAGTGAAGTTATGGGACTTAAGAAAAGCAGGCTTGAATGTGCTTCTGAGGGAAATATATACAGCCCCTCCCTGGACAATCTGCCACTTACATGTTCATGTGTAAAGACCAATGAAAAATTTGCTTGTTATTTTGCACCCAATACGTACACTAGGCATACAGATACCTATTTTCAGGCATGACCTGGAAGAGTTACAGTACAAGACTAAAACAATCTGACATTTTCAGGCATGACCTGGGAGAGTTACAGAACATGATGTAAACAATTTGATAAAACATGTGAAGTATATTTAAACATTATTTTTCTACTAGACACAAATCATTACAGCCAGGGTGAAACAAAAATGCATTACAAACCATTGTATGAAGCAGCCAAAAGATGTATTCATACAGTATCTATTTTTTGATAAATGGTTTACAGCTAGTAACAAAATAAGTTGCTTTTGAGTTTGTTTAATACAAACAAGATGAGGCTCACTAAATTAAATATAACCGGCACTGCATTATGTTTGTGGTTTTAGATTTGTATTATTTGCTACATAGTGACACATTTTAACATCACAAACCTTTCTTCAAGTTGTAAGCATATAGAAGTGACAATATATCTATTTAACAATTTAGTTTGCCCAGTAAGTGCTTCAGACAACAACTACAGCTATAATGTGGAGCACTGGGAATGTATAGCATAACTCCTGCAATTTTCCTGCAGTTTTTCTAGAACATCTTTTCATTTTAGGGAATTTTTCCCCACAAGGTTCCAGTGGCCTGGGCCATCAGTAAATAAACAGCAGAGGAGGAGGTAAAACTATGAATTTCACACGGCAAATGGCAGAGGTGGTTTGTATTCACCCATTTGTACTCTGCACGGTCGGAGCGCCAGGGCCTTTAATTATTAGTTTGCACTACATACTGCCCAACCAAGGAAATCTGCTCAACATGGATGTGTGTTTCTTTCCTTGCTCCTGTTCACACATTGACTTGATTAATCTCCTCAAAGGGAACATCTTGGGCACTGCTTTATTCTCCTTACAGCCATCACTGGAAAGCTGGGTGAGCTTCAAGATGTCTAAATGCTCAGAGGAGGATTTGTTCCCCTCAGAGCATGATGCCTGACAAGTTCTTCATTCAAAGTTGACAACCTTGTGAGGCAAACTCCTCAGAGTGAGAGAAAGAGCCTAGAGACCTAAGCAATACTGTCTGGCATGGAAATTCATAGCTTCTTCCTTCACTTTTCCCTGACTAATGCTATAATTGACACATACCCTCACATTCTCTCTCCCGTCCCTCCACACCGCATCCAGAAGTGCACTGCTGACATGAACCACATCCCAGGCTACCCTGAACCTGCTGCAGACCCTGTGTGTAAGCCCCCTCAATGGGGCTTGCCAGGATCCAAAGGGTTAATTTCTTATGTCACCTGGGACCGCCTGCAGGCAGGTGGTTTGGGTGGGAATGGAAGCCAATAAGGGGGGAGTTTGGGCACAAAAAGTGGGAGTCTGATCTGGGTGACAGACCTGGAAAAAGGGGCCAAAGTGGGGTGATTGTACCACGGCCCCCTGAGTTGTCTGACATGGCATCATCAGTGGGTAGAAGTGGTGGCATTCAATATGTTCTGGGGAAAATTATGCAGGTTTTCAGTCTCTTGCAGAAGTTTAGCCCAGCTGTGGAGGGACTAGGGTCTGCAGGCAGTAATGAGAGCCTGCCCCAGTCCCAGAAGGGCAGAGGTGAGAGCCTGCCTCATCCCTCTTGGGAGTGTGCAGCTGTCTAGTCATGGGTGGAGTGAATGGGAATGGGCAGGCAGATAGTTAGGGGAGCCTTGGTATAAACCTCTGTGAGCAGCCCACTGCTATGGGTATGTCCCCGACATGTGTTCCAGTGTACCCATTAAGTGTAAAGCTCCATATAATTGACAAAAACTAGGGAGGTGTTTGAGGCAGGAACCATAGTGATATTATCAACAAAAATGGTGAAAAGTAGCAGGTCGAGTATGGAGCTTTAAGTGACTTCAGAGTTAATAGTTTTAAGGTCCTATTTAAGGCTTGTTTACACTGCTGACTTTGCAGTGCATCATCTCATGTTGCACTGGTTGATGTGCTGCAAAGTCTTCTTGTAGGCACTTACCAGAGTGCCCTAAGAGCACTTTGGATCCGTTTTCTGCTCAGACTCAGGAGTGTGGGATGTGTATCGGAGAAAGTGTGTTAACCTGCGGTGTGAATTCTCTGCTGCACTCACTCTGATGCAAAGCTTCTCTCCCAGCATCCTCCACTGCTCCCATGAGTCTCCTGTGAAAACCAGGAAGTATAGCAGAGAGACCAACCAGCGTGTGAGTAAGAACAACAGGAAACAATAGCATTGGGACAAAAATATTTTGTGTAGCGTTTGGTCCAATAAAGTATTTCCTACTTAAAACTGAGATCAGTGTGTATTATTTCTTGTTCATTGTTCCTAATAGGGCATATCTGTTTATCAGGATTGTCACAAAGGCAATGTGTCACTGCTCATGTCAAATGAAACAACCTGGCCCACTGAATATACAGCCCATCCATGGTGCGATCTGCATCATAGTAAAGATGCGCTGTTTAAACAATTTATTGATTCAGCAGCATCCTTCGCAGCAGGAAGGGAGCGGTACAAATGCAAGAGCGCTGTGGCCATGTAAACACAGCTTTAGACTAATTCACTTTTACAAACTACTGTCTGTCACCCAGATAGCTAGAAAACCCATTTATAGCTCTGGCAAAATGCCTGGGGACAACACTGTGGCTTTGAGAATAGTGCGATCAAAGGTCAGGTTAATGTTAGCACTGTAAAGAACCTGCACTCAAACAAATTACTAGAGGGGTGCTACACTTGCACTGGTCTAGGCTGTGACTGAAACTGAATAACTGCTAACCTTTGTGCATACACAAAGGAAAAATGTACACTAGGGTAAAGTCTGAAATCAGAAAAAAATCTGAAAATAAGCTCAAAGAAATTCATCTTAAAAAGCAGCTTTAGTGTACATATAAAAAACAACTTAATACAGAAACAGACGTATGCATGTCCAACAGCTAGCCACCAATACTCCAATGCTGTGCCACATACTCAAAGTGAATTGTACAGTATACTCTAAAGTGCACCTGTAAATGAATTAACATTAACAAAGTCTCCTTGGATACTAACACTATGAAGATCTCAATTAATCAAACAGTATCGTATGTTTGCAATTAGCAGTCTGAACTATACATAGTAGTAGTTAAGGCATCACAAAGTACTTAATTTTAGCTCCTCAGCATCAGTTCTTGTAATACAATGCTTTATTCAATAAATAAATAAAAATACATACATACATACATAAATACATACATGCATAGACAGCTTCACATTTCTCGCAAACAGTTCATTTTTTTTCTTCATCTATTTCTACCCCAGGCCCCCAGTCGGCACCCATCTCCAGCCACTCATCCAGCCCCACACCCCAACATCATGAGGCAGCATCACTTCTTCCCCATGGATTACTCCATGGCGGGGTGGAAGCAGCCCCAAAGCTCAACTCACCTTGAATTGAATCTAGTTCAGGAGCACTATTCAGGGTCAGGGCCTGCGGCTGGTGGCTGCTTCATACTGCATGACTGGCGGACCATTTTCCATGTTTGCTCCTCTTACATGAGAGGGGCATGCAATGACGCAGTGGAGGAGGCGTGAGTCCTGCACGTCTCTCCTGGCACCTGCCCCATCTCAGCTCCTTTGCACAGCATAGGTACACTGCCCCCCAGCCTCCACTTGGGGCCAGAAGTGCGCCGACCACTGAAGTCCCCCCCGCCCCGGAGAGGGAGAGCAGTCCATCGGACACTCGATCCCTCTCCTCCCCTGCCAACCCCAGTGGCCCGTGATCATTCCTGAACACAGGTCACCGGCATGACGCAGTGTGGCATCCACGCCTCAGCCCTCAGCACCACTGGGCCTGCTAGCAGTTCATTTTAAATTGGACTATCAATAAATGGAGTTAAAAATTCTTCACATAATCTATCCTGTTTCTAGACACTTGACTCATCCTGTATTCATGTCTCACTCCTTTAAATCTACAAAAATCTGCTGTCATATTAGTTTACTAATTACCACCCAGAGAGTATAAAAAAATCATTGGCACCATCATGGTAAAACATACCTAATTATTTTAGCACCTTTCAACCACTATTGTAGTGGTAAAAAGTCCTTGATATTTGTTGTTGTCTCAGTCATTCGTGGGTCATAGAGTGGCCACTCTTTATACTTTAGTATTTGTCCATAACTCATTCACTCAGGGATCCCAATGCAGATATCTTCCTTTAAACCTTGGCGATGCCATTGCTGTTGATCTTTCTTGTAACTGTGAAATGATGATCAGCAGTTATAATCAGAACAGGCTTCTAACAATGAGAGATGGAAAAATAGCAATCTTTAAAAGAAATCATCTACAAGAGTGATAATAATGTGACAAATTATATCCAAAACAGCAGAGATAAAGGCATCATTATAAATATTGCTTCAGATCTACCATTTCATTAAAACCCAATAGTTTCTGTGTTTCCAGTCACCAAATCCATGCAGAATCTAGTTACAACAGTTGAGTTAAGGTACTTGATTTAGTCCATTTTGAACTGCGAACATAATCCAAGCCCATAAACCTCAGACCACCTGGGTCCCCATTGTGCATGTCTTTAAAATTTATACCTACAGGACAGTTCATGTTCACATTTGCAGTATTTCTGACATGCTCTTGGATTCTTTTTTTAACTGGTTGTGTCATTTTCCCCACATACAAAAGATCACAAGAGCATGTAAGGCAGTAGAAACATACAGACACATAGAATTTGATGGCAGATAAGGACCGCTTGGCCCACCTAGTCTGCCCATTTACCTACCTAATGCATAGGCTGCAGATCCTAGTTAACCAACAGCCTACTTCCTCCTACCCCCACTAGAATTGCCTTATGTCTGTCCCATGCATTCTTGAATTCCTCCACTGTTTTGAGTCCACTACCTCCTTAGGGAAGGCTGTTCCATGTATCCACAACCCTCTCCATGAAAAAAATACTTCCTCACATTACCTTGAACTGTCTCCCCTATCTTCAAATAGTGCCCCCTTGTTCTTGCACATCTCTTTTTCTGAAAGATGCTACCCTCTTGGACTCTGTTGATTCCCTTTATGTACTTGAAAGTTTATATCATGTCCCCCCTCTCCCTCCTCTCCTCTAGTGTATACATATCAAGCTTCTTTAATCTCTCTTCATATGTCTTCTGTTGCAGACCCTGCACCATTTTAGTTGCCCTCCTCTGGACAACCTCCATCCTGTCTATGTCCCTTGTGGAGATGGGGTCTCCTGAACTGGATGCAGAATTCCAGATGGGGTCTCATCAACTGTCTGTACAAAGTGATAACAACTTCCTGTTTTCTACTGGTGATGCCTCTCCCTATGCATCCCGTATCCCACCAGCTGTTCTTACTGCCTTCTCACATTGCTTGCCCACCTTACGGTCATCTGATATGACTTCCCCAGGTCCCTTTCCATTTCTGTAGTTGTTATTATCTCACCCCCATTGTGTACTCTTCCCTGCATTTTGTTTCCAGGTGCATTACTTTGCACTTCTTAGCACTGAATCTAAGCTGCCATATTTGACCATTCCTCCAACCTTGCCAGTCCCTTTGCATCCTCTCCTCCTACCTTCTGTATCAACCCTGTTGCAGATCTTTGTGTCATCTGCAAAGAGACATACTTTTCCTTCCAGTCCCTCTGCAATGTCACTTATAAAGACATTAAAGAGGATCGGTCCAATACTGAACCCTCCTGTGGTACCCCACTAGCAACCCTCTTTCTTTCAGAGTAAACTCCATTTACTATTACCCTCTGTATCCTGTTGTCCAGCCAATTTTAACCCAGACTACCACCTTGGGACCCAATCCAAGGCTGGCTAACTTGTAGATTAATCTATTGTGTGGGACTGTATCAAATGCCTTGTCATAAAATTCAGGTAGGCCATGTTCACTGCCTCTCCCTGGTCTACTGCCATTGGTCGCCCCAGTCAAAGAAATCTGTTAGATTCATCTGACATGACCTTCACGCTGTGAATCCATGCTGCCTTGGGTCCTGTGCCCCACTGGCCTCTAGGAACTCAACAATTCTTTCCTTTAGAAGTGATTCTATCATTTTCCCTACCACTGAGGTCAAACTAACAGGTCTGTAGTTTCCTGCCTCTGTCTTGCTCCCACTTTTGTGAAAGGGAATCATGTCTGCCCTCCTCCAATCCTCTGGTACTACAACATCCTCCCATGATTTGTTAAAAAGGGAGGTCAGTGGTGTCACTAATTCTACCCTTAGTTCTTTTAGAATTCTTGGGTGAATCCCATCAGGCCCCATTGCTTTGTCCACCTTCAGTTTTAAGAGTTCTTTCAGGACCCTTTCTTCTGTGAATGGACTGGTATCGACCTCCCTATCCAGAGTGCTTCTATTCTTTTGATTTGGGTGCCTCTCCCTCCTCTTCCTTTGTGAATACTGAGCAGAAGTATTCATTTCAATATCCTTGCTTTTTCACTGTCATCCTCTGCCCACCCTCCCTTCCCTTTAGTAAGCCTCACTACCCCTTCCTTCATCTTGCTTAGCTCCCTAATGTACCTATAAAAGGTTTTATCCCCCTTCTTAACTGAGTTGGCTATCTTTTCCTAAGTTTGGGCTTTTGCTATTCTGACTGCCTTCCCCACTTCCTTCTGCTTTAACTGGTACAGTTATTTATCCTGCTCCTTCTGTGTTTCCTTATACTTCCTGAATGCTACCTTTTTCTTCTTAACCTTCTCTGCCACCTCTTTTGAGAACCATAGTATTTTCTTCCTTCGTTTTGCTTTGTTGATTTGCTTCACACAAAGGCTTGTTGCCTCTGTGATGGCTTTTTTGATTTTTTCCCCATTGTTCCTCCACCTCTCCTTCTTGCCAGTTTGCTAGTTCTTTTCTGGAGGCACTCCCATTTTCTAAAGTCAGCCCTCCTAAAGTCCAACACTCTTGCTTTTGTATAGCTCGATTCTATGGCTGTGTTTATTGTGAACCACACTGTTGTGTGATCACTTGTTCCCAGATGGCTACCCACTTCTAGATCTGAAATTCTTTCTCCATCCCCATTTGACAGTACCAGGTCTAAGACTGCTCCCTCTCTAGTGGATTCCACCACTAGCAGTCTGAGGCATGCCTCCGGCAGGGCATCAAGAATAAACCTGCTTTTTGATGTGGCTGCAGCCAGGGTGCTCCAGCTAACGTCTGGCATGTTCTGGTCCCCCATTAACAATAACTCCCCTTTTTCTGCCATTTTAAGGATGACTTCTATAATTTCCTTGTCCATTGCCTCCCCCTGAGATATGGGTCTGTATACCACCCCTGTGCAAATTGTGATGCCATATCCTGTTTCCAGGGTAACCCACAGTGCCCCTCTACTCCCTGTTTATCCTTTAGTTCCATTGCTTTGATCCCTTCCCTTGCATAGAGAGCTACTCCTCCTCCTCTTTTACCCTCCCTGTCCCTTCTGTACATTGTGTATCCTGGTATGTTGACATCCCAGTCATGGTTCTCAGTGTACCATGTTTCTGTGATTGCCACAATATCCAGATGTTCCTCTTCTGTCAAGGCTACTAGTTCAGGGAGCTTGTTACACAGACTACGGGCATTGGTACTCATCACCCTCCATTTGTTGATGGCCTTACCCTTTTAGCCCCATCCCTGTCCTAACTGCCTTTTTCTGCATTTACCCCTGTCCTGCTCCCCATTAACTTCTCTACCTTGGTGTTTACCTCTCTAACTACTGTGTTTTGTGGGGGGAGGCTGGGTTTTCCCTGCTCCTTTTCAGTGCCTTCCCCCTTGGCTAGTTTAAATGCTTGCCAATTATGCATTTAAACCTATCACCTATGATTCTGGTTCCACTCCTGGACAGATGCAGACCATCATGCCAGTATAGGTCTGTGTCCCTCCAGGTGGACCCCCAGTCCCCAATGAAGCCAAAACCCTGAGCTCTGCACCAATTTTTCAACCATTCATTGAACTCCATGGTGTGGAGTACTCTAGTATCACCCTTGCCATAGATGGGTAGCACCTCTGAGAGGGTTATTGTATGTGCTACCCATCTAAAGCCCCTCCCCAACTCTTCAGATGCCTCTTGTGCTGCTGTGATCCCATTCATAGCCAGGTGATTTGTCCCTAGGTGGACAATGATATCCAGCTCCCTCCCTCATGCAGCTGCTCCTACAATCCTGAGGATTCGCTCCCTGTCCCTCCAAGCTGTGGCCCCAGGCAGGCACCTTACCTCCCGCTCCCCTTTGTTCCCCAGATCTACTCCCCTAATAATTGAGTCCCCCACGAGGAGTTGTTTCCTAACCCTGTGGAATCCCATGCCACCCTCCTGTGGGAGTCCTTTGTGGAGGTTCCCAGCATCCTCTTTGGTCTTCACTGCTGGTTCCTCCATAGAGGAACCACTCTCCACCAAAAGAGCATATGAATTGTAGAGAGGTACAACAGGAGGAATGTGCATTAGTTCCATCACCTTCTCCCTGCCTGAGCCCACCTTGGTCCAACTGCTCCTCTTTCTTGGCAACCTCTGAGGTAGTGGCAGTGGCCTTGGTGATTCCTGGATAGGGGAGGAGGTTTCATGGATTTTAGCCAAGTCAGCCCCGAGATGAGCAACTTCCTCCCTCAGACCAGAGAGGTGCCTACATGAGTATACTACATTTCAGTGTCACAGGTTATGCACTCCCTTAATTAATGTATTTTCAAGTTCTCAGGTGTATAAAGCAAGTTCCTTCATATGGACACCTGCAAATATTACACTGTCTGCATTTTTATGAAACCTTTTGTGTTTGTTGGGGGGGAGGTAACCATATCAAATTATTTTCATTTACTGTAGACCTAAATCTACTATGTATCAGCATAGCCTTTACATTCTGTGCATGTTACATGCAGTCTGTCCCCTAATACACCTGCCAGTCTAGATACATTCATTAAAATCAGCCAATATTTATGTATAACATTGCCAACAGCCCCAGCCATATGATTATATTCTACACTCAACGTTACTGAGTCTAGCTCACTTTTTGATTTCACCTTTGGGGTGAGGCACTCACCTTTATCCTTCTCTGATGCTTTCAATCTTGCTTCTTCCAAAAGTTTTTAATCATATCCCTGGGTTAAAAATCGTTGCATTAACTCTTCTGACTGAGTTTCAAAATCACTTTTACTGCTACAATTTCTTCTCTAATCTTTAACATTTGTCCATAGGGGATATACCTTTTAAATTACTAGAGTGAGCACTTGTAAAATGTAAATAGGAATTGCATGACGTAGATTTTCTATAACTTTTGTAATCACAGGATGTTCTGCTTAACCATCCAACATCACATCCAGAAAGGAAATTACATTCTTATGGGTCTCATATGTTATTTTCAAACTCAGGTGGTTCTGACCCAACTATGCAATAAATGTTGGTATCTGTTCCTTATCCCTTCCCCATATGCAAACAACATCATCAATGAAGCAATGGCACATGATGACATCATTTGCAAAGGGAAAGGTTTCTGAAAAAACACTCTCCAGCTCCCAGAACCCCAAAGTCAAATTCATGTATGAGAGAGCCATGCATGTTCCCATAGCTGTTCCTAGAGTTTGAATATAATATTCTGAATTAAATTCAAAGCATTATGCATCACAATAAAATGGATACTTCTATGATAAATCTTGTTGGATTAGACTATGTACTTTCGTCCAACAATATTTGTAAGCATTGAGGCCATCACTATGTCTAACAGATGAGTACAATTGTTCTATATCAGTAGTGGTCCAGACAAAATTATTATAGCCACAAAATCCTGCAACTTTAGTAATAAGTCACCAGTATCTCTGAGGTAGAATAGTAATTTGCATACTTCTTTTTTCAAGAACAAAATCAACAAAAAAACAATAAATTATCGGTCAAGGATCCTACCTCAGAGACAATGGGACATCCTGGGGTGTCATTCACATTTTTGTGTATTTTTGGTATAGCATACAGCACAGGCATTGTGGGATTATTTTGTCAGAGGTATTCAAGTTCATGGTCATTCATTTCATCAAATGACCTAGCACCTACCAGCAACTCATGTAGTTCATTTTGAAACTTATTTTTGGATTCCCAGGTAAATTTCTATACCTTTGTATATCTTTTACAATATTGTTAATCATTTCAGCATATTTATTTGTGTCTAACCATATGATATTTCCACCTTTATCTGCTGGTTTTATAATTATACATCCCAGCTTTGTATTTGCTTTAAAGCAGTCATGTGCTGTTTGTTTAAATAACTCCATTGTTTTTGATTCTCCTTTATTTTAAGCAACTTAGTAACTTCTTGTGTGATAACCTTCTCAAAGAGTAATATACTAGAATTCAATGTTTTAGAGCAAAATGTAGATTTAGGCTTAAATATTCTTTTATGCTCATTCCATACATCTTCATCCATAATTTGTCACTCTCTCCTAACCCATTACCTAACTGAACTACAGCAGGTCCCTCATACTCCTCCTTACCATGAATTTCTGCAAACACTTCTTTTAAAGTTTCAAAAGTTATACTTTCCTGAGAGTTCTCCTCAAGTGGGTCAGCTGTTGAATTGCTGGGGTCCATTTCCTTTGGAATGTTCTCATTCGCATGGTAGTTTCTCAATTTGATTCTTCTGACAAACTTAAATAAATTGATATTAATCTCAAATGGATTTACAGAGGGTGCTGGCATCAAAGTCAGTCCTCTTTCCAATACTTGGACTTGTGGTACAGTTAATACTTTATTTGAAATGTTGATCACATGTAGTTTCTCCCTGCTGTTTTTCCTCTCTGAATACCTTGGAATTACATCATTTTCCCTTGCCTCTTGTACCCCACCTTGTTTTCTTCTTACTGCCTAATTTTCTCGAACTATTGGATTTCCCCTGTCCATCTGCCTTTTTCTATAAAAAACTTTTTGTCCTGTGCTAGATTGTTGGCTTATTTTAGATGGAGTCCCTTTATTACCTTCTTCAACGTGATCCATCTGAAAGGAGACAGAATTAGATGTTTGGCTTCTACTACACTTTCTGTAGAAATTCCTTCTTCGTGACTTTGATCTACCTGTGTTGTTTCTCCTTTCTCTGTCTTCATGAGGCCAATTGGAAAAGTATCCCTTGTAGTGGTATTCATGATCTCAAATTAATTTATTCTGCTTCCACTGCATGAATTTCTTCTCATATGTTTCTAATAATTCTTGAACAAAAGCTCATAGGTAAACTGATTCAACATTTTTGACAGCTTCTATATCTGTTTTAATGAGTTTGCATTTGTTGCTATCAGCTTTAACAATCAATTGTAATAACACCTTTGAAAATGTTTGCAGCTTCTTCCTGCTTATGTTTAAATTCAAGGTTTCAGTTTCACTTAAAGGGACTCTTAAGATTTGTAAGCATCTTGGAATTAAATCACATTCAAGATATGCTTCTAAAGTGTTAATGTTATAAGCTGTATTTCTTTGCTGAAAAAAAGTCCTTCTAATTTTTTGAAATTTATTTTTAACTCATCATTAAGGTTAGCTGCAGTATTTTCATAATTAGCTGATGCTCCTATTCCATTTGACATTTTTTTTCTGCATTTTTCAAATGAATCCAGACTTCCAAAATTAAAAGGATCCACATTCTCACCTATATTACTAGTGAATGTTGATTCATTTTAACAAATATGTATTGAAAAGAATTCAGGGAAGAAAGGGAGAGCCAAAACTAGGAGACTTTTAGAAAACCACTGGTGGCTAGCTAAACCTCTCAAAAAAACATCAGGTTATAACATAAAAAAAATAAAGTTTAAGTGTATAAATTAAATTTGCATACAGATAAGAGCTGCTCAGAGAATCAGGTGTGCTGTGACACATTCAAATTCCAAGATTTACAATAGTCACATCACTCAGACTCACAAAATGCAAAGAATAGGCATCATAAGTTCAATGTGCATATTACCTCATTTATTTGCAAGTTCTACAAACGATCCACCAAACAGTCTTAGAGATCCCAACAGTGTTGGTAATTAATCTGTAACGTTTCACCTGTGTGGCTTTTTCAAACAAATACTTCCCTCTTGGTCACATAACCCTTATATACTATCCGGTGCAGCTGACATTAATCACAAACCTCATAGCAGTGCTAGGTTTGCATTTAATTCATTCATCCTGCTGCATCAGGTATGTGTCATACCCCTAGTGTATAAAACATTACACTGAATAAGTGTCATAAATAAGTTCATAACACATTTATAGACATTTGAAATCTATCATCATTATCTTGTGCACTTTAATAATTACTCACACAATACAACTGTATAGTTCTAAATTTGCATCTGAATGATGGAAAAGAGAGCATCTTCACACATAAAGAAGTGCATCAGGGTTTAGAAACCTGTATAGTAGCTAGTAAACTTTAGTTATTGTTACAGTACTCCAAGATTGTACTTCATAACCAACAGACAAATAAACAAGGAATTGGGAGGGGGGGAGGCAAAAAGAACAACTATAAAATTATATTACAAAGCAGAAATGATTTCAAACATATAGGAAGGAAAATCCCTATGACAGGATTCACACTCAGACCATCAAGTGCCTGTGGAGGGTTCCATTGTTGCTATAGATCATAATAAAGGAAGGGAGGTCGAATAAAGTGAGAAAGGTCAGCCTTTTCCAATTTCACCTTTTATGGGTTATATCAAGGGGATGGATTTGGTTTGTGTTTTAGTTAGTTTTAAGGAGTGTAAACCTGACCTATAATGGGGGCATGAAGTTGTCAAGACCATTTCATTTGTGTGGTTTTTCACTCCCTGGTTTAGTCAGGAATTTGCTCTAAGACTATGAGAAAGAAAGAAAGAAAAAAAGAAAGAAAGAGAGAAAGAAAGAAAGAAAGAAAGAAAGAAAGAAAGAAAAGAAAGAAAGAAAGAAAGAAAGAAAGAAAGAAAGAAAGAAAGAAAGAAACCACCGTTCATCTCCAACCTAGGAATACTTGTACCAGCTGGTCTCTGATTCAAGATCGAGAAACATTCTAGGTCGCATCCACTGGAAGGCCAATATACCTATAAGAGAGAACACAACAAAACGATGTACATTAGTAAATTAATGTCTGTCCATAAGATGCAGTGACAACTCAGTGTTTTCATTAAGACCTTTCTCAGTGCTATGGGCCCCAAGTCAGTAAATCCAGTATGATTCCCTTTTGTTTAGAGCCAGCTCCCTGTTTTCACCTCTAGGTGGGGACAGTGGGGATGTTGCTCAGTGGTAGAGTGCATGCTTTGCATGTATGAGGTACTGGGTCAGTCCTCGGCATCTCCAGAAAAGCATTTCTACCTGAGGAGATGGTTTCCTGTAGGATGGTGAACTGATTCAAGAGATGGTGGGACTCAGGGTGGGGCAGCTGCAAGTTGAGGGGCTAGCTGCACAATCAAGCAGCCTCACTAGACAGTGAGGCCTGTTACTGCTGGCATGTTCGTAGGTCCTAGTTTTATATTCTCTGTCCCCACAAAAGATATAGTATGTTCATTTTTATTTAGTATTCCATTTACATGGACTGCTAGAGCATAGTACAAATCCTCATTATTGAGTGCTCCTATGTGCTCCCACATCCTTTCTTTGAACTTACGTTTAGTTCTCCCCACATAATATTTCCACATGTACATCTAGCAAAGCAAATTACATGTGCAGTATCAATTTAATAAATGAAGTGATATTAATCATTTCTAAATTTTTATAATTTGGAATCTCTTCACATTCATACATGTATTTACAGGATTTACATCTGCCACATTTTCTGCTCACCTATGGAAGTGGTGGTACCCAAGTATTTTGCCCTAGTAGCAGGTTATGCGGAAAGAACCAACATATTCCTCAGGTTGCTTGCCCTTTTGTACATCTGTCTGGGTGGCATCCTGGCTGTGTCCCTTAGTCTGTAATTTGGTCTTAAAATGAACCAATTTTTTTATTTTGTCTCTGATGTTGTAAGTGATGATGAAATTGATCTGACCCTCATCTGGTTCCCTTTCCTTCCCTTTTTCATTAGCTGAAACTAATTCCTGCCTACTGTCATAGTCACTACTCATTTTAGCATCCAGAATGCTTTTCTGACTGTATCCTAATTCTTAAATCTCCTTTCCATTTCTATGAATTCTGCAGATCTAGAGTTTTACCAGACAACTATTGACTTATATAGGCACTGCAGTGTATTGAATTTATGCTATTTGTATTCAGGCTTGAATATTCACAGCACTATAAACATGGGATGTGCAGGGTGCGACAACTAAGGAAAAAGGGAAGGAGAAGGGAACAGAGTGAGGTCAGATCAATTGCATCACTACTTACAGCATTAGAGTCAGCAGAGTCAGAAACATAATCCAAAAAACTGGTCTGTTTTAATCTCAGAACACAGACTAAGGGAGATAGCCAGGACGCCACTCAGACAGATATACAGAAGAGCAAGCAACCTGACGGGTATGTTGGTTAATTCCATACAACCTGCTACTAGGCAAAATACTTGACTATCACCACTTCCATAGGTGTGCAGAAAATGTGGCAGATGTAAATTCTGCAAATACGTGTATGAATGCAAATAGATTCAGAATCCTAAAAATGAAGAAATTATTAATATCACTTTGTTTACTAACTGTGATACTACATACTAATTTACTTGGCTAGATGTAGGTCTGGGAAATATTATGTGTGGAGAACTAAACATTAGTTCAAAGAAAGGATGTGGGAGCACATAAGAGCAATCACTATTGAGGATTTGGACTATGCTCTAGCAGTCCATATGAAAGGGATAGTAACCAAAGAAGAACATACTATATCTTTTGTGGGGAAAGAGAATGTAAAAATGGGACCTAGAGGTGGAAACAGGGAGTTGGCCCTAAAGAAAAGGGAATCATACTGAATTTACCGACTTGGGACCCATAATACTGAGAATGGTCCTAATGAAAACATTGAGTTGTTACCACATCTTATGGACAGAAGTTAATTTACTAATGTACATCTTTTTGTTGTGTTCTCCTTATAAGTATATGATGGCCTTCTCATACTGTGCAGACCTAGAATGTTCTCTTAAAGGGACCCTGAGGGTAGTTATATCAGATGACCTAAAGGTGAGCAAGCAATGAGAAGGCAGTAAGGAGGGTTGGGGGATACTGGGATGCATAGGAGAGGCATCACCAGTAAAAACAAAAGTTGTTGTCCTCTGTACAGACAGTTGGTGAGACTCCATCTGGAGTACTGCATGCAGTTCTGGAGACCCCATCTCCACAAAGACATAGGGTGGAGGCTGTCTAGAGGAGAACAATTAAAATGGTGCAGGGTCTACACCGGAAGACATATGAGGAGAGAGACTTAAGGAGCTTAATATGTATAGCCTCGAGGAAAGAAGGGAGAGGGGGGACATGATAGAAATTTTCAAGTACCACAAGGGAATCAACAAAGTCCAAGAGGTAGCACCTTTCAGAAAAGAGATGTGCAAGAACGGGGCACAAGTTGAAGATGAGCGCGCCAGAGGTAATGTGAGGAAGTATTTTTCACAGAAAGAGTTGTGGATGCATGGAACAGTCTTCCTGAGGAGGTTATGGAGTCAAAACAGTGGGGAATTCAAGAATGCATGGGACAGACATAAGGCAATTCTAGTGGAGGGTAGGAGGAAGTAGGCTGTTGGTTAACTAAGATTTGCAGCTTATCCATTAGGTAGGGAAATGGGCAGACTTGGTGGGCCAAGCGGTTCTTATCTGCCATCAGATTCTATGTCTATTCTATGTTCTTGATCTTGAATCAGAGGACACTTGGTACAACTATTCCTAGGTTGGAGATGGGTGGTTATTTCATTTCTTTCCTTCTCATAGTCTTGGAGCAAATTCCTGACTAAACCAGGGGAGTGAAAAAACACACAAATGAAATGGTATCTGCAACTTCATGCCCCCCATTCTGGTCACTTGTACACCCCTTGTAACTAATTAAAACACAAAACCAAATCCCTCAAATAAGAAAGGTTGATATAGCTCATAAAAGATGAAATCGGAAAAGGTTGATCTTTCTCACTATATTTGACCTCCTTTCCTTCATTTTGATCTATAGCAACAATGGAACTCTCCATGGGCACTTGACAGCTTTCCTATATGTTTTAAACAATTTCTATTTTGTAATATTATTTTATAATTATTCTTTTTGGTTCCCCCTTCCCCCAATTTCTTGTGTGTTTGTTGTTGGTTGTGCAGTACTATCTTGGAGTGTTGTAACAATAACTAACTTAAGTTTATTAGTTACTAGACAACTTTTATAAACCCCGATGTACTTCTTTATGTATGAAGATGCTCTCTTTTCCAACAGTCAGATGCAACTTTAGAACTACAAGTTGTACAAATTTTTTGGGGGGGGGGTTGGCTACTATTTTTCTCTCCCTGCAGTGTGGTCACCCATCTGAGGGTGCCCCAGCCCCATCTCCTGGCATCCACACAGACGGTGCTGGCACTGACCACCAGGACTCTGTTCCCTTGGCAGGGCTGGCGGGCTCCCCAACCCTACTGAGGCCAGATCCAGTGGCCAGGTGCTGTGGCTAGCTGGAAGCAAGGCCTGTGAGGCATCCTCCTTCATCCACTGCACTGCTCCTTTTTCCCTGTTTTCCTTGTGGGACACGGCTTGCAATGACACCTACAGCAGGGTCGCACATGCTCCTGGGCATGCCCATGTCAAGCAGCTGCTGCGTTCCACCCCATATTCTTGTGGCTCCATCTTGCTGAGCCCCAGCCTCCAATATGGGTCAGGCATGCACCAGCCACTGGTCCCCCCTCCCTGGAGATGGAGAGCAGTCCGTTAGATGCTCACTCCATTTCCTCTCCTGCTGACCCACAGTGACCCGTGCTTGTTCCTGAACACAAGTTGCTGACATGGTGCGAGGTGACGCATCCAGCACCTCAACCCTCAGCCACCAGGCCAACTCACATTTGTACTAATTGATTACAATTAATACTGTGTTATTAATTATTAAAGAGCACAAGATAGTGATGATTGATTTTAAATGTCTAAAAATGTCTTATGAACTTATATGTCCCACTTATTGGGTTTAATGTTTTATACACTAGGGGTATGACATGTACCTGATGCAGCAGGATGAATGAATTAAATGCAAAATAGCACTATTATGAGGTTTGTGATTAATTTGAGCTGCACCAGATAGTACATAAGGGGTTTGTGCCCTAGAAGGCACTATTCATTTGAAAAAAATGCACAGGAGAAATGTTACAGATTGATTACCAACACTTTTTGGATTTCTAAATCTGTTTGGTGGATTGTTTGTCAAACTTGCACATAAATGAGATAATATGCACATTAAATTTGTGATGCCTGTTCTTTGCATTTTGTGAGCCTGAGTGCCATGATTATTATAAATCTTGTATAAATGAACTGCTGCTTGTTATAAACGTGAAGATGTCTACGATTATTTTTAATTTATTGAATAAAGCATTGTATTATAAGAACTGATGCTGAGGAGCCTAAATTTTGTACTTTGTGATGCCTTAATCTACTATGTATATTTCAGATTGTTAAGTACAAACACACAATATTTGATTAATTGAGATATGTCATAGTATTAGTATAAGGAAACTTTTTTAAATACTAATTAATTTACACATGCACTTTTAGAGTATATAATTCACTTTGGGGTATTGTAACCACGCCCACTGAGGAAGCCTTTGTGGTGAAGTGCAGGGGTTTTGGTGGCTGGCTGTTGGACTTGGGTAGGTTAGTTTTTGTGTTAAGTTGTTTCTTATATGTAAAACAAAGCTGCTTTTTAAGATGCATTTCTTTGAGCATATTTTCTGATTTTTCTGATTTCAGACCTTACCCTGATGCTCACTTTTCATTTGTGTATGTACAAATATTAGCAGTACACTGTTCCAGTGAGCCAGCCCTGGCTACCTTGGTGTCATTTATTAAGTGGATCAGGCTGTGGTTGCACTGTGACCATGTCTAAAGTCATGTTAGGCAGGTAATAGCAGTTCATATTTGTGTAGGTGTGATGTGACCTTTGAGGCTACTAGCTCTTAAGTATATTGCTATGACAGCAAATTTGCTACAGGGTGACTGTTTTCCAATAGCTTTGGATTCCTTTCTTGAAAGCAGGTACAGTCTTTGAAACCTTCCATACATTGAGTGCTATGATAGAGATTAGTGATAAATTCAATATTCTGGTCAGGTGAAGCAAGATGGGGCAGCAATCTTAAAGAGCAACTCTGTTACAATAAAAGCTGAAAAACACTATGTTTACAATTATGTTGTAACGTTAATTTTTCTAGTTCATTGCTATTTTGTTTTACTTTTCCTGCAGTTGATCTACTAAATATTGTAGATAAAGCAGCAAACATTTCACTGAGTCTTTCAGAATGTATCTGACTTTCCGTACTAACCATAGAATTGCTGTCTGTGATATCACCATCTTTTGTCATGGTGAGCACTATGATGCCATAAACAAAGGTGCTGTGAGGTTAACAGAGGAGACACAAATGTTTTCAAATTGTCCAATACAGAATTTTTTGATGGACCACTAAGATCTGCTGTAAATCATTGGAAGAAACATTGAAAATGAAAATAAAAAAGGATTGTCTAGTAAATGGTAACAGCTGAAACATCTTATTTATGAAAGCACATGATGAAGTGCAGAGCTGCTCTTTAAGAAGTCTGGATTCAAGGTCATCATTGTCCACACTGCTGCAGTGAACAATTGATTTCCTAAGGCCTGATGCTTCTTTCTGTGTCACAGCTCATAGATAGAGCATGAGGGCAGCCATATCATCTGCATGAGCATCCATGAGCATCCATGTCAGCGGTACCAGATGCAAAATTTCAGTATTTGGACAGGTCAGAGAAGTGGGAGTTATAAGCATTCGCTACAGTATTAGAGATATTATCAATTATACCATCTAGCAGCATGTCTGTCATCATGTGATTTACACTCCCTGTATAAATCCATAGATATGGCTCCAGAACCTTCAGAAGTCACCAGCAGAAGCTTGTAGTAGTTATTTACAGTATGTACTTTGGCAAAACAATTGCGTATTGCCTATATCTTTGACTCAGTCTGTTGCGGGTGTGAATCAGGTTCTCTGACACTTCTTTAGCAACTACAGCTTCAGAATACTTTCAGCTTCCACCATTTATCTACAGTGGCCCTTCCGCTATACTGGTGGAAGAATTAGCCTCAAATTTGTTGTGTTACCTTACTGACTAATTTAACACTACATTTCGCTTTGTGTATTGGCTTTTTTGCTATGCTTTTGGTTTGCATTTCCTTAATTTATTTCTACTTTTATCATTTTGTTGCAACTCAGTTTTATTTATTTGTTTAACTGCTTAATACCCTGTTTCTGTTAGATCTGCCTTGTGGTAATTTGTTTTACACTTATTATATACTGGATTTTTAAGTATGTCCTCCTTTTCTTACTATTTCACTTTCTCCCCTTGCCCTTTATCTTTACACTTCTCTCTCTCCTCTCCTTTCCCTCCATACCCCTCCACTCCCTTTTCAATCTCTTTGTACATACTAGCCTCCTCATTTTCCCTCTCTAAATCTTGAAGCTATTTATTGTTCTGTCTCTTTTACTTCTCCTATCTCTTCAGTCTATCCTCTGTTCCCCACCATTTTTTTATGTAGCTATTTGGTCCCTGTCATCTCCTCCCACCAACTGGTGATGGGGACACATAGTTATTTTTTTATGGTTTTTCCCTGGCCTCCCGAGACACTGGCAAACGGTCGTACAGCTTGTGGATATGCACGCACACCGGGTGGCACCAGCTCAGCCCTTCCACCCCCATAACTGTTTGCTGCACTCTCTGGCTCACGCTACCCACCATACTCTCTACCTGGTGGGAGCGGAACTATGGGGGATGCCACCCACCCTCACTACCCTCAGAAGAGGAGCACTGACCATCAGCATGCTCAACTCCTCCCCCCACTGGCACCCCAATGACCCAAGGTTGTTCCCGAACCCAGGTCACCAGCATAGAGCAAGGTAAAGGTATCCAGTGCCTCAACCTCTGCACCACCAGGCAGGCACAGTTCCCCACCATTTTAACATCCATTCCAATCTGATTCTCATTATCCTTCTCTTTTTTCTGTCAGGTGCTGTAGAAATCAACTCTAGTCAGGTGATGTGGAAGAAATCCTAGTCCCCTGCCTCCCCCTTTCCCTCCACTCCTGCGCCCAAATAGTTGAGTGTCATTCGCCTTACATTGAGGTCTACTCCCTAAGCTTGATTAGGTTAGGCTGTAGGTCTTGCTTGACAGTCCCTGTGGGGTAGACGTGAGATCCTGCCTCACCCCTCTTGGGAGTGTGCTACTGGCTAGTCATGGGTGCAGTGGATGGGGATGGGCAGATAGTGCAGGGACTCTGGGCATAAGTTTCTGTGAGCAGCACGCTATGGGTATATCCCACCATGTGTCATGGTGTGCGATTTCAGTGTCTGTGTTAGGCCTCAGTAGCAAGAGAGATAGCCTTGAAGAAGTGTCTGGAGGTTCAGCCTTAGTTTTGTCATTCAAGAGTGCAGCAGCTGGAGGTTCGAACCCTGTGGTGCCATCTAGCAATCATGGAGGCAAAGGAGTGGGGGACATCCAACAGTGTGTGTTTGGGACCTGTGTCTATTTAAAAACTAAAAGAATGCAGTAGGGGATAGTGTAGAATTTGAGCCACATTAAGTAATCTTACAGACCTGATTCGGCCATGTTTGACATGTTGCCGCCACCAGCCCATTTGAAGGCTTGATCTGACCATGGGACATGTGCGGTGGAGGTCTTCACGATCTCAGTTATCCACTGATTGAGGTACTTGTGTGCCTGAGATTAATTCCTACTGACTGTAACCCTCCATGCTCCATGTTGTGGCTGTTGTTTTCCCAAGTTCTCAATTTAAATAGAGAATAATGGATGGGGAAGGTTTGATATGATATTTAATGCACACCGGGTTGTGGATGCTACAAACCCTGAGGCTGTCTTAGGGGTTTATCAAGCATCCCACAACAAGAGTGTGCATTAAATTCTCATATGAAAACCCTCCCATCTTTTATTTTTTATAATAACAGACCAGCATTTTTCTCCAGCAATTTGTGAGACTGTTTGACCCTGCCCACATACAAAATGTTGGCCAATGAGGCAGCAGCATAGTTTGACTGGCATGGCTCATGAATGTCATAACAACCAGCTGGTTGTTATGGAAAATATCAACCTGGTTAGTACATTGAGAAAAATTGCTGACCAGTTATTATATGGAGTTTAATTACTAATCATCATTTTTTATACACAGATAAGAGTTTTATACTGCACTACAACTGCCCAGTTGATACTGTTGGTTATAACTGGGCAGTTATAATCAGTAGCTGTCAATCAAGCTCAATTAAGTCACCTCTAAAACAAGTCACTGTTTTAAAAAAATTGAAAAACAAATGTTATTCACTTAAAACAAAGAAACAGTTTTACTTTCATGTTAAGCTTTACTGAAATAACAACACTTTACAGCAATTTAACACTGTCTCACTTTTGATTTTTTAAGGACAATGTCATAAAAAATGATGACCAGTAATTTAAATTAAATAATGTACAAGTAAGTGTGAGTGCAACAAGAATTTTACACACACCCTCACAGTGGGATGCTTGTATAAACCCCTTGAGCTTTGCTCTTGGGGTTTTGTAGTAGTTATACTCTCGGGTGAGTGTAAAAGTCTGGATACACTACCCATCTATACATTATTCTATATTTTATGAACTTTTTACACCATTTGGACAATTGACTTATTTATCTAGATAGTTTAACTGTTAGTTAACCCCATTTACTCTACATCTCCAGTGACCCTGTCTTGGGCACCCTCTTTACTAGACTAGGATCCAGGCAACGAGCCAATTGGGTGGTTTCAGTACTTGTGCCTCTCTTCCCACAGACCACATGCCCTAGATACCTGGGAGGGGGGTCTACAACTTGGAGGCTCATCTGAGATGCTGTTTTGGGGGTACCTGTGTGCCTGGTCCATTGGTGGGTGCTGCAGTGAGTGGACTGGATCTTGTAGTTCACTTCCCACCATTTTGTGATCTGTGAGAATTTGCACCTTTGGAAACAGCCCCTGGGAGTCATCTTGGAGCAGTGCAGAGTGGAAAACTGCAGCCTTCAGCAATTTAGGTATGCTAATGCCCTGGTTACAGTCGTGACTGGCTGAGAGGCTGGTTGCCAGGAAAGTCTTGTGACAGAGGTCAGAGGTTGAGAGGGCAAAGGAAAGCACAGGAGAATGGGTTGTGCAGAAAATTCTGTGCAGCTGAAAACTGTGTCTAGCAGTCCAGAGTTGGGAAGTTTGCCAGCAAAAACTTCAAGGTGGCCCAAAAACCAGAGCTGACAGCAAGGAAGTGACTGTTTCTGCCACTATGTTGCGGTGGTTGTGATAGACTGTGTAGAAGCTGACCATGAAAGAGTAGTGTGTCTTGTGCAAGTACCAAGGCCTCAGACTTTTGGATCAGCCACTCTGCTACATGTGCTCCTATAGAGCTGCTAAGCCTACTGAGGGCCTGCCCCCATATATGCCTTTGTGAGGATGGCCTGAATTATTTATCTTCCTCAGTTTTGAGACAGCCAGCACTAAAGTTTGGGATCAGGTACCAGCGGACTGCAGCACTGAAGTGCCCCAGGAGAAAAATGCTAGCTATCTTCTCAGCCTTCTCCTGCACAGGGTCTTACTTCTCCTGGTGGCAGAGGGAGAGCCCTCAGCTGCAGGGCTCCATTGTTTAAGAAGCTGTCACCTCTGATCCTGTGCCTGCACCCAAGGAGCCACCAAAGGTGCCTTCCCCAAAAGTAAAGGAGCTGCCAGAGGTCATCAGTGAAGAGGTTGTGGAGGAAAAACATAGCTGCTCTGGACTGGAAATGAGGAAAGAGGAGCAAAATCTGGGAGCCCTTACAGCCAGTCTCACTGATAAGTTAGCCTTTGATGACCAGATTCTGGAGAGGGATATTCCCAAGCCTTACCAGTCACCTATGTTCCATTTCCCTGACAAGGGTCCCACTTTGCTGCAAGCCTACAGTCAGAAAAGAGGAAGGATGCACCAGATCAGACCCACTGACCCCAGGGTCCTGGAGAATTAAACTGTAGTGTGGCTCCTGCAGGCACCAGCCCCTAGGACCAATGTCCATAGCATTCTAGGCAGGTCCCAGGCAAAGAGATTTATCAGGTGTGAATTTGCACAGAGTACCCTGGCAACTGCTACCCATATCTTCCTGAGCACCTGTGGGATATAATTGAGGAAAACCATGCCAACTGGGTTTTCCATGCCATGCAAGACAAGGACTATACCAAATGGTGCCTCAGCCCTTCCAGTCCAAGGGTAAAACTTCAGGAAGCCCAACAACTTACCCAGGCTACATGTGACATGCATGCATGCACTGACATCAACCTGTTTAAGCAATTTGCCATTATCCAAGATATTGAGGGGAAGTGCACCAAGTACTACTTCATCAGCCAGGACTCCTCAGACAGGAGGTGACCAAGGCAAACACCCAGTTCTACTATGCCCATGGCGGTGACAATTCTTAAGTTTCAGCTCCCATTAGCACCCATCGAACCTGCAGGACTGTGTGTTATGACCAGTAAAGCCCCCGTATGAACTCTGATTTAAGGACTGCTGAGCCCTCCGGATATTGGGTGAGACCAACCCCTTTTACTTATTAATTATTACCTGTTCTTGTTGCTGTTATAGTTAGAGTGATACAGTAGGTCTTGCACAAATAGATTTTAGAGGTCCTGTGCCAACTTTGGCAGTTTATGGACTGTGCATTGGGACCACTTTACAGACGTCTATAACAAAAATTAAGCACCTCGGTGCTGTGTATAGTTAAGCAGTGGGGTGGGGAGAGATTGCAGTATTATATATGTATATGCTGCATGTGTGTGTGTGTGGTGTTAGTACATCTGGTTAGTAAGTGTGAGTGTTCGTATGGAATGTGACTGAATTGGGGGTTGTTCAGCAAATACAAGTAGTCATCAATAAGGCCTGCTGGCTCCTCTCTGGTGCTGACAGAAATACACATACCTGCACCCTATACATGCTCACCAATATCCTCTCCCTTGAGGAAAGACTATTATACCAGACCTGTCTCTTCACCAAACAAATCCACATGGGTTTAACCCCAATAGGTGTCATGGCTTCTGTTCAGGCAGCCACCATCTCAGCAGCCACACGGGCTGCCCCAAAAACTATCTGGAAGGTGCCTAAGGTCAGGACCATCCTGGCCCAGTGATCCTTCCTCCGTAGAGCTCCATCCTGGTACAATGCCCCTCCACTGTCTGTCACATTAATTACCAATCTAGGTCCTTTTAAAGATGCCTTAAGGGCCCATATCCTCTCCTCACATTGATGCCAGTGTAACTGGTTACCTGTGGATCCTGCACCACGCCACTAGGCCATGCACCCGCTCTTGGCCAGGCAGTGGACAGCCCTCACTGTTTCTAGTCTACAGGCTTCTCACCTCCCTTAGTTACCGTATACTGTAGTTGCACTGGACTATGAATGCATTGCATTATGTATAAGACAAGGCCTCCCTAAGGAGGCTTACTACCAACTCATATCATGCATTGTTTAGCTACCAGTTGTATAGGTCTTAACCACTTAGGTAAATTTGTTGATAGCTCTGTCCTGTTTTAGCTACCAAATGTATAGGTATTAACCAGTGCTCATTGTATTTATGCTCTGTATGATTGCTTACCTACATTTATTCTATGATTGTACTGTATGAATGTCTATGTTTTATTCTGACGTGGAGCCTTTGGAAATGAGTCTATGAATCAAAGGGTTGTAATTCTCATTTCCTAAATAAATAAATAAATTATACACTAGTCCTACAGCAATGTGTTTTAGATGTTTCCTGTTCAACAAAATGTTTGTGCTAAGTGTGTCTGCACTCCTGTTAGGTTGCACATGGCTGTGTACTTTGTGGGGGGTGTTCTTCTAAAAGTTTATGTCTTGTGGCATCAGCACTGGGAAAAAAGTGAGGGTTGGAAAATGTGAACCTGGATGTGGTGGGATGCCATCCACCATGTCCTTTGCAAGTCATCTGTAGTGTGTTGGGTGGGTCGCCATGTCCCCTAGTCAGCGTAGCTTGGGAAGTAGCTAGCACTATAGTGGGGTTAGGAGTGGTTTCTGTGGGTTCACCATTTTCAGCGGTACTGCCAGTAGAAATAGGTCACACCCTGGGGGAGGACAGTGTGCATATCCACCCTCTCTGGGTGTCCATGTGGGAGTAACTGTGTTTGGCGCTCACCAGGGGTGAGTGCTCACCAGGGAAGTGGCGTTTGTGTGGAGGGATAGTGTCAGCCCCCATGAGGCTTACTTAGGATCCAAAGGTTAATTTCTGATGTCACCTGGGACCGCCTGGGGGAATCTGGGTGGGTGCAGAAGCCTCTAAGGGAGAGTTTTGGTGTGAAAAGGTGGAGTCCACTATGGGTGATGGACCCGGGAGGAGGGCGGGGGTTGATCGCCCAGCTCTCTGAACTGTCTTCCATGGTGTGGTTGGTGGGTAGAAGTGGCAGCTGTAGGTGTGTTCGAAGGAACATGCTGTGGGTGTTGCAGCCTCCTGCTGAAATGTAGCCTAACTGTGGAGAGAGCAAGGTCAGCGGGCAGTGGTGAAAGCCTGCCCCGATCCCTGTGGGGCAGAGGTGAGAGCCTGCCTTGCCCCTCTTGAGAGTGTGCTGCTGCCTAGTCATGGGCGGAGTAAATGGGAATGTGCAGATAGCACAGGGAGCCTGGGCATAAGTCTCTGCGAGTAGCCCAATGCTATGGGTATGTCCCTGTCATATGACCCGGTGTGCCCATTTCAGCATCTGCCTTAGGCCTCAGTGACAGACACAGCCTGAAGAATTGGTGTGGATGTCCAGCCTTAGTTGTGTCATCAAGAGTACAGCAGTTGGAGGTTCAAACTCTGGTGGTGCTATCCAGCAATCATGGAGGCAGAGGAGCATCGAGACATCCAAGAGTTTGTGTTTTGGACCTGTGCCTATTTTGAAACTAAGAGAGTGCGGGGGATTAGTGAAGAGTCCGAGCTGCCTTGGGTAATCTTAAAAAGCCTGATTCAGCTGCATTTACATGTGCTGCCACCAGCCCATTTGGAGGACTAATTTAGCTGTGGGACATGTGCGGTGGAGGTCTTCTGATCACAATTAACCACTGGTTGAGCTACTTGTGTGCCTTAGATTAATTCCTACTGACGGTAACCCCCTATGCTCTATGGAGTGGCCAATGCTTTTCTAAGTTCTCAGTTGAATGGAGTTTTATAAACTTTTCACATCATTTGGACAATGAACTTATTTATTCAGCTAGTTTAAGTGTTATTGACCACCACTTACTCCTCAGCTGCAGTGGCTCTGTCCTTGTGTCCTCTTTGCTGAACTAGGATCCAGGTAATGCAGCCATTTGGGTGGTTTCTGTGCTTGTGGCCCCCTTCCCACAGACATCACTATCATGCCCCTAGACACCGGTGAGTGGGGTCTACATATGCAATACCAGGGAACCAAGGAGGCAGGAATCTAGTGTGGCACATGGCTCCATCTCTAATCCAGAAGCTCAATCCTCCCCCAACCCCGAGCTGGGCCTCAATGACTCGAGTTTATTCCCAAAGCCAGGTCATTGGCATTATGAGCAGTAGTGCTACTGGTGTGCCAATGGGCCGGCACAAAGCAGCACTATTTAAATCGCGTACAGAATTCATGAACCACTTCACTCATTCTTGAGTTCCATCACAGACATGGCTGTCACCTTAACTCTTATGTAAAACCTTCAACTAGGACCTAAAAATAAAACTTTCTAAGTAAAATAAATAAAAATATATAAGTAGTAGAATGTTCTTTCGACACATGATCCCTTTCTTAAAGGCATAAACACAATTTTAAAATCAAGCACTATTCATATTTTGTTATTTCTACTGTTTCTTTGATGATCATGAAAATTCCACCTCATAGTCTAACAAGCTTGATAGAGTGATCTCTGCTGTTCAGCATGCCCTAGATAAAACTGAGCCTCTGGCTCTATCTGAGGCATGTGTGAGTCTATGTGAGCGTTATGCCAGTGGCATTTTGCAGAATTCTGAATTCATGCATCCCATGTTACCATTCCATGCTTCTGGAGAGGGGAGTGAACATTTAATTAGAGGAATACTGCAGAATATTGAATTCTTATGTTCCATGGTAAACAAGTAAACCTTCTACTGCATGTGTGGAGGGACAAATTACAGAAAAACATGCCCCTGGGTATGCAGGCATCAACTAATAACCCCACGCACTGTGAGGTCTTATTGCTTACATGTCCCAGAGTGGATTTAGCAAGAAATGCTGTGCAGGAGTTGGAAGGAGAAAACACAGTAACACAGAGTGGCATTAGTGTGACAGGTTACATCACTGCTACTGTAGAAGGACCCCTTGAGTATATTAGGTTGCAACTTCTCTCTATATATATATATTCTTATTTAATAAAGCTATCCCTTTTTTTCTGTCTGAGGCAGGCCACCTCCAGACAACCCTCTGTGCTTCTCTTTAACTTTCTTTTCTCTTCCTTTCATGGGTCCATACATATGGAGGTCAATTTCCAGTGATCTTGAGCTCCCAGACAGAATGGGACAATAAAATAGAATGGTTATAGCTATAGCTCTATAGAAGGACTGGCTATTTTAACTAGAATGAACGATAGGTATTGTATACAGTAAAGCACCCTGGTCAGAAGGGATACAGTGGTTATTTAGCATGTAGGCAAAGAAAGACATGCATGACTAGCCTGTACAATAGTATTTATTGCAAAGTGGTAAACCCCTTTCCCTTTTATTTTCTGTAACCCTGTTGCCACTATGGAAATGTTAGAACCTGTACTGAATGCTGCAGTTTATCTATTGGATGCATTATGCTGCTGTTAAACTGTAGTTGCATAGGTAGAAATTGTTGTAAGCCATGCCATAGTAGGTTCCAGAGCCTAATTGTAAGAAGCAGCGATCACCCTTTACTTAGAAAATCACTTTAATTAGCTGTACCAGAGATAAACAAAAAGGGTGCAGAGTGAGTATTAGGCATGCTCTCTAAGAGAAAGAGAGCTATACAGCAACGAGTAGAAGCCTCACGAGAGAAAGTGAAAGTGCCAGCTGACGACTTGACATTTCAGACGAAAGTACATTGTCTTGCCCCAAATGCCCTCAAACACACGGTTAGCTTTGTGGCTATGCAAGCAAGAGATGTAGGATAAATGGTTTTCTATCTACCCTAGGATAAATATGAAAGGCTAATGGATATTATACTGCATAATAAAGATTACAGCATGGAAACTCTAGCATACTAATACACCTGGCATAAACATAGCTAGTGAAAACCTATAAACTAGAATACGAAAAGGGGCTAAAGTAAACACAAACCTTCTTCTGGCAACATAATATGCTTTAAACAAATGTAATTCTTGAAGGAGAAGGAATCAATTAAGTCTGTCCTTACCTGAATCTGGTGCCCACCATCCCCTTCTTGGCTCCAAAAGAAAGGAGCCCCTGACTTGGGCAGCATTAAGTGGCTGTGCTCCACCTCTGGCCGGTGGCCACCATCCCCTTCTTGGCTCCAAAAGAAAGGAGCCCCTGACTCAGGCAGCATCAAGTGGCTGTGCTCCACTCCTCTGGCTGGTGGCCACCATCCCCTTCTCAGCTCCAAAAGAAAGGAGCCCCTGACTTGGGCGGCATTAAGCAGCCATGCACTGCTCCTCTGGCCAGTGGCCACTGTCCCCTTCTTGGCTCCAAAAGAAAGGAGCCCCTGACTCGGGTGGCATCAAGTGGCTATGCCCCGCTCCTCTGGCCGGGCGTCCACCGTCCCCTTCTGGGCTCCAAAAGGTATGTCTTTATGGTCTTCTGCTCCTCTGCCACGTGCAATTAACTGGATGGCTATCCCATGGACTGATCCAAAATTGGACACTTAGGATCAGTCCGCCTCAGCAATTGGCTGCCTGCTATTTTCAATTTGGGGCTGTAGACAAAGGTCACTCACCCGACCCAAATACTTATAGTTTGTCTGTATTGTGTAAATGCTTTAAATATTACTACTTGGCTGCATCTAACCTCCTAATTGTTAAACACTGCTTTTTAGTGGGGACAGCAAGGATAGCTGTATATTTGTCATCAGTGTCAGTGGCTCAGTAGGTAGCACACTCGCCTCTGAGGCTGGGAGATCAGAGGGCTGTGGGTTCAGTTCCCACATCTGGCACTTGGTTAATATCCCAGTACTGACACTGTAGTGCAGCATGAGAGGGGTGCTGTACTTCTGAGCTGCTGTCTGGATTGGTGGTAGTTCAGGTAGATGTTAAAAGATCCCATGGCATTTATCAAAAGAGTAGAGGAATTTCCTCGGTGTCCTGGCCAAATTTCTCTCATTCACTAAAATACCACCAACAGCTTAATCTGGTTCAAGGTCAATTGGCATTCATCTGTATCCCCCTCCCGGTTGTGCCTGAAAATAGGCAGGATTTGTCTAGTGCACTTACCGGTCAACAAAAACTAAGTAAATAAATTTATACTAGCCTAATTTTAGAATTTGGCATGATGTACTAGAAAGTTTAGGAGCCATGCATGATTCTAACTGCACTATTGACTGTGGAAACTGATTTGTAATCTCATCAACCCTTCCAGGGCTCCCAGCTCAACAGCCGCGGGAGATGCGGTCACCGGGCAGACGGTGCTTCCATAGCTGCCGCCCCAGACCATAAAGAACTGAGACCTTGCCTGAAGAGCCATGAACCCTTCCAGGGCTCCTAGCTCAACAGCCGTGGGAGACACAGCCACCAGGTGGATGACACTTCCATAGCTGCTGTCTGAGACCACAAGCATGGACGCCTTGCCTGAAGAGCCATGAACCCTTCCAGGGCTCCCAGCTCAACAGCCGTGGGAGACGTGGCCACCGGGCAGATGGCGCTTCCATAGCCGCCTCCCGAGACCACAAGCACAGACACCTTTCCTGAAGAGGTACAGCAAAGCCACGTTTTTTCGCTGACGCCTCCCATCCCCCCTTCTGTTCATTATCATATAGACTGCCACCTCCTGTCCCATCTCATTCCTTGGCCCAGTACCTTCTTCCTATCCAATATGCTTATCTATTCAATTACCCCACCTACCTATCTCTCTGCAGGTGCAGATCACTGACCAATAAGTGATGCAAATTACTGCCAGATTTACTGGTGTGTGATTGTTTCAGAGTAGCGAAATTCAGCAGTAACTTATTGTTCTATGTCAGCGTAAACTGACAGCTATTGAGGTATACTGAACTATCCCCATAGCTGACATACAGGGAATTGTGCTGGCCATTTTCAGCACTAAAAAAGACCAAGAGCACCAGCGATTCCTAACTATTTCTTCATTGTATGGTGAACCCATAGGGAGTTGTGCAGGCTGTTTAAGTGCAATTATAGATCAACATTATCAACAACTTCCTACTATACTATCTTACTGTAAGGTATCACTATGTGGGCTGGTTTCTGGCTTCACTTCCTCACTATCCTGTGGCTGGTGCCTTGTGCAATGTATCTGCCTTGCCAAACAAACTCTCAGGGGGAGTCCTTCTGTTCCAATCTTCTTTGCACAGTAACCTATCCTATAGCTGTCGATGTGCCCTGTGCTCTCACATCTGCACGTGCCTGGGTATCTCCCGGGGGATTGACTTGTGCAGGTATGTCTCCTCATATCGCTAGTATTAACCCCTCTGGTACTTTGCAGCTAGGGTTTTAGTCCATGCTGCCCTAGGCCAACATAGTGCAAGAAGCAGGACCTTGCATTCTCGCATAAACAACACAAGTAGTCGTGGAAGGGATAGAGATTTCAAACTATCTCTTGCTGCCTTAAGGGAAATTTTGCTTCTCCTCTTGTTGTGTTCAGGTATCGTTGAACTTAACCCCTAGCCCTACAGAAGTCCTTTTATCTCCATCTGACCTTACAAGGCTCAGAGGAATGAGCTTTATGCATGTTAATGTATGCAGTCTTTTAAAAAAGTTCACCTCAGTCCAGACCTGGGTTATCCATACTGCACCAGATGTATTGGTGGTCTTGGAATCCTGGCTCAGACCAACCATGCCTGACAAGGAAGTTAACATTCCCAACTACTTACTGTTTAGAGCCGACAGGCAGTCTAGGGGCAGTGGGGTGGCCATTTATGTCAAGGACAAATATACGGTCACCACCCTTGACTCATCCTCTGCTGCAAATGGTTTTGAATGTCTGTTCCTCAAGGTCAAAATATCCCCTTCTCTGGCACTACATGTTATAGGATGCTATAGACCACTGTCAGCAGGTTCCCAGCTCTTGTGTCACCTATCGACTATTTTGGGGCAAGGGACCCTGGAGACAATTATACTAGGGGGTCTTAATGTTGATTGGCTATCCAAGGCCTCAATACCTCTCAAATCCTTCTGTGATTCTCAAGGCTCACACAACTTATTGAAGAACCGATGCACCCTAATAAGAAAAACCCCAAGAATACTACCCTGTTGGATGTCTTTCTAGTAAACAAACCTCATTTCTTTTCTCTTGCTGGAATTTTTTCCCCGGATGTCAGTGATCACTGTTTCATTGCTGGTGTAAGATCTGCCTCTAAACCTCCATCTGCATCTAAGTTCTCTACTAAGAGGTCTAGTTGCAACTTTGACCCACTCGCCTATATCAACGAGCTAAAATTCTTCTTACACTGCCAGAACCCTTACTTAGCTAAATAGGTGAATATGGCATATGACATTTTTCATGAAATTGTGTCATGTGCCTTAAGTGAGCATGCTCCCCTTGTAAAAGCCTGTAAAGACTAGAACATGCCATTGGTTTTCCATGGATCTTAAGGCTGCATTGTTAGAGAGGGACAAGCTCTGGAAAAAAATGCGCAAATCAAAACACCCGAGGATTGGAACTCCTGCACCAAGATGGTTAGAGAGGCAGAGGCCAACTTATCGTTATGAACTGGACTCTGCTACAAAGAGCCCTACTAAATTTTGGAATACAATCAAAGAGCTGTCTGGCCACATGTCTTGAAACATACTTCCCTCGAAAATTATTTCTGGTAATGCTACTATTTGTGATAGAATGGAGATTTTACAGGCCTTTAATAATCACTTTGCCACTGCAGGTCTAGCATTTGACAACTCATCTGCATGCGCATTACGTTCTCAGGTTTGCACACAGAATCTTGAACCTAGCACCACTAACACAGTCTTGTCCTTTTTACCTGCATCACTGAAAGAGGTCAAAGATCTTCTCCTACAAATGGACATTAAGAAAAGTGCAGGTGCTGATTCCCTTGATCCCCTACTTCCAAAAGATTGCATACCATGTACTAGCCATGCCAATTACGCATCTTTTTAACCTGTCCTTATCCCAGGGGATTCTCCCACACCTATGGAAAACCACCCATGTCATTCCTCTGTTTAAATCAGGGGACCCCTGTGATCTTAACAATTATAGGCCTATCTCACTTCTCCCCATACTGTTTAAACTCTTGGAAAAAATTGTGAATGCTTGGCTAAGAACCTACTTAGACAATGTGAACCTTCTAAACCCCATGCAATCCAGCTTCAGAGCAAAACACAGCACCATTATGGCCCTGGCCAAAGTGACTAATGATTGGCAACAAGACCTCGAGAATAGAAACTTTGTTTGTGCTGCGTTCCTGGACCTAAGCAAGGCTTTCAGCACTATCGACCACAGCCTGCTTCTTTCCACCCTGAAAATGATAGGTCTGGACACAACATCCATGAGTTGGTTCAGTGACTACCTCACAGATACAGGCACTAGCAGGTTAAGGCTGAAGGTGAACTTTCCCCTCTCAAACCACTAAAAAGAGGTGTACCACAGGGATCTATCCTGGGTCCCTTACTGTTTGCAATTTACATAAACAATGTTGATGATGACATTAAGGAGGCCAATTTTCATCTGTTTGCAGGTGATACAGTGCTCTACCTAAGCCGCCCAACACCGGAAGCTGCCTGTGGAGACTTACAAGTTGACTTCAACATGCTACAGAGTCAGCTCCTAAATAAAAAACTTTTACTCAATGCCAAAAGCAAAAGCGATGCTGTTTTCACCTGCCATTCATGCTGTGAACCCAGCCAATACTGGTTCTATTCTTCAGATTACCACTATATTAGGAGAAAGGTTGGAATTTGTTATGAAATTCAAGTATCAGGGGGGTTTAGCTGGACCAGAGACTCTCCTTCACGAATCATGTCGAGGATCTGCTGAAAAAGCTGAGGCAGAGGCTTGGTCTCTTCTTCAGGATTAACCACCTCTTGACCAGAGATGATAAGATGCAGTTAGTTCAATAGAAAAGTTCCTTTCCCTAGTTGACAATGCAGACTTCATCTATAGTCAATGCACTACCTCTTATCTTGCTAAGTTGGACACCCTGTATCACAGAGCCCTGAGATTTATAACTGGCCTACCCCTTCCCACACATCATTGTTCTTTGTATGCAGCTGTGGGGTGGCCTTCCCTTCAGTACAGGCGGAACAGAAATGCGGCTCTCTGGACCTTTAGAGCTATGACCAAAAAACTTCCCCAGTACATTTCTGACTGTCTTCCCCTAAGTTTGTTAGGAAACTATGTACTGAGAAGTTACTCTCTGATTTCCTTAAACGTTCCTAGGGCTAATGCATGCTTTGGGAGAGTGGCCATTTTGTGTTACCATCACTTTGGAACAAATTTCAAAAATCAATGAAATTGAGCATCCCTGTCAGTCTTACCATCTTCAAGACCTTATATGCCCATGTTGTTAAGGAACTCTGCAACTGTTTCTCCCACTCTTAGCATGATAAGATGTCTGCATTGCTACCTAAGTCTTGGCCCTATGGCTTCTTCACGCCTACATTCCTTTCACTCTACTTCTGTTCACTCCGTTACTCTTCCTTACCCTATCTGACCTCCTACCATGTGTTATGCCTTGCCCTGTTGTCCTAGCACCCCTCTACTAGAGCAGTCCTTACCTTACCCTGTAACCATTTTCTCTAACAACATCTTACAATCGTCCCCCTCTAAGCCTGAATGCCATGTCATGACTTTGCTAGGCAATGCCGACAGTAAGAATGTTTTATTAGCTCTTGTCCACATCAGTTACCCTCATCATCTCCTCTGAATAAATTGATGTACATGTTGTTTACATCTTGTCAACTCCTTAAACTGGACCCAATGCTATTGTTCTGAGAGTATTATTTTTATCCTATACAAATGTCGATTTATTGTCTGTAATATAAATGTATTGTGCTTTGACCTTGTGTGACACAGGTCCACTTTGTAAATGAGCTTGCTCAATGGTGTTCACCTGGATAAATAAAGATTTGATTGATTGATTAATTTCTGTGTCCTGAATGCTTTCCCCTTCTGTACCCCCTCCTGCTCCTGCCTAAATTATTCTGTAGTTGTCGTACAAATAATTTCCTTTCACCCTTGCTCCTGCCTAACTAATCTGCAACTGTCTTATGAATAATTTCTTTTCACTCCTGCTTCTCGAGCACGCCATTTCCCTGGCTTGTGCTCTCAGCCTCGTGATGTCTAACTCTCTTTCCTGTCTGCATTTTGCTCTCTCAGCCCACCCCCATCCTCCATTGTATTGCTAATTTATCTATTCCTGGCCAGACAGCCTACCTCCTACTGTCTCCACAGCCACATCTCCCCCTCCTATCTTTCTCACCTCCTCCCCCTTCCCTTTGTGTTGGAAATCTACATGCCCTGGAGCTTTGTTTCACAGCTTCATCTAAGGCAGTCTTTTTTCTGCTCTCCTCCACAGAAAGGAGCCCTGACTCAGGTGGCATCAAGCAGCCACGCCCGCTCTTCTGGCCGGTGGCCTCATCTCCTTCTAGGCCCCAAAAGGTACATCTCCATGATCTTCTGGCTCCTCTGCTGCTTGCAATTGACTGGACGGCTATCCCTTGGACTGATCCATGATTGGACACCTAGGATCAGTCCACCTCCAGTGATTGGCTGCCTGCTATTTTAATTCTGGATTGTAGGTGTGGGTCACTCAACTGACCCAAATACTTATAATTTGCCTGTATTTTCACCCACCCTCCCACCCCTGCTCAGGCCTCCTTTTAACACACTCAAGACCTCCTCCCTCTCCTGCCCTAGGCCCTGCCCATTTAACTGTGGTATAGCCACTCCTTTACTTTTCTTTTCTTTCAACTTTTGTTTCTCTCTCAGACCATCTCCTGCCTAAATCAGTCACCAGTCCCATACCACGCTTGGCTTATACCCCTTGGTTGCTCAGTCTAAATACTGGATTAAACCAAAGGACCTATCTGACCCTGTGGACAGGATACCCCACTCCTTGTCCCTCGGACTTCCTACCTTCCTGCTTTGGTGGCCTAACCTACTTCCACTGCCAGTGCACTGCTCAGCTACACTAATCTCATAGCCTGCAAGAAATCTCAGAGACATCCCTAAGCAAATCGTACCATTAGCCCAGTGCCAACCTCTCAACCCCTTAGCTAACAATCATGGCATTCACCATGCCACTACTACTCTGACTACTCTCCTTCATACCCCCACTCTATGATAAAAGATGCCCATCTGCTCCCCTCCCTTTATAATGCACATCTCTGGAACAGGCATGGGCCTGGGACCTGCTGTGTCACCTACCACAATGCTACCCCCTCCTACCAAAATGTTACTTAGAGAACTGCAAAAAAGTGCTACCCACTAACTTCATGCCCTGTTACTACACTATAGAGTGCAGGCTACTGATCAAACCAAGCCAAAACATCCCACGGGAAAAAGGGAGTATTCATGCCGTGATCGGTGCCTAAGCCTACTACTAAAACGAGTTATCCTTCTTCTGCTGCTAATACATAGATACATAGACAGTGTCATCAGATAAGGGACTATGGCCCACCCAGTCTGCCCATTTGAGCTTATAAGTTCAGTTTATGTCTTCCTAGAAGTCTGTTGCCCCTTACCCCTGACCTCCAGAATTTCTTTATGTCTATCCCATGCTTTCTTAAATCCCGTGATTGTTTCAGCCCCCACCACTTCTTCTGGCCAGGTGTTCCACTTGTCCACCACCCGTTCTCTGAAGAAATTCTTCCTCACATTTCCTCTGAATTGTCCTCCCTCCAACTTCATCCCATGCCCTCTAGTCCTGGAACATCTTTTTCGCTTAAAAATAGTGTATTCCTGCCCCCTGTTCCTCCCTGTAAAATACTTTATGTCTCTATCATGTCTCTCTCCTCCTCCTCTCCTCCAGGGAGTACATATTCAGTTCCTTCAACTTGTCCTCATAGGACTTGTGATGCAATCCATGTACCATCTTTGTTGTCCTCCTCTGAACCTTGTCTACCCTGTCTATGTCCTTACACAGGTAAGGTCTCAGAACTGTACACTGTTCTCCAGGTGGGGCCTCACTAGTGTCTTGTATAGTGGAATTATGACCTCCTTTTCCTGCTGGTGATGCCTCTGCCTATGCATCCCAGCATCCTATTTGGCTTTACCTGCTGCCTTGTGACATGATGCCTTAACTTGAGGTCATCAGATGATAACCCCAAGATCCCTTTCCTGCTTTGTGCATGCTATATCCTCACCCCCCAACTGATATATTGTGCCAGAGTTTTTGTGCCCCATATGCATTATCTTGCACTTCTTTGGATTGAATTTCAACTGCCAAACCCCTGGCCATTCTTCAAGTTTCTGCAGGTCCCTTCTCATTCTGTCTACACCCTCTGGTGCGTCTGCTCTGTTACAGAGCTTTGTGTCATCAGCAAACAGTGAAATTCTGCCTTCTAGGTCCTGCGCAATGTCACTGATAAAGATGATGAATAGGACCGGTCCCAGCACTGATCCCTGTGGTACCTCACTGGTCACTCTTCCCTCTGTGGAGTTACAGCCATTTACCACCACCCTCTGTGTCCTGCCACCCAGCCAGTTACCTACCCACCACACTACTGTCCTGCCCACACCCATATTCCCCAGTTTGTGTAATAGTCTCCTATGTGGCACAATGTCAAAGGCCTTGCTGAAGTCCAGGTAGGCCTGTCCACTGCTCTCCCCTGATCCACCTCCCTAGTGACCCAGTCAAAAAATTCAATGAGGTTGGTCTGACATGATCTCCCCCTGGTGAAACCATGCTGCCTTGGGTCCTGTAGTCCATTGACAACCAGATGTTCCACCAATCTCTCCTTCAGTAGTGCTTCCATGATCTTCCCCACTACCGAGTTGAGGCTGACTGGTCTGTAGTTCCCCGCTTCCTCTTGTTCCCACTTTTGTATAAGGGGACTACATCTGCTGTCCTCCAGTCTTTGGGTACCTCCCTGTTTCCAGTGATTGGCTAACAGGATAGCCAGAGGTTCAGCCACCAGCTCTCTTAGTTCTTTAAGGACCCTGGGTGCACCCATCTGGCTCCATTGCTTTATCAACTCTTGTTACTCCAGTTCCTTCAGGACCCTTTCTCCTGTAAAGGGACTTGTGTCCATTTCTGCACCATTCTCACCTCTTGTACTCCCTTCAGACCCATTACCCTCCTCTTCCTCAGTAAAGACTGAGCAGAAATACCTGTTCAATATGTCAGCTTTTACTGTTGTCATCCTCCACGTGGCCCCATCCTCCCCTTTCAGTCTCACTATCCTTCCTTTGTCTTTCTTTTTCACTTATGTACCGGTAAAGGTTTTGTCCCTCTACCCACTGATTTTGCAATGTGTTCTTCTGTCTGAGCTTTGGCTTCCTTACTGACCTCACACTCCCTTTGCTTCTCCTGGTACTTCTCCCATCCCCTTCTGCCTGTGCCTTTTGTATTACCTGAATGCAATCTTTTCGGCTTTCACTTTCTTTGCTACCTCTTTGCAAACCATAATGGTCTCCTCTTCCTTTTCCTCTTGCTAACCTGCTTAATGCATAATTCTGTTGTTCTTGTAATCCCCATTTTAAATACTTCCCACTGTTCCTCAACCCTGATTCCTGCCCCATTCCCCTTAATGCCTCTTTCAAGTATCTCCCCATTTTCCCAAAGTCTGCCCCCCTAAAATCCAGGATACGTGTTTTTGTGTGGTTTGGTTCTGCTCTTTCTGTGATTTCAAACCACAATGACTGGTGGTCACTGTTCCCCTGGTGCTCCCCCACTGTTACCCCCATCACACTGTCCCTGTTTGTGAGCACAAGGTCCAGTATTGCCTTCTGCCGAGTTGGTTCTATGACCAGTTGCTTGAGGAAGGCACCCTGAAGGGAGTCCAGGATAAATCTGCTCCTAGTTGATGCTGCTGCTGGGATGCTCCAGCCCACGTCTGGAATATTGAAGTCTCCAACCAGTACAACCTCACCCTTGTCTGCCATCCTTTGGATGGCTAGCATCAACTCTATCTGTTTCTTCCTCCTGGGCTGGTGGTCTATAGACACACCTGTGCAGATAGCTGTCCCATTTTCCTTTCCAACTAACCCACAGTATCTCTCCCCATTTTGTTCCTCCTGGATCTCTGTGGCCCTTATGTCATTTTCACATACAGTGCCACCTCCTCCTTCCTGCCTGCTCTGTCTCTTCTGAATATGTTGTAGCCAAGCATGGCCATCTCCCAGTCATGGTTATCATTACACCCAGGTTTTAGTGATGACTACAATGTCCAGGTCTGACTGCACCATGACAGCCTCCAGATCTTCCATCTTGTTGCTAAGGCTCCTGGCATTTGGACACATGACTTTCCATGATTTGACCTCCTAGACTGTTTTTCTGTTCTACTCAGCCCTTCCTTGGTTGTCCTTTATCCCTGGTTCTCCTTGCTGTCTGCCCTTCTGCTGAATTTTGCCCCTTTTCTGCTTATCCACCTCTTGAGCACTAATCTCCATCTTTTGCACACTGCTTCGCAGAGATAGCCACTCCTCTGGTTCAATTGTTCCACTGCTAGCTGTGGGGGGTGAGCAAGTAGGTACCCTCCTTGCTGGCCTGCCACCCCCCTTTGCTAGTTTAAATGCTTGTCATTGTAGCATTTAAACTTATCATTGAGTGCTTGGAGTCCCCTCCAGGATGGATGCAGGCCATCAGGCTTGAACAAACCTCCATCCCTCCAGGTGGGTCCCCAGCCACCAATGAATACAAACCCTTCCTCACAGCACCAGTTCTTCAACCATTAGTTAAAGTTCTTGGTGCTTGCACTCCTATGCTCTCCCTTGCCTCTCACAGGAAGTACTTCTGAGAAAGTGACAGTAGTAGCTACTTGCTTGAGACCCCTCCCCAATTTCCTAAACTCTTCCTGAACTTCCTTTGGCTCCCCATTTTCCAGGTCATTAGTACCCTAGGTGGATAATGACATCCAGCTCACCTCCCGTCCTTGCCTCCCAGTGATCCCCAGGATCTTCCTTCCATCCCTCCATGCCGCGACACCTGAGGCACCTCACCTCCTGTCCTCCCCTCCTGTGTTCCTAGCTGGATCCCTCTTATGATGGAGTCCCCACCAGGATTCACTTCCTCCTCCTCCTCTGGGGTCCACTGCTCTCCGCTGAGGTCACCTCCTTGGCTAACCTTCACATCCTTTCCTTCCACTTCTCTGGGTACCTCTATTTGGTTGTCCTTATTTGCCAGTGTGGCATATGAGTTCTTGAGTGGAATAGGATCTGGGATGTTGCCTCTGTAACCACTTAACCCTCCCTGAGTCCACTGTCATCCAAGTGCTCCTCGTTCCTGGCATCCTTTGAGGCAGTTGCATTGGACTGGGTGGTCTCTGGATGAGGTAATGGTACTCCTGACCCAGTTTACTTCCGCTCTGAGTCTGGCTACCTCATCCCACAGTCCAGAGAGATGCATTCAGTACCCTTTCTCATGTAAAGGGACTTGTGTCCATTTCTGCACCATTCTCACCCCTTGTACTCCCTTCAGACCCATTACCCTCCTCTTCCTCAGTGAAGACTGAGCAAAAATACCTGTTCAATATGTCAGCTTTACTGGTGTCATCCTCCATGTGGCCCCCATCCTCCCCCTTCAGTCTCACCACCCCTCCGGTTGCCTTTCTTTTTTCACTAATCTCTGGGAATATCCACCCTAACCCTGGCCCTCAAGTTGCCCACCACAACTACAATCGCAAGACTGGAGCTCTTTCCTTGGCAAGCATCAACATCCGAAGCCTGCCCAAGAACTTAGATCTACCCACAGCATGGGTCACGCAACACACTCCTGACATTATGCCAGTTCAAAAGACCTGGTTGTCCCCCCATATCCCAGACAATGCCATCACAATCCAGGGGTACACTGTCTTTAGGCAAGATAGACTCAAAAAAAGGTGTGACTGTGCCATCTATATGAAGGAGACCCTCGTAGGCCATGTTCTGGAGCTATCACACACTGATACAGACATCCAGTTCCCAGCAATCAGGCTGCTGCTTGTAGTCCACAATAAAGCCCTGACCATTGTATCAATCTACATCCCTCCCAAATCATCAGCCAGTTGGCCTATCTTAACCCTGAACTGCGTCAACAAACTAAAGCACAACAATGAGGTAATACTACTTAGGGACTTCAGTGTTAACTGGTTGTCAACCAATGCCAGTAACCACAAGGATGCCCTGTCAGCAGCTAACTTCACTCAATTGATACAGTCCCCTACAAGGGTAAACTATAGAACTGGGACCAGCACCCTTTGGTCTGGGTGCTTACCAATCAACCTGACCATATAACACACACTGAGGTTCTGCCTGACAGTATAAGCGACCACTCCCCGGTATTTTGCCTCTGGACTAACAAACATGTTAAACCACCACCAAAAAACATTTTTAGTGGGGTATTCACTTGTGGGCATCATGAACCCCTAAGAAATCTTCTTCGACAGCAAGACTGGACAGGTATTGACACAGCTGCTGATGTAGACACAGCCCTTGAATTCTTCATCATTAATTTCAATTCCGCCTGTGATATACATGCCCCCTTCAAAAAACATAAGGTCAAGGGTTCTATTAACCCATGGATCACCTCTGATCTCCTACATAAAATGAGAACCTGTGACTACCTGTGGTATAGGGCTAGGGCCACAGGCATACAAGCAGACATACAGGCATAACAAATCTGCCAGGAACACCTGCACCAGGGCCATCCATCAAGATAAAGCACAATATTATAGAAACATCCTTACCTACACCTGGAAGGATGGTAAGAACTTCTGGAGCAACCTCAAGGAAACCACGGGGAAAGAATCCAAAGCTTCCCCCTCCATGCTGAATCTACAAGGCACCTTAACCCTGGACCTGACTGAAATTGCCAACGTGTTTAACTCGGCTTTTACCGATCTCAGCCATGTCCTGCCATCAAACTTCTTTGACCAACCACCCCCGGGTGCCTCTCCAAATGGAACTCTTGGCCCAGATTCGGTACACACACCTTTCTATTTCAAGGCAGTGACACAAAATAGAGCCAAGAAATACCTAACTAAGGCACTTGGAAAAAACAGATACAGTGGAGACACACTGGACCTGAAGCTCATACATCTCATGCTTGACATAGTCCTATCTCCCCTTACAAAGATCATCAACAACTCCCTTATGCTCGGCCAGTTTCCCAGCAACTGGAAAGTAGCTCTGGTGACCTCTGTACACAAGAGTGGTGACCGAGCCCTTCGTGGAAACTACAGGCCCATCTCCATTCTCCCCCGCCCAAGGCACTCCAAAAGAATCATAGCGGACCAGCTGACCAAGTACATGGTGAAGTATAACTCCAGTGTCCTCAGCAGCATGGTTTTAGGAAAGGGCACAGATAGGCCTCCGCCTGCTGGAATTTATGGGCTACATCCAGCAGGCCATGGACCAGGGTCAACTCGTCGATGCTACCTTCATTGATCTCTCCAAGGTGTTTGACACAGTCAATCACCTCCTATTGTTGGAAAGCTTAGCAGATCTGGGTCTATCTTCTAACACCACTGAATGGTTTCGCAGCTATCTCTCTGACTGAACACAGCAAGTGAGAGCTGGAGATGTTCAATCTACCAAGTTGCCGTTCCTATCCTGCATATCTCAAGGATCAATCCTGGGACCATTGCTCTCCAGCATTTTTATCAACAAGCTCCCCGACTACTGCCCAGTACAAGTTCTGCTGTACGCAGATGACGCAGTAATCTACAAAAGAACTCTGAATGTGCACAGTTAGTAGGGCAACTACAGGATAGTTTCATGAAAGTAGAAGACTCGTTCTTTGAAAGGAAACTTGCTTAACTACAAAAAAAAAAATCAGTGCTTTTCCACTCCACCCACAGCAAGCATCAGTCAGTACCTCTGACAATCAGGAACTGTTTAGGCACTGCTCTTGAACAGACCCATTCTTTCAAGTACCTAGATGTCACCCTGGACCCCACCCTGTCTTTCAATAACCACATTGACCTTGTCGCCAAATCAGTGAATATCTGGATTGGTCTCCTCTACCGGCATCAACTCTGCCTCACTGATCAAGTCCTCAGAATAGCCATCCAGAGCTCCGTAGTTTTGTTAATTGACTATGGGCTGGTGATCTATGGTGCAGCTACTGTCACTGCATTAAGTAGACTATCCATGGCCTTAAATAAGGCCTGCAGACTCCTTGTAGGGGCCGCACCTCGGACACATACCTGTGGCCTCTATGAACAGGCAGATTGACTGCAGCTGGATGGCCGTATCTTCTACCATACCAGTCTCACAGTAAAGAAAGCCTCCATTGGACTACTGCTCCCTGGAGTGCAGAATCTCCTTATCCCCTCACATAAGCTATGGTACACCAGAAGCTTAGACAATTCCTCCTTTCAAGTCCCCAGGTGTCATACTTCACAAGGGCAGTGGTGGTTTGCCTTCAGAGCCCCAAAATGTTTTACTTCCCTGCCAAGGGAAATTACTGACACAGCTACTCTTGGCCCGTTTAAATGCAAGCTCTGGGACTACCTTGTTACCGGATCTTACTGTGACTGTTTCATCTAATCCTAGGTCCTTCCCGTTTGACTACCATCTACCACTCCCATGCCCTCACTAACCCCTAATACTGTGGCTTCCTAGCTACCTGTGCCTGTTATACCTACCCCTTGGTCATTCCCCTCCTTTTCCCCTGCTCCTCTCTGCCACCACCTTCCCATTATGCCTCCCTTCCTCCCCCTCTCAATCCTCCTCCACTATCCCTATTTCATTCCTCACCTGCCACCCAAGCTGTCCTGTTCACTCCATTTCCCTACTATCCCCAGCTCCCTGCCCTCCCATCCCGTTCTTGACACCTACCATTCCCATCCTCCTCTATCCTCCCTGATCCCTCCCTCACAGTCACCTCTATCATTACTCACTTCTACCTCCCTCTGCTCACTCTTAATCCCATCTACCCTCTCATGCTATCCTGTCCACCCTCCCAGCTCTGTATCAACCCACTGGTGGTGTCCCCCCTCCTGTCCTCTGCTCCCGACACTGTTGTGAACCAGTGCATTTAGGCTCTGGTCCTAGATACAGCATCCTGCTTGACAATGCCTCTGGCTACGCCATTTTACAATCTTGAGAAACTCACATGTGTAAAAAAAAAGGTGCTTCACCCTCATGCTGTTGTATATACAATTTGTTTTTTTGTTAGAACTGTATGATTTTGCTACCTGTATGTTTGTATAATTCCTACCTTTCTGTACTGTACCCTATCCCCCTCAGATGTCTTTGACATGGAACCTATGTAAAAGAGCCGTTGGCTCAAAGGTGTTAATCCAAAATGAATAAATAAATAAATCATGTATAGGGAAACAGCAGCCCCTTGTGGACATTTTTTTAGTAAGCTGTCTGTCACTCAAGTCTTTAAAAAGGGGAAAATCCTTCTGGGAAAGTCCCTTTTCTTATCTAAAGCTGCTCCTCATTATACAAGGGTAACTAAGTCCTTTTAGCCTGTTATTTAATTAAATGAAGGGCAATGATGATGCTTGGTCACCTAACCAAGGTAGGCGGGTATAAATAGTACTGCCTAAGCAAACAGATGCTAGAGAGGGTCAGTGTCTTCTGACTGAGTGTAGGTGAAGGCCTAGGAGTCCAGTGCTCCACTAAGGAGAAAATTGTGAAAATTATTTACAAGTCTTTTCTTCTGAATCATTTTGATTATTTTATTTTTACTTTACACGGTGCAAAGCAGTTGTTGTTGATGATTACAAAATAAACATTTCACTTAGAAAAAGTGGGTAGCAACCAAAATCTTGTGTTTGTGTCCATCAGTATTTCCCCACACCTTTACAGTTACTTTAGCAGGACCCAATGGTGCTGGTGTTCAGGAAACTGGTGAGATCCCTTAGTGTTGCACAGTGGCTGTAGCAAGAATGGACAGTGATGCTGTTTGGGGAGCAGGATCAAACAGTGCCACAGACTGGACTTAGCAAGAATGGAAGGTGATGATATTTGGGGGGCGGTTACAGAGTGCCACTGAGCAGATTTAGCAACATCTGGCACTGCCAGCATTCAGTGGGTGGGATCACACAATCGCACTGAGCAGCTTCAGCAAGAACCACCAGTGCCTGTGTTCAGTGGGTGGGATCACACAATCCCACTGAGCAGCTTTAGCAAGAACCGGCAGTGCCAGTGTTCAGTGGGTGGGATCACACAATTCCACTGAGCAGCTTCAGCAAGAACCAGCAGTGCCAGTGTTCAGTGGGTGGGATCACACAACCCACTGAGCAGCTTCAGCAAGAACCAGCAGTGCCAGTGTTCAGTGGGTGGGATCACACAATCCCACTGAGCAGCTTCAGCAAGAACCAGCAGTGCCAGTGTTCAGTGGGTGGGATCACACAATCCCACTGAGCAGCTTCAGCAAGAACCAGCAGTGCCAGTGTTCAGTGGGTAGCATCACATAATCCCACTGAGCAGCTTCACCAAGAACCGACAGTGCCAGTGTTCAGTGGGTGTGATCACACAATCCCACTGAGCAGCTTTAGCAAGAACTAGCAGTGCCAGTGTTCAGTGAGTGGGATCACATAATCCCACTGAGTAGCTTTAGCAAGAACCAGCAGTGCCAATGTTCAGTGGGTGGGATCACACAATCCCATTGAGCAACTTTAGCAAGAACCAGCAGTGCCGGTGTTTCGTGGGTGGAATCACAAAATCCCACTGAGCAGCTTTAGCAAGAACCAGCAGTGCCGGTGTCCACATGGTAGGCAGCATCACACAGGGCCACAGAGAGGATTAAGCAAGAGTGGGTGGCAATGATGTTTGGTGGGTGGGATTACAGAGTTCCACAGAGAAGCTTTAGCAACAGCTGTCTCTCTTCCATGAAGATGTCACGATGGCAGTATTAGAGTTTAGAGCCTTGCACCAAAGAAAGTCGGCCGTTTCACGTAAACACACTGTCTCAACAAAGTGCAGCACTCAAAAACACACTGAGCAAAACTGAAAATGCACACTAGTCTAATATGTGCTCAGATGTCTTCATAGGTGAACAGCAGATATGATAAGGCAAAAATAACATTTAAATAGCAAAAGTGACAAGTGCAAAAGTAAATGCAAAGGCTAATGCCCAAGTTCCTATGGCTATTATCTGCTCGTGTTAAGCTACAGTGGCAACTAGCCTCGCACTTCAGCTTTCCCAGCCATTCTCAGGGGGTGTCTGAGCACATATTAAACTATTTAGCATTTTGGATTTGCTCTGCTCATTGTCTTTTGGTGCTGCAGTTTGTTGGGCCAGAATGTTAAGCAAGAACCAGCAGTGCGCTGTTCAGTGGGAGGGACACACAATCCCACTGAGCAGCTTTAGCAAGAACCAGCAGTGCCAGTGTTCAATGGGTGGATCACACAATCCCACTGAGCAGCTTGTGGGATCACAGAATCCCAGTGAGCAGCTTTAGCAAGAACCAGCAGTGCCGATGTTCAGTGGGTGGGATCACACAATCCCATTGAGCAGCATGTGGGATCACAGAATCCCAGTGAGCAGCTTTAGCAAAAACCAGAAGTGCCTGTGTTCAGTGGGTGGGATCGCACAATCCCAGTGAGCAGCTTCAGCAAGAACAGGCCGTGCTGGTGTCCAGTGGGTGGGATCACAAAACCCAATGAGCAGCATTAGAAAGAACCAACAGTGCCAGTGTTCAGTGAGTGGGATCACACAATCCCACTGAGCAGCGTTAGCTAGAACCAGCAGTGCCAGTGTACAGTGGGTGGGATCACACAATCCCACTGAGCAGCTTCAACAATAACCAGTGGTGCCAGTGTTCACGGGTGGTACCCACACAATACCACTGAGCAGCTTAGCAAGAACCAGCAGTACTGGTGTTTCGTGGGTGGGATCACACAATCCCACTGAGCAGCTTCAGCAGAACCGGCAGTGCCGGTATTGAGTGGGTGGGATCACACAGCCCACTGAGCAGCTTTAGCAAGAACCAGCACTGCCAGTGTTCAGCGGGTGGGATCACACAAACCCACTGAGCAACTTTAGCAAGAACCAGTAGTGCCAGTGTTCAGTGGGTGGGATCACACAACCCACTGAGCAGCTTCAGCAAGAACCGGCAGTGCCAGTGTTCAATGGGTGGATCACACAATCCCACTGAGCAGCTTCAGCAAGAACCAGCAGTGCCGATGTTCAGTGGGTGGATCACACAATCCCACTGAGCAGCTTCAGCAAGAACCAGCAGTGCCGATGTTCAGTGGGTGGGATCCCACAATACCACTGGGCAGCTTTAGCAAGAACCAGCAGTGCCAGTATTCAGGGGGTGGGATCACACAATACCACACGGCAGCTTCAGCAAGAACCAGCAGTGCCAGTGTTCAATGGGTGGATCACACAATCCCACTGAGCAGCTTCAGCAAGAACCAGCAGTGCCGATGTTCAGTGGGTGGGATCCCACAATACCACTGGGCAGCTTTAGCAAGAACCAGCAGTGCCAGTATTCAGTGGGTGGGATCACACAATACCACAGGGCAGCTTTAGCAAGAACCAGCAGTGCCAGTGTTCAATGGGTGGATCACACAATCTCACTGAGCAGCTTCAGCAGAACCAGCAGTGCCGATGTTCAATGGGTGGGATCCACAATACCACTGGGCAGCTTTAGCAAGAACCAGCAGTGCCAGCATTCAGTGGGTGGGATCACACAATACCACAGGGCAGCTTTAGCAAGAACCAGCAGTGCCAGTGTTCAATGGGTGGATCACACAATCCCACTGAGCAGATTCAGCAAGAACCAGCAGTGCCGATGTTAAGTGGGTGGGATCACACAATACCACTGGGCAGCTTTAGCAAGAACCAGCAGTGCCAGTATTCAGTGGGTGGGATCACACAATACCACAGGGCAGCTTTAGCAAGAACCAGCAGTGCCAGTGTTCAATGGGTGGATCACACAATCCCACTGAGCAGCTTCAGCAGAAGAACCAGCAGTGCTGATGTTCAGTGGGTGGGATCACGATCCCACTGAGCAGCTTCAGTGGGATCACAGAATCCCAGTGAGCAGCTTTAGCAAGAACCAGCAGTGCCACTGTTCAGTGGGTGGCATCACACAATACCACTGGGCGCTTCAGCAAGAACCAGCAGTGCCAGTGTTCAGTGGGTGGGATCACACAATACCACAGGGCAGCTTTAGCAGAACCAGCAGTGCCAGTGTTCAATGGGTGGATCACACAATCCCACTGAGCAGCATCAGTAAGAACCAGCAGTGCCGATGTTCAGTGGGTGGATCACACAATCCCACTGAGCAGCTTCAGCAAGAACCAGCAGTGCCGATGTTCAGTGGGTGGGATCACAATACCACTGGGCAGCTTTAGCAAGAACCAGCAGTGCCAGTATTCAGTGGGTGGGATCACACAATACCACCGCGGCAGCTTTAGCAAGAACCAGCAGTGCCAGTGTTCAATGGGTGGATCACACAATCTCACTGAGCAGCTTCAGCAAGAACCAGCAGTGCCGATGTTCAGTGGGTGGGATCCACAATACCACTGGGCAGCTTTAGCAAGAACCAACAGTGCCAGTATTCAGTGGGTGGGATCACACAATACCACAAGGCAGCTTTAGCAAGAACCAGCAGTGCCAGTGTTCAATGGGTGGATCACACAATCCCACTGAGCAGCTTCAGCAGAACCAGCAGTGCCGATGTTAAGTGGGTGGGATCCACAATACCACTGGGCAGCTTTGAAGAACCAGTAGTGCCAGTATTCAGTGGGTGGGATCACACAATACCACAGGGCAGCTTTGGCAAGAACCAGCAGTGCCAGTGTTCAATGGGTGGATCACACAATCCACTGAGCAGCTTCCCCAGAACCAGCAGTGCCGATGTTCAGTGGGTGGGATCACGATCCCACTGAGCAGCTTGTGGGATCACAGAATCCCAGTGAGCAGCTTTGGCAAGAACCAGCAAGTGCCACTGTACGGTGGGTGGCATCCCACAATACCACTGGGCAGCTTTAGTAAGAACCAGCAGTGCCAGTGTTCAGTGGGTGGGATCACACAATACCACAGGGCAGCTTTAGCAAGAACCAGCAGTGCCAGTGTTCAATGGGTGGATCACACAATCCCACTGAGCAGCATCAGCAAGAACCAGCAGTGCCGATGTTCAGTGGGTGGATCACACAATCCCACTGAGCAGCTTCAGCAGAACCAGCAGTGCCGATGTTCAGTGGGTGGATCACACAATCCCACTGAGCAGCTTCAGCAAGAACCAGCAGTGCGATGTTCAGTGGGTGGGATTACCAATACCACTGGGCAACCCAGGCAAGAACCAGCAGTGCCAGTGTTCAGTGGGTGGGATCACACAATACCACAGGGCAGCTTTAGCAAGAACCAGCAATGCCAGTGTTCAATGAGTGGATCACAAAATCCCACTGAGCAGCTTCAGCAAGAACCAGCAGTGCCGATGTTCAGTGGGTGGGATCACACGATCCCATTGAGCAGCGTTGGGATCACAGAATCCCAGTGAGCAGCTTTAGCAAGAACCAGCAGTGCCACTGTTCAGTGGGTGGGATCCCACAATACCACAGGGCAGCATTAGCAGAACCTGCAGTGCCAGTGTTCAATGGGTGGATCACACAATCCCAATGAGCAGCTTTAGCAAGAACCAGCAGTGCCGATGTTTGGTGGGTGGGATCACACAATCCCACTGAGCAGATTAGTGGGATCACAGAATCCCAGTGAGCAGTTTTAGCAAGAACCAGCAGTTCGGTGTTCACATGGTAGGCAGCATCAAACAGGGCCACAGAGGAGTGATTAAGCAAGAGTGTGTGGCAGTGATGTTTGGTTGGTGGGATTAAAGAGTTCCACAGAAGCTTTAGCAACAGCTGTCTCTCTTCCATGAAGATGTCACGATGGCAGTATTAGAGTTTAGTGCCTTGCACCAAAGAGAAGTAGGCCCTTTCACGTAAACACCTGTCTCAACAAAGTGCAGCACTCAAAAACACACTGAGCAAAACTGAAAATGCACACTAGTCTAATATGTGCTCAGATGTCTTCATAGGTGAAAAGAAGATATGATAAGGCAAAAACAACATTTAAATAGCAAAAGTGACAAGTGCAAAAAGTAAATGCAAAGGCTTATGCCGAAGTTCCTATGGCTATTATCTGCTCGTGTTAAGCTACAGTGGCAACTGGCCTCGGCACTTCAGCTTTCCCAGCCATTCTCAGGGGGGTGTCTGAGCACATATTAAACTATTTAGCATTTTAGATTTTGCTCTGCTCATTGTCTTTTTGAGTGCTGCAGTTTCTTGGGCCAGAGTGTTTAGCAAGAACCAGTAGCGCCGCTGTTCAGTGGGTGGGAACACACAATCCCACTGAGCAGCTTTAGCAAGAACCAGCAGTGCCAGTGTTCAGTGGGTGGATTACACAATCCCACTGAGCAGCTTGTGGGATCACAGAATCCCAGTGAGCAGCTTTAGCAAGAACCAGAAGTGCCGGTGTTCAGTGGGTGGGATCGCACAATCCCACTGAGCAGCTTTAGCAAGAACTGGCTGTGCTGGTGTTCAGTGGGTGGGATCACACAAACCACTGAGCAGCTTTAGCAAGAACCAGCAGTGCCAGTGTACAGTGGGTGGGATCACACAATCCCACTGAGCAGCTTCAGCAATAAACAGTGGTGCCAGTGTTCACTGGGTGGTACCACACAATACCACTGAGCAGCTTTAGCAAGAACCGGCACTACTGGTGTTTCGTGGGTGGGATCACACAATCCCACTGAGCAGCTTTAGCAAGAACCGGCAGTGCCGGTATTTAGTGGGTGGGATCACACAACCCACAGAGCAGCTTTAGCAAGGACCAGCACTGCCAGTGTTCAGTGGGAGGGATCACACAAACCCACTGAGCAACTTTAGCAAGGAACAGTAGTGCCAGAGTTCAGTGGGTGGGATCACAGAACCCACTGAGCAGCTTTAGCAAGAACCAGCAGTGCCAGTGTTCAGCGGGTGGGATCTCACAATCCTACTGAGCAACTTTAGCAAGAACCAGTAGTGCCAGTGTTCAGTGGGTGGGATCACACAACCCACTGAGCAGCTTTAGCAAGAACCAGCAGTACCTGTGTTCAGTGGGTGGGATCACACGATCCCATTGAGCAGCTAGTGGGATCACAGAATCCCAGTGAGCAGCTTTGTAAAGAATCTGCAGTGCTGGTGTTCAGTGGGTGAAGTCACACAATGCCACTGAGCAGCTTTAGCAAGAACCAGCAGTGCCAGTGTTCAATGGGTGGATCACACAATCCCACTGAGCGCTTCAGCAAGAACCAGCAGTGCCAGTGTTCAATGGGTGGATCACACAATCCCACTGAGCAGCTTCAGCAAGAACCAGCAGTGCCGATGTTCAGTGGGTGGGATCACACAATCCCATTGAGCAGCTTGTGGGATCACAGAATCCCAGTGAGCAGCTTTAGCAAGAACCAGCAGTGCCGGTGTTCAGTGGGTGGGAACGCACAGTCCCACTGAACAGCTTTAAGAACCAGCAGTGCTGGTGTTTCATAGGTAGGATCACAAAATCCCACTGAGCAGCTTCAGCAAGAACCAGCAGTGCCAGTGTTCAGTGGGTGGGATCACACAATCCCACTGAGCAGCTTTACAAGAACCGGCAGTACTGGTGTTTCATGGGTGGGATCACACAATCCCACTGAGCAGCTTAGCAAGAACCAGCAGTGCCAGTATTCAGTGGGTGGGATCACACAACCCACTGAGCAGCTGAACAGAACCAGCAGTGCCAGTGTTCAGTGGGTGGGATCACAAAGTCCCACTGAGCAGCTTTAGCAAGAACCAGCAGTGCCGGTGTTCGCATGGTGAGGCAGCATCACACAGTGCCACAGAGGGATTTAGCAAGAGTGGGTGACAATGATGTTTGGTGGGTGGGATTACAGAGTTCCACAGAGAATCTTTAGCAACAACTGTCTCTCTTCCATGAAGTTGTCACGACGGCAGTATTAGAGTTTAGTGCCTTGCACAAAGTCGACCCTTTCAGCGTAAACACACTGTCTCAGCACAGTGCAGCACTCAAAACACACTGAGCAAAACTGAAAATGCACACTAGTTTAATATGTGCTCAGATGTCTTCATAGGCGAACAGTAGATATGATAAGGCAAAAATAACATTTAAATAGCAAAAGTGACAAGTGCAAAAGTAAATGCAAAGGCTAACGCCCAGTTCCTATGCCTATAGCCTGCTTCGTCTTGACCTACAGTGGCAACTGGCCTCGGCACTTCAGCTATCCAGCCTTTCTCAGGGGTGTCTGAGCACATATTAAACTATTTTGCATTTTGGATTTTGCTCTGCTCATTGTCTTTTCAGTGCTGCAGTTTGTTGGGCCAGAGTGTTTATCAAGAACCAGCAGTGCCACTGTTCAGTGGGTGGGATCCCACAATACCACTGGGCAGCTTTGCTAAGAACCAGCAGTGCCAGTGTTCAATGGGTGGATCACACAATCCCACTGAGCAGCTTCAGCAAGAACCAGCAGTGCCAATGTTCGAGTGGGTGGATCACACAATCCCACTGAGCAGCTTCAACAGAACCAGCAGTGCCAATGTTCAGTGGGTGGGATCACAATACCACTGGACAGCTAAGCAGAACCAGCAGTGCCAGTGTTCAGTGGGTGGGATCACACAATACCACAGGGCAGCTTTAGCAGAACCAGCAGTGCCAGTGTTCAATGGGTGGATCACACAATCCCACTGAGCAGCTTCAGCAAGAAGCAGCAGTGCCGTTGTTCAGTGGGAGGATCACCTGCGATCCATCTGAGCAGCTGTGGGATCACAGAATCCCGGTGAGAGTTTCTGCAAGAACCAGCCGTGCCACTGATCAGTGGATGGGATCCCACAATACCACTGGGCAGCTTTAGCAGAACCAGCAGTGCCAGTGTTCAGTGGGTGGGATCACACAATACCACAGGGCAGCTTTAGCAAGAACCAGCAGTGCCAGTGTTCAGTGGGTGGGATCACACAATCCCACTGAGCAGCTTGTGTGATCACAGAATCCCAGTGAGTAGCTTTAGCAAGAACCAGCAGTACCAGTGTTCACATGGTAGGCAGCATCACACAGGGCCACAGAGAGGATTAAGCAAGAGTGGGTGGCAATGATGTTTGGTGGGTGGGATTACAGAGTTCCACAGAGAAGCTTTAGCAACAGCTGTCTCTCTTCCATGAAGATGTCACGATGGCAGTATTAGAGTTTGGTGCCTTGCACCAAAGAGAAGTCGGCCCTTTCACGTAAACACACTGTCTCAACAAAGTGCAGCACTCAAAAACACACTGAGCAAAACTGAAAATGCACACTAGTCTAATATGTGCTCAGATGTCTTCATAAGTGAACAGCAGATATGATAAGGCAAAAATAACATTTAAATAGCAAAAGTGACAAGTGCAAAAGTAAATGCAAGGCTAATGCCCAAGTTCCTGTGGCTATTATCTGCTCGTGTTAAGCTACAGTGGCAACTAGCCTCGGCACTTCAGCTTTCCCAGCCATTCTCAGGGGGTGTCTGAGCACATATTAAACTATTTAGTATTTTGGATTTTGCTCAGCTCATTGTCTTTTGAGTGCTGCAGTTTGTTGGGCCAGAATGTTAAGCAAGAACCAGTAGTGCCGCTGTTCAGTGGGTGGGAACACACAATCCACTGAGCAGCTTTAGCAGAACCAGCAGTGCCAGTGTTCAATGGGTGGATCACACAATCCCACTGAGCAGCTTGTGGGATCACAGAATCCCAGTGAGCAGCTTTAGCAAGAACCAGCAGTGCGATGTTCAGTGGGTGGGATCACACAATCCCATTGAGCAGCATGTGGGATCCCAGAATCCCAGTGAGCAGCTTTAGCAAGAACCAGAAGTGCCGATGTTCAGTGGGTGGGATCACACAATCCCACTGAGCAGCTTTAGCAGAACCAACAGTGCCAGTGTTCAATGGGTGGATCACACAATCCCACTGAGCAGCTTTAGCAAGAACCAGCACTGCCAGTGTTCAGTGGGAGGGATCACACAAACCGCTGAGCAACTTTAGCAAGGAACAGTAGTGCCAGTGTTCAGTGGTTGGGATCACAGAACCCACTGAGCAGCTTTAGCAAGAACCAGCAGTGCCAGTGTTCAGTGGGTGGGATCACGCAACCCACTGAGCAGCTTCAGCAAGAACTGGCAGTGTCAGTGTTCAGTGGGTGGGATCACACTGTCCTACTGAACAGCTTTAGCAAGATCCGTCAGTGCCAGAGTTCATTGGGTGGGATCAGACAATCCCACTGAGCAGCTTTAGCAAGAACCAGCAGTGCCAGTGTTCAGTGGGTGGGATCACAAAATCCCACTGAGCAGCTTTAGCAAGAACCAGCAGTGCCAGTGTTCGCATGGTAGGCAGCAACACACAGTGCCACAGAGGGGATTTAGCAAGAGTGGGTGGCAATGATGTTTGGTGTGTGGGATTACAGAGTTCCACAGAGAAGCTTAAGCAACAACTGTCTCTCTTCCATGAAGATGTCACGATGGCAGTATTAGAGTTTAGTGCCTTGCACCAAAGAGAAGTTGGCCCTTTCAACGTAAAAACACTGTCTCAGCACTGTGTAGCACTCAAAACACACAGATCAAAACTGAAAATGCACACTAGTTTAATATGTGCTCAGATGTCTTCATAGGTGAACAGCAGATATGATAAGGCAAAATAACATTTAAATAGCAAAAGTGAAAAGTGCAAAAAATGCAAAGGCTAACGCCCAGGTTCTATGCCTATCGCCTGCTTGTGTTGAGCTACAGTGCCAACTGGCCTCAGCACTTCAGCTATCCCAGCCTTTCTCAGGGGGGTGCCAGAGCACATATTAAACTATTTTGCATTTTGGAATTTGCTCTGCTCAGTGTCTTTTTGAGTGCTGCAGTTTGTTGGGCCAGAGTGTTTATCAAGAACCAGCAGTGCTGCAGTTCAGTGGGTGGGATCCCACAATACCACTGGGCAGCTTTAGCAAGAACCAGCAGTGCCAGTGTTCACTGGGTGGGATCACACAGTCCCACTTAGCAGCTTGTGGGATCACAGAATCCCAGTGAGCAGCTTTAGCAAGAACCAGCAGTGCCGGTGTTCAGTGGTTGGATCACACAATCCCACTGAGCAGCTTCAGCAAGAACCAGCAGTGCTGATGTTCAGTGGGTGGGATCACACGATCCCACTGAGCAAGCTATGGGATCACAGAATCCCAGTGAGCAGCTTTAGCAAGAACCAGCAGTGCCACTGTTCAGTGGGTGGGATCCCACAATATCACTGGGCAGCTTTAGCAAGAACCAGCAGTGCCAGTATTCAGTGGGTGGGATCACACAATACCACAGGGCAGCTTTAGCAAGAACCAGCAGTGCCAGTGTTCAGTGGGTTGGATCACAAAATACCACAGGGCAGCTTTAGCAAGAACCAGCAGTGCCAGTGTTCAATGGGTGGATCACACAATCCCACTGAGCAGCTTCAGCAAGAACCAGCAGTGACGATGTTCAGTGGGTGGGATCACACAATCCCACTGAGCAGCTTGTGGGATCACAGAATCCCAGTGAGTAGCTTTAGCAAGAACCAGCAGTGCCGGTGTTCACATGGTAGGCAGCATCACACAGGGCCACAGAGAGGATTACGCAAGAGTGGGTGGTAATGATGTTTGGTGGGTGGGATTACAGAGTTCCAAAGAGAAGCTTTAGCAACAGCTGTCTCTCTTCCATGAAGATGTCACGATGGCAGTATTAGGTTTGGTGCCTTGCAAAAATCGGCCCTTTCACGTAAACACACTGTCTCAACAAAGTGCAGCACTCAAAACACACTGAGCAAAACTGAAAATGCACACTAGTCTAATATGTGCTCAGATGTCTTCATAAGTGAACAGCAGATATGATAAGGCAAAAATAACATTCAAATAGCAAAAGTGACAAGTGCAAAAGTAAATGCAAGGCTAATGCCCAAGTTCCTGTGGCTATTATCTGCTCGTGTTAAGCTACAGTGGCAACTAGCCTCGGCACTTCAGCTTTCCCAGCCATTCTCAGGGGGGGTGTCTGAGCACATATTAAACTATTTAGTATTTTGGATTTTGCTCAGCTCATTGTCTTTTTGAGTGCTGCAGTTTGTTGGGCCAGAATGTTAAGCAAGAACCAGTAGTGCCGCTGTTCAGTGGGTGGGAACACACAATCCCACTGAGCAGCTTTAGCAAGAACCAGCAGTGCCAGTGTTCAATGGGTGGATCACACAATCCCACTGAGCAGCTTGTGGGATCACAGAATCCCAGTGAGCAGCTTTAGCAAGAACCAGCAGTGCAGATGTTCAGTGGGTGGGATCACACAATCCCATTGAGCAGCATGTGGGATCCCAGAATCCCAGTGAGCAGCTTTAGCAAGAACCAGAAGTGCCGATGTTCAGTGGGTGGGATCACACAATCCCACTGAGCAGCTTTAGCAAGAACCAACAGTGCCAGTGTTCAATGGGTGGATCACACAATCCCACTGAGCAGCTTTAGCAAGAACCAGCACTGCCAGTGTTCAGTGGGAGGGATCACACAAACCGCTGAGCAACTTTAGCAAGGAACAGTAGTGCCAGTGTTCAGTGGTTGGGATCACAGAACCCACTGAGCAGCTTTAGCAAGAACCAGCAGTGCCAGTGTTCAGTGGGTTGGATCACAAAATACCACAGGGCAGCTTTGCAAGAACCAGCAGTGCCAGTGTTCAATGGGTGGATCACACAATCCCACTGAGCAGCTTCAGCAAGAACCAGCAGTGGCGATGTTCAGTGGGTGGGATCACACAATCCCACTGAGCAGCTTGTGGGATCACAGAATCCCAGTGAGTAGCTTTAGCAAGAACCAGCAGTGCCGGTGTTCACATGGTAGGCAGCATCACACAGGGCCACAGAGGATTACGCAAGAGTGGGTGGTAATGATGTTTGGTGGGTGGGATTACAGAGTTCAAAGAGAAGCTTTAGCAACAGCTGTCTCTCTTCCATGAAGATGTCACGATGGCAGTATTAGAGTTTGGTGCCTTGCACCAAGAGAAATCAGCCCTTTCCGCGTAAACACTGTCTCAACAAAGTGCAGCACTCAAAAACACACTGAGCAAAACTGAAAATGCACACTAGTCTAATATGTGCTCAGATGTCTTCATAAGTGAACAGCAGATATGATAAGGCAAAAATAACATTTAAATAGCAAAAGTGACAAGTGCAAAAAGTAAATGCAAGGCTAATGCCCAAGTTCTTGTGGCTATTATCTGCTCGTGTTAAGCTACAGTGGCAACTAGCCTCGGCACTTCAGCTTTCCCAGCCATTCTCAGGGGTGTCTGAGCACATATTAAACTATTTAGCATTTTGGTTTTGCTGTGCTCATTGTCTTTTGAGTGCTGCAGTTTGTTGGGCCAGAATGTTAAGCATGAACCAGTAGTGCAGCTGTTCAGTGGGTGGGAACACACAATCACACTGAGCAGCTTTAGCAGAACCAGCAGTGCCGGTGTTCAATGGTGGATCACACAATCCCACTGAGCAGCTTGTGGGATCACAGAATCCCAGTGAGCAGCTTTAGCAGAACCAGCAGTGCCACTGTTCAGTGGGTGGGATCCACAATACCACTGGGCAGCTTTAGCAGAACCAGCAGTGCCAGTGTTCAGTGGGTTGGATCACAAAATACCACAGGGCAGCTTTAGCAAGAACCAGCAGTGCCAGTGTTCAATGGGTTGATCACACAATCCCACTGAGCAGCTTCAGCAAGAACCAGCAGTGACGATTTTCAGTGGGTGGGATCACACAATCCCACTGAGCAGCTTGTGGGATCACAGAATCCCAGTGAGTAGCTTTAGCAAGAACCAGCAGTGCCGGTGTTCACATGGTAGGCAGCATCACACAGGGCCACAGAGAGGATTAAGCAAGAATGGGTGGCAATGATGTTTGGTGGGTGGGATTACAGAGTTCAAAGAGAAGCTTTAGCAACAGCTGTCTCTCTTCCATGAAGATGTCCGATGGCAGTATTAGAGTTTAGTGCCTTGCACCAAAGAGAAGTCGCCCTTTCAAACACACTGTCTCAACAAAGTGCAGCACTCAAAACACACATGAGCAAAACTGAAAATGCACACTAGTCTAATATAATGCAGATGTCTTCATAGGTGAAAAGCAGATATGATAAGGCAAAAACAACATTTAAATAGCAAAAGTGACAAGTGCAAAAAGTAAATGCAAAGGCTTATGCCGAAGTTCCTATGGCTATTATCTGCTCGTGTTAAGCTACAGTGGCAACTGGCCTCGGCACTTCAGCTTTCCCAGCCATTCTCAGGGGGGTGTCTGAGCACATATTAAACTATTTAGCATTTTAGATTTTGCTCTGCTCATTGTCTTTTTGAGTGCTGCAGTTTCTTGGGCCAGAGTGTTTAGCAAGAACCAGTAGCGCCGCTGTTCAGTGGGTGGGAACACACAATCCCACTGAGCAGCTTTAGCAAGAACCAGCAGTGCCAGTGTTCAGTGGGTGGATTACACAATCCCACTGAGCAGCTTGTGGGATCACAGAATCCCAGTGAGCAGCTTTAGCAAGAACCAGAAGTGCCGGTGTTCAGTGGGTGGGATCGCTACAATCCCACTGAGCAGCTTTAGCAAGAACTGGCTGCTGGTGTTCACTGGGTGGGATCACACAACCCACTGAGCAGCTTTAGCAAGAACCAGCAGTGCCAGTGTACAGTGGGTGGGATCACACAATCCCACTGAGCAGCTTCAGCAATAATCAGTGGTGCCAGTGTTCACTGGGTGGTACCACACAATCCCACTGAGCAGCTTTAGCAATAACCCGGCAGTGCGGTATTGATCGGTGGGATCACACAACCCACTGAGCAGCTTTAGCAAGGACCAGCACTGCCAGTGTTCAGTGGGAGGGATCACACAAACCCACTGAGCAACTTTAGCAAGGAACAGTAGTGCCAGAGTTCAGTGGGTGGGATCACAGAACCCACTGAGCAGCTTTAGCAAGAACCAGCAGTGCCAGTGCTCAACGGGTGGGATCTCACAATCCTACTGAGCAACTTTAGCAAGAACCAGTAGTGCCAGTGTTCAGTGGGTGGGATCACACAACCCACTGAGCATCTTTAGCAAGAACCAGCAGTACCAGTGTTCAGTGGGTGGGATCACACAATCCCATTGAGCAGCTTGTGGGATCACAGAATCCCAGTGAGCAGCTTTAGCAAGAACCAGCAGTGCCGGTGTTCAGTGGGTGGGAACGCACAATCCCACTGAACAGCTTTAGCAGAACCAGCAGTGCTGGTGTTTCATGGGTAGGATCACAAAATCCCACTGAGCAGCTTCAGCAAGAACCAGCAGTGCCAGTGTTCAGTGGGTGGGATCACACAATCCCACTGAGCAGCTTTACCAAGAACCGGCAGTACTGGTGTTTCATGGGTGGGATCACACAATCCCACTGAGCAGCTTTAGCAAGAACCGGCAGTGCCAGTATTCAGTGGGTGGGATCACACAACCAACTGAGCAGCTTTAGCAAGAACCAGCAGTGCCAGTGTTCAGTGGGTGGGATCACAAAGTCCCACTGAGCAGCTAAAGCAAGAACCAGCAGTGCCGGTGTTCGCATGGTAGGCAGCATCACACAGTGCCACAGAGGGGATTTAGCAAGAGTGGGTGACAATGATGTTTGGTGGGTGGGATTACAGAGTTCCACAGAGAATCTTTAGCAACAACTGTCTCTCTTCCATGAAGTTGTCACGACGGCAGTATTAGAGTTTAGTGCCTTGCACCAAAGAGAAGTCGACCCTTTCAACGTAAACACACTGTCTCAGCACAGTGCAGCACTCAAAAACACACTGAGCAAAATTGAAAATGCACACTAGTTTAATATGTGCTCAGATGTCTTCATAGGCGAACAGTAGATATGATAAGGCAAAAATAACATTTAAATAGCAAAAGTGACAAGTGCAAAAAGTAAATGCAAAGGCTAACGCCCAAGTTCCTATGCCTATCGCCTGCTCGTCTTGACCTACAGTGGCAACTGGCCTCGGCACTTCAGCTATCCCAGCCTTTCTCAGGGGGGTGTCTGAGCACATATTAAACTATTTTGCATTTTGGATTTTGCTCTGCTCATTGTCTTTTTCAGTGCTGCAGTTTGTTGGGCCAGAGTGTTTATCAAGAACCAGCAGTGCCACTGTTCAGTGGGTGGGATCCCACAATACCACTGGGCAGCTTTAGCAAGAACCTGCAGCGCCAGTGTTCAATGGGTGGATCACACAATCCCACCGAGCAGCTTCAGCAAGAACCAGCAGTGCCAATGTTCAGTGGGTGGATCACACAATCCCACTGAGCAGCTTCAGCAAGAACCAGCAGTGCCAATGTTCAGTTGGTGGGATCCCAGTACCACTGGGCAGCTTAGCAAGAACCAGCAGTGCCAGTGTTCAGTGGGTGGGATCACACAATACCACAGGGCAGCTTTAGCAGAACCAGCAGTGCCAGTGTTCAATGGGTGGATCACACAATCCACTGAGCAGCTTCAGCAAGAAGCAGCAGTGCCGTTGTTCAGTGGGAGGATCACCGATCCATCTGAGCAGCGTGGGATCACAGAATCCCGGTGAGGAGTTTCTGCAAGAACCAGCCGTGCCACTGATCAGTGGATGGGATCCCACAATACCACTGGGCAGCTTTAGCAAGAACCAGCAGTGCCAGTGTTCAGTGGGTGGGATCACACAATACCACAGGGCAGCTTAGCAAGAACCAGCAGTGCCAGTGTTCGGTGGGTGGGATCACACAATCCCACTGAGCAGCTTGTGTGATCACAGAATCCCAGTGAGTAGCTTTAGCAAGAACCAGCAGTACCAGTGTTCACATGGTAGGCAGCATCACACAGGGCCACAAGAGAGGATTAAGCAAGAGTGGGTGGCAATGATGTTTGGTGGGTGGGATTACAGAGTTCCACAGAAGCTTTAGCAACAGCTGTCTCTCTTCCATGAAGATGTCACGATGGCAGTATTAGAGTTTGGTGCCTTGCACCAAGAGAAGTCGGCCCTTTCACGTAAACACACTGTCTCAACAAAGTGCAGCACTCAAAAACACACTGAGCAAAACTGAAAATGCACACTAGTCTAATATGTGCTCAGATGTCTTCATAAGTGAACAGCAGATATGATAAGGCAAAATAACATTTAAATAGCAAAAGTGACAAGTGCAAAAGTAAATGCAAAGGCTAATGCCCAAGTTCCTGTGGCTATTATCTGCTCGTGTTAAGCTACAGTGGCAACTAGCCTCGGCACTTCAGCTTTCCCAGCCATTCTCAGGGGGTGTCTGAGCACATATTAAACTATTTAGTATTTTGGATTTTGCTCAGCTCATTGTCTTTTAGCGCTGCAGTTTGTTGGGCCAGAATGTTAAGCAAGAACCAGTAGTGCGCTGTTCAGTGGGAGGAACACACAATCCCACTGAGCAGCTTTAGCAGAACCAGCAGTGCCAGTGTTCAATGGGTGGATCACACAATCCACTGAGCAGCTTGTGGGATCACAGAATCCCAGTGAGCAGCTTTAGCAGAACCAGCAGTGCGATGTTCAGTGGGTGGGATCACACATTCCATTGAGCAGCATGTGGGATCACAGAATCCCAGTGAGCAGCTTTAGCAAAAACCAGAAGTGCCTGTTTTCAGTGGGTGGGATCGCACAATCCCAGTGAGCAGCTTCAGCAAGAACAGGCCGTGCTGGTGTCCAGTGGGTGGGATCACAAAACCCAATGAGCAGCATTAGAAAGAACCAACAGTGCCAGTGTTCAGTGAGTGGGATCACACAATCCCACTGAGCAGCGTTAGCTAGAACCAGCAGTGCCAGTGTACAGTGGGTGGGATCACACAATCCCACTGAGCAGCTTCAACAATAACCAGTGGTGCCAGTGTTCACCGGGTGGTACCACACAATACCACTGAGCAGCTTTAGCAAGAACCAGCAGTACTGGTGTTTCGTGGGTGGGATCACACAATCCCACTGAGCAGCTTCAGCAAGAACCGGCAGTGCCGGTATTTAGTGGGTGGGATCACACAACCCACTGAGCAGCTTTAGCAAGAACCAGCACTGCCAGTGTTCAGCGGGTGGGATCACACAAACCCACTGAGCAACTTTAGCAAGAACCAGTAGTGCCAGTGTTCAGTGGGTGGGATCACACAACCCACTGAGCAGCTTCAGCAGAACCGGCAGTGCCAGTGTTCAATGGGTGGATCACACAATCCCACTGAGCAGCTTCAGCAAGAACCAGCAGTGCCGATGTTCAGTGGGTGGATCACACAATCCCACTGAGCAGCTTCAGCAAGAACCAGCAGTGCCGATGTTCAGTGGGTGGGATCCCACAATACCACTGGGCAGCTTTAGCAAGAACCAGCAGTGCCAGTATTCAGTGGGTGGGATCACACAATACCACACGGCAGCTTTAGCAAGAACCAGCAGTGCCAGTGTTCAATGGGTGGATCACACAATCCCACTGAGCAGCTTCAGCAAGAACCAGCAGTGCCGATGTTCAGTGGGTGGGATCCCACAATACCACTGGGCAGCTTTAGCAAGAACCAGCAGTGCCAGTATTCAGTGGGTGGGATCACACAATACCACAGGGCAGCTTTAGCAAGAACCAGCAGTGCCAGTGTTCAATGGGTGGATCACACAATCTCACTGAGCAGCTTCAGCAAGAACCAGCAGTGCCGATGTTCAGTGGGTAGGATCCCACAATACCACTGGGCAGCTTTAGCAAGAACCAGCAGTGCCAGCATTCAGTGGGTGGGATCACACAATACCACAGGGCAGCTTTAGCAAGAACCAGCAGTGCCAGTGTTCAATGGGTGGATCACACAATCCCACTGAGCAGATTCAGCAAGAACCAGCAGTGCCGATGTTAAGTGGGTGGGATCACAATACCACTGGGCAGCTTTAGCAAGAACCAGCAGTGCCAGTATTCAGTGGGTGGGATCACACAATACCACAGGGCAGCTTTAGCAGAACCAGCAGTGCCAGTGTTCAATGGGTGGATCACACAATCCCACTGAGCAGCTTCAGCAGAATAACCAGTGCTGATGTTCGGTGGGTGGGATCACGATCCCACTGAGCAGCTTCAGTGGGATCACAGAATCCCAGTGAGCAGCTTTAGCAAGAACCAGCAGTGCCACTGTTCAGTGGGTGGCATCACACAATACCACTGGGCAGCTTCAGCAAGAACCAGCAGTGCCAGTGTTCAGTGGGTGGGATCACACAATACCACAGGGCAGCTTTAGCAAGAACCAGCAGTGCCAGTGTTCAATGGGTGGATCACACAATCCCACTGAGCAGCATCAGCAAGAACCAGCAGTGCCGATGTTCAGTGGGTGGATCACACAATCCCACTGAGCAGCTTCAGCAAGAACCAGCAGTGCCGATGTTCAGTGGGTGGGATCCCACAATACCACTGGGCAGCTTTAGCAAGAACCAGCAGTGCCAGTATTCAGTGGGTGGGATCACACAATACCACACGGCAGCTTTAGCAAGAACCAGCAGTGCCAGTGTTCAATGGGTGGATCACACAATCTCACTGAGCAGCTTCAGCAAGAACCAGCAGTGCCGATGTTCAGTGGGTGGGATCCCACAATACCACTGGGCAGCTTTAGCAAGAACCAGCAGTGCCAGTATTCAGTGGGTGGGATCACACAATACCACAAGGCAGCTTTAGCAAGAACCAGCAGTGCCAGTGTTCAATGGGTGGATCACACAATCCCACTGAGCAGCTTCAGCAAGAACCAGCAGTGCCGATGTTAAGTGGGTGGGATCCCACAATACCACTGGGCAGCTTTAGCAAGAACCAGTAGTGCCAGTATTCAGTGGGTGGGATCACACAATACCACAGGGCAGCTTTAGCAAGAACCAGCAGTGCCAGTGTTCAATGGGTGGATCACACAATCCCACTGAGCAGCTTCAGCAAGAACCAGCAGTGCCGATGTTCAGTGGGTGGGATCACACGATCCCACTGAGCAGCTTGTGGGATCACAGAATCCCAGTGAGCAGCTTTAGCAAGAACCAGCAGTGCCACTGTACAGTGGGTGGCATCCCACAATACCACTGGGCAGCTTTAGTAAGAACCAGCAGTGCCAGTGTTCAGTGGGTGGGATCACACAATACCACAGGGCAGCTTTAGCAAGAACCAGCAGTGCCAGTGTTCAATGGGTGGATCACACAATCCCACTGAGCAGCATCAGCAAGAACCAGCAGTGCCGATGTTCAGTGGGTGGATCACACAATCCCACTGAGCAGCTTCAGCAAGAACCAGCAGTGCCGATGTTCAGTGGGTGGATCACACAATCCCACTGAGCAGCTTCAGCAAGAACCAGCAGTGCCGATGTTCAGTGGGTGGGATCCCACAATACCACTGGGCAGCTTAGGCAAGAACCAGCAGTGCCAGTGTTCAGTGGGTGGGATCACACAATACCACAGGGCAGCTTTAGCAAGAACCAGCAATGCCAGTGTTCAATGAGTGGATCACAAAATCCCACTGAGCAGCTTCAGCAAGAACCAGCAGTGCCGATGTTCAGTGGGTGGGATCACACGATCCCATTGAGCAGCTTGTGGGATCACAGAATCCCAGTGAGCAGCTTTAGCAAGAACCAGCAGTGCCACTGTTCAGTGGGTGGGATCCCACAATACCACAGGGCAGCATTAGCAAGAACCTGCAGTGCCAGTGTTCAATGGGTGGATCACACAATCCCAATGAGCAGCTTTAGCAAGAACCAGCAGTGCCGATGTTTAGTGGGTGGGATCACACAATCCCACTGAGCAGATTGTGGGATCACAGAATCCCAGTGAGCAGTTTTAGCAAGAACCAGCAGTTCCGGTGTTCACATGGTAGGCAGCATCAAACAGGGCCACAGAGAGGATTAAGCAAGAGTGTGTGGCAGTGATGTTTGGTTGGTGGGATTAAAGAGTTCCACAGAGAAGCTTTAGCAACAGCTGTCTCTCTTCCATGAAGATGTCACGATGGCAGTATTAGAGTTTAGTGCCTTGCACCAAAGAGAAGTAGGCCCTTTCACGTAAACACACTGTCTCAACAAAGTGCAGCACTCAAAAACACACTGAGCAAAACTGAAAATGCACACTAGTCTAATATGTGCGCAGATGTCTTCATAGGTGAAAAGAGATATGATAAGGCAAAAACAACATTTAAATAGCAAAAGTGACAAGTGCAAAAAGTAAATGCAAAGGCTAATGCCCAAGTTCCTATGGCTATTATCTGCTCGTGTTAAGCTACAGTGGCAACTGGCCTCGGCACTTCAGCTTTCCCAGCCATTCTCAGGGGGGTGTCTGAGCACATATTAAACTATTTAGTATTTTGGATTTTGCTCTGCTCATTGTCTTTTTGAGTGCTGCAGTTTGTTGGGCCAGAGTGTTTAGCAAGAACCAGTAGTGCCGCTGTTCAGTGGGTGGGAACACACAATCCCACTGAGCAGCTTTAGCAAGAACCAGCAGTGCCAGTGTTCAGTGGGTGGATTACACAATCCCACTGAGCAGCTTGTGGGACCACAGAATCCCAGTGAGCAGCTTTAGCAGAACCAGCAGTGCGATGTTCAGTGGGTGGGATCACACAATTCCATTGAGCAGCATGTGGGATCACAGAATCCCAGTGAGCAGCTTTAGCAAGAACCAGCAGTGCCAGTGTACAGTGGGTGGGATCTGACAATCCCACTGAGCAGCTTCAGCAATAAACAGTGGTGCCAGTGTTCACTGGGTGGTACCACACAATACCACTGAGCAGCTTTAGCAGAACCGGCACTAATGAGTGTTTCGTGGGTGGGATCACACAATCCCACTGAGCAGCTTGACAAGAACGGCAGTGCGGTGTTTTAGTGGGTGGGATCACACACCCACAGAGCAGCTTTTAGCAAGGACCAGCACTGCCAGTGTTCAGTGGAGGGATCACACAAACCCACTGAGCAACTTTAGCAAGGAACAGTAGTGCCAGAGTTCAGTGGGTGGGATCACAGAACCCACTGAGCAGCTTAGCAAGAACCAGCAGTGCCAGTGTTCAGCGGGTGGGATCTCACAATCCTACTGAGCAACTTTAGCAAGAACCAGTAGTGCCAGTGTTCAGTGGGTGGGATCACACAACCCACTGAGCAGCTTTAGCAAGAACCAGCAGTACCTGTGTTCAGTGGGTGGGATCACACGATCCCATTGAGCAGCTTGTGGGATCACAGAATCCCAGTGAGCAGCTTTAGCAAGAATCTGCAGTGCTAGTGTTCAGTGGGTGAGATCACACAATACCACTGAGCAGCTTTAGCAAGAACCAGCAGTGCCAGTGTTCAATGGGTGGATCACACAATCCCACTGAGCGCTTCAGCAAGAACCAGCAGTGCCAGTGTTCAATGGGTGGATCACACAATCCCACTGAGCAGCTTCAGCAAGAACCAGCAGTGCCGATGTTCAGTGGGTGGGATCACACAATCCCATTGAGCAGCTTGTGGGATCACAGAATCCCAGTGAGCAGCTTTAGCAAGAACCAGCAGTGCCGGTGTTCAGTGGGTGAGGAGCGCACAATCCCACTGAACAGCTGTAAGAACCAGCAGTGCTGGTGTTTCATAGAGTAGGATCACAAAATCCCACTGAGCAGCTTCAGCAAGAACCAGCAGTGCCAGTGTTCAGTGGGTGGGATCACACAATCCCACTGAGCAGCTTTACCAAGAACGGCAGTACTGGTGTTTCATGGGTGGGATCACACAATCCCACTGAGCAGCTTAGCAAGAACCAGCAGTGCCAGTATTCAGTGGGTGGGATCACACAACCCACTGAGCAGCTTAGCAAGAACCAGCAGTGCCAGTGTTCAGTGGGTGGGATCACAAAGTCCCACTGAGCAGCTTTAGCAAGAACCAGCAGTGCGGTGTTGCATGGTGAGCAGCATCACACAGTGCCACAGAGGGATTTAGCAAGAGTGGGTGACAATGATGTTTGGTGGGTGGGATTACAGAGTTCCACAGAGAATCTTTAGCAACAACTGTCTCTCTTCCATGAAGTTGTCTGACGGCAGTATTAGAGTTTAGTGCCTTGCACCAAGAGAAATCGACCCTTTCAGCGTAAACACACTGTCTCAGCACAGTGCAGCACTCAAAACACACTGAGCAAAATTGAAAATGCACACTAGTTTAATATGTGCTCAGATGTCTTCATAAGCGAACAGTAGATATGATAAGGCAAAATAACATTTAAATAGCAAAAGTGACAAGTGCAAAAGTAAATGCAAAGGCTAACGCCCAAGTTCCTATGCCTATCGCCTGCTCGTCTTGACCTACAGTGGCAACTGGCCTCGGCACTTCAGCTATCCCAGCCTTTCTCAGGGGGGTGTCTGAGCACATATTAAACTATTTTGCATTTTGGATTTTGCTCTGCTCATTGTCTTTTTCAGTGCTGCAGTTTGTTGGGCCAGAGTGTTTATCAAGAACCAGCAGTGCCACTGTTCAGTGGGTGGGATCCCACAATACCACTGGGCAGCTTTAGCAAGAACCAGCAGTGCCAGTGTTCAATGGGTGGATCACACAATCCCACTGAGCAGCTTCAGCAAGAACCAGCAGTGCCAATGTTCAGTGGGTGGATCACACAATCCCACTGAGCAGCTTCAGCAAGAACCAGCAGTGCCAATGTTCAGTGGGTGGGATCCCACAATACCACTGGACAGCTTAAGCAAGAACCAGCAGTGCCAGTGTTCAGTGGGTGGGATCACACAATACCACAGGGCAGCTTTAGCAAGAACCAGCAGTGCCAGTGTTCAATGGGTGGATCACACAATCCCACTGAGCAGCTTCAGCAAGAAGCAGCAGTGCCGTTGTTCAGTGGGAGGGATCACACGATCCATCTGAGCAGCTTGTGGGATCACAGAATCCCGGTGAGGAGTTTCTGCAAGAACCAGCCGTGCCACTGATCAGTGGATGGGATCCCACAATACCACTGGGCAGCTTTAGCAAGAACCAGCAGTGCCAGTGTTCAGTGGGTGGGATCACACAATACCACAGGGCAGCTTTAGCAAGAACCAGCAGTGCCAGTGTTCAGTGGGTGGGATCACACAATCCCACTGAGCAGCTTGTGTGATCACAGAATCCCAGTGAGTAGCTTTAGCAAGAACCAGCAGTACCAGTGTTCACATGGTAGGCAGCATCACACAGGGCCACAGAGAGGATTAAGCAAGAGTGGGTGGCAATGATGTTTGGTGGGTGGGATTACAGAGTTCCACAGAGAAGCTTTAGCAACAGCTGTCTCTCTTCCATGAAGATGTCACGATGGCAGTATTAGAGTTTGGTGCCTTGCACCAAGAGAAGTCGACCCTTTCACGTAAACACACTGTCTCAACAAAGTGCAGCACTCAAAAACACACTGAGCAAAACTGAAAATGCACACTAGTCTAATATGTGCTCAGATGTCTTCATAAGTGAACAGCAGATATGATAAGGCAAAATAACATTTAAATAGCAAAAGTGACAAGTGCAAAAGTAAATGCAAAGGCTAATGCCCAAGTTCCTGTGGCTATTATCTGCTCGTGTTAAGCTACAGTGGCAACTAGCCTCGGCACTTCAGCTTTCCCAGCCATTCTCAGGGGGTGTCTGAGCACATATTAAACTATTTAGTATTTGGATTTTGCTCAGCTCATTGTCTTTTGAGTGCTGCAGTTTGTTGGGCCAGAATGTTAAGCAAGAACCAGTAGTGCCGCTGTTCAGTGGGTGGGAACACACAATCCACTGAGCAGCTTTAGCAAACCAGCAGTGCCAGTGTTCAATGGGTGGATCACACAATCCCACTGAGCAGCTTGTGGGATCACAGAATCCCAGTGAGCAGCTTTAGCAAGAACCAGCAGTGCAGATGTTCAGTGGGTGGGATCACACAATCCCATTGAGCAGCATGTGGGATCCCAGAATCCCAGTGAGCAGCTTTAGCAAGAACCAGAAGTGCCGATGTTCAGTGGGTGGGATCACACAATCCCACTGAGCAGCTTTGCAGAACCAACAGTGCCAGTGTTCAATGGGTGGATCACACAATCCCACTGAGCAGCTTTAGCAAGAACCAGCACTGCCAGTGTTCAGTGGGAGGGATCACACAAACCCGCTGAGCAACTTAGCAAGGAACAGTAGTGCCAGTGTTCAGTGGTTGGGATCACAGAACCCACTGAGCAGCTTTAGCAAGAACCAGCAGTGCCAGTGTTCTGTGGGTGGGATCACGCACCCACTGAGCAGCTTCAGCAGAACCAGCAGTGTCAGTGTTCAGTGGGTGGGATCACACTGTCCTACTGAACAGCTTTAGCAAGATCCGTCAGTGCCAGAGTTCATTGGGTGGGATCAGACAATCCCACTGAGCAGCTTTAGCAAGAACCAGCAGTGCCAGTGTTCAGTGGGTGGGATCACAAAATCCCACTGAGCAGCTTAGCAAGAACCAGCAGTGCCAGTGTTGCATGGTAGGCAGCAACACACAGTGCCACAGAGGATTTAGCAAGAGTGGGTGGCAATGATGTTTGGTGTGTGGGATTACAGAGTTCCACAGAGAAGCTTAAGCAACAACTGTCTCTCTTCCATGAAGATGTCACGATGGCAGTATTAGAGTTTGGTGCCTTGCACCAAAGAAGTTATCCCTTTCAGCGTAAAACACTGTCTCAGCACTGTGTAGCACTCAAAACACACAGATCAAAACTGAAAATGCACACTAGTTTAATATGTGCTCAGATGTCTTCATAGGTGAACAGCAGATATGATAAGGCAAAAATAACATTTAAATAGCAAAAGTGAAAAGTGCAAAGTAAATGCAAAGGCTAGCGCTAAGTTCCTATGCCTATGTACTGCCAGTGTTGAGCTACAGTGCCAACTGGCCTCGGCACTTCAGCTATCCCAGCCTTTCTCAGGGGGTGCCAGAGCACATATTAAACTATTTTGCATTTGGAATTTGCTCTGCTCAGTGTCTTTTGAGTGCTGCAGTTTGTTGGGCCAGAGTGTTTATCAAGAACCAGCAGTGCTGCAGTTCAGTGGGTGGGATCCCACAATACCACTGGGCAGCTTTAGCAAGAACCAGCAGTGCCAGTGTTCACTGGGTGGGATCACACAGTCCCACTGAGCAGCTTGTGGGATCACAGAATCCCAGTGAGCAGCTTTAGCAAGAACCAGCAGTGCCGGTGTTCAGTGGGTGGATCACACAATCCCACTGAGCAGCTTCAGCAAGAACCAGCAGTGCTGATGTTCAGTGGGTGGGATCACACGATCCCACTGAGCAGCTAGTGGGATCACAGAATCCCAGTGAGCAGCTTTAGCAAGAACCAGCAGTGCCACTGTTCAGTGGGTGGGATCCCACAATATCACTGGGCAGCTTTACAGAACCAGCAGTGCCAGTATTCAGTGGGTGGGATCACACAATACCACAGGGCAGCTTTAGCAAGAACCAGCAGTGCCAGTGTTCAGTGGGTTGGATCACAAAATACCACAGGGCAGCTTTAGCAAGAACCAGCAGTGCCAGTGTTCAATGGGTGGATCACACAATCCCACTGAGCAGCTTCAGCAAGAACCAGCAGTGGCGATGTTCAGTGGGTGGGATCACACAATCCCACTGAGCAGCTTGTGGGATCACAGAATCCCAGTGAGTAGCTTTAGCAAGAACCAGCAGTGCGGTGTTCACATGGTAGGCAGCATCACACAGGGCCACAGAGGATTACGCAAAAGTGGGTGGTAATGATGTTTGGTGGGTGGGATTACAGAGTTCCAAGAGAAGCTTTAGCAACAGCTGTCTCTCTTCCATGAAGATGTCACGATGGCAGTATTAAGTTTGGTGCCTTGCACCGAGAAATCGGCCCTTTCACGTAAACACACTGTCTCAACAAAGTGCAGCACTCAAAAACACACTGAGCAAAACTGAAAATGCACACTAGTCTAATATGTGCTCAGATGTCTTCATAAGTGAACAGCAGATATGATAAGGCAAAAATAACATTTAAATAGCAAAAGTGACAAGTGCAAAAAGTAAATGCAAAGGCTAATGCCCAAGTTCCTGTGGCTATTATCTGCTCGTGTTAAGCTACAGTGGCAACTAGCCTCGGCACTTCAGCTTTCCCAGCCATTCTCAGGGGTGTCTGAGCACATATTAAACTATTTAGTATTTTGGATTTTGCTCAGCTCATTGTCTTTTGAGTGCTGCAGTTTGTTGGGCCAGAATGTTAAGCAAGAACCAGTAGTGCGCTGTTCAGTGGGTGGGAACACACAATCCCACTGAGCAGCTTTGCAAGAACCAGCAGTGCCAGTGTTCAATGGGTGGATCACACAATCCACTGAGCAGCTTGTGGGATCACAGAATCCCAGTGAGCAGCTTTAGCAAGAACCAGCAGTGCAGATGTTCAGTGGGTGGGATCACACAATCCCATTGAGCAGCATGTGGGATCCCAGAATCCCAGTGAGCAGCTTTAGCAAGAACCAGAAGTGCCGATGTTCAGTGGGTGGGATACACAATCCACTGAGCAGCTTTAGCAAGAACCAACAGTGCCAGTGTTCAATGGGTGGATCACACAATCCCACTGAGCAGCTTTAGCAAGAACCAGCACTGCCAGTGTTCAGTGGGAGGGATCACACAAACCCGCTGAGCAACTTTAGCAAGGAACAGTAGTGCCAGTGTTCAGTGGTTGGGATCACAGAACCCACTGAGCAGCTTTAGCAAGAACCAGCAGTGCCAGTGTTCAGTGGGTTGGATCACAAAATACCACAGGGCAGCTTTAGCAAGAACCAGCAGTGCCAGTGTTCAATGGGTGGATCACACAATCCCACTGAGCAGCTTCAGCAAGAACCAGCAGTGACGATGTTCAGTGGGTGGGATCACACAATCCCACTGAGCAGCTTGTGGGATCACAGAATCCCAGTGAGTAGCTTTAGCAAGAACCAGCAGTGCCGGTGTTCACATGGTGAGCAGCATCACACAGGGCCACAGAGGATTACGCAAGGTGGGTGGTAATGATGTTTGGTGGGTGGGATTACAGAGTTCCAAAGAAGCTTTAGCAACAGCTGTCTCTCTTCCATGAAGATGTCACGATGGCAGTATTAGAGTTTGGTGCCTTGCACCAAAGAAATCGACCCTTTCCGCGTAAACACTGTCTCAACAAAGTGCAGCACTCAAAAACACACTGAGCAAAACTGAAAATGCACACTAGTCTAATATGTGCTCAGATGTCTTCATAAGTGAACAGCAGATATGATAAGGCAAAAATAACATTTAAATAGCAAAAGTGACAAGTGCAAAAAGTAAATGCAAAGGCTAATGCCCAAGTTCTTGTGGCTATTATCTGCTCGTGTTAAGCTACAGTGGCAACTAGCCTCGGCACTTCAGCTTTCCCAGCCATTCTCAGGGGGGGTGTCTGAGCACATATTAAACTATTTAGCATTTTGGATTTTGCTGTGCTCATTGTCTTTTTGAGTGCTGCAGTTTGTTGGGCCAGAATGTTAAGCATGAACCAGTAGTGCAGCTGTTCAGTGGGTGGGAACACACAATCACACTGAGCAGCTTTAGCAGAACCAGCAGTGCCAGTGTTCAATGGGTGGATCACACAATCCCACTGAGCAGCTTGTGGGATCACAGAATCCCAGTGAGCAGCTTTAGCAAGAACCAGCAGTGCCACTGTTCAGTGGTGGGATCACAATACCACTGGGCAGCTTTAGCAAGAACCAGCAGTGCCAGTATTCAGTGGGTAGGATCACACAATACCACAGGGCAGCTTTAGCAAGAACCAGCAGTGCCAGTGTTCAGTGGGTTGGATCACAAAATACCACAGGGCAGCTTTAGCAAGAACCAGCAGTGCCAGTGTTCAATGGGTTGATCACACAATCCACTGAGCAGCTTCAGCAAGAACCAGCAGTGGCGATTTTTCAGTGGGTGGGATCACACAATCCCACTGAGCAGCTTGTGGGATCACAGAATCCCAGTGAGTAGCTTTAGCAAGAACCAGCAGTGCCGGTGTTCACATGGTAGGCAGCATCACACAGGGCCACAGAGAGGATTAAGCAAAGAATGGGTGGCAATGATGTTTGGTGGGTGGGATTACAGAGTTCCAAAGAGAAGCTTTAGCAACAGCTGTCTCTCTTCCATGAAGATGTCACGATGGCAGTATTAGAGTTTAGTGCCTTGCACCAAAGAGAAGTCGGCCCTTTCACGTAAACACACTGTCTCAACAAAGTGCAGCACTCAAAAACACACTGAGCAAAACTGAAAATGCACACTAGTCTAATATGTGCGCAGATGTCTTCATAGGTGAAAAGCAGATATGATAAGGCAAAAACAACATTTAAATAGCAAAAGTGACAAGTGCAAAAAGTAAATGCAAAGGCTTATGCCGAAGTTCCTATGGCTATTATCTGCTCGTGTTAAGCTACAGTGGCAACTGGCCTCGGCACTTCAGCTTTCCCAGCCATTCTCAGGGGGGTGTCTGAGCACATATTAAACTATTTAGCATTTTAGATTTTGCTCTGCTCATTGTCTTTTGAGTGCTGCAGCGTTTCTTGGGCCAGAGTGTTTAGCAAGAACCAGTAGCGCCGCTGTTCAGTGGGTGGGAACACACAATCCCACTGAGCAGCTTTAGCAAGAACCAGCAGTGCCAGTGTTCAGTGGGTGGATTCACAATCCACTGAGCAGCTTGTGGGATCACAGAATCCCAGTGAGCAGCTTTAGCAAGAACCAGAAGTGCCGGTGTTCAGTGGGTGGGATCGCACAATCCCACTGAGCAGCTTTAGCAAGAACTGGCTGTGCTGGTGTTCACTGGGTGGGATCACACAACCCACTGAGCAGCTTTAGCAAGAACCAGCAGTGCCAGTGTACAGTGGGTGGGATCACACAATCCCACTGAGCAGCTTCAGCAATAATCAGTGGTGCCAGTGTTCACTGGGTGGTACCACACAATCCCACTGAGCAGCTTTAGCAATAACCGGCAGTGCCGGTATTTGATCGGTGGGATCACACAACCCACTGAGCAGCTTTAGCAAGGACCAGCACTGCCAGTGTTCAGTGGGAGGGATCACACAAACCCACTGAGCAACTTTAGCAAGGAACAGTAGTGCCAGAGTTCAGTGGGTGGGATCACAGAACCCACTGAGCAGCTTTAGCAAGAACCAGCAGTGCCAGTGCTCAGCGGGTGGGATCTCACAATCCTACTGAGCAACTTTAGCAAGAACCAGTAGTGCCAGTGTTCAGTGGGTGGGATCACACAACCCACTGAGCATCTTTAGCAAGAACCAGCAGTACCAGTGTTCAGTGGGTGGGATCACACACGATCCCATTGAGCAGCTTGTGGGATCACAGAATCCCACCATCTAGCAAAATAGTAACTGTAAGCATATTGTGGCAACCATCTAGCAATATAATGACTGAAAGCATGTTGTGGCAATCATCTGGTAATATAGTGACTGTAAGCATGTTGTGACATCCATCTAGTAATATAGTGACTGTAAGCATGTTGTGACATCCTTCTAGTGATATAGAGACTGTAAGCAATTTGTGCTATCCATCTAATAATATAGTGACTGTAAGCAATTTGTGATATCCATCAAGTAATATAGTGACTGTAAGCATGTTGTGGTAACCATCTAGTAATATATTGACTGTAAGCAATTTGTGATATCCATCTAGTAATATAGTGACTGCACGCATGTTGTGACATCCATCTAGTAATGTAGTGACTGTAAGCATGTTGTGGCAACCATCTAGTAACATAGTGACTGTAAGTAATTTGTGATATCCATCTAGTAATACAGTGACTGTAAGCAATTTGTGACATCCATCTAGTAATATAGTGACTGTAAGCATGTTGTAGCAACCATCTAGTAATATAGTGACTGTAAGCAATTTGTGATATCCATCTAGTAATATAGTAACTGCAAGCAATTTGTGATAACCATCTAGTAATACAGTGACTGTAAGCATGTTGTGGCAACCACCTGGTAGTATAGTGACTGTAAGCATGTTGTGCCATCCATCTAGTAATACAGTGACTGTAAGCATGTTGTGACATCCATCTAGTAATATAGTGACTGTAAGCATGTTATGGCAACCATCTAGTAATATAGTGACTGTAAGCATGTTGTGGCAACCATCTGATAGTATAGTGACTGCAAGCATGTTGTGACATCCATCTAGTAATATAGTGACTGTAAGCAATCTGTGATATCCATCTAGTTATATAGTGACTGTAAGCAATTTTTGATATCCATCTAGTAATATAGTGACTGTAAGCAATTTGTGACATCCATCAAGTAATATAGTGACTAAGCATGATGTAGTAACCATCTAGTAATATATTGACTGTAAGCAAGTTGTGATAACCATCTAGTAATATAGTGACTGTAAGCATGTTGTGACATCCATCTAGTAATATAGTGACTGTAAGCATGTTGTGACATCCATCTAGTAATATAGTGACTGTAAGCATGTTGCGGCAACCATCTAATAATATAGTGACTGTAAGCAATTTGTGAATGCATCTAGTAATATAGTGACTGCAAGCATGTTGTGGCAACCATCTAGTAATATACTGACTGCAAGCATGTTGTGGCAACCTATCTAGTAATATAGTGACTGCAAGCATGTTGTGGCAACCATCTAGTAATATACTGACTGTAAGCATGTTGTGGCATCCATCTAGTAATATAGTGACTGTAAGCATGTTGTGGAAACTATCTAGTAATATAGTGACTGCAAGCATGTTGTGGCAGCCATTCTTCTCATGAACATCCACATACAGCCTTGGGCAATTGCCTGAAGTAGTTTATGTGAAAAGGGAATTATTGGCCAGGGTACCAGAGAAGAACCCCAATTCTTATGAAAAACAGATCAAACTCAGGGAGGGCTGGGAAGAATGAATGATGTGTTGATTTATTCCTATTTTTCCCATTTTTGTAATGGAAAGTTAGTCAGACTGTGATCTTTTTCCATCCTGAATTTAAATAACATTCTGAATCTTACTCGACAGCTTACCACCTTTACTCTTTTTCATAAACTTGGCTTAGATATCTTTTTTTCTACAAGATGCTAGATTATGGTCCTACTCAGATACTGAGAAAGCCCACTGGGCCTCACCGAAGACTCTCTTTTTGGTCAACTGGGAAGATATGCTCTGGAGATGGCATTGTTTTTCCTCATATTAGTATAAAGGACAAAATGATTAGATATTGTTCCAGGATGGCCATTATTGTTTGACATATGCCTGCATTTGTTACAACTATGCTTAATCAATATATGGAACCCTAGACTAAAGCAGCCAGCACTAATCTTTCTAAAATCATACACCCTTTCCAATTGTGACTAAACGAGTGATATGGGGAGAATACTTTTACTTTGGCCTGACTCATGAAACATTGAAACATAGAAAGTGATGGAAGATAAGGACTGCTAGGCCCATCTAGTCTGCCCATATCCTTATCTTTATTAGCTGCCACTGGCCCTCCTTGGACATCGGCTTTAGCCTCTCCTTCCTACCACTAGGGTTCCCTTATGCCTGTGCCATGCATGTTTAAATTTCCGCACTGTGCTTGCTCTCACCACCTACTGTGGCAGGTTATTCCATGCACCTATCACCCTTTCTGTGAAAAATCTTCCTCACATTTCCCTTATCCTACCCTGCAATCTCATATCATGCCCCTCTATTCTTGTACTTTTCCTATACTGAAAGATGTCACCCCTTGCACCTTGTTTATGCCTTTAAGATACTTGAAGGTTTCTATTATGTCTCCCAGCTCCCTCCTTTCCTCCAGTGAACACATATTGAGGTCTTTAATCTTTCCCCATATGTTTTCTGGTGCAAGCCCTGTACCACCTTAGATGCCTTTCTCTGAACTGCCTCCACCCTGTCTATGTCCTTGCAAACATGTGGCCTCCAGAACTGTACACAGGTAAATAACACTGTGGAGTTAGCACTAGGAAGTGGTGCTACCATACTAAAACTCATAATGCCAAACGATCAGGTTGGTGGCATTTGCTAATAAAATGAACTTTTAATAGACATGTACCCTTGTATTAATGAGGTGTGTGTATTCTACTTTGGTGTTTTTATAACTGTACACAGTACTCCAGATGAGGCCTCACCAGTGTTCTATATAGTGGAATCACCACCTCCCTCCTTCTGCTACCTACACATCCAAACATGCCACTGACCCTCCCTACAGCCTTTGTACACTGCTAGGCCACCTTCAGGTCATCTGAAATAACCCCCTGATCCCTTTATTCCCTGGTGACCATCAGCAACTCCCACCACCCATCTTGTAGCTCTTTCTAGGGTTCCTGCATCCCAGGTGCATGATTTTGCACTTCTTCTCATTGAACTTCAACTGCCACATCTCAGACCATTTTTCTAGCTTTCCTAGGTCCCTCCTCATTTTCTCCACCCTATCTGGAGTGTTTATCCTGTTGTTGCAGATCTTAGTGCCATCTGCAAACAGGCAAACCTTCCCTTCCAGCCCTTCTGTTGTTGAGCAGAAAAGTGCACCTTTGCTCCACCATGCAGTCTTGCCCACGCAAATCACCACTATTGACAGCACAGTAAATATTAATACATATCCACTACATTTTATCACTGTATCATATGGCGGCAAACATATTAGATTAAGGAATATATCACTATATGCAATTAAACAACTATGTAGGAAAAATATACCAAAAAGAATCAGGCAAGTCAAAAATAATATGATTATTAGTCAGTTTGGTAGTCTGAAACAGGCAGAGTTGATAATGCATAAAATACCAGAGCTCGGTTTAGGCCCAAAACATACAAATGCAAGCAGAACCAGTAGACATGCACTGAAACTGAAAGAAGGTGCAGGAGAAGGGGAACCATTAGAAAGCATTATGTAACACAGCGGGTAATACATGACATAGTGTACTCGGTGAGGTTAAGGAAGGCAGCACTCTTCAGGCTTCAGGGAGGATGACTAGAAATATTCCTGCAAGGGAATAACATTGGGGATTACATAGCCTGAGAGGGGCTGCCATCCTACTGATAAGCTTGGATGTGTTGATACTCAAATTGGGTAGAGCCAGTGCTGTGCAGCAGAAAGGGTGGACAAGTTAGAATGTAAGTCCCTCTTTCATCACAATACTGTTACTGTGTTACCACCGCATGTGCTGTGTCAGACACCTGCTACGATGACTGCCCACTAATTAGTGCACAAAAACAATGAACAAGAAGGATGACTCGAAATATTCCTGCAAGGGAATAACATTGGGGATTACATAGCCTATGATGGGCTGCCATCCTACTGATAAGCTTGGATGTGTGTCAATACTCAAATTGGGGAGAGCCAGTGCTGTGCGGCAGAAAGGGTGGACAAGTTAGAGTGTAAGTCCCTCTTTCATCACAATAATGTTACTGTGTTACCACACGCATGCTGTGTCAGACACCTGCTCTGGTGACTGCCCACTAATTATTGCACAAAAACAGTGAAGAAGAGGATGGCGGTATCCATTGTTAGATGGAGAATGAGTTACAATCGTCAGTTAAACAAACAAAACTAGCTCGTAGGTGTTGACAGAGACCAGATCATCTTCCTGCTACTGGTCTACTCTACCATATATCTCTGTCAACAGCCCAATCATGTGTTTTGTGGCAAGCAGTGCACAGTACCCCCTTAAGTGAACAACTCTTGGTTAAAAGACAAAAGAACCTCTGTGCATAGCACCTGAGGGCAATAGACCGGACTGCATGGTGGAGCAATGGTGCATTTCTGCTGCTCAACAACAGAAGGGCTGGAAGGGGAAGGTTTGCCTGTTTGCAGATGACACTAAGAACTGCAACAGGGTAAACTCCTGTTGTCTATCTTTATCTATCTCATGGCAGTATTTGTATGTCACAGTCATGTCCCCTCCCTTCCTTTTTCCTCAACCTCTCCCTTCTCTGCTGTCACTGAATTTGTCTAGCTATCCTTCTCTGCACTGCCTCCACCCTATCTTGAAGCAGTAACTCTGCAGGGCCTCACTGTGACAAATGTTTCAAACACCTCTGAAGTGTAATAGCTGGCTCTCTGAAAACAAACATATCAAAATGCCTTTTTTATTCACTGCATGGTTGTGTCCACTCTGCTGGATTTCAGCTAGGTCAAATCACCACGTACTATTTGACAGTGATAGCTTTGTAGCATTCTGTCTCCACAGAAATATTAAATTACTATCACTTGTAATTATATTTTAAAGCAAAGGAACTGCATACTTGTGTTAATATGGTGGAAAACAAACTCTTGAGCAGTTAAACTTAGACTTTTCCAGGGTAGGGATGACCACTGAAGGATAGAGAAACAATGTTACAGTAGGTCATTGAGAACTGTTAGACTAAATTGTATGACACAAATTCTAAGGTTTGAACAAAGGTCTTGCATTGTTTTCGTTCTGTCTAAATAACATATTTTATATATATATATGTATATATATATGTGTGTATATATATACAGTGGCGTAAAAAAGTATTTGCCCCCTTCCTGATTTTCTCTATTATTGCATATTTGTCACACTGGATGTTTTCCGGTCTTTAGAGAAAATATAATATTAGATAAAGGGAACCTGAGTGAACAAATAACACTTGTTTTTTTTTTTAATTTCACTTATTTAATGAAAAAAAGTTAACCAACACCAACTGGCACTGTGTGAAAAGTAATTGCCCACTTACATAATAACTGGTTATACCACATTTAGCTGCAATGACTGCAACCAAACACTTCCTATAATTCAATATCAGTCTTTCACATCGCTGTGGAGGAATTTAACCCATCTCTTCCTCGCAGAACTGCTTTAATTCAGTAACATTTGGTAGGTTTTCGAGCATGAACTGCTTCGTTTCAGATCTCTGCTACAGCATCTCTATTGGGTTTAAGTCTGGACTTTGACTAGAGCCACTCCAAAACTTTAATTTACTTCTTTTAGCCATTCTGATGTGGACTTGCTTTTGTGTTTTGGATCATTGTCTTGCTGCATGACCAACTACGCTTCAGCTTCAGCTGACGGAAGAATGACTGGACATTCTCTTAAGAATTTTCTGGTACAGACCAGAATTCATGGTTCCTATTAATTATGGCAAGTCATCAGGTCCTTAAGCAGCAAAGCATCCCCACACCATCACACTACCACCACCATGTTTGACTGTTGGTATGGTGTTCTTACTGTGGAATGCTGTGTTTGCTTTACGCGAGACATTATGGGATCCATGTTGTCCAAAAGTTCCACTTTGGACTCATCTGTCCATAGAACATTTTCCCAAAGGCTTGTGGATCATCCAGGTGCTTCTTGGCAAATGAGAGACGAGCATTTATGTTCTTCTTAGTTAGCAGTGGTTTCCGCCTTGCTACTCTCACATGAAGCCCATTTTGCCCAGTCTCTTTCTGATTGTGGAGTCATGAACACTGACCTTAGCTGAGGCAAGAGTAGCCTGCAGTTCTTTAGATGTTGTTTTAGGATCCTTTGAGACTTCTTGGATGATTTTACACTGCACGTGGAGTAATTTTGGCAGGCCGCCCACTCCTGGGAAGGTTCACTACTGTTCCAAGTGTTCTCCATTTGGAATTATAGCTCTCACTGTGGTTCGATGGAGTCCAGAGCCTTAGAAATAGCTTTGTAACCCTTCCAGACTGATAGAGGGCAACATTTTTTTCTGATCTTTTCAGAACTTCCTGATCTGGCAGCATAATGTGCTTGTTGAATCTTTGTGCTGGCAACGGACTCTGATGGTAAGGGCCAAATAAGTGAGGTTTATATTGAGCAGGGCTGGCTGTAATCAAGCCTGGCTGTGTTCAATCAGCTGACTCTAATTATCCCTTTAATTGGGTTGATTTAACTAGGGCATACTTTTTCACACAGTGCCAGTTGGTGTTGGTTAACTTTTTTCATTAAATAAATGAAATAAGTAAAAAAGAAAGTGTTATTTGTTCACCAGGTTCCCTTATCTAATATTATATTTGGTCTAAAGACCTGAAAACATCCAGTGTGACAAATATGCAATAATAGAGAAAATCAGGAAGGGGGCAAATACTTTTTCACGCCACTGTATATATATGTATATATATATATATATATATATATATATATATATTTCATTCTTGAGGTGCCTATTTCTCTGTAGCTGAGCAGCAATGACATTGTAGACTCTTATCACAGGAAGAGAACAGCAGAAAATTTAAGATTGTACTCTGCATATAGATACAGTTGACTTGTAAAAATAAAATAATGTTCATGAGAATGGATTGACATCTCTTCTAGTTATACTACATATAAAAAAAAAACCATAAGGGACATCTTAAACAAGCCCTGACCAGAGCCAAGATGGCTACTTTATTAATCTGATGAGAAATATACAACTAATGTGTGGCTTTAATTGTCTGAATAGTCAGAGCACAAATATTGTTAAATAGAATGTTTTAACTGTGTGATTTACCCATGACACTCCCAGCATGCACACTCTCCTGGACCAGATTCGCTTGCTTTGGGGCAGCACTGTGTTGCTACACTGGCACAGACTGGAGATGAAGCTGAAGGTGTAGGTTTCCTCAAATGAGGATTGTGAGGATTTTGCTCGGTTTTTCTCAGACAGAGTGTCTTTGATTTGGCAGGAGGCTTCTTCAGCCAGCAATACCATTGCTGACAGTGGTCGCCAGTTGTGTGCTGAGTGCACTCTGTCTCAGTTGGGGAGAGTTTAGGCCAGTGGAGGTCCATGAGGGTTACTGAGGTGGCAGTCAACTTGGAAGCATACCTTTTGTGAGCTGAACCCAGGTATGGTTTCTTAATGAGATGCATTGACTCTGTTGGCTGGTGTTTGCCCCTGATTGTCCGGGTGCTCCTTGAGTAAGGGTGTCTTCCCAGATGCCTTGAAGGAGGCCCTGGGTGAGACCCCAAAAAGAAATCTTCTGGACCCGGAGGTCAGGGCAAATTACCATCTATCTCTCCAATCTCCATTTTGGGGAAGATTGTCGAGAAAGGTGGTATCGCTTCAGTTGGAGGAACACCTTATAACTCATGAGTTATTTGATCCTTTCCAGTCGGCTTTTTGGGGCAGACATAGTGCCGAAACTCACGTTAGTTTGAGTGCAAAATGACCTCCTCAGGGCTAGAGACCGAGGGACAAGACAATTCTTGTTCTCCTTTATCTCTCATCAGCATTTGATACTGTGGACCATTGTGTGCTGCTTTCGCCTAAGGGGGAGTTGCTAAGGACTCCCGGTAATGTCATCAAGTGGTTTGAGTCCTTTCTCACCAATAGGAGACAGCGGGTTGTGATGGGAAATTTCTCATCTACATCCTGCCCCTTTTATGTGGAGTCCCTCAGGGTTCGATACTGGCCCCAATGTTGTTCGCAGTATACATGCTGCCCCTGTGGGGAATCATTAGGAAGTATGGTCTGAGTTTTCATTGCCATGCTGATGATACTCAGCTATACTTATCCTTTGCCACAGGAACATCAAACGCAGTGGTTGTGTTAAATATCTGTCTGGCTGAGATTAGCGACTGGATGGCCACTAGCTGGCTATGACTGAACCCCGACAAGACTGAGGTATTGGTAGTGGAGTCGAACAGAGTTTGTGATGGGATGGCCTCTGACTCTGCAACTGGACTTGTGCTAGGATCTGCGTCATTGATGGCCTCCCCTTGGGTGCGAAATCTTGGGGTGATTCTCGACAGGAATTTGTCCATGGAGGCTCAAATTTCTTCCGTGGTATGTTCCTGTTTCTTCCATCTTAGAAACATTGCCAGGATTAAGCCCCTTGTTCCGTCTCTGGACCTCCCTACCTTGATACATGCCTTAGTCACTTCTAGGCTTGACTACTGTAATGCTCTCTATCTCGGGGTCTTTGGGGGCTCTCTCCGAGACTGCAGCTAGGTCTAAAAGCTGCTGCCTGGCTTTGTCCGGGCAAGTAAATTTACGTCACATTGCTACTCCTGTGTTCGTGGTGCACTGGCTGCCTGTCAGGTAGAGATGCTCTTCAAGGTGGGTTTTCTCACCTATAAGCCCCTACACAGGAAGGGCCCTGGTTACCTGTCAGTTCTCCTGGTACCTTCTTCCTCTACCCGGAATCTCCGCTCTTCTAGTGGTGGCCTCCTAAATGTTCCAAGAGTGAGGTTAAAGTCTGCAGACAACCGAGCCTTTAGTGTTGCCGATCCTGCTTTTTGGAACTCTTTGCCAGCAGTAGTTAGGGAGGCCCCCACTATAATTGCCCTCAAGGTTCGCCTGAAGACCTTCTTATTTATGCAAGCTTTTGGGGTGTAATTCTGTTCATTTTTTTTTTATATGTTTTTAAATTTGTTGTAAATTTTATGATTATACGGTATGAAATGCTGTTAAGTTTTTGTACGGCACCCAGAGCCTTCAGGATTGGGCGTCTTTTTAAATAAATGTGACCTGACCTGACCTTACCTGCTATCAGTGGTACAACTCTGATCCTCAGGTGATCACACACAGGAACTCTGACATTCTGATGTTCTCTGTCATGGTGTGGCAGGTCAGTCAAGGGAAGGGGTTCAGTTGAGCTCCCCCAGCACTGCAAGTGAATCTCATATTTAGTTAAAACCTTCTCTGTTGAGTGGGCACTAACACATTTTTCCGTTTTTATGTTTGCTTGTGCACATGCGCAAAAACATATTGCAGCAGCTTGCTCAATATCGACATACCAATTTATTATTTCCTGGGGTACATTTTTTTTTTTGCTGCTACTAGAAATCTCTCCAGATACGTTGTCAAGATTTGCTTATTTTCTGAATTGAACATGTGAACCAAGAAACGAGTTGGAATGATATAAGATGCAATATATTTTGCCAAATATTTCTTCTTTATAGATTCATACCATTGACATCTCATCAAGATGTGATGGAGGTCCTTGAGGCAGTATAGTACAGTGGGTTAAGGCTCTGAGCTACAGATTTGGAGACCTGGGTTTGAATCCCACAGCTGCCTAGGTGCATACTGTGTGATCCTGAGCAAGTCACTTAACCTCCTTCTGTTCCCAGGTTGCATCTGGAAACAAACTTCAGCTTAGTGTACTACTCCTGGTTAAACAATGTTCCCTTTCCCATTGTTTAAATTCTGGTTGTTGGGGTCCAGTAGTGTCTAAAATCCATCTATATACCTCTTTCCTATTACTTTGAGCAATTTTTCTGTTCATGATTTTCCACTTATGTAATTTCTGGAAGGTATTTTATACCCTTCAGTAAACTCAAACCTGCTGTTACCTTTGGAAATTCCTGAACCCATTTACTAATAGCCATCCCTAGAATATTCCAGCCTCATTTTACTGCTACAGTCTTTTGCATTGTAAACAGATTACTTAATTTGTTTTGCCAAAATAGGGTATGGAAAAAAAATTATTGAATGTAACATATTTAACTCCCCCTTTCCAATGTCCAGATATGTGATCTCCTTTTTTATTGGGTTCAATCGACTCCATCATAGCAGTTGAAAGAAAATACTCATTAATTTAGTTTCAAAGCTATATGCCAATGGAAAAAAAACTTACTTATATACAGAAAGCAGGGCAGTAAAAACTACTTAATCACAAACACCCTCTTACATTTGGACATTTTCCGACCTTTCCACTGCACCACTTTACTTTTCCCCTCCTGTAACGCTTTTTCCCAGTTATATTTTCCCATGTTCCCTGGGCCATAATAGACTCCCAAGATTTTTGTAGACTCATTCTTCAATTGAATGCCCTGTAAATCCATGCCAACAGCCACATTCCCTAACTACAACCCCTTAGATTTTTCCTTTTTAAATTGTGACCCTGAAACATGAGAACATTTATTCACAGCCTCCATCAACTCTTTCACTTCCTCATTTTTAGTTAACAAAAACCACAACATCATCTGCATATGCACTTAGTTTAACTACATTACCATCTTGATTTCCTTTTATACCCTGTATACAGTATTTCCCATTACGTTCCTTAAAAAGGTCAATAATCAATACATACAAAATGGGGCTTAAGGACAACCCTGTCTGACCTCTGCTCCTATCTTTATTGGCACCCCACCCTGCTATTTCTGGTGTAATATGTATGTTCATCATTAATTGTACCCAGCTTATAAAAATAGAGAATACCATAATGATGTAGCTCTTTAAACAGGTAATCATGGTTAACCCTATCAAATGCTTTGTTTTGATCCAAGGACAAAATACACCCACTCAGGTCCTGTTCATTACCAAATTCAAATACATCTCTTAAAACTGCAAAATTCTCCTGACTATTTCTATGTGGGATGGCACATGTCTGAACCAGGTGTATTAGGCCCGTAGCAACTCTTCTCAATGTTTTTGCAGTACTTGAGCTAGAATCTTAAAATCTGCATTAAGCACACTAATAGGTCTACAGTAGCCTATCACAGTCCTCTCCCCCGCTTTATGTATGCAAATTATCAAACCCAATGTAAACTGCGCTAGAATTTTTTCTGAGCTAAAAAAGAAATTAAAGACCCGGACCAAAAAATCTGCCAACATAGAAGCAAATGTTTTATAAAATCATTAGGGATCCCATCAGCTACTGGTACTGCCCCAGATTTTAGTGACAGTATTACTTCCAGAATCTCTTGGTAAGAAATGTGGTCCCTTCCAGCACCTCAGCTCCCCCTGTAACCTAGGTACTTGGGTATCAGATAAGTAATGATCAGTCTCAATTTCTGATATATGACTTTCTTACATAGACTCTCTTAGGTACTCTCTACTATTTCCCTTATCCCTTCCATTTGTTCCATAACCTCCCCCTGCTTATTTTTTAAACTGGAAAATCTAGATTTATTTTTCCTTTCCTTACAGGCCTTGCAAGGGTCAAAAAAGTGTGTTTTTTTGTGTTCCCAAACTGAATTCAGTATGTAATGTTGCTGATATATCATATTAAACAACTCGCATTTTATTCTTAATAACCAAGATTTGTTCCAACAGGTCATCTCTACTCTCATAAATGGCCTCCAATAATTTATACAGCTGCCCTCTTAAACTTATATACTGCACTAAATTCATCTTTGCTCTGGCTTTACCATAATCTTGTAACCATTTAGCAACATCACTTTCAGTATCTACCCACCATTAATAGATACCCTCACACAACCCTATCACTGAAGCCCTAGCAACAAATAGGGATGCAACTCTGATTTTCACTTCTGGTTCCAACAAACAAGTAGTATTCATTTTCCATCTGCCTGAAGGATGTACAATACCTGTCTCTGTACTAACCACTGTCTTAATAAGAAGGTAGTATGAAAATTCTAGTGGAATCACCGCGGTATTAATAACCTGTATACATTTAGAAAAAAGCATAGTCTATCTCTGTGCACAAAGGACCTCTCAAGTAGGTATATTTAATAGGGGTTGAGCATTACAAAAGCTACCCTGCAGCTCTGCCACTTCAACACAATTTAGAAGAGCAGTTGAATCACAATAGGAATTTTCCCCACTTGTCTGTGTTCTTTTATTGCTAAGGAACAGTTTAAGTCTCCCATAAGAACACACTTCTGGCAGTTGCTAAATATGGTTGAATCTCCTTCCAAAGTTGAACTCTTTCCACTTTAATCTGAGGGCCATGAACACTATAAAGTGACTGGGTTGGTTATACCATCCTCATCAATAAGTAACATCCTGCCAGGTTTTAAATCAACAATTTATTGAAACTTGAGAGTGGACCAGTGATTAAATACCAACACCATCACCCTAGCCGAGCAAAGGACCAATGAGATGGGCCCTTACCCAGGTCTGTTGGGCATATGCTACCATAGCAAACCAAATTAAACCATGTTTCCTATAAGAAAATAACTTCACAAAGAGTAGGGGAAAGTTTTATTATATCTGCACAACAAAGAAATTCAAACAGAAATGCTATACACATTAGTCAAAAAAATACTAATAAGCATGTGTCAATAAAATATGAACCAGGAGAAACAGAAACATAAATGAACAAAAAAAAATCATACTTTGTTAGAATCAGCACCTAGACTGCAGGTGAGGTGGAAAAATATAACAATTCATCCTATTTTGTCTTTCAAAAATGGCATTGCTTTCCACCATGCTATCCATTCATCATACCTTAAATGTTGCTTCTCATACATACATTGGTTTATTAAGTCCTGCTCAATTCTTTCTACTACACATTTCCGGTCTTTATAAACTTGCTGCAAAACACAATTACACCTAAACTGCCATTAAATAAATTTAAACGTGGCAAAAAAGTCTTAGAAACCCTTTATCAAAGTTAGTTAGTGAACATTAAAAACCCTACCACTTCCACGTATGTCACATTTTTGGGTCCTTCCATCTTATTGCTAAGCTTTCCACACTTCTTGTACATAGGGGCAATGTATTAAAAATGAGACATAGATTTCTCCTGGGCCACACAAGATTGTCTAGGACACATTCTTTCAGACTGACTCTTGTGTTTGGCATTACTTTTTACACTGAGCCTACCATGACTACACAACCATGAAACATCCCATATTCTGGGCAGAATTATTTTATCCTGCAAGACCTTTAGTACCTTCCCATGATGTATATCTGGTATGCCTTTAAACTCAGAGGAGATAGCATGTGCCTGTGCTTGTATTATGGAGTATATTGATTTACTAGATTTGGACACAATCTGTTCAGGTAGGAGTTTCCATTTTTTATTCTTTTTGACTACTTGTTGAAAATATGCAGGCAAGCTTTCACGAGGAAGGCATTCCTCCCTGTAAAGACTATACTCCACACAAGGCCTCAACCAATAATCTGCAAACAACACCCAGACTTTAATTTGTGGTCTAGTTAAGTTTAATATATTTCTTGGAAAAAAAAGTACTATAATAGAAGGAAATAGATTTACAAAATGTAAACCACCTTGAGCAATGGGCAAATAAAGTATGTCCCTTTTGATAGGGTTCAGCCTGCTGCACCAAACAATTTGGAAAAATAAGCTTAAGAGTGTTGTTTCCAGGTTTTGAGGTATAGGGTACACTACACTATGGTATAGAAAAAGAGGGAGTAAGAAGGTTTTAACCATCATTACCTTCTTTCGTTTCGTCTGCTGCCAAGTTTTTCAAATAGCCACCTTTTTTTTTGCAATGTCTAATTTTTCAGTCCAATTTTAAAAGGCATTATCCCCCCTCCCAAACAGTATTCCTAGTACCTTAAAAGGTTTCCTTGAAACTGGTATATCCTGTAGGGCATCAAATAATAGGGTTGAGTCTACTAATTGGATAAACAATACTTTTGTTCTTATTTATGGAGCTCCTGCTATAACAGAATAAGAATCAATTTGATGTAATGCTCTATGTCCTGAGGCACAGTCTGCAATAAAGATACATATATCATCCACATATGCTGCAGTTTTTATCACTAATGAATTATGTTTGTGGTGAAGACCCACTATCAACTCATGCTGATGTAGTAGTTTCATTAGAGGATCTAGACAAAAAACATACAATAAGGGGCTCATTGGACATACCTGTCTCACTCCGTTATCTACAGAGACATATGTTCCCAAAAATCCATTTACCAGTTGTACAGCCATCGCCATTTGGTACAATAACTGAATCCAAGAACAAAATTCAGCTGGGATTCCATATGTTCAAATGACATGTATGATAAAGTGATGTGGCACTCTGTCAAAGGCCTTCTCTTGGTCCAAAGACATAATTTAGCCAGTAATATGATTTTCCTTTCCTGTTCTATTAATTCCCTAATAAGAGGAAGAGTGTCTTAAATAGATCTGCCAGGTATTGAACACATCTGAATTATAGATATTAGAAACATAGAAACATAGACTTTGATGGCAGATAAGGACCGCTTGGCCCATCTAGTCTGCCCATTTTTCTACCTACAGGATAAGCTGCACATCCTAGTTAACCAACAGCCTATTTCTTCTTACCACAAGAATTGCCTTATGTCTGTCCCATGTATTCTTGAATTCTCCCACAGTTTTAGAACCACAACCTCCTCAGGAAGGCTGTTCCATGCATCCACCACCCTCTCTGTGAAAAAATACTTCCTCACATTGCCCTGAACCGCCCCCATCTTTAAATTGTGTCCCTTGTTCATGCACATCTCTTTTCTGAAAGATGCTACCCTCATTGGACTTTGTTGATTCCACTGAGGTACTTAAAAGTTTCTATCATGTCCTCCTCTCCCTTCTTTCCTCAAGGGTATACATATTAAGCTCCTTTAGTCTCTCTCGTATGGCTTCTTGTAGACCCTGCACCAGTTAGTTGCCCTCCTCTGGACTGCCTCTATTCCTGTCTATGTCCTTGCAGTGATGGGGTCTCCAGAACTGGATGCAGTACTCCAGATGGGGTCTCATCAACTATCTGTATAGAGGGATAACAACTTCCAGTTTTCTGCTGGTGATGTCTCTCCCTCTACATCCCAGTATAGCCCCAGCCCTCCCTACTGCCTTCTCACATTGCTTACTAACCTTAAGATCATCTGATATGATTACCCCCAGCTCCCTTTCCATTTTGGTTGTTGTTACTACCTCCCCCCATTGTGTAATCTTCCTGGTTTTTGTTTCCCAGGTGCATTATTTTGCACTTCTTTGCATTGAATCCAAGCTGCCATACTTCTGACCATTCCTCCAACCTTGCCAAGTCCCTTCTCATCCTTTCCATGCCTCTTGTGTATCAACCCTGTTGCAGATCTTTGTGTCCATCTGCAAAGAGGCATACTTTTCCTTCCAGTCCCTCTGCAATGTCACTTATAAAGACATTAAAAAGGACTGGACCTAGTACTGGACCCTGTGGTACCCCACTAGTAACCCCTCTTTCTTCAGAGTGGACTCCATTTACAGTTACCTTCTGTGTCCTGTTGTCCAGCCAATATTTATCCCAGGCTACCACCCTGGGACCCACTCCCAGGCTGGTTAATTTGACAATTAATCTTTGTGTGGGACTGTGTCAAATGCCTTTCTAAAGTCTAAGTAGGCCATGTCACAGCCCCTCCTGGTCTACTACTTTGGTCACCCAGTCAAAGAAATCAATTAGATTTGTCTGACATGACCTTCCCACTGTGAACCCATGCTGCCTTGGGTCCTGTGCCCACTGGCCTCTAGGTACTCAAAAATTATTTCCGTCAGAAGTGATTCCATCACTTTCCTTACCACAGAGGTCAAGCTGACAGGTCTGTAGTTTCCTACCTCTGTCTTGGTCCCACTTTTGTGAAGAGGAACACATCTGCCTTCCTCCATCCTCAGGTACCACACCATCCTCCATGATTTGTTAAAAGGGTAGTCAGTGGTTTCACTAGTTCTCCCTTAATTCATTTAGAATTCTGGGTGAATTCCATCAGGCCCCATTGCTTTCTCCACCTTCAGTTTTAGGAGTTCTTTCAGGACCCTTTCTTCTGTGAAGGACTGGGATCAACCTCCTATCAAGAGTGCTTCTGTTAACTGGATTAGGCACCTCCCCTCCTCCTCTTTGTGAATACTGAGCAGAAATATTAATTCAGTATCACTGCTTTTCACTGTCCCTCTCTGCCCACCCACCGTCCATTCTATTCAGCCTCACTATCCCTCCCTTTGTCTTTCTATGCTCCCCTGATGTACCCATAAAAGGTATTATCCTCTTAAACAAGTTGACTATCTTTTTCCTCAGTTTGGGCCATTGCTATTCTGACTTCCCTTCCTGCCTCCTTCTGCCTTAACTGGTACAGCTCTCTGTCCTGCTCCTTCTGTGTTTCCTTATACTTCCTGAATGCTACCATTTTCTCCCTGACTTTCCCCGCCACCTCTTTTGAGAACCATAGTGACTTTTTCTTTCATTTTGATTTGTTTATTTGCTTCACACAAAGGCTTGTTGCCTCTATGATGGCAGTTTTGATGTTTCCCCATTGTTGCTCCACCCCTCCTTCTAACCTGTTTGCTAGTGCTTTTCTAAGGTACTCTCCCATCTTGCCAAAGTCAACCCTCCTGAAGTCCAGTACCCTCACTTTTGTATGGCTTGACTCTGTAGCTGAGTTTATCGTGAACCACACTGTTTGATGTTCACTTGTTCCCAGATGGCAACCCACTTCTAGATCTGAGATCCTCTCACTGTCCCCATTTGAGAGTATGAGGTCTAAGATTGCTCCCTCATGAGTGGGTTCTGAAACTAGCTGTCTGAGGCATGCCACCTGTAGGGCATCGAGAATGGCCCTGCTCTTGGATGTGGCTGCAGCAAATGTGCTCCAGTTAACATCTGGCATATTCAGGTCTCCCATCAACAGTATCTCCCCTTTCTCTGCCATTGTAAGAATGCCTTCTATCATATCCATGTCCATTCCCTCCCCCTGACATGGGGTCTGTATACAACCCCTGTGCAGATTGTGGTGCCATTTCCAGTCTCTAAGGTGACCCACAGTGCCTCCTCTCCTCCTGTTTACTCTTTTGTTCAGTTGCTTTTATCCTTCCTTTATATAGGAGCTACTCCTCCCCCTCTTCTCCCCTTCCTGTCTCTCCTGTAGGTTATATACCCTAGTATGTTAACATCCCAGTCATGGTTCTCTGTGTACCATGTTTCTGTGACTGCTATGATATCCAGGCATCCCTCTTAAATGTGGAGTGACTTGTGTCAGTCGTGCATTAAGTATTTTCATTAAAATGTTCAAGTCAGTGTTCAATAAACTCAGAGATCTCCAATTGTTATGGTTACTTCTATCATTTTTTCTTTTATGAAGTAAAATTTGGACCTCTATACACATATGAAAATCAATTTTTTGGTTCTGTAAGCACCAATTAAATACTTCTGTAAATATATCCAGAAGAAGAGGACTAAGGGATTTATAGAATTCTGTTAGTAATCCATCTAATCCTGGGGTGGTATCATTTTTTTAGTTTGTTATTGCCTGTTTTACTTCCTTTCTTTGGATGAGTCTAGTAAGTGGTGGAATAAGATCTGCCGGAAGATCTGGTATCTTCAAAGTCTCCAAGAAGTTCAGAATATTATAGTCCTCTATAGTCGAAGATGCATACAAGTTTTTGAAATAATCAGTAACTTCTCTTAAAATCTCAGGTGTGGAGGTAACTAAGGAACCTTCTTGGGATCTAATTCCATTAAAATCCTATCTGATACCTGCTTACTACAGTTATCAAAAACATCACCAAAACCTTTTTTTCCCTTGTGAACAAATCCTATGTTCATTTAACATAGATGCTGCCCTGGAATATTGAAGGGCTTCCACAGCTTTCTTTACAGCCTACACTTGGGAGGTTAGGTAGATTCATTGTGAATTAATAGCAGAATACAATTTTTCCAGTTGAGATCGTAAAGTAAGATATTGCTTATACTGGTTCGCTTATGTGATTTAGAGAATTGTATAACTAAAGTCTTATATTTCATTTTTTGTTTCCACGCACCAAGTGCTTAAGTCATCTATTAACCCAGCCACTGACATACAAGCCTTTAACAACTCCTGAATGGAGTTTAATAAATATTCATTTTCCAATAATGTTATATTGAGCTTCCAATAGCCCTTCCCATGTGGTGTATGTGGCCCTAATTCTAACGTGGTCACCAGGACCACATGATCAGAAGTCACAGTCGGGATGATTCTTGCTTGAGAGACATGTACTGGTTGAGTTGTAAAGACAAAATCTATCCTGGTGTAAAGTTGGCCCTTAAAAAAGTATGTCCTCCTTGTAAATGACATGCCCTATAAGCATCCTGAAGGTTACAGGTAAATAGTATATGCTTAAGACAATTAGTGTCACAAAAATCTTTATCAGTACATGCCCCTCTATCTTTTTTAGTTATGACACAATTAAAATCTCCACCCAAAATTATATGTTTGATGGTGAACAAATATGGTTTAATAGCATTGAAAAATTCTACCCTTTTTTCCTTACTGCATACTGTAAATGTTTACTGCTATCCATGCTGAGTTTTGGTACATAAAATCTAATAGTAATGCCCTCCCAGACTGAATTTCCATCAATCTGGTTATGGAACCCATCACCATGGAACAAAATCCCCACACCATCACAAACATCCACCCCAAAAGAAAAAAAGAGGGCCCCGACACCAAAGCCTTTTAGCAGTTTGAACCAAGGGCAAAGTATTCAATCTAGTGTCCTGTAAAAAGTAAATATCATAGGCCTGATCCTTTAACATGGTGAGGGACACTAGCTGACGCCAAGCATTTTTAATACTGTTGGTATTTAATGTGGCAATACTCAGCTTCAATGTCTGTGACATCTAAGGTAAACAGGGGAGGGGGATCAGGTAATTTTCCCAGATCTAGTGCTCCTCCTAGGCCTAACCCCAAGCCCTTTCATCCTTTCTAAGCCGCTGTAGGTCGTGTGGTATTTTCTTCAGAATCAGAGGACAGAATAGTCTGAGGGGATGTTTCCGAATCTCCTCCATGCTTTGACTCTTGTGACGTTTTGGATAAAGCATCAAACTTATTGCTCAAGGGAATAACACTCTCAAGAGAAGATGCTTTAGCAATTTTGGACCTTGTCCGTGTTTGTCTAAAAGCTCTTCTCTTAGCAGTGGTTCCTATTTCAGAGGGTGGAACAACCGTGTGTTCCTCAGGGGGCATTGTAGAGGTTTCAGATACTACCATTTTCTCCCCCTCCCTTGCAATATCCCTTGCCAGTTCTTGTTCCATGGGAATTTCTTCCTGCACCCTTATGCCCTTTCAGTATTGAGGAGGGGTGGGTGGGGTAGCTGTGTAGAAGCCTTACTGGGGGAGGTCAGGCGGCTCCATGAGGCCAGAGACTGTGATGAGAGGATCAGTACTAGGCTTATGGGTAACAATATCCTTCTTTTGGGCCTCAGTGAGGATAGAGTCCTGATTTGGGTAATCAGTCCTGTTATGCATGGCCCAGGGGCAGGTTCTAAAAGCATGACCTATTTTATCACACAGGTTACATTTCAATTCATTCTGACAATCTGCACTAGAATGACCATAAGAGAGACATAGAAACATAGAATTTGATGGCAGATAAGGCCCGCTTGACCCAGCCAGTCTGCCCATTTCCCTACCTAATGGATAAGCTGCAGATCCTAGTTAACCAGCAGCCTACTTCTTTCTACCCCCACCCCCTAGAATTACCTTATGACTGTCCCATGCATGCTTGAATTCAACCACTATTTTTGACTCCACAACCTCCTCCGGAAGGCCGTTCCATGCATCCACAACCCTCTCTGTGAAAAAATACTTCCTTGCATTACCTCTGAGCCACCACCCCCCCCCACAGACTACATCTAAGGCGATCACAAGCTGAACTCAAATGCATATAAGACCCATGCTTAAAACAAGTCTTTGGCTGGCCTGCATAAAAACAATACCCCCTTTCCCTTCCCAGAAACAAGCTGTTAGGCAAATGAATAGGTCCGATGTTGTTATGTTTTAAGTGGACCCTAAATTTCCACCCCCTGTCCATAGATGCTCTTCTTCAAAAATAGGTTGAGGGGCACCCAAAACTTTATCTTTGTTGTAACCAGTGGGAAATGTCATGTACTGCAACATTTTCATTCCAGAAGAGAACAGTGACCATTTTAATTGCAGGCTTGGTTAAAGGTATTGCTCTGAAAGGCAGCCACAGGGCCGTGTATCATACTTTGTTGTATTTTGCCCCAAATCTGTCTAAACCCTGGGGAGTTTTAAAACTGATATCATAAAGCCTCTCCCCAGATACATGGATTAGGGTGTATATTTCATTAGAAAAAAAAACCCAGAGATGCTTTGATAAGGTGTTTCCCCACATAAAGATGATCTGTAACATTTGGTAGGCCCCCTAGATAGTGCAACTGAACAGCATTTCTTCTCTGCATGGAGGGGGGGGGGGAGTTGACCAGAAAAATTTGTCTTGTCTTCTAAATTCCTCCCATGTTGTCCGTGATTGTTCTCTGGAATCAGTTTGTGAGCCTTGTGGGGTTTGTTTGGTTGATTCTGTGTCCATACGGTCACCCCAAGTGGGGGGGGTAAGTGCTGGGTCTCTCATCCCCTGATGGTGAACTCAACAGTACCAGGAATTTATTTAAATCAGATACTGCAAGGTTATTTTGGACCATGTCTTCTGAGTGAAGATCAAAATAAGAGTCCATAATAAAGGAGCCAGACTGCATCATCCCCCCTTCTCACTTCCTACATTTCCTTTAGAGTCAGGGTTCTCTCCATGCTCTCCCGGAATCAGTCTGTGCACTGAATCTGGATCCCAATGCCCCTCCATTCCTGGTTTCCACCCTGCATTGCATAGAGAGTGTTTTAAAGACCGAGAGTGACACCGCCCGGCCTATGAGTCCGTGATTCTACAGTCGCTGTTCTTCCCTTTCATAGGCTTAATCTCTGTCCAATTTTTTTCACATTTTCAATCAACGAAACATTAACAGCATTTACAGTTCTTGAGTCTTGCGCATTAGAAGGATGACCTGACATGGTTTGGGAGGTTAGAGCAGCAGACAGCAGATTAGAGACTTTGAAATATCTGGGCGGCACTCCTTTGATGCTTGTGCATCATCAGGCCTTTTGACAGGTGGCTCACCTGATCTTGACACACCAGTCAGCAATACTTGTGAAGGAGACATTACAGAGTTTTCATCAATTCTGGATTCTGGTCGAGATTTACTCTGATCTGGTAACTCTTGCACATCAGTAGTTGCGGATTGCCCTTCTGCCATAATTACTGCCATTACCAAGTCTCCGTTCATTTTAAATATATTTTTCAACAATGTTTCATCAGTTACAGCAGTGCTAGAAGGCATATGTTCCACATTTCCTACTACTGTACATTCATTACCATCCGATTCCATTCCAAAAGCTGCAGATTGATGAAATGATCTCCTGAGCTGGACCTGTAGGGAGGGAGATCTGCTCATCTACAGGTTCACCAGCAGAATGACAGTCTGGATCAGCACCCATGGCATCAGTAGCTCCCCCACCACAGAGTAGGGGGAAAGTTTTTATTAATAAACAGAACAACAAATCAGGAAACGGTAATACAACTCTTGTACAATAAAATACAAAATAAGAAAAACATAACAAAAGGACATATCAGTAATAATCAATTACTCAACAAAAAAATGATTCAACCAGTTTTGTCTTTCAAAAAAGGAACCTCTTTCCACCTTATAAACCAGACATTATTGGGCAAATATTTGCGTTCAGAATCACATTGTAACAACAAATCATGTTCAAGATGTTAAAGAACTTCAAGTGGTGAGTGATATAACTGTCATAGAGTAAGGTGACATTTGGCTTGCCATAAATGAAACTTGAACATGGCTAACAGCAGCCAAACTACACCTTTACCCAACAAAGTAGAAAGAAGCAAAAAAAAAAATACAATTTCCAGATATTTAACAGCCCGCCAGAAAGGCTGGCTCCAATGAGCAGATAGGCCAATCAGAATTCTTACACAAAGGGACAGGAAACAAAAAAATGTAACATTGTTTCCTCCTGATTTATGCAAGTATCCTTCGGACAAGTCCTTTCAGTAATCATTTTATGCTTTAAATTCCCCCTAACACTGAGCCATCCATGACAACTAAGCCATAAAACATCCCATAATCTAGGTGGAATCTGTTTATCAACCAAACTTTTAAGAAGGTTATCAACAAGACTATCTGGTATATCCTTAAAAGAGGGGACTATGGAATGTGCTTTAGATTGCAGGACACCATAAATATATTTGCGTGGTTTGCAATACACTTGAGACTGAAGCAACTTCCATCTATTAAGTTCCGATATCACAGGTCTGACATAAACGAGTAGCTAGAAGTGTGTACATTTTTCTGGCTCAATTTTGGCCACTCTGAGGATAATCTAGATAACCAGTCAAAAGCATAATTCACCCATAACACGGTTTGTGGACAACTAAGGTCTATCAAATTCCAATGAAAAAAAATACTGTAGTAAAAAGTAACTGGATTCACGTAATTCAAACCACCCTGTGCGATTGGAAGATACAACACATCTCTTTTAATGGGATTTAGGCAACTCCCCCAAATAATTTGAAAAAAAAAGACCCAATAAAGTGGCTTCTAAACCAGAAGGAATGGGGTATACCGCACTAAGGTATAAAAATGAGAGAAGTAAAGTTTTGGTAATGATAACCTTTTTCTTTGTAGTTTGTTGCCATGACTTCCATAATCTAAGTCTGGACTGAACTGCTTCAATTTTGGCTGACTAATTAAGTAACGCATTATCACCTCTACCAAAATCAATGCCTAAAATTCGGACCGGGCCCAGTATAACAGGAATGCCTTGCAACTCCTTAACCTCAGGAATAGCAGTATGCAGTGGACATAGAAAACTCTTAAATTTATTAAGGGAGGAACCTGCAACATCTGAAAAATTAGAAAAATGACGCAACACTTTATCTCCAGAGGGCAAATCAGCAACAAAGATACAGACATCATCTGCATAAGCCAAAATTTTGGCCTCAAGGGTACTATGGGGGGAAGCAATTCCAAGAATTTGCACATCTTGGGCAATTGTATGTAAAAGTGGGTCCAAACTAAAAACATAGAGTAAAGGACTTAGAGGGCAGCCTTGTCTCACCCCCCTATGTCTAGGGATATAGGAACCCAAGTAACCATTTACCAAGGGCAAAGCATAAGCATGACTATAAAGCAAAGCAATCCAGGTTATAAAATGGTCAGGAACTCCATAGGTTCATAAAACCTGAAACAAATAACAGCGCAGGGCCTGGTCAAAGGCCCTTTCTTGATCCATGGACATAAGAAAACCTTTTATAATATCAACTTTACCAAGCTCAATTAGTTTCTGAAGCAAAAGGAGATTATTATAGGTTGATCTACCCAGTACTGAACAGGACTGGTGTAGGGAAATCAAGTTTGGAGCTATGGACATCAATCTGGTATTCAATATTTTCATTCAAATTTTAAAATCCGTATTAAGGAGACTTAATGGTCTACAATTGGAAAGTAAAGTCCTATCTCCTTTTTTATATAACAAAATCTGAATCGAAGTACAGAAATGAAAATCAAGAGTTTGATGTTGCAAAACCCAATTAAATACTACTGTGAGCACATCACAAACCAAAGGACTACAGGTTTTATAAAGTTCTGTGGGTAAGCCATCAATACCAGGTGCCGTGTTGTTCCGTAAACAGGAAAGTTCCCTTTTAACCTCATCTACACTAATTGGAGCAATTAAAGCCTGTAATAGTATATCAGAACAAGGGGCAATATAGACAGAGGAAAGGAATTGCTCTGCACCAGTGCTATCCACTGGAGATGCAGCATATAAAACAGAAAAATGTGATGAGACTGCCCGCAAGATATCCTGAAATGCAGTGTAACTATTGCCAGCAGTATCCACAAGTTCCGTCAGAAGACGATCCACTGAACGCCTATGACTACAATCCAATACATCCCCAAAGCACTACTTAGTGTAAGAACAAGACCCTATGTTCATGTAACAGGACGTAGCTCTAGTATATTGTAATGCAGCCATTTCCTTTTTAACATTCTGTACCTGTGTGTCAAAGATAAACCTGAGGAATGCAAGCTGAATATAAAGTTTCCAACTATATACGTAAATAAATATCTCTTATATTTAATTGCTGCAGCATATTTAGTATTCTACTAGCCAAACACAGATTTCAATTTAGTGAGAAGCCACAATCTAACAATCTTCGAAAATCCTGATAATGACATCGAGCTTTCAACAAATCATGAACTTGGGCCAAAAACCTGTCATCAAGTAACAGTAAAATTCAGTTTCCAATATCCTGCCTCAGTTTAGCATGAGGTCTACTAACATAGCAGTTACCACGTATGGTCCAATCTCACAGGAATGGTCCCAGCCTTATCACTCTGAAGCCTGCAGTGACAAAAAGAAAATAATTCTAGTGGATAAGGAGCTTTTAAAAAATCCACCAGTAGGATGACAAACCTATAAACATCCTGTAAATGACCCTGAACAATAACGTGATTGAGACAATGTGTATCAGAAATCTTTGTCAGTCAGAGCCCCATCCCATTTATGCACTCGCAATTAAAGTCACCACCCCATATGAAAGCGGGATGTGAACAAAAACTGCAACTCACAAAGGTTCTATGACCTTTCTTTTAACTGGTGCATAATTCACAATGTCAAGTGTTATGTAAATAGTAAATCAAATATAAAGGCCTGTCATAAGCAGTTCAACCAACTTGGTAACATAAATCCAACACTAAAAACACCCCAACACACTACACGTGTCTAATCCAAAAGTAAAAAAAGATCCTTCTAGCCTGTTTGCTAGTGCTTTTCTAAGGCACTCTCCCATCTTGCCAAAGTCAGCCCTTCTGAAGTCCAGAACCCTCACTTTGTATGACTTGACTCTGTAGCAGAGTTTATTGTGAACCACACTGTTTGGTGGTCACTTGTTCCCAAATGGTTACCCACTTCTAGATCTGAGATCCTCTCACTGTCCCCATTTGAGAGTACGAGGTCTAAGATTGCTCCCTCATGAGTGGGTTCCAAAACTAGCTGTTTGAGGCATGCTACCTGAAGGGCATCAAGAATGGCCCTGCTTTTGGATGTGGCTGCCATAAATGTGCTTCAGTTAACATCTAGCATGTTCAGGTCCCCCATCAACAGTATCTCTCCTTTCTCTGCCATCCTAAGTATGCCTTCTATCATATCCTTGTCCATTCCCTCCCCCTGACATGGGGGTCTATATACAACCCCTGTGTGGATTGTAGTGCCATTTCCAGTGTCTATGGTGTCCCACAGTGTCTCCTCTCCTCCCTGTTTACTCTTTTGTTCAGTTGCTTTTATCTCTTCCATTACATAGAGAGCTACTCCCCTCTTCTGCCCTCCCTGTCTCTCCTGTAGGTTGTGTACCCTGGTATGTTAGCATCCCAGTCATGGTTCTCTGTGTACCATGTTTCTGTGACTGCTACAATATCCAGGCATCTGTCTTCCATCAAGGCCACAAGTTCATGGAGCTTGTTGCCCAGACTACGGGTGTTGGTACTCATTACCCTCCATTTCTTGATGGCCTTACCTCTTTTTGCCCTATCCCTGTCCTTGTTGCATTTGTCACTTTCTCCATTTACCCCTACGCTTCTCCCCAGTGACATCTCTATGTTGGTATCTACCTCACTTAGTACCCTATATTTTGGAGGGGCTAGGGTTTCCCTGCTCCTTTCCAGTGCCTCCCCCCTTGGCTAGTTTAAATACTTGTCAATGAAGTATTTAAACCTATCACCTAGGATCCTGGTTCCCCTCCTGGACAGATGCAGCCCATCATGCCAGTATAGGCTTGCATCACTCCAGGTGGACCCCAGTCCCCAATGAAGCCAAATCTCTGAGCTCCACACCAGTTTTTCCAACCACTGATTGAATCTCATGGTGTGGAACACCCTAGCCTCTCCTACGCCATAGATGGGCAGCACCTCCTAGAAGGTTACCAATGTGTGCTACTTGTCTGAGGCCCCTCCCCAATTCCACAAACTCTTCCTGCACTTCTCTAATCCCTTCCTTAGCCAGGTCATTTGTCCCTAGGTGGGCAATGACATCCAGCTCCCTCCCCTGTGCAGCTGCTACTGCAATCCTGAGGATTCACTCCCTGTCTCTCCAAGCCATGGCTCCAGGCAGGCACCTTACCTCCCTCTCCCTTTCCTCCCCAAGTTCTACCTTCCTAACAATGGAGTCCCCCACCAGGAGTTGTTTCCTTCCCCTGTGGGGTCCCATGCCACCCTCCTTTGGGTCTCCTTTGTGGAGGTTCCCAGCATCATCCTTGGTCTCCACTGTGGGTGCCTCCATAGAGGAACCACACTTTTCCAGAATGCAAAGAAATTGTGGAGTGGTACAACTGGAGGGATAAGCCTCTGTTCCACCACCCTCACCCTCCCTGAGCCCACTGTGGTCCAAACACTCCTCTTTCTTGGCAACCTCTGAGGCAACGGCAGTGACCCTGGTGGTCCCTGGGTGGGAGAGGAGGTCCCACAAATCCTGGCCAACTCAGTCTGGAGATAAGCAACCTCCTCCCTCAGCCCAGAGAGATGTCTGCAGATGGGACAACACTGCATCCTCCAAAACATCTCCCAGAAGACTGCTGCTCCACAGCCACTGCACTGCACCACTCCCATCATGTCTTTTTTCTGGCCCCCTAACTGTTATTTGGAATACTTACTCTTTCCTCTGTTTATTTATTTCTTTTTTTTCTTCTCTCCCTACTTACTTACTACATCTGCACCCTTTTATCTCCTGATCTTCCTGTTCTGAGACAAGAAGTTCCTATATTTCTCAGTAGTCTCCTTACTTGCTCAGAGTAAGACCTCCAGCAGCTGGGGGGGATGGAGAGCTACTCTAGCCCTTCTAGGATGGTGAGTCTTTGGTGGCTCTGTGATCACTCACTTCCTGCTCCCAAACAGGAAGTTCCTGTTGTCAGTTAAATCCTGTGCCTATAAAAGTAGAACTGGTTTAGGGTGGGGGTGGAGGGAGGAAGAAGGACAATATAGTCCCAGTAGAGAAGTTTTAGTTATTCCAGGAGCTCCTTCCTCCTGGAGTTCTGTCTGTCCTCTGGCAGAAGCTATCTAGGGCAGTATTTATATCCGGTCTTAACCTGGCTCCTTCTAGCTAAGCCACTCCCCCTACTTTGCAAATCTTTCTACACTTAGTTAATTTCACTGATAACAATTCCTTCTGACACCTGTGACAAGCACCAAGATAAGTACACAGATAACAATTTACTTCAACTACCCCTGACAAACACACCAACTCCTTTTTTTTTACCCTTAATTGAAGGTCCCAGTACAAGAGATCTAGTTCTTAGTCCCAGTAGAGAAGTTTTAGTTATACCAGGAGATCCTTTCTCCTGGAGTTCTGTCTGTCCTCTGTCAGAAGCTATCTAGGGCAATATTTATATCTGGTCTTAACCTGGCTCCTTCTAGCTAAGTCACTCTCCCTACTTTGCAAATCTTTCTACACTTAGTTAATTTCACAGATAACAATTCCCTTCTGACACCTGTGACAAGCACCTAGATAAGAGCACCCACAGGGATCAGTCCTTGGGCCCCTTCTGTTCAACGCCTATGTATCGGACATAAGGACAGGAATCAGGAGTGAAATGAGTCTCTTTGCAGATGACCCGAACTGGGGGCAGTGGTGGATGGGGAGGAGGGGAGGGTGGCCCTACAGGGGGACCTGGAGGCTCTGGAAAGATGGTCTAGAAAGTGGAAGCTGAGGTTCAATGCAGGGAAATGCAAGGTACTCCACCTGGGGCCAGAAACCCAGGTCAAGTGTACACCCTGGGGAAATGCTACAAGTCTCAATGGCTGAGAGGGACCTGGGGGTGGTGGTGGATGTCAAGATGAACAACTCTGAGACTTGTAGGAGGGCAGCAGCCAAGGCCAACAGGATGCTGGGATGCATCGCTAGGGGGATCACCTCCAGAAGGAGGGAAGTGATACTCCCTCTGTATAACTGCTTGGTGAGGCCGCACCTTGAGTACTGCATGCAGTTTTGGAGGCCACACTTAAAGCGGGACATTAACCTCCTGGAGAGGGTGCAGAGGAGGGCAACCAAAGTGATTTAGGGCTTGGGGTACAGGACCTATGAGGAGATGCTCGAAGAGCTAAATATGTACACATTGGAAGAGAGAAGGGACCACGGGGACATGATAGAGGTCTTTAGGTACATGAAGAGGGTAAATAGGGAGGAACAGTTGGGGTGCTTGAAGGAAGGAGGAAGGGCCACTAGAGGGCATGGCTGGAAGCTGAAGGGGAAGATTCAAGGAGAAAGGAGGAGGTGCTACTTCACTGAGAGGGTGGTGGAGCCATGGAATGCACTGCCTAGGGGCTGGTGGAGGCAGATACAGTGGAGGTTCAAGAGGGGTGGGACAGGTACAGGGGAAGGGTTCTGGAAGCAAAATCCAATGCAGCAGAATATCTGGAACTGGGAAGGAGAAGCAAGAGAAGGCAGGGGACAGCAAGGTCAGCACCCAGGTTGGGGACTGACCAAACGAGCAGACACGAAAGACCATTAGGCCTATTCTGCTGGCATTTTAGTATGTTAGTATAAGTACACAGATAACACAGATAACAGCTAACAATTTACTTCAACTACCTCTGACAAACACACCAACTTCTTTTTTTTTTGTTCTGCAACAATGGGGAAACATCAAAACTGTCATCACAGAGGCAACAAGCCTTAGTGTGAAGCAAATAAACAAATCAAAATGAAAGATAAAAACACTATGGTTCTCAAAAGAAGTGGTGGGGAAGGTAAAGGAGAAAAAGATAGCATTCAGGAAGTATAAGGAAACACAGAAGAAGCAGGACAGAGAACTGTACCAGTTAAAGCAGAAGGAAGCAGGTAAGGCAGTCAATAGCAAAAGCCCAAACTGAGGAAAAGATGGCCAACTTGGTTAAGAAGTGGGATAAAACATTTTATAGGTACATTAGGGAGCAAAGAAAGACTAAGGCAGGGATACTGAGGCTGAAAAAAGAGGAAGGTGGTTGGGCAGAGAATGACAGTGAAAAAGCAGGGATACTGAATGAATACTGATGCTCAGTATTCACAATGGACAAGCAGGGGGAAATACCTAATCCAGTCAATAGAAGCACTCTGGATTGGGGGGGTTGATATTAGTCCTTTCGCAGAAGAAAGGGTTCTGAAAGAACTCTTAAAACTGAAGGTAGTAAAAGCAATGGGGCCTGATGGGATTCATCCCAGAATTCTAAAATAACTAAGGGAAGAACTAGTAACACCAATTACAACCCTTTTTAATAAATCATGGGAGGATGTGGTGGTACCTGAAGACTGGAGGAGGGTGGATGTGATTCCCCTTCTCAAAGTAGGAGCAAGACAGAGGCAGGAAACTACAGACCTGTCAGTTTGACCTCAGTGGTAGGGAAAATGATGGAATCACTTCTGAAGGAATGAATTGTTGAATACCTAGAGGCCAGTGGGGCACAGGACCCAAGGCAGCATGGGTTTACAGCGGGAAGGTCATGTCAGATGAATCTAATTGATTTCTTTGACTGGGTGACCAAAGCAGTAGACCAGGGAGGGGCTGTGGACATGGCCTACCTAGACTTTAGCAAGGCATTTGACACAGTCCCGCACAAAAGATTAATAAACAAATTAGCCAGCCTGGGAGTGGGTCCCAGGGTGATAGCCTGGGTAAAACACTGGTTGGACAACAGGACACAGCAGGTAATAGAAATTGAGTCCACAGTGAAGAAAGGAGGGTTACTAGTGGGGTACCGCAGGGTTCAGTACTGGGTCCAGTCCTTTTTAATATCTTTATAAGTGACATTGCAGAGGGACTGGAAGGAAAAGTATGTCTCTTTGCAGATGACACAATGATCTGCAACAGAGTTGATACACAGGGTGGGGTAGAAAGGATGAAAAGGGACTTGGAAAGGTTGGAGGAATGGTCAAATGTATGGCAGCTTAGATTCAATGCAAAGAAGTGCAAAGTAATGCACCTGGGAAACAAAAAGCCAGGGGAGGAGTACACAATGGGGGTGAGATACTGACAACAACAAAAATGGAAAGGGACCTGGTGGTAGTCATATCAGATGACCTAAAGGTGGGCCAGCAATGTGAGAAGGCAGTAAGGAGGGCTGGGGGATACTGGGATGCATAGGGAGAGGTATCACCAGTAGAAAAGAGGAAGTTGTTGGCCCTCTGTACAGACAGTTGGTAAGACCACATCTTGAGTACTGTGTACAGTTCTGGAGACCCCATCTCTGCAAAGACATAGACAGGGTGGAGGCTGTCCAGAGGAGGGCAACCAAAATTGTGCAGGGTCTGCATCAGAAGACATATGAAGAAAGACTAAAGGAACTAAAGATGTATAGCCTCGAGGAAAGGGGGCATGATAAAAACTTTCAAATACCTCAAGGAAATCAACAAAATCCAAGAGGGTAGCATCTTTCAGAAAAAGAGATGTGCAAGAACAAGGGGCACAATTTGAAGATAGAGGGGGGACAGCTCAGAGGTAATGTGAGGAAGAATTTCTTCACAGAGAGGGTGGTGGATACATGGAACCGCCTTCCTGAGGAGGTCGTAGAGTCAAAAACAGTGGGGCAATTCAAGAATGCATGGGACAGACATAAGGCAATTCTAGTGGGGGGTAGAAGGAAGTAGGCTGTTGGTTATCTAGGATCTGCAGCTTATCCATTAGGTAGATAAATGGGCAGACTAGGTGGACCAAACGGTCCTTATCTGCCGTCAAATTCTATGTTTCTATGTTTCAGCATTGATATTCATATACGCATTTGCATATGGCAATTCAACATTCTTTTGAATTTTGTTTTATGCTGTGGGCATAGATTTCAAATACAGCACTAACACAGTGAAATATTGGTAATTGCTCCCATTCACTCCAACTACCATGATACACTCGTTTTTGGTAGCTGTCATTGTCCAATGGATTACAGGATTTGTACTAAAGATTTTTATAGGAACAGCTATGTTCTGAGCAGTCTAGGCTTATTATTAAACTATAAAGGAGTCCAGTAGCATATTTCTCCCAGACCTGACCCTCCCTCTCAGCACTCACCACCCCACACACCCCCATCCCCAGAAACATAACAGTGACACTGGGGGTGCCAAATCCCCCAGTGTCACTATGAGCATCTCAGTCCTGCTTTTTTTTATACACTGTAACAACAAAACTGTCCATCAATGTCTTTTGCACCATTTCTGACCCCCTACCTGACCATTCCAATGAGCACCCTCCACCCCACACACCACCAAGCCCTTACTTACCCATCGGTGGTCCAGCACCGTAATCCTCTCTTGACCGCAGACTCATCTTCACTCTTCAAAGCCTTATTATGAGCTAAAGAAACAGATATGCCATTCTATGTATTTCAATGGGGTTTTGAACTTAGAGGCATAACATGGGCATTTTTGCATATATTTGGCCACATTTTCAACATGCCTTCTTTGGGTCCTCACCTCATGAACTTTCTCACTGACTTTAGGAAAATCTGTTCCAAAAGGTGATTTTGCTGTCTCAGTGCAAAATCATCTTTCAAGCAGGAGCTGAAAATGTTCTCTGCCCCTGTTCATGATGTGGGGTCATAACAAGGGTATATTGAAAATTTGGTGTAAAAATATTTTACAACAAAGTTATGAGCCTACACTGAATTTTGCAAATGCAACTTCATAACTTTGGTAATTATCAATATTATTACCCCAAATGTATAACATAGCCAAGTATTTACAGCACCTAATTAACGTGACAGCTGTCATTTTTCAAATCCTGACCAAAATGTTTTTTACATCCCAAAAGGTGATTTTATGGTCCCTGCACAAAATTACCTTTCAGGCAGGAGTTTGCCCTTTTCTCTGCCCTTGTTCATGAGGTGGGGTCATAAGAAGACTATGTTGAAAATCTGGTGTAAACATATTTAAAAAAAAAAACAAAGTGATAAAGCTATGTCGAATTTTTGCGAACTCAGCCTCGTAACTTTGGTAATTTTCAATATTTTTACCCAAAATTTACAACATAAGCATATCTTTCTAGCACCTCATAAATGTGTCAGCTATCATTGTTCAAATCCTGGACAAAATGTTTTTTCATTCAGAAAGGGAATTTCATGATCTCTGCACAAAATCACCTTTTGTGCAAGAGTTGAACATTTTCTCTGCCCTCGTTCATGAGGTGGGGTGACAACAAGGCTATGTTGGAAGTGTAGTGTAAAAATATTCAAACTCAACAAAGTTATGAGCCTATGTGAATTTTACTAATGCAGGTTTGTGCATTTGGTACTATTCAATATTTTTTACCCCAAATTTTCAACATAGCAATTTCTTTACAGCACCTCATGAATGTGACAGCTGTCATTTTTCATCACCTGCCCAAAATGTGTTTTAGCATCTCAAAAGCTGATTTCACAATCACTGAACAAAATCACCTTTAGCCCAGGAGTTGTACATTTTCTCTGCCCTTCTTCATGAAGTAGGGCCATAAGAAGGCTATGTTGAAAATTTGTTGTAAAAATATTAAAACGTACATTTTCAATATTTTTACCCCACATTCCTCAGCTTCAGCCCTATTGGCTCTGGCCCGAGCTTGTTTCACACAGCCACTGAACTCAGTTGTCACACAGTGAGGAAGTTTCTATGGTAGGATATGAACCTGGCTCTCCTGGTTCCCAAGCTTATACTCTACTCATTACGCCACATTACTTTGTTGGGATGTGTCCTGCCATATCACTTATTCTGTTATTGTATTACCACTGGCAAAGAACGCTGATTTACTATAGACAATTTTTGATTAACTTGGAGACCAACACTAAGGCCAGCTCACTTTCAAGTGGTTCTCCACGTTCCAGTACTCAAAGGGTGGGAGACAGCTGTTGCATACTTTGGGCACTAGACGAGCCTTTTAAACCAACAGTGCCTCCCAAGTAAGTACATCACCACAGGCAGGCTCTCAGGGTCACTGCCTGCCCTAACTTTATGTACCCTCCCTCTGCAAGCACAGATGGGATTTTAAAAAATAGCACAGAAGATCCACAGTATTCAAGATGGAGGTTTAGTATTTTAGCTAGTTTCTTCTTAACTTGTAGACAAATTGACAAACTCTTAGCGAGGTCCAGCTTCCTAGTGCCAATGATTACAAACTACACTAACATGCAGAATACCCTAGTTTGCCCTGTGAACTGACTTCCTGCCCCAAAGGAGTCTAGGTAGCACTGTAGTGACAATACATTCAGAAGGAGTCTCTTTGCTACAACAGTGCCTCCTGTGGTGGGTTAAAGGCAGAACTGGACCATCCAATGTCCTTCAAGTGATTCATAGTGAGTTAGGAAGTGGAAGGGAAGTAACTGGATGAAAACAAAACTGCTGCTCAAAATGATGGCAATGCAGCAACATATCATCTGCCCCAGTATGTCCCCCACCCCCACCATGAACTCCTTGCACCAAAACAATGCTCAGCTTCACCAAGATCAGGGACAGGAGCAGGACCCACTTATGGTCATGGACAGGACCCCCTCCCCACCTTGTCTCACTCCCCACCCTTGCCCTGTCTGTCTCTGGATCCCTTTGACTTTGATCGCTACGTATCTAAAGTGTGTATTTTTTCTCCCTTGCAGGCTGCTACTATAGCTCCTCACAATCCTTCCCTCAGCCCACAAATCTCTCTGCAGCACTACACAATGTAACTACAGCCAACACCTGTGCACTGTGTTAGCCCGTCACTGCTTATGTGGTGACTGCCTCAACCAACACCCTCCCACCCTGTGTGGGCGCTACCTTTATAGATAGCTTAGGTCAAATGATATGTCACATGCCCTGCTCCCTCCTGAACTAATCTCCCTAGTTTCTGTATTGTTTGCTATACTGCATGGCCACTAGGAGGCACTGCCGAGCCCCTAATCACCTAGTATCCTAAGCATAATTTGACTCCTTTCCTGAGCCCTTCTCTATAATATCCTACCTTTCAACCATATCCCTAGTGAATTTGATCTCCCCCCCGAGTCCATCACTGGGATTCAAACCTCTGACTCTTCACACTGTAGTTGGGGAGTCTATCCTCTAAGCCATCACATTGGCCATACTTTTGTCTAACTATTTTCACTCCTTATACCTCATCTTAGCCATACTTCATTTCATTCCCAGACCCCTGCCCACTACCTGGTGGCTGACTGAATGTTCCTGCTACTGAGCTAACCCTCCTCTTGCCCTCTTTTGACCCACCATGGAATTACGCTCCTGAACCTCCTACTCTCCCTCTTTCCCAGTCCTCTTTGTACCACATTCCTGCTCCCTCTCTCCTTCATTCCTCTGGCACAAAAAATTAACCTTGTTGCACTCCCTCTGACAGCAGCCTTTCTACTATGCTCTCTACTCATTACTGATTTCAGTGCCTCTGTACTTGCCCCTGACCAAGAATGCCTACTCTCTTGCACTGTTGTCCTCATATCTGTCCCCCCTTACCATAAACAGATAATAACTTTCTCCAATGGTCTCTCTATTCTATGCCCGTCTATTAAACCTACAGCATTGGAAACTCATTTTTTTCTTGTTCTGCCTTGCACTAATCCCCTCCTCACTACCCTGCCCCTACAACCTTGCCTGTTCTCTGCTGCTGCTAGCAGGGGACACAGAAAGCAACCTGGGTCCCACTGATTTGCCTATGGCCCCCTCCAACAATAAATAGCACAACCCCACTGATTTGATAATTGCCCATATTAACCTATGTATCCTCCCATCTAAATTTCTTGACCTAGCAGCCTGGGTAGCACTCCATAAGCCCAATGTCCTCAGTCTTTCAGAAACATGGTTAAAACTTCATATCCCTAATAGTACCTAGCACCTCCTGGAGTACTCATTGCTACACCAGGACAGAATGGGCAAAAAGAAAGGTCGGGGTGTGGCACTTTATTACAGTGAACCCTTATCTGTCTCGTCTGTACACTACTCCAACCCTGTATCCCCCAATGAATGGCTCATAAATGAACTGACCTTGGGCTCCATAAAAAGATGTATGTGGGTTGCTGCTATAACCCTCCAATAAGGGCATTCCTGCTCATATCAACCACCTGGTTGGCCTATGCAACCTCTCCCCTCCCTGGAACACAATCCTTCTTGGGGAGTTTAAACTTCATTGGTTGAGTTCCCTTAGTACAGACTACTCTAACCTGCTAAAACAGCACACTCTAGTCCAGGTTATCTCTGTCCCCATCAAGCACAACACTCAGACCCAAAACTATTCTCTCTTAGATTGGGTGATCACAAGCAGAGAGGACAAGGTGATCCAGTCAGGAGTCCTGTCCAACTCACACAGTTATCACTCCCCTTTGTATATCACCTGGGCCACCAAGGCCAAACACCCCCACAAACAAATCTCCTTCTGAAATTTTACTTGTCCTGATACCTCCTCCCTCCTTGAGGATGTAAGGGCAGTAAATTGGGCAGCTCTATACACCCTTGCAGATGTATCTGAGGCCATGGGGTTTTTCACCAGTGCCCTCCTTCAGATACAAGACCGTCATTTTTCTTCTCACCACCTTAAAAGTATGAGGGGGCTGCACTCGCTGGGTCTTCCAGGAATTCTTAGCCTTGATAAAGTTGAAGGACAAATCATGGACTGCCTGCAAAAATGCCCCTTCCCCTGCCCTCTGGAATGAATTCAGGCACTTAAGAAATCAGTGCAAACAATCCATCAGGGTCCAGAAGCACAATTTCCTCTGTAATCAGCAGAGGATAGCCTTGGGGATCCACACTGCTTCTGGAACACTATCGGTTCCCTACTCAACCCACATACCCATAACTCTAAAATTCATCTTAGCTCACCCACTGGCACTGTAACTGATCCCGTAGAAGCCATCAAAGCATTCAACTTAAAGTTTATGAATCTCGAAGCTCACCTAAGCAAGTTTCCCCAACAGCCTCCTGCTGGTCCTGTTTCTGCTCCCACTGATCAGCTCCCTCTCCCCCACTGGCACCCCCTCCCTTCTACGTTAGTATCATCTCAGTCAAGGACACCGCTATGCTCCTTAAAAGTCTCCACAATCATTGCAGCCCTGGCAATGATGGCCTCTTCCCTTTGATACTTAAGCTGATCTCCCCTGCCATCTCCAAACCACTCACCTTAATTTTTAATCTGGTCCTGACCACATCCACCATGACAGTTCCTTGGAAGACTGCCAAGGTGTTTCCCATTTTCAAAGCTGGGGACCACCTCTCATCTGACAATTATAGACAAATCTACCTGCTTCCCCACCTGACCAAGCTCCTTCAGTAGATAGTCCATCATCAACTGACTGATCACAGTGAGAACCATAATTTGTTGTGTGACAAGCAACATGGCTTCTGGAAGTCCCACAGCACCTCATCTGCTCTGACCCAGTTTACAAATCATGTTCTTAGAAACATGGACATGGGCAAAGCTATGGATGCTGTGTTTGTGGACCTGACCAAGACCTTTGACCTGGTCAACCACCCCCTCCAACACAACACTCTTCTGCAACTTGGCTGCTCCTCTGGGACCATACAGTAGTTTAGGAGCTACCTAGCTGGCTGGTTCCAGTGTGTTTATATCAGAGCTGCTTTCTCCCCTGACATGCCTGTCTTCACAGGCGTCTCCCAGGGCTCCATCCTGGTCCCACTATTATTCTCTGTCTTTATTATTTCCCTCCCCACTGACTGCCTTACCTGTCAAGCACTTCTGCATGCTGATGATCTCATCCTCTTTTGCAGTGATAAATCACTGACTAACATATCTGCTACCCCCTCGCAGAATTATGGCTTGTCCCACAACTGGTTCCTTTCACACAGGCTCCCGGTTAATGTTAAAAAAACAAAAGTGATGCTTCTTGGGTCCAAACCATACCTGGCCAACATAGCCAAGTCCAGCTCCTCTCTCTTTCTCAGTGCTCATGCCAGATGAACCATTACTAGAAAATGTCCTGCATTTCAAATACCTGGGCATAACCCTTGACCCCTCCCTCTCTTTCACGGAGCACGTGAACTCTGTTGTATGACAGGTTAACCAAAAGCTCTGGGCCACTTAGTGGCTGAAACAGTCCCTGAACAGAGAGGCCCACCTAGCAATAGCCCAAGGTAACCTGCTCCCTATCCTAAAATACTGTTTCCCCATTTACACCTGTACAGTATGTCCTTTGCTGGCATCTAACATTGGTCTATAACAATATATGTCGATTTGCACTACTGGCACCTTACTTCACCCACCGCTGTAACCTGTACCAGGCTCTTGGCTGGCTGCCACTCTCTGGCCATCATGATTATACACTAGACTGCATTGTTGACAATGACCTATGAAGTGGCAACGCATCCCTGTACATGTCCCTCCTAAAAAACAGAACAGTTCCAAGGTGCCTACATGTGTCCTCGGTCCCCTCTTTGGAGATACCTAAAATATCCACTGCTATGGGTAGCAAAGTGTTATCAGTTACAGCTCTCTCCCTATGGAACAACGTCCTTGTGTCGATCTGATCTGCTGACACCCACTGCACCTTCAAACTCTGACTCAAAACCTGGTTACTGAGAGAGGCTAAATGACTGTGCCAGCCAAGGTAACCTTTCTTCTTCCTGATATTCTCTTCTTCCCAATAACCCTGCCCTCTCTTCCTTTTAATTTTTTTCTCTTTATAACTGTACTACCACTAAAGCACTTGGTTCCCTGCTTCTTCAACAATAATCCAATCTTTCCAACTGTTTTTGGAATCAACATGCCATGTTCATTCATATTTGGTATTTGCACTGTTCCCCCCCACCCCGTGGTCTCGTATGCTCCCTACCCTGTTCCCCAGTGTAAATTTGTAATGTACTCTTGTTCGCTCACCACTGTTAAAATTAATATATATCTGTTGATTTTACCCTGACACGTTTTGTAAACTATGCTATATTCAACTATTTTCTGCCTGTACATTAATTGCACCTGTATCTATATTTCGCTGTATATCTTGTTGTATATTATATATTTCATTGTGCCACTTTGTGAGCCTGGGTCATGTCTGAAAATGGTCCCTTGGATCAGTGCCCTTACCCAGTAAGCAAAGACTTAAATAAATAAATAAAGTAAGCTCAGGGCCCACCATGGTGGTTGTGGGGGCAGCTTTCTCTGATGTTTTGGAGCTGTAAGTTGTGTGGTAACTGTGGAGACCAACATAGAAGGACAATGGGCACATTTAACACTGGCTGAGGTTAGGAGAGGAGGGGGATAAGCATAGGATGGGAATAATATAAAACAGAAAAAGTCAAACCTTTAAACCTTTAAAGGTGATTGGCAATGGATTATGTAATGAGACTCACACTGTAATCTATCTTAACATGCTGTTTCCACAGGCTTTATAACATAAAGACAATTTTGATACTCCACCAGCTTTTAATATGAGGAACTAACTTATTTTTTCCTCAGTAATCCAGGATCGTGTTGTCTTCCCTTATGCTGTAGGGGTTGCTGCCCAGCCCTGCTGCTGCCATTGACTCTGGCACCTGAGATCCCCCCGCCATGGTGGAGCCTCTAGTCAGATGGGCACTACTACTACCTCCTTATCCAGAATACAACTGGGCACAGGAACAGTACAGCGGGCATGGTGCAATTATGGGTTGCCAGCATGGCAAGCAGTTCCCCAGTGCTGCACTATTGGGACAGTCTATGTGACACTGTATGGTAAACCCAGAACATAGCAGGGGGCACCATGGTGCCCTATCAAGTGACTGCAAGGGCTGCTGGGAAAAGCAGCCAGATTAGTGACATAAATGCCATCAGTCCAGTTTCATTGTATCAACAGTGGTATTAGTGTGTACCAATAATACTTAGAGAAACATATGCTAGGAAGGTGTTTAACAGATTCATCCCTTTGGTATTAAATATTTGTACTTGAATGTTTTAACAATCTTCTATATATATCCTAACTTTGAAGCCCCCTGATCCTTATGGATAAGGCCCTGTGCAAATAAAATTGCCTTTCCCTACCCTGTTGACACATAACAAAACTAGTGCAGTCCACTGTCCCTGCTGTATTATTCACAGTAGTGGTGAAATTTATAACACTAGTCTTTGTTCTTTTCCCAGTAGCTTTTGAAGTTGCTCAATTCATCACATGTACTGAGTTGAAGGTTTGGGTAAAGATATTGGTCATATAATAAAACTCGGTAGTATATAAAAAATTATGTTTTCATGCTGAAGGAAATCTAGGAACATCCTACTATTCTAGGAGCCTTGTAACATAATCTACGTTACCTTTAATAAAATGTTGAATGCTGATCTGCCACCTGTGGAACTATAGTAGCAAAGTGGCTAATGTATTTGAGCTGCAGTGGTTGTCATCGTTACCACAGGGGTTGTCAACTTTTAAATGAAAACTGTGTGCTTTTTATACCTAAATATTGTCATGATGAGGAAAATGCTGCTTGGATAGTGACAACTTAAACTCTAGGGTCCTGATTCTAGAAGGGTGGCACAAGTTGCCACCGAACACAACTTACACCACCTGCAACTGCAACACTGACCCTGCGCCCTATTCTAGAAGGGGCAGGTTCATCACAGCTAAGTCCTGCAACTTGTGACATGTGGCCAGGTACGTCGAACTGTGGGCGCACCTTGTGAGCATGTGGCAAGTCGCAACGCAGGGCATAAATGCCCCCTCCAAGCCCAGCAAGCCATAGGTACCCCACAGGGCTTCCCACACCCCAACCCCAAATCCCCTTTCAATGTGCCCTGGGAGGGTGGCAGCACCAACCCCCACCCATGTCTTGACTCCCAAGTAGCCAGCTGCAAATGCTGCATATATTCAGTGAAGCCCTGGTAGTCTAGTGCCCCCCATTATATATAATGAATAAATAAATCCCCAGTTCCTGGTACCTAGTTGCCCCCAGATGATGTATAATGAATAAATAAATCCCCGGTGCCCTGGTAGTCTAGTGCCTTCCCCATCATTGTAAATTAAATATGTATCTCCCCATTTCCTGGTAGTCTAGTGCTCCCGATCATTGTAAAGTACAGTACTATCTCCTTTAACTGATAGTCTAGCGTCCCCAAACATTATACATTGCAGTAATATCTCCAAGTCCCTGGTAGTCTAGTGACCCCACCCAGCCCTGTCAGCCACCCAGCACCCCACCGTCCCCAGCTGGTGACTAGCACAGCCCACCTCTCACCTCCATGGCCAGCCACCGACTGGAGTGTAGTATGAGTGCTACATGAAAGATGCGGTCAGAAATTAATTTCTGAGTGCATGTTTCCAGTAGCTCTCATACTGCACTCAGTTGGTGGCTGTCTGTGGAGATAAGACATGGCTGTGCCAGCGTCGGCTGGGGATGGGTTGGGGGTGCTGGGTGGGCTGGAATAGCTGGGTGGGGGGTGGAGGGCCACTAGACTACCAGGGACTTGGCGATATTACTGTAATGTACAGTACAATGATCGGAGGGCAGCTAGACTACCAGGGAAAGGAATTATTACTGTAATTTACAATGATAAGGAGGGGCACTAGACTGTCAGGGAATGAAGATATTACTGTAATTTACAATGATTGGGGGGCTGCATGACTGCCAGGGAATGGAGATATTACTGTACTTTACAATGATCGGGGAGGCCGCTAGACTACCAGGGAATTGGAGCTATATATTTACAGGCCGGCAAAGTCCCAAACTGAGGAAAAACTACACGAACAGTAAAAGAAGTTGACAAGACATTCTATAGATATATTAGTGAAAGGAGAAAGTCCAGAGGGGGTATTGCTAAGCTCAAAGGAGAAAAGAGGGCATGTGAGGAGGAGGACCGTGTAAAAGTATCTATCCTAAATAGATATTTTGCTCAGTATTTACTGAAGAGAAGGTAGGGCAGGGCCCATAGCTCAGCACTATGGACACAAGGGGGAGGGAGGTGAGCACTACACCCTTCACAAAAGAAAGGGTCCTACAAGAGCTCGCTAAGCTCAGGGTGGACAAGGCAATGGGACCTGATGGCATGCATCCCAGGGAACTTAAGGAGATAAGGGTGGAACTAGCAGAGCAATTATCAGAAATGTTTAGTGAGTCCCTGAGCACAGGAGAGGTCCCAGAAGACTGGAGAAGGGCTCATGTGATCCCACTCCCAGGGGCGTCATTTCAGAAAAACCATAGGGGTTGCAAGGGAAACTGTAGGCTGGGAGGCTCCTAGGCCCCCGTAAAAAATGGTTTAAATTCAGTGCATTTTGGAGGTCATTTGAAACAAATTTTGCTACCTTGTTACCTCCTCCCCATGCCCAGTAATTTGCACCCTTGTCCCTCACCAGAGTCACAACAGTCCAGAATATTGCCTGCGCCACCCTGTCCATAGCATTTCACCAAAACCATAAGGGTTCCAAGACTAGTCGATGGCGATGCCCATTCTTACATAAAGTACTTAAGTCCCTGGATATTTCTTTTTTTCAACATTAATGCTCAGCTCACTGGACACCCCGCATTAAGTTGGGTTTACCTTTATTACTCTTAGAAATATTTACTAGTGACATGTTTTACCTTGCTTGGGTCTTGCAAACTAGCTTGGAAGCTGAGTAGAGATACTGCCTGCAAACTGGACTGGCAGCTGACTAAAGACACTGCCTGCAAACTGGACTGAAAGCTGACTGGAGACACTGCCTGCAAACTGGACTGGAAGCTGCAAGCTGACTGGTGACACTGCTGGCAAACTGGACAAGTAGCTGACTGGAAACACTGCTGGAAAACTGGACTGATAGCTAGCAAGCTGACTGGAAACACTGCTGGAAAACTGGACAAGTAGCTGACTGGACACATTACTGGAAAACTTGACTGGTAACTAGCCTCTGGGCTGTAGACAGCTGGCAAACTGGACTGGTAGCTGACCTGACTGGACACACTGATAGCAAGCTTGACTGGTAGCTGACTGGAGACACTGCAGGCAAGCTGGACTGGTTGCTGGCTGGAAACATTGCTGGCAAGCTGGACTGGTAGCTGACTGGTGACACTGCAGGCAAGCTGGACTGTAACTGACTGGAGACACTGCTGGCAAACTAGACTGGTAGCTGACTAAAGAGACTGGTGGCAAATTGGACTGGTTGCTAGCGACCTGGCTGTAGTCACTGCTGGAAAACTGAACTGATAGCTGACTGAAAACACTGTTGGCAAGTTGGACTGGTTGCTGACTGCAGACACTGCTGGAAAGCCACACTGGTAGCTGCCTGTTGACACTGCTGACAAGCTGGACTGGTGGCTGACTGGAGACACTGCTGGCAAACTAGACTTGGTAGCTAGCAACCTGACTGGAGACACTGCTGGCAAGCTGGACTGGCAGCTGACTGGAGACTGCTGGCAAACTGGACTGGTAGCTGACCTGACTGGAGACACTGCTGGCAAGCTGGACTAGTATCATACTGGAGACATTGCATGCAAGCTGGATTGGTAGTTCACTGGAGACACTGCTGAGAAGCTATACTGGTAGCTGAGTGTAGATCCTGCTGGCAAACTGAACTGGTAGCTGATTGTAGATGCTACTGGCACACTGGACTGGTAGCTGAGTGGAGAAACTGTTGGCAAACTGGATTGGTGGTTGACCTGACTGGAGACACTGCTGGCAAGCTGGACTGGTATCTGAGTGGAGACACTGCTGGCAAGCTGAACTGGTAGCTGACTGGAGAGATTGGTGGCATATTGGACTGGTAGCTAGCAAACCTGGCTGTAGACACTGCAGGCAAACTGGACTGGTAGCCGACTGCAGACACTACTAGCAAACTAGACTGGTAGCTGACCTGACTGGAGACACTGCTGGCAAGCTGGACTGGTATCTGACTGGTGAGTGTTAGCAGTGCATTTCAGGTGTCACCTGTGGCTGTGAAGAATTTCCTTCTTGGCGTAAACACTTGATTAAATACAACATGCTCAAAGCAAACCCATCACCTTACTAAACTGCCAGTCTAATGTGGAATAAATGGCTAAAATGTTGATGCATAGATTTGAATTTCCTCTGTGCCCTGACCACTGAATCATTGGCAGGCTATTTTAAATACAGACCAATATATCTCTACAGTTGCAAACTTCTGGGTATGTTAGCATTCACCGATACACCACTTGAGGAAACTTATTAAAGGAACATGTTCTGCTCCATGGAAGTACATAGAACAGTTGAGGTTTGTGGCTAAAAAGTGAAAGGTTTTGAGCATAACCATGTTACAGGCCTCAAGCCTTTCCTCATAACTGTTCTCTTCAATAGATTCATAGGGGACATAAGGGTGAGGCATGAAGGAATAGAACCCAGAGGGTTGTAATAAATAGGGAAGTCTCAGGGGAGATGGGGGTCAAGAGTCAGTACTTTGCCCTGTTCTCTTCAATACATTCATAAAGGACACAAGGGTGAAGATGAAGGAATAGTTCATCTATTTGCAGATGACACCAAGATCTGCAATAGTGTGGACATAATGAAGGGAATGGAGGCCATGAGGAGGGACCTGGAAGGACTAGAAGACTGGTCCAGAATTTTACAGCTGGGATTCAATGACAAAAAAATGCCAAGTCATGCCCATCAGACACAAAAAAACCCAAGCCGAGTACAAAACGGGAGGAGAGGTCATGGCATATACCTCGTAGGAAAGGGACCTCAGAGATATCAATCAGGATGATCTGAAAGTAGTGGCCCAATTTTCAATGGTGGTGGGGAAAGCAAAAGGATGATGGACTGCATAGGGAGGGGGATAGCAAGCAGAAGGAGGTAGGTTATACTCAGTAGCATTATTTCAGTAGAATCATAGGGGTTGCAAAGTCCCATTTCAGCAAAATCATAGGGGTTGTATAACTCCCCCAACCACCATATCTATATAAATAAATGCTAGGGAAACCTTGTTTTAGGGTTCTTAGGGGTTGCAGTGGGCATCATAGGGGTTACAAAAAAATTATAGGGGTCTCAACCACAACCCCTGGCTACCCCTAAATGACGCCCCTGCCCACTCCACAAGAGTGGTAGCAGGGAGGAGGCAGGGAACTACAGACCAGTCAGTCTTACCTCAGTAGTGGGCAAGATTATGGAGGCACTCCTTAAGGAAAGGATAGTGCAACACCTGGAATCCATAGGCGCACAGGATCCAAGACAGCATGAGTTTACAAAAGGAAGGTCCTGTCAAACTAATCTCATAGATTTCTTTGACTGGGTAACCAGAGTGGTGGACCAAGGGGGAGCAGTTGATGTTGCCTGCCTTGACTTCAGCAAAGCTTTCGACAATGTTCCACATAGAAGATTGATAAATAAGCTGGGTAGGCTAGGGTGGGCCAGAAGTCGGTCAACTGGGTGGCAAACTGGTTGACGGGCAGAAAACAGCGAGTGGTGGTAAATGGTATACAGTCAGAAGAGATGCAAGTCACAAGTAGGGTACCTCAGGGATCAGTCCTGGAGCCAGTTCTCTTCAATATCTTCATTAGTGACATTGCAGATGGACTAGAGGGTAAGGCTTGTCTGTTTGCAGATGACACCAAGATCTGCAACAGAGTAGATGATCCAGATCTGGTGGGCAGAATAAGAAGAGATCTAGATAAACTAGCAAAATGGTCAGAAGAGTGGCAACTGGGATTTAATACAAAGAAGTGCAAGATCATGCACATGGGGAAGAGAAACCCTGAAGCCACCTATAGACTGGGAGGGGAGTTGCTGGCAGTCACAAAGGAAGAAAGAGACTTGGGCATCATCATCACCGATGACCTGAAATCATCCAAGCAGACCTCTAAAGCAGTAGGTAAGGTTAGGGGGATGTTAGGGTGTATTAGTAGGGGTATCACAAGTCATAAGAGGGAGGTAATAATCCCTCTTTACAAGACACTGGTTAGGCCCCATCTGGAGTACTGCATGCAGTACTGGAGGCCACACCTTCACAAGGACATTAACCAAATTGAGGCAGTCCAAAGAAGGGCAACCAAAATGGTGCAGGGACTGCATCAGGAGACATATGAGGACAGATTAATGGATCTCAATATGTATACCTTCAGCAAAGGAGGGAGAGAGGTGATATGATCGAAACATTCAAACACCTTAAGGGCATTAACAAGGTGAAAGAGTCTAACATGTTTAAATATAAGAAAAATAGCATTACAAGAGGACACAACATGAGATTAGAGGGAGGCTGATTAAGGGGGAATGTGAGGAAATTCTTTTTCACAGAAAGGGTGGTGGGTGCATGGAACCATCTACCTCAGGAAGTGGTGGCTATGAATACAGTGCAGGGCTTCAGACAGGCATGGGATAGGCATAAGGGAACAATACAGATGAGTATGAATAGATAGGCCACTGACAGAGCAAAGGCTGATGGCACATTTATAAGGTAGAAAAAGAAGTGGGCAGACTGGATGGGCCTTGCGGTCCTTATCTGCAGTCAACTTCTATGTTTCTAAGTTTCTATTTAATATTGATCGGGGGGCCACTAGACTACCAGGGAAGGGTAATTGGCACATTTGAGGCCGCCAACTCAGGGATCGGGGCACGGGTGGGGGGATGGCAGCCCCACCGCTGGTCTTCAACCAATGGCGGATTCACGGGGCTGGGGGTATGGGTAGCCCTGCAGGGTCCCACAGAAGTATGCTGGCATGGGAGGTGGACATGGTGGCATGTCTGCTGGTGGGTCTACAGGTTATGTTGCCGGTTCTCCTCCGGGGGTTCTTGTAGAATCCAACATTAGAGACTTTGTTACTGCCCTTCTGGAATGGGTGCAACTGCTGCGTAAACCCATAGCACCATGTACGCCAGGGGGTTGTCGGCAAAAATGCTGTTGATTACCGTGGCCTCGCGACATGTCACAGGCCACTTAGAATAGTGCATGTTGCAACTGCTGGCGAAGTTGCATGCGCCATTCTACTTGGCGCAACTGCTGTTACACCAGGCATAACCCTTCTAGAATCTGGCCCCAGGATCCTGATTTAAAGTAAATTTCAAAGCCTGCATTTTGGGCTTTATAGCACTCACTTGTAACCTGTTATGTTATTGCCCACATTTTTTCTGTCTTAACAAAATGTACATATTTACCTTTCTAGGAGAGGGGATATTTGTGTGGGATCCAAATCTTTTTCTATGAGAACCTGTAAAATAAAACAATGAAAGAGTTCACAAACTATCCATAGTTCTATAAAATACAGATATGTAGTGGACATGTAAACAAAATACTACTTATCTGATAGGTTGGAGGAGACTGGCACAATGTTGGGTCACTTCTGTAAAAAAAGAAAAGAGCAACATGTTAGTAATTTAATTTAAAAAGCTGAAGGAATGATTAAACAGCAGCAAGAGGAGTGAATAATGTAAATGAAGGAATATAAGTTGACATAATGGATGAAAGGCTTTAGTGGTCCATATTGTTCTGCTGCCTAGGTTGTGACTAAAAAGAAATGAGGACCACACCACCTACAATGAATGATGAGACTGCTCTCTGATGCCCATTTCCTTTGTGCCACTTTCAACCACTAGAACTGCATATGAATGGATGTAAAATCACGTTGACATAATTTCAATGTGTATTCTTTCCAAACCCATTTCAAAGCCTCCTTGCATCAGAGAGCATAATTTATTGCAGACATCCACGTTGTGCACTGGGTATGCATAACTTCTGAAATACTGGAACCCATACAACTGGTAATTGCAGACATGCAAGCAAAATCTGCATGTGTTCCTGCATTTCAACAATGCTATCAGTTCTGGATTTTTCCACTTGTGTGAGTTCTGGTATTTCAGTTATTTTCCTAAAAATCTTGGAATGACCAGAATGCCGGAAGTCTTGTAAACAGAAAAATCCAGAACACAGGAACCTGTACAATGCTCAGCACAGTGGCTCAGGTTGAGTGTGTAAAATTTGTATGTGGGAGACCCAGATTCAAAGCTAGGTATGTGCGGGCCAGTTTTTCAAAATATTTCACATTGTACCAAAACTGGAACCAGGCCCAAATGTATAAGAGAAAGAAATGGTGCAATCAATAACAGGAGTAAAATTGAACAGTACTTCTGGATTTCATGCACTCAAAAGACCCATGTGAACTAGTGTCTGCACTTTCTACCACTTCTAGTCCAGTCCAGTGGTATTAGTTGGGAATGCACTGTACTAGCATGATGAAGACATGGGGTTAGGTCTCAGTCCTTATGACTAGAGAGGTGGGGCTCAGTATGCAATGCAAAAGCATTATTTACTGGCCCCATTGGGATGAAGCTGGTGATGTTGACAGTAAGTGACCATGCAACATCTGGTGCCACCCTCACTAACAGGAGAAGTGCTGTAGACATTAGCCTCAGATTGGATGGTTAATGTGCTATGAATGGGTCTTGGTGAGGAAAACTTCCACCCCACTTTGGTGATAGTGGCTGCAGAGTCACCCTGCAGCCACTGAACCCACAGGTGTCTCCTCTCTGCCACCCAACTGTTGTTCTGTTGTTTTACAAATCCTATTCTATTAGCCCTTCATCCTAACTGCTGAAAAAGATCAATGATACTTTTCAAATGCCACTCCCAGCTGCTGCACACTCTATTTGTGTTCCCTGTCCATTGACCCCCAAAAATTCCCAAGCATCAAATTTTCCCCCAACCCATACACATGAAATTCCTGGTATCTAGTGGTCATCATCTATATACTGTTATCACACACACACACACACATACACATGCACACACACACACTCCCAGGTTCTAGTGATCCTCTTTATATTGTAAGCTCTACCTCCACCCCACCAAGATCTGTGATGTCTGGAGTTTCCATATCTATATTATATCTATGTTATACCCCCATTGCTCTGAAGGTCAGAACATCAAAATGACTGATATAATGGGACACAAAAGAGTGAGATTAATTTTCAAATATCCCACAGGTACTGTATGCATTGTAAAATTCTTGATTTTAGGATAACCCTCACTGTAACTTGTTATTTTAACTCCCTTCAGATTGTTTCCAACTCCCTATGGATACATAATCCATCCTGGTGCCCAAGTCACCTGAGACTCTGTTCATACATGCCTCAATCTCTGTCTAATAGTTTCCATCCTTTCATTTATATTTGTAAAGAAATTTCAAAACAAAGAAATACAAGGAACTGCATAATTGTTTGCTCCATCTACCCTTCCAGTGCCATGGTGTCTCTTGCCTGCTGATGCTACAACCAGGTTAATTCCAAGTTCTGATTCCAACCCTTTCAGCCCACTGCACCTGACCCAAGTGGACTTTTCTGTCCACCAAATTAATTTACTGCTCTTTCAGTCACAGAGGAGAGATTACTGTTTGCGTGAGATTAGACTTCCTTATTGGGAACTCTTCTGCTCAGCCCTGCTGTCCCCACTGATGCTCAATTTGCTGTTCCCCTCTTCATTTAACTCCAAGACACAGTACTGTATTCTATACTAATTAAAGCACTAACATAGCTCTGCATTCACCATCTTGTTGCTGTAAACTGCGGCAACACATGCTCTCACTGTCCCTGCGATATCTGCCACCACCACATATGCGCTTATATGTACAGTTTCCATCATACTTTAAACTCATTTTTACAACTACTGTATTGCATAGTGTTGGGAGGTTAATAGATTGAGTTGGTGGGGGTAATATGAGCTTACATAATACACAAAGGCTTGGCTGGTACCTTTGTTTCATTTACACGTCTGGCTCCATGATCATAACTGGCTTCTGCCCTTACCTTTTCAGAAGGCCCAACACTCCAACTCATTGTAAAGAGCTAATGGAAGCGAAAACATATTTAACCACCGTGTTTACCATCCAGCAGACAGTATTGCAAGAATAAGCAGTGACTGCATTCAGACACATACAACTTACACAAATTCAATGCCAACCATGACAATTGCAGCACATAGAAAAATCTCATCACGTTCAAAATTGGTTCTGATATCACAAGACTTTTAATATTTCCTGTCAGGACTGATGCTGAACTTACACATGCTGAATGTGGCAGCAAGCTGCAGATACTTACAGTTTTATGCAGGTAAGCATAGTAGTCATAATGGGGATATCAAGGGAGTGAGATCTTTACATGCTGGGGAGATTGTAGAGGTTGCAGGTGGTTTGTTTTAGCACTGTCATGCATGTTGATCATGATGACTGTGGTCATTGATGAAACTGAATAACAGAATGGAGGATAGTTGATACAAAATGTGGGAAAATGTGTCTGGACACTGGCCCTCATACACATCATCATCAAACATGAAAAGACAAACTCAGAACATTGTTGAAACTACTAGAGCCTTTACTTTTGCAGCATTTATTTTTAATTAGCACCATAGAATATTATGGATCTCTACTTTAAAGTTACAGTCTCCTGCTCTCTGTGGGCTTTTTATGTGGGATAGAGCACCCTTAAAATGTAACATGGGAGACATTTCTCATAATGTGGGACCCTCAAGAGGTATGATTAGGGTGAGGGAGCAGTCACACAGGAGTTTTATTGGTGGGAGTGATAAAATAGATGGATGGGGTTGGCACCAGGATTTTTTTTCGAGAGGATACAATTAATAGAAGGGAACAACTCAAAACCAGGGAGTTTTCTTGGAAAGGGTGACCATGAGACACTACTGTTTTCATAGGAGCCCAGATGGGAGGTAATGACTAATGAGGGAGTACCACTAAACACCAGGGGCATGATATTCAAATATGCACTGAGCCTTGTGCATGCCCCGGTGATGGTTGTTTAAAATTTTATTCAAATTTCATCAATTAGGATAGTTGTTACATACTCCATTGAGCAAAGCTCATGTCAAAGGATGTCCATTTTATCAAAAAAAGAAAGAAAAAGTCATAAATACTTACACAATACAACATTGTCTAAAATTAGACACAATATGCAAAGTCATAAATAGTTACACGTACAACATTATCTAAAATTAGAGACAATATGCAAATACACAGTGTGAAATTTAAACAAAGAAAAATAATTTTACATGGCAGGTATCACCATGATAGAGGGAGAATCTACCAAGTGTACAAGCTATACAACCAGAAATTAGACAATAATCTTTAAACAATGCATTCAAACAAAAGAACAAACAGCTTTTGACAACCTACAGGTCTTTTTTCAGGAACATTGTTTGTGTCTAAATTTAAAAAAAAATAAAATTGGATGAGCATGAGATGGGTGCTGCATTTCTGAGGTGCCGTCTTTTGGATGAGACATTAAACTGAGGTCCCATCTGCCTGGATTGGTGGTAGTTCAGGTGGATGTTGAAGATCCCATGGCACTTCTCGAAAAGAGTAGGGGAATTTTTTTGGGGAAAAAAGGGGTACATTTCAAATTAATCAGGCATCATGCTAGATCAGTCCAAATAATGATCACATCTTCTTCTGGTAGTTTCCAACCTTCAAACTGTCCAACTGCTTCCTAATGTACATGGCAAAGCCACACGTTCATTTGCTAACCAAAGCTGACTATTGCACTTCGTTCATAACAATTCCACATATAATCAATACTTGTTGTCCCCATAAGTGTTCATAATTTATGGAGAAGTGTAGGGCTCCAATCTGTTCCTCATTCTTGGTAGTTATCAACTATAATGTCACCCTTTTTTTCTTTTTCTTCTTTTTTCTCCTTTTTTTTCTGTATTTGTGAAAATTACAAATCAACCCATTACCATGATCCTCTTCATTATATTCTCCTTTTTTTAGTCAAACATCAAAAATGACATACACTTATCCCACAGATTATGTAATTTATGTCTTGCCATAGACTTAGAATCTTTCACATAAACTTGTTGAAGTGAGATTACTACATTCTTTATCATAATCTCAGGGAAGGTTTCTTGTTGTTGAATGACCCATTTGCATCTGGCTTGCCATATGAAGTACTTCAATATTGCAAATACAACCTGCAATGTTCCTTTATGGAAACCATTCCATTTAGTTGAGAAGACGGTATGCACAATTTCCATATAATGTGGGTCCTGGAACTAATTCGTCTGCCATGTTTTAGTCAGTGTATACCAAAACAATTTTACAGATGGACATTCCAAAAACAGGTGTTCCTGTGTTTCCAAAAGTTGAAAACAAGAATTCAGTGGACAATATCTGTCTGTTAATTGTTTATATTACAAATTGTTCTTTACGTTCATTTGTCCATGGATACTCAACAACAACATGTCCCAAGCATAAGCAGGAATGCTATCATTAGTTAATTGAGATAGTGTAATCTGCATCTCAGAAGCCGAACAATTAGGTAATATCAACTCTTGTCTGGTATGTTCTATCATCACATGCTACAACTCCTATCTTGTTTTATGTTTCGTAGTTTGTCCTGGAATTTTTAATTTGATTAGATCTTGAAGCATAGTTTTTAAATATCCCAAGACTATTGCCGCTCTGGTCAATAATTTCCTGTTTCCTTGTACCCATGCCGTTTTACTAATTTCCACCCATTCAGAGATCATTTCTTCTCATAACTTCATCCCAGTGATTGCTGCAGGAAACATATTATAGTAGATAAAGATACTATAATAAAATAATCCTGGATCTATCATGTCTAAACCTCCCTCTTTTATCTGTCTATATGTTATCCCTTTTTTTATCAGATTCAGATGGCTCCCACATGGACTTTGAAAAACACATTATATAATTTAGTTTTAAATTGTGGGGCAGGGGGGAATGCATAACTGGCATAAAGAAATATTGGCACTAATATGTTTTTGATCAATAACACCCTTTTCCATTTCGAAATCTGTAGCCCTTTCCACCCTTGGGAGATTCCTTCAGCTTTTCTTAATTTGCTTTCCCAATTTAAGACAGTTACATCTCCTTTTCCAAATATAATGCCCAGAATTGTAATGGGTTCTGTAGTCAATGCAATACCTAAATATCTTGTTTTCGTGATATCTGGCTGACTTCCTATCCACATTCCTACACTTTTCTCAAAATTAATGTTTGAGCCAGATGTCCAGGAATATTCTAATATCATAGTTGTAATACCTTTTCTTCTGTACTTTATCAGTAATAATTACTACGTCATCTGCATAAGCCAAACACTTTATTGGGCCTCAACTGTGTCAATGATATGCCCTTAATAGAATCTAACATCTGTATGGATCTTAAAAAGGGTCAGTACAAAAGGTATATAATAAGGGCTAAGAGGGCATCCTTGTCTCACCCTTCTCTGCAATATTACTGGCCAACCTGTCCACTCATTTACTCTAGAGGTAATTTCTGCCTCTTGGTACAGGCAGGATATCCATTGCACAAATTTATCAGAATTCCATATCACCGTAAAACTGACATCAAAAAGGAGGGATAAGGAGTCAAAGGCTTTGTGCTGATCAAGCGCTAAGAACATATCCTTCCTCTGTGCCTATTCCACCTTCTTTGAAACAGTTCCCTGAGGATTATCAAATTATCCTGAATATCTGTTTTGAAATTGAGCATGTCTGTGCTTTACTAATTACTTTATCTGCTATCAGAGTCAATCTCCTTGCCAAAATTTTTGGTCAATATTTTAAAATCCACATTCAACAGACTAATAGTTCTCCGATTTTTTAAATCTTCCTTTGTCTCTTTTTTATATAAAAGAATCAGGTCTGCCTCTGTCATGGACTGTGGCAACACCCCTGAATCTAATATATCATTATATAAAATGATACGGTCCTGAATTAAGTAATTACTGTATTTTTTTATAGAATTCTCCAGTAATCCCATCTGTCCCTGGGGAAGTCCCTGTCTTCAATGTAGTAACTGCATATTTTACTTCATCCTCCTCAACTGGTTTTACCATACTGACCCACTGGGGAGATAACATTTCTGGAATATCAAGTTTCCTTAAGTATTCTGATGAACTTAGTACTACTGGGGGTTCCCCAAACCAATGTGTTACCTGTTGTTGTACTGTTTGTAAAATTTCTGCTTAGTTGACACTAACCTTCCCATATCATCCATTACCCGTGACATTACTTTCTCATTCTGTTCTTTTACCACAATCCTTAAATGCAGTAAAAGTCTGTTTTTACACTCCGTGCAAACCGCATTTTCTGTTGCATTGTTTTAGCCCTATGATATTGTTGTGTAAACATTTGTTTCTTTATAATTCCTATTTGTTCACTAAATCCATCTTCAATGTTTCTGTTTTAGAAATAAGGCTTTGAAGCTGTTTCATAATTCTAGATAACTCATATAGGATTTCTGGGTCTGTTGTTCAGCTTATTTTGAGAAAAATCTTTTAACAATTTTTTGTTTCCTCCCAACATTCAGTTTGAGATTCATACAAACATTGTACAGATTTCCTGGCAGTCCAAAAGGAATCCCATTCTCTATTAGTTGCCTCATTTTCTAATAGGAGGCTATTCAGATGCCATGGACTCTTCCCACATACATGGCTGTTTCCCCAGTTAAGATGTATCCTTAGGCCCCTAAGGTCTGAGAAATCAAAAGTATGAGTCTGTACTATATGTATCTCTAAGCAGGTGGACACAAACAAATAGTCTATCCTTGTTGATAGGGAGCCCCTAAAATAGGTATTCCCCCATGTTTTGTGAATTACCCGATATGCATCTTGTAAATGTGCTTATGGACCACATCATTCAAAACATTGGAATCACAATATAATTTATGTGTTATGAGGCCCCTATCTATCCTTTGTATAGCACAGTTAAAGTCCTCCCCATACCACTAACCTAGAGGTATGTAAGTAAAGCTGTATCATTTTAAATAGTGTAATTCTATTAATCTTCCCTGGGGCATAACTATTTATCAGTCGGAGTCTAGTATCTCCAAACTGAATATCCAAGATTAAGGCCCTCCCAGGCTCAAGGTCTATCAACCTGGTAACTTTAAAGAGTGAGCTATTGAAAAGGATACCCACACCATCACAAGTGTCCAAGCCCTGGGACCAAAAGGATGCTCCCTTACCCCACAATCTTGATGCTTGTGATATTTCCAAAAAGGTTTTAATTCTTTTATCTTGAATGAAAACAATATCAGCTCTAGATGACTGTAACTCTGAAAGAATAGTCAGTCTTCTTTTCCCATCCCTAATACTGTTTGTATTAATAGATAACAATTGTAATGAGGTCATGTCAGTTTATGAAGATAGGTCATACGCTTTTATTTTGACCTAGTCTTCCATTTTTGTTTTTCTTTCTTAGGAGTTGTACTTTCTTTGAGTTCTGAAGGATAATCTATCATAGAGGATGATCTAGATGAAGAATTTGATTCTTCACCCCCCCCCCGAATCACCCCCGTCATCTATTTTTGATAAGACGTCTAATGGTTTGTTAGGGGTTACTTTCTTCATCCCTGTCACAACCTTTCCCTCTTTACCATTTGGCTCTGTCTTAGCACTGAGCCTGGTCCTAGGCCTTTTCTATAGTCTACTATCTGAAATGGAAGTTTCTGCACTTGGGGGGGCATTGTGGCAGAAGCAATGGCTTGTGCTGTTTGTTCATCATTTCCCCCATCTCCTTGGTTATCTTCCTTTCCTTCCTCCTGGGGATGGACTCCATTATTGATCCAAACTTGTGAGCTCTCCAGCTCCTTGTCAAGTGGATTAGGAAAAATGGGGCGCTTTTGTAGTAACAGAGAATCAGAGGATTGAGTAGCTTCTTGTTGCAAATCGGCCATCTGAGTTTCATGTGGTACAGTTACCGGACTCACCGTCCCTTCCTTAGACAGTCCTATAGGATCTCCTTTACCACTCTGGTCTCATACTGCATTTTGTGGCACTGTCTCTTTGTCTGTCTCTGTGCTTTGTCCCATTGCATTCCATTTGGCTGCTTCTTTCTCCTGCCAAAGGCCTGCATCCATTTCTCTGAGGCAGCAGCACAACCTTTTTTGTGCCTACGTAATTAATGCTTCATGTGAAACTCCTTCTTCAGTATTGTGAGATGCCCATGGACACTTCACATAGAAGTGACCTTTTCTTCACATGTTACATTGAAAGGTATTAATGCACGCTGAAGCCATATGTCCAATTTCTAGACAATGGTGCACTTTGAGTGTCACAAGCATTACTTAAATGCAATCTGGAGCCACATTTGTGGAATGATTTAGGCTGACCTGGATAAAACAACAACCCCTATCTCTGCCTAAATAGAAGCAGCTAGGAGGTGCACAATCCCGTGATTTCCAAAAATCTTTACATTTGACTCTCCATCCCCAGTCCAATACTGCTCATTATCTATCACTGGGAGTGGATGTTCCAAAACCTCACAGCTTTTTAACAAAAAGAGAATATCTGTATTATTAACTCCTTCATTCCTAAATATGATGGTGAGTGTCCTTTCTGCCGGTTTAGTGATAGGAATGGCAAGAAATGGGACCATAAAGGGTATTTTCATCTAATTGTATTTGACCCAGAATCTATCCAAACATTCCACTGTTTTGAAACTGATGTCATAATTGTATTCATCAGTATGAATAATTGCAAATACTTCAGATGTGAAACTTCAAAGAGTCCTTCAACAAAGTCCTTCCACATATACTCTATCGGATGGGTCTGCTAACCCACCTTTGTAAAGTAGCCTTATAGCATTGAGGCATGGTGCTGGTTCCCTTATTTTTAAATAAATCTGCCATATGTAATGATGGTTTAAACCTCAATTCTTGAGCTGGATCTTGTATTCTAGAGACACCCATACCCACTAGGAGCTCTCCAGTAGCTATTTTGTCTTTATCAGAGGAGTCCAAAACAATACTCTGTCCATCAATACTTTGTCTCAGTGTATCAGGTTTTGAAGAGCATTTGATGTGGAAGCTACTGGTTTTATATTACTAACAGTATGTCCCCATCAACAGCACTGACTGAGTCTATAGTCTTCCTATCTTCCAGTATTGTATCATTCATTGAATTATTACCTACAAGATCATCTTTATGCATTGATACATCTATAACTTGCCCAAAGGCAGTTTTACTTGTGCAAGGTTGATACAAATTGCACTCTGATTTGATGCACTCTGGGTATGGAAGTAAGAGGAAACACAACTTTACCTGTCGAGGTGACTTCCAGCATGGAATATTGTGCTACCACTGGGTCCTTATGGTCAGGAGACCATCTGCCTCATGATTCAGCCACCCAGCCTGCATCCTGTAGGGCTTTTTGGGTGTCCATACTTCCATATTGCGGTTTGTGACTCATTGCAGTTCTGAGGTGCGCCTTGTATCATTTTGCTTTGCATGGCCCGAGCTGAAACTCCCAATGATTTCATACCACTCTGACGAGGAACTTTACTATGCTCCAGTAGGGGATTTTGCTGCTGAGCTCCCTGCTTCAGTTTCAGTTGATCATGTGTTTCACCTAACAAGTGCTTGTAGTTGGTGCTCCCAGTGGCTGCATCTTCTACCTGCAGCATTTCAGATGCAATCTGGAACTTCTCCTCCTCATCTGCTATTTTTTGTAGCAGTAATCTCCGTGTAGATTCTAATTTGAGCCACAATTGATTTTTTTTAAGAACGGGATCCTACTCCATATTATCAGGAAATTTATAGTCCTCCTGCAAGTCCACATCTATCGCTCTGACCTGTCCTGGTTCCACAGAGGCAGTTTTCAGAAGCCTCCAGTGGCACTTGTGACACAAGACCAACTGCCTGGTCCAAATCCTGCATTAAATCCAGTTCACCAGACATAGGCAATTCTTTGCAATATCCACATCAGTGAACGGTGAGTAGCTCACAATCCCTTCAACTGTTGTCTCCAATTTTGAACAGGAAACTGGGATGGAAGCCTGATCCCCAGTCTCCTGACACTCTATCGTCTCCTCTGCACAGCTCTGGTCAGCAATCTTGCAGCTGGACAGCAATTCCCCCAGAGGAGAATAAGGGAATTTTCCTGGTGTCCTGGCCAAATTTCCCCCATTCACTAAAAATACCATCAACAGATTAATCTGATTCAAGGTCAGTTAGCATTCATCTGTATCCCCTTCCCCTGGGTTGTGCCTGAAAATAGGCAGGATTTGTCTAGTGCTCTTACACGGTCTACAAAAACTAAATAAAAAAAAATAAACAATCTGTAAAAAGATTCCTAATTAGGTAAATACACATGTACAGCAAGTTAATAAGGCATCTGACCTAGTTTTATACCACTATTTTATACTGCCCAAATTAATTACCTGATTGATTTGGTGTAAAGAAATAGGCAATGAGTTCCATACTAGGACCCCTTAATCCAAATAACAGAACTCCCATGTTAGAGTTGCACCTAGGAACATCAAATTGTAAGCCAGGTGCAGACCTCAGTTAAGTTAGTTTTCCTAATGCAAAATAGGTCTAATAGATATTGTGGTAAATTAAGTTTATATACCTTATACATAAGAATAAGAAGGTGCCAATCTCTCTGTCTTTCGGTTTTAACCACTGTAGAGATCTATATAACTTGCAGTGGTGAGTCTCTCTAGGTACCTCAAGTATAAAATGTGCCATCATGTTGTGTAGGATGTCTAAACCTGCAAGTACTCCCCCTGACGCCCCTGCATAAATAAAATCCCCATAATCTAAAACAGGGAGTAACAAACTCTTTACCACCCTTAATCTAATCTCTGGTGACAAATACTGCCTTATTTTATATAGGGCTCTCCAGTTTGTTGCCTAAATTCTTAATCAGAATTTCAATATGAGGACTCCAATTTAACTTAGCATCTAGAGTGAATCCTAAATATTTATAACTATCTACCCACTGAATAATAGTACCATCCATAGATTTAATTTCCAAATTATCTTAATTATTAAGTCTAGAAAACAGAATCCATTTTTATTTTTACATTTAGACACCAATAATATTCCTGAAAAAAGACCTATAGGTTGTCAAAAGCTGTTTGTAGTTTTGTTTGAATACTTTTAGGATCCTTCCCTTCAATATATACAACTGTTTCGTCTGCATATACATGGTAATGTGTTTCTTGATCACTAAACTCTAGATTGTTGATATAACGATTGAAAAGAAGGGGACCTAGTATCTACCCTTGAGGAATTTATTTTAATTTGTTCTGACTTAAAAGTATTACTTCAGCCAGCTGTTCCCTATTCAACAAATAGGAAACAAACCAAGTCATCTCTTTCCCTTGTTCCCCAATGTCATGCAGTCTGGACAGGAGAACGCCATGGTGCAGGGTGTCAAATGCATTAGATAAATCTACAAATAACACACCCATAGACATTCTCCTGTCCAGACTACTCTGCAAATCACCCACCACCTTTGCCACTGTCATCTGTGTACTATAAGAGGATCTTAATCCTGATTGATATGGATTCATTAGTCTGATTTCCTCCCAAAAACCTGTTAACTGAGTAGCTACTAGGCTTTCAAACAATTTGGAAACAATAGGCAATAAGGAAATGGGGCGATAGTTGTTGATCTCATTCCAGGATCCACCCTTGTAAATGGGTGATATTTTTGCAATCTTCCAATCTTTAGGAAATTCTCCCGTAATTAATGGAAAATTAAATAGGTAAGTGAAGATGTGCAATAAAGGGGTAGCATACTTCAATAATCTAGTATCTATATTATCCAAACCTAGAGCTTTTATAGTGTCCAATTTTAAGAATGCTTTCCTTATTTCATGTTCTTCAGTATGTCTAAATTTAAATATTTGACCCATTATCTTATTTGAGTAGTTTTTCTTTTTGTGATGATCAGTCACTAATTCACTATAAACTAAATAATTATCTAAAGCCTCTATACTTACCTTTTTGCTGGGCAGTTTCTAAATCACTATGAGCTAAGCTGTTATCTAAAATCTTTGAACCGGCTTCAGAAAAATATTCATTTACCACTAATTTACCCAGTGGTACCAAATCACAATTTATATCAATTTTACCAATTGTTCCCTTGCCTGTTTTACCCATTAATTTAGTTCTTGTACTCCAAAAGAGTCTGGGATTTTGATTTTGTTCCAGAAAGGATCCAAAAAAAAGTTGCTTCGTTTTCCTAATTGACTTAAGATATTTGTTTCTAATTTGTCTATAAAGATCCCAATAGGTATTTGTACCAGAAATTTTGGCCTAGTGCCAGCAGGCATCCCTCTGTTTTTTTAGTTTATGTAGGGTAACATTAAACCACTTACAATTATTTACCTTTACCTTTCTTCTTTGCAAGGGAGCATGTCTATTACAAATCTGTGTGAATTCCTCCTGGAAATATTTCCATACATTTGAAGCCATTGGTATTAGTTCCAATTTGTCCCAGTCAATCATTTCAACATCCACCATAAAGTGTACGTAATTGAAATTCTTAAAATTTCTCCACTGCACTGTCTGAGCCTGCTGAGTCAACTTTAGGTGTTTACGTAAAACAAATATTACCTGATGGTCAGAAAAGTTATCAGGCAAGACACTACTACAAGAATATTCAGATGGCTGATTTGTAAACATAAGATCTAATAAAGATGAATTTTGTACGTCCTTACAGTTAATCTTAGTAGGGTCAGACAATAATTGAGATAACTGAAGATGTTCTTGAAACTCAGTTAGTCTGTTAGTAGGTTCCACCTGGAACCAATTTACGTTAAAGTCACCAGTGGCAAATAACTCATGGGTATACCTGAATTTCTCTCCAGAAACATTTGAAGGCTTAGGAAAACAGAATTCTCTAATTTAGGAGGATTATAAACTCCAGAGACCAATAAAGGTTTAATGAATGGAATTCGTAATTCAACAAATACTGCCTCCAGGCCCTTATTCGGTGAATCACAGTTTATTTCTCTAGCATCAAAAGACAGATTTACATACATCAAAAGGCCTCCCCCCCTTTTTTGTTTCTATCCTTTCTGAAGAACTGATATCCATCCATTTGAAAACTTACATCCGAAACTCTTTTGTTGAGCCAGGTTTCTGAAATAATAGTAATATCTGGATTATAGGACCTTATCCAATCTTTAATTAAATCTAATTTGTTACAAATACTACAAGCATTAAAATGAACAATACTTAAGGCATTTGTTCTCAATATGTCTGCGTTTGGATCAAAAATAATGGAATTTAAAGGGCCAGGGTTTAGGTGAATGTCTCCACTTTGCAAATGTGTCATAATTAAAATAAACCTAAGAACCCAACAGACTTTTTTTTACACTTAAATGGGGTTTATGTTGAGTGAAGTTCCTAGATTGTAAACACCTTGTAGTCCAGAATCCTTTCCTAAAGGATAGATATTTCAACATATCTCTAAACAAAAAGTAAGTTGTCAAATCTCCCAGAAAAACTTCAAAACTGATGTTATAGTCAGTGGAAAAGCACACTGGCACTATCTGACTGAATATAGAGCCATGTCAGCCTAGTACTAATCCACATAGTGCTGCCCCAAGAGAGTTCCCAAAGTATGCCACCAGAATGGATAGCACCGGGGCTCTATTTCCAGTATTCAAAGGGACCCATACAAATGAGCCCATTGGGCATGCAAGGGGCTAAGGGGTCATTTGCTTGCCCATTATAGGCTCATTCGCATTGGTAGCAAGACAGGATAGCATGACGATGTCCACCCAATTGCCCAGTCTAGACATGTATATAGATACCTGGTGATAGTGGTACCCCCCTCTGATTTGCCAGCCCATTCATTAAAATAAATGGATCAGTGGTACTATTGGTAACCCTCCTCTGACCCTGGGCCTGATTCCAACTCCAGCATCATGTATAGCTTCCTGGTGCTAGTCATGCCATCCCACAGATCCCAGCCCTGACCTCATGTATAGATTCTCTGGTTCTAGTGGTGTCCTCCTGCCTCCAATCACCAGCCCTGGCATAACAACAATCCCTCCCTGGCATCCAGTGGTCCCCCCTCAGCACCGGGCACTCCTCACTCACCATATCCACAGCAGTGGTACTGCTGTGCATAAGATAACTGGCAAAGCCCTAATCACACCTCCTCAGCTGTCTACCATATGTACAGTCAGGGAGTGCACCTCTTATTTGTAGGACAGGGTGATGCATGGGGGGACCACTGGGCACCAAGGAATGGATGCTGTTATGTCAGTGTGGCGATCAAGGAGGAGGGCACCACTATCAACAAGAAACTATACATGATGCTGGGGCTGGAATTGTAGGGAGGGAGGGAGGAGGGAGGGCATGACTAACCCCAGGGATCTGTTTATTGTACAGATCAGGCTGGTGATGAGTGGAAGGGTTACAATTAGCACCAGGAATCTGTTTTTGTAAGGAACAGGCCAGTGATCAGTGGGGGGTACCAGGGACCACAGGGTGATGTGGTTAAGTCTCAGCCAACCAGCTAGGTGGTTGCATTGCCTTCTGCAGCCACTAGGTTGCCCATAGTAAGTCAGGGTTTTGTTCAGCTGTATTTACTCTGCCAAAGGACCACGCTAAACCTTTGCACAGTGCAAAACAGTTGAATATGGGTTGTGCATATATTCATGGCCATGTCCCTCCCATTGCTTGCATGCATACATTATGTTTTGAGCAGGCGCTAATCCCTTGCCTACACAAAAGCCCTTTTGAATATGGAGCTCCAGCACAAACCCTGATTTGTGCAGGAAAAATGCATTAGTGCCTGTGTAAACACAGAGACCAACAACTTCTGGGAGGGACTGTTACATACCACATAGGTTTCTTTGTGGTGTATTACCTCTTTAGTCTAGCACAGTAATCCATACCTGTCTGTGCTGGCTAGTGTGAAGATTTTCACTGAAGTTACTGAACTTCAGTTCTAGGAGTGTGACAGTCCCTTCCAAAAGCTGTAAAGGTACAATATTATTAAAAAGGAGATGGAGACTGAGATCCAGGTAAACAGTGAATGCAGGAAGTGCTTAAACCACCATTTGAGAAAAGCCACACTTGCTGTGTATATCGTGTTTGCAGTATGTGTGTTTGTGGTGCAATAGGTACCTACTGGCATGCTGGAGAAGGTAGTGACACAATCAATTAACCTGAGAGGAGATCACTTATATTACTGAAATGTGGAGCACTTACCCTCCAAATGGAGTAATAAGTGACAGACAACTATCAGTATGTAAAGGACACAGCTTTAGACTCTGAGATTAATAACAGTGAATGAAGTTACTTTATGCATAAGGTTAATTTTACTTTTGAGTGTGCATTTGTGCATTATGTCTGAGTTTACAGAACCATGAAGGACAATGAGGACTGCATTCTGGGAGGTAAAATATGGGAGTGAGAGACATGAGCCTGTTTGCATTATTTTAGGTGCAAAAATAAAATGCATGCATTTTTAAAGTATCTAAACAATTTGCACAGACATACCTTTGAAACAATGGGAGATGCATCTTAGACTGGTCCTTGTGAAACTCCTGACCATTAACATTTTCAGTCATTTTCATCTAATTTCTGTATCTTCTCATGTTGTATAACCCTCCATGTCATTCTCCTCAGGAATTTGTCTTGTCCCACTTTGAAAGCCAGAACAGTGCTAGTTTCCATGACTTATTTAAGCTATGTTTACAACCCTTTTACTGAAATAAAGTTTTCTAATGCTTCCTCTAATTCTGCCCCACCCACCCCTGATTTTAGGGCATGCCCTCTAGTTCTGCTTGCACTCACTAGCTAAAATCTACTTCACTCAGTAAATTCTCTTTAATATTCAGAAAACTGTGGTCATGTCTCCTCTCAACCTTCTCCTCCATACTATACTGCAGTGAGCAAAAATGGACATCATACTCCAGGTGTGGTTGAACCAAGGCCTTGACAGAGGGAGGATCACCACCTAGTAACAGTGCACAGTGAGTTGGGAAAGGGCTGAGTTAACCTGGTTTTCGCTTCTGTTGTCCCCTTCCTAAAAAGTTCTGGTTGGAGCCGATAGGGCTGCAGTCATGGAATTTGGGGTAAAAATGTTGGCCAGGATTCGAAAAATAACAGCTGTCACATTCATAAGGTGCTATAAAGAAATATAACTATGTTGTAAATCTGGGGTAAAAATATTGAAAATTAGCAAAGTTATGAGCTTGCATTTGCAAAATTCAATGTAGGCTCATAACTTTGTCTTTTTTTTATATTTTTACATCAATTTTTCGACATAGCCTTCTTATGACTTCACCTCATGAAAAAGGGCAAAGAAAAATGTCAGCTTCCACCTGAAAGTTGATTTTGCCAGGGACCACAAAATTAACCTTTTGGGATAGAGTTGCCTAATGTCAGTGCAATTGTTCATGATGTTGTGATACAAAAAAGGCATGTTGAAATTTATACTAGGATTATACTAGGAGGTATAGACATACAAAAGGCCGAGGCCCATGTAAGCATGTCTCCAGCCAAGCTGGTACATTCCATGTTTATTATAACAATAATGTATCAAGTTTGTGTTTAAAACTAACATGATCAGCATTTTCTACTAGGGAACTAGGGAGTGAGTTCCACAAGGGAATTATCCTTTGTATAGTAAGATCTCCTTTATTTGTTTTAGGATATATAAGGTCAATTGGTATTTGTGACTTCTTAAATTACAGTTATGTTTATTATAAGACATATCCAGTTGTGTCAGTAACTCATAATCATTGTGAATCTTGTGCATGAATAAAGCATCCCCTCTTTTCCTTCTCTGCTCCAGAGAATACATACCCAGCTCTTCCAATCTTTTCTCATAACTTTTACTGGAATAAGCACCTACTAATTTAGTTATTCTCCATTGTACTCCCTCTATTCTATTTATGTCTTGTCTGTGGTGGAGGCTTCACAGGGGGAAACAATAGTCTGGATGTGGCCTCACATAAGCCCTATACAATGGCATAATACATCTTCTATCTCTGGAAGTAAAACTTCTCTTTATACAGCCTATTAGCCTGTTGGTCTTATTTATAATGAACTTGAAAATTTAGGTCAGAGTCTATTGTTATGCCTAGATCTTTTTGCTGCATTACAGATCTTATTACTTGGCCCTTTAATTCATATTGATAGTGCATGTTTTTTTCCAAAATGCATAATTACGCATTTATCAATGCCAATAGATATTTGATTTTTATCTGCCCATATTTCAGTTTTTTTTAAATCACTGGCAAACTTTTGACAATCTATTGGAGTTTCAACCTGTGCTGTTATTTTGGTGTCATCAGCAAATTTTATGGCAAAACTATTTCGGTCGGATGTCATATCTGATATAAATATATCAAAAAGAATCAGTCCCAGGACTGATCCCTGAGAGACTCCGCTGGTCACAGATTGTATTCCAGATATGTGTCCCCTTATTCTTACACATTGGGTACAGTCATTTAACCATTCTTCAACCCAGTTTATAATTGGATTTTTAATTCCTAAAGATCTCATTTTCTCTATTAAGAGTCCATGTGGTACTTTATCAAATGCATTAAAGAGATCAAGAAATACTACGTCCAGAGCTTTATTATTTTCCAAATTTTTACTTATATATATTCATAAAAGGCCATATTACCTGATAAACAGGACCTATTTTTTCTGAAACCATGTTGTGATTTATCCCCTAGTCCCTTATTTTGTAAATCACTTTCAAGCCTAGTTTTGAGTATTGATTCGAAGATTTTGCCCACTATACTGGTTAGACTAATAGGTCTGTAATTTTGTATGTGTGATTGATTACCCTTTTTAAAGATTGGTGTCACAATAGCTGTTTTCCAATCATTCGAACATCACCAGTATTTAATGACATATTGAAAAGTTTGTATAATGGATTTACAAGCCACTCTTTAATTTTTTCAATAACCTTGGATGTAACTTGTCTGGTCCAGGTGATTTATTTATGTTTATTTTATTTAAATTAATCATAATTTCTCTCTTTGTTATCTCACTTACTAGATCCCTTTTGCTAATGTTATTTGTTAGTTGTTTTACAGTTTTAATGTAGCATTAAACACTGAACAAAAGTATTTGTTAAATTCTTCTGTACTATCTTGAAGTTTAATTTCATTGTTGTCAATAATTAAAGGTCCAACAATTCTTGATTTAGGTTTTTATTATTTATATGAGAATAAAACTTTTTCCACCAACTTTAAAATAGGCTATATTTGTCTCAAACTTTATTTTTAATTTTTAATTTTAGTTTTACATTTTTTTAAATATATCTTATATTTCAATATATTATACTCATTTCCTTCTCTTTTCATTGCTTTGAAGTATCTCTGTTTTTGTTTAATTAGTTTAATAATAGTTGGAGTTATCCATGATGGAATTTACCTTTTTATTATACACAGTCCGGTTTGGAATATATTTGTTTTCCAACTCAAGGATTTTATTTTTGATTTTTACCCATAAGTCATTACATGACATTGATTTATTGTCCCATTTCCAGCTAGATAAATCATGTTTTAATTTAATAAAATTTGCTCTGTTATAATTTTTAATAACTGTTTTACCTGCTACAGATTTTATTTGAGTAGAACTGTTAAATGTAATTATCATATGATCACTATGTGGTAATAGTGGTAAAATTGGTCCAGAAATATGCAAATATGCCCAAGTTAAGCCACTAAGTTCAAATCCCTATTGAAATACTTTGAACACATACCTGTTTCTTCAGTTCATGGTCTTGAAGGAGGAAGCACTTGTCTGTGGTCCAGAGATGATTATGGTATTGGACCCCAATGGGTAAGTAAGGACTTGGGTGAGTGCTGAGTGGGAGAGATGGGTGGGGGGACAGTAACAGCACAAAAGACATAGATGGACAGTTTCCTTTTTACAGGGTAAAAAAAGAAATTGATGCACAGTTTTCTTTTTACAACATTAAAAAAATAAAAGGACCAAGGAATCGCTATTGCAACACTGGGGGATTGTGCTCCACCAGTGACACTGTTATGTTTTTTTTGGAGGGGAGACTGCTGAGAGGAATGGTCAGGTGGGGAGAAAAAAATATATTTAAAAAAAGGTCAGAGAACAGAATCACGGCACTGGGGGATCGGACACCTCTAGTTACACTGTTATGTTTCTGGGGTGTGCTGGGGTGGTGGGTGCTGAGAAGGATGGTCAGTTGGTGGGTATATATATACTATATATATATATATATATATATATATATATATATACACACACACACACACACACACACACACAATTAAAAAAAGAAATCAACTGTCGTGGAACACAGCACAGTCCACCATGACCAAAATGTACACCGCGACTGTACTTCACATGCACTAGTAGTTGCACATGCACAACACAGTTTGGTGGTCATCTTTGACATGGCAGAATGTACCATGTTCCACCACGACTGCTGAGACAGCAATAAAAATAGTGCAGTGCAACTTCAATGGAGACAAAGAGTGGACTGCTTCAATGGATGCGAGACAACTGTGTTCCATCTCCAACATGTTGGTTGGCAGGAATGTGCTGAGTCATTTTCTGATAGCAAAAGGTCTGAAGGGCTATGCCCACTGCATTCCTAAAACTCAGAGTTTAGTGTTTTGCTATAAATGGTCACCTGACACTATTTGTACCAAATTTAAAAGACCCAGGTTAATAATTACCTCTACTTTCAATTAGAGTACCAGTGCAGAGTAGGATATTAGTTAGGCAGTAGACCCCAAACCCACACTGTCTGTTTCTGCATTGCACTAGTGATGTCCAGAAAAGGTAAATATCTGTCCATCCCTCATCTATTCTATGCAAAACATACACAAATGGAGCAACAGCTTGTACACTCTCAAACTTGTATGACTTACTTTTATTCTCTTGTTGATTTTTGTAGTTTCACGATGTTCCTTTTCAGTGCTTGATTAAGAAGTCCATATTTTCATATTGTGAGATGATTTTTGGCATCCCAGCCCTGGGCACAAGTTATATTGTCTCCCAGAAAACTCTGGATAAATCAATCTCCTGGTTGACCAGCTGTTTGTTTGCAAAACAGCCTGCCATAGTGTTTAAGCTGGAAATCCCAAACCTTGTAGTAATCACATGCACTTTTATCCAAATGACAAAACTCATATCTCCCTTTAAAACAATCAATAAATGTTGATCTGCCACCTGTTGAAATGCAGAAGCAATTTGGCTACTAGAATAACTCTGTTTGTAAATTAAATAAAGAAATGTTTACTAATATGTGATGATGCTTTAGGCAGCTTGAACTAGTGTCAAATGTAGGATGAACTGGCCATTCTCTCGTTCTATGAATTGGTCCACCATATAATATTGTGTTTGTTGTGGCATTATTTGATGAACCCCAAAGCCGGTGGTAACTTGACTGCTTTTTGACCTTATCAGGGCACTGTCTTATCATTACTGGCAGTGCTGATGTTGCCTGGGGGCAGCCCATGGTCTGTAGCTCAACTGTACATTATGGTGCTCAGTGGTAGAAGCACTGTCTGCACCCTCTGGGCTGGTACTGGACCTTACTCACATTGCTAGGAACATCCTGTGGATCACTGCCACTGCTGGAACTTGCAGTGCAGCAAAAAAGTGCACATACAGAAAGCAGCTTGGGCCAGGTGCAAGGAAAGAGATAATTTCTGAAATGTGCAGATGAGCATGGGTACCATTTTATGGACAGAGTGCCAACACTGGGGAGTGGAGGCACAAGACTGACTATTTCCTGACCCTATCCTACAATGCTGTAAGTGGGCAGAAATTGGAATCATAACTTAAGACTATGCAATCTCTGCCTCAAGCCTGCCATTTAGTATTGGGGCAGTGTTGGGGGGGAGGGTGGCAGGCCCAGGTAGGGGTACTGATCATGTGCATAAGGCTTGTAATCTCCCTTCCAGCCTGCCATTGGTTGGCATTTATCCCCAGATCCTCCTTCTGCCATTCAGTACCTTAACAGTCATCAGGGCATAAGGTTGCAATCCCTACACCTTGTAGGACAGATAGGATGGTGGTGTTCCTTCAGTGGCTGAGGGTGGTGGAGGCAGTTCTAGTATTGATCAGGCATATCCAACATTTCCTATACTGTTGCAAAGTCTACCCCATCGCTGTCTTGGCAGGGTGATGATTTATTTATAATTTATTTTTTGTTGACCAGGAAAGAAGGACTAGGCAAATTTATTTTCAGCCTGGTCCCAGGGGAGGGAGAGGATGAATCCAACTGACACTAAACCAAATTAAATTGCTGATGGTATTTTTAGTGAAAGGGTGAAATCTGGCTTTAACACAGGGACATTCTCCTACCATTTTTGAGATGTACCATGGAATCTTTAAAATTCACCTGAACAACCACCAGACCAGGCAGAAGGGACCTCGGTTTAACATCTCATCTGAAAAACTGCATGCTGCAGACTACTGGCTGTAAATAAAAGAGATGAAGGTGTGGAATGGATTCTATGACATTGTAGAAAACATTCTAAAAAGTAGCTGGCAAGATTTCTTACAAGCAGGTACGATACATTGCTTTCAGTATTGGGGGCCAGTTCTTCAGGAGTGCAGCACCCCCATGCTGCACTGCACTGCCAGTCTTGGGATTTGGGGATGAAATGCTAAGACCCACCTGTGTGTGGGTGGATATGTGTGTGCGTGTGTGTGTGTGTGTGTGTGTGTGTGTGTGTGTATATGTGTGTGTGTGTTTTATCAAGTGATACATGTGTGTTCTTATGTGCTATCAGTCCCCGTATACCTGTAGTCTTCAGTCCCCACCTATTCCACCCCAGAGCAGGGGTCAAAAGAGGCACTAACCCACTAGCCAAATGCCAGTAGATTTTGTATTGGGCTAATAGAAACATTTTTTTTAAGAAGTCCTGACTCTCAGTGCTATGCACACCCTGAGGGCCATCACCATGACTAGAGTTTGTAGTGAAGCCAAAATGTGCAAATGCAAAAAACAACTTGAGCAGCAGCAGCAAGTGATAGAGTACTGCTTATGGGTGGGTGGCCATGTATGCTGTTATAGAGACAAGAATTTATGACCCTTTTATGTTGTAGAAGGAAAATCCCTCACTATTCTTTTTAGCATTTATAACTTTTACATATTCTTAATTCCATCGTTTATTTTGCAGGTCTTGTCTTTTTGCACAATTATCAGATAAGAATATAGGTTATCCTCTAGTTGTGCAATATTTAGGTCTATTCTCCTGAACTGTGGATTCTCTGTGACCCCTTTCCACTCATTTTACTTTCAGGGCTATTTTATGATATATGCTACTTGTCTATGTAATAGACTACCCTATGAGTTGTTAAATAAAACATCTTTCAGTAGTTTTGAAACTGGTCTTGACCAATATTTGTTACTGAAACACAGCAGAACTAATTTACCCACTAGGAGTTGGAGACAATCCAGATGGCCTTTGGCCTTCTTTTGCCTTGTCTAATCAAGTAACCAAGTGCTCTTTGAGAGGAAGACCTAGTGTGGACTCCACTCCTGGACAGGTGAGCCCATTATCAAGTAGTTAGTGACTGCAAAAAAAATCTAAGTTAAAATCTCAAGTAATTAATAACTGAGAAATTTCTTAAGTCTTGCATTTCAAATAATTAATCAGTGTAATGTTTTCTAAGTCCGTATAAACAATTAACTCTCAATATGAATTATATTTAAATTGAGAAAGTCAATCAATTCCTCACTACAGTATTTTTCAAAGTCTCATTTCTCAACTAATGCATAAGTGAACAAAAAATTCTCAATTAATGGCTGGATAGCAAGTTTTAAACATTAGTTGAGTAACACCCCTCTACCAATGGCCAAGCTTAATGCTCAGCTTTTTAGTTAGCCATTATTTAATGAAAAGGGAAATATTTGCTATTTGTTAACTTAGTTGTTTGTATTAGTCAGGGCCTCCAGGGCAGATCTTCTGTAGATTGAGTTAGGGCACTGAATGTGTACTCACTGGAGGCCAGAAGGAAGCGGGGCACCATGACAGAGACCTTCATGAAATTTGGATTCTTGAGTGTGGCACCATCTTTGTGTTTTATATTATCTGATATTGTAACATATGATTAGAATGTATTTTTCCTGTAAGCAACATAAGTTAGTGAAACACTTTGAGACACTTAGATGGGGTGCTATATAAAAACAAATGTCGTTCTTTCCTGAAAGGAATAGACAAGATAAACTACAAGGAACTACTTAACAAAAATGGAGGGTCAAAATCAAGGGGACATGAATGTAAGCTGATGGGGGGATTCAGGAGGGATGTGAGAAAGGCTTACTTTATGAAGAGAGTAGTTATGCTGTGGGACAGCCTACCAGCAGAGGAGGCGGGTGCAGATCTACTAATGGGCTCAAGCAATGCTGGACAGAGTAAAGAGCTTAGTAGTTACTCGGAGGCAGGGGCAGCAGAAAGTCAGTGAGTGAGGGGGGAGGTTAGGGCAAATACTCCTTCTAGACAATAGGTCATGAGGTAGAGTAGCGTAATATTGGGCATACTGGATGGACCAATTGTCTTTTTATGCTGACATTGTTAATGTTTCTAGGTTTCTCTGGCTTGCAGCTATTCACCTATATCCATCCTCATCCTTGTAAGACAGAGGGTCCTCCTGTATTACTGCACATGGTAATGCTTGCTTGTATGGTATTTCTGGTATTTGTGTGTCCATAGCAGCTAAACCACCACTCATGTTTCCCTGCGTATCAGTCATTATGTTATCAGTCTGCACTAAATGTGCTAGTTTACATGTCGCATCATGTGCACCCCAATGTGACCCAACTGCATAAATTCCTTTAAAGTGGCATGGCATATACAATAGGTCCAGCATGTATTCCACAGCTGGTAATGGGGAACTTGGTAGCACTGCATGTACAGCATTAGATAACTACACTAAGCATGTGGATACCACATGGCAGTCCATGTGACAGGTGACAAAATAAATATGCAGCACTCTATAGTCACAACACCAAGAATCATGTGTTCATCTCCCTTGAGACTTGTCTTTATTGATGAAGTAGACATTCAGTAGGAATCAAGGAATGAAGAAGGCTGATGCACAGAACTTTAAGACCTAGGCCACAGAAGGAAAACCCACAAGAGTAGTCAGTCTGAAATTCTTATGTTCAGATGACAAAGTAATGATGAAAATATACAAGTAGAATAAAAACAGAAAGTAATTTTAACTTAAGACTTATCACCTGAGATAATTATTGAACAGAAGAAATGTAACACTATATGGAAGTTGCTTTGGATAAATAATATCAGCAGCACTCTGGGAATTCTTGTTTTACTATGGGCAGAAACTGAGATACACAGATGTTGAGGTGGTGGAAATTGACTTTAAAAGCAGAGTACCACATATTTGTTTCTGAATAATTTAATATAATTACCCAACAGAGTTTCCTATTTTTTCAAAGGCCAGAATATGGTTAAAGGTTATAACGTGATACTTAACTGTATATCAAGAAAAGGTAAGGAGATAAATATCACTTATGAATGGAAATAAATGTAGATAGACAGACAGATGGGCAGAAATATAATAATTTTATCAGTTACAAAATGTTTCCATTTTTAATTGTTGGACAAGAGCATCAGTTATGATATTGATAAGTTAAAATATGGACCAGCATTAAGGGGTTTAATGTTAGATTAAATGAGTGTTACTCCCAAATGCATTGCATCATTGCTCAATAGGAGCTGCTTAGTCGTTAATGAATGTACCTTCATTAAAATGTGTATCTTCATTAACAAGTGTTTTTTTATGGCATCCACTGAGGGCAATAATAGGTTGTATTAAGGAGATAATTCAATGTGCTCTCATAACTTTGTTGTTTTGTAATATCTTTACTCCAGATTTTCAACATAGCCTTCTTATGACCCCACCTCATGAACAAGGTGGAGAAAATTTTAAAAACCTGCCCAAAAGGTGATTGTGCACAGCAACAAAGTCATTTTGTGCTACAGGTATGAAAGTACATTTTGTAAAGGATGTAAAAATGACAGTCGTCATGTTCATGAGGTGATGTGAAAAAAATGGTTATGTTGAAATTATGGGGTGAAAATAGTGAAAATTACCAAAGTTCTGAAAGTGCTTTGCAAAATTTCAACATACATTTATAAGTTTGCCATTTTTAAATATTTTGTCCCAAATATTCAACATAACCTTCTTATGACCCCATTTCATGAACAAGGGTGGAACACATTTTCAAAACTTGCCCATACAGTGATTTCATGCAGCAACAATGTCATTCTGTGCCACATGTGCAAAAACACATTTTGGTCTGAATGTGAAATATGACAGTTATCACATTCATGAAGTGATGTGAAAAATGGCTATGTTGAAACTTTGGGGTCAAACTAATGAAAATTGTCAAAGTTCTAAGTGTGTATTGCAAAAGTTCAACATATGCTTGTAACTGGCATTTTTAAATATTTTGATCCCAAATATTCAACATTGCAGTCTTATGACCCCACCTCATGAACAAGGGTTGAAAAACTTTTCGAAACCAGTCCCAAAAGGTGATTTTGTGTAGTGACAATGTCATTCTGTGTCACAGGTATGAAAACACATTTTGGCCATGATTTGAAAAATGAGTTGTCACTTTCATGAGGTGACATGAAGAAATTGCTATGCTGAAAATGTGGGGTCAAAATAGTGAAAATTATCAAAGTTATGAGTGTGTGTTCAGCATTTCAATGGTTCAATGCTCATAACTGCCATTTTTTAAATATTTTCACCCCAAATTTTCAACATAGTCATCTTATGCCCTGACCTGATGAAGAAGGTCAGTGAAAAGTTTCAAATCCTGCCCAAAATGAGATTTTACCAAGCGACCACAACAACACCTTTTGGGCCTGGTTTGCATAATTACATTGTCATTGGTCATTAGGAGGGGCCCCACAAAAGCCATGTTTAACATCTAGGGTGAAAATGTGAAAAACTGCCAATGTTATGCATTAAACTTCAAAACCCCATTGAAGTACATTGAACTGCACTTACTTTAGTTTCTCAGATCATAGTTGTAGGTCCAAGCAGCAAGACATGTCTTTAGTGGCAGACTGGCTCTTCACCAGGTGACCTCTTCAAGTTAATGAGGGTGTGTGGGGGGTGTACTGGGTGTGTGAGGTGGTGATTGCTCAGTGGGAGTGTGGGGTGGGGGGGGTCAGATTGGCAAGGAACCATTTTCTTTTTTAGGTTTAAAAAAAAAAACAGAGGGACAATTTTCTCCTTTACAGGTCCCGTATGGGGATGGCGATTGGAGAGTGGGGGTGCCACTAGACAACAGGGAAAGCATTATAGGGGATGGGGATCAGAGGGCAGGGAGTGCCACTAGACATAAGGACAAACATTATAGCAGACAGGGATTGGAGGGTGGGCGTTCCACTAGACAGCAGGGAAAACAATATAGGGGATGGGGATCAGAGATTGGGGGTGCCACTGGACACCAAAGAAAACATTATAGGGAACGTGGATCAGAGGATGGTGGGAGCTAAAGTGGCATCTCTAAAGAAAGGTTGACCAGTCATGATGTGCAGTTGCAACTCTGTGAGCTGCTGGATTTAGCATGGTGTTTTGTGGCTAGAGGTAAGGCCATTAATATGGGCTCAATAATGTAGTGGCTGTGTTCTGGGAGGCGGCCACTTAGGTGGAAACTTTAATTATTGTGCAGCTTGATGACCACTAATACCAGGATTGGTAAAGGGAGTGTTTTTTTCACCACTGTGGGCTGAGATACTCCATCTGTTACCTCCCTTATTCTTCACAATGTGATGTGAGCTGTTACAATACTGTGAGCCACTTATAGAGTGCAAGCATTCTGATGTAAGGCAGCAATGAAGTGACTGCAGGCTGAAAGGTTGGTCGATTTGGTAAAAGCCTTTACAGCTTTTTGCAGGTGTATTCAAAAGAGATGATAAATCTGTCACGGTTATCCCCACCCCAACAATTATTCCCCTGTTGATGATCGCATGAACAAGTACTGAGAAGCTTCAGGTAATTCCCTGGGGTGGATGGAGGTCAGGGAGTTGGGGCTGAGCCTACAGAAGTCTGGCACCATGACAAGAGTATAGTAAATAAAAACAAACAAGAACCAGATTGCACCACCTTGCATCGAATGCACAGCAGGACCACAGCAAAGATGTCAGTGAAAATAGGGTTAACACCTGTCCCACTTTTATGGGACAGTCCTGATTTGGGCAGCTGTGTCCTGCAGAAAAACATAAAAAAATACTACTTGTCCTGACATTATAGTAGAAAAAATATTTTCTGACATTCTTCTAAATGTTGCAAAAACTATACCTTTACTAAAATACCTTACAATGATAAAAACACTAGATACAACTAAAGAAAGACAACACTTAGTCTTAATTATGATATTTAACGAAAACAAGTCTGTTGCATTGGTCGAGGTTACATATTGTCCTGTGAAAAATCATGTTTCAGTAAGAAATGTCCCACTTTGGGCTTCTTAAAAGGTGGTAACCCTAGTGAAAAATTATTTAAAACATATAATTAACCACCTATTTCTGTAACAGCCCCCACAGTATTAATTATACAAGCACCACTCCCAACCTAGATAGGTAGGAGTAATGTAACTATTGTCATATAGCTGCTCAGTGAAATTGCATTTTGCCCTCTTAGAAAGTGACACACAACATTTCTTGAATGACAGCAATGGATGACCAGGATTGAGACCACCCCTCCTCTATATGTTTTGATATGCTACCACTTCCCACCCCACACTCTCTAAACTGAAACTTAATTTGCCAGGTGACGGCAAATTTAACAGATGAACACAGAATAAAATCTTACTAGTAAGGTAAACATGAACTAGGAAGCAGGAAAGAAGTTTGCTGGAAGATCATCCAACTTTTACTGAAGTAGGATATACAGTACAGTGGTACAAAATATAGTATGAAGGTATAATATATAGTACTTAGGTACAATGTGCAGTTCAGAGGTACAGTCTACATTCTGGCGGTACAGTACACTGCACTGAAGCAAGGAAATAGTGCGATGTAGTGCAGATAGGAGTGAGGGTGCAGACAAAGGAAAATCTCGGTAGTGAATGTAGAGGAGGCAGAGAGGTGTAGCTCAACTAAAGTCAAAGCACTCAGTGAAGGAGACAGTCTAGGTATCCAGTCATGAGCTTCCACAGTCCTTTCTCTCTCTCCTACATCATAGCAGTATGATAGCATGGCTTTGCTCATACAGTCATAAAAACTGGGAATTTTATTTCTATTTGAACCACATCTATTGGAAGCTGCAGCATGCAAAGTAAGAAGAACATTAGGAAATTAAATATTTCATTTGGAAAACACAAAAACTAGAGGTGTGGAAATCCTTACATTTCAATGCTGCAATCATTAACTATAATAGGTTCCTTGTTCCAGATCCCCCCTTTTTCCACAAAAGAGACCACACACTCCATATTGTAGGTTTGGCTGCTCAGTCGGCAAAGCCTTTTATTATTATTCCACCAAAAGTATAATTATATACATTTTACCATATTGAGTTCCTTCTATTTCTTTATGTCCACATTTTTATTCCAATCCTTTTATTACAAGCTTTGATTTCTTTTTGTCTTCTCTCCCTCGGGCATCAAAAACCCAAGGGGGTCTTGTTCCACTCCTTCCCGGGTGTAAACCCGAGCTGATCTTAGCCTCTCCTTCTTTTCTGGGCAGGTCCAATTCCTGCTCCCCCTTTATTGTCCACTTACCCAGGTGTCCATACCCTTCTTTTCCGGTTTCTGCTCACCCTTATGTTGTTTTCTACCCCCATCTAGCTTTTTCTCTTTCTCCTATCCAGTCTTTCCTTCCAACCGTCCATTAGCTTGCCTCCAGCTTGCATTGAATGGCAAGCTTCCCCCCACTTCTCCCTCCCCCCACCACCCACGACCACCCCTTTTTTAACCACTGATCTATGCCCCTACCCAGTTCTGTGATAAATATGTGATTTCCCATCTGGGATAGGTGCACCCATCGACCCTATATAGCCCATGTATCCCTCTTCTATCTCCTCACGCAATGGCAGCTCCTTCATTTTTTTTTCATAAACCTCCCCACCCTACTGTTCATTCATCTCCTCACTTTTCTATGGCCTTATGTTGTCTGGCTTGCCTCCACACCCTCTGTGGAATCATTTCGGACCATGTAATTGTTATTTCTAGCCACCATGCTCTCATGACCATGACATCTCTCTGTATGGTGTTAAAAAGTTCTAACCATGGACCATGTCCTAGGTCATTCCCACCCAGATATAATATAAGGAAGTCCGGGGCCTTGTTGTTCTTCCTCATCTCTAGGAGTAAGGGAAGGAGCTGCCCCCATTGCATTCCACGTATTCCCTTCCACAGGATCCTTATTTCATCATGTTCAAACCCCCAGCTGTCTTCCACCTTTCTTCTGTGTTGCCTCCCTTTCCACCCAGTAGATGTGTGAGTGTCCCACCATCTTTATGACCTTCTTTTCCTTTGCTTCTATAAGAACAATAGGCAACAGTGAGGCAGCCACTTTCATTTAACCCCCTTTTTTCTTTCCTGTAAGGGGTGACAAGATTGCAACAGGTTAATGCATTGTATTTTTAATGTATTTCTTGTAGCAGTCTGATGACCATCGCCCTATGGCCTTTATGGCCTCCTCCCCTTTTCCCTGTGCCGCCATCTCAGATGGTACCCCAATCCTGAAAGAATGGGAGGAGAACCTGTTTGGGTTTTTCCTAATTCTTTTATGTTCTTCTTAACACCTGAAATTTGACTTCCTTTACCACTTTCCCATCCCTGTGTATAAACAGCGGGCCCTCTTTTCGGTCTGATCCTGAGGTAACTATGCATGAGCTGGCAGGGTCACAGGACTGGGCTCAATGCTTACCCTATAACCCTTCCCTGCCTGATCCGTCTTTGAGCTCGCAATTTCAAGGGAGAACCCTTTCCCTGTCCATTGCATATCCTCATACTGTAGCCCCTTTTCTGGTGAGGGTGTACTTGGCCCTATTATTTCTGACACCCTGAATGCTCCCTCATGTAGCATTGCAAACAGTGCTTTAACTAGCATCATTTCATATGGAGTGTAGCAGATTTTTGCCAGATTTTCTTGAATGCTTTCCAACAGGTGCTCTGAGACTGGTTCTCTACTATCCCTCCCCCTCCCTTTCAATCATTGCCACCCCATCATCATCCTTCTTATCAAAATACTGTTGCAGGGCTGCCCCCCAACCCTTCATCCTGCAGACCCAAGCTATGACCGCTAGCTGTACTCTAACTGTGGCATAGGCCACTCCTTTTTTTTTCAATTCAGTTTATTGATACATTTTATACAATAAAAGGCAATTACAATGACAGTGATATTGAAATACAGATACAATGTAAAGGGGTAACTGCCTAGCCCACCCTTCCCTCCCTTACTGCAGTAACCAAACCTAGTGTCCTTAAATGCCAAGCTCTTTACCTAAGATCCTAAGTGGCCGTGTAACCTAAGTCATACTTAGACCTGAGCCAGAGAAATTAGAGTGAAGGAATCCAGATTTTGGTATATGCTGCCAATCTATTGTGAAGACTGGCAATCGCTTTTTCTGTGCGTAGATTGGATAGAATTTCGTTTACCCATTCTTGGACAGATGGGGAGGACTTATCTTTCAGTGACGTAAAATAAGCTTCTTAGCCGATAAGAGCAATCATGGAAATATGAAACTTTCTTACTTTAACTCTAATAGAAGATAGGTCTCCTAAAGGCAAATATCAGGGTAAAATACTCCTGAAGGCCCATCAGAGGGTCCAGGGAGGTCTTAATGGAGTCCCATAAGAGGGAGACCTAAGGGCAAGACCAGAACATGTGAAGAAGTGTTCCTTCTTCCTGCAGACATTATTACATATATTGGAGTTCAGATAACCCCATTTCTGTAATTTAACCGGAGTGTAATACAAGTTATGTAAAATATGATATTGCATGAAATGCAGTCTGTCTTGAGAAATATATTTATGACAGGATCTCCACAGGGATTGCCAATCCAAATGGTGCTGAGGGAGGATATTGTTCCAGAATCTTGTGGGTCCAAAGGAACCCCAGTATTTCTTGTGGAACAAAACCTGATATAATTTAGATATTACACCTGGAGATTCAGTGAGTGAAGAAACCTTAGGTATCAGAGCTGTGACAGTCTGGGGGGGGGGGGATATTACTGAAATTGATTACAAGTAAGTGTCTTAATTGTATAACTTTGAAGTGAGAGGAGGCCAGAATATGAAATTTCCTGATAATATCTCCCACTGACAACCATTGCCCATCTTCATCCGTGAGAGAAAGAAGTTTCCCATCCCCCAATTGGGACAACCATTGATGGGGAATCTGGTTCTTATTAATAGTGAAAGATGGGGAATTCCAGATAGACTGGGCCAGGCCACTCCTTCTTCCCAGTTTGACACAACAAACCTACCCACCTGTTCCTCTGTGACTGACCCACTTACCTCCATAGGGTGGTGAGTTCTGAACACCTGGAAAACTCTCCATGAGCTTTCATAAGCTTTTAAAGTGTAAGTGTTGTCTGCACAAAAGCTTTGAAGGAGATGAGCTGCTCCTTCCAGCCAATCTCCCATAGCTCCTCTGGGATCTTCTCTCCCGTTGGATGTGCGTTGGGAGCTAGTACTCGAAACCTCACCATCTGTAATCGGGAGAGGCTGTCAGCAATAGAGTTCTTTTTGCCTGCAATGTGCCTGGCCCTGAAACTCATGTTGAGCCTCATCCCCTGTAATACTAGCTGCCGCAGTATGTGAAATACCAGGACTGACCTTGACCCCTGTTGTTCAAGCCGTCAACTACTGCCTTATTGTCACACCAGAATGTGACCTTCTGGTTCTGTAGCCATGCTCCTCAAGTTTTCATCACTGCCCAAATGGGAAAAATCTCTAAAAAGGTGATGTCCTTTGTCAGTCCCCCCTCGACCCATTCTTGTGGCCATGGTTCAGCCATCCACTTCCCTTTTAAGTAAGGTCCAAACCTATGTCCCTCTGAAGCATCTGTGAAAAGTTCCAAGTCCGTGTTGTATAGCCATTCCTCCTGCCAAATGGCTATCCCATTGTGTGTTTTTATAAACAGTTCCCAAATTTTTATATCTTCCTTAATCTCTCTCCCTAATGTAACCCAATGGTATGGTTTTGTTCCCCCCATCATGGCCCTTGCCAGACGTCATGTAAATGTGGGTCCTGGCCCTATTGCTCTACATGCAAAATTCAAGAGACCCATTAACCGTTGGCTGGTAATTAGGGGCACCCGCTTCTTTTTTCCTATCTCTAATAACAACCCCTTTGATTTAATTATCTTTTGGCTTGGCAGTTGGAACAAACCCCGTTCTGCATCCACCTCTATGCCTAGAAATTCCAAGCACCTGCTGGGGCCCTCCGTTTTCTCTCCTGCTAATGGCACTCTGACTCACCGCACAACTCTTGGAAGTCCTTTAGCATCACCCGTACCCCTCTTTCTCCTTCTGCTATAAACAGAAAGTCATCCAAGTAATGGACTACCGTGTCGTGCCCGTACCTGTTTTTGAATACCCACTACAGCCATGTGCTAAATTTTTCAAAGGTGGAGCATGCTACTGAACAACCCATTGGCATGGCTTTATCAAAATAATACTCCCCATCTATCTGGAAACCCAACAACTCCCAATCCTCTCTGTGGACTGGCAGCAGCCTGAATACAGACTTGATGTCTGTTTTTGCTAGCCACGTGGTGTGTCTTGCCCTGATGATATCCAGCGTCTTCTAAGGTCCATAGGTCCCAACTACCCTCTTCTGAAATGTGGCCATTGACCGATTCTCTTTCTGGATAGGATAGGTGGTGTATCACACTATATTCTCCCACCTGTTCTTTTGGGACCAGGCCCAATGGAGATACTCACAGGTGCCGGAAAGGGGTTCTTAAAGGGCCCTCTATCCTTCCTGCTTCTTTTTCTGTCCCAATTTTCTTTCTCAGCAGTGTTTCCCTCCCCTTAATGGATTTAAAATTTTTTGACCATGTTCTGAATCTCTTCCCTTGGTAATGTAGGCTAAAGCCTTTATGAAAACCTTCTACTAATTCCAACCACACCTTCTCATTAGGGTACCCTTTTAACCATCGTTCCATTACTTCAACTCTAATCGATGTTTTTGATAACTGGAAATGGCCTGCTTTACTTTACCCCTTGGTAGTACCCTCTTCCAGCTGCATATCCTCTACCTCTTCCTGTATTTTCTCCCTGTGCTCCCCTGTGGCCCCACCCAAAAAGAATAGTTACCTTGACTTCCCCTGGGACTGGCATCTCCATATGCTCTACAGCAGGAGGCTGGGTGAGATCCACCACATTTTGAACATGCATGCCTGAATCTGCAGTGTGGGAAAGAGCAGTGTGCCCTGTTATACCCTGAACAACATTTTTGGTATCGCAGCCCTCCCTTTTGCCATTCACCTTCGCCTCCTGCTACTGTCATAGTTTCCCACCATAGGTCATTATGTCTTGAATTCCATCGACAATCTTCCCCATAATTAGTCATCCGCGTCATGAACTTCTCATCATACTGCAACCAATTTGTGCCCCCATCATCTTATATGCATTTCTTATTATCAGTGAATAAGCTAAAAGGGGAATGCCCAATTCTGGCCTCTTTCTTGTGCTATGGCACTGGAAATATATGAAACCAAAATCAATGCTTCCCATGATTTTCCTTTATATGTGGGCCTTTCTGTTTCCTCTCCTTTTTGACCAGCACTACTACGCCTGCCAATTCTTTTTTTACTGAAACTCTCCTTTTCTTCATATAGCTCTGCTTTTTTCTTGTCTACCAGGCAAAAATGTCAACAAAGTCTCCTTTCCAGATTTTTTCTTTTGTTGCTACCAGCACATGATCTACTATCCGTACCCCTCTGCCCCCTTTTATCTGTCCTAGCCCTTCTTTTTCCCCCTCCTTCGTCTGTTTTGTAACTTCTTCACTTTTTCCAACTCCCCCAGTACTTTTTGTAACTTCTTAATGCCATCTCCCCCCATACCTAATAATAATTGCTCTACATATTCCTTCATGCTACTCTCTAATGTCAACACTGTACCTGGTTCTCTGTGCAGTTCCTTTGGTGCTCCAATTGCCACCTTGTCTCCTGTTTCTGTTCCTTCCCATATTCTGTTTGTCGGGGTTTGCCGGCTATTCTCAGCCATGGGTTCCGTCGTCCATCCACCTGGCTGTGTTATCCCCAACCAGGTAGATTCAGGTGTGGGAATGCTGGGTCCCAGTCCAGTTGAGGCCTAGCCTCTTGCCTTGGATTGGGCTCTGGTTCACGCATCGGCCCCTCTAGACTGGGCGCAGGCACAGGGTCCTGGATTGCTTGGGTTATCTGGTGCCACCCTGGAGAACTTGTTATGGGGCACTTTGTGCAGGGTCCCAGCTCCTTCTCTTTTCCTCCTGCCCGCTCCTGACCCTTCCTCCTGACTTTCCCTTTTCTTGCTGGCCCTTCCCCTTTCTGTATCTTCTACTGAAACCAGGACTTTATAGGCCCTGTCCACCAGCTCCATAATCATTTTCATTGCATCAGTCTTCATTTGTCTGGATCCCCACGTGTTCATTGTTTCTCTGTGTCCTGCTCATGTAAGAAATAAACATTGTTATTCATTCCATTGACCTCTTTTTTTTTGCTGCCACCCTGTGATCCTATCACCTTGTTGGAAAATGCCCTTGTCCTGTTCATCTCCCCCGTTCGAAGATGGCCACCCCATCCCTTTATATATATATTTTTTTTTTTTGCTCACCCTGTGTCTCTGCCAGGGGTGGGTGTTTAGTTTTAAAAAACCCTTTCTTGCCCGCCTCCGAAGCGGATTGCTCGCTGGAGGCAGCTCTCCCCTTTCTTTTTTTTTTGACCCCTTCTTTTTCCCCAATGCATTCTTCCTCTGCACCTCCTAACTCCGTATCCCTCATTCGGCCCTTTATGCTCTTCCCTTGATCCCTTCTTTGCATTTACAAATGCACCCGCGCTCATTTCTTTTTTTTTTTTTAAACAAACACCCCGTTTATCTCGATCGCGTGTCCACCCTTCCTTGTTGGTTGCCTTTGCCTCTCTCATCCTTTTGGCCCTCACGCTCTCTTTCTTGCACTCCCAGGTGGTCCTGTTTCTTTTGTTCCCTTGCTTGTCTTCCCTCTGGACTCCTTGTTTCACTCGCCCCCTTTAAAATGCAAAAGGCTTGCTATTCTCCCATGCTTTCCCCTTTTTGTTGGAAATGCTCACTAGCATCGTGCAAAAACACACTGTACCCACCCCATCCCCCTTTTGGAAACCCTCACCCCCTTCCGCTACATGCCACGTGGCTTTCTTAGGCCGCATGTCCTGTTTGATCCCTCTATCCCCGTCCGGTGCATGCCACGTGGCTTTCCTAGGCCACATGTCCTGTTTTGTCCTTCTACCTCCATAATTGCCATCCTTTGTCTCGCTCAACCCTCCATTCCATGGTTCATCATCCGCTTTTTAAAACCCCTGCCTTCCCTTTCTGCTCACGACATCCCCCCTTTGCACCAAAATCCCATCACTTTGCACTTCTCGCTTTTGTTCCTTCCATTCTGATTTTTCTCCCCGCTAGCTCACTGCCCAAAGCTTCCTGTTGCTTGCTCGCTTTTTTTTTTTTTGCTTCATAGCCAGCTGGTCTGCAACTTTCCCCGCTCATGTCTCGATAGTTGCTTCCCCTATAACGCTGCTGCCTCTTCTTCGCTCCTTTCTGCCTTCTTCCTTTTTAATTATCTTTCTGGTGCTTGGCCTAAGAAAAAACAAACCATCGTTTTCAGCTCTCATCATCAGATGCACTATGCGGCTCACTGAGTCACCATCTCTGTCTATGTCCATACTGCCACTCACCCTGCTCCTACTACACAGTAACAAACATGTTGCTATCTCTTCTGGACTGTGTTCTGACCTCCTGCTTTTTAACAACCCTTGGTAAACACACTTTTTCTTTGAACTGAAAATGAGGAGAATGCACGCTCACTCAGCCATAATAGCAGCTGACTCCAGCTTTAAAGCTTTCTACTTTTAACTATTATGGAGACATGCAATATTACCTAAGCCCTCAACCATTGACCCCAGTTTTGCTGCCTGATATACCTTTCCTAAAGCATTCTCCTTTGATCTTTTCCCCCTTTTTTGATAAAATTCTACAATTTCAACATGAATTCAAAAACACATCTTCCTTACCTTCTTCTTAGGAACTCTTTCGGACTGATGTGCTAGGTTCTCAAAAATACTCACCTAGGAACCTAGCAGAAAGTGGCAGAGCCCCTCTATGCTCCCCTTTTTAACCTCCTTTGTGCCACCCCTCCCTGGCTATTCCTCCCTCTTATTGGTCCTTCTTACCCACCTACTTTCTGACAGCCTCATGATCTCATGAGTCCATCCCCCTTCTTATGACCTCACTCCCCTCCCCCTCCTTCTGCCCTCCCCTTCCTTTTCTTTCTTCCCCCACCTCCCCCCTCCCCCTCCTTCCTGCTGCACTGTCAGTCTCTTTTTGGGTCAAAAGGAGGAAAGGGCCTGGAACAATGGAGGTTGCCTACATGGCAACCCATTTTGTACAGATAACTCAAGATTTATTTTTATTTTATTGGCGAAATTGTACACAACCATTGAGCATGCATGCTCATTTGCAAAGGTTCCATGTCAACAAGTTACAGAGGCAACATTAGCACATTTGTTGCATTGTCAAATAATACAGGGTAACACAATTTTAAATTCAAGTACATACAGAGTGTCACAATTTTAAATTGAGGTACACTCATTATGCAGTTTAGAATGCAAAGAGCAGGATGGAATAACAACATAAAGTCAGGGCAGGGGTACAGGAAGTACAGTATAAGTAAGTTGGTGGGGATAAAGTAGAATGCAGATAGGGTGGAGGGTAAACATGGCTGGTAGCAGTTTAACGAGCTGAAAAGTGCATTAAAGGGGAAGGAGGTGAGGGCAATAGGTGGGTGGAAGACTAGATGGAAAATGTAGATAATAGTGGAGCAGTTAGAGCACTGAGTTAGAAAGAGCACTGTTTTCTGAGGTTTAGTTATGTTAATGACAAAAAGCATAATTATAGGGGGAGATTGCAATGGTTAACAAGCACAATCATTTAACTGGTCTGTCAGACTTACAAGGGATCCCAAAAACTTGGAGTGGATAACAAAACTTTTGTTGCAGATATGCTAAAACACACAGTGTAGAAACACGCCCATATGTACAAGCATCAATGTTTCATGTCACTTTGATGCTTTTTCAAGACAAAAATGTAACATGAACTCATCACCATTTGTCATGCAAAATGCAAATGTCAATCAGGCCTATGCACAAATGAGGCTTAGGGTATGCACAAAAGGGGCAAATCCTGTCGCATAGCTCTACAGCCCCAGACAGGTGCAGGGTGCTCGGTATTCACTACTGCATGCACCTGCAGGGCACCCGTCTGTCACCCCGCCCCCAGCATGCAGGACAGTGCAAGCACAGATGTTGTGAAATTTTATTTCACCGCACAAAATATTTAATGAAATTACGGTGATATTTTGCCTGCAATTTTGCCCACATCCATATATGGCCATTGTTGAATTTATAGCCCTTCCTGGTGTCTAGTGGTCCTGCCTAGCCAATCACCAGCCAAATTCAAAAATTAAGAACCTCCCTCCCCGGTCACCCTGAAACCAGGCCCCCAATCTTTGTAAAAAATCCCTCCCTATCCTTGGTGTCTAGTGGACCCCAACCCCACCCTGTCTTAAGTCAGCACCCACCCTGCCCCCCAGTATCCCAGTTGGGCCACTGGCACAGCCACCACTCACCTCCATGGCTGGGAGCCCATCTGAGCACTCAATGAATGAGCATGGTATGTACTTTACACAAATATGTATCATAGTACTTTTTTAAATTTAAAGTTTATTATTTTCTGAATACACAAAGGAAAATTATAATACTTCACTGTTCATTACACAGGATACATTCAGATAAACAAATCACCTACCTAACTCTCCTCCCTCCCCACCACCCCACCCCAAGGAGTGTATCAATAAAGGTACATAGTCTCTAAAGAAAAAAAACTCTAAATGAGATATTATCAGTAATGATGTCAGGAAGCATTACAAGTAAAGAGCATAAAGCTTGCCCCATCTTTTATCAAAGAGAGGATGCTTGTCCTTTGAGACTGCTATAACTTGTTCAGTTTGAAGATAAGTTGTAATCTTCTTCACCCATTCTGAGTGTGAGATGGACAACTGATCTTGCCAATGTTTTAACACCAATTTTTTGACAGCCATGGAGACCAAAGCCTTATGGTATCTGATCTCTTGGACCCAAATATTGGTGTAGATACCAAGAATACAAATTTCCTCTGTTAACAGGTATCCAAGACCAAGTAGGGGTCTAGAGAACTTTGGAGAAATTTCACAGTGGTTTAACCTTATCACAGTGCCAGAATATGTAAAAGATCACCTTCCATTTTGCCACATCTAGAACAGGAAGGGTTAGTGAGATGTCTGATCTGGTATAATTTAACTGGGGCATAGTACATGTTATTGAGTAAATGATATTGGGCAAGTCGGAATTTATCCTGAGTAATATAATAGTAAAGGTCTTTCTATATTTGTAACCATACAAATTATGTTTTGGTAATAAAGAGGACCAAACCTTGAATCCTGGAAGGGATCTGAATGCCTGACACTTAGGAGGCATGCATATAGTTGGATATCCATGGGGTTTATTGACCAGGGTCCACATCTGATCTAATATGCTATCTAACCTAAGTGCCTGGGGAACAGTACCAAATTGGTATGCTATTAGATGCCTCAGCTGAAAAACTTAAAAAATGCTTAAACCAGGTAATTTATATTTCTTCAAGATATCCTTGGAGGAGAGAAGGGAATCCTGTGAATACAAATCAGCTACCTTAGTACCTTGTACCAATGGTAACCAGGTGCTAACTAAACATCTACCTCCTATTTTAATATTAGGATTAAGAAACAAGGGTTGGGCCACATCCTGTGAGGGGGAACATTTGAGAAAGAACAGCACTGATGGAAGACCCTTAATGAAACACCAATCACTGACTGGTAGAGCTCCTGTGGTAAAGCTTTGAGTGCAGTGAAGAAAAGGGATGAGGCATCTAGATTATGTGAAATCAACATTTGATTTTCTGTCTGAAGCCACATGGGCCTATAGGTATCCTCTAGTGGAGTTAGCCATCTGCCCAGCTTAGACATATGAATTGCCCAGTAATATACGAGAAAATTGGGTAGACATAGCCCCCCATGTTCTTTAGAGAGACTTAACTTTTGGTAGGAGAATCTGATATGCTTATTTGTCCAGATGAAACTAGAAATAAGTGAGTATAGATGTTGAAAGAAAGACAGTGGCAGCCAAATATTTAACATGTTCAAAGGGTAGAATATTCTGGAGAGAATATTCATTTTAATAACGTTTATTTGTCCTCATAGGGGAGTGATTCCCATCTATGAAGATCTTGTTGAATGGCGCCTACCAAGTCCTCCAGATTTAGTTTCCTCATTTTTGACATATTTGATGCTAGGAATATACCTAAGTACTTAATAAAATGTGTGGACCATTTCATTCCAAACTGGCTAAAGCTAGAACTATGAGCAAGATGATTAAAGGAAATACTTCAGTTTTAGATTGATTGAGTTTATAGTTGGAGAAATGACTAAATTGTTGTATAATTTGTAATTAACCTTTTAAGGAAGAAGTTGGAAAGTTTAAGTGTAAAGAATGTCATCTGCATAAACAGATAGGACCAGATTGTTATTGAGAATGGGGATGCCTTTATCTGGAGGGTAGACTTAATACTACGAAGAAGGGCTCCAGGTATAAGTTGAAGAGAAGGGGATAGTGGACTGCCCTGTCTAGTACCTTGATAAAGAGAAAATGGGTGGAGAAAACCCCATTATAGTAAATTCTAGCCAATGGTGAAGAGTATAAGGATTGAAGCCAGCAGACAAACAGGGGAATTATTCTCCTCAATGTCATCCAGAGAAAAGTTAGGTTGACTCTGTCAAATGCTTTTCAGCATCCAACGAAACAAGGGCCATGGGGACCAGGCTGACTGGGCAACCTGAAAGATATGACTCAGTTTCCTGAGTTGATCCACAGAAGAACTTCCGTGTACAAAACCCACTTGTTCCAGACTTAATAAACCTGACCATATTCATCTGATATGCCAGGAAATAAGTTTTGTTAGTATTTTGAGATCATAATTCATGAGAGAGATTGGCTGGTAACTAGAGGTTGTGAGTGTATTTTACCAGGTTTGAGAAGAACTATGGTGGCTTTCTGGAGGACGGATCAAGAGAGTATACAGACAGAATGTAATTATATAGTCTGAGTAATAATGGTGCTAACTCCTTAGAAAATATTTTATAAAAATTGGGGGGGGGGGAGCCATCAGGCCCTGGAGCTTTATCTAAGACTAAGTCTTAAATTGAGGCTTCCTCCTCTGAGAGAGTAAGAGGAGCAGCCAGGGAGAGTTGTTGTTTTGATAGAGAAGGGAGTTCTAGAGAATTCAGGTATGCTTCAGTGTCTTGGGAGGATGATTTATTGAGGTGTTCCCCATATAAAGTACAATAAAAGTCCTCAAAAACCTTAGATATAGCCCTTGGAGCAGTTTTAATGCTACCATCCTGAGCTACAACAGAAGAAATTAGCCTAGAGCTCTCCAGTTTTTGTAGTCTTAAGGCCAGGAGCTTGTCTGCTTTCTCCTCTTGATCGACATACATCGATTTAGTCTTGAGAATTGCATATTCTGCTTTCTCCCTAAGTAATTCTGCATACATATTCCTAAGGGATACTAGGGTGGGAAGCAAAACAGTAGTTGAAGACCCAGAAAGAGAGTTCCGCTGTCCTAATTTGGCCCAGAAGAGATAACTTCTTTTCCTACATTTGTTCCTAAATGAAGTAATCTTAATTAGCTCACCTCTAAGAAAACAGTGAGACCCCCACAACATATCTTTCCTTTGGACCGATCCCATGTTATCTGCCAGGAAAGATTGGATAAGGAATGTATTTTGCAGACAGTAGTTTTGTCTTTAGGCATTTGGGTGTTAAGTTTTCAGATCATATCTCTTTGAATGAAAGGGTCTAAGGTTATTAATGTCCATGTGATAGAATGATCAGAGAACCATAGGTTCCAGATCCATCTGGAGTACACCTTGTAAAAGAAAGAGACTTAGAAGGACATAGTCCAGTCTGGACCATGTTTGGTGAACTGTCGAGAAAAAGGAGAAAAATTTTTTATTAGGGTTGAGAGGATGCCATGGATCGCATAGTTCTAGTAGATCTATAAAATCATTCAAAGCTCTTTGAGATGGAGAAGTGGGTTTTAGGGCCAGATATGACCTGTCCAAATCTTGAGTAGGAGGGATATTCAAATCCCCTCCCAGAATCAAGTAATATGGTGTAAAGGATGTGAGTTTATGAACCAGATCCATAAGAAATATAGGGTCGCCCCCTACTGGACCATATATAGAACCCAAGACAAACTCCTTTGCCCATCAATGTACCTTTCACCAGTATAAATCTACCATTTGGATCCACCATCATGGTTTCTGGCAGAAATTATATATTTTGTTTAATTAGATGGCCACACCCTGCTTGCCTCTGAATTCCTGCTGAGAAGACTTGAGCTACCCTTGTCTTCTGAGCCACATGGCTTCAGTCACCATCAGGTGTGTTTCTTGTAGAATAATTATATCCACGTTTAGCAGTCTGCAATGTTTCAGCACCTGCATTCTTTTCACTTGATCTCTGATTCCTCTTATATTCCACATTATCACTTTAATTGCTTCATTGGCAATATGTAATACTGTTTACATATAGACCATTTGTTAAAGCATTCCCAAGTATAGAAATTATTTGGTACATTCCCCCTATCCCCACCCTTAGAAAAGACTTCAGCATCTCTAATAAACCAGATGTATACTTTACCATCTTGTGGAAAAGACTGTTTAGTGATATAACTAGTCAGACCCTCCCCCTGCAACTATGTACAAAGGACTTTAATGCCCTAACAGCCAACCATATATACCGGTGAGTCCTTGTCCCTACAGCTCCAGCCTGCTCCTCTAGCAGAACATAGTTAGAAAACAGCAGCCAGTGTTGTGTTTTAAGCCTAAGCCTGCTTCTGGTACCTATCCAATGAGCTAAACCCCGGAGAAAAAGAAAAAGGATTATGAGGAGCATTAGGGAGCTGCCCCCCCTTGCTAGGTCTGTTGTGTAGTTCCTCTTAGCTTGCTTGAACTTGAGCAATTCTGCCCCCCTGCCCCTTCCCTACCTAAATTATCAGCCCTTGTTTATGGTGCTAAAGCCTGACCAGAAGCCTCTTAAAAGTAACCTCAGATTATAGCTTTTGCCACTCTGTGAACGACCCTCATAGAGCCGACCATCCCTATATCATAACCTGTGCTTATCTAAATTACCACGTTCTAAACCAAAACCACATTCTCCTTACTCATACCCCTTCCTGTAAATCAAAACATAATCCAATAAGATTAGTCTCCCAGAAGTTACCCAATTGGTATAACAATATAAATAATCACTAAACATTGACCAAATGAATATAATGTAAAATTAAATACTTGAGTTTAGGTCTGATGTCCACTTAAGTCTGAGGCAAATTGTTAGGCCAGTGGCGAAAGAGGAAGAGATAATGTCTAGGACTAACAGATGGTCCAGTTTCAATAGGACCTCTGTGAACTGCCTCCTGAAAGAAAAGTTCCTCATCTGTGGTAGAGCCCTGGTCTTATGATGAATCAGTGGACATGTCGAGGCACTACAAGCCTGGAAAAAGGGGAAGTTAGAGAAGCCTCGTCCTACTCATCCCATGATCAAGTTACCCTAATCAGGTACCTATTCTAAGCTTCAAACATTAAATCTGACTTAATAACAATATAAATGAGAAGAGAACACCTCTGTAATTCAGGGAAAGTAAGCAGACTGTGAAATCTGCCTATTTTGAAGAGGTCCAGGAACTTGCTTGCCAGGTCGCTTGCTGCTTGCGAGGGTGAGTCAAATGAGATCCAATTGCCTAAGATGGAGACTTGAAGTTTAGCCAGATAGTTCATACTAAAGGGAATGCCTGCTGAAATTAATTTGCTGACAGTGGGATGGAAGGCCGTACATTTTTGTCTGACTTCGTAGAGCAGGTTCTGCGATATTCTAAGTTTGGTTCCTTCACAGGTAATGGATTGTAATTCTCTGGCTTTAGTTAACACATGCTGTTTCTCAATATAACTCAGAAATTTCAGTATTATTGGTTGAGGTGGGGCACCAGGATGGGGCATGGGTCTGAGCAATCTGTGTGCCTGTTCTATGTGATAAGTGGCATTAATTGGGGAAGACCACGATCTTAGCCAGGAGCTTTTGAATAAACACCTTGGTATTAGGGCCTTCCTCTTACTCTGGGAGGCCCAGGATTAAAATGTTGTGATGGCTCCATCCCTCCAAATCTTCCATTTTAAGTTGGAACGTCTGTAATTCTTGACGGAGGTGTACCATCACTGGGTCTACCTTGTATCTCCACTTCTTCAGTGAGGCCGACTTGGCTTTCTCATCACTCATCCTCCTATTTAAGATGGTCATGTCCCCTCTGATCGATTTTAGCTCAGTCGAGATTTTCATGAGGGTTTCCCCTAAATGGTAGCAGCTCCTGTAAGAAGAGATCCTCTGTGAGAGGAATCAGTTGGATAATTGCTGCATTACTCTTGCCCAATGCACCAGTTTGAGCCTTCGGTATCTTGGGCATTTTCTCTGGTGAGGGAGGCGGCACATGTTTTAACTGGACCTGCTTCATATCAAGGTCCATCGTAGAAGTAAAACCTCCAGTAGCAATGCAATCTTCTTTAGTAGTTGTCATTGTAGGTTCTCTTATGGTGAAGGTATTTAGGGCTGGAGAGGCTAAATTCCAGGAATAAAAGGCAGTAGTTTAAACTAACAACTGGGGGGGACCATCTTCTCAACTCAACTCTAAAAGTAGTATGGTAGGTCCTAGTACACCTGATTGAAATTGCCTACTTATCAATGCAAGGAGCTTAAATAATAAGTTTGATGAACTTATACTTATCTTGGGGCAATTAAATATTCATATATGTGCAATCACTGAGACATGGTGGCAAGATACAGACACCTGGGACAAAGATATTACTGACTACACTTTATTACACAGGGACAGAAGCGGTGTTAAGGGAGGGGGGTAGCCCTTTACATTTCTAACAATATCACAATTGGTATTGTTGAAATGAGTCATTGGCCTGATATAGAAGCTTTATGGATTAAAATGTTCCCTAAATCTGGAGATCATATTCATCTTGGTGTTGTATATAGGTCCCCTTCTATTTCCCTTAGGGATAATGTCCAATTACTAGAATTTATAAATGAGTTTTCATCATCAACAAATGCTATTTTGATGGGGGATTTTAATTAACCAGGTATTAACTGGAATACATTTAATACTAATACTATTACTGAAAACAATTATTTGGAAACTTTTTTGGAGTATAATATGGAACAATTAGTTAAGGATAGCACTCGGGGTACAAATATATTAGACTTAGTCTTAACTAACTTGGGTGCTGGCTTAACAAACATTAAAGTTATTCCACCACTTGGGTCTAGTGACCACTCAATGGTATACTTTAATTATAAGGTGAACCATGAAATTGATCATAGTATTATTTCAGTATATAATTTTAATAAGGCTAATTTTAGGGATTTTTATAACGAATTGTCCCAATGGGACTGGAAATCGGAATTTAACCATAAATCATTTATAGAAATATGGCAGTCTTTAAATGCTGAACTGACCATTACTACCAATAAATATATCCCCCAAATTATGAAAATGGACAATAATAAACCTAAAACACCGTGGATGAATAAAACAGTTAGGAAACAAATTAAAAAGAAAAATAGGGCATTCATTAAAGCTAAATTAAGCAACTCTCAAAATAATTGGCTTGATTATAAACAATGCTTAAAAATATCTAAAAAAAGTATTAGGAAAGCTAAGAGTGATTATGAATATAGGCTAGCAGCAAATGTTAAAGATAACTATAAATCCTTTTATACTTATATAAATAGTAAAAGGGGTGGTGCACCTGTTATTGGCCCATTAGAAAATCAAAATGGTGAAATACAAACTGATTTAACAGACATGCACGAATTTGTAACAACTACTTTTCTTCAGTCTTTAATAATAAAACAACTCCCACTAAGAATCACAATATCCATCCTATTATCACACAATATAAGATTGAGGATAAGGAAATGGAGAAAATACTTTAGGGACTTAATCCTAATAAATCGGCTGGACCTGATGGAATTCACCCGTATTTTGAAAGAACTGGCATTCCCTCTATCTGGTCCATTGGCTGCTTTGTTTACAAAATCCTTACAGAAGGAGAGGTCTTGATGAATGGAGACATGCTACTGTCATTCCATTTATAAAAATAAAGGATCTAAACATAATGTTATAAATTATAGACCCATTAGTTTAACCTCAGTTTTGAGTAAAATCATAGAGGTATAATAAAGAATCATATAGAAACTAATATACAACCAGACCAAACACAGCATGGATTTGTCAAATCTCGTTCTTGTATGACTAACCTGCTTGAGTTTTATGATAGGGTTAGTTTGGCTTTGGATGGTGGTGAAGCTGTGGATGTAATTCTGTTGGACATTTCTAAGGCCTTTGATAAGGTGCCGCATGGTGAACTCATTGACTCCATAATAGAAATGGGACTCGATAGGAACATAACTAAATGGATAGAGTCTTGGCTGTTTGAGAGGACTCAGCGAGTTTGTATAAAGGGTTATTTTTCAGATTATGAACCAGTGACTAGTGGGGTCCCACAGGGTTCTGTATTGGGACCCTGTCTTTTAATCTTTATATTTCCTCATTAACATCATCATCTAATGTCTGGTTAACAAAATTTGCTGATGATACTCGCATAGGCCACAAAATTAATAATCTTGAGGATATATGTACTTTGCAAAGCGCATTAAAAGAACTTGAAGATTGGGCATTAACAAAAAAACTTGTGTTCAATGTTGATAAATGCGTTGTTATGCATTTTGGGAAAGATAACCCATTAGCTAATTACTTTATGGGTAATAAAATTCTTAAAGTTGTTGAAGATGAGCGAGATCTAGGAATTAGGGTCAAAATGATCTAAAATTTGGCTTACATTGTCAACAAATTATTAAAAAGCAGGGTATTCTCCACTGTATTAAACACATATTACAATACAAGTAGCAGGGGCTCTACTCCCATTGTATTCCTCGTTGGTTAGGCCTCATGTTGAGTATTGTGCCCAGTTTTGGTCACCTGGTGACAGGGGTTCGATAAATGCCCTTGAGCGTATTCAGAGAAGGGCAACTAAGAGTATCAGTGAAGTTCAGGGACTCGATTATGAAAATAGACTTACAAAACTCGGACTCTATAGTCTTGAGTATCGCAGACTAAGAGGAGATTTGTGTTTGGTGTATAGAGCCCTATATGATAGTACCTTATTGGACTCTTTGGGACTGGTTTTTAGAGAAGTAGTTTATGAAACTAGGGCTCACCCATTACAATTATTGGTAGAACGATGCAGAACTAAACAGAGAAGTTCTTGGTTCTCTGTTAGAGTGTCTAAAATCTGGAATGCACTGCCACTCTCTGTGGTGACCAGTGCAACTATGGAATTTATTTAAATCACGATTAGATAATTTCTTAAGAGATAAATCAATAAAGGGTTATGATTAATTATATTGGCGAGCATTATGGACTCCAGTCTTCTTGGCTCTGATCTACCTATGATACCTATGAAGGTGGGCTAGGAGTGGGAGCTCTGAGTTTCAGCTGCTTTCAAGTCATCTGCATCATGTGACTCCATATCATAGTACTTATTAGTTTTAACTTAACAAAGTTTTGTACATGTTTATTTATACTGATATTGTCACTTTACTATAATTGGGGCCCATGTACAAAAAATGAAAATTTCCTATGTGCCATGTATATGAGTGCATATCAACCCTAAATCTGAATGCCGCACATTGGGGGTCCCACAGATCCCCAGTGGCATTCACAAACTGCATGCAAGGCAGCTGTGCACTCCATCTCCCAGCCATGTGGTCAGCAACATGCTGGGGCAGGCAGGGTGTGTGTCAAGGGTGTGCCTACACTATTAGCCATTAATTAAGGCACATAGTGCCTGGAACAGGGGCACAGGTTATAGCAGCTGGGACCCTGCTGTAACCCATTGTGCACCCCCAGACATCACCCACCAGTTGTGGTGGGACTGTGAAAACCGTGCCACCCCAGCCCAAGAGGCTAATGGGGAGGCTGGTGCAGCTGTTCAGGTGATTGCCCGTACAGTAATGTAACTGTATCCCCTCATCACAGATCCACACCTCTGCTGTGCACCCTTCTGCCCAGTCCCTGGTAGCACCAAACATATCACCACAACACATGGTGTCTCCTAATGTTCCATTGACCCCCCAAACATTGGACTGTTCCAATCCCATTAGTGTCAAGCATCACCCCCATGTGTATGCCCAATCCCTGTCATGTAAGTCAGGTCATCCCCGCCAAACACAGAGGTATGCCTGGTCCCCATTTGGCAATGCCTGACTTTCTCTCTGAACACTCAGGTGTGCCCAGTCCACATTAGTGCCAATCATACCATCCCATAACATGTCAGCTCCATCACCAGTAGTGTTCAGCAGTGCCCCCACCACCACTTGTTGGCTCTGTCCATGATATGTTTACAGCAAACCTCCCACACACACAAAGAGGTGCCCCAGGCACAAAACCCTGATTCCTAAACCTGATACCAAAGCAAGTTCATTGGTGGCCAGAAGTCCCTGCAGCCACTTGAGGTACAGGAAACCTCCTCCCCCCAAATCCCATCCCTGTCTGTTGGTGCTGCAGCTCTGGACAGCTAGTGGCACATCCCTTTGCACATCTCCTCGGCCACTGACCATCCATCTGATGCTGGGAGCATGCTGTTATAAGTCAGCGATGAGCTCCAAGCATCAATTGAATGGCCAGTGGCTGAGGAGATGTGTGAGGATGTTCCCCTACTGTCCAGAGCTGGGCACTGACAGACAGATAAGGGATGGGGGTTGTCAGTGCCATGGATTGGTTGGAGGACCTCTGACCACCAATGATCTCACTGGAGTACTGGGTTCTGATTGGCTCCAGCCGGGGCACATCTATGTCTGTGGTGGGTTGTCTGAACATACGGGGATGGGGACAACAATGGAGGTTTGCACTGCTGAGCACTACTGGGGACAGAGTTGACATGTCATGGGGGGTATGATTGTCACTAATGGGGACGGAGCATACCTGTGTGTTCCATAGGGATAATATGAATTACCACACAGGGGGCTGTGCATACCTGTGTGTTCAGGGATGTCATGAATTACCACAGGGGCCTGGTCATACCTGTGTGTTTGGGATTGTCCTGACTTACATGATGGGTCCTGGGCATACTTGTGGGGGTGGATGGTTGTACACAGTGGGGACAGAGAGGACATCTGTGAGGAGGGGCTGGCATGTGTTGGGGGCTCACATGGGCCTGGGGTGCAGTTCCTGCTTGTGGTGGGTCAGCTGTGTGGCAGGGGCTGTGGTACACCAGGGGCTCAGGCAGAGATCCTCCAGCCAATAGGGCATGGCTGCTTTGGTCTGGGTGCCTGCACTAGTTATTCACGCACTTGGACCCACTCTGTAATGCGCAGAAGATCTATTGTGGGACCCAGGATTGGCATCTGACTGCGTGTCTACCTGGATCCACTACTCCAAGCCCAGCAGACTTGCACACAGTGTTGTGCGAAATTGGAACATTTTATTGGATGAATTATTTTTCAAAATGCACTCATTTAGCAAAATATTTCACTAGGTGATATGGGAAATTTTGCCCAATAGGAAGGCAAAATGTCATCCTCAAACTGGTGAAATTTGCCACTAGTGGGCAAAATTTAGCCACCCATGGGAGAAATTTCTAGATTTTGCCATCAGGACCCCAATCCTTCAAAATAAAAATAATCCCATCCCTGTCCCTGGTGTCTAGTGCCCCCGGCAAATCACCAGCCAAATTCAAATCAAGAGACCCTCCCCATCACCCTGAGCCGCTGCCCCAATCTTGAAAAAGTAAAAAATCCCCATCCATGTCCCTGATGTGTAGTGATCCCCAAGCCTATTACTGGCCGACTGCAAATCAAGAACCCTCCTCCACCCAGTCACCCTGAGCCTCGGTACTCAACCTTAACTATAGTGGCACTACTATGCCACTATTATATATATATATATATATATATATATATATATATATATATATTATTTTTCACTGCAAAACCTCCATTAATGCATCAGTTAGGGTTAATAGTACAGTGACAAAAGTTTAGAAATGTGCTATTCTGGTTCAAAACTCTAACTCTGCATCCCCACAACTCTCACTCCCCCCGACACACACACACATGCAAGCAGGGGATGGGACAAGGCAACGCAACCAATCAGAGACAACCAGCATCAGGTAACAGAAGTAACGTACAACTCTCTAAATGTACTGCAAGACACATCCATCATCATGGGTCACCAACTGTATGAGTTCTGCCTCCGTCTTAGCACCTTGGGGGTACACACACATGCTGGGCAACACTGGGTGATGTCCCACAGTAAGCATTTTTGTGTTACAAACAGCCATAATAAGATTTAAGCAGATGCCTATATTTCAGTAGTGAAGAAGTGATGAAACACACAGTATGTAATTCACAGACAGTTTCTTGGAAATGAGAGTTAGTATAAGCCTACCAAAGGTCACTAGATGTTTGTTCTGATAGAGTGAGTCAGTCCTAATAACAAACGGTAGTAATAATAAAAGTAATTATTTGTAGTACAGTTTACAAGTAATATGTGAAAGCAACAGTTGTAACATCCAAAACTAACAATAACATGCTGCTAATGAGTATTTCCAGGTAACGCAGCATATAATAACATGTGATGATGCTAGTTGCATACCTGAGCAGTATCTGAAAAGTACTATGTGTCATCTCTATCTTTCCTGCTACCACATGTCCATGTGGTAGCAGTGGTACCTGAAGCTACCCAATTGTTGAATAGTGACACATAAAAATCAATATTTTGAAAATGTGTACACAATAAGTCTCACTGTATGAAGAAGATATGGCAGCAATAATGTGTAATCATACTATGCTGGCAGTATAGAAGCCAATGATGCTATATTTGGTTTCTCATTACATAGTGTTTTGTGAAATAATTGCAGTGTTGTGATTATTGTGGTTACAGATGTGATGAAGTGGTATAGTGTCTTACAATCTTGCATGTGTCTAGCATGGTTATGTGGGGGTGGGGGGAATGTAGAGTTAGGGTTTTGAATCCTAACAGCACATTTCAAACTTTTGTCACTGTGCTATTAATCCTAACTGATGCATTAATGGAGTTTTAGCGAAAACTCTATATTTCATCTGTTTTCAAGATACTGGTGCGAAAGGAGTAACAGAATGCCACAATGTTATCCTATGGGAAATTACTCAACTTTGGAATGCTGTAACTTTGGGCCCCTTGAATTGGCACTAAACTACCAAAAGGCACATCTTTGGGACTAGGGCTTGCCACCCTGCAAACTTCGTCTCAAAAGACCCAACCGTTCAGTTGCACAGTGATAGCAAAGATTTGCTGTTTTAAAAAAAAAATACTTTCACAAATCATGAATGTTTTGCAAAAAGTAGCATGAAACTTTCACATTTGCAAAATTATTTCAGCAGTTTCTTTCATGATTTGTGAAAGTATTTTTCCTCCGATGTTTAAGACAGCATTTCTAGAGGGTTTTACCCCCCAAAAAAATGATAGGGCTGGCATCCTCAGGATCCGACTAGGTAAACCCAACAGTCATTGTTTACCTAGAGGGTTCTAAATTTCAAGGTCAGTTGGCATTCATCTGTATCCCCTCCCTGGCCATGCCTGAAAATAAGCAGGATTTGTCTAGTACACTTACCTGGTCAACAAAAACTAAATAACATAAATAAATAAATAAATAAAATGTATCTAAATGCCAGGCATTTTTTGTCTCTAAACTGAAAAAGATGTCTGCAGCATGAAAGTAAAAGGCCATTTGCTAAAGTAAATGCATTTGCAAAACTTTCATGAGACACATATATTTTTCCTCATTGACATTAATGGGAATTTATTTTTGAATAACTTTGAATGGTTTAATATTTTACACCAAATCTTCAAAAGGCACGTCGTGGACCCAGACTGGATCTCCTATGAAGATTTCAGACTGAACAGAAAAATCAGGCAGGTTGTAGGCACAGGCAAATAAACATGCAAAAGTCTTTTTTTTTCTCATTCTGTAGCTCTGAACAGTTCATCTGACAATGACACAACTTGCCAGATCCAGACATCTATGATACCAGACTACACATGCAACATTTCAGGCAAATCTGTTGTATGGTGGCAAAGTTATTAATGAGCAAAATTTAGGTTTAACATTAAAGTGCTTAATGAATCCTAACTATACTGGCGCTAGTGTGATATAATATATATATATATATATATATATATATATATATATATATATTAGAGGCAAAAAACTCTGTTTAATGCATTAGTTAGGGTTGTTCCACAGCGACAAAAGTGAGGAAATTCGCTGTTAGGGTTGAAAACCCTAACTCCGAATTCACCCCCAGCACGACACACACACACACAGACACACACACACACACACACACACACACACACACACACATGCAAGTATGGGGGAGGACCAAGTCAACACAACCAATGACAGACATCCAGCAGAAGGTGACAGAAATAACAAACAATTGTCTAAATGTACTACGAGACATCCCCACCCACCTGACCAGGTACTGCATGCTCAGTGGAGATCAACAGCAAAACTGAGGCCATGTACACCAAACGTACACATAGATACATAGATACATAGATACATAGACAGTGTCGGCAGATAAGGGCCTATGGCCCACCCAGTCTGCCCATTTGAGCTTGTAAGTTCAGTTTGTTTTTCTAGAAGTCTGTTGCACCTTACCCCTGACCTCCAGAATTCCTTTATGTCTATTCCAAGCATTCTTAAATCCCATGATTGTTTCAGCCCCCACCACTTCCTCTGGCAGGGTGTTCCACTTGTCCACCACCCGTTCTGTGAAGAAATTCTTTCTCATGTTTCCTCTGAATCGTCCTTCCTCCAACTTCATCGCATGCCCTCTAGTTCTGGAACATCTTTTTCGCTTAAAAATAGTGTTTTCCTGCACCCTGTTCCTCCCTGTAAGATACTTGTATGTCTCTATCATATCCCCTCTCTCCCTCCTCTCCTCCAGGGAGTACATGTTCAGTTCCTTCAACCTGTCTTCATAGACTTGTGATGCAATCCATGCACCATCTTGTTGCCCTCCTCTGAACCTTCTCTACCCTGTCTACATCCCTGATTGCAGCTGCACAAGCGTACCAACTTAGTAGTTGCATGGCCTTACCTACCGATGCCCACACCAGACCACACCACATGTGGTGGGCCACCTGAGCAAGAGAGTTCAGCAAAACCAAGGAGTTGTACAGGTATAATATCTCTGATTATAACAAGGGTTTGAGAAATGCAGCTTTCTAACTGACTGTAAACATTGTAACAGCCTTATGTTTAGTTTTTATTAACATACATGTAGAGCCTAACCATATGATGAACATTGTTAAATGTTGTTTAAAAAACAGTTTTATTATGATAGCAATAAGCCACTCCCAGGTATTATGTTAATGGTCAATTTATCACTGTCTAGCGACATGTGGCACTCGGCTATGCCTCATTCAACATTAAACCCCTACAGGGTGATTAACAGACCATTTAACATAACTGTTGGTCATGCCTTATTGCTTAATTGTCTTTATGAGTAGATACTCTCCCTCTGCTAGGCACTGCAGCAGCTTTGCAACACAGTGTTCCACCCAGTTACACCATACACTGTCTAGTTACTGGAGAATGGCTGTGAATATGAACTTATGAAGATGAACAGTGTAACTTGATCATTACAGTCATCGAAACCTTAGTGTGATTATAACTGACAGAGTCAGTGATGAGAATAACCCTGCTGTCCTAGTACACTTACCCCATTGTGAGTTAAATCAATACTAAAAGACATTCTGTTTATATCTACACCATACCTACTTGATTCCTGTTGTACCACAATTAACATAGTTATCACTTTGATAGCATCAGTGACAGAAGTGTGGCAACCCAAACACTAGGCATACAGCCTGAGTATGAAACAACTGTTAAAAAAAATTACATTGTGTCCATAAGTGGCATAGATCACTCATTGCAACAATAGTAAATGTATTACTATTTGAATAAGGTAGTCATCACAGATGCAATGAGATTGTCTTTCTCATGTACAACATACTCAGCAAGTGTCTACAGGAAAATCTATCCTATATACATCTCCGATACAGGTACGTCATTGTTGGCTCAGTAGTGCTATGATATTTAGAAGTTGCTTGGCATGATCCATGCAATTACACTGTTACTACAAAGAATACTTACTGCATCTTTAGTATTGAAACACACTGAAGGTCTATGTATGTACATCAGCAGTACAACCTTCATCAGTAAGAATGCATCTGATACCGGCAGTACGAATTTCACAGCGTTGAACAGGCAATGCTTTTCCATACATTTACATCAGCCTCTCTATCTTGAGTAAACCGTTGCAGTAAATGTACTACTATGTAAATCACATACTAAATGTAACACTACTTTTATCTTGAGCATGCTAGTGTCTTGTAGTTAATTTATGTACTTCTCTTAATTAATGTATACTCACTAGTGTTAAAACCTTTCTACAACTGTCATCATGCACCTTCAGCATTTATATTGACTAACGGCACAGTATCAGTTGTGGTGTGGTGTGGGCATCGTAGGTAAGGCCATGCAACTACTAAGTGTGGTACATTGTGTGCAGCTGCAATCAGGGATGTGTACGTTTGGTGTACATGGCCTCAGTTTTGCTGTTGATCTCCACTGAGCATGCAGTACCTGGTCAGGTGGGTGGGGATGTCTCGTAGTACATTTAGACAATTGTTTGTTATTTCTGTCACCTTCTGCTGGATGTCTGTCATTGGTTGTGTTGACTTGGTCCTCCCCCCATACTTGCATGTGTGTGTGTGTTTGTGTCTCTGTGTGTGTGGTGCTGGGGGGGTGAATTCGGAGTTAGGGTTTTCAACCCTAACAGCGAATTTCCTCACTTTTGTTGCTGTGGAACAACCCTAACTAATGCATTAAATGGAGTTTTTTGCATCTAATTTCCCTTCTTTTTGAGAATGATAACGAGAAATAGTGAATGTAATGCGGCAGCAGGAGTGTGGGGCCCTTTGGGCCCTGCGCTCCAGCCACATGATGTCTTGTGGCATAGTATCAGGAAAAGCAATGCAAACAGAAGTGCTAACAGTGGCGCACATGGTAACACAAGGGCAAATGACAACAGGAAGGGCAATGCACACAGTGGCATAGACGGGAACAGTCTGCCATGTGATGTGTTGTCACATAGTAACATGGTGCCTGCAAACGGAAATGTCAATGGGCATGGTGATGCAAAGTGAAACAGAAAGAGAAACAATACTGTAGACACAAATGGCAAAAAATAACAGAAACGCAAGTGCAAATGAAAACGCAAAGGATAATGCACATAGGGCCTCGTGCTCCCGGCACGTAATGCAACAGAGAACACCAGGGCCCAAAGGCCCACTGCCCACATGATGTCTTGTGTCATAGTAACAGGAACAACAACGCCAAACAGAAGCGCTTAACTGTGGTGCACAAGGCAACATACGAATGAGAACAGAAAGGGTGACGAACATGGTGGCGTAGACGGGAATGGTGAGCCAAGTGATGTCTTGTCACATAGTAACATGGTGCCTGCAAATGGAGATGTCAATGGGCATGGTGACGCAAAGTGAAACAGAAAGAGAAACAGTATGGTAGACACAAATGGCAAAAAATAACAGAAACACAAGTGCAAATGAAAATGCAAAGGATGACGCACGTGGTGGCGTACACGTCAACAGTAAGTGAAACGGGCATGGAACCGCAAGTGGAAAGGGCAATGGTAACAGTAATGTAAGCGCACAGGCTGGTTTTCTCCAAAAGCTGAATAGAGAAAGACAGTGAGTACAAAGAATGTAAGCATAATAATGGGTATCGGAGCAGAAAATGAGGACTTGGAATACTAAATAGGTTATATCTCAGGAACCGTACAACGTAGAAAAAAAATTTAAAAGTTGTATGATTTAAGACTGTCCTGGCTAGTTTTGTACTTAGCCGTTTTCCAACGAAATGTCCGTATTTTGCACCGTTTCCGAGATACGAGCCCTGAAAGGCGCGGCGAACACCGTAATATTATCCTATGGGAAAAAAAGAGAAGTTCAGAGCACCATAAATTTGCCTCCCTGTAATATTTTTTAACCAAACCACTGAAAGCTACATCTGTGGGCTGTTGGCTGTCTTCCCTCCAAATTTCAGGAAAAAAGACCAAACCGTTATTTTGCAGCAGGGTGCCAAAGGATTCCTGTAATGCATCGGGTGCCGTAATGTTATCCTATGGGAAAACCTGTCAACTTTGGAGTGCCTTAACTTTGCTGCCATATAATATTTTTTCAATACAACATTGAAAGGCACATCTGTGAGATGTCAGCTGTATTCCCTCCAAATTTCAGCCCAAAACTCCCAACCGTTCTTTTGCAGTGCAGTGCCAAAGAATTGCTGTCATTTTCCCACAGACTAGAAAATTACTGTCGCAATTTGTGAAAGCTTTCGCAAACATTTGCAACACTTTCATGAGCATGAAAGTACTTTGTGAAAGTACTTTTTCCAGAAATCTGAAAAACATATTTCTGGGTGTTTTACCCCAAAGTAAAGACATGGCTAGCATACCTCAGGGTCCGACTAGGTGAATACAAAAAGAATATGTTGCTAGAGGGTCCCAAATTTAAATGCCAAGCATTTTTCTAATCACCAACTGAAAACAAAATGGCCTATTTACGAATGTAACAGGCCCATTTGTGAAAGTAAAAATGCATTTGCGAAAGTGTTGAACTTTTTGTTAACTTTTCCCATTGACTTATAATGGGAAATTGTTTTTTGAATAATTTTTGAACTGTTTAATATTTTTTCACCAAATCTTCAAAAGGCACATTGGAGACCCTGGCCGCACATTCCCTGAAGATTGTGGGCTGGTAGTGCAAACCGTGCAACCTGTACGCGTGACCGTAGAATTCTAGAAAACGAGTAAATGCGCCCCCAAATCATGCTTAATAACTCTGCAGCTGTGTATCTGACTGGTACGAAACTTGGCAAATGCCAAGGCCTATGGTTCTTGATCATGTATTCCAAATTTCAGCCAAATCTGCCTAATGGTTGCAAAGTTATTAAGGTGCAAAGTTTTGGGGTTTAACATAGAAATGGCTCCTCAACCCTAACTATGGTAGCACTACTGTGCTACCATAATATATACTTGTGTATATATATATATATAGATATATATATATATAATATATATATAGATATAGATATATATATATTTAATAGATAACCCACTCTAAGGTGTGCAGTCGTGCTCTGATATGCACGCCTTGGTGTGCGCCAGGATGCCAAGGCTGCAGGCCAAGTGCATTCAAACACCCAAGGTGTGCATTTATCAGAGTGTGACTGCACACCCTAGAGTGAGTTATCTATCTTATAAAATGGCAACACACTTTTCGGGGGTGGGTGGAAAAGTAATCCCTCTCTCTAGCTGCTAAATGATATGCTGGCAGAGGTTTAAGATAAGCTTGTGTTGAAAAATGTAAGAGAACTAATTTTTTTTGTATATATTTAATTTCTGTTAAAGAAGGTGGTGTTTGTTGGGAGATGAAGGTGAGCATGATTGGAGAGCACTCTACTGTAATTGCTAAAATGCAGTTGCTAAATGAAATGCTGGCAGAGGATTAACTAACCCTGTCTGTGTACAAAAAGTAAGAACTTAGTTTTTAAGTAGCCTGCTCTTAATTTCCTGTGAAAAAATCTCTATTTGTAGGGAGAGTTGAGTGATTGTGGAGCACTTTCACTTTTTCTTGCTGAAATATAGCGTGATCAAGTGGGAAAGACAGGAAAGTGACATCCCTGTTAAGAGTTCAAAATAAGTCCTCTGTTTAAAAAAATATGAAAAGTGTGTCCCTCCTGTTAGGTTGTCTTAGGTTTGAGTAACATAAGCTGCAGACTGTATCCAGAAGGAAGTGAGGACACACTGAGTGAGTTGGCAGCTTTTAGGAAGGTAGTGGAAGCCAGGCGAGTGTTGTCATAGCAACACACTGCTCGTCACGCTATATTTTAGCAAGGAAAGTGAAAGTGCTCCACAATCGCCAACTCTAACTACAATGGAGATTTTTCACAGAAAGTAAGAGTAGAAAACTAAAAGATATGTACTTTGTCTTGCTTTTTTGTACATAGTTAGGTTTCTGTTAAACACCTGCCACCATATTTTTCTGTAGAATTGAGACTGCTTAGTGACACTGCTTAAAGTAAAAAAGTTAGTGGTTCTACACTAAGAGACTGTGAAAATAGCAGGCAGGATTTGATTTTTACATGACATTTTAATTAAAAATGAATGGCATGATCAAGCACATCAGCTTGTACAGTGTGGGACTACTACTGGTATTTTTAGTTATGCTTGTGGGTGCCAGTTGCTTGTGTGTGTGTATGTGGCTGCCTAGCTGGACTAGGTGTGGAGTGATCTCACTGCTGGTGAGAAGGTTTTGAGGGCTGGAAAGTAGTTCAGGTGTGCGGTCATACTGGAAGGCGTGCGGTCATTGTGGAATAATGCATGGTCATGTGACATGTTTCAGCCAATGAGCATAGTGGATTTTTACTCATTTTCCTTACCCATTTTATAAATATACATATATATGTGTGTGTGTGTGTGTGTGTGTATATATATATATATATATATATATATATATATATATATATATATATATATATATATATATATACACATATATACAATGGGAGTAGGAGCTCCAGAATGACAATAACTCTTGTTATTTCCACAGGAGTGAGATCTCTGAAGATGACATCAACAGAGTTAAATATCTGACAGATATTCATACTCTGCTGATGTCACCTTCATTACAACATGCATTCTAAATGGAACTGCTTCACAACATTTTTTCTTTCTCTCTGATGCCTGCATCTTACTCAATTAGCATTGCAAAGGACACTCACCTGTGTGCCATAGTGTTTCTGAGACTCCCTGCCCATTCAGAAAAACTCACACACACTCAGACCACACACACAGAAAGAGCAGAAAGAGCGTAGAAACAGAAAGGACACAGGAAAAAATAACAATATTTCAACGCTCCCACCCTCATTGTGTAAATCACACAAATGATGTGCAAATCGTGGGATATGACAAAAATTCTCACTCCTGCAGAGTGAGCTCTGGATACTCTCACCCGTACATATATATATATTCTTTGCAAAAAAAACTACCTTTAATGCATCATTTAGGGTTAAAGCAGAAAAAGTCAGGAAATGAGAACATTAAGGTTGCCCCCTAACGCCCCCCATGCGCCATCCTCCACAGACTGACAGACGATGGTGTGTGTCATTAGGGTTGTGAGGCCCAAATCTCACCCCATTCCATGTCTAATCAGGCTACAGTAAAGGAGAATGGGGTGAGATTTAACCTCACAACCCCAATGACACACCCCATCATCTGTGGGGGGGTTAGAGGGCAACCCTAATGTTCTCATTTCCTGACTTTTTCTGCTTTAATCTTAAATGATGCATTAAACATAGTTTTCTGTAAAGAATGTCCTTACTTTTTGAGAAAGCGTATTATAATTACCAAAAAAAAACATGTATTGATGGGAGCACGGGCCCAAATATATTGGGTTCCACATTCCTACCAAGCTGCCCATGTACATAGCTGGGTCTCTGGAGGTCAGGACAGGGGGTGAAGGATGGAGCATCATGTGGACTGCTCTTCTACTGCAGATGAGGGGAGGGATGGGAGCACGGCTGATGCCTGACGGACCCCTGGCAGATGCTGCGTGTAGTGCAGTTACCAGGTTGTTCAGTCGTTCTGGGGGTGGGGTGGGTGCTGGACATAACTGCATGTCCCCGCCCTGTCAAAGGGATAAAATCACCAGCAGTTCAGGATGATGCCGCCCCGCACCTGCCTCTATGACTCTCTGATGCTGTTCTGCTCCACTGACTGAATTACAGTCCACAGTGCCACCACAGGCCCCGAACCCCACCCTGGGTGGTAAGCCATGGTAGCAATGTCAGTGATGCTGACATCTTCTTCCATCATTGACAGGCAGGCCATAGTGTTGTAGCCCCACCCCAGAAGGGGGGGTAAGCTGATGAGTATCAGTAGACAGAAAACTGCAGACACAGGAGAATGAGGTAAGGTGACCAGAATAGGTGTTGATGGCAGTGCGCCAGGAAAAATAGAATATGAAAAAAAATAAAATATATCTCATGAACCATTCAATCTGAGCAAAAAATTCCACTGCACAGGTACTGTGCAGTTTACAGTATTCTTGCAGAGGCATAAATTACCAAAAAGTGATGTAAGCTGCCAACAGTGAAGAGTGTGTATCTCACTTTGTTCCCAACATAACAGTGCCACAATGCATCATAGAGACCACAATGTAATCCTATGTGGAAAACGACAACTTTGTCATGGAATATCTCTGCAACCAATTAATTCCCCAACAGCTAGACAACATAAGTGACATCAGTAGGGCATCCCCTCAAAACCCTGAAAATCTCATGTAAAAAGACCAAAGCAATGCAATGTAATCCTATGGGAAAAACGTCAACTTTGTCATGGAATATCTCTGCAACCAATTAATTCCCCAACAGCTAGACAACATAAGTGACATCAGTAGGGCATCCCCTCAAAACCCTGAAAATCTCATGTAAAAAGACCAAAGCAATGCAATGTAATCCTATGGGAAAAACGTCAACTTTGTCATGGAATATCTCTGCAACCAATTCATTTTCCAACACCTAAACAAGCTAATTCACATCTCTAGGTTATCCCCTCAAAACCCTGAAAATTTCAAGTAAAAAGACCAAACTGTTTAAAGGAGATAGGAAATGATTTACTGTGGCTTGTAAATGTTAAATACATTATAAACTACTGACGACTTCCCTGTGTGTTTGTCAGAACTGTACATGTTTAAACTGCATATTTACAATGCTGCTCCATAATGCTGAAACTCCATTTAGATTGCCAGTCTTGTTCCTTCAAATTGGAGTCAGCGAGTGCCAAGCAGAGAATGTCTCTCATCACTGATTTCAATTTTAGATTGAAACCTGGCAGAGTCATGTCGGGAAATCATACTGATCTCATTTAAACATGTACAGTACAGACAAAGACACAGGAAGTCAATGCTTGTTGTTTATAATTTATTTATTTAACATTTAAAGCCACAGTAAATCATTTTCTGTCTCCTTTAAAGGAAATAGGAAATGATTTTAGACTGTTAGTACCTTATAAATAAATGAGAACAACAAACAGTTGCCTTTGTGTGTGTGTTTTTATTTTAAATATTTAAAATGTAAATTTATATATTTGATCATTATGCAGTATGGACCAGTGACTTGACAGTGTGTCTTTTGGTATTGGGAGTCAGTGCATGGCAAGGTTTGAAATGGCCATGTCACAGACTCCCGATCCTACATTCAGTTAGTAGCAGCCTTCATACAGGACTCAGCTGCAACTTGAACAGCATAGTGTGATGCCACCCTGCACATTTAAGAAAGAAAAGCACCACTAAAATTGCCTTATTTGGCAACTGTCACAGCCCCCCCCCCCCATCGATCTCTATACTACTTGAAAACGCTGGTAATTCTACACAGTTTGTTTGTACAGTATAGCCCCCCCCCCCACCCTTTACCAATCACTATAAGGATGATGAAAATCCTGTAAACAAGTAAAATTGTGCAGGAAAAAAAAATTATTAATTAATTCCCTCCAGGGTGTCATGACTAGTGGGGGTCTGACCCTATGTTCTTACTTTTTATTAGCCTTGCTGCCCCCTCTGTTTTCAATGAATCTCCATCACTTACACATAACGACCTGGGGGCGCTCAGCAACACCAGTAGCCATTGACAAAAAATTCCTTTCTTTTGCAGCTGGCACATGAGACCAGGGCCATTGCCAGGATTTTTGCAGGGGGGTTCTTTTAATGATTTGTGGTGGTATTATCACACGTAAAAATGTTTTTTAAAAAGCTGGGAGTCTGGGGTACTAGATGCTCTGTGGTGCATTCTCTTATTTTGAAGCTAAATATCTCACATCTGAGCTCTCCTCCACCCCTTGTTCTAAGGCAAGGTATCCTTATCTGGCTGGCTGTAGGGTGAATACATATATGTATTTTATCCTTGAGGATAGCAAGAGGTTAATGCACTGCACACTTCAGGGCAGAGCCTGCAGCTGGTTTTGGCTGGGTATTGTACAGAACTAACTTGCTGTTGCGTCAGCTTGCCTCCAGCATGAAGCAGTGGGTTACTAGATGCTCTGTGTTCTGCATACTGTGGCTTATGTAAATAACACACATCTGAGCATCAGCAATGTACCCACAGGCAAAATTAGAGCATTGCTTCTTATTTTCTTTAATCCCAGGTCAGCAAGATTGTCCCATATAGACAACTATATGGCACTCTGCACTGCCCACCCCTATTCGTACCTCCATTTTATTTCACGTTGCCACACTGCCATTAGTAGCTAGAAAACAACCATGAAAGAACAATTAATTATCTTTTTTAAATGGGACCCTTAACTGCCATTTCAGAGCCCCACAGTGTCCCACATTTGCATTTTCAGTATTCCCTATCAACAGCCCCATCACAGTGAAAAAGTTTGTCCACTTCAGGTACACACAGTGACTCACACAGTTCTTTTAACTGTACAAAGAAAATGCAGAATGTTCACTCCATCATTAAGGACCCAGGCCCACAAAACACCAGCGTGCATACTGAACCTTTTTGTCCTATGAAGTTGCAGAAAAAAATAATTATCTGCACTAGTAACACAGCAGTACTGGCCATAATAAGATTACTGCAAAATTTGCCATGATACTTAGGGCCATTGAGAAATGGGCAGCCACAGGACCTGTTGAGAGGTCTTTGGGATCTTGAAAACTTAGGTTAAGTTAGTGTCTTGACTGCTTTCATTTCTTAAAAGTCCTCACACTGCTGCAGCTAGTTTAGCATTCCAAAAATTACAAACGCCTCACTGCTGCCAGGTTTAGCATTCACCCCCCCCCCCACCATCAGTAGCCTATATCTAGCAACACCTCAGCAAGTCATAAGTAAGGCATGCAAGAGCCATTAACTTACAGGCTAGCCTACACCTCTGGCAGGGTTAGAATACAGTTAGAAAATGGTTTGTAGCACCATTTTACTGCATTACAGGCCGAATGCAAATCTTTTAAACCATGTTAACCATTAAAACAGTTTAAAAGTCACAATGTGGATAAGGCCTAAGCCTCTTGCATGCCTTACTTATGACTTACTGGGGGTGTTGCTAGATATGGGCCTCAGTCTTGAGCCCAAGATATTTTTCCTTTAAACTTCTTGTAATGAGCTTGTTGAACCAGTACAATGTTGAACATTTACATGGTCTAGAACTCGACTCTGATACCAGGATTAAAAAAAAAAAAATGTTTGTAACAAATAAATCAGAACTAGAACCAAGCACCAAATTCAGTTCCAGATATAATTATCTAGTCCATTTTGCCATGATACTCAGGACCATTGCAAATTGGGCAGCCACAGGGAGTTTTGAGAGGAATCTGAGCTCAAAGATTAAGTTAGTGTGACTCCTTTCATTTTTAAAAATCCTCGCAGCACCCAGTTTAGCACTTCAAAGATTAAAACTTAAAAAGTCCTCACTGCTACCAGGTTTAGCACTTAGCTCCCCCCTCCCGTTTGTCTAAAATTATATGGTTTGAGAACGTGGCTTGTAGAGCCATTTTACTTGTCACTAACAAAAGTATTCCTTTCTGTTTGCATGCCCTTCCTCATTATGACCCACAATGTCTCACATTTTATCACACTATTAGACCCTAAAAGGTGGAGCTGAGTTTAGATTACCCTCTGAGTGGAGCTCATAAGTGAGTAGCAGCTCAGCCCCATGAAGCAGATGTTATACACTCGGCACTAATGAATATGTTTTATTTGGGGTGATGGCAGTGGGTGTGCAAGGGTGTCCTCCTGTACAGGGCGGAGCAAGTGTTTAACAGGTGTGCAAACTCTTCTGCACAATCTGGATTCTACTTCACAAATTTTGCTGTGCTCGTGACATCAAATCACATCTCTGCCAGCACCATAGTGTAGAACAGAATAAATTGCAAATGGCAAGCATGCCAGCACAATCCGTTCACTACCGGTTCATGTAGATTTTTTTAAATTTGTGGATTGCTTGCCTGCTTTACTTGTTTGCCCTCCGTGTTGTCTGCACTGCTTTACATGTCTCAGGGAGACAGAGTGCTGCTTGTTTATCTGCAGATGGGTGAGTGATGTTGTAGCTTCTGTTGGAGCTAGGAGGCATGGCTGGCAATACAGTTTTAACCTGATGTGGGTTTATTTTACGTATTAATTTACTAGTGCCCAGCTGTCTGCTCCCTGCTCAGCTTGGTCTCACTCATGCCTGAAGTGGTGCTTTCTTGCTTAGCTTGGTCATATTTATGCCTCAAGTCATTATGAGGAAGGTGCCACTCTGGTACTGTTGCTTCTTATTGCCAGATATAGTGTTGGTTGAAAAGATTTAATTATTATTGTGTCTCTCAAAGTTGTAATCATCAGATCCACATGCTGTTTGCAGCTCCTCCATGTGGGCTTTGCTCGTCAAAATGTTTATTACTTTCAGGGACATGCCTCTCCATCTTCTGTTCATCTTTCTCTGGATTTTTGGGAGAGGTTCACCCAGCTCAGCTGTCATAAATTTACTTTTTAAACTAGCAGCTGTTGGTTTTCTTATGGCTGTCAAAGACAATTTCAGGTGTTTACTTGAAGTTTTTCCCATGACTGCTTTTTGCTTCATGTTTAGACACTTTCATTATACCAAACCTGCTAAATGTTTTGACATCTCTTAAATGTACAAACCTCAAGATATGATGCTAGCTAAGACATCAAAGCCAAAATGGTTGTAAGATTTCTAGTTCTTGGGGCTATTGAATTCTCTTAAAGTCAAACAGGCATTATGATAATTCTTTGACAGCAAGGCTGCAAAATAATCAGCTGCAACTATGGCTAAGATTCTGCATGCTCGCGTGTGAAAATCATTAACATGCCACAGCCGAAAGATTGCAAAAGCGCCAAAATGCTATTTTGACAAAACTAAAATAAACCAGAGGCATGGGTCAATAGAGGGAAGCCCCCTGTTCTAAACCCATGTCCTCAATTATTTCACAAGTCACCCATGGGGTGAACTATTTACTTTTTTCTGACCGCAAACTGAAAACAAAATAGTGGACTTCATGGGTCGATAAATTTCTGGTGGTCGAAGATTTATCAGCCTCAAGCCTGCAAATTCTTTGATCCATGAGGCCCTAAATTAAATCTTCTTTCAGAATTATACATATAAATTTTCTCATAGATTTATAATGGGAATTAATACTTTTGAATGGATTAATATTTTTCACCAAACAAAGAGTGGCATGTTCCTTGACCCAAGTGCTTTTCTGCTCCAAGTTTCAGACCAGCAGACCACATGGTGGCTGTGCAGCTGCATGGACAACAAACACACCAAACTGGTGAAAAGTGCATTTTGGTGCTTCGCTGCATAAAAACCAAATATCCAATTGAAATGCAACTTGTAAATGAAGAGACCTACCAGGTCAGACCATGCATACCAAATTTTGTGCAAATTTTTGAATGATTGCAAAGTTATTAATGTGCAAATGTGAGGTTTAACATGGAAGTGCTTACTTAATCCTAAATATAGGGGTGCGACTGCACCTATATATAAATATATATATATATATATATATATATATATACATATATGTATATATATTATTGAGGCGCAGTTGTGCCCCTATAGTTAGGGTTATGAAGGCACTTTAATGTTAAACTTGAAAATTTGCACATTAATAACTTTTGACCTGTTCAAGGGATTTACATAATATTTGGTATGCACATGGTAGGTCTCTTGATCTGCCAAATTGTGTTTCAGTCAGGCTTATGGGCTTTGCATAGTGAATCACTGAATAATGCACTTTTCGCCAGTTTTGAGGGCAGTGTTTTTGATTTTGTTTGTGGTGCTGCGTAGCCACCATGTAGCATGCCAGTCTGAATCTTGGCATGTGGAAAGAGCTTAGGTCAAGGAACATGCCACTTTTTTTTGGTGAAGAAATATTAATCCATTCAAAGGTTATTAAACTTTATAGCTCCCATTATATAAGTCTATGAAAAAATTCATATGGTTGTTTTATGAAAGAAGAATGGGTTTTGTCCATCTGGTCACTCTTCACGATCAAGCAATTTGCAGGCTTGCAATCAAAGATTCTTTGATTGTGAGAAATTTATCGATCGTATGACCACCATGTTGTTTTCAGTTTGGGGTTGGAAAAACAAATATTTCAGCCTCGGGTGACTTCTAAAGTAAAATATGGATGGGTTTTGCTCAGGAGACTTCCCACTATCAAGCCATGCCTGTTGTTTAATGTAGTTGTGTCAAAAATGGAGTTTTAAACTTTAAATTCTTTGATCACAGCTTGCTAATGATCTTTGATCACAAGCCTGCAAATTCTTTGATTGCAAGATTCTTTGATCGCCATTTTCGTTCGTGAGGGAGGGATGAGTTGGCTAGATTTTTGGGTTGGAAAAAAACAAATATCTCAGCCCAGGGCTGACTTGTAAAGTAAAACAAGGATGGGTTTTGTTCAAGGGGCTTATCTCTGTTGAGCCATGCCTGTGGTTTAATGTAGTTGTGTCAAAAAATGGAGTTTTAATGTTTTTAAATTCTTTGATTATGAGCCTGCAAATTCCTTTGTTGCAAGATTTCCTTGATCACGAGATTCATTCGTAAGGGAGGGACAATATGGCAAGAATTCTGCTGGATTAGATGTCTTTGGAGGGATCAGATAGCCCAAATTTCATGACCAGATGTCCCTCACAATCAAAGATGATCTTTGATCCGAGGTCACGCCAATTCTCACGATCAAAGAATTTTGAAAGGTGCAAAACTAAAATTAAATATCTCAGAAATGGTTTGGTCTTTTAACTTGAAATTTGGAGGGTGTTGAGGGATGTTCTGTAGATGTGACTTGTGGTGTTTAGGTGTCAGAAAATTAATTTGCTATGGAAATATTGTGTGATGCAGTTTACATTTTGCAGATAGCATTCTGCATTGTGGTAGTGGCTTGAAATGTATACAGTAGCTTGCCTTGCTGCTTTGGAGGTACTTTTCTGTGGTTAAGTGTAAATGTAAACAGGTGTGGAACTATGCCACTCCAATGAATGAGAATTTGGCTTGTTTCAAGTTGATGAAAGAGTGGACCCAAAGGGCCCCATACTCCCACCAATATGTTCTCCCACCAGTACATATGATATTCAGTACTTGTACTGTTATGTTAGGCTGAAATTTGCAAGTTGGTCAATTCCTCTCTGTGAGGAAATACTTCCTCACATTATCTCTGAGCTGTCCTCCCATCTTCAAATTGTGTTCCTTGTTCTTACACATCTCTTTTCTGAAATATGCTACCCTCTTGGACTTTGTTGATTCCCTTGAGGTATTTGAAAGTTTCTATCATGTCCCCCACCTCTCCTCGAGGCTATACATCTTAAGCTCCTTTAGTCTTTCTTCATATGTCTTCTGGTGCAGACCCTGCACCATTTTGGTTGCCCTCCTCTGGACAGCCTCCACCCTGTCTATGTCTTTGCAGAGATGGGGTCTCCAGAACTGCACACAGTACTCCAGATGTGGTCTTACCAACTTTCTGTACAGAGGACCAACAACTTCTTCACTTTTGTTGCTGTAAAACATGCTAACTGTTGCATTAAAGCAGTTTTTTGCAAAGTATATATATATGTATATGTGTGTGTATGTATGTATGTATGTATATATATATGTGTATATGTGTGTGTGTGTGTATATATATATTATGGTAGCATGGTAATGCTACCATAGTTAGGGTTGAGTAGCACTTTTAAGGTTAAAGGGTGAAACTTTGCACCTTAATAACTTTGCCATTGTTCAATGGATTTACCTGAAATTTGGTATTTATTTATTTAAGAGATTTACTAGGAAGGCATGATGAGCAGAGTACCATTTGATTCCAGATGCGCCTTGGGGTAAGGGGTTACAGAGTGCAGTACAAAAAATACAAAAATCAGTACATACAAAAAATCAGCAGGTAACAACAGTGGCCAAAATTCAGCACATGAGTAATTAGCAGCTAGCAACAAGTGGTCCAGCAGGGTGGATGCAGAAGCTGAGATGCATATGGTAGGTACAATGAAAACGGATGAGGAGTATGACAGGCAATGTTGTATTAGCATGGAAAAATTCTCAATTACATCGTGTGATTAGAAATACAATACTATTTGGGTAGGCAGGCATATCTACAGCAGCAGTTGAGAGGAGTCAGTGGCAAAAAGGTGCTGAGTAGAGGCTGGGCCTGAAGCTGATAAGAGACATGCAGGGAATTTTAGCGATGGGGGAAAGCATGTGCAGTTGGTGGCAAAATGCTCTTTGAGGAGGGCATTACGTTGGGGAGTACTTGTAGTGAGTCTGATGTCGGCTGCCAATGAGTTCCATAGTTTGGGCAGTCTGAAACTAAAAGCTACCTGACCTTATTGGGTGGATCTGTGGGGAATGTGTAGGAGCCTGGCGTCAGTGTTCCTGAGATCGTAGGTACAGTGGCGTGAAAAAGTATTTGCCCCCTTCCTGATTTTCTATTATTGCATATTTGTCACACTGGATGTTTTCAGGTCTTTAGACAAAATATAATATTAGATAAAGGGAACCTAAGTGAACAAATAACACTTTTTTTTACTTATTTCATTTATTTAATGAAAAATGTTAACCAACACCAACTGGCACTGTGAAAAGTAATTGCCCCTAGTTAAATCAACCCAATTAAAGGGATAATTAGAGTCAGCTGATTGAACACAGCCAGGATTGATTACAGCCAGCCCTGCTCAATATAAACCTCACTTATGTTGGCCTCACTGCCAGAGTCACGTTGCCAGCACAAAGATTCAACAAGCACATTATGCCATGATCAAAGGAAGTTCCTGAAAGATCAGAAAAAATTTGTTGCCTCATCAGTCTGGAAAGGGTTACAAAGCTATTTCTAAGGCTCTGGGACTCCATCGAACCACAGTGAGAGCCATAATCTCCAAATGGAGAACACTTGAACAGTAGTGAACCTTCCCAGGAGTGGGCGTCTGCCAAAATTACCCAAGGGCGCAGTGTAAATCATCCAAGAAGTCTCAAAGGATCCTAAAACAACATCCAAAGAACTGCAGGCTTCTCTTGCCTCAGCTAAGGTCAGTGTTCATGACTCCACAATCAGAAAGAGACTGGGCAAAATGGGCTTCATGTAGAGTAGCAAGGCGGAACCACTGCTAACCAAGAAGAACATAAATGCTCATCTCTCATTTGCCAAGAAGCACCTGGATGATCCACAAGCCTTTTGGGAAAATGTTCTATGGACAGATGAGTCCAAAGTGGAACTTTTGGACAACATGGATCCCATAATGTCTCGCGTACAAAGCAAACACAGCATTCCACAGTAAGAACACCATACCAACAGTCAAACATGGTGGTGGTAGTGTGATGGTGTGGGATGCTGCTGCCTAAGGACCTGGATGACTTGCCATAATTAAAGGAACCATGAATTCTGCTCTGTACTGGAAAATTCTTAAGGAGAATGTCCAGTCATCCTTCCGTCAGCTGAAGCTGAAGCGTAGTTGGGTCATGCAGCAAGACAATGATCCAAAACACAAAAGCAAGTCCACATCAGAATGGCTAAAAGAAGTAAAATTAAAGTTTTGGAGTGGCCTAGTCAAAGTCCAGACTTAAATCCAATAGAGAATGCTGTGGCAGGACCTGAAACGAGCAGTTCATGCTCGAAAACCTACCAAATGTTACTGAATTAAAGCAGTTCTGCGAGGAAGAGTGTTAAAATTCCTCCACAGTGATGTGAAAGACTGATATTGAATTATAGGAAGTGTTTGGTTGCAGTCATTGCAGCTAAATGTGGCATAACCAGTTATTATGTAGGGCAATTACTTTTCACACAGTGCCAGTTGGTGTTGGTTAACTTTTTTTCATTAAATAAGTGAAATTAAAAAAACAAGTGTTATTTGTTCACTCAGGTTCCCTTTATCTAATATTACATTTTCTCTAAAGACCTGAAAACATCCAGTGTGACAAATATGCAATAATAGAGAAAATCAGGAAGGGGGCAAATACTTTTTCACGCCACTGTAGGTGGGCGGGCAGTGGTTAGAGATGTTGTTAGGTAGGAGGGCAGCGTATGAGACCAGAATTTAGCAGGGATTCTAACACCGTGCAGCAAACGCCGATTTTGGAGTGACGGGAGGTCGAGGGACTGGTAGAGGTTGCAGTGATGGGTATTGGGAGGGCGGTCCAAGGCAAACCGGCAGAAAGAGTTGAAAATGGGGTTAATCTGGCTAAGGATGTGGGGCGGCGCCATAAATGATGTTGCCGTAGTCAAAATTGGGAGGATCATTTTGCACCATTTCTTGCCTGGTTGGTAGGGGATGCAAGTTTGTTGTGGTGGTATGCACAGTTGACATCTTGGGATCTGCCAACTCGCACTGTGTCAGATATATGGCTGTGGATTTATTACAACATCTGAATGCACAATTACGCTTTTTGTGCATTTTTGCTCACACCTACAGGTTGTATGGTTTGCACGACTGGTCCAAAAACTTCAGGGAATGTGTGGCCAGGGTCCCTAGTGTGCCTTTTGAAGATTTTGTGAAAAAATATTAAACGGTTTGAAAGTTATTCAAAAAACAAATTCCTATTATAAGTCAATGGGAAAAGTTAACAAAAAGTTTGAAATATCATAAATGCACTTTATAGTGTCACAAATGGCCCTAGTAGTGCCTCAAATCCACCATTTTGTTTCCAGTTACTGAACAGAAAAACACTTGGCATCTAAAATTGGGACTCTCTAGGAACACAATTCTTTTTGTGTTCACCTAGCCGGACCCTCAGGATGCTAGCCATGTCTTTATTTTGGGGTTAAACACCCCAGAAATATGTTTTTCAATTTCTGGGAAAAGTAGTATCACAAAGCAGTGTTGCACTTGTGACACTTTCGCAAAATTTTGTGAAAGGTGCCGTAAATTGTGACACTACTATTCCAGACTATGGCCGAAATGACAGTAGTTCTTTGCCACCCTGCTGCAAAAGAACAGTTTGGTCTTTTGGGCTCATATTTGTAGGGAAGGCAGCCAACATCTCAAAGATGTGCCTTTTGGTTGCTTGGTGACAAAATATTGCACAGATGCCAAGTTACAGTACTCTGAAGTTGATGTGTTTTACCATAGACTAACATGATGGCATTCTGCCGCCTTTCAGGAACTCTTCTCACAAAACAGTAGATATGGAATTTTCAATGTGACAAAGCATAGCCCTGTGGGCTACTCATTTAGTGAAAAACCTAGCCCGAAACTCATGAATCATGTGAAATGTAATTTTTTTCTCGCTGTTCAGTTCCTGAGATATCGGCAATTTAGTGTTCCAACAGCTGATTTTCTGCTCTGAAGCCCATTATTATGCATACATTCTTTCTACACACTGTGTTTATCTATGCAGCTGTTGGGCAAATACAGGGTGTGAGCTTCCATTACTGTTACAGTTACTGTTCCCAATTGTGTTTCCGTACCCGTTTGCATTACTGTTCCCGTGTTCGCCACCATGTGAGTTACCTTTTGTATTCTTGTTTGCGTACACACTTGCGTTTGTGTTTCCATTTCTCTTTACTTTACTTTACCATTATTTCTGCTGTAACATTACCATTTGTGCTTTCAATTTGCCGTGCCGTGACTTTCAGCGGTTCGTTCCTCTACAGCGCTTTCGTTTGCGTTCTCTTTTCTTTTGACTTATTGTTACTCTTAGCATTACCATTAGCTTTTACACATGTGGTACTGTCATCATGTGCATTATGGTTTGCGTTTCCATATGCGCTTGCTTTTGCCTTTCTGTTTCTGTTTCCTTTGGTGTTCTTTTTGCTATCACCATTACCATTTGCATTTGCAATTGCAGTACTGTGACCGTGCACATTACGCTTTGTTTTTCCATATGCCCTTGCGTTTGCCTTTCTGTTTCTGTTCACTTTGATGTTACAGTTGCTGTAATACTTAACTTTTCATTTATGATAGTGGTGCCATGACCGTGTGCATTACCAGTTGTGCTGACGAACGCGCTTGCATCTCCGCTTGTATCACTGTTCACTTTGCCATCACTTTGCACTTATGCTTTTATTAACATTTGCATTACCTTTACATTTGAGTCACCATGTGCATAACCATTAGTGCTTGTGTTTGCATTGCAGTTAACATTACTATGTCAATACATCACGCAGGGAGCGTACCAAAGGACCCAGGCTTCCACCACAGCATTCTATTCACTATTCATAGACCTCATTCTCAAAAAGAAGGGAAATTCATGGTAAAAAACTCTGTTTAATGCATCAGTTAGGGTTGTTCCACAGCGACAAAAGTGATAAAATTTGGTGTTAGGGTTGAGAGCCCCCCTTGCACCCTCCAGCCTGCCCCCCCAACTGGGGTTGGGGTGTGTGTTGGGGTCATCGGTCCTAACTCTCACCCAATTCTCCTATACCTCAGCTTGTTTATACATGTGATGGGGTGAGAGTTAGGGCCAACGACCTTAACGCACACCCCAACGCCAGTTGGGGTGGGCAGGGGCAAGGGGCTTTCAACCCTAACACCACATTTCTCACTTTTGTCACTGTGGAACAACCCTAACTGATGCATTAAATGGAGATTTTGCCATGAATATAGATATATATATATATATATATATATATATATATATATATTATAGGGGCACGGTCGTGCCTCTTTAGTTAGGGTTGCGTAGGCACTTTAATGTTAAACTCAAAGTGTTGCACTTTAATAACTTTGCAACCATTCAATGGATTTGCATGAAATTTGGCATGCACCATCTTGTGGTGCAGATCTCTTGATCTGGAAAGTTGTGTTCTGGTCCAATGTGTGGTCTCCAAGTTACGAAGAGGTGTTGTAACCTATTGACTTTGCTGGGATTTTTCTTTGAACTTGCCTGCAGCCCAGAGGGTTTGTTTCTTTGATATTAAATTTTCAGGAAAGAAAGGGACTACCCAACAGATGTGCTTTTGCTAGTCTGATGAAAAACCAATAAGCCATTTTTAAGTTATTGCAATTTAAACATTTGAAAAAATTATTTCTGAGCATGCTCAGTAAGCACTTCAATATAGCTGGTTGATACAAAAGAGGAATCCTGCATTATGTGAGAAAATTCCTCTTTCTTATGGCCACCATGTTGTTTCCAGTTTGCTTGAAATTCAAATTTGGAAACCTCCCCAAATAATATTCTGAGGAGGAACCAACACATGTAACTTGCTTATTGTGATCCCCCGGGTGCATTTTGCACTTTACTTTTCAGAAAATGCCCTTAAAATGTGTTTTTAACATTTAAATTCTTTATTCATATCGGCATCATACGATGTAGGATCTTTGTTTATTTGATCATACGAACTTTGATTCTACTTTGTATGACTTTGATACAAACAAAGAATTTAAATGTGGCTCTCCCAGCCATTTTTTGGTATTTTATCACCAAATTTTCAACATTGGCATTTTGGGACTCCACCTCATGAATGAGGTCTCTGTCATCATGTTACTCAGTCCTGAAAGGTGATATCGCAGTCACTGCATAGAATCACCTCTTGGGATGAGAAATCACCTTTTGGGACTGATTAATGAAATGACTCTCCCAGTGTTCATGAGGGGAGGTCCAAAAAGCCCATTTTGAAAATTTGGTGCAAAAAATCCAAAAAATGGCTGTGTTACAAAAGTGTGTTGCAGCGTCTCTATGCACACTTGCAACTTCACCAATTTTTTATATTTTCACTCCAGATTTCCAACATTGCCATTTTTTCACACCTTCTCATAAGCAGTACAGCTGTCATTTCTCACATCCTGCCTTAAATGTGTTTTTGTACCTCTGGCACAGAATGGATGTCACTGTATGATATAAACTTTTGGGATGGATTAACAAAATCACAGTGCCAGTGTTCATGAAGGGATTTACTAAAAAGCTCACGTGAAAATTTGGTTAACAAATTCCCCAAAATGGCCATATTACAAGTGTGCATTGTGCAGTTTCTACGTGTTCTCGTAACTTCACCAGTTTTTCATATTTTACCTCCTGATTTTCAGCATTATCCTTTTCCACACCTCCTCATGTGCAGTATACAACTGTAATTTTTCGCATCCTGACCAAAACATGATTTTGCACATGTGGAGCAGATTGGCACATTTGCTGTCAAACCCAACTTTCTGGACAGATTAACTAATTGACAGTGACATTGTCGGGTGGGGTCCCAAAATGCCATGTTGAAAATTGGGGTAAATAATCCTAAAATGCCCAAGTAATGTGCATTCATTGAATTGTGGTGCCCACAGCAACTTACAGTGCCTGAATCTTGAAAATTATTTGAGATATGGATTTTTGCTCTCCACAGTTTAACCCACCTTGAGGTAACACCCCGGAGGTTTTGAAGTCATGATTACAACAGCAGTGGAATTTTTCCATCATTGCTATGGTTACTGAGATATTGTCAAATTAGTGTTACAAAGGTTACTTTTCATGACTCTAGGGCTGCAGTATGTCAATCCTTATGTGTAAGTGGAGTGCAGGGCCCAGAGGGACCTGTGCTCTCACTAATGCATATTATTATGCAACAATGGATAGTATGAGGGGGATGGGGCCTGGAGTGCCCGTGTTCCCACAACCACGATCAGTTACATTACACATTCTCAAAAAGAAGTTAAATTCATTGCAAAAACCATGTTAATGCATTAGTTATGGTTAAAGTATAAAAGGCATGGAAATTAAACATATGGGTTACCAACCCTACCCTCCATCCCACACCCCACCCTCCATACACCAACAAATTATCAGGTGTGCCCTGGAATCATTGGGCCTAACTCTCACCCCATTCTCCTATACTGAACCATCTCCTCTTTTGCACACATGGAATGGGGTGAGAGTTAGGGCCGACAACTCTGGGGCACACCTCGATGCCTGCTGGTGTGTGTGTGGACGGTGGGGTGGGGTGGCGGCGCTGGTAAAACCTACTGCCTAATTTCCCAGCTTTTTACACTTAAATAAAAACCCTAACTGATGCATTAACATAGTTTATTGCAATGATATATATATATATATATATATATATATATATATATATATATATACATACACACACACACACACACACATATATATACACAAATATGGTAGCACCTGTATATTAGGGCTGAGTAAGCACTTTAATGTTAATCTCTGATTTTTGCACCTTAATACCGCTGCCCCTATTCAGTCAGTTTACTTGCTGTTTGGAAAGCTCAGAGTTTGTAGCAGGAGTTCTGAATCCTGAAAATGTTGTGGCAGTCAGTTCACAGATTGTGGGGAGCCCTGTGTGATGAAAGCTATGAATGATTTTTAGGCAACATGTGGTGGGCCATACTTTTCTAACTCTGAAGACTGCATCACTATGAGGCAATGACTTGGAGCGGTACCTTGTGCTTTGGACAGGAGGATACAGGCTGGTGAGGAGGGGGTGATCAATTAGGGTTGACTGCATCAAGTAACATTCTACCACAGATTTGCCAAGACTCCAGAGACTCAAAACTCTATTTCCTATTTTTCACATTTGTATTCTTCTACCCTAATGTCTGCATCAATGTAGTTTCTTGCCATAAATTATATTGCTACAGTTGTACCAGAATACATTACTTATGATAGAGTAGGGTGTTTAATTTTTGCACCTTAATAACTATGGCAGTGTTTGACAAAATTGTCTCAAATTTGCATACCTTTCACAGAGGCAGGTTCTCAAACACATGGCACCTTGTGCAGGTTTTGAGATATGGAATGTTGCATTTTGACAAAATCCAGTGTTTTTTTCTTTAATTATTACACATTTGTTTTGCTCTCACCTGCAGCCTAGATGTTGTGGAATTTTATACTGAACCTTTTATAGAAAAATGTGCAGTGTCAAGATAATCTATTTTGAAGATTTCATACTGAAATATTAATCAGTTCCAGAGCTATAAGAATTTTTTTTTTTCCTAAAAGCTTTCCCAGAAGGGTTTTAGGAGAATCCTCTAATATGAATGACAAATTTACCTTTCAGGTCATAAGAAAAAAATACAGGTCATTACAACAGCATATTTTTTTGTAACTAAAACATTGAAATCACATAAAAAAATATTCTTTTTAAAAAACAAATACCTGAAGTTAACTAAACAGGGCATGTTTAGATAGATTCTGGCATTTACATAGAAACATAGAAGCTGACAGCAGATAAGGACCGCAAGACCCATACAGTCTGCCCATTTTTTTCTACCTTATGAATGTGCCAGAGGCCTCTACTCTGTCAATGGTCTATCTATTCATACTCATCTGTATTGCTCCCTTATGCCTATCCCATGTCTGTTTGAAGCCCTGCACTGTATTCATATCCACCACTTCCTAAGGGAGGATGTTCCATGCATCCACCACCCTTTCTGTGGAAAAGAACTTCCACACATTACCCCTTAATTGCCCTCCCTCTAATCTCATACTGTGTCCTTTTGTCCTGCTATTTTTTTATATTGAAACATTCTAGGCTCTTTCACCTAGTTAATGCCCTTAAGATGTTTGAATGGTTCAATCATATTACCTCTCTCTCCTTTGTTGTAGGGTATACATATTGAGCACCGTTAATCTGTCCTCATATGTTTTCTGATGCAGTCCTGGCACCATTTTGGTTGCCTTTCTGGATTGCCTCCATTTTGTTAATGTACTTGTGCAGGTGGCTCCAGTACTGACACAGTACTCCAGATGGGGCCTAAAAGGTGTCTTGTAAAGAGGATTATTACCTCCCTCTAGTGACTTGTGATACCCTCCCTACTAATATACCCCAACATCCCTCTAGCCTTATCTACTGCTTTAGTGGTCTGTTTGGATGATTTCAGGTTATCTGTGATGATGATGCCCATGTCTCTTTCTTCTCTTGTGATTGCCAGCAACTCCCTCAATCTGTAAGTGGTTTCAGGGTTTCACTTCCCTATGTGCATGATCTTGCACTTCTTTCGTTAAACCCCAGTTGCCACTCTTCTGACCATTTGCCAGTTTATGCAGATCTCTTCTTATTCTGCCCACCCATCTGGATCATCTACTCTGTTGAAGATCTTGGTATCATCTGCAAACAGACATACTTTATCCTCCAGTCCATCTGCAATTTTCACTGATGAAGATATTGAAGACGAGTGGCCCCAGGACTTGATTCCTGAGGTACCACACTTGTGACTTGCATCTCTTCTGACTGTATACTGTTTATTACCACTCTCTGTTTTCTGCCCACCAACCAATTTGCCACCAAGTTGAACAACTTCTGACTCTCTCCAAGCTTACCCAGATTATTAATTAATCTTCTGTGTGGAACAGTATCAAAAGCTTGGCTGAAGTCAAGGTAGGCAACATCAACTGCATCCCCTTAGTCCACCATTCTGGTTACACAGTCAAAGAAATCTATGAAATTGTTTTGTTTTTTAATTATATCTACAAATCTGTTTTCTGGGAACCCAAAAATCCTGGGTGACTGGCTTAGCAAGAGGACCGATTTCATACTTCATGAGCTGAGAATTAGACTGTCGCACACAAAGTGGTGCAACAGAATTCTTTTTTTAGCACAAACTGAAAACTCTCAAATTTACATGCTTCTACCTCCTCCCTGTTATTCGTGTGTGTGTGTGTGTGTGTGTGTGTGTGTGTGTGTATGTGTGTGTGTGTGTGAGGAAAAATATATATATATATATATATATATATATCATAAATATTCAAATATGCTGCCTACCCCCAGCTCATCCAGCCTCTCTTGCACTTCTCATATCACTTATTGAAGCAAATCAGGATGCCCACCCACGTACTGCTTTATACCACCCTCCAGATCACCCCCAATGATGGGTCGCAGCACCAGGGTTCCATCCCCAGTGCTGTAAAAGACTGTTCTTTCATTGGGGTGCCCAATCCTCAGTGTTACCTATTGTCCACTGTAAAAAAAGAAAATATCCCTCATTGATTTTTTTTTGTTGACATTTAAAAAGAAGAAAATTGTCTCTTGACAATTTTTCATCCCCCACACCCCCATCCAACCCCGACCACAGATTCAGCACTCATCACCCTACCACTGACACACTCTCACTCACCTAAAGATGATTTCACATTGTAGAGCCACTTTTCCGTCAGAAAGATGTCCTCCTCTTGGAACCTTGACTATGATATGAGAAAATAAGAAAAGTCCAGTTAATGCATTTCAATCTGTTTTGAATCTTTATGCATGACAGTCATTTTAATTACTTTTACACCAAATTTTCAACACAGGCTTTTTGGGACCTCACCAACTGAGCAAGGTAGCTGTCATTTTTCAAATCCATCTAAAAACTTGATTTTGCAATTGCTCCATGTAATCACCTTTTGGGCATGATTTCAACATTTTTACCTAATGGGTTCATGATATGGGGTCATAAGATGACAGTGTTGAAAATTGGTATAATGCTATAGTAAATGACTCAAGTTATGAGTGAACATTGAAAGATTTTAATGTTCTCTCATGACTTTGAAAATGTTCTATATTTTTACCAGCTCTCAAGATGGCCATTTAGGGACCCATTTCTTGAGCAGATAACTGAAAGTTTTAAATCTAGGCAGATAGGTTATTTGACAATCACTCCATAATATCTTCTCAGATTGGATTTGAAAATGTTCACATACTGGGCTCATGACACAGAGTCATAAGAAGACTATGTCCAAAATTGTTCTCAAAATACTAAAAACAACAAAGTTTTGAATGTACATTGAAAATGTGTTATGCTCACTAATAAATTGGGTCATATTTAATAATTTGCATACAGTCTTTCAACATGGTCATTTGTCACACGTCTTCATAAATGTGAAAGGTCTTGTTTTTCAAATCCTGGCCATAATGTGTTTTTCACTTGTGCACAAATTATGTTTGGCCACTATTCTATAAATACCGCATGTTATGTTTATAAGGGGGAGTCATAAAATTACTATATTGAAAATTTGGGGTAACAATTTAACAAAAAGCAATTACTAATAAATACTGTGTGCAGTGCCATTCTTTGGCCAAGTAGGTAGTGCTTTGTGATTCTGTGCTGGTGAGCTGAGTTCGGGGGAAAACTTACTGATCCAGTTGGATAGTATGAGGCCAGGGGGATGAGGGGATGATGCTGTCAAGCAGAACCACCCCCAGCCTGGGAAGTGAAGGTGCAAGGTTGATCACAAGGGCCTAAATACTATATAGTGATTAAAACACTTCTTTTGGCATAGAGTCCTGCACTTGTGCACCTATGGCTGCCAGTCATGTATTTTGGCTGACATATTTACTCTTTGCCCTGTTCCTCTGCATCTGTAGCAAAATGGAAAAGCAAGGCCCTCTAGGCACTGCTCTTCCATGGCTTGTTATATAGCCACACAAATGCTTTGATATCCATTGCCACATGGAAGTGTTGGGCCCAGATGGTCTTGCACTTCAGGAGGCAGACAAACTGTGCCTTTGGTGCAGGGCCCAAAGGAACCTGTGCATCTGTATTTCTTCATACAAGTCCCCAAAAGACCTGCATGAATGAGGATATGACTCCACTATCTTAAAAAGAAAGGAAGTTTATTGGAAACAAAACTATCTAAATGCACCAGTTAGAGTTCAACTTACCACCAGAAAAGTAGTGAAATGTGGCATTAGGGTGTCCAACTCTAACTCCCACCTCCCCAGCAGCAAAAGTCAAGACCACGCAAGAAACAGACAGCCATTATCTGATAAGACAAACAACATACAGCAGTTTCCAGTTGACAGAAATGCAGTATCACTGATGGGCTACCTTGGTAGATTTGTACATATGGCTATAGAAACACTGATCTCAAGGGGCCTACACTCTGTATACAGAAATAGTGTTGCAATTTGGGTATCATGGATTTCTATATGCAGCTGTGTAAGTCCAGGCCCAACTGGGGTCAGTGCTCCTTCAGCAACAAACTGGTGTGTATGTCTTACTCATGTGGCTTAGAGACACATGCCCTTTGGGGTATGTTACTGCAGACAAAAGTACTGCATAATTTTGTATTATGTAATTCTATGGGACGTGATCTTCTGCAATCAGGAGGTTGATGTGTATTTGTTATCTGAGACTGCAGAAATGCAGGTTCTCCAGAGGTCTACATTTCTGCAGCCACAACCGTGTGTATGTCTTATAGTGTGGATGAGCACCTGTGGCTGCAGAAGCACTGGCCCCATAGGATCCTACATTTCTGCAGCAAGGCTGCAAGGGCTTCATGTTTCTATACACACATGGTGTTTTTATTTGAGTGTCATGGATTTCAATCTGCAGCCAAAAATGACTGTGTATGTCTTGTGGTGTGATGGATATAAAATCCATGTAGGTAGCACAGTGCAACCAAACCTTTCATGTAACTCCTGCCCTAGTGACACTTGAGACTTGGATTGCAGATATAAAAGCATTTTACTTGTGCAGACAATGTTTTTAAGAAGTCAATTGAACTTACAAGCATAATTCTATCAACTATCACAACTTTCATCTTCATTTTATAGAACTGCCCTGGAACCCCTTTCCCTCTGCAGACACAAGCCTGCACCTCAGCACTACAGTGGGATTCCCAGGAGCTCCTAAATGTATGCTACCCTTCCCCTGCTCCTGATTGTGGATGGTGTTAAAGGTGTTATTTGCCCTCCAAGATGAACTGATTATTTTCCTCAGCCTGCTGCACTGGCTTAGAGGACAGTGATCAGCCTGCTTTTCTCCCAGAACTTTAAGAACACTAAGCTGCTGTCTTGTAATCTATTTCTTTCTCAGTCACACCGAGCCCAGCCTTGCTTCTCAGGCTAGTACTTAGCATTTTGGCATGTGTTACTGCTTAGAGAATCTGATAAGATACTGGAATTAGCTTTTTCTTGCCTGGATTTTGTGCAGTTTTAGAGTCATTCTATGCATAGTGCTACAAATTATTTTACAGTGTATTTACTGCAATGTAGTGTTATATGCTGCTTAGACAATTGGACTATTTCTGCTGCTATTTTGTGCATTTAGGGTCCTATTTAGACACTGTTTCTCTGGTATTTTCTAGGGATTTTTGAGTTCTCCATTTTGACTCCTCTCTCCCCTTCTGGTCTGTGGAGTGCTCAGCATGTGCAGTGCACCCTCCTTTCTAGACTGTGGAAGTGTGTATCCCAACCCCTTCTCCTGCTATATACTAAAACCTCCTTTGTGTCTCTGCTGCATAGGCTGCCCTGAAACCCCTTCCCTCTGCAGACACAAGCCTCACACCTCAGCACTACAACAGAATTCCTGGAGCCCTAAAGGTATGCTGCTCCTCTCCTGCTCCTGATTATGGAGGGTGTTTGTCTGTTGACTCTTCATGTCAACTGCCCCACCCATCCCCCTCCCACTCAAGGATGTCCCTCAATTTATGCATGTCACCTGGTCATGTGACCTGCCCCAATTGTTTTCTATGTCCCTGTTTCTCCATTAGCACATTATACTCATCGACCACTAGGAGTCAGTATTTCCCACACCGCTATACTGCTTCTTCCTTATGTGGCTGCTCTAGCTCTGTACTTCCTGTCACCTACTCCCATCCCTCCCAGTGTCTGTTAAGCCACCTTTCACCGACTTGCCCAAGTGTCCCCACCCTAGGCTTGAATCTTGCACCTCCTGCTCCAAGGGCAGTGACTCTACTGCTGCACTACATGATCAGCCCTACTACTGGGGTACCTTTACTACCTCTTATCTACTATAGCTTATGTATACACTGCTCTACCCTCCCTCTAAAGCTTTCTCCACTGACACCAGTGACAGTGCCCCCATGGTCTTTCCCAAAGCCATGGCCACTGTCTCTGTCCTGTTCTCTCTTATACTCTCATCTACTAACCCCACTTGTTCAGATCCCCTACCACCTGTATCACATTCCCTCAGGTCCAACCCTACACATTGTTACCTTGACCCCTCACTCAGCACCCACTGCTACTTATCAGTCACCACCGCTTTTGCCCCAACTAGCCTTCCCTCACCAGTCCCTTCTCCCATCTCCACCCTCCTCTTTGCTGTGCCCCATATTTTAGCTTCCTCCTGTACCAGTTCTCTGTTCCAAACAGATTCACCTGTCCCCTTGTGATCCTTGCCTCCACAAGTTAGCCCATTATCCCCTTCTTAGAGCCCTCCTACTATTCCTACTGCTATCTGGGAATATCCACCCCAACCCAGGCCCACATTTGCCACCCCCTCCTCTCCCCCTTCTGCTGATGGACTTCACATTGCATCCTTTAATATTTGTAGCTTGCTGAAAATGTTTGACTGCCTCCAAGGATGGACAGTACAATACCAACCTGATGTACTCTCTCTCATTGAAACCTGGCACAACTCCTGACACAGCCATGTCTATTCCCAGATAATCACTCTTCTGGATTTACAGAGGGGGTAAGTGTGGTGGAGGTTGTGCCTTCTACCTTTGGGGCTCCCTGCAAGGACAAGCCCTCCCCCTGCCCAACTGGACCAAGGAGCTCAGGCACTCACAATAACAATTACAAATGGAAAGACCACGCCTCACTTTGCATCACTGTGGTTTACATCCCCCCATGGAACCAAAAACTTACATTTCACTCTGTCATGAACTACGTCTCCTCCTTCCTCAAAGATTGAATGCATAGTACTGGAGATTTCAACATTAATTGAAGTCCATTTCTTCTGCCCTTATAAAGACACTATTGCTGCTATGGACCTAACACAGGTAGTCACCTCCCCACAGTACAAAACCCAAAACTGGTTCTTCCACTCTTCTGGACCTTGTCTTACCAACAACTGCCCCAACAGAATCTCAAGTGTAACCACACTTCAACAGGGAGACAGAGAGACTCGCTTACTTGTTGTTAGATTATTTTAATGCAGCGTACTCAATACATACACAATTGTAGTGAGAATCAGAAGAACAGAGCAATGGGAAAAACACTGCTCTCTTACGTTTCACCCCCCACACAGGGGTTTCATCAGAGGTCATCATGCTGTATTAAAATAATCCAATAGTTCTCAGTCTTTGCCATAGTGAGCCTCCCAAGCTGTGGAAAGATCTTGAGCCTCCACCAAAATTGAAATAATCTTGGGCCTCTCATAGAAAAATTACATACTTTGCACAGTTCATCAGGAATAAAATGAAACTTTTGAGTAGATGGTTCTCACTTATTCAGCTTATTGAACCTCCATAAGGCCTACTTGCTCTGCTATTTTGATTCTCAAACTGCTGTTACCCCTTGTTGCAATACCTTCATGGTCAGACTGCTTTCTCATTCTGTTTACTTTCTATCAAGAATAACCTTTCTACCAAACCCTCACCTCCTCTTATTCTGCTCTTAAGCAACTCCTCAGTGATCCTTTTGCTTTTTCCTGCTCTTGCGCCTAGTACCTCTCTGCCAAAGCCTTGTATATGGGCTGTTATACTGGGCTGTTCTTCCACAAGTTTAGTTGGTCAATTGTTGCCTCTCACTATTTGTTCATGGTTCCAATTTGTTTGCACTATTGTTCATTTGTATTGCTTGACTGCTTTGCAGTTACTTTTGAATTGTATTCACTTGCTACACATTCTCGATTCACCTGTAATACGCCTCAGCTCATTGTACCTTTCCTGGTCACCAATATGTAAATAAATACATAAATCACCTTGTTATCCTCTTCCAGTTTGCCTCATCCCTTCACACAAAATATCTTGAACTCAAAATTCAAATACACTACTTTTTCAGACTTGCTTGAGCCTCCCTTGGAACACATTGGGTCCTCCCCAGGGAGGCTGGCATCACCATTTTGAGAAGCAAACAAGTCTGTCTGTCTGTCTGTCTCTCTGTTGGAGTGTGGATGTAGCCATATTTTCTTCCTGAGTTTGTAAGCTGTCTGAGCAGCACCACACGTCTTGGTGCTTATTTCATTCCCCAGAAGATTCTCAGGTGTCTCAGTGCTCCCCAATGCCCTGAGTGACCACTCTCCTGTCCTCTGTACCTGGTCCTGTAAGACATCTAAATCCCACCTAAAATAATCTTCCAATGCAGACTCAAACCAGGAAAACTTGGGCACTTAAAACTCCACCTTAGGCACTGGGACTAGTCTTCCATAAACAATGCACCTGACATTGACTCTGTACTCAACTTCTTCAACTGTTCTTTCAATTCTGCCTGCAACTTTTTGCATCTCTTTCTAAATGTGTGGTCAAAGGCTGCCCACTCCTTGGATCTCCCAATGTTTCCTAGATCAGATGCACTATCATGGCTCCTTCTGGCAGGCAAGCCAGTCGACAGATAATGCTATCGTGCTGGGAATAAGTGCACCTGAGCTATACGCAAGGCTACAGTGGAACACTATAAAGCATCCCTCACCTCCTCCTGGGGCTCTGGCAGAAAATTTTGGGATAACCTCAGGGAACTTAATGGGAAATCAGTACCCCCCATCAAAAATTACTCTGGATGGAAACTATAATACTGACCCCAAGTACATTGCTGACTCCCTTAACTGCTCCTTCTCGGACCTCAGCAGTATACTCCCTCCCCACTTCTTCAATCCTCTCATCTCTCCACCACTACTCCCCCCCCACTGCCCTTTCACTCAAAGAACCTTGCACCTTGGGAAGCTAAACCCTATCTATTAAAAGCCCTTACTAGATCCCATTTCAGCAGTGACACATTTGACCTAAAACTCCTTCACCTGACCCTTCATGAAGTCCTCATCCCCCTTGACCAGCACACTTCATCGCTTCTCATGCCTAGGCAAATATCCATCTTGCTGGAATGTGGCCATTATCTCCACCATCCACAAAAGCAGTGACTGAACTGCAGCTGAGAACTACCATCCCATCTCAATCCCCCTCCCTTCTACAAAGTACTGGAACATATCATCTCATATCAACTTACTGATTACCTCACAAAATTTGATCTTCTCTGTGAAGAACAACATGGTTTCCATAAAGGCCACAGCACCACCTCTGCATTGCTAGAGTTTTCCTCCTCTTTTCACTCAGTTCTTGACAGAGGTTGCCTGACTGGTGCTGTCTTTCTGCACCTGTTGAAAGCATTTGACATGGTTAACCATGTCCTCCTCCTATCAGCCCTCTCTCTCATTGGTTTATCACAGGATGCCAAAAATTGATTTTCTGACTACCTGACTGGCAGAACCAAGCAGATTAAGATAGGTAATGCACTCTCCTTCAGTCTCCCAGTAAAGTTTGGGGTCCCCCATGGATCTATTCTCGGGCCCCTTCTATTCCACCTGTTTCTAAACACCCTACCTGGTGCATGCTCTGGAAAACTGATCCTTTATGCCAATTATGCTGTCCTCCTTTTCTCCCACCCTTATCCCCACATGCTTCATCAATCTCTCCAAACTTCCTTTACTGAGGCCAAACACTGGTTTGCCAACCACTGGCTAGTAATAAATTATAAAAATACCAAAGTTATGATGTTTGTGCATCACCAGAGCAAGCACAAAAGCCTCCAACTGCAAATTCTAAACACCTAACAGATTTCCCTTGACCAAGCAGACACTTTCAAGTACCTTAATATCACTCTAGACTCCATTTCAACTACCACCAACATATCCACCTCCTCTGTACTGCAGTCAATTCCATTACTGGACTACTACACTGGTACAAACACTGTCTCAACCATGAGGCCCTCTGATTAGCTATCTCCTCCTCAATCCTCTCACTAATGGACTATGGGATTCTGGTCTATGGGGCCGCTAACAACTCCTCCCTCCATAGACTCAGGCTATTCCTCAACAAAGCCTGCCACCTGGTCCTAGGTTGTAATCGTACTATGCACACTTGTTCCTTCTACAGTATCTCCAACTAGCTTAACTTCAACTGTAGGCTCAAATATCAAACCTACCTCTTGGCCAAAATGTATCTCTTTGCCTCTTCCCAGGCCTTCTGCCCTGCTAAACTGGCTCCTATGCTAAGAAACACACACTGCTCCACCAATTACTCTCTTGGTCCTACGATGCCGGACCTCCTCTGCCAGAGAACTCTCAGCTACCAGGCCCCTTACTGGATGAATGCACTTCCCAGCTCCATCTCCTCTGAGAATAAGCTTGGATATTTCAGATCTCTCCTTAGGGATCACCTCTGCTCTGCCAGTGTGATTGTTACTGATTCTGGCCTGCACCTCCTCTCTCCTCAATCCTTCCTCAGTGTCCTCTACCCCAACCTCCTCTTCCATTGACAAAGGACCTCACCCTAGCTCCATACCCACTGACAAAGGATTCCTTCCTGCCTCTTCCCAACCTGGTACCTATTCTGCCTTAGTTTCTCAAATCTATTGACTACTAGTTATTAAACTCGTATAATTGTACTGCTTAGCACACCTATTGTAATGTATTACACACCTTTACTCAGTTATATGCTACCCTCTTCTATATGTTTGCCTGTTGCATTTTGTCTAACAATGTTTGTATTCTTTGTAAATGAGTCTCTGACTCAAAGGTTTTAATTCCAAAACTGTCAATTAATAAATAAAAGAGATATTTGAGTGTAGCTCCTCACCATGCTTTGTTGTCACACCAGTTCACCTAGTGACACATCTTGACATGCATTCATCTGAAGTGCTGTGTTTCAAAATTCTTTTTTCACACAAGTCAGCATGAAATCAAAAAACAGATGTGGTTGGGGTAGTACAAAAAGATACACCTGATGATTTGCTCCACATGGAGCTTCTATGGGTAGTAGAGTGCCACTGCATTTGTGTAATCAGGAAACAGTCGTATGTATTTGTCTTATCAAAATGGTGGCTGTGTATGGTGGCTTGTGTGGTCTTGTCCTTATAGTGCATGGTAGACTGGGGTAGCCAGTGATGACAGCAATAATAAATTATTGACTATATAAAGAGCAACTCATTTATAGTGCTATCATGAAGGGCTACCCTGCTAGGGTAACAACCCTATAGTGAGCAGAGTGACCAGAAGTGGAGAGATAGGGAGGTGGAGGTGAAGGATGGGGAGGGTTTACATGGGTTGGGGGATCCTGTTGGCAGTCAAGCCAGCCCTGTGATGTGGTGATGAGGGTGGCTGGCTATGGTGCAGTAGGAACTGGGTTTGGGACATGCTGGGGTGATTGTTTTGCCACTACATGTGGCTGTTTTTGTTCTTAAGTCTGTGTTTAGCCCTCTCTTTGACATGCATCCCCCTGGAGTTAACAATCATTATTCAGGGGGTGCGGGAGACAAGGCCCCCCATTAGGAGGGCAAGGGTGGGCACAGCCCCCCCATTAAAACACTTGGAAAAAATGTAAGTCGGGTTGCTTGTGTTTGTATATCACCAAAATGCTTTTCGGTGATATACATTTGCTATGATAGCAATCACTGTTTTGCAGTCACTATCATGACTTGAAACCTCACAGGGGAGTTAGAATTGGACTGGATAGTCCTAAAGTTCTGCAGCCAGATGTACGCTTCCATTTTCACATGGCCCAGAGGGCCCTGCCCATCTGTATTTGTTGATGAACGGAAGCATAGGGTCCAGAGGGCCAATTCTCTACAGACAGATGGACTCTTCCTTGGTCCAGCACTCTCTGGTCCCTGCATAGATCCATCTGTACCCACATGGAAGAACAAGACCCAGTGCTTCTACAGCTAGATGGACTCTTCTTCTTGGTACAGGACCCAGACAGCCCTGAGCATCTTTCATCTGTAGCTGTATGGATGCATACAGCCAATTCCAGTATCATAAAAAGAAGGGACATTCATAGCAAAAAGCTGTATTAATGCAGTGATTAGGATTCCCTAAAATTCAAAGGGCACAAAATAAAGAAATAAAAACATTAAGATTCTGAGCCTGGGGAGTCTTTGAAAATCTGTTGTGTGCTGTTCTGAGGTGTTGTCAAATCTAATGTTCACTCCACTCCACTCAGCCAATAGAATTCTGCCCAAACACAACATACATGTTGAAGCACATGCTTCATGGTCATATACTGTTTGGAGGTAGACAAATGTGGATCACCACATGTGGCCAACAGAGTGGTTCTAAGTGATTTGAGTGAAAAAAAACAGCAAGGCTAAAAAGATCAAGGAAATAATGGTGAACACAAGAACAACAGAGTCACTTAGCACCTACACAAAATAGGTAATGAGGTGCCAGATGGTAGTAATGCTCAAGAGCCACATGATGAACAGGGTATTCCAACTGTTCTTATACCATAAGCATTCCATCACTCGCACCCTACAAGATATGTTATCAGCATGGGGGGTGTTGCACTTGGTGATGGGGTGAAAGATGGGATGGGGTGGAGGGTGGTAGTAGAGGGTTGAAGAGAAGACAACTGCAGTAATATTAAAAATATGTGAATAGATATAGCTAGATATCTATATAGATAGATACCCATATATCTATCAATATATACAGTATCTATCTATCTATCTATCTATCTATCTATCTATCTATCCATCTATATATGAGACAAAGAACCTCTGTGCGCAAGCACTGAGGCCAAGGTTACCCCAAAGGGCATTTGGCCAGGAAGCCAAGTTTCAAAGAAATACAAAAATCATACATGTCCCCACAATGCAAAGCATCATGGGCTACATATGCAAATCACCACAGCATATTACACTGGTTTAACTTTAAGCAGAAATGCATGGTGCTGAAAGGCATCTCATACAGTTTGCAAAGGGTGCCAACAGAAGACACAGACATGTGTTTCATCCGACCAGGACTCATCAGTATGCCTCATCTGTTTGACACCCTAGTGGAATGAACCAGCTACCCTAAGATGGTCTATCTGGTTTATGTTGTGTGAACCAAATTAAAACAACAATTTTAAGAGACAAAGAACCTCTGTCCACAAGCACTGGGGCAAAGGTTACCCCAAAGGGCATTTGGCTGGGAAGCCAGTTATATATATCTCTCTCTCTCTCTCTCTCTCTCTCTCTATATATATATATATATATATATATATATATATATATATTATTTAGATATATATGTGTGTGTATATATATATATATATATATATATATATATATATATATATATATATATATATATATATATATATATATATATATATATATATATATATATATATATATATATATATATATATATATGTATATTATCTGAGATGCATGATGGGCAGGAGTGTGGCATGGAAAAATATTTCACTCTGCTAGAGTGATCTCTGGATGCTCGTGAGTGGGTGAAGCCCGAGTGAGGAGTATCAGAGAGTCACTCTGTTGGAGTGAAAATATTTTCCATAGCACACAACTGAACTGCACATGTGCTATTTATACAATGAGGTTTCCAGAAGTTTTTATTTACTTTATCTTGTGGAATAAGCAAAGAATAAACAGAACAAAAGGAAACTTCTGCTAAAACAAGCTGAAACACTGTTTTGTCATTTGTTATGAAGCAGGCTGTATTCCTTGGTAGTTGAGGTATTCATGGATGTGGAAGGCTTCGCTTTTTTTTTTGTTTCTTTTCCAGTATGAAACACAGGCTGCTGTTAGCTTGCTTTGGGGCTTTCATAGAGTGCACAAGATGAAAGAGAAAGAGGGACTTACAGGTGCAGATGTGACAGGTGATCTACATTCCTGTCATTAAGTTCATGAAAGTGTTCCAACATTTAAGCAGAATCTGAGTGTTGCTGGGTGACATTAGCACAGTTGAAATAAATGCTGATGAGGTAAGCACAGTATGTATAAACATCAGGCAGCAGGATTTACCACACTGGGGTGAAAATAACAAGTTTTATCACACTCATTTACCACTCACCTCTATTGTATATGTATATATATATATATATATATATAGACACCAAGAAAAAAATCCTCCAGGAATTGAACCCAGTGCTGCCTCCTATGGCAACACACAAAGACACCGACGTAAACCTCTGTGCTATGCTGCAAGCACACCTTGCAACCACACTACACCTCTTGTAATCCTAACTACTGTTTCCCAAATGGTGACTCAGCATCATAACCCTACTTTCGCACATTACTGGTGATCTGAAGACACAATCACCAAAATTTCTTTCACTTTTTTGACTTGCTTTTATTGATTCTACCAAATGCAGTTGCTCAAATCACAGGATGCCTAACAGAGTCAGTTGTAACTTTCTTCATGCAGGGCCATGAGTGAAGCTAAAGATCATGTATAACTTTGTTTGCTCTGGGGAGAGGGTAGGAGTTAGGACTGTCAACCCCAAGGAACGCCATACTAATTATTCTCCAAGACTCCAGAGACTCCAAAAATTACAGTTTTTATTTCCCAACTTTGCACACTTTGACTTTTTGGGAACCCCAATTTCTTCATTAACAAAGTTTATATATATTCAATTAAAAAAATCTACATTACTGTAGGCATTAGGGTTAAAGATCAGAAAGTGCACAAAGTAAGTAAATGAACAAATATTAGAGATTTGAGTCTCAGAAGTCTTGAAGAATCAGTGATGGGGTCTTTCTATGGGTTTTCAACCTTATTACATAACGTTCCCCCCAAGCCTAGAACCTCCTGTCCAAAGCACAAGGTACAGATCCAAACCAGTGCCTCATAGTGATACAGTCTCTGGAGGTAGAGCAGTATGGATCACCACATGTTGTCAACAAAAACTAATTGTAGCTATCTTCATGAAGGGCCCCATGGGCACTGCAGAATGAAAAGAAATCACTCATGTCTCACTTTGCGTGCTAAAGGGAGGAGGTGGGCATTGGGGTTGACAAATTGGAAGACACACAGTTATCTGGCACTGGGGATTGGTCAGTCCAGTGTCCAGTCAAAATATATGAGCTGATGTGGCTAATGGCTGATGGGCAGAAGCAGAAAACAAACTCTCAAGCACATCTCTATTCAGTAGGGAGGGCTATGCACTGATGAGTAGCCCCAACCTTGCTGAACAATCACAACAGAATCTCATAGGGATGCATCTAGATAGCCCTGCAAATATGAAACACAAACACATTCTCATAAAATGACTACATTATTCAAACTGATCATAAAAATTCAGTTATTTTAAAATGATGAGTTTTTTGGGGGTAATTGTGCATGCTCAGAATCTGAAATGTTTTTCTTAAATATTTTAAACACTGCTAAAATTTGGGAGATAAAAACACAAAAGCACACACACTTTGGGGCAGACATCACAATTTGGAAAGCCTGCTCTCAAAATCGCCTATAGAAACATAGAAACATACAGAAGTTGATCGTAGATAAGGACCGCAAGGGCCCATCCAGTTCGCCCATTTCTTTTTCTACTCTTATAAATGTGCCATCGGCCTTGCTATGTCAGTGACCCATTCATTCATAGTCATTTGTATTGCTCCTTATATGCCTATCCCATGCCTGTTTGAAGCCCTGCACTGTATTCCATAGCCACTACTTCTTGTGTTAAGCCATTCCATGCATCTACCACCCTTTCTGTGAAAAAGAATTTCCTCACATTCCCCCTTAATCGGCCTCCCTCTAATCTCATGCTGTGTCCTCTTGTCCTGCTATTTTTCTTATATTTAAACATGTTAGACTCTTTCACCTTGTTTATGCCCTTAAGGTGTTTAAATGTCTCGATCATATCACCTCTCTCCCTCCTACATTTTCAGTTATAGGTGAGCAAAAAAAGTCTTCATTTATGAAAATGTAGGGTATTTTGCCCTCGCCCCCTGTTAGTTTGCTCCTGGGGAACCAAAATGTTAAGGATCCAGAGATCTTGGCACCATGTCTGCGCATTCCTTATTTCAAATAAATCAGCTGAACAGGGGCAAAGTTATAAAGGTGCAAACACAGAGGTTTAATAGTAAAGGGTCTACTCAACCCTAATATACTCTATAGGTGTGACAGCACCTGTATAATATATTTGTTTATGCCATACCTGTGAGGAATAAAATGGTGAATATCAGTGATATTTTGTAATATGGACCTACAGTGAGAATAATGTTATCAATGTTATTCTCACTTTAGGTCAATTAATCCACATCTAGGTCCATAGTGGTAATAGAGGTACAGAGCAATATTGATGTACAGTCAAGATCTGTTGGGAAAAATCACTGTTGAAGGGGGGAACCTGAACAGTCAATATGCACATTTTGTTCTTGCTATTGTATAATAAAAGGCATGTCATAAATCAGATATTCCACAACAGTAATGAAAATAACACAGGTATTTAGCCTCATGCAGTTTGACCTCTTGACATCATTTGTGGCTTTGCCACTAGCAGTGCCATAAGGCCAAATTGCACTCAGGAAAAATATCAGTGATGTTTTCATTATGGCCATGGTATATGTAAGTAGTAAGCCATGATAGGATGTGTTGCATTATAGGACTATAATTACTGGTGACCACATTTATCAAACTGATTATGGTTGCTGTCAAATGCTGTAATAACTATTAATCCAGTTATTATGGCATTTGATGCCATAATAACCTGAAATCTGGGTATTACAGTGCATTATAACTAACTTCATTTTCTCGAATAGTAGCATGACCTAACAGTGTTTGGTCTCATAAACACTATGTCAGAAAATTGTCTGAAAATCAGTAATCTTCGCCTATAAAATATATAGCAGCATTCATCGTTATTTTTCCTTTCTGTTCACAAAAGGAGCCACTGAGTGTTAAATGCAAGAGTGAGTGACTTGACGGCTTTAGAAGCCTGCACTTAAGCATCAGTGTGGATGCTTGCATGGAGACTTCTGAAGCTACTGAGTCACTCGCTCTCATGCTTAACAGTCGGTGGCCCCTTTTTAAACAGAAAAGAAAAAGTAACAGCAAGAAATGCTGCTAGTATATTTTAGAGATAGAGATTACTGCTTTCAGCAATTTTTTTGGGGTAGTGTGTACGAGACCAAACACTGCTCGGTCATGCTACCTATTCAGGGAAATTGAAAGTCACTCAGCCTTTGCTCCATGCTGTACATGAACCAGCAATTATATAAAATAAAATATAGATTAGTGTGTATTCATGGATTTTTTCACATACCCTTGGTGTGTGAGGACCATATAAACCTCTAGCTTTGCTCTTGAGATTTATGGATCATCACACACCTCGATGTGTGAAAAATGCACAACATACATACTCACTTATCCATTATTCCCTATTTAATGCATGCTCCAGGGTGTGGTGAGGCATTAGGTCGAAGGCCAAGCATCCTTACATCTATGAGAAGTACATTAAAATCCTATAATGCACACAATGGAGTGGCTCATCATACTTTTAAAATGGCTTACTGGTATAAGTTACTTATAATTTATTTATTTATCATAAAACTCTTTAAGAAGAGTCAATTTACAAAGGATTTAGACTGAACAATAACAACAAACAGTACGTACAGTGTTTTAGGGGAGTAAAATGAGATTTGGCATCTGACTGTGTGTTTGCAGAGATGTAATGCATTGTCAGGCATCGTCTCTTGACAAATGAAGTTACTTTATTTTTTCTTGCCATTATATAAATAGATATATACAATGGGCTGACTGAAGATATGCAATTGTTTCATGTTGAAGGAACAGGACAATAATTGATGAGTGCAAACGCCACTCATTAGTTATGATAGTCTTCCCATTCACAAGTGATGGTTAAAGGAGCAGTTAGAGTCAGACATTGTATAATTGATGTATACATTTGTTTACTAATTATACTTTGGTATGAAGATATACAGTACTGTAACTGTTTCTTTATGATTTTAACTGCTGGCTTCAGTGTTGCACTTGGCTATTGTGATGTCAATAATATTGTTAAATTTGCACTATAACTAGTACAGTATGCATTGAGACCCACCCTACTTTGCAAGATAATACAGTATTATCTTTCTATATTGGGTCATTGTGACATACCCTATTAACATTATCTTGCCATGTTTGGTAAAAATAATACTCTTTGGCCCCCGTATTTAAAAGCAGAGAACTTACAGGGTTAGTGCTGCATGAATCCTGAATAAGCACTGCTGGTGGTGGGGGCATGTTCAGAGAGCTGGATTTATCACTTTGGAAAGCTAACATAGTGTGGCTATGTTAAAAGTCAGTCATAAAAAGTATTTACTATAAAGTTTATAAGGTGCTTAAATAGTGTAATACAGTTAAAAATTGAAAAAAAAAAGATAAAACCAAAGAGAAATATACATTTGAAAGACAATCTTGGTGCTCAAAACAGATCCTGAATTTATCAGTATCATATGATTAATATGATTAATGATTACTTATGTCAGTAGTGTAGATGATACTTTGACACATCATAAAAAAAACATTGTTCATGTCTTTTAGATGACATAGGAGGTCCTGAAATGAGAATGATATACTCTTTATCAAGGCAGATGTGGAAAAAAGAGAACAATGTGATAATAGACAATAAGTGATGAGTGCTAGTGTAGTCAATACATTGGTAAAAAATGAATATGACTATTGCTGTTGACTTTTTATCAGTCTCTGTGATGCAGAAAAAGTCACCTCTACATTGATCTAAAAAAATCTATATTCATCCAAGATATGAATTATTTCCATTGCTGAAAAAATGTACGTTTTATGACTGATCTTGCATGGTTTGTGAGAAACACATAAGAAAATGTACTTTGTGTAAAAATAAATGTAGGTTTTTAACATGGCTACATAAAATGTTAGATACACAAACTGTCATTTTCTTGCATGAATAAATGCAAGTTTGTTGCAAGTACAAGGTTTTGTAAGATCACAATATAAGTTTAAACACTAGTCACAAATCCTGCAAGGATTATATAATATACTATAAAGAATACAGTGTGTTACAAAGTAATTATACTTGCATGTTTCTTACAGTAACTACTGTAACGTATATTTTCATGCACTACTCTTTTAAACATGTATATATGATTATAAGAATAGTGCAAGAAAAATCTTGTGCTTACACATAAAATTTAGTGTTCAAGGATGAATTACACCTTTTAAGAACTGTCAAAAGAAGATTGCTCTACTCTGTATACATAAGGCCAGATATTCAGACTACGCCTGGCAATGGTACAAGTGGAGGTGCAGCACAATCAAGGTGCGCCAGAGCAAGACAGGGGCATATTCAAGGGAGATGTGCCATGGTGCATCACCTTCGAATACAGCACATAATGCACAGGGTGCATACACAATGCGCCAGCTCATTCCCCAGACAGGAAGGATTAGGAATGCTCCAGCACAACTGTAGCTGCGCTGGGTGCATTTCCTACATATTCAGACCAGGACATGTAAATGGGGCCATAATGTATGCACGGCACAAATGGGGCCATTTGCATGCCATTATAGCCCCATTTGCATGCATTGTGCAAGGCAGGCCAGCGAAATGCACCTGGCACACTGCGCAGCATGTGGTGTGGACAGACAGGGTCCTGGGGCACCCCTCACCCTGTAGCAGCAATTGCTGCATAAATGTAACATACCAGTCCCTGGTGGTCCAGTGGTAACCCCACCCAGCCCACAAAACCCGATTGTCGATAATGGTAGCATTCCATTCCTGGTAGTCTAGTGTACCCCTCCCTGATGCCCCAAGCACTGTAACATGAAATACATTCCTATCACTCATAGTCTAGTGGTCCCCCACCCCTCCTGATGCCCCATTCACTGTAAAATTAAATAGTTTCCCTACCCTTATAGTCTAGTCGTCCCCTCACCAGAACCATATCCCTGAGTGCCGAATGTCAGTATAGATCACCTACCTGGTGGTCCAGTGACCCCCACCCTCAAAGGCCCCTACCCACCCAGCCCCCCCATCATCAGCAGGCAGTTGAAACCCACCTGCATACTGCCCAGCCCTTGCAGAATGACACTATACAAGTATGGGATGTATGCCCATTGGTCCACACTGTGGACCAATGGCTTGTAGAGTGTATCATTGTAAATACATTAATGCAAATATGTGAATGAATAACTCTTCATTCACATATTTGCATGTGACACGCACAGTATGATTAAACCCATTGGTCCACATTGTGGACCAATGGGCATACAGCCAATACTATACAATGTAATTCGGTGGGTGGCAACAGTATGTGGGTGGATGCAGCTGCCCACCAATGATTGGGGGTGCTGGGTAGACAAGGACTTTGAGGGGGAAGCCATTGGACCACCAGGTAGTTGATCTATACCTGACATTCCACACTGGGGGATATGGTTGGGGTGGGGGAACCACAAGACTACCAGGGATGAGGAAATACTTCAGTTTATGGAGATCGGAGCATCGGAATGGAGGGGGTACTGCTAGACTACCAGGAAATGGGATGCTAACCATATATGGTGATCGGGGTTACAGGCTTGGTGGGGGTTACCACTGGACCACCAGGGACTGGAATTTTACAATTATAAGGTGCTTGGGGCTATGGGTGGGGAGAAGAGTACCACTAGACCATCAGGGACAATATGGTTGCTTGTGGATGGTGTTCTGGGTGGGCGGGTTATCACCCATGACTGGCAGCTGCTGTGTTGCACCATGCAGTACAGCAGCCTGCCTGTGGGTGGCCAACATTTGAGCCATTTTTTTCCAGCTCATCTTTGTGCCCCAGTATGTGGCACATCTAGGGTTGTGCCGCATATATGCTGCACATCCCGGCTGAATATCTGGATGTGCCAAGTATGCATGGGTAGTCTCTTCAGATGCACCGCATACATTAACATTGCATCCCAGTGCATAGGAACTTGCGCTGCACATGTCACTCTTTTGAATATTGCCCCTGGGCACATTACTGGGGTTGTGCCGGCACAACCCCTTTGAATATCTGGGCCAGAGTGTACATGTAAGTATATACATCTTTGCAGTACTGGTGGAAATCTTTAGGCACATTCTGAAATGTAAAAGCTCCATGCACCTCAGAGAAATCTTTTTGAAAATGTACTATTTAGGCACTATTCAGATAATATTATGCATATCTTTCTTAAGAATTCTCCTTCATGACATATGGTGATGGATTTTTGGACACCTTGAAATCAATGCAGGTGTGGGGGAAAACAGTTACAAGTGGGGCTTTACTTGTGCAGCTGCAGTTTTCCCCACACACATCATATTTTCAAAGCAAAGCCAGTTTAAGACTGGCTCCCTAATTTATGGTAGCTTGCAGCCATTTTTTTGGTGCAACTGTGACACAATGTTAAGCCTGGCAGGACCAGGAATAACATCTCTCTGCAACTGTGGAGGCTGAAGTTACCAACCTCCGCAGGTACTGAAAATTGGGCCCGCATCCACTGGCTGCAGAGTGGGACTTACTCAATGCCAGAATGAAACTCCAGCCCAGGTCTTTATCCCTTACAGTTTATCTACCACTGTTTCTTATTCCCTACTTGAATTTACATGAATCAATAGCTACGTACACAGCTCTGTAAGGAGAGGAGTAGTTCTGGAAGGACTTGAGGATGGTGGATGTAGTTCCACTCAGTGGGGGTGGGGGACAAGGAACCAGCAAGGAACTTCAGACCTGTAAATTGTACATCTATTGTAGGGAAACTGATGGAGTTACTGGTCAAAGAGGACATCATGGACTACTTGGAAAGCAACAGTCACCTGGATAGTGCACAGCACAGATTTATGATGGAGTTCTTGTTAGACTAATCTGATAGTTTTCCTTGACTGGGGGATAAGGGAATCATATAGGGGCCACATTGGATTTGCTCTACTTTGACTTCATCAAGGCATTTGACTCAGTGCCTCCTAGACACTTGCTAAAGAAGATCAAGGGTCAGGGTGTAGCTAAGGTCATATTAAACTGGGTAGGTAACTGGCTAAAGTGGAAGAAACAGAAGGTAGTGGTCAACAGGGCTAAATCAGAAGAGAGAAAGGACATGAACAGAGTTCCACAGGGATCTGTAGTGGGTCTGGTCGTCTTCAACATTTTCATCAGAGACACTAGTGAGAGAATTCAGGTCAGACTGTATCTTTTCACAGATGACACTAAGCTCTGTGTGATGGTAGATAGTGAAGAGGGAATAAAGGAAAAGAAGAGAGTCATGAAAAAGTGTGGGGGGGTAGTTAAGGGGTTGGCATTTGACATTCTATGCCAAAAGATGCAGTGTTATGCACCTGGGGAACAAGATTCCCAGGACAGAATACTGGATGGGAGGGATGAGACTTAGTCCCACAGCTGAGGAATGAGACGTTGGAGTTATCTTCAGTGACTTCCTAAAGGAATCAAGTCAGTGCAACAATGTTTATTGCAAGGCAAGTAGGATGCCTATATATATTGGGAGGGATATTGATAGCAGAAAAACAGAGGCAATATTTCCCCTGTAATCCTTGGTGAGGCTACACCTGGAGTACTGTGGCAAGTTCTGGGATCCTCACCTCAGGAAGGATAGGGGTAGACTGGAGACGGTGCAGTGCATGGTAGAAAATGGTTCAGGGCCAGCAGAATATATCTTATGATGAGCGTCTCAAGGCACTGAACATGTACTTGCTGAAGACCAGAAGGGAGAGGGGAGATATGGTAGAGACCATCAAATCCTTAAAATGAATTAACATGGTTAACTGAGGGGAACCATTTAATTTGAATACAAGCTCATGGTCATGTGGTCACGAGTAGAAGCTAACAGGAGAGAGGTTCACTAGGTGTGAAAGTATTATTTTAAAGAAAGGGTGGAGGAGCCATGGAACAGGCTGCTGGCAAAGTGATGAGTGCAAAAACGTTAATGGTTTTAAGCAGAACTGAGATAGAATAAAGGGTATAGTGGTTGCTTGAGGCATCATAAAAGGGGATAAAATGTGGGGGTGGATGGGGAGGGCTCAGTCCCTTGAGGTAGAGTAGGTCCCAGAGCTAAATAAGGAACTGGGGCAGAGTTGATGGACTTTCATTCTTTTTCTGCTGTCATTGTCTATGTTTCCATGTTTCCTAATTAGCTAAAGTAATGACTTCAGTGCCACAAGTAGAATTAAGCAGTGGACACACAACAAGGTTTGTGTCTTTGTCTCGGTTTGTTGAAGCACAACAATATAGGTCAAGTCGTAAAACACCCAAGAAGTGATGTTACTACACAACAAAGTCAAAAGTAGTAAACTGCACTGTCCACCCTAGAGTATGCCAAATAAGAAGCAGTACCACAAATGTTGTTTAAATGTTGCTACAGTTTAATTTAAAGTGCATAAATAGCATAAAAAGCCAAAGAACAGACACACAGACGTTCTCCAAAATGGGACGCCAAACAGATCCCACAGGCAAAGCTCCAACCAGTTTTACCACTAAGGCATCATCAGAAGTGCCCCAGGTAAGGGATTATGCACCTTTATATGGAGTTCTTAAAGTGATAGTGATCACATTTCATTCATATGATTTATATATTCATACAGATATATCAGTGCAAAGTGCTGATGTATGTAATATTAACCCTCTATCCAAAGTGTATTTAAAAAAAATATGCAAAAAGTGCAATAATGTTACCTAAAACTCATAGATCACCAACAGATACTACATTTAAATATTGCCTATTATTATATCACATTTATACAAGTCCACATATACCTCAGTATCTACTATCAAGCTCATGCATATTTCTTTATAAGATGTTCAATATAACCTCCATGTTAAATAATTAAACATCATTAACTTATTTTATATAAGGTATGGTATACCTTCATATTTTAATTTGCACAAAGCAATAAATATCTATATTAATTTGTAGGCACAACATATTAAAGATCACCACTCAAATTAACACCAAGTAAACTTAGGGACGGAGCGGTGGGGTGGAGGAGGGCGTGTGGAAAGAATAGAAAATACTAGTCATGAATAAATGGCAGGGACGGAGAAAAAATACAAAAGGACACAGGGATGAACAATATCAGTATGTTCCATTATTTCAATAACCTAATAATACATAAAAATACATGATTTATATAGTATGTACCTAAACATATTCAGAATACAACAACTTCATTTTACCAAGAATAATGATAGGTCAATATTACCATTCAGCCCAGGTGGTTTCAAGGCCCCAAGTGTACTGTATATATTCAATTGGCCTCCTGTCTTTTCAGGGTCAAATCTTGGTCGCCTTCCTTGGTCCCAAAGGGACATTCTCAAAGTCCCTGAAACTGAAAAGCATTATTTATTTATTTATTTGAGTTTTGGTGACTGGGTGAGTCCACTGAGACAATACAGTCCCTTTTTCAGGGGTGACCCGGGTATGGATTACATACAATAGCAGTGCAAATTAAGAAAGTGGTAATACATTGGACATTAATAGTGCAATTTAACAGAGAGGTAAAACGTTTGAAATTTAGAAGAAACAATAAGACAAAGCAATGATAAAATACTTAAGCAAGGTTTGTCAGGGTAAGAGATAAGTAAAAACAGGGATTAGGCATTGGCACATGATAATAGGTGCATCACAACATTAAGTAGTGAAGTACACATCAGGGGTACATCAGGAAGGGGGGGCGGGGGGACCTATTCAGGAGAAGCAAGAACAGGGTGAAGAGGGGATAGCAAGGCAGATAACTTAGATTGTAACAGATGTTTTCCTTCTTGTTCATTTTTGAGACATGAAGTGCCAAAGCATTATATTTATCTCCTGTTCTAATGGAACTCAAGTGCTCACATATTCCATTCTTGAACATTCTTTTGGTTTTACCCACATAAAAGGCATTACAGTTACATGTGGCCAGATAAACTACATACTGTGTACTGCAACTGATAAATTGTTTAACTTCAGATATTTTGTTATTAACAGTAATGAATGTTTTCATCTTTTTTGATGTGCTGACAAAAGACACATCTGCCACATGTATGCCACAAAATGGGTGAGTGCCTAAGGAATGCACTAGCAAATGGGCAGAAAGGAGGGGTGGAAGAACAATGGGGAATAATAAAAACTGCCATCACAGATGTAACGAGCCTTTGTGTGAAGCAAATAAACAAAACAAGACGATGTAAGAAACCACTATGGTTCTCAAAGGAAGTGGCAGTGAAGGTTCAAGAGAAAAAGAAAGCATTCAGGAAGTACAAGGAATCTAGAAGGAGCAGGACAGAGAACTGTATCAGTTAAAGCAAAAGGAGGCTGGGAAGGCAGTCAGAACAGCAAAGGCCCAAACCGAGGAAAAGATAGCAACTCAGTTAAGAAGGAGGATAAAACCCTTTATACGTACATTAGGGAGCCAAGGAAGACCAAGGAGGGATAGTGAGGCTTAATAAAGGGGAAGGAGGGTGGGCAGAGGAGACTGTGAAAAGGCAGAGATACTAAACAAATATTTTTGCTCAGTATTTACAAAGGAAGAGGAGGTACATAAAACAAACAGTAGTAACACTCTGGATACAGAAGTTGATACCGCCCATTTACAGAAGAAAGGGTTCTGAAATAACTCTTAAAACTGAAGGTGGACAAAGCAATGGGGCCTGATGGGATTCATCCCAGAATTCTAAAAGAACTAAGGGTAGAACTAGTGACACCACTGACTACACTTTTAACAAATCATGGGAGGATGGGGTGGTACCTCGAGGACTGGAGGAGGGCAGATGTGATTCCCTTCACAAAAGTGGGAGCAAGGCAGAGCAGGAAACTATAGACCTGTTAGTTTAACCTCAGTGATAGGGAAAATGATGGAATCACTTCTAAAGGAAAGAATTGTCAGTATCTAGAGGCCAGAGGGCACAGGACCCTAGGCAGCATGGATTCACAGCAGGAAGGTCATGCCAGACAGATCTGATAGATTTCTTTGACTGGGTGACCAAAGTAGTAGATCAGGGAGGGGCTGTGGACATGGCCTACCTAGACTTTAGCAAAGGCATTTGACACAGTCCCACACAAAAGATTAATATACAAGTTAGCCAGCCTGGGAGTGGGTCCCAAGATGATTGGCTTAGAGTAATATTCACTTTGTCTGTAATGAGAAAATTATAATCTGGATGTTTGTTTCTTAATGTTTGTTCTCTCTGGACTAATCTCTGCTTAAAATAAATAAAATGTTAATAAAAAAAAGAAGATGGGTACTGACAGGAGGAGGGTGAAGGAGAAGGTGGCTGCCATCAGGACGGCACATGCTGCAACAGGCAGTGGACAGCCTGAGGTGGTGCAGCTCACACCAGCAGAGGACAGGCTTGCTGCAAGCATGCACCACAGTGCCATAGAGGGAGTTCCAGGTGGTGGCTTCCAGACAGGTGGTGGCCCATCTCTGCATGGTAAGCCATGGTGTGCCTTGGGGGGGGCGGTTAGGTTACATACACTAACATGATTTTGCTTTCCCTAACAGATCCTGAGCGCCTGCATGGGTCAACATTATCATCATCATCATCATCAACATCATCAAATCTTTATTTATTCAGGTGAACATCATTGAGCAAGGCTTATTTACAAGATGGACCTGATAAGGTCAAGGTTCAATAGTTGATACACAACAGATACATCATACACTTATGTAAGACAGTTATACATACAGGGGAAAATAATGTTTATAAACACAGTGATGTACAGTAAATTCACATGATAAAAAATGGTTACAGGAAAGTTTAATGTTTACAGTATGTACAGCATACACATATCCCAGTGGGGGGGCATGGCAGACTCTCAACGTAATGTAATACTAGGATGGTGAAGGTATTACTGGGTGCCATAAGATGGGGTGTCTGTCTGGAAAGAATATGCCATATATGGTTTGGAAGGGAGATTTGTGAGATGACAATGCTAGCTCTAGTGGTAGCAATTGCATTTCTCTTTGAAGAAGACTGTACAGTGCTGTTTAAAGGATGCAAATGGAATGATATTGGACAGTTTTAGGGATTGGCTCACATTAGTGGGCCTGTCCACTCAGGACAGTCGGACAGAGTCGGAGTTTGGACCATCCACCTCCACAGGTTTCTGTGGATCAGCGCGACACCTGGCTGTCCACACTGATGTCGTTGAGACAGGTATGAGGGAAGCCCTTCCTGTGTCTCAGTGTTATGGCATCCAAGGATGCCAGCACACCATGGCTGGGGCTGGGGCAGAGACCTGCACCAGTGATGAAGACACGACCATCATGGGCAGTGACACATGTGTGCCACGGAATGGACACACAGCAGGTCAGCTCGTGCCCATGGCTCTGGCTGGTGCTGTCATGTGGGCCAGTGTGTCAGCACAGTCCCTGGCTGTGCCTGTCAGCACCAGTGGGGCAGCACCGGTGGCTGGTCAGGACAGTGGGACTGTTGCTTCCACAGCAGCGGCACTACTGAGCCCTTGGGTGCAGCAGCCAGAGGGGCAGCAGCAGCAGTCGCCCACCTGGACTGGGGGTTCAGGGTTTGGTGGTGACATCTGTGCAATGCCTATGGACTTGCCCATACCTGGTCCTGGTGCACAGCACCCACTGTGCTGAACAACAGACCTGTGCACACCCTGAGAGACAGGATGCCAAGGAGGCAGACGACCTCTTTGACGAGCACAGCCACCTACTGCAGGCATCAGTCCAGCAGCAGATGTGGCTTGCAACATCCATAGAGGCACTGTGTGTGGCTCTGGAGTGGGCAGAGGAGTGCCACAGCAGGGACACTGATAGGATCCTGTCATGGATGGACCATTTGTGGGAGGATGTGACTGCTGCCATTGACAGGCATGCACAGGCATTCATTGCTGTCATGGCCACAATGGGCACACAGTCAGGTGCCCATGTGTCGCCTCACACCACACAGTGTGCTATCCACTCCCATTCCCAGCATCATGCAACACTCACTCTGTCGACACGGGTTCAGCTGTGGGTATCCCTAGCACTCCTGGTGCAGGCATGTTTGGTGTGCTGCAGACTCTCTCGTGGGCACTGTCGCTTTCATGCAGTGGAAACCCGGGGACCATTGGTGCCACCCCATGAGGCCCATGGTCAGCCTTCCAGTGCTGGCAGTATCTGTGGGGCCACCCATGCATCCGAGGTGGCCGTGGCACTGTGCCATGAGAATGACCTGTCTCCCAGTGCGGGCACTGTCTGGTGCTGCCTGTGTGCATTGTGTGTTTCGGTGGGCAGTGCACGGGTGGGTGCCTGGCCATGCACGTGGAAACATGGTCCACCTGCACACCCTCCCGGCTGCTGTCCACAGGTACATGTGCATGATGATGCCTGCATTGTGCTGTACACCAAAGTGTGATGGTGCCCAGCATCTGACACACGCACATGGACAGACAGTGGACATGGTAGCCTGTGGACCTGTGTGTTGCTATTGTTGGTGTTTTGGCTCAGTTTTACACCTGCCCTCTGTGCACATTTGGTGCATTGTGTGTGTGCATGTGTGTGTGTCCATCCATGTGGCATGTTGCTGTTCACCCATCCCTGGTTGTGTGTGTGTGCTTCTGTGCCCTGCCACATCCCTTGCCAGCATGCACCCCTGGTGTGTTTCCATGCATATTTGTGGGTTGTGCCTTAGCCACTGGTGGTTGCGCATGGCACCATGACTTACCTGGGTTGGCTGAAGTGCTCCTCTGTGATGGTATCCCGGTGCAGCTGTGCCAGCCAGATCAGTCGGGGGTCTCGTCAGCCAAGGGGGGCCTTCCCATCACCATCATCATTGGCATTCCCATTGTCTCTATCGCTGTCCCCCTCTTCAACTTGTATGGCTATCCCACATTCTTTGGCCATGTTGTGCAGGATGCAACAGGTCAGGAATATCCCACAGGCCTTTGAGGGGCTGTACTGTAGGGCACCACCAGAGGTGTCCAGGCAATGGAAACATGTCTTCAGCATCCTGAACACCCACTCAATGACATTGCATGTGGTGGCATGTGCCTCATTGTAGCGTTGCTGCGATGTGGTAGAGTGGGCTGCCCGGCAGGGTGTGAGCAGCCAGGGATGGAGTGGGTATCCACTGTCACCTGTGTGCAGAGAGTGGAGGTTAGTTTCATGTTCAGCTTCAGACTGCCCCAGGCCCTGTGGGTCACACCCATGGCACCTCTGGCCATGCCACCCAGGCCCACGATATGTCCATTTGATTTGCATACTCACCCACTAGATGTCCTGTGGGGATGTCCCCACTCTCAAATCGGTGGCACAGTGCCGACTGGTGCCAGATGTATGAATCATGTGCTCCCCCAGGGTGCGTGGCACAGACATTTATGATGCACCCACTGGCATCGCACACCACCTGGCAGTTGACACTGGAATAGCCCTTGCGGTCTATGTATGTGGCCCCCTCCTCACCAGGTGGTGTGCGTGTGGCCACATGGATGCAGTCTATTGCCTCTAGCATGCCAGGCATATGTGCTACCCTGTAGAACTCCTGGATGTTTGCTGTGCGCTCTGCTGCAGTGCTGGGGAAATGGATGTACTCTACAGCATGTGGCAGCAGTGTGCTGAGGAATTGGGTGAGGATGCGTGATGTGGCCGACTGTGTTATGCCTGTGGTGTCCCCAGTTGGTCTCTGGAAGGTACCCGTGGTGAGCAAGCACATGCAGGCTGTTACCTTAGTCTCCACTGACAGGGCATGGCTCCATCGTGTGGATGCCTACAACACATCACTGCATGGCTTACAGAGCTGCCTCAATATTGTCCTGTTCGGATGGTACCAGCCCACAATCTCGATATCTGTATACAGCTCAAAGGTGGTGAGGGCTCGGTACTGCCTGTTGGGGGCATACCACCAACGGGCCCTTCCACGGCCACGTCCCCCTGCTGCATGCCTTCTCATCCCCCTCATTATGGCCTCCATGTGGAAGGTGGCACTGGCCATGTCCCTGGCTTGTGTTCCCCAGCAGCTGTTGCTTTGTTCCCCTTGCTGTCCTGACTGCTACCTCTCCTGCACCGGGTACACCTGTCTGTGCTGGCCTCTGGTATGTGTCACACACACCTTCCTGTGCCTCTCTTCTACAGTGTAGTTTCCCTGATCTGCCCTCTTTCTCACAGTTGCCCTGTGCCTGTCTCTCCCCTGCCTCATGTGGCTTCCCTGTAGCGTTCTTGTGCCTCTTCCTTGCTCCTTTTTATTTTGACTCATTTCTGCTATGGCACAACTTCCGCTTGCTCCACTGTTGCACATTGCACAAGTCTTTGAATGTCGCACTGCGCCCTTTATGCATGGTTCCTCCCCCTTCGGTTGTGCATGCCTTCATTATCATTGCGTTGTTGCTCAGCATGTTTTCAGTGGCGCAACTGCCTCCTGCTGAATATCGCAGAATGTCGCATTTTCAGACTTGCGCTGGCACAACCCTATTGCATATGGCACAACCCTTTTGAATATCCAGCCCATAATCTAAAACTGAATTATTCACCTACCGAAGATGTAACTTATTGTGATTACTTAGGTGTACTATTTGCCATGAATACTAACCTGAACCACCACACAAAATATCTCAAACAAAAGCTACAGACCTCAGCAAACAGAGTCAATACTTCAATTAAAAGTTACAGAACTTAGTAAATGGAGTCAATCACTTTATGGGGAATTATGGTGGCTATTCAGTTAAAGGTTCTTTAACTGTAATAAATGCTAAAATCACAAATGTAATATTGTATGCAGCAGAAATATGGGTCCTTGCAGATTACTCATCCATTCAAAGAATATTGAATAAATTATATCGTTATTTACTAAAAGTCCCAAATGATATCCCTGATCACATAAGACTAGACCTATGCTCTTCTATCACTGGACCTCCCCACCAAGGTTACCACCCTGCCCCAACTGTCAATCTACTCCTCCCAGGGTGACCCTCTAGAAATGGTTCAGTCTTTTAAATATCTGGATATGACCTTGGATTCCCTCTTCACCTTTGATGCTCATGTTACATCAGTGGTCAAGACCCTCCATCAGAAGCTTGGAATGTTGTATCACCTCAAGCAGTACCTAACACCTGCCTCCTTGCCATTGCTTCCTCCTCCCTTCTCCCACTTATCTCCTATGGTGCTTCTGTTCTCTGCTCTGTTCAAGTCTCCACCCTTGCCAAGTTCAAACAAACATACCATATGATAGCTCACTTTGCCCTTGGCACTAATACCAGGGATCACCACTGCTCTGTCCTTGGCTCACTGGTCAGGCCTTTCTTTGAAGCTAGGCTGCAATTCTCCACAATTTGCATGACTTTCAAACTGGTACATGCATTCACTCCTCCCTGCCACAGGCTCATCATCCAATGAAAAACTATGATTAGACTATTAAGGTCTGCTGGCTTATCTCTGCTCAATATCCCTAAACCCAGTCTAGCATTGGATCAGCTTACCTTCACCTTTTCTGGGCCCTTTCTCTGGAACTCTCTTCTTTCCTCTGTGCTGACCTGCACTTCTTTACATATGTACTCTTAAATCCTACTTTATCTCCTGTCAGCTGTGCACCTCCTCCTGAGTCTTACAGCCCTCGCCTCATGCTCACCCTGCACCTCTCCAACTCTCTACTGGGTGCCTTACTTGCATCTCTCTCATTTTACTCCTCATAGTTTGTTGTGATTTGGTGCTACACATGTCTTGTTGTGATTACCTTGTTGAACTCAGCTGTAAATAAACCCTCTGTGCCTGTATACACTGTATTCATTAGTTCTTAATGCATGTGTGCCTTGTATATGTATCATTCTTTGTTGTTATGCTTCTGCTCTTTGAATTTAACTGAAGTTGTAACTTAATTGTTGCCAGCGCTATTTGTTTTGTTTTTCCTATGTATGATCTTTTGTAAAAATGTCTGTGTGCACTTACCATATGCTGTTATTTATTGCATCTCTGTGTCTCCCTATGTACCCTTGCCCTAGGTCGCCCCTCAAAAAGGGACATTCCATCTCAGTAGGCTAACCCGGTTACCAAAATTCAAATAAATAAATAATTCTTAGATCTGAAGTAGGACAATATTCCGTTGGCTCATCTGTTTTATTTATAATAGCAATATGCACAGTGGACTTCATGAAATGTCTGAAAATAATTTGCCTAAGCAATTGTTTTAAGGAACAAGTTTTATATTCAGTAAGGGATTTTGAATTATCTTATTTGGGGCTAGATTCCCAAAACTCCTGAAATATCCACAGCAATGGGGAAAATTCAGTGCTAGTGGGTTGCCTCTTGTAGCTCCAGAGTGTTCCCACAGCTTCAGACATTCACAAAGGATAAGCCAGATCACTACCGGCTCCACAATTTATGGCCGCTTGCATATGGTGTTGCTCGGGATATCCCCGCAGATTCTGAACACTGTTATAGATGGTGGGACAAGCTGTAACATCTTCCACAACTGCTGTGGCTGTAAATAGCAACTACTGCAGCTGCAGAGATTTCAGTCCACCAAAGGCATGTGGCTTAGTCCCACAAGCTTTTGTGACTCTAGCTCATGGTATTTATAAAGTCTAGATTGTATCCAGTGGGTCTCCAATTCATTTTGGATGAGATTCATCAAACTTTATAACTGATTTTAATAAAATATATTAGATGCAGGTGTAAGGATATATCAACACAACAGGACATGGAAAAACTCCACTGGCAGGATTCACAAAATGGCTAAAATACCTGCAGCTGAGGAAAAAAAAAACAGCACAAGTGGGTTGCCACTTGTAGATCTACAGGTTGCTGTAGTTTTCCCTCCTCTGTAAATATTCACAAAGGTGGAGCCAGATTATAACTGGCTCCACTATATATGACAACTTGCAGGTGGTGTTGCTAGAGAAATCCCTGTAGCTGCAGAAAACTTTTATGTCTGGTGGGACCAGCCTTAACAACTGCCACAAGTGCTGCACTGTGAATATCAATCTTTGCAGCTGCGGGGATTTCATTCTGCAACTGGAGTTGTGGCATGGGACTTTGTCCCAGACAGCTTCATGAATCCTGACAAATATCTTTAAATCTCTTACTGCATACAAGCATCTTAAAAGGCTTTTCCAAATGCTACCTTACCTGACAAAATACTGGGATTGGACAAAGGAATCTTATTACATAGTTTTGTTTAGAAATGTTTGATTCTAATCAACTCTTCTACAAGCAAAGGTGAGAAGGAATGCATTCTCCATTTTGTAAATGTGGTGGGGGTAGTTTAGATGATTTTGAACACATTGTCTTTGTGTGCCCATGGTATACCAAAAAAAATATAAAAAATCAATCTAGAAACTTTTTTCAGGGCGAATCCCAGTTCAAATTATTATACACTACTATATGCTCTGTTTTCATGTGAAAATGATAAACATGAAGAAAATCTGTTGGCTTCCTTGTCCCATGTAAAGCTGTTCTGACTGACTTGGACTCCCCACCTACCAGTGATTATTAAAATCTTTGTATTTATTTTTTTCAAAGTTTGATTACTTCTTCAAAAATTAACAATATTGTAATTCAACACTGGTAATTAAAAAAAAAATGGATTATTTATTTAAAAATTAACAATATTGTTGCAATGCATCTACTGATGTCTTGTTTATCATGTGCCAACTGATATGTTTTTTTATTTTTTTAAGAATGAAAGTTATTGGTTTATTTATGTCTTTATATAGCTAATTAAGCTATCTTTTCCAGGGATTATGAGTTACAATGCGCTGATTACATTCTTACATGTATACAGTCCAAATAAACATTGTTTGGGATTATCTAAAGAATAATCTTATTACTTTCATCCTATCTGTTACACTACATAGATGGCACACTAAGTAGCTGATTGCAACAATGTGTTTAGAAGCGCATTATTAAATCACATAATAATAATAATTGCTAAACTTGCATTGATAGAAACATAGAAACATAGAATTTGACAGCAGATAAGGACCGCTTGGCCCACCCAGTCTGCCTATTTCCCTACCTAATGGATAAGCTGCAGATCCTAGTTAACCAGCAGCCTACTTCTTCCTACCCCACCCCTAGAGTTGCCTTATGACTGTCCCATGCATGCTAGATTCTACCACTGTTTTTGACTCCACAACCTCTCCAGAAGGCCGTTCCATGCATCCACAACCCTCTCTGTGAAAAAATGCTTCCCTTAAATGCCTCTGAGCCGCCCCCATCTTCAAATGTGCCCTTGTTCTTGCACATCTTTTTTGGAAGATACTACCCTCCTGGACTTTGTTGATTCCCTTGAGGTACTTGAAAGTTTCTATCATGTCCCCCTCTCCTTCCTTTCCTTGAGGCTATACATATTAAGCTCCTTAAGTCTCTCTTCATATGTCTTCCAGTGCAGACCCTGCACCATTTTATGGTGCCCTCCTCTGGACAGCTTCCATCCTGTCTATGTCTTTGCGGAGATTGGGTCTCCAGAACTGCAGCATACTCCAGATGGGGTCTCACCAGCTGTCTGTACAGAGGGATAATAACTTCCTGTTTTCTACTGGTGATGCCTCTCCCTATGCATCCCAGTATCCCCAGCCCTTCTTGCTGCCCTCTCACATTGCTTGCCCACCTTTAGGTCATCTGATATGACTACCCCTAGGTCCCTTTCCATTTTTGTTGTTGTTAGTATTTCACCCCCCATTGTGTACTCTTCCCCTGGGTTTTTGTTTCCCAGTTGCATTACCTTGCACTTCTTAGCATTGAATCTGATGCAGGACATTTCATCAAAATATCTGTATATCTCAAGACATTTCAGTAACTTACCATACTTTGCAAACCATTAGCTTCTAGAATAACTGAAAGCAGATTGTGAACAGTACTTGCTATCTGTAAACCGATTCTTATGCCATTTAGTTATGTTTTGGCCCGGTTGGTGCTGAGTCAGTGGTGACCCATGTATATATGCTGTATAACAGGCCCTCTACTGAAAACTGTTACAGCACTTGCCTTATTTACTATGTCTGCCTATTGCTTTGTAGTACCATTTGTTTTTTAAATCCTGCTGCACAATTTTTGTGATGTCAATTTTTCTCTATGACCAAATGTAATTGTTAATTTGTATACCTTACTTTGCTATACCATCATATGTAATGTACTGTGTTGATGCTCCTAATCTGAAACTGCATTACTTTGATGTAACACTGTTTGTAACTTTGTAACCTCCTGGGTCATGTCTGAAAATAGTCACAGCTTGTATCTAGCACATCCACCCGGTTGTCAAAAATTAAATAAAAAAGAAACTATATGTACACTAATGAAAAAACACAATTATTAACAAGTTTACATACAGTAAGTCAAATAGTTTTTTATTCTGTGTTGTGTAGACTCGCTTTGGGTTCTGTGGAATGCCTGTTATGGTCATGGCCTGTTCTCTGCAACAGTTCTCACTGAAGTGCATCACAGACAGCATCCACCTAAGATAAATGCCAAGCAATATTAATTTAATAAAAACATTGAGACTTCAAGTGAGACCTTGCTCTCTGACTGATCAATAATCTATACATTTGTCATGTACACTGTACCAGCTGTCAGGCAACACTATAAATATCACATTTGGAATACAAAGGCCTCCAGACAGGATACTTGAAGGAGTAGTTGACTGAATGATTTACTGAACCAATCTCACATGTCTAGCTATATGTAAGAATTCACATTTCATTGGCAGTAAAAAAGGACAGTATGTTGGTAGTTATTGATTAAACTGCATATTCTGTGACATAGGATTACAAGATGACACATACTGAGTTGTGACTGCAGAATTGAACCACACATGTGTTAGGGTCCTGGATTTCAACAGGGAAGATTTTATGAAGATGGGTGAATGCCTCAGGGATAACCTGGAAGGGGGATGACCTGGGTGTGGTGGAGAAACAGTGGGCAAAGGTAAAAGAGAGAACAGTAAAGGCAACAATCATCTGCATCAAACAAGTGAGCAAAAGCAAGAGGATGAAGAGACTGCTATGATTCTTGAAAGAAGTGACTGAAAAGGTTAAGGGTAAAAGGATAGCATTCAGAATGTATAAGGAAAGGGAGAAAGATAGGTAGATGTATCAGGGGAAACAGAAGGAAGTAGGGAAAGAAGTAAGGAGCGTAAGGCACAAACTGAAGAGAGACTAAATCAGGAGGCAACAAATGGGGTCAAACATTTTTTAGTTATGTAAGTGAAAAGAGGAAGACCACTAGTGGAATTGTAATGGTAAAAAGGGAAGGGGGAGACTATGTAGATCAAGACTAGGAAAAGGCAGACACCCTGAACAAATACTTTTGTTCAGTGTTCTCAGAGGAAGGGAAGGGGATGGGCCACTAAAAAGTAACAGAAGCTTTGGAGGGAGGGAGGGAGGGAGGAGGTGAACACTAGTCCTTTTGGAGGCTAGAGTCTTAAAGGGACTTGTTGTTCTGAAGGTGAACAAAGCAAAGGGGACAGATGGAGTACATCCAATGGTCTTGAGAGAACTCAGGAAATACTGGCTGCACCTCTGATAGTTCTATGTAACAGTTCAGTAGAAACAGGATTGGTTCTGGAGGACTGGAGGAGGTGGATGTAGTTGCACTACACAAAATTGGTACCTGGGAGAAGGCTTGCAATTATAGGCCAGTCAGCCCAACATCGGTAGTGGGGAAGTTAATAGAATCACTGCTGAAGGAAAGGAATGTGGAATATCTTGAATCCAGTGAATTACAAGTCCTGAGACAGCATGGGATAATGGGGGGGGGCATGTCAAATGAATGTGCTAGATTTCTTTGACTGGTGAAAAAAGATTTAGATCAGGATGGAGTGGTGGACATGGTCTACCTGGATTTCAGTAAGACTTCCAACACCATTCCACATAGGAGACTAGCAAGAAGCTTGGTAGCTTAGAGTAGGCCCAAATGTAATACACTGGGTAAGAAATTGGTTAGGGATGGGCGACAGAGTATGGTGGAAAATGGAGCTTATTCCAAGGAAGGAGGCTGACCAGCTTTGTGCCTCAGGGATCAGTGCTGGGACTGTTCCTTTATAATGTGTTTATAAGTGACACTGCAGAATAGCTGATAGAATGGTCTGCCTATTTGCATATGACACCAAAATCTGCAATAGGGTATATACTTCAGAGAAGGTGGAAATTATTAGCAGTGATCTGAGAAAACTAGAGGAGTGGTCAAGGGTATGGCACCGTGGTTTCAGTGCAAAAAAGTGCAAAATAATGCACTTACAGTAGGCACAGAAACCCAGGAGCTGAGCAGAAAATGGATGGAGAGGTACTGACAATCACCAAGCAGTAAAGAGACCTTAGGTTAATCATATCAGATGACCTAAAGGTGGTCAGACAGTGTGGCAAGGCAGTTGGGAGGGCTAGTGGGATGCTGAGGTGCATAGGGAGTGATATCACCAGCAGAAAGAGTGAGGTGGTGTTGCCTCTGTATAGATAGCTGGTAAGCCCCCCCCTGAGTACTGTGTCCAGTTCTGCAAACTGCATCTCCAGAAGGACAGAGACAGAGTGGCGATGGTTCAGAGGAAGACAACTAGAATGGTTCACTGTCTGCATTAAAAGTCCTACAAGGAGAGACTAAAGGACCTCAATATGTATTCCCTGGAATAGAGGAGTGAGAGAGGGGATATGATAGAGAACATTAAATACCTCACAGCGGTAAAATAATGTACAGGATGGAAGTATCTTTTAAAAGACATGGTGCTCAAGAAGATGGGGACATGTCATGAAACTGGGGGTGGGATGCCATGCCAGAGAGATGTGGTAAGTACTTCTTCACAGAAAGAGTGATCAATTCCTGAAACAGTCTTCCAGTTGAGGTGATGGGGCAAAAACAGTGGTGAAGTTCAAGAAAGCATGGGATAAGCACAATGGAATCATAGTGGAAAGGAAAGGAGGTGGGAGAAAGAGCTGTAGATTGTGCTCCATCTATGCTAATAGTGTAAGCAGAGAGAAATGAGAAGGCAGGCAGGGGCCAGAAGGTTCTTATCTGATGTCAAATTCTATGTTTCTATGTTTCCATGTATGTATTGTTTCTGGAAGGGGAGGAGTGTGTGTTCACGTTCCAAAAAAGAACACAAACATATATTTGAAGTTCCAGGAATGACATGGTTCCATAAAGGAAAAAAGTAAATAAATGTTTAAGTACAAAGTCTAATTTGACAGTATCCCCAAAATGTTCTGTGCCTATTCCATGTATCACGCAAGGTTGGGCACTGGCTATACATTTAAAGCACAATTAAAGAAACTACTCAATTGAACATTCTCAGAAACTAACCTCTTACAAAATAAGCACATAGATTCATTCAAACATTATTTATTCCATGAATAAGTCACACAAATACATGTTATGACAGTGTTATTATGCTGTGCAATAGTTTCATGTGCAATTACTATTTATAAACTTTTTTTCTGTTTGTTCTACCCTTGCTTCCAGCTGCCCCATCTTCTTCAACAGCAGTACTGTTACAAATGTGAAAAGATCACACCTTAGGTTCTTTGCATGGTACTCTGGACAAAGACAGTAACAACAAGTAGAAGTAATAAAATAAGTTTATTACATAATCATGCCATAGCAAAGCAAAGCAATCACAATGGAATTGATTTCCTATCTTTCCTCGAGGATGGTCTCTTTCTCTCTGAGGAACTGGTGTGCATACAATTATACATGGCTGATAAGAGTACAGTTACAGATATGATAAACATATAGCTTTGGATAAGGCGTGCAAATAAGGTGGCTCCCTTGTGCAATTACATTGGAAACAAAGGAAACTCATATTCACCAGAAATATGTGTTATCTGTTATTTTCAGACAGTCTGGAAATGCTTGTAACATAATCATAAAAGCACACAATGTGTCACAATAGTGGAAAACTGCAGAATATGAGTGATTATAAGTATAGCAGAATATATGACAGAAACATATCATGTAGCTAAATGCATTACAGACAAATATGAGCAAAGCAAATATAATAAAGAACACTAACATAGGTAATAAAACAAGACAAAACATTATAAGACTGTGGAAAGGTACTAATACTTGTTAGTGTATAAGATTATGGTTACATGTGGGCCAGTTGGTGGTATTTAACCCAGACACAACACTCCCCTATTTGTTGCCCTAATTGCAAAAGTGGCAACACAACATATAGAATAGTGGATGGGTGACCATCCACAACCAGGCTGTGTTTCCATCGAGGTTGTTGATGACATCATAGAGACCTCAAGAGCGAAGCTCAAGAGGTCTCAATGATGTCTTCAACAACCAAGATGAAAAACATAGCCATAGTTGTGGATGGTTAACCCATCCACTATTTTATATGGTATATGGTTCCTGGGATGTCTTTTTTTTTCTATTTTTTTATCTTAGTTATGTCCTGCTGCTCCCACACTGGCTCTCTCACACTTGTCCAGCTCTAACTCAGTTTGGCTTCACCCCGTCCCCCGCTAGCTCATCGCCCATTTAGTTTAAAAAACCAAAAAAAAATGACTGCGACTCACGATTGTGACACAGAGCCTTGTAAGGCTGTCCGTGTCAAAACCAGGATGGTCCCCTGACCAGAGCTCACTAAGGCATGTCACCATGTCATACGATTTTTTTTCTCACAGCGTTGTTCAGTGAGCCAATCAGGTGGCAAGGGAAGGCAAAAAAGTTCCTGTACTATCGATGTGACGTCAGAGTGATAGTACAACAACATTTTTGACCTTTGAACTGTCTTACAACAAGATTTTGAAAGCCATGGCTTTCTAGTCACAACAAGCCCTTACCATATACTATAAAAAGATGGTGGTTAGGCATAGAAATGGTATATCTAAATGTGTCAACAAGCCTGAGGTGCAAGCCCTGTAAAAGAACTGCAGCCATGAAAGATGCAGGATAAAAGTACACCTCAGACAGCAAAGGGTTAGTAGTAGATGCTTTAAAACAAGATATACATTACTATCATGCTTTAAAACATTGCGTTGAACATTTGCTTTTCAAAGCACGAAAACTTTGTAATGAAAATAAATTACATTTCTGTAACATACAGATAGGATGACTGTGAAAGTAAACCAATTCAGGAGGCCATACAGGGGAAATCACAGATGGTCAGATCATAAAATACAAAACAGAAACTAGGTATGTCAACACCACAGTGGATATGTGTATAAGAAAAATTGTTGATGTGTATTATCACAGAACATTGTTCATAAAAACAGTGTTAGTCATTGTCCATTCATAAAGAACAGTCCATATTGAGAGCTGAAAAGGCAGATAATAGCAGCAAATGTTATTGAGTGAAGAATCTAATAACAATGTCCTTAAAAAGGAACCAGTCCATAAGGTTTGAGTTTATAACCACAGAGCAGTGTGTAGTTATATTGGAAATGTCATTTGTCAAATATTTGTAACCCATGGGGCATACATGGCATACATGGGGTTGTGCAGATGTGTACCAGTACAGTAAGAAAGGTAATGTTCATGTAGCTGGTTGCTGGTGGGCTGGATTGACAAAGACCTTGGCAAGGGTTGCATGAGAATGTCCATTGAATGTTTCGATGGAATAGCCATACCCACACAGGCATAGCTTTTTGTAAAAAGATCACATTTTGCACAAATATTGACAGTTCGTAAAAGAACATAATTCATGAAAGAGCAACCAAGAGCACAGTCCATATAAGAACAATCAGTTTGTATGAGGTGCCAGCCAAATATGGAAAACCAGCCACGAAGACAAGTAGCATGTGTTGCTTACCAGTACCTGTCTGTGGAAACCTAAAAGCTTGTAAAACTCTGTTAAAAACTTAGTTTTAAAACACAGATATAGTTGTTGCTAAAGTAAAATGGTATGGTTATTGGCAATGCCTTTAGTTATGGTGTGGTGTGACATAGACAAGTGATGGCGTAGGCCATGCACTCAGAGGTGCAGGTCGAGGTCCATTAATAAGAATACACCATTTATTCATCTGTGAATACACCCTGTGTCCAAGACTCAGAAGAGGCTGTAACAGTAGGGAAAGAAAAAATAGTTTTCCTGCTTATGAGCTGATATTTAACCTAGATTAAGCCTATTTCATGAAATGAAAGTGTAATATTATGCTTGTCATATGCACTTTAAACCTTTATCATATGGCAGTATGCCATTCACAATATGCAACACAGGGGTGTACAACAGCACCTGTTGTTCCTATGGGATTTGAAAATGTCCCTTTTTTAAGGTCCATTGTCTAGGGTGAAATACTCCTAGGTAGTCAGTAGTGTGGTGCTCTGATACTGGGTCTTGAGCATGTATCAGTTCTATTGCAAAGGGGCCCGATAACATGACATTATGAAACCTAAAAGTGTTTGTATTGAAGCAGAATTTACATTCTGTCACATTACGAGTGTATTACACATTATATACATGGGTACCTAGGAGTGATGAAGCAATCAGACCACTAGTAGGTCTAGGTTTATACTTGAAACATTGAGTAGGCTTTTTCTCTGTTGGGGTAACAACATTTGGGAACATGGCAATGCTAGCAATTGAATAAGGTATACAATACTATGTAGTAGTAGTAGTATTATATGGAAATAGAGCACAAAAATATGGATGTATGTGTACAGTACAGGTGTAGAAACCTGTGTGTTGTGCTTGGGCCTGACATATAGACAGGATGCCAGTGGATGACCTTCTGGTGTAGGGCCTACCTTGGAGTGTGCCATTAGCTAGGTGGGCCTTAGGAATTTGTCATTGATTGCTAGCAGTCTGCCATTTAGTTTGTAAGATTGGTTAGGGGCCACCATTATGGTGTCCAGGTGTACAAGGTTATCATGTTGTAATCTGGATGGGTCAGCAATGCTGATCCCATTTGTTTGGGAGTATGAATGGTGGCACATAACCTATAAGAAAGAAACAATCATTCATGGGGGTGTTTTGGGACATTTCAGCTTGCGAAAACAGCTACAGTAATTAGTCTGTAAGTAGCTGGTACTTGGTACCCCCCCATGTGAGTTTGACAGATGTCACCCAGACGGGCCTAATACCCCAAAATATCCACAGATGTGGAGCAGTTTACTGAACTTATACTTGATAAGCTGTAACAATATGTGAGAACATAATGACAATGACATAATCACAATGAAACAATAGTCATATTAAGCACATTGTAGAAGATGCAATTTAAACATTGATCACATTTAAAATGAAGTTTGTCGTCAGAGTCCAGGAATCACTGTTGAAATAATGTCATCTTTTACAGGAGCTAAAAAGACAAAAAGGATATTTGAAAGAATAAGGTAATGTACAGAGTCCCCCAACCACAGCTCAGCTGAATAGTAGTTGAAAGCTAAGGCCCTTGCACCTGGCTGGTGCTGGTTGCTGGCATAAAGCCATTTGCAAATAGATTGCTTATGGTTGTTCTAAACTGCACTGCAAAGACAGAGAGGCTGAGCTGGTTTATATTGTTAGAGAACAATATACATTTTATTTTTAACTTGTAAGCAACAAATGGGTTATTAGCAAACACACATTTTTCTTCTTGTGTGCTCTTTCTAGGGGAACAGTGGGTTTACCTCCCCTATTTCTGAATCTGCTAGCTGTAGCCCAGTCAGGTCCAGAAGTGATTTCATTTATTTGCAGCCACTGTAGGTGCACTGTAAGGTGGCATGGGTCAACCCCTCCTTGAGCTCCCTATATAGTTTAGGAGGCTAGGCTCACAAGGTATCATATCTATGGAAATGTCATAGACATAGCGAATCACACTAAGAATGATAGCAGCTGCAGCACTATACATACCCTTTACTGATGAACCATAAATGCCTCCTATCAGTGAGTACACACTATATTAAATAGTACATATACAGCTGACACCATCTATAGACTGTTACTTGTTGAACATGTAGGCATGCAATGTTGTGTTAGTAGTTAACCATGTCATTAAAAGTTCCAGCAATTATTTGCCCCTGATGGGCACACCAGTTATTAAAACAGGTGTTAATGTAGGTGATCAGTTACTGGAGGTGGGCATATATATATAGTTCATGCCCCTCCCCAAGCTCCTTCTTCTGTGAAAGAGGCAGCACAGAGATAATAGGATACTGTAAGACAAATGTTAGAGCAGATGCCCAACCATACAACAGTAAATACTATCAAATTGACTAGTAACAGGTGTTTGCATAAATGGTAGGGAACACTTTATTCCCAACAGAGGTGTGTATATGTATCCACAATTTTTTTGGAAAACTGTCTTTGCTAATAAGTCATCACCTGGAAGGTTGTATGCTGAATAAATACAGACGTGTTTGACCCAACTTGTAAAAAAAAAATGAAAATAAGGGCAAAACAGTATCCTAGTATGACTCAAACTATAATAACATTATAATGAAATTGTGCCACTGGTTAAAATATACATAACCAGTGGTTACTTGTGAAGGCTGGTCTTATCCCTACGAGAGAGAAAAATATATAACACAAGCTACAAAAAAGGAACATATCATTTACTTAGAGAGTTCTCCTTGTGGAAGGTTAGCATTGGTTCTCGATCTGCTGATACTGATAATAACCCAAATAAAGATGCATGCTTTCGGCAACCTTTGGTGGTAGGCTCTTTTTTTGTAGCTACTAATACATGCTGATGAATTCCTGAAATGAAATAAAAGGTTAATGTCGGAGTATTAGGTATCCCTAATTCTCTGAATTTAACATGAGAACTGTGTCATTAACACATGCTTCATTCTGATAAATAACACAAGTTATAATACTGGTATTTTGTAGGCACAAATTTGTTAAAAGGGTGTTAAATTAGGCCTGCAACGTAAATGGTAAATCTCCCAAAACAGACGTAATACTTATTGTGGCAGTGTACATTGTGTAGCTGTCCTGTTAAAATTAAAGTAAATGGCTTATTACAAATTCTAGAGGTGAACAGCCCAGCCCCCCCGATTGCTGTGCGATGCTTGGGGATAAGTGACACAGGACAAGGACAAAGAAGCCGTGAGATCTTCCATAAAGGAAGGCATACGTGGGAATTGGCAGGTTTGTAGATAGCAAGCAGTTTCATGGCTGCAAGCCCAGAGGAAATAAAAATCAGTCCTAATGTCATGGACAGATGAGGAGGACTGGAAAAAAAAGTAAGTTTCAACAAAAGTACTCTTGATGTACACACCTCATTAAAGTTATATTTGGATAAGAAATACTGATTTAATAAGGGAGGTATATCAGTTGTGAGCTGGAAATACAGGTACAGCTCAAAAACACAAGGAGGTGAAGTGACTTGTTAAAGGTCACACACTGTGCAAACAATGTTTCCAGGGACCAGACCTAGCCGTGGCTGCAGTGTCCTTGAACACTGCACTGAATAAGAGGTCTTGACAGAGAAAAGAATACTGTCTAGCCACCGGGCTAAGGCATCAAAACAAAACTGATGAACCATCACAATTGCTATGATGACAAATGGAGAGGCCGTATTGGAAAAAAAAAACATAGAAAACTATTGCAAGCATTTGTGTCATGCTTCTATTTTCTTTTTTTCTTTCTTCAACAAACTATGATTAACTTGAATCAGTACTAAGGGCACCAGTCCACACCACTTCAATGTTAAATCAACAACTCATCTGAAAGATAGAAAGTTTGCAGACAGTGTGCCAACACTGTAAACTGGAACATGTCATTGGCAACAAGCCAAAGTTGTCGCCAATTTTATGAGCAGATTTACCTCATTACAAAGGACAAAAAGAACTAGTGAAGTGTCAGAAAGCACAGTTAAAGACTCTAATAACTGGTAACAGTGACAAAAAGACATAGCATTTACTGAATTTGGCACAGTGTTTCCCAACTACAAATATTTCCACACATCAAAATCCAGGACGGCACATTGAAAAACATATTCTGCAACACTACGTCACCGACGATGGTTAACCTACAATAAACAAACTAAGATTCTTTTAATGTAAAAAAAAAATTAGTGCAAGTGAACAAAACAGAGTGACGCAATCAGAGTAAAAGACAGACTTAACTCTTGCATCCCAGCCAACACCAATTACTGATTTCAAAACAGCTAAAAATCAAACATATCATTTATAGTTAATGAAGCTGACATCATTGAACTTTAACATTCATTACCGAATATAGTAATGTTTCTGCTGTTTTGTTTTTACAACACATTCTCCAATTAGTCATTATCAGAACTGCAGAGAACAGCATAACCTTGAGTATACTGTCTGCAATTTAAAAGAGTAAACTAAGCATTCAAAAAATGCACAAGATATGGCCTACTACTAGGAAACGTAGTGCTTTTCCTAAAGTGAGTAACATGGAACAGCTGTAGAGACAAAAGTGTTTACCCTTAGATTCATTATAGAACTCAAGGAAAGGTGGATCAACCAACAGATACAATTAAGGTGTACTCACCACAAATCCAAAACACATGGACATAGACAACACGATGCCAGACATATTTTTCATTCAAAAAAAAAAAAATACCTCCAGTGTCAGAACAGACAAATGTTTGGTTTGTGAAGCACGTTAGCGAGGAGGATTCCTCATGAAGTTTATAACATACTTATCAGAAGGTTCAGCCACTGATTGATCAGTAGCCATTAACCCTATTAGGTTTGAAAGCCTACAAAGCAGCCCTGTATCAGATTGCGCTGTACTTGACTGTCTCAGTTCAAAATACTGCACACAGATCAACATAATCAGATCCAAAACATTTATGTTAACTATTTCTTATTTAAACACATCCCACGCACCTTGTGCAGCGAGATAAGCCTAGATGTCTTCTCTCAACTCTTTGCATATTTTAGACATGTCAATAAGCAGGGAAATCTTTAAACTGTTCTGTAGGTTAATTGCTGAGCTAGCAATCACAACACCCAAACACATGCAGATGGATGGCGTCTGTGAACTCCCGTGAGGGAAGAATTCGCAAAACAATGAGTAGCAGTCCACACACAGAGTCCCTAAACTGCCAAACTCATTGCTACTTGCTTCTGAGGAAAGTCACTTCTCAGACCTCAAATCACAAAGTAAAATGAGTGTTAATCTTTGCCAGACAAAACCATGACAGGCTGACTTGACATTGATACAAATGTGAAAAGATCATACCTTAGGTTCTTTGCATGGTATGTTAGACAAAGAAAGTAACAAGTAGAAATAATAAAATAAATTTATTACATACTCATGCCATAACAAATGAAGCAAAACAATCAAGAGGGAGCCATTTTTCCACCTTTCCTCGAGGATGGTATCTTTCTCTCCAAGGAGCTGGTGTGCATACAATTATATATGACTGATAAGAGTACAGTTACAGGTATGATAAACGTACAGCATTGGATAAGGCATGTAAATAAGGTGGCTCCCTTGTGCAATTACTCAGGAAATGAAGTAAGAACCTCTGAACAAAGGAAACTCATATTCACCAGGAATATGTTATCTGTTATTTCCAGACAGTCTGGAAATGTTTGCAATGTAACCATAAAAGCACACAATGTGTCACAATAGTGGAAAACTACAGAATATGAGTGATTATAAGTATAGCAGAATATATGGCAGAAACATATCATATACAAGCAATACACACGATGAAGTGTGGTTTATCACCTGATAAGAACATGCCCAGGGGTGTACTAAGGCACGAGACATGCTCTTATCAAGTGATAAACCACACCTCAGAGTATGTTATTGCGCTTATAAAATGGGTACCCTAAATAAAAAAAAAGGAGGAAAGAAAATGTGCAAACAGTTTTTAAAAAGTGTTTTTACACAAGTTATAGGAAAAATAGTCCCCTATTACTGTATTGTGCTGTATTTCAGACTGGCTAGCTGGCCAGTAGAGGGCTCTCTTCCATTCAAAACACATAGTGCTGAGGTTAGTATCCCCCTGCCCCTGCACCACACAGGCACATACAGAATATATATATATTTTTTTAAGAAATGGATACAAAACTGAAACATTTCTGATGGTCAGCAGATGGAGGCTCCTCTTCCCCCCCTGCCACCGCCCCACTGACAAACAGATTGTGTTTCATGACCCCAAACATAGTATGTCTCACTGGTACACATTTTGCTCACATACTGTGTCTCTGTGAGGAATGCTGAGCGGCCGTTGACTTGAGAGCAAGTGTTCTGTTTATGAGCGTGTTCGGTGCCAGCTGCCATACTTCCCGATTTCAGAATCGTGTTTTTTTACAATGCGGACACTCGCTCAGTTATATCAGGAAAGAAAATGTTCTTTTGTATTTATGTATGTTTCAAAGAGAAAAGAGTCGGTGGAGTGGCTTATCTGGGAATCGAATTTCTGAGGTATCATGTCTGCACGCGCATAACTCGGCTTCAATGTGATTGCCATTTTTTTTTCATCTGAGCAGCAGAGGTTAGCAGTTTTGGGGGAATCTTTTGCATTGAGCTGATTTTAAATGAGGTAATATTCTGCAGCTGTTTGGGACGGGGAGCGAGCGGCAGGGGTGAGCATGGTTGAATTTAATTATTTTTTGGCTTACAGAGGCACAGAGAGGCCAAGTGATGTATATGCAGCTGTCAGCACGGACTACTGATTTCCAGCTGCCTCTCACTAAGCTGTGCCAGACTGTGTTTTTGTTTCTGCTTGGCACAGCTCAGTGATTTGTTGTTGTAAAGGGGCAGAGTGGCAGACATTAGTGCCAACTGGCAAAAATATTATGCATTAAGGACACGGCTAGGAAGCTCAAACAGCCAATCAGGATTCTTGATTTGTTTACCCCATTTTATAAAGCTAAATGCATTACAGACAAATATGAGCAAAGCAAATATAATAAAGATCACTAACATAGGTAATAAAGCAAGACAAAACATTATAAGACTGTGGTAAGGCACAAATACTTGTAAGTGTATAAGGTTATGGTTACATGTGGCCAGTTGTTGGTTTATAACCCAGGCATAACACTAGGAAACCTACAAGCACTACCCATACCTTCTCTGTCTCTTACCCTACCTCCTTGTACCTCACTCAGTCTTCTCCTCCAGGTTTGGGTGGAGGGGAGTAGGCTGGGAACACATCAGTTGATCCTGGTCATTTTGCTCCATGACAACTCAACCCAGGCTATTAGCTCTGGTGTCAATCAGCTTCCACATTAACTCATCCCCAGACAATTCACTCCCACTACATATCATACTGTACTCCAACAACAATTACAGTATAATTTACACTTCTACAACCCTCAAGCACATTGCTTCATCTGGTGGGCAAATTGTGCAACATGGAGTTTATTTTATAATATTTATGCTCACAACAAATTCTTCAAGGAATGAATTGATGTGGGAGCCAACTGATGCCAGAGCCAATAGTCCAGATCAAGTTGCTCTGGAGCAAAATTATCAGGATGAATTGTAACATAGACAAGTAAACACACTCCCTTCAAAGGACACAGTTCCAAGAGGTGGGCAGGCAGTCCCGGTGTCAGGCCCAAGAGTACCACTGGTGCGTCATTCTGCAAAATGATAATGCCAGTGGCCATCTTGCTAAATAGCAAACTTGCCATTGGCCATACAATGCATGCACAACAGCAGTTCTGATCTTGTCCAGACAATAAAAAGGAGCATAGCACTTCTGCCCACATTGTACATGTGTGGTGGCCATTTTGTGTGTGGTCCTTCTGGGTGGCCATTTAAATATAGGCATTCAAGCCCACAGAGTCTAAATGCACATCCACTCCTGCCTCTTGAACAAAATGCTCAGGTGGATGATGTGAGAATAAGAGGGTGACAGGTGTGGTGGAACACATTGTCTGCTATCTATCCATCAATAGCAACAAACACATGAAGCGGGCACCAAACACACATGTATGACTATTACATACCCTTCCCATTTATTAGAGATGACACTACTAAGGCAAATGTCCCACCCAACCATTACATACTATGTTGTCCATCCTACCTGGTGTCGAGTGGTGAAAACTAGAAATGCAAGAGCTGTTCCATTCCACTACTGCCATCCCAGAGAGGACCTAACTGTACTAAATTGTGCTGCTAATGATCATGGTGGGGACTTCTGTTTTGACTGATAGATCATGTGGAAGCCATGGCAGTGAAACAGTGAAACATGAGGATTCTAAGTCAGTGGATCTTAGCCACCCAAATAGATATGTTGGAAGACCACAGGAAAACAGATCCACCACTCCACCAGACCTAGAATCGGAAGGAGACAATAATGAAAGTCGGAAGAGTATGGGGCTAAGAAAGAAGTAGAAAAGAACCACATGTATTCACTGTTAAACTATACAGGTCACACTCAATCACTGAGTTGATACACACAAGTAAAGTAACTATCAGAATTGACAGTGCCACACTCCAGCCACAGACAAAACTAGACCCATTGTTCTTTCATCAACTTGAACTGCAGGACTTTTCCCAATCTGCCCATGAACATCATATCAAAAGAGTGGGAAGCATCAAACTTTGTGAGAATTATGGAAAAGCAGACCTTTGCTAAGTTTTAATCCTCAAGGAGGACTGTCAAAGCGTGTTGTACAGCCCTCATGGTGTATATCCAAATTGTATCACTCAATAGGAATACAGCACTGTTGGCAGAAGGATTAGCCCACTCAAGGGTGCTGTAGATAGAAAGATGGAGGACATGCTGAAGAGGTAAGATGGAGGACATGCTGAAGAGGTTCTAGGAGCTGTCAAGCATAGCTAACAGAGTGGCAGAAGTGATGATGCATGCTAGCAGGGTGCACCCCAGGTGGCTAAAACAGCTATCATAGCTATCACAAAGGAATTAAAGCATGCAAACACACTTATTCAAGCCATGTGGTATATGTCTGACACCTCAGTTTATATACTGTGGCTCAATGTCAGGGTAGCTGAGGTTGCATACAAAAGCTTCAGAGTCCTGTGGCTCATGCTAAGGGAGGCTGACATGGAATCCAAAGTGGTTCTCACTAAGATACTATTAAAAGGCATTCAGCTGTTAGGTGAAGACCTTTATAAATACATGAAACTCAAGGAAGGCAACAGGACTCTTGCAAAGGATATGACAGGTCACCTACCCATGCTGTCACCTTTCAGGGAAATTTTTGTCACAATACAGCCAATGTGGATAGGTAACAACTGTATAACCAACAGTACAAACAAGATTATGGCTTAAAACCAGTTTTTTTAGACAGAAAAACAAGTTCGGAGGAACACATAGAGAGGAAGAGATTGTTAGAACTGCAGTGGATTCTGGAACAGAAAAATAATGCAGAAAAACCTTAACTCCCCCTCCAAATTCTGGAAGGTAATCCATTCTCTTTTTGACCCACTGCTTAGTCAAATTCTATAGTCCTCAAAGTTAATGGTCCACCTGTTTCTGACTCTCCTTCTGTTGTTGTTCACTTCAACAAATTTTTCACCATTTCCGCACTCCATCTCCCTTTCTTGCACTCTCCTTTCCCCATCTTCCTTCTTCCTCCACTCCACCCTTCCATGGTATTTCACTCCCCATTCCTCTAACTTCTGAGGAAACCTTGCTTGCTCTTTCTTCACTCAGCTTTTCCAAATCTAGTGCTGACAGGCTGGACCTCATTCTGCTTCTACCTTCGCTTCCCCTTTACCCACCTTCTCAACCTTTCCTTCTCCCTTTACTCTGTTCAATCAGTCATGGAAGACTGCCCAAATTCTCCTCTTCACAAAGTGTGTGATTTGTCTTCCCCTGGCAACTTCTGTTCTATTTCTCTGTTTCCTTCTCTTGCAAAACTGAAAGAGGAACTAGTCTATTCTAGACTTGCTAACTTCCTGTACTCTTTCACCTTCCTCTTCCCCCAATGGGCTGGTTTCTGGATGCACTACTCCACTGTCTCCTCTCTGCTGCATCCCACTGACTCCATCTTCACTGGGATGGGTCAGTGGCACACCAAGGCAGCTATTTTCATTGATCTGGCCAAAGTCTATGACTCAATGGCCCACCCTCTCCTCCTGGACAACCTGCGTTCTGGCAGCAACTCAGTTCCTGCCATTGACTGGTTTCTTTCCTACCACATGGCCCATCTACAGTCAGTAAAGCTGCAGGTACCCTGTCACCTCCTCTTGTCATACAGTCTGGACACCCAGAGGGCTCCATCCTAGGTCCCATCATTTTCTCAACCTTCCTGAATGACCTCCCCATGCCTATGATAACTTGCATATCGATATGTATGCAGATGACACAGTTATCTACACCTCCAGCCCTTCAACCTTGCCTTAGAAGACTTGCTCCACCAAGACTTTCACAACATCCTGCACTGGTTCCTTTCTAACCAAATCTGGGTCAACTCCACAAAAAGTGTCTGTGACCTTAGGAGCCAGCCAGAAACTGGCCAGGCTTTCACCCTCCCCATCTTTACTATTCTAGATGGCACTCATCTTGAATTTGTTTCTTCCCCTCAACTACCTTGGTGTGTGGCAGGATAGTATGCTTGACTTCTCTGCCAACATTCATGGCATCCTCTCCAAGCCCCACCCCAGATTTGGTGGTCTGTACTGCAATTAAGGCTGCCTGTCTCTCCAGGTTCACTGGTAGCTCATTGCCAAAATGGATCTCTCAGTTTTCGACTACCCAGATGTGGTCTGCAGCACTGCCTCCTCCTCTTCTTTGTCAGGCTGGACACCCTCTGAAATGCCTTTTGTCAATTTGCTACCAAATCCCCTCCTCAAATTCACCATTGTTTTCTCTATAGCTCCCTATCTAGTCACACTTGTCCCTCCCTTCTCCAGTCCTACTATGCCTCCTTCATCTCCAAATTCTGGTTTGGTTCCCTTCCTTCATACTGCTCCTCATTTCTTTATCCCATCCCCTTTGTCTTTTACTCAGTATGCTCCAGGGATCCTTTTACCATCTCCATTCCTCACCCACACTCCTCAGCTGGTCTGTCTGCTTTATCCTATTGCATTCTTTCACTCTGGAACCTCTTTCCCTTCTATCTCCATATCCTCATTTCTCCCTTAATCATCAGCTAAAACATATACCTCCCTTCCCCTCCCCTGCTCCTGACAGCCCTATTCCTGACCATCTCCAGTGATACCCCACTATTCCTGTGCCTGGTTTCTACCAGGCTCCTGAATCTGCATGACTTAATCTCCTCCCTACAACTACTGCACTGCTCTTTTTCTGCCTGCATTTTCACTGTATTTGCACTTCAGTGCTGCTCATTCTACCTCAGCTAGGTTCTTCCATTGTCATTGTACTGGTATTTATATTAACATGTTTACATTTTGTGCTTTGCATGTATTGTTATATGGATGCTACAGTATGTATGCTGTTTTACTGTACTCCCCTTCCTGTTTCCCCTGGGTCACATCTAGAAACAAGTCTTGGATTAGTGTGCCTCTCCCAGTTACCAATTTTCAAACCAATCAATCAAAAAGTCAGACATTGCCTGACCCCATATCAGCACCAATCCATAGGGGCATGCCTGCTAGGATTTGTCTGAGAGTGGGAAAACACAACAACAGATAAATTTGTTCTGGAGATTACTGCTGTGAGGCTACGCTACAGAGTTCCAAAATGTGACACAAGGAACATACAGTACAGTAGGAATGATATGACTCAGTTCAAAGCACAAAGGCACCATGCAGCAAGTAAGATCCATACTCAACTAGCTGATAATGGAAGGACAATCACTCAAGTCCCACATCACCAGCAAGGACAAGAAATCTATTCAATTTTTTCCATAATTCCCAAGAAAACTGGGCCTAAAGTACCTCAGTCAGTTCATATGCCCATACAAATTGAAACTGAAATATGAAAAGTACAGCATTGGCATTACAATGAGGCAACTTCCTAACATCAATAGACTGGAAAGACACTTATCTGCACATTCTAATAAGACTAAGCCATCACAAATCCCTGAGGTACGCTATAAGCAGATGACACATTTAGTAGACAGCATTCCACTTTGGTAAGCTAAAAGCACTCAGAGTCTTAACAAAGGCGTCCATCAACAGAACTTTAAATAAAAGACTTTTCACATAATGTACAGTTGAGCGCCCACCCCCGGATACAACACAGTATCTCAGGTTACTGTGTGACAAAATTGATTAATTGTCATTAAATGCCATTGAACTTGTCTTGTTTCCTACAGTAACTCTGGTACAGAATGTTGCAGTATTATGCAGTATTCTGGCACGCTTCACTGTAGTACCATACTATACTTAGATGATTGGCTTGTTGGGTCCTGTATGAGGAAAGAGGCCAAGTTCACCACTCAGTAAGTAACATCAACCCTCCAAGAACAGGGATGGATCATTAGCTGGAACAAAAGCAGCCTGTTACCAAGTCAGCAAATAGAACAACTCAAAACTTTGAAAGACACTGCAAGGGGGATCACGTGATGCAGCTGAGCTGAGTGCAGCAAGGCTCCTGTGCTCTATCCTAAGGTTGGATTTTTTTCTTAATTATTTCCCCTTCTTTTGGTGCCTCTGTAGATTAATTGCTATTACCTGTGTGTAGACATGGCTGGGAATCAGAAAGGTGAGAAATCAGGCACATTGGTGAAGAACAAGTATAAGCTTTTGGCTTCTCTTCCACTTCCTGAAGAAGGGCCTGGACCTAGCCCTGATATACAGATAGAATACAAGTCAGATGCAAGCCACTCATACCTTCAGAGCTCCCTGTGGAATTACTTGAAGCTCTCCTCTGCGTGCGGTTGTCCTAAACTGCCATAACTAACCTTGGTCTCCTGCACTGGACTTACATTTCCTTCTTTTGGTACCCTTGCACAGGTCCTGCTGATGCATCCTGCCAGCTTGGGTTCTGCTCTGTATATAATGTATTTACTCTCTGTTTCAAGTGATGCTTTGACTGTGACTCTGCTTTTGAGGCTCTGAGCTGTATAGATAGTATAATGCACTGTTCATAGCCTTGGTGACTCTATGTATATATTGTGTTCCTATTCTGTGTTTACTGACTGCTTGTGTTATGTTCATTTGGTTCTACCTGATTCAGTGTAATGCCTAACTTGTATCATGCTGTCCTCTGTATGAACTTGTATTTCATTGTACTCTTCTGGGTCATACTTGGAAATAGGCAAATGTCTTGTCTAGGGTACTCACCTGGTCAACAAAAAGCTAAATAAATAAATAAAGCCTGGTTGCTCTAAAATTGAGCAAAATAACAGACTTTATGAGTGGGATTCAAACTGATTTGAAAAATATCATGGTGACTCCTAACTGTATTAAGGGTTTCTGTAGAAGCTTTGAGCCACTGTGTGGAGCAAACTGAATTATGGATCAGACACTTGGAGGACTGGGCTCACCCTGCTGAGAGATGTCTGAGCTTGGTTGAACATGAGATACATTTCCTGTGGGACAAATTAGATGACCAAAATACCCAGAGTCGGTGGAGCAATATAAGACTGTTTGGGCTACTACAGCAATCAGAGGGGGGAGATGTGATATGCTTTTACAGATTCAGCTGCCCCATTGTTTACATTGGAGCCGAGTGCCATTGATGAAATAGAGTGAGCACATAGAGTACCAAATGGCTCTTCTCCAGCAGACACTATTGCATGCCCTCAACCTGTAGTATTCAAGCTGCTCCAATAATCTGATGAGAAGAATATTTTGAGAGGAGCTCGGTCCTTGAAGGAAATATGGTGGCAGGGGAGCTCATTTCTTTTCTGGGCCAACTTTACAAAACAAGTGTTGGAGCATTGCAAAGCCTTTGACTTGGTTAGGGACCTTGTGAGAGAGGGGGGATCAAGTGTTTCTTTGTGGGTTTTCGTTCACAATCAGATTGAATCCTTTGATACCCCAGCAGAGGCTAAATAGTTTATTCTGGACTCTCATGTCACATTAGAGGAAATCTTGCCTGGATTCAAGACTGTTTCCACTCCTGAACCCCAGAGATGGCAGTCAGTCTCGAACTGCAGATCAATGGCAGGACTGGTGGTGGATTGGAGTACTCCTCTCTGTCTGCTTCCTAAGGTTGAGGACACAAATGACTGAGGCTTCAGAAAACATTAGTGCTGTGAATCAGTTCTTTTTTCTACCTATTAAACAGCTAAATTGTTTTTAGATCACTATTGTGTGATAGGGTGGGTGACCCTACCCCAGTTGGAAAACTGCAGTGATGGTTAAAGCAGCTCAGCTTCAACAAAGTTTACCCCATGATGACAAATTAGGTATATGTATAGCATGCAGTAGTCCCTGGAAGTAAAATAAAGTTGTAGTTACCTTTTCCTTCCTCTATGTAAGTCTGTTGTACTTTATATTTTGTTTTATCTTTGAGCCTTGCTAGCTGGCCACTATCAGGGTAGTCTTCAATCCAGTACGTGTTCTGCAATCCCCTTCCCCCAAAGAATGTGGTATGCTGGTATATAGAGATCACCATAACAAGTATTACATGAGGGCTTTGCTTTTAAATAAGAGTAAAAGAAACTGCCAGCTAACAAATGAATAAAGTTCTTCTTGCTGTAGAAACTCTGAGCATGGCAGTTTGGCTATTTAATGGGAGGATGCAACCCCACCCAGTACAAGTGTAACAAAGTGCTGAGCAGTAAATCCAGGCATGCATACCTGTGCTAAATAGTTTGCTGTTTACAGGTGCTGCTGATTTTAGAAACAGTTGAGACTATATATCTGTGAAACAAAACATGATATAAGGAAGCATTTGATAGCTTTAGAAAAGAGATGTGTATAAACTATAAAAGTAAATGTAGGATAACAGTTAAAGGTTGAGTTCATCTCTAGAAGAATCTATGCTTTTTAAAGATAGTTTGTACCTGGAAGCTGGGAGTTCAGAGGCTCCTGGTCTGTGTTTCTGCTGATGCTATCTCAGCAGCTGCAGCCAGTTTAGAAAGATGTTCCCTTAGGGAAGGGCTGGCCCTTAATTGCATTGGTATAGAGGGAAGGCTTGGGTCTGGTCCTGCCAGGAAGTGATTAGTTTGAGGGATGAAATTTCTGAAAAGGATATTTGTTTGTATGTTATGTTTATGCTTTTGTAAGGGGCTTAGCATTATGTAACAATTGCCCTATATATGTATACTGTGTATTTCTTTGAAAATAATGTAGTTGTGTGAATTATAAATCTGGTATTCCTTTAATTGTTTAATAGAATATGACTGATAAATCATGTGACATCTGAGCTGTATATAAGGGATGCTCAGGTAACCTACAGTATAGATTTACTTTGGGCTGAGGAGCAGAGAGGAACCTCAGGGAGAAGCAGTGTAGAGCCAGAGAAGCAGCCAAACGTGAGAGAGACGTGCAGTGTTGAAGTACTGAGATCCTGGTTACCCAAAGGTGAAGGTGAGGCAAGCCTAAGGTGGAGCTCAGGTTGAAAGTCCTGTAAAGCCTAAAAGCAAGGAGGAATCACGGTGGCCTGGGATTGGCCCTGGACCTCCAAAGGTCAGGTTTAGGCTACCTGGATGCTAGAAGCTGCTCATCTGGAATTTACCAAAGGGAGAGGACTCAGACTGGTGAGAAGCTGCAGAGGCCTGAGTGGGCAGATACTCAGACAGCAGAGAAACTTGCAGAAACCCAGGATGTATTGGCAGGGTGACAATACCATGTGATGGGTTCAGTTCCTGGTCTCTAGAGGGCATTGTAAGGTCCAACTGCAGTGTTCTAGTGAGAGGTCTCCTAGCTAAACTCCCAGCCCATACTCTTTATTGTTTTTCTTATAGCAACATGACAAAAGTTTACATCTGAAAATGCCATCAGTAAAAAACCTGGCAATAAAACAGCACCTCAGGGTGTTTTACATTATATTTTATGATTCCTGCTGTCTTCCTGAATTGAACCCCACGACATATTGTATTTGATTGTCAGCCTCAGGCTGCTGAGGTTGGGTGAAATGTTCTTTTTGTTATGATAATAATTTCAGATAGATATTGGTGGCCAGAGGTGATTTCCCACACTTAGTGTCCTTTATCCCATTTGTGTATGGATAGTCAAGACAGTAGATGGCATCGTTTGTGTTTCTCTCGAGTATTTTGTATTCTATCTCTCTAGATGCAGGGGGGACCTCTATGTTACTACTGGGACTTTTTTCAATTTTGCTTATCCCCTTGTTTGTTCTGAATAGGGTTAAGTTTTTATCTTACATATTGTGGAGGGTTGGGTTGAGGAGCTGATGGATGGTCTGGTCTTCTTGGGGGGTGTCAGGTAGAAGGTTGTTGAGGATCTCGCTAGGCTTTATGCCTGCTATATTTTGTCTCTTTACTTGTTTTTGAATACAGGGTTTGTTTATTGACTAAGGGGAGTACTGGCTATTGGGGTTGGCCTTTTTGAAAAGACCTTTATTATTCAGGGTTACTGGGGGTAGGGTGCATAAGTTCTTGGTTATAGTATCTGTGGGGTGGAAGAAGTTGCCCTATGAATACCCAATCGAGTGGGGTGACAGAGTGTGGAAGGGATACGTTCACTGTTCTTTTTTTTATGATGGTTCTGGGTATTTAGAGTTGTTTTTCAAATATTTGACAGTGTTATTGAAATATTGTTTTCTGGTGAGTTAATAGTACTTTTGTACTGCTGCTGGGTGAGGGTTGGGGGATATGGCTGTGCCCTTTTGGGTCAAGGTATGAGTCATGTCACCATATAAAGTGGTCTCATGGATTGTGCAGGGAATGGATGGTCTGGTTAAGTATAAACAGGTGTTGTAACATGTGAAAAAGTTGTGGGGTCAGATAGTGTTTCTGCAAGAAATGCACTTGCTCCAGAAAGAAGTGGATATATTGAAGGCCAGTTTAAAGGGGCAAATATAATATGGCTATCTCAGCGGCCCTGGATGTAGTTGCTCCTGTCCGTGTTCACCCTCTCTCCCTTTACCCTCGGTCCCCATGGTTTGATGGGAGCTTGAGGGAGATGCAGTGACTAAGATGAAGGTTAGAGCAGTGCTGGCAGAGATCCTCCTTGATGCCAACCACCTTAGATTGATGGAGCGTTATCAAGCTTATCAATCTGCAATCACCAATGAAGAAGGCAGAGTCCCTGTCTGGGGAGATTGTGGCTGCTCAGAACTGACCAGCTTAGCTCTTTTTCACTGTAGACATACTGTACAATCCAGCCTACCTACAGGTTCAAAAGGCTTTTCACAAATAGAGTGCAATGAACTTGCTCAATTCTTTGCAACTAAGATGGCCAACATTAAGGTAGCACTCCAACCAGCACACTCTAAAGGTGTTGCTCTGGATCAGCACATGGCCACAGCACCTCAGCTTTCCTGGAGTACCTTCGACCGACTGGAGTTCATGGATATCACACAGATGTCCATAATGCACAACCTACATGCTGTAGTTTGGATCCTGGACCTACTTCCCTGGCATTGGGTTGTACTGATGCCATTGGTCCGGTCCTAGCACAGAAGTCTGGTGCTCCTTGAAAACAGGTGAGTTTCCTAGCTCCCTGAAGAAGGTGGTGGTAACACCCCTCTTGAAGAAAGCTTCTTTGGACCCCGGCTGCCATGCAAACTACAGACCAATCTCTAACCTCCCCTTTTTAGGGAAGGTGATTGAGAAGGTAGTGGCCATACAGCTGGAGAACCATTTGGCCATCCTTGATATCTATGAACCCCTCCAGTCCAGTTTTTGAAAAAGACATAGTACTGAGGCAGTGCTGGTTTGGGTGCTCAATGATATCCTGATAACTAGGGACAGGAAGAACAACTCCATCTTGGTCCTTTCAGATCTCTCATCAGCTTTTGACACTGTGGACCATGGGGTTCTACTAGAGTGCCTGAGGTTCATCTGTGGACTTTCAGGTATAGTCCTCAGGTGGTTTACATCTTACCTCACTGGAAGAACGCAGAGGTTGATTTCCAGGGTTTATTCCTCTGACCCAATTTCTCTGTTTTGTGGGGTTCCTCAGGGCTCAGTGTTGTCCCCATCTTGTTCGCAGTGTATATGCTGCTCCTCAGAGCCATTGTAAGAAGGTATGAGCTGAGGTTTCACTGCTATGCTGATGATATCCAGCTCTACCATTCTTTTGCACCTGACCAGGATGGAGCTGTCTCGGTCTTTAATAACTGCCTGAAAGAAATCCAAGAGTGGATGGATTTGAGTTGGCTGAAGTTGAACTTGGAAAAGACAGAGGTGCTGGTTGTGGAACCGATGCATCCGATAGGGGAGCCAGGGATTGGTTCACCCTCTGGGCTCTTTCTTGGGGGTGTTCCACTCCCAACCTCTGAACAGATGTGTAATCTGGGGGTAATTTTTGATGAATGGCTGACTCTGCATTCGCAGGTGTCAACTGTCGTCAAGTCCTCATTTTACCATCTGAGGAATATCTCCAGGATTTGGCACTTTGTTCTGTCCAGTGATCTCCCTACTCTGGTCCATGTTTTTGTGTCCCCATGCTTGGACTATTGCAACTCCCTTTACCTAGGGCTTCCTGGGGTGGAAATCTGCCACCTGCAGCTGGAGCAGAATGCAGTGGCCTGGCTTTTGACAGGTACCTTTTGGTCCAGTCATATTTCGCCAGTTCTGCATGGACTGCACTGGCTGCCAGTTCAGTGGTGGATCACCTTTAAAGTCGGTCTTCTGACTTTTAAAGCCCTACATGGACTTGGTCCAGACTACCTGAAAGAGCTCCTGGTCTCTTACTGCCCTGGGCAATCGTTCCACTCAGTTGATGAGGGGTTGATAGAGATTCCAAGGGTGTGTCTGAAATCCTCTGGGGCCCGTGCATTTATATATGTGGCCCCTACCCTCTGAATTCTCTACCCCATTAGTTATGGGAGTGCATGACCATGGAGGATTTAAAAAGGCCCTGAAAATAGATTTATATATTCAGGCTTTCGTGAATGATTTTAATTTTCTTAATGTAACAGCTATTTTAATTATTTGATATGTTTTTCAAACTTTGTAAGAAGCCTTGGTTTTGAAAGGCACCAAAGAGATAAAGTTATTATCATTATTATTATTATTTTTTTACAGCCTCATTTACATCTAAACAGAGAGGGGTTATTATCTTATTGACACAGAAGGTGAATTGGGTTACCACGTCAGTTACAAGAGACCCCTTGGTCATTTTGGTATTGATCACTGGTACTTTAGATGGTTGTCCATATCCCTTGGTCTCTGTGTATGGTCCGAATATGATTGATTCATCCTTTTTTCTTAAGTTTACTCAGGTTTTCAGGAAAAGGGGGAGGGGGAATTATTTTGGGAGGTATGAATAAGGTTCTTAATTCCATGTGTGATCATAGTGGCAGTCCTAGCCATTTGGCCACCCAAGGTTCTAGTGCTTTAGTTCATCTTCTGGATGATCATGGGCTTTGAGATGCATGGCATATTCAATACCCTGATGTTAGAGATTTTACATTTTACTCTTCGGTGAATCATACCTATAGCAGGATTGATATATTTCTGGTTTCCCATGCTATGCTTAAGGGTACTCGGTCTGTTACTATTGAACCCATTGTAACTTCAGACCATTTCCCTGTTACCTTAGTTTTTTCCATGTGGAAGGGAGGTTCTCAGGATACTCACTGGCACTGAAATGCTAGTTTTCTGTTGGACCCTTGATTCAAGGGGTGGATCAGAAGGGAGGTTGAGGATTACCCTAACATAAATTGCACTGGGGAGATAGCTTCTAAATGGGTATTGGAGGGACTTAAGGCATATCTCCATGGTCATATTATTGCTTATTCTTTAGCTCATAAGAAAGAGCGGCAGACCAGGTTTCAGGCTTCAGGCCTTGGAGGCTCAATTTGGGTTGCTGAAAAGCAGCATAAGGCAGACTCTGAAGACCTTCTTTGGTGCAGTGCATTCATGATCTTCAGTTTCAGATTAATATGTTAAATACTCAGCAGGCAGAGCATGGTCTTTTAAGACCCATCAGGCTTACTGGGGAATGCAGGTTGGTTATTGTCTTATCAGATTAAACAGATGAAGACATCTCATTAAATCCTGTGGATGAAACAGGGAGATTCTCTTGCTGCGGACCCATAGGGAATTAACTTAGCTTTTCAGGATTATTACTGTCAGCTCTAGGCTTCCCGAAGACCCTGGGGAGAATCGATAAGGGATATTCAGGCATTTTTGCAGTCTCTTGCTTTGCCGAGGCTAACTGAGAAAAAACATCTTGAAATGGAGGGGCTGATTATGCCATGGGAAGTTCTGCTTGTGGTGTGGCAGTTAAAGGGAGAGATGTGCCTGGGACCTGAAGGGTTTGCCATTGAGAGTTTTCTTTATGTAGTTGTTTGGTCCCTGTCGCCTCTTCCCACCTACTGGCAATGGGGACATATATACATTTTTTTAGATTTTCTCCCTGACCCCTGAGGCCCCAGCACACGGCCATATGAGTGTGCTGAGGCTCGCTCACTCCCCATGGTGCTAGCTCAGCCTCTTCCATCTCCCATTACTTTGCCAACCCTCTCTGCCTATACCCACTGGACCTCCACCCAGTGGGAGGCGGAAGTGTGAGGGACACCAACCCACCCACACCACTCTCCAGGACAGGAGAGTTTCCCTCCTGAATGCTCTATCCTGCCCGCCTTTCCCCTGCGTCAGTACCTCAACAACCAAAGGTTGTTCCCTAACTTGGGTCACCGGCATAGCACAAAGTAAGGTGTCCAGAACCTCAACCCTCTGCATCACCAGTCTGGCTTCCCATTGAGTTTTACAAAGTGATGGGGAATCTAGTTTCCCTGGTGTTGGCTGAGATTTTGGAAAATGCTTGTTAGTCTGGAGAGCTCACTTTGACTATGTATGATACTACAATTACAGTTTTACCAAAATAAATGACAAGGACCAGTAACAATGTACTGTACTAGTAGGCTGTGGATCCAGATCTCCGGATAGAGGGGTTGTGGCAGGGCATCCCTCTGGGCTCTGTCTTGGGAATAGTCAGCTGCCTTCCTCTGAATATGTGCGTAACCTAGGGGTGTTCCTTGGCAATAGGCTGACACTGCATTCACAGGTGTCTGCGGTTGTCAAGTCCTCTTTTTACCATCTTAGGAACATCGCTTGGGTTAAGAACCTTGTTCTGTCTGGTGACCTTCCAACACTGATCTGCACCTTTGTGACCTCATGTCTGGACTACTGCAACTCCCTCTACCTAGGGCTTCTTTGGGTTGATATCAGCCACTTGCAGATGGTTCAGAATTCTGCCCCATGGCTGATGATGGAGGATCCTTGTTTGAGCCACATCACGCCTGGGCTGCACGAACTGCACTGGCTGCCTGTTCAGTTGTGGATGACCTTCAAGGTTGGACTTCTGACCTTTAAAGCCCTGCATGGAGAGGGCCTGGGCTACCTGCAAGAGCTCCTGATTCCCTACTGCCCTGCCCACCCACTCTGCTCAGCTGACATGGGGTTGTTAGAGATTTCTAGGGTTCGGTTGGAAATCTCTGGTTCTCGTGCTTTTATATTTGCAGCTCCAACCCTGTGGAATTCTCTACTTCATCAGATTTGAGACTGCCAGACTGTGGAGAGCTTTAAAACAGCCCTAAAGACCTTCCTGCTTTGCCAGGCATTTGGTGACCACTTATGATTTATGCTCCTGCTTGAATTCTTGTATTCCTGTATTACTTGACTTCAACTGTATCTGATGTTTATGTTCTGTGTTATTTAATTGTTTTATAGACTGTTCAGTGCTTTGATTTTTGATATTGTGCTTTATAAATAGATATTATTATTATTATCACCCATTTCACTTCTTAATGTGGATTGCAAGGTTTTAACAACAATTTTGGCCAGTCAGTTGGCTTGGGTTTTGTCATGTTTAATACATCCAGATCAGACAGGTTTTGTGGGGAGGGAAGGGGAGGAATGGGGCTGATCATATTCATAGATTGGTAGTCCTATTTTGGGTTTCTAAGACAGTTCTTGGTGGGGAAGCAGTAATTGCTTTAAATACGGAATAGGTGTTTGATTCTGTTGAGTGGCCTTATTTTTTACAGCTCTTCAGAAATTTGGTTTTGGCCCTAATTTTCTTTGTTGGTTTCAGGTTACTTATTCCTCCCCTCAGGTGTCTGTTCTTACAAACGGTAAACTTTCTCAGGCTTTTCAGTCAGGCAGAGGCACCCGGCAAGGCCGTCCTTAATCTCCGTCTCTCTTTTTGTTGGTGGTAGAGCCTTTGGCACAGAAAATTTGAGACTCCCTGGACATCTCTGAGTTTCAAGTGGGCTGGCATATTTAGAAGACTATGTTATTTGCTGACAGTATTCTTTTGACCCTAACAAAGTCATCCCTGCCAAGTCTTATTAATCTGTTGGATCATTTTTCTTCCCTGTCAAGGTAGAAAAATAATTGGGGTAAGATGGAAGTGTTACCCATGAATGCCTTTTGGACTGGTTCATAGCTGTCTGTCCCAGGGATACACTGGACCACCCACTTTATTCAGAACCTGGGCATTGTTATTTCCCCACATCTTGCAGAGTGGCCTTCTCTGACTCTACAGCCGATTCTTCTTAAATTGAAAGCCGATATTGCTCATTGGACCCACCTTCCCCTTTCTCTTTGGGGTAAGATTCAGATGGTATGCATGATGCCTCTCCCCAAGGTGTTATATGTTATTCATTATTTGCCCTTACAAATTTCAGACTCTTGGTGGATGCATTTATCTGTTGTTCTTTCGCAGTTCAACTGGAGGAGGGGGATCTCATCTTTTTTAGTTTTGTGCTTGATGGCTCCATATACCAAGGGAGGGTTGTTCCCCATGGTTCAAGGATTACTATATTGCATCTGACCTGCATCAAATATGGTCATGGCTACATTCAGAAAAGCTTTTTTCCACTGTACGTGGATTAGACCTAGAAAGGGATTTGGTAGGTAAGGCTCCTCCTGAAAGTATTCTTTGGGATTCTGTTGGAGAATCTCAGCCTTTCCCCACCCAGAAATACACCCTCCATGTTTGTAAGGATGCTAAGTTGTGTCTGGGCCCTGGATGGGCTATCCCTCTAACTTTTGCCCATATGGTTTAATTCATGGCTCACAATTCATGGTACTCCTATTTTTTGGCCAATGTGGTGAGTGGGCGTATTCGGAAGTTGGGAGATCTTTTTTTTTCCAGACTCTCAATGCCTTAAATCATTTGGGGACTTGCAATGGCAATATGAGTTGCTTTCTTCGCATCACTGGAGGTACCTTCAGTTGCTACACTTGTTGCAGTTGAAGGCAGGAGGGTCCCTTACCTTATCACTGATGCCCAGGTGGGTGGAGATTTTTGGAAAGCTTAAAGGATGTGTGTGAGGGGGCCTTATCCTGCCTAAGTTGGGGATCATTTATCAGGTGTTGTTGGGAAAGTATACTCCAGACAAATGTCATGTACACCAGCAGTGGGATCGGATTTTGGGTCATTCACTCTCCGAGCAGGAATGGGATTGGTATGAGCTAATGCTAATGGGGAATTCAGGGATTCTGCTGGCTGACTGATGCAACTGAAAACTACTTTTATAGTATCATACCCCTTCCACTCTGTATATAATGAGATTTGTGCAGCATCCTCGTTATTGGCATTATGATAAGGCATGAGGTACACTCCTTCATTTATTATGGGATTGCCCCAGAACTGAGGCTCAGTGATCTATGGTGCTGTCTACTATGGAGGAAGTTTTGTGGTTCAAGATCCTGAAGGATGTCTTGCTTATGGTACTGGGTAACACGTTTAAGATTCTGTTTATGCAAACAAATCAGAGGGCTTCGTTTATGGCTGCTGTTACTGAGGCAAATTGTCTCCTTTTTTATAGCTGGCAATTGGTGAAGTAACCTATGCATGATGAGTGGGTGGAGGGTATGTTTAAACTAGCAGAATAGGAAAGATTATCATATATTGCTGCTTGGCATTATGGTCAGTTCATTTGGGATGGGCAGGCATTTCTGTCACATTTTGGCACCCCTCTCCCTTGGGGTTGGCTGCTTATTCCTCCCCACACATGACATGGGCTCTTTTTGGGTTGGATTTATTTTGTGTGGGCTCCTGGGTGAGCTCTGGAAAGTAGTGTGGGGCTTCTGTTTCGGTACTGCCTGTTCTTCCCTTTCTGTTGTCACTCATGGTATCATTCATAGGGTTTAATTGTCTTGTCAATATTCTCTTCTGGTAGCAGCAATGTTCTTTTTCTCTATATACAGTTTACATCACTGTGCAGACCTGACAGGGGCTATGACCCCACCCTCAGAGGGGTACATCCTCCGGCCCATGATCCTCCAGTCTGTCCATCCCCCAGAATTCTTCTGCAGATTCTCCCTCTGCAACAGGGCCAGGACAAGGAGTGCTGGCATGTTTCCCCAGTACATCAAATCTGGTGTCAGGGTGGACTCACTGGAGTGATCGGGCCATCATGGGTTCTGTTGAGTCCCAGAATTTTCCACCATTTTCTCCTGTACTCACATTAATGCAATAGGCAAGGAGGCTGTTTCCACCTCCACGAAGGCAGACAAACACCCTGGATGTGGGTCATCCCTTTGTGAATGTGCATCTGTGCCGACCACCAGTCACCACTAGGTGTCAGTTGACAGCCCACAATGCAAATCCCCAACCTAGGAAGGAGAGCAGTCCTCCAGACACTCTATCCTTCCACCCCAGACCAACTCCTGAATGACCCAAGTCAATTCCCAAACCCAGGTCACCAGCGTCGTGTGAGGTAAGGTGTCCAGCGCCTCAACCCTCAGTGCCACCGGGCTGCCCTAGCAGCAATGTTCTAAGTAATGTTTTTTCTTAATGTTTTCTTGCAATGTTTTATTATTGTTGTTGCAGATTCTTATAGTTTCATAATCTTTATTATTTTTATGGTTTGTTAATGTTCTTGGTGTATTTAGACACTATATTTCAGACCATGGAGATTTATCCTCTTCTGATATTGTATCTCTCTATTTGAATTGTCTCTTAGATTGCATCTCCAAAGATTGGGATTCACTCCAGCCAGGATATTTGTTTGTGTCAGCAGTATTTGTATTATTGTTACTGAACTTATTTTATTCTAGTTATAATGTTAATAAAGTATTAATTATAAAAAGAAAGTCACTCTAAGGGCTGCATAAATTCCACACTGCTGAAGGCGGACAAAATAATATTAAGGCAAACCAAGTCAGAAGGAGGAATCAGGTATCACTGTTCATGGTTTTTTAATTACTGGGCTAAACAGCATCATTTTGCAACAACAGCATCATACATGGATCTGGTTCCATTGGTCAGGTGGTGCAAGCTCCCTTTAAAGGTCCTAACCTTATCAACCTGGAACTCAGGTAAAAAAAAATATGGTCATGTTTTAAAGCAGCTTTGGGGGAGATCGGTATTATACTGCAACTGTTTGCTTTGTTTGGTCACACACCAGGTGTACCCCTGTAAACTTTAAAAAACTTAACAAATATGCATCTTAAATGTGATAAAAATATTTATGTACTGGCCAGGGTTTAACTTGCTAAACTTTTAATAATGAATTGCAAGTAGGAGAACTGTGGCCTTCTCTTAGTTAGTGAGCTCCCTGATGATCACCTGTGAGCCTCTTATTGGCTATAGCACAGTATATAAGAAATTAAGCCAGTGAGCAGTTTCCCCATAAGACAGCGAGAAAGCAGGGGGACCCCATCTTATAATGGCATAGTAACATTTAAAATATGAAAGCTTTTTCCTGACTGATGAGTGGGTCACTTTGTGGTGGTCAGTTCATAATTCAGTCTAATGATGAGATCAAGAAGCCCTTGAGCATGTCAAAATAATGAAAAAAAACAAGTAAGAAAACTGAATTGATCTGAATAAATTGCAGGCTTTAAAGCAGCATTGGGAGGGGAACTGGTATTGTAACTTTGCTTTTGTTTGGTCACACACCATGTGCACCCCTGCAAACTTTTAAAAAAATAAGAAAGATGCATTACAAATGTGATAAAAATCATTATGTATTGGCCAGGTCTGAGTTTGCTAAACTTTTAATATTTAATGTCACACTTCTGACAAAGGCATGCACACCTCTGGAAGAATGGACCTACTTATCCAACCTAATGAAAGGAAAGTTTATGGACAAGCACTATGATTTGATAACGGGCATAGATGCTGGCTTGTCTGGTTGGGGGAGCAACACTCCAGAAGCAAGTAGCCCAGAGAAGGGGGAAGGTATCACAATCCAGGCTCCAGATTAATAGACTGGAGATGTGAGTAGTATTCCCATCCCTGCTACGCTTCACATCTGTAATTGGAGAAAAATGGTAGAAACAGAGCAACACTTACATGCATAACCAACCAAGGAAGCACTTATTTATTTTATTTATTTATTAGAGTCTATGATTACAATTATCTTTGAGCCAAGGCTCTTTTACAAAGGTTCCATGACAGGATGAGAACAAACAAGCAGGACATTAATTATTACAGGATAACAGGTTCCAGTTGTTTATCATCACATGAGTACATACAGATTGGGCAGTACTAGGGTATGCACAGGACAGGGATAACATTGATAACAAGAACTTGGTGAGACATGAGAAGAAGATGCTGCCAGAGGCAATTGTCAAAACACACAGGAAGTGCAAGTGGAAAGTGCAAGTAAGAGGAGGAGGAGGAGGAGGGGAAGGTGGGGGGAGAGTAGCGGCTGGATGAGAAGGGACAAGTTCCAAAAGGGAACAGCAGGTTATAGAAACAGTCACATGTGCTAGAGGCAGAGATGAATAGGCAGAGGTTAGATCTGAATGGGCCTAGCTTAGGTATGGAGGAGATGTCCCTGGGGAGACCATTTGGCCAGTTGGGAGCTTTGTAGGCAAATGGTCTTTGTCCCTTTGAGGTCCGGCATCTCTGAATATGCAGTAATTGAGATTCAGAACCCCTGGTGAGGCAGGGATTCTGTGCAGGTTGTAGCAGAGCTTGACCTCCAGGTGGGGCAAATCCCATTAATGATTTTTTAGCCATTTTTTAGCCATTATGCATGTCAGATACTTGATGCGGCTTGAGAGTTGAAGCCACCCAGTTTGGGTGTTTAGGTCACACATATGGGTGAGACTATGGGATCAAGTGTTGAGTCAGCAAGCTTTGTTCAAAACCATATATATGCACCTGAGGGCAGTGGTGGAAGTGGAACCGTAGATGATGAGGCCATAGTCAATAGCTGAGATCACCGAGCTCTGGACTGTGATCCTTAAGGTTTCCAGAGTTAGGCATTGCCTATGCCTGTAAAGCAGACCAATACATGTGTTAGCCACTTTGTCAACATTGTCAATGTGAGCCCCATACTGTAGACAAATGTCAAGAGTGATTTGAAGGTTTGCACTTGTTCTACGATTGCACCTAGGCAATTTGCAATAGTGAGGGGGTGGTCCCGGTGCTTGTTTTTTGAGCTGCAGAAGAGCACGGATTTTGTTTTTTTTATAGTCAAGGACAAGTTTGTGTTTACTGAACCAGTTTTCAACCCAGGAGAAGCCATGCTGTAGTTTGCTTTGCAGAAGATGGGGGTCCTTGTGGGTGGAGTAGATGACAGCGTCATCAGCATATAGGAGGAGTTGCTCATGACAGGATTGTGGAAGACCATTTAGGAAGATGCTGAAAAGAAGAGGCCCAAGAATTGACCCTTGTGTCCCTCCAGAGCACACTGGTCTGGCATCATAGAGAACATCAGCTATTTTCACTCTTTGTGAGTGATTTTCCAGGTAGCTCTTAAACCAGGATGTAGATTCAGAGGACAGTCCTGTATTTAGCAGCTGAGATAGTAGTAGATGATGATGGACGGTATCGAATGCCCTCATCAGGTCAATGAAGACCACCCCTGTAAGAAGGCTATTGTCCAAGAAACTATGGATTGCTCCAGTGAATTCAAGGAGGGCTGAGGTGTTACTGTTACCCTTTCTAAAGCCATGCTGTTGAGTGCACAGGACATTGTTCTTATCAAGGTATTCTGTAAGCTGGTCGATATTATCGCTCTATGGCCTTGGAGAGTAGGGGTACGATGGAGATGGGACGATTGTTCACCAGGAGGGCCCTGTCACCATTCTTGTGGACTGGTGTGACAGAGGCAGATTTCCATCTGTCGGAACTGGCCAAAAGAGAGGGAGAGGTTGAAGATTTTTGTTAACGGTAGGAGCACCTCATCGAGGGTGAGGGCAAGCAGCTTGAGGTCAAGGGAGTCCCCACTAGACCTGGACCTAGCAATAGCTTTACTGATGTAGTTGTGAGCTTCATACGGTTTGACTGATTTGAAGTAGAATGGAGGTCAGTTTGGAGAGAGGGTGGGATTTGAGGGGAGAGTTTTGGGGTCAGCTTCATTGAAATAGTCAGGTGGAAGAACAGAGCTGAGGTCAGTGAAAGTCGAGTTAAATGAATTTGCTGTGTTAGTCAGGTCCAGCATTGTAATACCAGCTATGACGAGCATAGTGGGTAAGGTTTTTGTTTGCTTTCCTATCATTGCTTTAATATTGTTCCAAAATGAATTCCCCTTGCCCCAGGTGTTTGTCAGGGCATCTTTACAGTAGGTACTTTTCTGCTGGTGGATTAATTTTGTGCAGTTATTACGAGCTTGTTTATAATTATGTATGACAATTTGCTTTCCAGTTTCCAGAGCCCGTACCCAGAGGTGGTCCCTGGATTTTAGTCATGCTAGTAGTTCGGAGGAGAGCCAGGGTTGCACAGGCCTTTGACTTTCCACTTTTTGAAAGGGGCATGAGAGTCACAGGCAGCATTAAAGGTTCTGATGAAGAAGTCAAGGGCAATGTTGACATCCAGAGCATGGAAGATAGGGGGCCAACCTTGCAGCCTTAGGCGGGATTTTAGGTGTTTCAACTGCCCACGTGGAAGGACTCTGCTGTTGATTAATTTGGGGGGTGGTCATGGTAAATTTATTCGTCCAGAAGCAGATTACAGGGGAATAGTCACTTAGAGTGTCAGGAAGGACAGAGACGTTTGAAATGCGGGATGGGTGACTGGTCAGTATCCAGTCCAGGAGAGTACATTTGCCTGTTTTGTAATTTTGCAAAGTGGGGTAGGCAACCAGTTGAGGAAAGTTTGCTGAGGAGAAGGCATCTTTGAATCCCCCTGATTCTGGAGCAAGTCAGTTGATACTAAAGTCGCCCATGAGGATTGTCTCAGAGCCTTGTGGTTGGGATCGGATGAGGACAAGGACTGAGTTGAGGCCTTTTCCTTGTTCTTTAGGGGGGATGTAAACTGCAGCAAATTGACAGAGCTTTACAGTGGGCCCAAGTAGAACTCTGACAGTGAGAATCTGGGAGGATGAGTCAGAGACAAGTGTTTTTAGAGGGTAGCCTTGGAGACAGTCTTTGAGATATAAGGCGTAGCCACCACCTCTTTTAGGGATTCATTCAAGCAGCACAGGCTTCTGTGGGAGACAATAAAAGTTTTAAATTGGGTACAACACAACCTGATGAACATCAAAGCCAATTATCTCACAGAAAAGCTAACCAGCCAAGTGGACTGGTTGAGTAGAAAAGCATCAACCTGGAGGAATGGAGGCTTTGTAGAGATTTATAAAATAGGTCAGGAGATTTCTTCATCTTGATTAGCTGAGAGGTACTTCTGAATGTGTCCTTATCAAGGCATATTATGCCAACCAGAACCTCTTCAGCCAGGCTGGATGGAGAACAACAAAGATCACTGACAATGTACCAGCCTCTGCCTTGTAGTGGCTGGGCTGGGCTGAGCTGAGCTGGACCCCGACACCCATCACCAGTACTCTAAAACACAGCTCAGGATCCCAGCATTACCATACTCAGTGCCAGTACATAAACCACTTTATAAAAAAGTTTGTGACCTCTGCTGCCATCCAGCAAAAAAAAAAAAAAGCCACTGAGGAAATCAGATTTAAATAAAAGATGCCAAGCATCCTCACACGTGCTGCCAAGAAGTGGCTTTCAAATTAAAGCCATCACCTGCTCATCCATCAGGTCTGTTAAACAAAGTATAAACAAAACTGAAAAAAAAATGCCCTAAATCAATTGTTTAAATTTTCTGTAAGCCTGTGTGAACTGTTGAATCCAGTCATTTAGCTCTCAGAGAAAAACACTGAGGTGGCTGTGCTCTCTGACAAATTCTTGGTGCTGCATCTCCACTCCCCACTGTGTTCCTTTGCTCCCTTCCATGCAGCTCTCTTCTGTCCTCCGCTGTGTTCTTCAGACCTTAGCTTCTCTCGACCATGACCAAAACCGTTAGCTATATGCGTGTGACTCCTAGCAAAGTGAAAAATCCCCATCCTGCAACAGTAAAATGGTGCAGAAGATACTATCAAGCCCAAGAAACTTCTCTGTATGGGGGCTATTACAGTACATGCACACTCAGTCACTGGCTGCAACTGAAACACAAAGCCTCAGTATAAGTAAAATAAACTAAATTTAACCAAAAAAAAGTGTTTTGTGTGTTGGGGGAGTGACACACTTAGGAGGAAACAGACATCAACACCCTTTAGTGGCTGGATGTTACATATGGTCTACAACTCTGCTCCGCATATGGACTATTTTTCTTATTTTGTATCTTTAACAAATTTTAGCACACTTTCTTTAAATAACTTTTTTTCTGGGGTGGGTGACCCATTTTATAAGTGGAATAAAATATTCTGAGATGTGGTTTATAGGCTGATAAAAGCACTTTTCAGGTGCTAAAGGCACTCGGTGCAAGCACCTTGTGCCCCATTATGCAACCTGAGGCATGCTCTTATCAGCCCATAAACCACACCACATTGTGTCTTATTCTTGCATATTCCAGCAACTGCAAAACAGATGGGACCCATTGCAGGCAGATCTGGTTTCACAGGGCTGGTTCTATCACACCAAGCCCCAGGTCCTTTAGCTTTTAGCCTGGCTTCTGTGAGGAAGAGACTGTTGTGGCAGAAGTATGATTCAAACATGGTCATCATAAATCCAGATGAGGTATTACCCATAGAACCTGCAACAGCAATGAAACATCTTTGCAAGATAGTGTCCTGTCAATCATCTGGTGAAAATATCGAACACAATCCTGCACAGCCTAATAATTCTGGTGCAGGGGTTCAATTAAGAATTTTAAAAGGCCTCCCCTAAATTCCACCTAGTTGCTCTCAGAACAACCTCAGGGAAGACTGACTTCCATCTCCATAGGGTTTACCCTGATGTACTAAGATTTCTCTGGACTGTACAGAATTCATGGCATAGACAGAAGACATCAGTCCCTACTTGGGCTGTTAAGATGGTCTTCAATGACTTAATGAAATAGCCATTTGAAGTACTGGAAATGATAGGCCTAAAATGGCTAACCCATTATGGTGGCCCATTTCACAGCACTGTGCTAACCTGCAGTACACCTTTCATGTCTATCCACCAGAATAGGTCACTATAAAGATGATGCCAGCATTTATACTTTAAGTTTCATCCTCATTCCATGCACTCAGTCACTGCACCTTCTATTTTATTTGTCCAGTCCTTCAAATGAGGTCAAAGCTATGTGGCACACAATGGAAACTTGTACAACCATCTCCTGCTATGTACACTGGATGAGTCATTTTGAAAAATGGACTGACTCTGGTAATCAAATGTCCCAGAATAGGCAGAAAAGAGACCAAATTCACCATTTCCCATTGGATAAAGGCAACGCACTGTCCCACTCAGAATCAAAGCACATTCTCTTAGGGAGATTGCTATGTCATGGGTGGAAAGGAATTCCACATCAGTGGATGAAATATGTGCAAAGGCAACCTGGTCACACATGTACACTTTTACACAATATTATTTAACTGAATTTATTAAGCTCCAGTTTGACTGCTTTGGTACAAATTTATTTATTTATTTATTTAATCATGCTATTTATTATTATAAAATCTGATGACTCAGCTAAGCACACTGAGCCAGGGCTTATTTCCAAGTTCAATCTGGGGAAGAGGAAAGAACACAGACATAACAAAGTGACAACAGTAAGGTGTGTGATCATGTAGGCCCTGACATTCAGAAATGCACCTAGCAATGGTGCATGTAGTGGCACAGGGCAACTGAGTTGCACTGGTGCAACTCAGGGATATACTGTAGAAGATATTAATTTTGTGGACCAAAATGTTCACAATGTCAGGTGTGCATCGCGATTCACGGGTCATAAATTCAACGCACCTGGTACTTAACTGGTATTCAGTTAACTGGCACATTAAGGATTCACTGAAGCTGGCATTCTGAATGCCCACTCTAACTGAACTTAGTAAGGATTTGCTTTGCTTACTTCTACTTCTTAGGTGTGGTAGTTCTCCATTCTCTTCCTCTGTAATTTGTAGCTTGCCATTATGTTTACAGGACGAGTTGATTGATGTGGTGACATCAGTCGCCAACCCAACAAACGTGGTTGATTCAAAAGCAGAAGGAGTGATCAAGTAAAGTTAATGGATTCTGCTCACATTTCAAATTTCTGTTAAACAATAAATGTTACAGTACTGTAGTTTATAACATCAATACAACCCAAATCTCTGTCTCGTCTTTTAATCACACATGAAGTGTGATGCTGTTTCACTGCTGACTGGCGATCCGGTGATCCAGCAAGTCAGTGCTGATGCAGTCCCATAATTTTCACTGAGACATAAATTTTGCTCAAGTTTTGAATTAGTGAATATAGTGAAAATTTTGTGCCAGTGAAATATATGCCCTCTACAGTATTCGAAGGAGATGAGCCCTGGTGCATCTCCTCTGAATATAGCAGGTAATGCGCACTGCACAAATAGGATGCACGGGTGCATCCCTCCCAGACAGGGCTGAATGCCAAGAAAAGGGAACTGCACCAGTGCAACAGAGTTACACTGTGCATAAATTCCTGATATTCAGCCAGCAGTATGCAAATGGGACATAATATATGCAAGGTACAAATAGGGCCATTTGCATGTCAGTATGGCCCCATTTGCATTAGTCGAGCAGGACTGGCCAATGAAATGCACATGGCACCCTGCACAGCATGTGGAGCTGCCAGAGGGGGTCTAGTGGCATCCCTGTCCCCATAGCCATGATCATCGATATACAGTATAACATTTTACATAATCCCTGGTGGTCCAGTGGTACCCCTCTCCTTACCCGTAGCCATGATCACCGATAAATAACCATTTAAATATTCCATGGTAGTCTAATGATGTCCCACCTCCTCGATGCTCCGATCACTGAAATTTAATAACATCTCCAGCCCTGGTAGCTAGTGGTATCACCACCACCCATAACCCCAATTGCCATTAAACCCTATAAATAACATCTTTAGTGGTCTGTGGCATTTCTCACTCATTAGGGATTCTGCCCACCCAGCCCCTCCCCGGTCATTGGTGGGCAGAAGCAAACCCACCTAAATACCACCACTGCTGCCCACTGAATGACAGTTTACAGTGTAGGTTGTAAGCCCATTAGTGCACGCTGTGGACCAATGGGCTTGGAGTGCACATTGTACTAGTCATTCACAAATATGTGAATTCATTCACATATTTGTGAATGAGTAGTACAGTATACACTACAAGCCCATGGGTCCACAGTGTGGACCCATAGGCTTACAGCTTGGTACTGTAGGCTGTCATTCACTGAGCAGCCATGGTGGTATACGGACGGTTTCTGCTCCCCACTGACGGGGAGCTGGGTGGGCAGGGGATCCTGTGTGGGTTGGAGGTGCCACTGGACCACCAGGAATGTTATTCGTAGGGTTTACAGGTGATTGCTGTAATGGGCGGTGGGGGCACCGCAGAATACCAGGGCTGGGGATATTACATTTCAGTGATCAGAGCATTGGGAGGGGTGGTAGTACCACTAGACTACCAGGACTGAAGATGTTATTAAATGTTGGTGATTGGAGCATTGGGAGGTGGGGTGCCACTAGACTACCAGGGAATATTTAAATTCTATTTATCAGCAATCACAGCTACAGGGAGGTACCACTGGACCACCAGGGAATTATTTGGGTGCTAGTGGATGGGGTTCTGGGTGGAGTCACCCACGGCTGGTGGCTGCTGTTTTGCACCTGCATTACAGTAGCCGCCTGTGGTGGCTACCATTTGAGCCTTCTTTTTCAGGCTCAACTTTATGCTCAGATATGCATTGCATCTCGGGGTTGTGTCAACATATTCACCGCACATCCCAGGCTGAATATCAGAATGTGCCACATATGCATGGGCATGCCCCCTGGAGATGCGCCACATACATTATCTTTGTGCCCCAGCACATCGGGACTTGCGCTGCACAAGTCCCTGTTTTGAATATTGCAGTGGGGCACATTTCTGGGGTAGTGCTGGTGCAACTCAGTTGTGCCAGGTGCAACCCTTTTGAATATCTGGGTCACACTGTACAATAAAATCACTGTACAAATAATGACTTATAGAGAAAGACATAAACAATGTAAATAATGTGCATGTACATCATTTCTGGGATAGTCAGGCCAAGAGCTGAGGAAGTGTGCCACCAATGTATGGCAAGGCATTTATAAAAAAACAGTCAGATGTAAAATTCAGACTGCAGATTACACTGAATTGTAAGCTATGAAACTGAGTAGGCAAAAAATGGTAAAGCAGATAAAGTTGCAAAGGGAATGGATAAGACATGGCTAGTTGTTAAGGGGAGAGAATAAAACAACCATTTAAACAACCGTCACAAAAAAATTACTCTTTTTATCTTTTATTTAAACATATAGAGCTCAATTTTAAAAGACCCCTTACAGCAACACAAGTTGCATTGCTTTAGGGCTATGGCAAGCTCCAGGTACTGTATGTCAGGGACCCTATGCCCAAACTAATAAAAGGCACTAAAGTCCGAGGAGATGCTGCAGCTGCAGGCTTGCACCAAACGTTTAGTGCACCTGTAGGAATTGCTGCAGGGATCCAGTCCCCCTGCTCACACAACACTTGAGGGGCCGCAAGGGTTGGGAGAGAATGTGCAAGCCAGGAGGGGCTGGGGGAAGAAGGAGCATGGAGAGTGCCTAGGGTGCATCAGGGAGACAGCGGCAATGGCAGGGTTGTGATGTTTCACCCAGCAGGGGTACCATTTGCTTAGCCAGAGAGCCGCTCAGATGGAACCAATTCATGGGGGTTGGCAGGCACGGACAGTGACATGGCCCCAGGTGGGTACAGCCCTGGTATCTGCTCCAAGGTACAACAACTGACAACCCTGTAGGTGAGAGGCAGCCTGCCACAATGCCAGAGTGTTGGTACTAGGAGACTGTTGCAGTGCATGGAGAACATTCCACTCCACCACTGGCAGCCTCAACTTGCAGCTACAGCTTCCTGCCTACAGGGTTGTGAGTTATTGCACCTATGGAGCAGGTGGCAGGGCTGTACCCACCTGGGACCATGTAACTGTCCAGGCATACCAATCCCCAATGAAGTGGTCCCATATGAGTGGCTGTGTGGCTATGCAAATGGCATCCCACTGGGTGTCACATCACTCCCTATCATTGCTGCTGTCTCCCTGAGGTTCCTAATAATAATAATAAGCTTTATTTATAAAGCGTCTTTCAGGTATCAAGGTGCTGAACAATAAATAAGCAGATAAAACAATAAAATACACAGTAATCAGATAACAAAACAAATAAGAATAATAGTCAGTTTGGGTATGCAAACCTGCACTCTTTCTGCCCCAGGCCCCCTACTTTCAGGTCCCCCCAGTCACCATAGTATCTGGAAGTGGTGCATGTCCCTTAGGCCACATCCTGGCTGGTCTAACGTAAGCCTCCTGTTGCATCCATGGTGGGGCTTCCAAAATTACAAATAAGGGGATGGTAGCCAGCCAAGTGGCATGGAGGGCTGAGGTATCATAGCTTACCTCCTGCCACAATGGCGACCCATATTCACTGTGTGAGCAGGTTGTCAGGGTTGGCCAGGGAGGGAGCTGATTGAGCATCCAGGGGACCACTCTCCTCTCCTCTCCTGGGGATGATGGGGAACAGAGACTGGCACCTTTCTGACACCTAGCAGAGGCTGGGTGTTGGTACACCATGTTCTGTACTGTGGGGCTCAGAGGGGGAGCAGCTGACCAGCGTGTTGCATGCAGAAGTGTGTGCAGCTCAGCCATTGTTGACACAGCATGCTCCCCTCCACATAAAAAAATGGAAACACTGGTCCTGGTCAAGCTGGATGAAGGCCATCCTCCACAGGCACCACCCATGGGAAGGCACCACCTGAACCAGATCCATTCCTGGTGGGTAGGGAGGGGGGCCTCCCCACCACCCTGCCATGGAGGGCAAACCATGGGAGAAGATGGGAGGTAAGCCTGATGGTTGGGGAATGGGGCTGGGTGAATGGCAGGAATGTGGGCCAACTGGGGTAGGGGAGGAAAAATGTATAATTAAAAAATAAGATGATGATGCAGCCTCGCCATTGTGCAAGCCCCCTTGCAACCTGGCACAAGGGCACTTCTGTCATAAAGGTGGCTCAGGGTGGCTTTGGCACAAGGCATCCCAATTTCAATGCAGCCTCCACTTGAAAATTGGGATTGCTGCAAAATTTGATGCAAGGTGCCACTTGCATCATATTCATTTGGCACAGGTACCTTGCGTCAGACATATCCTTTTTAGAACTGGGCCCATAGTTTTTAAAAGAAGATACTTATGATGGCCTAACAAACAGCCATTCAAAAGTACACTGGTTGGTGGATCCTTTTTCCATGTTCTTGACCTAAGCCTAGAATCTTCTCCCAGGCCAGCAGGAGGACGACAGAACAAAATCTCTTGTTATCTTCCTCTCAGTGACTGTGAAACTCAGCCTTAAGATTGTCTCCTGATGTCACATGATAGAGCCACTAGGCCACAATTTTGCAGGCTTGATTGCTCTACAATTTCATGTGACAATCCTACTTGGGAGAGGCTGTAAAAATTTCCATGGCCCTTCAAAACGTTTTAGGGCACATGGGCTTTCTAATGCTGTTCATAAGGTAGATTTGGATTAAAGTATATTTTAACATCAGACTTGCCAAATGTCAATTAAGATCTGAGTCAAAATGAAGAATCTGCTCTCCTTTTTTAAGACAGTCTCCTCTTATTGTACTTTGAATAGCTGATTTTACGATTGTTTAAACAAAAAAAGGTATTTTATTATTATGGCTAATATTCCTTCCTTAGATTGTATTTAAAGAGTTTCTGCTGTCAATATGACCTTTTTATCAGCTGTGTGTTTTTGTCTGGAATGTATACATTAAAGAAATAATATCTACTCAGACCTTATTGCATATGACTTTCCATACAGCCACAAAAGCTGTTGTATTACAGTTCAAAGGATAGAAAAGTTGTTCTAGTATACAGTGAAGCCGACCAGGATGAAGCACAGCTCTGCAGAATTCTGCAGTAGAGTTACTACAGCAAACAATACTGTTTCAATGGGAGTTAATCCCTTTGGTCATGCAGCAAACCTGCGATACTTTGTTTCATCCTGGTGGACTTCACCGTAGAAGCTATGTCACTACTGTACCACAAAGACTTTTGCATTCTGCATGGAGTGCTGCCATTCTTCTCCTTTGCTCTCTTACATTGGTCAACACTTATGTAGTAAAACAAAAGATGAAGTCAACACAGATTTAACCAGGATTTCGGTACATATTTTTTGAAGCCTGCTACTTGCAAAAAAATTAATAAATAGTACGTGCTGTGATAGTAAAAACAAACTAAGGCTGCATAAGCATGTGGGGGTGGGCACAGCAGTCACAGCAGGACAGTGAGCATCGGGGAGAGTAACCAGATAATTTAAAAGCAGCCAGTCAAAACACATGCTTCATCTCTCCCTTATTTTTGAATATCATCTGACTAGGTACTGTAAAAATTAATGGCTAGGCAATTGTGCACAGACCGATCTGTGTTTCCATTTGGGGAGTTGATGACTTCTTCAGCATAAGTCTCCAGGTCAATGATGTCCTCATCCCCCTCAATGGAAACACAGCCTTGTTGTGCACAGTTCCCAGTCCATTATTCTATATGTTTAAAAAATCGCAATGTAATTTTGAAGTTGGAATGCAAATTCATTAAGCAAGTGATTGTAGGTTCATATCAACCCAAATTCACTGCTTGACTGTGTGACCAAGAGCAAGTAATGTTAACGCACACTGCATCTCTCTCCACAACTGTAACACTGGGGAAAAGCATGACCCCACTGAAAATTAGATGCCACTTCCCTAAAAAAGTGTTGAACTGCCTATAGATGTAACAGAGTGCCACTCATATAGTGCCCAACTGTTGCTATTTACCCACCCAGTGGCTATCTGAAATTATTACTTAAGACCTCAAGTTAATAAGGAAGTGGAGTGCTGAAAAAAAGGAGAAGTGTAATGGAAGTTTTCTCACCTGGTGAAGGTGATTCTATCAGAATTTCCCTTACAGTACTGCTGAGCTCTCCATGGAGAGATTATGAGCTAGATCACATGCACTACAAAGGAAATAGAAATAAAAACAATAGTTAGAAATAGTTGATGTATATAAAAGTTTAATTAGTAAACATACAATTAAGCAAATTCTGGTCCTCAGAGAGTCATTCTTGAGTATACTGTGGTATTTTAGTACAACTTGTGACAGCTAATTAGATTCACAAATATATGACACAATAGTAGAGCAGAATGGGAAGAATCAAACTGAGGAGACAGCGGATGATGGGGAGAGGAGATAGGATCAGATTTTAAGTTTGGAAATCATGTGTGCATGTCTAGCTTATCAAGTGGAAACAATCAGGTAGTAAGGAGTGAATTGCTGTCAAAGGGCTGCTGATACAATCCCCTTATCCCAGTGAGTACACTTATATTATGTCCTCTGAAAACTGATTTTGCACCCTGCAATCTCACAGGGTTGCAAAACTAAAGAAACAAAAATAATTAATAAATGTGCAACATACAGTATGTACTGTACATTTTTCTAGTTAAGGAGGCTTTATACATATATGTAATATTGTACATATGTTAAGCCCTGTAACAGGGCTATATTTTTTTTAGTTCATATTTCAAATGTGTGTGTATTTATGCAGAAAGATCTGAACAGTTGGTGCTGCGTTTGCACATTGTAAATAAAAGCCCTACCTCATTTGGATCTGGATGTGTAGAAAACTACAAGGATTCTTGAAGATGCAAATACCTAGGAATCAGAAAAGGTCCCAGATAATACTGAATTCTCTGAGGTTGTAAGGAACAGATCTAGCTAGCGCCTGGAAGCCATTAATTAATCAAATAACTGCTGTGCAGTGTAAGATAAATGGGACCTTATGGCACTATGAATAATTTATGGTACTTTGTTAAAAATTACCAAGAATGTAAAATTGATTAATGAGCATATGCTACTCTTATTGTGTTTAAGACAGGAGTTTAAAGCAACAAAAAATTAAAAAAAGACCACACCAATGAACAGTGATGCATACTATCAGGGCTTAATATGTTGGAGTCATATAAATTATAGTTCATCAACACAGAAAAAAACCTTACGATGGAATAAAAATGATGCTTGCTTTAATGTTCAAAGTCTTACATCAATACAATCTTCATTAATACTTTTATATATGTGTATACATAGTATTTTATATACTGTATATATATATATATATATATATATATATATATATATATTCCTGTAATATGTGTATATATATGTGTGATGATTATCATTGCAAACTTTCATTAATGCATCTCATTAGGGTTAAAGCAACAGTGATTAGTTTGATTCCAACACCCCACGCCCAACCTGCAGGCAGCAACAGGAAAAAATATTATGGTTTGACCATTCCAGCATCTTCAGAAATCAGGCATGAAGTATCCCTTGGGGTCATCAGCCCTAAAGCTCACCCCATTGCATCAGTAAATAAGCTGAGATGTATAGAGATATGAGGATGGGGTGAGCATTAGGGTTGACAACCCCAAGGCACACCCCACACCTGATTTGCAAAGATGGGAGAGGTCAAACCATAATGTTTTTCTTTTGCTACCTACAGGGCGGGGGTGGGGTGTTAGGGTTGGAAACCCTAATGCCACATTTCCCTACTTGTGTTTCTTTAACTCTAACTACTGCATTAATGAAGTTTTTTGCAATGAATTTGCTTACTTTTTGAGATAGTATAATTCTTTCCTAATTTTCTTGTGGAGAACAGGGCCCCCTGGGCCCTTTGATTCCATACCTCTATAGATGCATTACTGTGTAATTATCTAATTATCCCCAGTTATATATTAACACATTATTTTGTAACAATCTAATTATTCCAGATATAATCTACAGTCAGTTATTGTCTAACAAAATTATTTCAGTTACATATTTGCACATTATCTCTCAGCATCCAGTTAGTTCAGTAACATATCTACAAAGTATTTTCCCTGTATCCTTTTATACTAGTTAAGTATCTACATGTTAAATATAAGAAGGAACTATACTTTTAAACATATTAGCTAATGTCTCCATTCAGAAACAGAATTGCAGAAATATCTGGCTATCTCATAAGTTACATTACTCAACACTTCCACAAGCTTATCATCCTTTAAACTGGACTGACTAACTTTTCAACAGCTGACAGACTGCCAATACAGTAAATGTTCCAAAATTAAAGCCAGACGGCAATCCTATTGGCTGGAACTCATGACAAGACATAACCATATGCCATCAAAAGGTATTTTCAGCATGTTAATTCTAATTGACAGTAATGTTTCAAGATTAAAGTCAAATCAGAAGAAATCACATTATACTACCAGCAACTGTAGCACTCTTATGTGAACATAAATGGTATGTTAACCTCTAAAGTGTTACGTTTTCTAAAAGAAAAGTCAGATTTCACTTCCTTGTGTGTGAAATGCAATTGTGATACATTCCATTTCTTTGCCACTAAGTGAGCAAGATGAGATTGAAGATCAATACCGAGAATGCTCACAGTATACTAGAACTGCAAAGTTATCTTCTTTCAGGTCCAGTCATTTATATAATCGAGTTTTAATGCCTCTCAGAACTCAGAAGAAATGCAAACGTTTAGCCTTACATTAATGGCACCAGTGTGGAGTAAACAAAAGTATGCAACATACAATAGTTGGGAAAAATACCTCACAGTATCCATGTGGCTCAGTGTAGCATGCTATAGAAAAGATTCTCATGTTTGTCCATTGCCAGTTGCTGCAGGTTTGTCTGATCAGGTTTGATGAGTTTTGTGAGGATTACACTTTGGTCAAGCGTGGACAATATATGGCTGACAAAGTGTGGTACTCTGTTAAGGACACCAGCAATCTTATTATTAACCTCCGCTATGTTGGTGGCCCCTAATTTTCTGTGCCTCTGTTTTTGTCCTATTTTAAGGACCCAGAGTCACTTGTTATGTTATTCAGTACATACAACACGTTGACCAATGCCACCCAGGAGTATCACAATCATCCTAACCTGCATGGCATGCCCTATGGGTCAAAACAGTATCCAGTGATATGGGCGAAGCAAATTGAGTGACTCAATTTGAGCACTCTAGGAAATAGCGACTATTACAGAACAGCGAGGGGTTATGAGTAGCGAGTGTAGAGTCAATAAATAGCAAGGCAGAGCCTGATAAATTAGGGTATATGGATTTATTCAGACAGCCAGCTCTGAGCTGGCCACCTGGTATGGTGGTTATGGTCACCACCTGTGAAGCTGACAGAACTAGTTTCGGACTGAATGTAGGTTGTTTTTTCTTTATTGTTCTACATGTTTCATTTTTTAATGACCTCCCTGTTCCCCTGTTCTCTCCACCCACTGGTTGTTGCTCCCCAGTGTTCTCCCTCTGTAGATTTCAATCCCCATTGAGCATCCCTCCCCTGTGTTTTCATCAGTCCCCAGTGTCCACCCCTGGAGTTGATTATTTTGATATGGGGGTGGTGACTCACCCTCACAGAGGTGTGTGGGAGACATAGACCTCACATAAACAGTAAATTTAGATAACTCCCCATACAGAAAGTACGGTGCCATCGCTGTTGCTACTGGTCGGTGTAGTGCTGATCGCCAATTTTATTTTTGGCGATTTGTACTTGTTGTATTTTCAGTTGCTTTTTAATCTTTGCTATTAACACATGGAACCAGTCAAAACAAGGCATTTACCTGCTCACCAGACATATAAACTCCAAGGTAGCAGAAGAGTTTGCCTTTGTTATGCAGTCACTGAACAGGGCGACTGTCATAGGAGTGATTACCTCTGGCACACTGCTGCATTTCAGGTTGTTCTAGTTACAGTAGATGACAATAATTTGATTATCACTGTCCCAGGTATCAATTTCATAGAAAATAACAGAGAATATTGGTTAGGTGGTAGGGTACTCCCAGGTTCTATTGCTCTAGTGGACGAGACTTTGGAGAGGGCTAAAGAAATTAAATCATTCCACTCAGAAGTGTTTCACTTGGTAGAAGGCCCTGGGAACCTTTTAGAAGTTCACAATGCGGTCCCAAATGTTGTTAGCAAGGTAAACATGAAGCTTAAACCCAAATGAAGAGAAGGTGCATACCATTCTGTATTGGATTACGAGTCTTTGGCTTCTCAACTTCAGACTTGCAAAAGACTTTCAGAGACTACCATTTTCATGTGTTCTACACTTATATAGAACCAGAGCTATTGGAAGACCAGGCTTCTAAAATCCCATCTGCTAAACAACTCCAGTTATATAATAGAGGCTGCTTTTAAAATCAAAGTCCTGCCTGGCAGCTTGAGTTACCTCTGCTTTGATTTGATACAGATGCAGACATCATAAATGCAATTGCTCCCAAATTTGTAAGTCTGGTATGGAACAAGATAGCTGACACAGATGCCTTGATCATGGACCTGACGTATAACACAGGTGGTTATTCTAATGCCATTCCAATACTCTGCTGCTATTTCTTTGATGTAGATCCTGGGCATCATCTTTATACAATTTTTGACTGCTCCACTTCCAGGAGAATGCAGCAAGAGACAGCCAGTCTCACACCAGGAAATGGCCCCTGCTAGATAAATGAGGTGAGTGAGTGAGTGGATCCAGGTGGGGAGCATACCCCTTATCAAAACCCCGTGAGATGCCAGGGAGATACACCTGGCTGGATTACCTCACTTTAGAGCACAGTAAATCCAAACTCCTTGTTATTTATTCATATCTTCGGGATTAAGAGGCAGATTGGCTGGTCCCTGTGACTGTAGGAAGTTTGGGGGGGTGCATTTCCAGATCCCAGCATCATATAACAACATTATCCCAATGGTGATTTATCATATGAACATATAAATGTGCCAGCAGAAACAGACCACTTGGTCTATCCAAGTCTGCTCGAGTGTGCAGCCAACACCCCTAGTTTGTAGCTGTCCCACCCTTCCCCTTTCTCATCCCACTGTCACCCCCACTTCCCCTACCCTCACTCTCCCTTGTTCCCTGTCTCATGCCCTTTTGAAGCTGTTCACAGATTTACATGATACCACCCATTCTGGTAGGGAGTTCCATTTTGCTACCACCCTCTCTGTGAAATAGTGTCTCCTCATTTCCTTCCTAAATCTTCACCCTCTATTCTTAGCCCTTGCTCCCTGATGTCCTCCCCTCCTTAACTTAAAGAGCCCATTTGCCCCATTCTTATCAATTCCCCTCAGATACTTAAATGTCTCTATCATGCCCCCTCCGTCCTTTCTATGCTCCAGGGTGTACATATTCACGTCTTCCAAACTGCTGTCATAGCCTCGTCCCTCTATTCCACATATCATCTTTATTGCCCTCCTCTGCACCCCCTCCAGTAGCCTGATATCACGCTTTAGGTATGGCCTCCAAAACTGCACATAATACTCTGAGTACGGCCTTACCAGTGACCTGTAGAGGGGCAAGATCATCTTTCTTCACCTGGATGAAAACCCCTCACTATGCACCCAAGCATTTTGTTCACTTTTGCAGCCACTCTTCTGCATTGGGCAGTGTTGTTCATGGTCCCTGTTATCAATACCCCTAGGTCCTTCTCTTCCTCAGTGATCCCCAGCTGACCCCCCCCCCAGCCAGTATTCTCTCTTTGGGTTCTTCACCCCAAATTGCATAACCTTACACTTCTTGGCATTGAACCCCAGCTGCCACTCCTCTGACTGCTCCACTGACTTGCATAGGTCCCCTTGCAGCTGCTGCCATCCTCCTCTCCATCCACCACTGCTCTGATTTTGGTGTCGTCAGTGAACAGACTTTCCTTGCTCACCACCCCATGTGCAATGTCTGATCTGAAGAGCCCAAACAATACTGGCCCCAACACAGAGCCCTGTGGCACCCCACTCATCACGGCCTTGGAGTTGAGAGCTCCCCTCTCACCACCACCCATTGCAGCTTCCCACTCAGCCACCTTGTAATCCGGTTTATCATATTTGCCTCTACCCCTACACCAGTTAGCTTCCCCTCGAGCCACCCATGAGGCACTGAATTGAAGGTCTTGCTGAAGTCCAAGTAGAAAACATCTACCGCATGACTCTTATCCAGCTCACCTATCACCCAATCATAATATTGTATGAGGTTGTTTTGACAAGACTTCCCTGAAACAAACCCATGATGCCTCACATCCCGGAGGTCATTGCCCTCCAGGTATGACACCAGTCTTTCCTTTAGTACCGTTTCCATGAGTTTGCACACTATGGAGGTGAGACTTACTGGATGATAATTACCCGGTTCATCCCTTGGCCTGCTCTTGTGTAATGGTAGTACATTTGCCATCTTCCAGTCCAGCGACACACATACCGACTCCAGTGAGGTGCTGTACAGATCTGCCAGTGGCTCTGCCAACACCCCCACCATCTGTCTCAGCACCCTGTGGTGGATACCATCCAGCCCTGGTGCCTAGTCTATCTTCAGTGCCCTCAGTCCCTCTAGAACTCTATTTGCCTCAGTTCTTCCATCTGTCACCTCCTCCCCCCCTTGACCCCACCCTCCCAGCCATGCTAGTAGTGGTCAGTGCTTCTGCCTGATCCTCCCCTTCCGGTCCACTCCCACCTCTTTTTATCCTCACTATTGTCTCCTTGCACTTCCTTTTCTCCCTGAAGTGTCTGAAAAAGTCTTTCTCCCCCTCATTAATTCCTTGTGCTAATCTCAGCTCCCTCTGGGCCTTGGCTTCTCTCACTTTTCTGGTCACATTCCTGGACCATCTTGCATATTCCTCCCTGTTCACTTCCTTCCCCGTCCTCCTAAACCTCTGGTGCACCACTCATTTTGCCCTCACCACCTCTACAACCCGCTGTTCAACCAGAATGGTTTTCTTGCTCTGCTCCTCTTACTCTGTGCCTTGGTACAGGCCTTTGTTGCCTCTGTAATCCCCCATTTAATAATATTCCATTTCTGCTCCATGTCTATCTCCTGCCTTATGCCCTCCAGTTTCCCTGTCAGTATATTCTGCATCTTCCCAAAGTCCACCCCCCTGAAGTTTACCACTCGAGTAACTGATTTCTCTGGCCCCAGGAACATCATGATATTAAACCACACCATTTGGTGATCACTGATGGCTAGTGGGTCCTCTACCTTTATTTCCCTTACTGCCTCCCCATTTGACAATACCAGATTTAAAGTATTCTTTAGTCTAGTAGGTACAGTAACCAACTGTGTCAGGAGACCCTCCTGTATTGCGTCCAGGAGCACTTCCTCCTTAGCACTGGAGGTGACCGGAATGCTCCAGTCAACCCCTGGTAAGTTGAAATCCCCCATGATGACCACCTTTCCTTTTCTATGTAGCTTTTTGATTTGTTCAGCTAACTCTCTGTCAAGCTCCTCAGACTGGGACAGTGGCCTGTATACCACCCCAAACCTCAATTTCCTACCCCTTGAGTCTAGGAGCTGCAGCCAGATTGCCTCTGTTTTCCTTTCTTCTTCCTCATCCCTTGTGCATTTGATCCCATCCCTCACATAGACTGCCACCCCACCCCACCCTCCTTTCGGTCCTTCCTGTATAATTTGTATCCTGGGATTGCCAGATCCCAGTCCTGATGCTCAGTAGCCCATGTTTCTGGGACAGCTGCAATATCCACCCTCCACAATGCTAAGAGTGCCTGTAGCTCAGCAGATTTGTTTCTTAGGCTTCTTGCATTTAATGAGACCACCCTCCATAATGCTTCCTTCCCTTCACTAGCCTCCATCTCCTCCCTTCTACTCCTTCCTTTCTTGGCCACCCTGAGTCCTTCCCTGCTAGCCTGGGGGCAGGCTGTGACTCCACTCTATTGGATCCCTGCCTACCTGTTGTTCACTTGCCACCCCCCCATCTAGTTTAAATACACCCTTGTCGCAATATACCTCCCCAGTCTTTGCTTTAATACCTCCTTCTTCTACACACTCAGGTGCAGCCTATCCCTTGCAAACAGATTGTTATTATCCCAGGTACTGCCCCAGCCACCCACAACCCCGTACCTCTTAGTTCAACACCATTCTACTAACCATCTGTTTAACTCTCTAATCCTCACCTTTCTCACTGTGCTTGCTCAAGGTACTGGGAGCACTTTGGAGAAGGCCACAGACTCCCCAGTCTCCTGGCACAACCTTCCCACTTTCTCAATCCTCTCGCTTGTTATCTCCAACATTTCCCCCACTAGGTCATTTGTCCCCACTTGTACCACAATGTGTGGTTTCCTCCTACGCCTCTTTACGCACCTTAGGATTGCCTGTCCTGCTATGTCTGCTTTTAATCATGGTATGGACTCCACCCATATTTGACTGTGCCTCTCCCTTGCTGCCCCATCTGATCCCTTGGTGGAGTCCCCAACTCCAGTACACCCCCCTCCTCTTTCCTTGCGCCATTGCCACACCCCACCCAAGTTCTCATTTGTGGAGCCACTCAAGACTGTGTTTTTACCATGTGCCCCAGTGTCTTCCCCCCATCCCTCCCAATTAAGGCCCCTCCTCCTGTTTGACTGCCAACCTCCCTCTCCCTCCTCACCTCTCCAAGTATTATCCCTCCCCATCACACCATGCTCAATCTCTCCACTAGTAATTCCCCTAACTCCCTCTTCTTTGTGAGTGCTATCCCTTGTGCAATCACCTTCTGCATCCTCTTTCCCATGTGTTGCTAGTAAAGTAAACCTGTTCCCTATCCCCTTTGCCTTACTATGTACTTTCTCCACCATCCTGTTTACTGCTGCTCCTCTTTTTTCTATGTCCAACTAGAGTCCACCCTTCATCAGCTGGGTTCCTGTCTGGTTTGCCCTCCCCCTCCCTTGATCCACTGTTCCTTCTCTGTGGTGCCCCACAAAACTCTCAGATATCAGCCCTCCTACCGATTCGATCTTTCCCTCATCTCTGAACCTCTCCTGCTCCCTGCCAAGCCACTGAACCTCTTCCTCAAGCCTCCTTATCCTTTCCTTGAGTGTGCCAATGTTAGCCCTGTTGATCCAGTCTGTAAGGAGGGTGGGAAATCAATGTTTCAGTGAACTTACCCATGGATTTAATTTCATACATCAACTGTTGATCACTTAGCTGTCGACTAATGTGCTCAATGGGCCAGGTCTCTATAATGTTGATCACAACCCCATGGCTGAAGAATGTTGTCTTAAAATGATGAGGGGAATTTGACTGATACAAGGGAAGCAGATGTCAGCTAGTCCTTTATGGACTGGATCTAATATTTGAATTGACTGCCAGTGCATAAACCTCTTTTATCACACCCGTGCATTGCTCCCACATCTCAACAGTATTCAAAAGTGCCAACTCAAACTGGATCCATCCCATCACTGCAAGTTTAATGCTTTAAGGTTTTGCCCTGTTGGCCAAGTCAGTTCCAGGGGAGTGAGATCACCTGAGGCTTAAATCTTTATTCAATAAATGTGGACTCTTCTACTTTATTTGGGCCAGCATTATACTTGACAATGTTTCTCCATTTTTCCATTTTATATAAAACTGCATAGTTGTGGGTGGTTGTTTTACAGGGATACGTGAGGACTCAACTGCTTCCATGGAAGAAGGTGGCAGTGAATTCCAAAGATATGAACCTAACACTCAAGATGCATGCCATTGTGAAAATCTTCTCCTGCATGGCTGTGCAATGCTGTGCTGGCACATGTGGAAATTAGCTGCAGCTTGATCTGTAACCCTAATATCCTACCTTACAATTTTTGAAAGCTAATATAACTTTATCTGCCTGTTAAATCATTTGCTAGCTCCCTTGGCTTCTGGACACTGATGTGTATCCCATCATCTCCCCGACTATGAAGGGATGCAGGTATAAGTGGGGGTGGGGTGGAGAACGGACAATTACATCTGCATCTGCCTTCCACAGCTCCAGTTTGCTGGGGCAGCAATAATCCTGACTGCTTTCTGCAAAGACTTTTAGGCACATAGTAGCATCTTGTTTGCACTACTAGACACTAGGAAAATTGTAGCTCACTGCTGTCATTGCAGCCCGCCTCATTAGTTACAGCTGCAGCTGTAGAAGTCAAGACAGTCTTGCTGTTCTCACACAGAGACTGAGAGGGGAATGTCTTCTCTTGCTAAGCTGGGCACCCGGGATTTTGGGTGCCCAGAAAACTATATTTCTGGGAAGGTTTTTGAAAACAGACAGCAAAATCCAGCTAAATGGGTCCTGTTTTGCTAGGTTCAGGTGTTTTTTTTTTAAAAATGGATTATTTTTATGCATGTTCAATGTTTGTAAGTTGAAGGAGCGAAAAGAAAATGGTGGCCGATACAACAGTTTTTGTTTTCCAACACCAGAGGTAAATCATGCAAATGAGCAGTCATGATAGCTTTTTTTACCAGTTGAACATGAACATTTTCTAAAAAAAATCATTAGAATTCAAAACTGGTATCATATTTTTTCACCAAATCATCCAAAAGCACACCCTTGGTACAGGCCTCATCATTCCTGAAAATTTCATGGAGAAATTCGATACCATCTAGCTGTAGGTGAGAGCAAACATATCCAATGTTAAGTATAGGTAAACAAATGTATATCTTTTTCACTTTTTAACTGTCAATATCTCGAAAACCATAAAAGATGGCATCACAAAACTGTTCACGACTTGGAGACTCATAGCCTGACGAACATGCCACACTTTGTGCTAATTCAACAAACAATGGCAAAGTTATTAAGGTGCAAACAAATTGGGTTTAACATTGAACTGCTGACCTAACCCTAACTATAGGGTGCTACTGTGCCGCTATAATATATATATATGATATACAATAGCCTGTGTTAAAATATGCCATTTATTTCCATTCCTCTGTGGGCAGGATCATAAGCGCATAAGTGGTGAAGCCACGAGTGAGTTATGAAAGTCCTGTTCACTCACCAATGAAATAAATGGCACATTTTTAACATTTCATTGTATGTTCAGTGTATACAATGTATGTATTAATTTTTGGTTTTGCAGGTTTTGTTGTTGCTTATTTCAGGTTCATCCCCCAACTGTATGTATCAATTTTTTTTTTCAGATTTATATTTTTTTTCCAGGTTGCTCTCCTCCCCCACACACACACACACAATTCAACAATACCTTCCAGGCTGGAGTTTCCCCCACACAAAAGCAGCCTTTTGCTGTTTTTCACTTGGTTAACCCCCCTCCCCCAAATAATGTGCAGACTGGAGTTTCACCTCCTGAAAAGTACTGCCCACCTCACACACAAACAAAAGTGCTTTTTTCCCCACTCCCCAGTACAGATGAGTTGACCAGATTTGACTGCAGAAGTGAGTGCACGTCGGCTGCATGATGGAAATGAAGCAAATTTAGAATGGTAAGCAGGACTGACCTCCTTCCTGCTGGTCCACATTTGGCTTCCCCTATGGGTTTGGACTGGGCTCCTCACATGGATACAGTCTTGGATTCTCCTGCTGGTCTGGACATGGCTTCCCAAGTATCTTCAGACTCAGCTCCTCCTCTTCATACTCCTCTTCTTCCACAAAGATAAGGTCATCTTCAGTGTTCTGTGCAGCCTGGTTTATGCAACTGATTTATGCAGCTTGAATTTGAGCTGCCAGATCCAGATCAATCCTGGTTTTACAGTGAAGAGACTAACTGCTCCCATCCTTTTTACTCACCCACACCAGAAGCTTGCAGCCCACCACATCAAGAATGATCCCACCACCGCTGCCAGGAAAATGATCTGGTGGTTGGGACTCATTGGTCAGTCACACAAGGGAGGGAAAGAAAACAAATTTGTATCAGTAAATACTGCCTGCAATATTGTAAATCTATGGCACATTTTCCTTTTTTGTCTAGTAAGGCTGAACAAAGCAGGGAAGCAAGATGTTGGTGGGAGCAGAGTTGAAAATAAAGCAGGATTTCTATTGGCTGCATTCAGGGCATAGTTTTGACTGTGATTGGGCAAAATTGCCTTGTCAATCCACATGACTGACATTTTGATGACATAGGCAATTGAAAAATAAATGTTGTTATTAACCTACTGGGTGAATAACATTTATCTTTCACTTGGGATAGATGGTGTGAAAATAATGGCTTTATTTAAATCCTGGGATCCCTACATATATTATGTATATATCTGTAATTGTTACCCATAGCTTGCTCTCTGCCTCCCACTGTCTTATAGGATTCTACAGCTCCCATCACAATGTCTATGTTGTGTTCAAAGCCTGCTTAGTATCTTTTGCCTCCAATTGGTTGCAGTCCTCCCTGTATTACTATGCCAATAAATTGACATGCGAAATTGTAGTTCACTCTATATTTCCACTGTTCTGTATCAACTGAATGTTCCCCATTGATCTATCTGGTTGTACTGTATATGCATTATGCATTGTTTATCTTTATAATGTAAGCATTGTATGTAATGCATTTATTGTAAATTGTTGTGTCCATCCAGGACCACTTTGCAAATGAGCTTGTTCAATGGCGTCATTCCTGGTAAAATAAATAAATGAAATGAAAAAAAAGTGTACATATATATATATATATATAGAGCAAAAACTCTGTTTAATGCATCAGTTATGCTTATTCCTAGCAAACAAAAGTGAGAAATTCGGTGTGTTAGGGTTGAAAGCCCCCTTGGACCCCCAGCCCACCCCCAACTAGCATTGGGGTGTGCATCAGGGTCATTGGCCCTAACTCTCACCCCATCACATGTGTAAGAAGCAGAGGTATAGGAGAATGGGCTGAGAGTTAGGACTGATGACACCAAAGCACTCGATGCCGGTGGGGGGGGTGGGCTGGGGGCCCAAGGGGGACTTTCAACCCTAACACCAAATTTCCTCACTTTTGTCACTGTGGAACAACCCTAACTGATGCATTAAATGGAGTTTTTTGCCTCTAATTGCCCTTCTTTTGGGGAATGATAACAAGAAATAGCGAATGGCCCAGTGCTCCTGCCACGTGATGTCTTGTCACATAATAACATGATGCCCGCAATGCAAATGGTAATGCACATGATGATGCAAAGCAAAACAGGAAGAGAAACAATACTGTAGACACAATGGTAAAAATAATGCAAACACAAGTGCAAATGAAAACACAAAAAGGGTAGCACACATGGTGGCGTGACGGGGGAGCAGTAAGTGAAATGGGTACAGAACCACAAGTGGAAGTGGTAATGGTAACAGTAATGTAAGCACACAGGCTGGTTTTCCTCAAAAGCTGCATAGAGAAAGACAGTGAGTATAAAGAATGTATGCATAATAAAGGGTCTCGGAGCAGAAAATGAGGAGTTGGAATACTAAATTGCTTATATCTCAGGAACCGTACAACGTGGAAAAAAAATGTAAAAGTGAAATGATTTATGACTTTCCTGGCTAGATTTCTACTAAGCATTTTTCTGATGAAAAGTCCGTATCTTGCACCGTTTCTGAGATACAGGCCCTGAAAGGCACGGCGAACACTGTAATGTTATCCTATGGGAAAAAAAGAGAAGTTCAGAGTGCCATAACTTTGCCGCCTGTAATATTTTTTCACCAAACCACAAAAAGGCACATTTGTGGGATATTGGCTTTCTTCTCTCCAAATTTCAGTGTAAAAGACCAAAGCCTTATTTTGCAGCAGGGTGGCAAAGAATTCCAGTCATGCAGCGGACGCCTCAATGTTAGTCTATGGGAAAAAGTGTCAACTTCAGAGAACCGTAACTTTGCATCCATGCAATATTTTGTCACCAAGCCACCAAAAGGCACATCTGTGAGATGTTGGCTGCCTTCTCTCCAAATTTCAGCACAAATGACCAAACCGTTCATTTGCAGCAGGGTGGCAAAGAACTGCTGTCATTTTGGCCATAATCTGGAAAAGTAGTGTCGCAATTTGTGACAGCTTTCGCAAGCATTTGTGACACTTTCTTGAGTGCAACACTACTTTGCGACACTACTTTTTCCAGAAATTGAAAAAACATATTTCTAGGGTGTTTAACCTCAAAATAAAGACATGCCTAGCATCCTCAGGGTCTGACTAGGTAAACACAAAAAGAATTGTGTTGCTAGAGGGTCCCAAATTTAAATGCCAAGCATTCTTCTGATCACTAACTGAAAACAAAATGGCAGATTTGTGACACTACTAGGGCCATTTGTGACACTAAAAAGTGCATTTGTGACACTGTCAAACTTTTTGTGAACTTTTACTATTGACTTATAAAGGAAATAGTTTTTTGAATAACTTTTGAACCATTTAATATTTTTTCACGAAATCTTCAAAAGGCACATCGGGGACCCCGGATGCACGTTCCCTGAAGTTTTCAGGCTGGTCACACAAACTGTGCGACCTGTACGGATGAGCAAAGAATTCCAAAAAGCATAAACACGTGCACAGATCACGCTTAATAACTCTGCAGCTCTGTATCTGAACAGTACAAAAGTTGGCCAATGCCAAGATGTATGGTTCTTGATTAAATATTCAAATTTCAGGCAAATCCATTAAACGGTTGCAAAGTTATTAAGGTGCAAACCTTTAGGTTTAACATGTAAATGTCTCCTCAACCCTAACTATGGTAGCACTACCGTGCTACCATAATAATATATATGTATATCATTTCATTTTGCTGACATACACACACACATATATATATATATATATATATATATAAAAATATGTTAATGCAAAAGTTGTTATGCATCACTTAGGGTTAAAACACTTAAGTCAGGAAATGAGACCTTTAGGGTTTGCCCCTCCCCCGGACCCACCATCATCCTGAGATTGACAGCTGATGGGGTGTGTCGTGGGTTTGTGAGGCCTAAATATCACCCCATTCCATATGTAATCATATTGATAAGCCACTGGAAAAAAGAATGGGGTGACATTTAGGCCTCACAACCTCATTGACATACCCCATCAGCTGTCAATCTCAGAATGATGGGCAGGTCCATGAGGGTGGCAACCCTAAAGGTTTCAGTTCTGCCTTTGTATTTTAACCCTAAATGATGCATTTAACAAAGTTTTGTATAGCCTTTCCTTACTTGTTGAGAAAGAATAGAAAGTAGAAAGTTGCACAAGTTGGTGGAGGCAACTTTCGGGACCCATGCTCCCACCAACTTGCAAATTCCTGCCTAAGATCAGAGTACAAGTATTGAATATCATATGTATTGCTGGCAGCGCATATGAGTGGGAGTATGGGGCCCACCACCTTGAAAGAAACCTTAAGTGTCAGTCATCAGAGTGTGGCATAATTCAACACCTGTTTACATATCAGACACCTGACCACTACAAATTACCTCCATGACAGTAACACTAGGCACCAAATAAATGTGAAGCCAGTACCACAATGCAAAATACCATATGCAAAACATAAAGTGTGTCATGCAATATGGGTGCAGCAAATGAATTTTCCAAGACCTAAACACCATAATTCACATGGACAGCACATCCCCTCAACATGCTCCAAATTTCAATGTAAAAGACCAAACTGTTTCGAGATATAAAATGTGAAAGTTTCAGATTTTCATCCATTGCACTGGCAAATTCACACATATAACATTTTACACACCTAATGACTGAAAAGTACATCCATGGCAGTAAGGCTAGCTGCCCTAATAATTTTAAGCCACCACCACTATGTAAAATGTTGTCCTCAAACGTAAACTCTGCCTCAATATCAAAGATAGCAGTCAAAGAGGCTCACGAACAAACAATTTGCAGGCTCACGATCAAAGAATACAAAATGTTAAAACTCAATATTTAGAAAAATACAACAGAAGCCACAGCCATGACTTGACAGAACAAAGGGGCCTGACCAGATCCAACCCTAGTTTGCCTTTAGAAGTGACCCTTATGCTGAGAAAATTGAATTTTTCATGTGGCCACCTAGTCACGCCCTCGCAATCAAAAATTGCCTTCAAAGAATCTTGCAATCAAAGATTTTGTGGGCTCACAAAGAATTTGTAGGCTCATGATCAAACAATAAAAAATGTTAAAAGTCAATTTTTAGCCAGAAATGCATGAAACCACGGCCATGATTTGATATAATGAAGCCTCCTGAGCAAAACCCACCCTCATTTGGCTTAATAAACCACCCCTGAGCTGAGAAAATTGAATTTTTCAAGTGGCCATCTAGTCACCTCCTCGTAATCAAAGATTACGGTCAAAGAATCTCGCAATCAAAGAATTTGCATGCTCGCGATCAAAAATTGTTAGCAAGCTATGATCAAAGAATAAAAAAGCTAAAAACTCTGTTTTTGACCATTTTGAAAGAAACTACAGGCATGGCTCGATAGAGGGAAAACCCCTGAGCATTTCACCTCAGAAGTCCCCGGCCTAGATATTTGAATTTTCAGACTGCAAACTGAAAACAGGATGGCAGCAATCGTGATCAAGAATTCCTCATGACCAAAGATTCTTTGAGCGTGAGCTACAAATTCTTTGATCATGAGGCAGGACTAGATGGCCAAAACCCCATTCTTCTTTCACAAAATAGCCATATAAATTTTCCCATTGACTTATAATGGAAATTAAAAGTTTAATAACTTTTGACAGATTAATATTTTTCACCAAATGAAAAGTGGTATGTTCCTTGACCAAGCTCTTTCAGATGAGCCAAGTCACAGAGCAACATGCCACACAATGACCACAGCAGCCACAGACAAAATCCAAAAAACTGCCCACATACTGTAACTGGCAAAAAGTACATTTTTTCAGCATTTTGGTGAGCAAAAACCATAAGTCTGACCAAAATGAAATATGGCAGATCAAGAGATCTACTAAGCCTCACCAAGAATAGCAAATTTCATGGAAATCTGTTGAAATGGTCCAAAGTTATTAGTGTGCAAAATGTTGAGTTTAACATACAAGTGACTTCATAACCCTAAATATAGGGGTGCAACCGTGCCCCTATAATAGACTCCATGTCTGAGCATGTTGACATGTTACAGTAAAGGAGAATGGTGTGAGATCTAGGCCTCACGACCCCAATGACACACCCTGGTGTCTGTTAGACTGTGGAGGATCAGGGTGGTGTGTGTGAGGGGGTTAGGGTTCAACCTAATGTCTCATTTCCTGACTTTTTATTTGCTTTAACCCTAAATGAAGCATTAAAGCAGTTTTGCATAGAATTTTCTTACTTTTTGAAAAAGTGTAATCTAAGTAGTAAAAAACACGTATTGGTGGGAGTGCAGAGCCCAGCTCCCATCAAGTTGCCAATTTTTGCATAACAATATGCAGCTGGGCCCATTCTCCCACTTACGCAAAGCTATGGAGCCATGCAGCAGCACTATAGGGCACCAAACCCTTGTAACAGTAATTTGCACATATCTTGGGAACCGTAAGAGCTAGAAACAAAATTCTAGTATCAATGTAATCATGATAGTGAGTACTTCATGCAACACTAAAAGACAATACTCATATCTAACATCATTTCTGAGCTATGCTCACCGAAAAGCACTGGACAGGCACTCTTTCAACCCTTGTGACAGTAATTTCACAATATCTCATGAACCATGAAAGGTATGAACAAAATTCCACTGCAGGCCTACTCTATGATTTCAAATATTTTTCCAGTGGCAAGATCACCTAAAGATGATCTAAGCCACCTGTAGCGAAAAGTCTGTATCTCGCTTTGTTTCTGAGATGACGGGGCCAAAGGCATGACACAGACTGCAATGTAATCCTATGGGAAAAATGTCAATTATGTCATTGAATATCTCTGAAACAAATTATTTCCCCAACACCTAAACAGCATAGTTCACATCTCTATGACATCGCCTCAACACCCTCAAATTTCAATTTAAAAGACCAAACTATGTCCGAGATATAATATTTTAAAGTTTGAGATTTTCATTTGTCAATGTGGCAGAATTCTGCACCTGTTTACATTTTACACATCTAATGACTGAAAAGTATGTCCATGGCAGCAAGGCTGGCTATCCTATAAAGTTCAAGCCTCTACCACAATGCAAAATGCTGTCTGCAAAATGTAAACTGCCCCACACAATATCTCCGTGACAAATGTATTTTCCAACACCTAAGCACCACACTTCACATCTGCAGGATGTCCTGTCAACGCCCTCCAAATGTCAAGTTTAAAGACCAAACCGTTTCCAAGATATTTAATTTTAAAAGTTGGTAAAATTGGGCTATCTGGTCCCTCCAAATCTGGCCATCTAGTCCCTCCTTCATGGTCAAAGAATCTTTGATTGTGAGCCTGCAAATTCTTTGATTGTAAGGAGGGACCAGATGGCCAAAACACCATTCTTCATCCGCAAAATAGCCATACAAATTTTCCTATAGACTTTAATAACATTTGAATGGATTAATATTTTTCACCAAACAAAAGCAGCATCTTCCTTTTCCCACACCACACAACTGCTGCACAGTACCATGGACAAAATTGGAAAAACTGTCCACATAACTGGTAAAAAGTGCATTTTTCTGCATTTTGCTGCCCAAAAAACATAAGTCCGACTGAAATACAGTATGGCAGATCAAGAGATCTACTATGCCCCACCATGCATGCCAAATTTCATGCACATTCACTGAACAGGTCCAAAGTTATTAACACACAACATTTCAGGGGTTTAACAAAGAAGTGGCTTCATAACACTAAATATACGGGCACTACCGCAACTCTGTAATAATAGCAACTAAAAAGCATGTACATGTGGGAGAGGGCTGCGTGCTCCCACCAACTTGCCTACTTCTGCATAACAATATGCATCTGAGGGAGGCGGTCCTTCTGGGCCTGTGCTGCCACTTATGCATAGCTACAGAAGCCATGCAGCATTCCTATTGGACGCAGAATGCTTGTAACAGTAATTTGTCCATATCTTGGGAACGGTAACAGCTAGAAAAACAATTCAAGTGTCATTGCAACCATGACAGTGAGTAGATCATACTACAATACTGACCAAACCCATATCTCACATCGTTTCCTAGCTATGGGCACCAAAAAGCACTGGACAGGCACTCTTTCAACCCTTGTGACAGTAATTTCACAATGTCTCATGAACCGTGCGATGTATGAACAAAATTCCACTGCAGGCTTACTTTACAATTTCAAATCTTTTCCCAATGGCTAGATTACCAAAGGTGATCTAAGCCATCTTGTAAAAGCCTGTATCTCGCTTAGTTTCTGAGATAGACGGTGCCAAAAGTCATGACACAGACAGCAATGTAATCCTATGGAAAATGTCAATTACATAATTGAATATCTCTGCAACAAATTATTTCCCCAACACCTAAACAGCATAGTTGACATCTCTATGACACCCCTCAACACCCTCCAAATTTCAATTTAAAAGACCAAACCATGTCTGTGATATAACATTTTTAAGTTTGAGCTTTTCATTCATCAGAGTAACAGAATTCTGCACTTGTTTACATTTATACACCTAATGACTGAAAAATATGTTCATGGCAGTAAGGCTAGCTACCCTATAAATTTCAAGCCACTACCACAATACAAAATGCTGTTCACAAAATGTAAAGCGTGCCATTCAATATCTCTACAACAAATGTATTTTCCAACACCTAAACACCATAATTCGTATCTTCAGGATATCCTATCAACACCCACCAAATTTGAAGTTAAAAGACCAAGCCATTTCCGAGATATTTAATTTTAAAAGTTGTTAAACTTGGGCTATCTGGTCCCTCCAAATCTGGTCATCTAGTCCCTCCCACGTGATCAAATAATCTTTGATTGTGAGCCTGCAAATTCTTTGATTGCAAGGTGGAATCAGATAGCCACAACCCCATTCTTCATTCGTAAAACAACCATGTAAATTTTACCATAGACTTATAATGAGAATTTAAATCTTTAATAACTTTTGAATGGATTAATATCTTTTCACCAAATAAAAAGTGGTATGTTACTTCCCCCATGCTCTTTCAATGTGCCAAGCTGCAGAGTGGCACACCATGTAGCAGCCACACAGCACCATTTACACTATCTGAAAAACTGTCCACATAATTTGCGAAAAGTGAATTTTTCAACGTTTTGGTGTGCAAAAACCGTAAGTTCCACCAAAATGCAATTTGGCAAATCAAAGGACCTGCCATGCCCCATTGAGCATACCAAATTTCATGCACATCTGTTGAACAGGTCCAAAGTTATTAACGTGCAAACTTTTGAGTTTAAGATAGAAGTGGCTTCATAATCCTAAATATAGGGGTGCAACCGTACCCTTATAATGTATATAGGGGATATGACATGCCACTGAAGATATCATATTTATCTTCACGAGAGGCCAATGATATCATGATGTCATTGGCCCCGAGTGAAGATAAATATGATATCTTCAGTCAGGCCATGTTCATTTTATACTATGTATGTTTTGGGCTGCATTCAACAAAAGTTCCAAATGTGCACTACATACATTCACCTACATAGAGGTGTTGGCTGTTTCAACAGAAATCTGCAGTATCTCTAGCAACAAAACAGAAGCCATATGTTGTTTGAAAAAAGTTGATCCTGGTGCTTTAAAATTATTATACAAAAACTTGTCTGGATTGTGGCTGACCTAGTCCTAGCAACCTCCAACACAACTCTCCATGTCTTCTCCCTCAAAACAGCAGATCATATATATTGTTAAAAAATATCATTCATTCATTGACATATCTGGACTGCCTTGTACGGTATGGGCTGCATGCCCATTGGCTCTTGCTCTGCCAATGGGCATGCAGCCCACTGAACAGTCAATCAGTGGGTGGCAGGGCGGCAGGCGGGTGGGATGCTGCCGCCCGCTGGCTGCTGGGGAGCGGAGTGGTGGGGCTTGGGTAGGTGGGGTGGGGGACACTAGATCACCAGGATATGGTCTTGGGGGTGTCTCCACATTATGCAGCCCGTGATCGGGCTTAGTGGTCCACTGGACCACCAGGGATATTCCTGGGGGTGGGGTTTAAACTTTGGAGCCCGCTGATCGGCTTAGCGGTCCACTGGACCACCAGGGATATTTCAGGGGTGGGGTTTAAACTTTTGCAGCCCACATCGGGCTTAGTGGTCCACTGGACCACCAGGGATATATGTTCTGGGGACACTTTGCTGCCTGCAATCGGGCTGGTGGGGTGTTTATTTAAGCTTTGCCCGCGATCGGCCAGTTGGGGATGGAGGATTTTCTACACTTTGCCCATGATCGGGCTGCAGGGGGCACAGGGAGTAGGTTGAGGGCCAGCCACAGGTGGCAGTTGCTGTGTTGCACCCTGCAATGAGGCAGCTCACCTGTGGGTGGCCTTTGACTTACTCCTTATTTTTTTGGCTCAAAGTTGTGCAGGCGCAGGTTGGGGGTTGTGCCTGCACAACTCTGTACAGCCCGCTGAATAACAGGCTGTGCAATTTATGCATGGTTCCTCCCCCTCCAGTTCAGCATGCATTCATTTTCATTGCACTGTTGCTCATCTTGCCTTGGGGGGGCGTAACTGCCTCCTGCTGAATATGGCAGAATGGCGCAATTTCGGACTTGCGCAGGTGCAACCCTATTGCGCATGACACAACCCTCTTGAATATCCCACCCTATGCCTAAAATAACAGGAATTCTTTGCCACCCTGCTGCAAAATAATGGTTTGGTATTTTGGCTGAAATTTGGAGGGAAAACAGCCAACATCCCACAGATGTGTCTTTTTGTGGTTTGGTGACAAAATATTACAAGGCTGCAAATTTACGGCACTCCGAAATTGACGCTTTTTCCAATAGGATAACATTATAGTGTCCACCGTGCCTTTTGGGGCCCATATCTCAGAAACATTTCAAGATATGGACTTTTTGTCAAAAAAACTGCTTAGCCACCTGCCAGGAGGCTAAGAACAAAACTAGCCAGGAAAGTCATAAGTCATATGAAATTTTAATTTTTTTTCTACATCGTACTGTTCCTGAGATATAAGCAATGTAATATTCTTAGTCCTTATTTTCTGCAATGAGGCCCATTATTATGCATGCATTCTTTGTTTTCACTGTGTTTTTCAATGCAGCTTTTGGGGAAAAATAGGGTGTGTGGTTTGGTTACTGTTACAGTTTGCATTTCCACTTGCGTTTCCATAACCGTTTGTGTTACCGTTCCTGTCTATGCCACCGTGTGTGTTACACTTAGCGTTTTCATTTGCGCTTGCATTTGTGTTACTGTTACCATTTGTGTTTCTATTACTGGTGTCTGTTTGCATTTCATTTTGCGTACCAGTGTGCATTACCATTTGCATTTGCTTACACTTCCATTTACATTTCTCTTTACTTTGGCATCATCATTGCTGTTACCATTACCATTTGCATTTCCAATTTCATTACCTTGACTGTGCACATTACAGTTTGTGTTTCTATGCGCTTGCATTTGCATTTCTGTTTGTGTTTACTTTGGGATCATCGTTGCTGTTGCCATTAGCATTTGCCTTTCAATTGCAGTACCTTGACCATCGCTTTACCATTTGCATTTCTGTATGCGTTTGTGTTTCTGTTTGCATTACTGTTCACTTTGGCATCATCATTGCTGTTATTGTAACTGTTTGCATTTGCAATTGCATTACCATTACAGTTTGAGTCTTTGTTGCCGTTCGCATTTCTGTTGCCCTTAGCATTTGCATTTTTGATTGCGTTTCGATTGCGATTGCATTACTTTTTCCTTCTGCGGCACCATTCCCTTAACTGTTTGCATTTCTGTTTGTGTTTCTCTTTGCGTTATTGTTTACGTTAGCGTCACCATGTGCGTTACTATTTGCATTTGCGTTGCTGTTACTTTGTTATTTATACTGCAAATTCTCAAAAAGAAGGAAAATTCATGGCAAAAAACTCTGTTTAATGCATCAGTTAGGGTTATTCCACAGTAACAAAAATAAGGAAATTTGATGTTAGGGTTTCCACACCCCCGCAGCCTCCCACCCACCACCAACAGGCTTCAGGGTGTGCGTTAGGGTAGTCAGTCCTAACTCTCACCCCATTCTCCTACACTGCTCCACCTCTACTTGTTTATGCATGGAATGGAGTGAGAGTTAGAACCAATAACCTCAATGCAAACCCCAAAGCTGTTGGTGGGGAGTGCAGAGAACACTTGTCATTTCCTTGCTTTTGTCATTGTGGAACAACCCTAACTGATGCATTAAACAGAGTTTTTGCCATGAATATATATAAATATATATTATATATATATATATATATATATATATATATGTGTACTGTATATAGTTCATTGCAAATACTTTAATGCAAACATTAGGGTTGGGGAACACAAGAAGTGTACAAAGTAGAGGAAATAAAAAAATTGTGTTTGGGTATCCAGAGTCTTAGCGAATCAATTGTGGGGTCTTCCTTGGGGTTTGCAACCCTAATGTCGACACCTTCCTTGTAGTTCTAAGCCAGTGCCTCATAGTGATATGCTCTTCAGAAACAGAGACATACGTCTGAGCATATTTTGCCAATAAAAACAGTTATACTGTAGCTTTCTTCACACAGGTCCATTCAGGCCATGCTTGAAGAAAAGAGATTGTATCTGACCCTATTTGTTCTGAGGAAGGAGTAAGTATTAGGGTTAACAGCCTCAGTGAATGGACTCCACAGCTGATTCAACAAGACTCTAGAGACCCACAACCCTCATTTTTTTTTAATTTTCCCTGCTTTGCGCACTTTGCATTCTTCAACCCTACTGTCTGCATTAATATAGTTGTTCTTTGTTTTGTTTTTTTTCAATGAATTTCACTTCTTTCTCTGATAGTGGAATCATATCCACATTCACGCAGGTCTATGCAGGACCAGCACCAAAAGAAATACAGTAAACAGAATATGAAGATAGTCCTGATGCAGTACATGGGCTCATCAGACCTTGACAAGCACATAAACACCTTGGGACCTATTCATGAATGTAGGAGGGGTTACGGGTGAAAGGCACGTGTCTTCCTGCACCACTCCACACCCATGGGAGATCCACGATGGACTGCATTCACAAACACTGGCCCTCACCCTGCACCCCATCCCCCTGGTGTGTGGGTTCATGGGGCAGGCAGGCACAGATCTGTGGACCCAGGTATGCAACCAATTGGCTTCCCATCCCGGGACCCTCCCTGGATCACTTGCACCCACAGGGCACCATGATGTCCACAGGCATGAATGTACACACAGCACCAAGGGGTGTGGAACCCCCTGATGATAGTCCCCCATCCCTCCCAATGTGCCCCAATGACAGTGGCCACAGTGAGGGGTCCACTGACTCCCACCATCCCTGCTGCAACCAGCGGCAGCATCCCGGGGGGGTGCGTACCACATACAGCTGTCTTCCAGAAGGTGAAGCAGTCATCCCCCATTCAAGGCACCTATGCCTTCATGAATGGCATGGAGTGTGGACATCCTCCACACTGGTTTGCCCCATGTGGGCTGCGCATTTAGTCGGGCTGCATGGGGCATTGTTGGGGACATGAATAGCATGCAGGTGTAGGTGGGCTATGCGCCGGGATTATGCAGCGCATATCCCATCTGCACATTTTGTGAATAGGGCTTCTTGTGAGGGAAGGCTCCCTGGTCTACCACAAAGTGTTGTCTATGTGTCAAAACATTTCTTTGTGCCTCCCCAGATGAATCCAGTATCACATGGCATAGTGCTTTCTCCCTAGATCAGCCCATTTAGCTGGCTCACTGAGCTTGCATTCAGACTTTGGTTACTGGCATGGGAATGGAGTGTGGTAACAATTTGGACAACAGCCATCCCCAAAAGCAATGTCACTTCATAAATGTTTTTTTGTTTAATTTCGACTCAAATTTTTCAACATAGTCTTTTTATGACATCCCCCTCCCCCCCCCAACACACACACACTCTGAACATGACAGGTGTCATTTATTAAATATTGGACGTAATGTCATTTCAAACCACATGTCGAAAACATATCTTGGTTAGGATATGAAAATGGCATCTACCACATTCATGAGGGTGTGAAAAAATGGCTATGTTGAAAATTTGCTATCAAATACCGACAGATACAAAGGGAGCATTGAATAATCACAATGTGCCTTCATATGTTTTTCTTTTTAAATACTTTGAGGCAAGTTTTTAGCATACCCTTTTTATGAACCAACCTAATCAACTGGGTAGGTGAAAATGTTCCAATCATTGCTGAAATGTAATTTCATGTCACAGCTGCAAAACACATTCTGGACAGAATTTAAGAAATTTATTTTATTTTATTTAGTTTTTGTTAACTGGGTAAGTGCACTAGACAAATCCTGCCTATTTTTAGGCACAACCCAGGGTGGGGAATACAGATGAATGCCAACTAACACTGAACCAGATTAAGCTGTTGGTGGTATTTCTAGTGAATGAGGCAAATTTGGCCAGGACACCGGGGCAATTCCCCTACTGGCTGCTGTCGGTATGCTGCAGTCAGAGCTAGAGCTGGATGGAGTGAGTGCAGGGGAGCGGTCCTCCTCCCCTGTGCTTCAGTTCTCAGGGGCCATGGAGGAAGAGTGCATTCTAGCGGAAGTCGTGATGGCGACTATCATTGAAACCAAGGATTGTATGGAGGTGATTCAGGCCGGTGGGCCAATGGAGGTCATTCCTAAAGAAAAGTGCACCTTGCAAACTGTGTTGACTGCAAAGTGGTCGACTTTGCTAAAAGAACTCTCTGTGGTGGATTTTGAGATTGCTGTGCTTCCTAAGGCAGTTATCGGGTCTCTAAGGATGATCTTCTATGAGTCTGGTAAGACCCAGCGTGGCCGCTGTAAGATTTAGGCGTCCACTTGCAATGACACCCGATTCCGGAAGCTTGAGCTGGGGCTGGCAGTTTACTGAGTGGCTCCTCAAGCGTGCCTACAGCCCAAGCAGGATTTACCTCTATCTCTGCTTTACGAAAGCAATCTTCGAAGTGGCCGCAACACTACTCCTGCTCGGGAGTGCTGCCTGGAACAACAAAAGAGACATTTTCCACAAGGACTATGGGTCCAGAGGTTTTTCTTTCCAACATCACAAACTCCTGGATGGAGTAAACAAGGTACTTTGGAACTATTGAAAGGTGAGTCTCTAAGGCTTCTAAAGATACATTGACTCTTGTTTTTGGTGAAAGGGGCTTCTTGGTCTCCGGAAAAAGCATTGTAGGAGGCTGGTTGGGAACAGGGTGATGGAGGGGTTTGGACTCCTGATTATCAAGACCCCACTTATCTAAATATGTTACACAAAGCTGGGGAGTCTGTGGCTAACTCTAAAGTTATGTGCTCTAACGATTTTCAATTGGATATTACTGCTTGTGTTAATCACGTGTCAGGTATTGATGATACTGTATTGTCATTTGTTGAGCCTGCTCAGGTTGAGAATGTTTCTACTGATTTACAGGTCACTCCTGATGTGATTGGTTCCCGGTTGTTGCCCTTCTATGCCCTTAGAAATGGAGGGTCCTCTTAGGATGGGACCTGCCCCTCAGTTACTAGAATCTCAGGATGAGGATCCTGCTAGAACGGTTGGCTTTAAACTGGCTGATTTGTTTCATCTAAAGGAGAACCAGCTCTGAGAAGGAATGTGGTTCGCCTATTATATAAAGGTGGGTTGGTGGATCCACCTGATTGGATCTATGTGGTGAAAAATTTACTTAAAGGAGCCATGAAATTCCTTTCTTCAGAGATATTTGCCCTTATTAGTTTGGGGAATTATAATTTTGATGTCAGTTTCAAACAAGTTTCCAGTTTAGATCGATTTTAGGCCCAATATGCTGCTTGTCAGACCTCTCCTACAAGGTCTCCCTTTCAAGCAATTCCTTTAACAAAGCCTGCTGTTAGGAATAGTACAGTAATGTTTAAAAATGAAGGTGTACACATTGAGGATATTTTATTTTGGTTACAACAATGCTGTGAGTACTTAATAAACCAACACCCACTTTAGATAGTGAACAAATATGGGATGGAGGCTGGAGAATTCGTGTAAAATTGTATTCTACTAATAATGGGCCTAGTCACCTGCCTAGTTTTTTTATCTGGGGAAAGACAAAGGTCTCATTTTTTATGTGGGGCAGCCTAAATCTTGTTTTAAATGTGGCTCCAGAGCTCATTTTAGCTCAGCTTGTGACACAATAAAATGTAGTCAGTGTTTCGATTTTGGACATGCTTCCAGTACCTGTCTTAACCTTTTTAAGTGTAATTTGTGTGAACAGACAGGGCATGTTAATGGACACTGCCCTTGGGCATCCCATAACAGGGACGATTGTCCATCACATGTGGGCTTAATTTCCTTGGCTAAACAGGCTTAGGATAAAATTATTGCAGCTTGGGTTATGACTCAAAAAACATCTACCTCTAGATCTGGGGAGTTCACTGAAAGGTCTAAGGACACTAGTGTTAAGGAAACAAGGGTCTCTCCTCCACCTTTGGAGATAGATCAGACTAAGGGTGTTAAAGACACTTCCATCTCTGAGATGCCTGGTTTGGTAGATACAGTAGTGGTTGATATCACCATACCCCCCAAAGTGAACATGGTGTCTGGAACAGAGGCGGCTGGGTTTGTTCAAATACCCCATAAAGAACAAGGAAAGGTTTGGCTGTGTTGGGTTGAGGTAAAATGTGAGAGGTGGTACGTGGAGGTCTGGCACTAAATTTGCAGCTACAGATGTCTCTGATAAAGAGTCTCAGGGAGGATACAGATGGTTCTTCTATCCGATCTTGTACAGACACTGAGGGATGGAGGATCTCAACCCATTGCAAAAAGAACTAGACAAAGTAGAATTAAGTCACCCATAGGTACCTAATGTTGGAGACTTTATCTGTGGTTACATTAAATGTTAATAGTATTAAAGGCCCTAGAAAGCTTGGTGTTTTTTTAACCTTACAAGATTTTACCTGTGATATTATCTGCCTTGTGGATAATAGATTAAAATCTAACTGGGAGCTTCAACAAGCATCCCGGGCATGGACCTTTGGTTCATCTTTTGGTCTTCAGGTACCGACAAATGTGACGGTGTTGGGATTTTATTCTCTAACTCACATTTCCGATTGTCCGGTTGGTTGATATTCAGCCCGGTCGTGGCTTTATTGTTAGATTTTTCCTATTTTGGTGAAAGATTTAGGATTATTTGTGTTTATGCCCTCAATCTAAAGCACAGAGGGTGTCTCTTTTCATTTAATTCCACCTTATTTGTATTCTTCTAGATTAATTTTGTGGGTTGGTGCCTTTAATTGTGGGCTGCATCAGAAGGATAGAGGGTTACAAACCACAAAATTATTCTGTGATTCGGTTGCTTTAAAAGAGGTGGTTACAACTGCTCTGTTGGTGGATGCTTATAGATCTTGTCATGAGTCTGGAGATTTACTTTTTAAAGGCCCTTTGCAGACTCGTATTGATTTCATTTTTCTGTCTAAGTATTATGTATTGTATCCTGTAATACTCTGGGGGTGGAGTTCTCAGATCATGCAGCAGTTAAGGTGACTTGCTCTTGGAAGAATACTCCAAGGTGTAAAAAAATAGGTGGCGGCTTAATGATTCCCTGTTGGAGGATCATAGCCTACAAAAACTGTGGAGGAGGAATGGGCAACCCGACTTTCAGTGGCAGATATTTATGAAGACCCTTGTGAGTGGAGGGATGACTCTAAAACCAGATGGCAGCAGATTTTTCAGGGACAAGCTGCTGCAGGACATACAGCAAACTACTTATCATATTTAGCATTATGGCAACAATTACAGCACCTGATTTCCTTATCAGATACTACGGATTATGATTATAGTGCTCAGATTGCTATGATTTATTCACAAATGAAATCCCTGCAATATGATAGGGCTAGTTCATTGAGGCAGGAGGCACGATTTGGTACGCAGGTGACCAAAGGAGGGTTAAATACGTTCGGGTTAAATACGTTCAAAGACTGTAAAGGATGGGGTGGACTCTAAGTTTGTTCATGAACTCAGGTCACTCAGTGGTGTTCTGGTATCAGATCCAGAGGTAATGGTTCAGGTGGTGGAACAACATGTCCTTTCTATGTTGGGTAATTCTCCTATTTGTGAATCAGCTGAACCCTTTTTAGACTCCCTACACCTTCCACCACTTTCTTTAGAGGAGCAGGGTATGTTGTCTGGTGATATTTTAGCCACAGATGTGTCGCTGGCCATTGACAGTCTGAATGTTAATTCCGTACCTGGATCAGATGGCCTTACTGCTCATTTTTTTTCAAACATTTAAAGAGGATTTGGTTCCTGCTCTGACTTTATTATTTAATAACATGCTGACCACAGCTTCGGTAACTAAGTCCATGAAGGAAGCCATTTTAGTTCTCATTTTTAAAAAGGGTGATTGTGCTGAATTACAAAATTGGAGGCCATTGAGTTTATTAAATGTGGATTATAAAATCTTGGCAAAAATTTTGTTGGTCAGACTTTTAAAAATTGCAATACGTCTTAGTCCGGCTCAGACTTGTGGTATCCCCGGTAGAAGTCAAAATGATAATGTAATTCTGTTACGTGAATTATTTGCTCTGGGTGAGAAAGGTAGGGTCTCTGGTTGGGTATTGGGGTTAGACCAAGAGAAGGCTTTTGACAGGGTCTCGCATGATTTCTTTTTCTCGGTGTTACGTGCTTTTGGGATTCCTTGTCAGTTTCTCCTGTGGATTAAAGCTCTTTATACTGAGGCTACCATCATTCCGAACATGAATGGTTGGTTGGGTAATCCAGTCACTATGAATAGAGGGGTCCAACAAGGATGCCCCCTAAGCCCTCTCCTTTATAATTTTTGTACAGATACATTGATTCGGGCAATTTCCTTTGTCCTCATATTTTGGGGCTGGAGGTGGCCCTTCATTGGATTTGGTTAAAATCTTAGCTCATGAGATGATTGGGTTTGACCATGGATATTGGTACTGAGGAAGCAGCTGTGTACAAGTTCAATACTTATTCCTCGGTTTCAGGATCCCGAATTAATTTTTCCAAAAGTGTTGGGGTTCCTATTGGACACCTGGATCTTCCACAATCGGGACAGTATGCTGGGATGTCTATTGATAATTGCCCGTTTAAGTACTTGGATATTTTTTGGGACAGATAATGTGTGAGTTATAATTGGCAATTAACTTTGGGAAAAGCGGAGGGTATGATTTCTGGATGGAAACAGTATCAGATTGGTAGAAAAACGTGTTATGTTGCTTAAAACTTTGGTGCTCCCATTTATTTATATCTTTATTATGTATTTCCTCTGCCTATGGGTTGCTTTTCCAGACTATAAGGATTTTTCAAGGGTTGTAGGGGTCTAGACTGAACCCTGTTAAAAGAGTATAACTTATAGACCATATAAGGAGGGAGGGTTGGGATGATCAACCCTGTGGCTTTTTGTAGTTTATTTTTAATACTAATTTTGGGAAAGCGTTAAAACCAGGGATGGTGATATGGAAATCCTTTTGTTGCACTGGTTAGTGCCTTGCCTTCCTGTTGGGATTTGGGAAAAAAGTGGGGTTTTCGATTTTCTGATGTTCCACTATATGGGAAAAAGCAATTAAAGTGGCTCTATCTTGAGATTTATGACAACAGGATTTTTGTGTATTATCTAGAGTACTTCTCTATGACACCATTTGGAGGAAGGACGCACAGGATAGGGTAGTTTTCACTTTTTGTCCATCAAATCATGTTGATTGGCTTCCTCAGCAACTCAGTAACCCCTGTCTGCCCCCTATGTGTGGGATACAGTTTGGTTAGGTAACTATGGGCGTCTGAGTGTTAAAGGTAATCATAAACACAAAGCTTTAGATGCACGATACTGCCCTAGGGTGGGTTGTTCAGTTATTCTTGAAACCAACAACACCTTTTTTGGTGTCCCTATGCTTTTTTCTTTGGACTATGTTAGCTGGTGTGTGGTCTGAACCAATGCTATTAAATTTATCTTATGCTCAACTTATGTTTTGTGCGCAGGGTGCTTTATGTCAAAAATATCATGATGATACTTTATTTATTGTTTTTGCTTTGATTCATTATTATTTATGAGGCCAGATGTATTACTGGTTTTGCATCAAAAATTGATTCCTGTACCTGAAGTAATACACAATATTAGAACCGTATTGTTAAATTGCAGGATTTTAACCGTTATGCAGGGCCTCAGTTTTTTCATTTATGGACTAACTGTGATCTCTTTACAGTCAATTGAGGGAATTTTTTTGGTTATTTACTTCTGTATTTGTATATTTTGATTGTTATTGTTTTTGATTCTTGATGTTTGTTGTATTGGTTAATTCCTTTTTTTTGTAATGAAGTCCAACTTTTTCTCAATAAAATTCCCCTACTCTTTTCAATAAGTGCCATGGGATCTTTAACATCCACCTGAACTACCACCAATCCAGGCAGATGAGACCTCAGTTTAATGTCTTATCCGAAAGACAGTACCTCAGAAGTGCAGCACCCCTCTCATGCTGCACTACAGTGTCAGTACTGAGATATTAATCCAAGTGCCAGATGTGGGAACTGAACCCACAGCCCTCTGATCTCCTGGCCTCAGAGGTGAGTGTGCTACCTACTGAGCCACTTGACACTGCTATGACAACTGTCACATTAATGATGTGATTTGAAGAAATGGCTATGTTGGAAATTTAGAGTCAAAATATTGAAAATTACAAATGTCATGAGTGAGCATTGAACAATTTCAACATTCCTTCATAACTTTGCTTTTTAATGTTTTGACCACATTTTCAACAAAGTCTTCTTATGACCCCTCCTTATGAAGCCAGTAGGTGGACATTTTCAAACCCCACCTTGAAAGTTGATTTTGCTTAGCAACTACAAAACCAAATTTTGGGCCAGATTTGAAAAAATCACCTACCTTGTTCATGAGAAGAGGTGCAAAAAGACCATTTTGAACATTCTGGAGAAAAATAGTAAAAGATGACCAGGCTATGTGTGAAACTTCAAAACACATTGAAATACTTTAACCACACTTACCTGATTTCCTCTTTTCCCACTCTGTCTTTGAATAATGAAAACATGTCTCTGGTTCAGACAGGATTATGGCATTGGACTCTTTATAGGTACGTATGTGGTAGGGGGATGAGGGGTGGTAGGTGCTGAGTGGGGGTTTGGATGGGTGCTTGTGGAACGGCAGTGCAAGACAAGGGATTGTTTTCTTTAAGATTTAAACAAAGAAAAAAAGGAAATAGGTCAAGGGATAATTTCCTTTACTGCTGACAGCTATCAACACTGAGGATTGGGCACCCCAGTGTTGGCATGATATATTGGGGCACTAGGGCTGGGAACTCTTGTGTTACCAACTGTTGGGTCAGGGGATGTACTGTGCATACACCAGGTATTAGGCACTCCTGTGTTGGAAGGCTGAAAAAGTGAGCAGTTGGTGAGGAAAATGTTATAGATGGGAAATGAACCAGCAGCAGGGTCATCACCCCAGGGTGTGAAAAATGTGCATTTAGTTGGCACCGAGGATTGGGTACCCCAGTGTCTACTTCATACACATTAGGCTGCTGATACAGCTAGTGGTGGATGGGCAGGGCAGAAAACAAACACTCTTGCAACAGCTCCATTCAGCAGGTGTGGGGCTAGGCACTAACACATAGCCCTGTCCCTGCTGAATGAATACAACAGACACATTTATTTATTTATTTAAAAGAGGTTTACCAGTAATGACATACTGAGCGACAATGATCATTTCCAAATGTGCCCTGGGCATTACGGCATGGCAATAGCAGGTGCAGACAGGTGTAAGAGCCTGGGATCAAGTCCATCAGGGCTATCACCTTTCAGTTGGCTGAGAGGCAGAGGGCCTTGACAGAAGAGGCAGGAATAAACTGTGAGAAGGAGAAAAGGATTACGGGAAGGGCAGAAGAGAAGGCTGGAAGGGTCAAGTAGTGGGAAGGGAAGATAGGAGTGAGGAAGCACAGGTAGTGAAATAGGAGTTGAAAGCTGCAGGGACAGAAGGAGGGTCAGAGAAGGTAGAGTCACCTACCTTGAGGAAAGGGGAGGGTGATTGGTTGGGGTGAGGGGAGGAAAAGGCATGTATTGCTTTCCAGAACTTAGAGGGATTGTTGAGATTGTTCTGAAAAGTGGATTGTAGTCAAGACACAGGTCAGGAAGCATAGGGAAAACCAGGAGCAGTTGTAAAATTCCATAAAACTGTTTATTTGTAGTTGCAATAACATAACAAGCATTTGTCAATGCTGAATGTTGTCTGCTGGCATTTTCATTGGTAGTGCAGGAATTAGAGATGCATAACAGGAATGGCAGTGAAGTATTGAACTGATGCCAACCTCACCCCCACCCTGATGAGACACATTTTCAACATAAGCAATTTGGGAGCTCCCCTCATGAACAGTGGCACTGTGATTGTGTTAATCTGTCCCAAAAGATGATTTCCCACAGCGATCATGCCATTCTGTGCCACAGGTGCAAAAACATATTTTGGGCAGGATGTGAAAAATGACTGATGTACTGTTCATATGGAGAGGTGAAAAAATGTCAGTGTTGAAAATATGGCACAAAAATATTGCAAATTTGCGAAGTTACAAGGGTGTGTGCAAACTGCACAAAGCACGCTTGTAACACAGTTATTTTATGGACTTTAGTCACCAGATTTTCAGCATAGGCATTTTAGGACCTCTGCTCATGAACAGTGTCACTGTCATTGTCTCAAACTGTCCTGAAAACTGATTTCGCACTGCAACTGCGCTATTCTGAGCCGGAAGTGTTTAAACACATTTCGGTCAGTATATGTAAAATGACAGCTGTACTGTTCATAAGGAGGTGGAAAATGCCAATGTTGAAAATCTGGAGTGCAGATATTACAGATTCATGAAGTTACACGTGTGCATGGAAACTGTGCAACACATGCTTGTGAAACAGCCATTTTTTTGATTTTTCATCAAATTTGCAACATAGGCTTTTTAAGAGCCCACCTCATGAACAGTGGCACTGTCGTTTCATTAATCTGTCCAAAAAGGTGATTCTGTGCAGTGACAATGAAATCACCTTTTGGGACTGAATAATGCCATGACAGTGGCTGAATTCATGAGGATGGGTCCCAATAACCACATGTTGAAAATTTGGTGCCAAAATTCCCCAAAATGCCCAAGATATGCACCAAAGTTGAAAAAACCCTATTTATTCTTTTATACAGCTTACCAGCATTTCTTCAGTTCACGGTCAGCTTTAAAGCAGGCATGTTCCCCGTCCACGAAGATCATCAAGCCATGCTCCAGAGGTAAGTATGGGGTGAAGAGGGGGTGTGGGGAGGCAGGGTGCGCAGAGGGTGGGCGTGGGCTGAGGGAGGGCCACCGGAGTCGAAGAGGGACCGTTTTCTGATTTGCTGGTTTAAAAAAAAAACATTGCGGGACTTTTTTTTTTAAGAGGCATTTGGCACACTGGGGTGGGATCCCAGCATGCCACCTGAGTGTTTTTTTGAGGGTTCTATAGCTAACAGGGGATTGAGCACCCCCATCCGCACACAACAAATGGGGGGGGCATTATGCCGATGGGGAGTGGGCTCCACCATTGGCAAATTAAACTGGGAAGGGAGGACATGATGCCAAGGGAGACTGGGCACCCCCTCAGCACACACATTAAATGGGAGGGGGGATTGCATTATGCTGATGGGGAGTGGGCTCCCCCATCAGCAAATGAATTGAGTCCAGGCACTTTGCAGCAGCATGCCACCATGTTTTGTAAACTGGTCACCTGGAAAGGCATGCCACTGCATGAGAAGCTTGGCTCATTGCAGTGTACCTTTATGTGTTAGGGGTCTCAGCACCTGCAGCTGCCTTATTGGGGAATGAGGGATACACCTACTGATGCGTGCCCCGCATGCGCACCAAAATGACCGCACTCCAAATTCTGCTTACTTTCTGTAGTATGTTGGCTGCGCAAGCATGAACCAACATAAAAAAAAACCATAAATCTGTTCTGAATAACTATGTACAGAAGCAAAATCAAATGTTTCTTTAAAAAAAAAAACACACCTTGCAGCAGCAGCTTAGCTGTCTTTATAAATTGTCTCCACCCCCATCCTTAGCAAACATTCTGTCCTTGTAGGTTTCAGGCAGGATCTGCTAGAACACAAAGCTTCCTGATCTCTCCCCCAACCACTGCACAAGGCTCAGAAATTTGCACTCAAGTAACCTCATGTTTTTTAAAGTCATGACAGAACACAATACACATTTCAACAGTAATACTAAACATTTTCTAAACAAAAGTGATCCCAATATCAGCTTCATTCCATACATTGATTTGCACATAATTTTATATTGGCTGACATAGATATGAAAGGAAGAAAAAAGACGAAGAAAACTGAGACAGAGAAGTGGCAAAAGAATTGCAAGACCATTTGGGTTGATCAAGTATGAAGTCTCACAGGAAAATTTAGTTGCGCAACCAGAGAGAGAAGGGACAGAAAAGGAAAGAATACAGATCCTTGCATTTAAACACATTCTCCATAACAAATGGGACAGGGTCTTGTTCACCCTGTCACATGGAGGACAACAACTCAATCTCAGCTAACCTAGTGGCTCTAGTACAAGAGTTTCTCAAGTCACAGTACTTGTTCAGGTTAGCCAGAGTGCCAGAGACCTTGTAAGCCTTCCAAGCCAGGTCACCTGCATGGAGGCATGCAAAGTTCAGCTAAGATCCAGGGAAGATGAAACCTCTGACTCTAGTTTTCCAGAGTAGGGCATGCTGATCCCAAACTAATAACATTTTGGATTAAAATTATTGTAGAGAATGATTGATATTACTTGGCTTAGATATAGGAGACCAGTCAATAAAGTGCTCTTACTCTTTGGGACATGCCTGGACAGCCCTGACATGCAAAACATTAACCCATTCTTGCAAAAATGACATCTTTAAGAAATATCATCATAAAAAATCAGTGATTGTAAGGACACTGAGTTTTTAAATTGTGCATGCTCAGACATTGAACAGTTTTTTGCAAATGTTTTATAAACTACTGAAGTTTTCAAGATAAAAAAACACAAAAGCACATACCTTGGGTATACCGTCAAATCTGCAAGTTTCAGGTTTTGAAATCTCCTACTTTTTTAGTTGTATATGAGCAAAAAGGGTCTCAGTGTATGTTACTTTTGCCCCTTTGTAACTCTGCCCATGGTAAACTGATGGCCAGAAAATGTTCACGATCAATAGATCCTGGTACTATGTCTGTGTTTCCAAATCTCCAAGTAAATTGGGTTAAAGGAGGTAAAGGTATTAAGGTGCAAAATTGTGGTCTAACATTACAGTGGTTACTCAAGGGTAATATAAAGTGGCAACCACGCCTGTATAACTATATATATATATATATATATATATATATATATATATATATATATATATATTAGAGGCAAAAATCCATTTTAGTGCATCAGTTAGGGCTGTTTCACAGTGATAAAAGCAAGGAAATTTGTTGTTAGGGTTGAAACACCCCTTGGACCCCTCCAACCCACCCCCATCCACCATTGGAGTGCTGCGTTGGGGTTGCTACCTAACTGTCACCCCGTCACATGTGTAAGGAAGCTGAGGAATAGGAGAATGGGGTGACAGTTAGGACCGATGACCCCAATGGCGGTTGGGGGGTGGGCTGGAGGGATCCAAAAGGTGTTTCAACCCTAACAGCGAATTTCCTTGCTTTTGTCATTGTGGAACAACCTTAACTGATGCACAAAAACAGTTTTTTGCCTCTAAATTCCCTTTTTTTTGAAAATAATGATGAGAAATAGTGAATATAATGTAGCGGCACTCCTGCCAAGTGATGTCTAGTGAGATAGCAACAGGAACAGCAACACAAACACAAGGTGGAAATGGAAATGGAACAGTAAGGTAAATGCAAGCGCAAATGACAATGCAAAGGGCAACGTACATAGTGGCATAGACAGGAACGGTAATGCAAATGGGGACATAAACGCAAGTTGAAACATAAGTGTAACAGTAAAAGAAGTGCATACCCTCTTTTTGGTGGACAACTGCATAGAGAAAGACAGTGTGTACAAAGAATGTATGCATTGTAATGCCAATGGAAGCTTAAAACGAGCATCGGAAGTACTTAATTGCAAATATCTCAGGAACCGTATGACGTAGAAAAAAAATTTAAATTTCACAGAAATCATTATTTTCCTGGCTACCATTTTGTATTACATACCCAATAGAGCTATGCAACTTGTGACGAAAAATCTGTATCTCGCACTGTTTTCGAGATACGAGCCCCGAAAGGCGCGGTGTACACCACCATGTTAGTCTATGGGAAAAAACGTCAATTTCAGAGTACCATAACTTGGTAGCCATGTAATATTTTTTCACCAAACCACCAAAAGCCATGTCTGTGAGATGTTGGCTGCCTTCCCTCCAAATTTCAGCCCAAAAGAGAAAACGGCTCTTTTGCAGCAGGGTGACAAAGAACTCCTGTCATTTTGGCCACAGTCTTGAAAAGTACTGTTGAAGTTTGCAAAAGCTTTCGCAAATTCATTCGAATGTGTTGCAGGTGTGAAAGTACTTTGCGAAAGTACTTTTCCAGAAATTTTAAAAACATATTTCTGGGGTGTTTTACCCCAAAATAAAGACATTAGGCTTAGGTTGCTAGAGGGTCCCAAATTTAAATGCCAAGCATTTTTCTGATGACCAACTGAAAACAAAATGGTGGATTTGCGACAGTAAAAGCGCCATTTGCAAATGTAAAAACTGCATTTGCGGCACTTTCGAACTTTTTGTTAACTTTTAACATTGACTTATAATGGGGACTTGTTTTTTGAATAACTTTTGAACAGTTTAATATTTTTTCACGAAATCTTCAAAAGGCACATTGGGCACCCCAGCCATACATTCTGTGAAGTTTTCGGACCAGTCGCGCCAACCATGTGACCTGGAGGTGAGAGCAAAGAATTCTCAAAAAAGCATAAACGCACATTTCATTGGCGTTTAATAACTCCACAGCTGTATATCCAACTGGTACAAAACTTGGCAGATCCCAAGATCTACCATGCCCAATAAATCATACAAAACTTCAGGCAAATCTGTTGAACAGTGCAAAAGTTATCAAGGTGCAAAATTTGCCCCTTTAACCTAAATATGGCTCCTCAACCCTAACTATAGTGGCACTACCGTGCCACTAATATATATATATATATATATATATGGTAGTGGCATGGTAGTGCCAATATAGTAAGGGTTGAGTACCCCATTTAAGGTTAAAGTCTGAAATTTGGAAGCTTAATAACTTTGCCACTGTATGACAGATTTGCCTGAAATTTGGTATGCACAGAGTGGGATGATAGCTCTCTGGATTTGCCATGTTTTGTAATGGTCAGATGTACAGTTGTGGAGCTACATAGTGCCATATAATGTGGTAATTATGCATTTTTGTGCATTCTTTGCTCACACCTACAGGTTGCACAGTCTATGTGACTGGTCTGAAACCTTCAAGAAACATGCAGCCGTGGTTCCCAATGTGCCTTTTGAAGATTTCATGAAAAAATATTAAACGGCTCAAAAGTTATTCAAAAAACAAGTTTTCCATTATAGTCGATGGGAAAAGTTAACAAAAAGTTTGACAGGTGTCGCAAATGTAGATTTTAGTGCCGCAAATGACCCCTGTCATGTCGCAAATCCACCATCTTGTTTTCAGTTGGTGGTCACAGAAATGCTTGGCATTTAAATTTGGGACCCTCTAGGGACACAATTATTTTTGTGTTCACCTAGTCGAGCCTTGAGGATGCTAGCCATTACTTTTTTGGGGGGTTAAACACCCCAGAAATATGTATTTGAAATTTTTGTAAACAGTAGTTTACACAAATGCAAAACACAAACTGTAATGTTAATGCAAATGTTGATGGAAACAGTGAGGTAAATAAATAGTAATGCTAAGGCAAGGAAGGAGCAGAACCTGGCCAGGGAAATTAGGAGAGGGAACAAGGGGTTCTTTAGATACATTGGGGAAAAACGAAGGGTGAAGGGGCAGATTAGCAGGATTAAATCAGGGGAGAGATGGGCACAAGACCTGGGGGAGCAGGCTGAGGTACTAAATGAGTACTTCACCTCAGTTTTCACCAAGGAAAATGGGGGTGCTGCATCATACATGGGAGGAGACAGAGATACTGAGGAGGGAGGACCCTTACCAATCGGCGGGTCTGGGGAGAGGGGGAGGCATCACTGGCAGGAGGAGGGAGGGCTAAGCAGGGAGAAGAGGTACCGGAAGTGGAAATCACAGCAGAGAGAGTGAGGGAAGCCCTCAGCTCCCTTAAGATGGAGAAAGCACCGGGGCCGGATAAATTACATCCCAGAGTGCTGAAGGAACTTGCGGATGTCCTGATGAAACCCCTGGCAGAGCTTTTCACCATCTCTCTGAGGACAGGGTGGGTGCCCCAGGACTGTAGGGTGGCGCATATAGTGCCTATCCACAAGGGGGGATCAAGGGAGGTGGCAGGTAACTATAGGCCTATCAGCCTGACATCGGTGGTGGGCAAGGTGATGGAGGGCATTGTCGAGGAGAGGTTGGGGGGGACCTGGAAAAGTCAGGGTGCCTGGACGATAGACAGTATGGATTCATCCCAGGGAAATCATGTCAGACAAACCTTATGGAGTTCTATGACTGGGTGACGAGTGCCTTGGACCTGGGTAGACCAGTGGACGTCCTCTTCTAGACTTCAGCAAGGCATTTGAATCTGTTCCTCACGTGGCCTGTTGGATAAGCTGGGAGAAATGGGGTGGGGAACCAGATGATCAGATGGATAGGCAATTGGCTCCAGGACCGTTGGCAGGATAGTCTCATCCCCAAGGAGGGTCATTAGTGGGGTCCCACAGGGATCAGTCCTTGGGCCCCTTCTGTTCAATGCCTATGTCTCTGACATAAGGACAGGAATCAGGAGTGAGATGAGTCTCTTTGCGGATGACTCAAAACTGGGGGTGGTGGTGGATGGGAAGGGGGGAGAGTGGCCCTACAGGGGGACCTGGAGGCTCTGGAAAGATGGTCTAGAAAGTGGAAGCTGAGATTCAATGCAGAGAAATGCAAGGTACTCCACCTGGGGGCCAGAAACCCAGGCCAAGTGTACACCCTGGGGGGGGAATGCTACAAGTCTCGATGGCTGTAAGGGACCTGGGGGTGGTGGTGGATGTCAAGATGAACAACTCTGATACTTGTAGGAGGGCAGCAGCCAAGGCCAACAGGATGCTGGGATGCATCAATAGGGGGATCACCTCCAGAAGGAGGGAAGTGATACTCTCTCTGTATAACTGCTTGGTGAGGCCGCACCTTGAGTACTGCATGCAGTTTTGGAGGCCACACTTAAAGAGGGACATTAAACTCCTGAGAGGGTCCAGAGGAGGGCAACCAAAATGATTTGGGGCTTGGGGACAGGACCTATGAGGAGAGGTTCAAAGAGCTAAATATGTACACATTGGAAGAGAGAAGGGACTGGGGGAACATCATAGAGGTCTTCAGGTATATGAAGAGGGTAAATGGGGAGGAACAGTCACAGTGCTTCGAAGGAAGGATGAGGGGGCCACTTGAGGGCATGTGTGGAAGCTGGAGGGGGGAAGATTCAGGGGAGAAAGGAGGAGGTGCTACTTCACTGAAAGGGTGATGGAGCCATGGAATGTGCTGCCTAGGGGGCTGGTGGAGGCAGAGACAGTGGAGGGGTTCAAGAGGGGTGGACAGGTACAGGGAAGGGTTCTGGAAGCAAAATCCAATGCAGCAAGAATATCCAGAACTGGGGAGGAAGAAGCCAGAGAAGGCGAGGGCAGCAAGGTCAGCACCCAGGGCGGGGCTGACCAAATAAGCAGACACACGAAAGACCGTTAGGGCCTATTCTGCTGGCATTTTAGTATGTTAGTATGTATGTTGGTAACACAAATACAAACGCAAACGGCAATGCACATGGTGATGCAAATGAAATGATAATGCTAACGGTAAAAGAAACGCAGCACAAACATTAATTAAAACAGAAATGGTAACTCAAATGCTAACGACAACAGAAACGTAAATGTTAATGAAAACAGTAACGCAAACGCTAATGCCAATGAAAACACAAGTGCAAATGGTAATGAAAATGCAAACCGTAACACAAATGCAAACAGAAATGCAAATGGTAATGGAAACAGTGACACAGAAGGAAACAGTAACACAATCGACAAAGGAAACACTACCAAAAATGCAAACGCTAAGGCCAAACGAAATGCAAATGCAAATGGTGATGAACACGCAAACAGTATCGGTAATGCAATTGGATACACAAATGGTTATGGTAACACCAACGATGATGAGAAAGGGAACACTAACACAAACAGAAATGCAAACGCAAGCATGTACGCAAGCGAAAATGGTAACACGCACAGGGTTGGTAACGAAATTGGAAATGCAAATGCTTACAGTAAGACCAATGATGATGCCAAAGGAAACACAAACAGAAATGCAAAAGGAAGCATGTACACAAATGCAAATGGTAATGCACACAGTGACAGAAAAGGAAATGCAAACAAAAATAATGGAAATGCAAATGGTAACAGTAACGCAAATGCAAGCACAAATGCAAACACAAAGGGTAACATACACAGTGATGTAAATGGAAACGCTAATGCAAATGGTTATGGAAATGCAAGCGGAAATGCTAACTGTAACAGTAACGCAAACGCACACATTTTTTCCCCCAAAAAGGAGCATTCAGAAGCACAGTGAATACAAAGAATGTATGCACAATATTGGCCCTCAGAGCAGAAAGTGAACACTTTGAATACTAAATTGCTTATATCTCCAGAACTGTTTGACACAGAAAAAAAATCTCATATTATTTATGATCTTCCTGGCTAGCTTTGCACTTAGCCCCTAGTGGGGGACTAAGCATTTACTGACAAAAGTCCATATCTCAAGCGCTTTCGAGATAGCGGGCCTGAAAGGCGCGGCGGATGCCGTAATGTTAGCCTATGGGAAACATTGTCAATTTCAGAGTGTCGTACCTTTGCAGCCCTCTAATATGTTGCCACCAAACCACCAAAAGGCACATCTGTGGGATCTTGGCTTTCTTACCTCCAAATTTCAGTCCAAAAGACCAAACCGTTCTTTTGCAGCATGGTGGCAAAGATTTCCTATTGTTTTGGGCATAGTGTCACAAAGTAGTGTCGTGATTTGCAACACTTTCACAATAAAAATCACAAAACTGTTGAACGTGTGACACTACTCTGTGACACTACTGTTTACAAAAATTTAAAATACATTTTTCTGCGGTGTTTAGTCCCCAAAAAAGACATGGCTAGCATCCTCAGAATTCGACTAGGTGAACACAGCAAGAATTGTGTCCCTAGAGGGTCCCAAATTTAAATGCTAGCATTTCTGTGACCATTATGCTAAGGCGATAATTGACAGGTAGTTGGGAACATCAGGGACTACCCAGGGTGTAATGAGGCCCAACACCAATGGCAGAGGTCCTTATCACCCCTGGAAGTTCTGGTATTTCCTAATAATGCCCACCCTGGAGGGTATTATTGCACTTAGAAAATGGTCCATCGGTAATATATTTTTATAAAATAGAAAAAAGTTTTGAAGTAGTCCGATTAATGTTTAAAAACCTTTTAAATACATTGTGTGAAAAATAGTTCCTGTAGTGCTACCTGTCTACCAGCAGAGGGAAAGCTGGTTTACAACATTTTGTCTGTATGAGCTATGTGGCTGCCATGTGGGTTTATGTGATTTGTTGTCCAGATACTGATGGTTTGGAGAACCAGTGAGGAATCAGTCATCTGGAGCGCTCGCCATGACAAGATGGGAACAGTATATAAAAAGGAAAAAAAAATGAGAAACAGCCAGTTGAGTAGCCTGAACATGCAGGAGGAGGAGGTATGTGGACAGTGTGCTTGTTGTGAAGTCAGGGTGAGGAGTGGAGGTGGGATTTGTTGTATTTGGCTCCTGATATGTGCAGCTTCTTTGATGGCTCAATCACTACTGTGTCGGCCGGCTTTTTAGGAGCAGGAGCCATATGTTAGTGCGTGCAACACGTTACCGCTGATGACTGATGAGTTCAGAAAAAAATAACTTTTAGACTATTTGAAGTCTGGAATACCTGGCAGATGAGTGTCTGTCGAGCTGGTGTTGTTTTTTTGTGTGTTTGGTTGGGGGGGACTGTCGATCGCTAAGCGAGGGAAAATGGTGCCTAGTCAGACTGGCTTGGTCCGGGGTGCCCAATTATATGCTAAGTAAATGGGGCATCCCGGATTGGCACTTGTGCTGGGCATCTATTTAAAATTAAATGCCCAGCTTGGAGGTGGTATTGGCCAGTCAGCACTGAGAATCCATTCTTCCCATTTTCTAACTGAAAACAAGATGGCAGATTTGCCACACTACAAGGGTTATTTGAGACACTAAAAAACTGCATTTGCAACACTGTTGAACAGTTTGTTAACCTTTCCCATTGACTATAATGGGAAACTTGTTTTTGAATAACTTTAGAACCGTTTAATATTTTTTCACAAAATCTTCAAAAGGCACATTGGGGACCCTGCTGCATGCTCTCGGAAGGTTTTGGATTAGTCACTCAGACTATGCAACCTGTAAGCTTGAGTAAAGAATTTGCAAAATTGCATAATTTGTGCATTTTTCAGCACTCTGTAGCTCTGTAACCATACATCCAACCATAGTGAAACTTGGCAGTTCCAGAGACCTACAGTACCAGACTATGCGTGCCAAATTTCTGGCAAATCTGTCATACAGCGGCAAAGTTATTAAGCTGCCGAACTTCAGATTTAACCTTAAATGGAGTACTCAACCCTAACTATAGTGACACTACCGTGCCGCAATAATGTGTATATATGTATATTTTTTGTGAAAAAATATTAAACGGTTCAAAAGTTATTCAGAAAACAAGTTTCCCATTATAGTCAATGGGAAAAGTTAAAATATTCGACAGTGTCACAAATGCAGTTTTTAGTGTCGCAAATAACCCCTGTAGTGCCGCAAATCTGCCATTTTGTTTTCAGTTACTGGTCACAGATATGCGTGCATTTAAATTTGGGTCCCTTTAGGGACACAATTCTTTTTGTGTTCACCTAGTCGAGTCCTGAGGATGCTAGCCATGTCTTTTTTTTGGGGGGGCGGGGTTATAACACCCCAGAAATATGTTTTAAAATGTTGCAAACTGTAGTGTTGCAAAGTAGAGTCATACTTGTGACACTTTTGTGATTTTTTTTTTTTGCGAAACTGTCACAAATCATGACACTACTTTGCAACACTATGGCCAAAATAACAGGAATTGTTTGCCACCCTGCTGTAAAAGAATGGTTCTGACTTTTGGGCTGAAATTTGGAGGGAAGAAAGCCAACATCCCACAGATGTGCCTTTTGGTAGTTTGGTGACAAAATATTAGAGGGCTTCAAAGTTACGGCACTCGGAAGTTGACTATTTTCCCATAGGCTAACATTACGGTGTCCACTACACCTTTCAGGGCCCGTATCTTGAAAACACTTTGAGATACGGACTTTTCGTCAGAAAAATGCTTAGCCCCAGGGTTAAGTGCAAAACTAGCCAGGAAAGTTATAAATAATAAGAATTTTTTTTAATTATTTTTCTACGTCATACAGTTCCTTAGATATAAGCAATTTAGTATTCCAAGTGTTCATTTTTTGCTCTGAGGGCCATGCATACATTCTTTGTATTCACTGTGCTTCTGAATGCACTTTTTGGGGACAAAAAGTGGGTTGTTTGCGTGACTGTTACAGTTAGTGGTTTCTCTCATGCTTCCATGACTGTTTATGCTAGCGCCTGCTTATGTCATTGGCCTGCATTACCATTTGCATTTGCACTTGTGTTTGCATTACTGTTACTATTTGCATTTCTATTACTGTTTTTTTGCATTTGTGCTTACTTTGCGTCACATGTGTGCATTGCCATTTGCATTTATGTAGGGCGCTTCCATTTCATGCTATTTCCTTTGGCATCATTGTTGCTATTACCGTGTTTGCGTTTCCAATTGCGTTACCGTGACCATGCACCTAATGATTTGTGTTTGTTTACGTGCTTACGTTTCCGCTTCCATTTCTGTTACTGTTCCCTTTGGCATCCTCCTTGCTGTTATTGTAATCATTTCTGTTTCCAGTTGCGTTACCATTATCGAAGGGCCCCACACTTGCACTACCACATTCCATTCACTATTTATACTTCACAATCTCAAAAAGAAGGGAAATTCATGGCAAAACTCTGTAGTTTATCAGTTAGTTAGCCCGACAGTGAGAAGTGAGGAAATTACTGTTGTGGCGCCCCCACCCCTGACTCCACCCCCTGCCCTGCCCCCCACCAACAGGCATTGGGGTGTGCATTGGGATCAGTGGTCCCAACTTTCACCCCATTCTCCTATACTGCACCACCAATGGACACCCCGATGCCTGTTGGTAGGGACAGGGTGGGGGTGTGGTGGAAGGGGTGGAAACCCTAACATAGAATTTCCTCACTTTTGTCACTGTGGAACAACCCTAACTGATGCATTAAACTGAGTTTTTTGCCATAAATATATATATATATATATATATATATATATATATATATATATATATATAGCTATACAACCTATGTGCTGGGATAAATGCCAGTATAAAAAGTAATATCCCTAGACCAGTGAAGATAACACTGATATCTTTATGTTCCTATACATCATCATATCTTTAACATTCCTATACATCATCCTGTTATCTTTAACCTCCTATATGTAATCTCTAATAAATCCTATTGGCACCTCTGGAAACTCAGCTGTTCTAAGATTCTGCCTCTTAATGACCTGAACCCCTTCCCCCTATCAGCATGACTCTTACATCTGGTTGATCCTGCCATCAGTTTAAAACAATCATTAACTGAAAAATACTTATCTGGTTGATCCTGCCATTTCTCCCTCATCTCACCAAAAGAGTTTCATTCCTGATGTCCTAAATTTGTAGTGTGACTGAGCGGTTTCAATACATTTCAGTGAGTACCTCACAAACATTGAAATAAGGTACTGTCACTGCAAAATGTTAGATATCCACTGCATTTTTTTTTAATTTTGCTGGGCTTTGTAAGAAACAATCTGCCAACAGTAGAAAGAGAAGAGAAGAGAAGAGAAGAGAGAGAGTCACTCGGCATGTCGGCAGCTTCAGAGAAGTGAAAGTGGGTGTGAGTGAGTGTTACTATAGCAACACACGCTTGTGCTCACATTCACTTCTCTGAAGCTGCCGACATGCCAGCTCTATCTCTCTTTCTACTCTCAGCAGCTTGATTATAACACACCCAGCAGGATAAATAAAAATTCAGTGGATTTGCAACATTTTGCAGTGAGTGTCTTATTTTAAATGTTTGTGAGGTACTTAATGTAATCTATTGAAACCGCTCGATCAAGCTTTAAATCTATGACATCAGAAATGAAACCCAGTGAGACGACAAGGAAATGGCAGAATCAACGAGACAAGTTTTTTTAACAACTTAATACATTTCTAAAAGCCACAGAGATTTCTCTCAATGTACAGGGACAGTGCCTTCTTTTAAATGTCTGCCCAGTCCTCAGTGAAAACTCTTAGTCATGCTACAAAGTTATAGCATCAAAACTGAAACTCCTCAGGGAGACCAGGGGAAATGGCAGGATCAACCAGGAAACTTTTTTTTAATAACTATGTCTTTACCAGTTATGGCAGGACTAGAGTTGCAGCGGAGTTAAATTCTGCCGTGAAGTAGCCTGCTCGCGTACTTTCAGGCTACGCAAAGTGCCCATTAAAAAACGCTTACTCTACATCACCTTGTAATAATGCTGATAATGACTATACATTGTTCACTCCACCTTACTTCACTTTAAAGAAGGAGTGAGAGTTTACAGGCAGCCCACACACATCTCATGGTTTATGCAGTCTAGGTCACCACTGGCCCCAATTGTGCAGTAGCAGGCCCTGGCTCCAACAAAACCTGAGAGCCCCCACCATCTGTGCCTAGTCCTCCCACACAACTCATTAGTGTGTGAATTTTTACTACACTGCCTGGCGACAGCAGTATAGTGAAATCTAATCTGTGTGGTGTGGAGGTGTGCCTTGGCCCCAAAGGAACTCACCTTGGCACAGGTGATCAGTTCACTGACCCGTACAACCACCACCATGTACAGTGGCAGGCCAAGGTTGAAGAACAAGGCAGTAATGCACTGGCTGGCCCTACTGGGGAAGAGGGTCAGCAAGGCATCCACCTGCATGTGGTGGTTTGAAGTGGGGGAGGGCCATGGATCAACGGGCTGCTCCACTACCACAACCTGCAGCAGGTGATGGTAGCAACCCTGTCCAACTACCTGCCACACTGGCCAATTTGGGCCTGATGTGGAGTGAGTTGGAGGCTGTTAACCACACTCTTAACAAAGTTGAGCAACAGTTGGAGCAAACAGAGGGACACCAACTGCAAACTATGGGGATGCTTCAACTGCTGCTGTCCCATCAGAATGTTGATCAATAGTTTTAGTTTATCCTCAAACCCACCACCCTTGTGTAAAACAATAGTTCCTGATGTTGTTCTCGATCTGCCCCCCATTTCAAATGTTGGGCCCATCTTTTGTGCACATCCCTTTTCTGGATGATGCTACCCTCTTGTACATTGTTGAGTCCTTAGGTACATGATAGTTTCTATCATGCCCCCACTTCCTTGCATTTATATGTAATGTCCTTAGTGTCTCTGCATCTGGCTTCGTTCTGGTGCATACCCTTCAACTTTTTAGTTGCCCTCCATTGTACAGCCTCCATCCTGTGTATATTCTTGCAGAGATATGCTCTCATCACTGCACGCTGTACCTAAGATGAGGTCTTACCAAATATATGTACATAGGGATAAGAACATCCATTTTTGGAAATCATTTTAATATGATGGCTCCCAATGCATTCCAGTATACCCCCAGCCCTCCTTACTGTCTTCTCACATTTCTTACATACCTTTAGGTTATCTGACACAGGTCACTGTCCATTTTTGTTGTTAGCCCCCCCATTGTGCACTGTTTTGTGTATAATGTTAAGTGTGTGTTCCATCTGCTGCATAGGATAGACATAAAGGGATTCTGGAGGTCAGAGGTAAGGGGCAACAGACTTCTAGGAAAACAAACTGAACTTACAAGCTCAAATGGGCAGACTGGGTGGGCCATAGGCCCTTATCTGCCGACACTGTCTATGTATCTATGTATCTATCATTCTTTCGCATAACCTTGTTTACCTCCCAAAAATGGTGAGAACCATGACCAAAAACAGATAAAATAAAATAAAGTGCAAAAGTGGTGTCCTTGCTCTCATTGTATTCCTACTTAACAAAAGCAGAAAGCCAGCACTCCAGATGAATAAATGCCAAGAAAAAATGTTCACTGCTAGTGCAAATTTATTGATGGCAAAACAAACCACACAAATGACCCTTGCGCTTCGGTGGTTAGGCCATCATTGGGGGCCCCTCTAAAATGGTTAACTGGTCAGAAGTGGAACTTGAGGCAGCAATATTCATGCCAGCAGAAACTGCACTAACACCACCAGTGGGGACAACATCATCGCCTCCATCTGTCAGTGAAGCAACAGAGTGTGCTGTAAAAAACATTGATGGAGAAATCCCTTTACTGACATCAGCAATGCACTTCTGCATACTACCACGCCCATGGCCAGTCTTGCCACTGGCAGCAGTGCCTTGGCCAGAAACAGCTTTGCTTGCACGTTTCTTTGAAGGCATTTTTGGGGATCACCAAGAAAATTCTAAACAAATTTAGATTAATGAACTTTCAGTCTGGGCCGGTGGATAGGAAGCCAAAAAACAACTGTGGCTTGCAGATGGAGACTGGGCACTAAACAGATGCAAACACAGACAGATTAAGATTGTGGGGCACAACAGCACCTTAACAAGTGCTCCCAAGTCACAAATCAAAATCTGGAAAAGAATACCTATTGCCAGCTTGTGGGGGGGCAGTGCACTGCAGTAACAGTCCACTACCAAGACACCACAAAGCAGTAGAAAATGATGCAGATGGATAGCAGGTTCACAGTGATGCAATTATTGTATGGTACAAGAAAATCTGTCTTATTTGATGGCATGCTTCGCACACACACTCACATACACACTATAGGTAATGCGCAGCAAATTGCAAACTTCAGTAATATAACCAAATCTTTTAAACAAACTGAAATTATGCACTGCACCACAACAATCAGCAAAAAAAAATGTAAATAATTACTGAAAATATTACTGTGCATACATGAACACAGTTATATAAGTAAAATATAGCCAAAACAGAAAGACTGCCTTTCTCCCAGTTAATCTACCTCCACCACAGATACGCCCTCCCCCAAGCACACTTCAAGTGTCTGTCAGTACACAGACTGAATGCTCTAAATCAACATTCAAAATCCACATGCAAACAGTAAACACTCGATTATATGAGCACAGGAGGGTTTCCTAAAATCGATGTACTAAATCTTGAGCAAAAAAATGGTTCAAAAAGGATTTTTGAATGGTTTTTTAGAGGGTTTGAATCTCAGAACTCTGAGAGCAAACTGTCTCCGGCTACCACTACACACACTACACAGAACTGAGGCTGTGCAGAACAATCTAGAGCCCATGTGACCTGCAATCCCAAGAATCACTGCAAAATTCACCTTGTAGCTCACCAACAAGATGAACTGATGCAGAGCCCATTGATTTCAATGTACTTTGCATTAAAATTGGTGTAGAAGTGGTTGAGGAAAGGTGAAGTAACCCAAAGTCATTGTTTCCAATGGACTGCACAATCCTAATTATAAGGCATAGTACTCCGCTTCGTGTTTGGATTACTTCACAGTTCTTCCTTAATATGCAAATTGCTTCACATAGCGGATTTTGGCCACATCGCCCACCTCTAGGCAGGACCAGAGCCATGGGGGTGGGGGTGGGGGCTGCTGTTCCTGCCTGATAAGTTATGTGGAGTATTGTTTCAAGAGCCAGATGAGGTAGGTTGTCTTGGAGGTGGGGCAAAATATATGTGGGGGTCATGTTGGGGGCCCAGCACATAAGTTGTTTAAGCAGACAATGACATGGCTTGACTGAAGATATCATATTTATCTTCACTTGAGGCCAATGACATCAAGATATCTCACTCTTGGCTTTGCCACTCGAGAGATATCATGATATCATTGGCCCTCATGAAGATAAATATGATATCTTCAGTCAGGCATGTCATATCCCTATATATATATATATATATATATATATATATATATATATATATATATATGTGTGTGTGTGTCAGCAGCTGTTCCTGACTCGCCTCCTGGCTCGCACCACAGCACCTCCTGTGACGACATCCAGGCACACAGTAACAACATGGCATATGCTCCTGGTAAACTTTGGTACACTTTTCGGAGGAACACCAGAGTTGAATGACCAAGAAGGCAGCAGCAGCCCATGGTAGTAAAACAGCAATTAACTGAACAAATGCAGAAGAGCTGCTGTAAACTCCATGGCTGCCATATTACGGTGAGCCTGAATTCATAGTTCAGTCAGTGGATGGCAAGCTAAATTACATGGATGGCAGGAGGACCACAAATGGAGTTGAAAGGGAGTTGAGATGGAGTTTAAAGGGGAGAAAAAGTAAATAACATAGGTTGGCCACACAGCTGTTCGCCATGCGATTTAACTATCCGACCTGTTTTTTTTTTTTCAAACTATCTGGGTTAGTTGGATTTTTTGCCAGGTTGCAAAAAGTCAGGTATCAGGCCAGATAGAAAATCTGAGTTGTATATCTGTGCATCTCTAATATACTGTATATATGTAATATATATATTATACTGACATGGTCATACCAGTATAGTTATGGTTGTATGGTCGCTTCTATGTTAAACCCAAACTTTGCACTTTAATAACTTTGCAAACCATATGACCAATGTGCCCAAAATTTTCATGTGCAACCTGGTACCATGGATCTCTGGATCTGGCAAGTTTAGTTCCGGTCAATGGTGTAGTTACAGAGCATGTATTGGCAAAAATGTCTAATTTACCATTCAGGTGAAAATTATTTGCTCATTCGCATCTCTGAAATGGTTTTGGAGTCTGGTCAATATGTGAGGTCTGGGATGCAGATGTGCCTTTGAAGGTTTGGTGAAAAATATTAATCCATTCTAAAGTTATTAACCTTTAAAGTTCTCCGTTATAGGCATAGCCTATGAGAAACAATATATGTGCCATGCAATTGCACTTTTGCTTTCATGAAAGAACTTTGTAGTGCCACAAATGGCTTCAGTAGTGTAATGCTGCTGCCATCTTGTTTTCAATTAGTGATGGTGAAAAATTATGCAGTTCAAAAATACTGCCTCTTGATAAACACAACAGATGAGTTAACCTAATCGGGCTTGAGGAACACAATTCTGGTATTATTTTTTTTAAATAGTGGCCAAAAATATTGTTTTATTACTTGTCCTTTGGTAGTTGTGCAAGTTTGGGGCCTACTTTGTGAAATTTATAAAGTGAGGCAGTTTTAGCACAACTAATGGCACTGTTGTGAAACTGCCACAAATTTGAGGCAATTTTCATCAAAACTGCTGCAAATTTGCAGAACTACTTTAATAAAAAACAACAGTCCCCATAAATGGCCAAAGTCTTTCCTGGCCATTTGTTGGACAAAATAAGGACAGAATCATGCTCCTTTATCTAATAAAAGGAGTTGTTCTCCATTTACTGCCTCCAAGGGGGCCGAGGCATGTTTAAATAAAAAAAAACCTGTTTCTGATGACATAGGGGTGTCCAATCCCTATATTAGCATTTAGTCCCCCAAGTAGTATAGGATATTGAGGAGCCCACCCTAGTGCCCCAAAATAGTTTTTAATTCCAGCACCAGATGCCAAGCCCCTTGTTATTTTAATGCCATCACTCCCAAAAACCCCTTGTTGAAAATATGGTTGCTGACATCGGAGCATATGCCCATGTTGGCATTCTGAAGTCCCCTAGCAATGTGGGACACTGAGGAGCCCACCACCAGTGTCCCAAAATCTTTCTTTTTCTGACACCAGGATGCCCACCGTGTCAGATGCCTCCTTAGCCTAGTGATTCATTTAAAGCTGCCAACATCGGGGTGCCCAACCCCCATGTCAGCATTCTAAAGTCCATTCCCCAGCACTGTGGGACACTGGATAGCCCACTCTCAATGTTCAGAAATAATTATGTTTATCCTGTCAAAAAGAAGAAAACTGTCCCCGACGTTTTCTTTTTAAAAATCCTATAAAAAAGAAAATGGTCCCTCATCATCTCCCCATCCCCCCATCTTGACCCTCCTACTGAGCAACCCACCACGCCACACCCCCTTGCCCTATAGTTACCATCACAGATCATCTGCTGTCATCTTCTTTGGACTGGAACATGCCTGCACTCTTCAAAGCCAAACCACAAACTGGAGAGTCAGGGTAAGTGCCGTTTAATGGCTGTCAAATGTATTTTGAACTTATGTTGATATCTCTGCCATTCTTTTTTTGTACCAGATTTTCAACATGGGCTTTTAAGGACCCCTTCTCATGAAAACTGCCACTTTAGTTTTGTTACTTGGCCTGTAAGGTGATTTCACAGCGCTATGTGAAATCACCTTTGGAACCGATTAGTGAAATTTCAGTGCCAGTGTTCATGAGGTTGAGTCCCAAAAGCCCATGTTGAAAATTTGGTGTAAAAGGAGTCATATGATGCTGAGTGAGGAGAGAACAGCTTCACTTGGGAGCTCCATCAGGACCTAATAAAGTTGTATTTCTTTTATAGTCTCTCAATTACAGATCGTGCCTCTCTTAACTATTTTTGATAGTTTAGTACTTACTGAGCATTATTGAAGCTGAAATGTCCAAGCAATAACACCGTGATATTCATCTGCAACTGGAGGATTCTGACAGTGAAGTGGAGAAGGACATCACCTTAGAAGCTAAAAGGCCTCGATTGTGTTAGTTGTTTCAGAGTTTAAATCACTGACAGAAATACCAAATAATGTGGGGCCCAACATGAAGCCCTGTGGAGCCCCACTATTGACACTTCCCTCCTCTGATAAATTGCCATTTATTCTGACACATTGTCTTCAATGTGATAACCAGTTTTGTATTCATCTAATCAATATTGGGCTAATGTCAATCTGTAATAATTTATTTATAAGAGTGACATGAGGAACCTTGACAAAGGTCTTTTGAAAATCCAGTGAAATGACATCAAACAGTTTTCCCTGATCCAGACTGTAACTCACTTTGTCATAGAAGGCCACATGGTAGTTGAAAGACCCTTTTTGAACCCATGCTAGGAGTTATCATCTATACCTAGATGTGTTACCTCAGTTTCTAATCGAGATTTGATGATTTTTTTCCATTAACTTGCAACAGATTGATGTGAGACTGATGGGTCTATAATTTCAATCTGGCCTCAACTACCCTTTTGAAAATGGGAAGTACTGTGGCAGTTTGTCAATTGTCAGGCACAATACTTTGTTCAAATGACATGTTAAATATGGTTGCTAGTGGCTGTGCTAATTGTTCTACCATTTCTTTTTGAAATCTCAGGAAGATGTTGTCAGGCCCTGGGCTAGAATTATTACTTAGTTCTGTTATGGCCTTGTTAACTTCTTCAACTGACACATGGTAGTTGCTAGAAAAAGTCTCATCACCCAAATTTATGATGCCCATGCCATCCCTTGCAAAAGCCGAGCAGAAGTAGGAACTGAATAGAGTTGCTGCTTCAGAGTCATTAGAGATAGTAGATATCTTATGCACTAGAAGTCCAATAACTCTAGAAGTTTTGTTATTATTAATGTAAGAGTATAATGCTTTATGATTTTTACCATCTAAACAGAGCCATTATATAGTGCAGTTCAGTTTTAAGTACAGTTATCTGTGATATTAGGATGTTAGAAATTTCAACAGTTACAAAGCCTGTCTGTTAGTCTGTTACCACAATATATAACTGACATCTTTCTTTATCAGTGGTATCAGTGGTAGGTGTAATGTATGGTTCTACAGTGCATCCTATCATGTATGGTCAGGGAGACCTGGAGGTTCTTTTCATCTCCTTTGATAATACTAATGTGGCAAGAGGACCCAGTGCCATTGATGCTACAAGGTATTGTGCTAATGATTGATTCTAAAGGACTGCTTTAGGGAACAGGGTAACCCACAAAGGTGTAACAAAGCAGTATCAACTCTGTGTACTACTGTAACAGCTATGTGACAATGACCATGGTCTTCGGCTTCAGAAATATTATGTATTATTTTTGCATAAATTCTATAAAAATAAATATAGTAATGCCTTTCTAAATGTAATTTATTTGACAAAATGGCTTTACTGTGGATCATTGAAGCTGAGAAGTTATTTTTTTAATGAAGCTCGAGTCAACTATGTTGACATATTGATATATAAGGGAGGCAGGGAGGTCAGTAAGGGAAGCCAAAGCTCAGACAGAAGATCACATTGAAAATCATTGGGTAGAGGGGACAAAACATTTTACAGGTACATAAGTGAAAAAAGAAAGGCAAAGGGAGGATAGTGAGACTGAGGGGGAGGATGGGGGCAGTGGAGGTTGACAACAGTAAAGTAACATATTGAACAGGTATTTCTGCTCAGTCTTTACTGAGGAAGAGGAGGGTAATGGGTCTGAAGGGAGCACAAGGGGTGGGAATGGTGCAGAAATGGACACAAGTCCCTTTACACGAGAAAGGGTCCTGAAGGAACTGGAAGTAATAAGAGTTGATAAAGCAATGGGGCCAGATGGTGTGCACCCCAGGGTCCTTAGAGAACTAAGAGAGGTGGTGGTTGAACCTCTGGCAGTCCTGTTTAGCCAATCACTGGAAACAGGGGAGGTACCAAAAGACTGGAGGACAGCAGATCTAGTCACCTTATACAAAAGAGAGAACAAAGAGGAAGCAGGGAACTACAGACCAGTTAGTCTTACCTCAGTAGTGGGGAAGATCATGGAAGCACTACTGAAGGAGAGGTTGGTGGAACATCTGGTTGTCAATGGATTACAGGAACCAAGGCAGCATGGTTTCACCAGGGTGAGGTCATGAAAGACCAGCTTCATTGAATTTTTTGACTGGGTGACTAGGGAGATGGATCAGGGGAGGGCAGTGGACATGGCCTATCTGAACTTCAGCAAGGCCTTTGACACTGTGCCACATAAAAGACTATTACACAAACTGGGGAATATGGGTGTGGGCAGGACAGTAGTGCAGTGGGTAGGTAACATGGGGCGGCACGGCACAGAGTGTGGTGGTAAATGGCTGTCACTCCACAGAGGGAAGAGTGACCAGTGGGGTACCACAGGGATCAGTGCTGGGACCGGTCCTATTCAACATCTTCATCAGTGACATTGTGCAGGATCTAGAAGGCAGAATTTCCCTGTTTGCTGATGACACAAAGCTCTGTAACAGAGTAGACACACCAGAGGGTGTAGACAGAATGAGAAGGGACTTGCAGAAACCTGAAGAATGGTCAGGGGTTTGGCAGTTGAAATTCAATGCAAAGAAGTGCAAGATAATGCATATGGGGTACAAAAATCCTGGCACAATATATCAGTTGGGGATTGAGGAAATAGCATGCACCAAGCAGGAAAGGGATCTTCAGGTTATCATCTCTGATGACCTCAAGGTAGGGAAACAGTGTGACCAGGCAGCAGGTAAAGCAAATAGGATGCTGGGATGCATAAGCAGGGCATCACCAGCAGGAACAGGGAGGTCATAATGCCACCATACAAGACACTAGTGAGGGCCCCACCTGGAGTACAGTGTACAATTCTGGAGACCTTACTTACGTGAGGAAATAGACAGGGTAGAGAAGGTTCAGAGGAGGGCAACAAAGATGGTACATGGATTGCATCACAAGTCCTATGAGGACAGGTTGAAGGAATTGAATATGTACTCCTGGAGGAGAAGAGGAGAGAGGGATATGATAGAGACATACAAGTATCTTACAGAGAAACAGGGTGCAGGAATACACTATTTTTAAGTGAAAAAGATGTTCCAGGACTAGAGGGTATGGGATGAAGTTGGAGGGAGGACGATTAAGAGGAAATGTGAGGAAGAATTTCTTCACAGAACGGGTGGTAGACAAGTGGAACACTCTGCCAGAGGAAGCGGTGGGGTCTGAAACAATCACGGGATTTAAGAATGCATGGGATAGACATAAAGGAATTCTGGAGGTCAGGGTTAAGGGGCAACAGACTTCTAGGAAAACATAAAGTAAACTTACAAGCTCAAATGGGCAGACTGGGTGGGCCGTAGGCCCTTATCTGCCAATACTGCCTATGTAACTATGTATCTATGTTGCTGCAATTTCCATATGCAACTATAGTTGATATTGTAATTTTAGAATATTGTAATATTTCTTCTGTAATAGAATAAACATTTTTTTCTAGCTTGTTGAAGTGGCCAGTGAACTCTGGGAGAGTTTTAAAAACATCAGGCTACATACTGCCGATTGAAATCAGGGCCTCTGTCCAACACATGGGGAGGGCCTGAAAGCATGAATCCTATATAAGAATGTTCCTGTCCTGCAACTGGACCCTCAGAGCAAGCAATATGAGATGTTCATGTTACCTCCAAACTGCTGTACAGTCAATGGGATGAGAAACTAATCAGCCTAAGGACCAATCAGACATGGCTAAGGAATGTAACTTGTTGCAGCACATCAGAGAACCCACAAGAGCAACAAATGTTCTAGTTTTAGAATTTACAAATTTTGAGAGTGATTGTGAATGTGAAATAGGGACCGACTAAGCACAAGTGATCATGCTACCATTTTGATCAAAATAAGAGAGAATATACAGTACAACCAGGGCAATACAGCAACGCATAACTATTGGTGAGTTTAAAAAAATAAATGGATGCCTCTCAAAATGGTTAAAACATGAATTGTCTAAATTAGAAACATAAAATGTCTGAATTATCTACAAATGACGGTTGGTTTTGAAAAATAAAATAGTCTTTGGTTAATCAGTACATATCGAAAAAAAGGATACAGTAAAAAAGGAAAACTACCCCCACGGTTTTCCAGAAAAATTAAGTTTTTATCATCTAAGAAAAAAGGCCTTTATAAAATGTATTAAAAAATACCCCAATGAAGGAACTCTCATAAGATGTTAGCAAATAGCAAAAAATCATAATATATAAATAAATGAGGAATGCATAGAGAAAGAATGAGATTGATCTGGCCAATAATAAAACCCCAAGGTCTTCTTTAAAAACACCAAGAAGCAAGTAGGACCACTAAAATATAAATGAGGAAATTATAACAGATGACCAGCAAATGGTATCTGCACTAAATAATTACTTCTATTTTTTTTTTCAAAGGATGAGGTTACAGTAGTAAACACTAATCACTTCAAACAAGGACATTTCATTTCAGTGAACAAAGTCAGGAAAAGATTAAAAGGACTAGATATAATCAAGGCTTCCAGGCTGGATAAAGCAGCACTCAGAGCACTAAAAAAGAGGTAGCAGACCACATTGCAGCCCCAGCAACTTATACAGTATCTTCAATAACTAATAACAACAGAGGAGATGCCAGTGAACTGAAAAATGGCTGATATTATGCCAATTTATAGAAAGGATAGTAAACAGGAAACAGGAAACATAGAATTAAAGACCTATAGCATCTCTTGTGGGTTAACTGGTTGAGGATATTATCAAAAATCTGTTAATAAAAAACTTGGAGAACCTTGATTTGAAAGATGAAACTCAGCATGGTTTTGTTAAGGGTTAGTCCTGCATAACCAGAATGATACTTTTTTAAGAGCCATCAAGTAAAGCACTATAAAACTGAGACTCAATTGCATCCAGCAGACTTGGGTTTGATTCCTACAACCTCTGCTTGCAGACTATAAAACCCTGAGCAAATATATAGCCTCCCCAGTGCTCCTGGGTCACCCCTGAAAACAGACCTTGCACCTAGTGAGCCATACCTGCTTACCAAAGAATAAAAAAAATATAGATCATATTCCTAGATTTTAGTAGGGCCTTTGATCTGCTTGGGCCTTACACAGTTACCCAGACTGAGTGCCACAGTCACGGTTCTCTGACAAACCTGACCTGCCAGACTGCCATCCGCAGTCCGGGTGCAAAGCCACCAGCCCTTCACAGAAGCCCAGGTGTGGACTCTCACAGGGGACTGATTACCTCCAGGAAGGGAGCCCTAGCAGCTTGATTTTTTGCACCCCCCCATCCCTGTTTAAATACACTTAAACCCTGCCCTGGCTTAATAGTTCACTTCTACAGGCTACTGCCAGCCAGCTCCTCAAGCCTAAAGTGACAGCAACACTGTTTCTTGCCTAGCATGTTCCCTATCTAGTGTAATTCCTCTTTCTACAGTAGCTCTCACCACACCTACCTACTGTTCTGCCATACGATTGGCAGCCTGGCTGGGCTGTTCCTTAAAGGAGCACTAACTACATAATCTTCATACTATCCTAAGACCAGTGATCCTGCTCCAGCTTCGTGCCCCAACCCAAGCATTAAACAACATGAACCATGCTTCATTCCTCCTTTTCCTGGGCACCACTGCCTACCTATCATCACCTTCCCTCACTCCCAACCCACTACAGGGTCGCTTGCTCCTCCTCTCTCCCCCTATGCACTGCACACCTTCTGTGATGTGTCCCCCTACCTTTCCCTACCTTTTCCATTTCCATCCCAAGCATCATCCTATCATTTAATCTCAACAAGCCTCCTTCCTATCCACTCATGTAATAGCCTCACCTTAATCCATTGCTCCAGGTGCTCACACTGTACCCTAAACACCATCAGAGGTCGTACGCTATCTACCACTTACTCCATGCTTTTCTTCCTCCTACTAATGGAAGGAGATAGTGAGGCAAACCCAGTCCCTCCTGCATCCTCCAAGGACCAATCCTCTTTCAAGGGTCTGAAAATAATGCACATGAACATTAGGAGCCTCCTCCCAAAACTGGACACTCTAAACTGCTGGTCAAACAAAAATTCTCCCCAGACATTCTATGCCTTACCGAAACCTGGCTCTCAGCCAAGACACCCAACACATCTATTCATATCCTGGGATACGAAATCATAAGACAGGATTGTGGCAAGAAAGCAGGTGGCATAGCCATGGTCATCAGACAAGGCCTATTGTTCTCAGTCTACCATCAAGAATCATATCTTAAATCCCACTAACTACTCCTGGTTAAATTCTGCCTACCTCATACCCTCCCTATCTTCATTGCAGTTGTTTATCTATCTCCTCGACTAAACCAGGAGACTTTAATTTCTTGCATCATGGCCATTCCCCCTCTCGCACAACCAGGCAAATTAATCCTATTGGGGGAACTATAACCTTGACTGTCTGGCACCTTCATCCAAATCAGTGATCTTCAAAATAGAGTCACTAAATCTTTCTCAACTGATTTCTGAACCCACTTGTTACAATACCTGCTTTGCAAACTACTCCCTCTTAGACTGGATTCTCTCCTCCCACCCTCACCATATGTCCCAGGTGGGCGTCCTCAATCCTGCATCACATACTGCATAAGAAAAGTACAACTCACCAAATCTGCACCTAAATATATCGAACCCCACCCTCTCTCTGCCATCAAGATAAACTCCCTTCTATTTGACCTACATAATGCTGACTGGGCACCTATCTTCTCCTCCTCTTCAGTTGACAATGCCTTGACACATTTCACTACTATCCTCAAGGGTGTCTGGGACCACCATGTCCTTACCAAAAGATCCTGTGTCAGGAAAAGGCATCATCCCTGGAACTCTGCCCCAATAATAGCTATGTGCAAGGCCCGTGACAAAGCTTGATCTGCTTTCGAGTCCTCTCAATCCTCTCATGCAAGGCAACTTTACAACTTAATAAGAAATGCCTATGTAAAAGCTATCCGGCAAGCTAAGGCAAACTTTTTTAAAAACTGTGTAAGCACTGCCCACTCATCCTCATTTTGGAACATTGTTCACTCTATCGTCAGCCTGCCCCAGCAATCTGGCACCCCCACTCTAATAGATAATAACATCAAACTCCAGGAGCCCACCCAGGTGGCAAATATCCTAAATTTCTTCTTCACCAACTGTGCCATGCCTACTCCCACCTTGCCTACGTCACCTTCTACACCTCTTTCCTCCTCTAAGCTTAGGCCAGGAGTAAACTCTTCTCCACCTCTGCCTCCACAAATAAGGTAGTGCATGCCTTGCTACCAAATCCAGCAGTGATGGCGTACATCCCAGCATCCTATGCCTCTCTGCCCCTGCCATTGCTTTTCCTCTTGCGCATATTGTAAACTTGTCCTTCTCCACCAGAGTCATCCCGAAGGTATGTAAATCAGCATGCATTGTACCTATCCACAAAGGAGGTGATCCCACATCCCTGGAAACTACTGTCCAATCTCCCTCCTCCCTGCCTTATCCAAACTCCTGGAATGGTTGATGCAAGACAGACTGACAAATTTCCTTCATACTACAGATTTCCTATCCCAGTAGCAATCTGGCTTTAGGAAGAACAATTCCACCTTATCCTCCCTCCTCCGGATCACAGGCCATATCCAGTCTGTGGCTGATGAAGAACGTCTCACTCTAGCAGTCTTCATTGACTGGAGAAGGCATTTGACTTAGTATCCTACCCTCTCCTACTGTACACTCTTGTAGATGCCAGGCTTGCCCCACCCACAATTCAGTGGTTTAAATCCTACCTTACCGACAGATTCCAATCAGTCAAAATTACCAATTTCACCTCTTTCCCTCTCCCTATCTCAACTGGCATTCCCCAAGGTTTTATTCTTGGCCTGTAGTAGAAATTTCTGAGTTCATGCTAGTATATGCTGCTACAGGGTTACAGAATGTCACTGAGGTTACTTGAGGTACATTTGTAGAAGCAGAAAGCAAGATAAAACTGGATAGAACTGGTTTTAACAGCCTAAAAAAGAGGAACTAACTGTCAGGAAACCAAAACCATATTAGGAAGTTGTTGACAGCAGTTCTTGGAATAAGATACTCTTTTCATTGGAATTAGCAACACTTTGATAATAAAGGTATATAAGTGATTGACTAATGAAACTCTGAGAGCCTTGCATGTTGTTGGAAGCAGACTCCCATATGCATATGTATTAAACTTTTCTTTTTACCACATGCAGTGTTCCTGAGCCTGATTTTAAACTAAAGTGTAAGAAGAATATATTTTCCATGACAGTTTTAGCGTAGTCGGCAGGATGCACGGACTGGACCGGAGTAGTCCGGTCGGGGACGAATCCCAAGACTTCTGGTAAAAGTACAGAAAAACAGAGGGAAATCCACCTACAGCAAGCGGAGCCAGGTTGGGACCATCCCCAATCACAGAGGATTCTCTTCGGACCCAGACGGTGCTGATCACTGTAAGTACCTGCACTCAGGCCATTGCACGTAATAAAAAAAAAAAGAAAAATTGCTTGTATAAGTTGTAACTGATTTTAGGATAGCTTGAGTCTGAAATAGTGACAAAAGTAGCTATAAGTCTGAGCTTGAAATAGTGGCAATAGGGACTAGGCGCCATAAAGTAAACCAGTAAACAAGTTAACAGGGACATTTGAGTCTGCTTTGATGTAAAAGGGGGGGTAGGGGTAAGAACAGCAACAGAACCTTTAAGTAGGTTGAGCACCCCAGCAACAGAACCTTTAAGTAGGTTAGAGCGCCCCAAGCAACAGAACCTTTAAGTAAGTCAAGCAAACCAACAACTAGAACCCTTAGGGATGAAACCCTTTAGAATAAGGCAGACAATAGTAACTCTGGGTGTTTTTTATCTTTTCTTTTGATGAAACTGTGAGAGTAATACACATACAGAGCTGCAAAAAAAAAAAAAAAAAAATGGAAAAAAAATGATTGGATTTTGCAGATGGAAAAGAGGGTAATAGTGCAAGTAGAAGAGAGGGAAGTGAAAGTAGAAAGAGAGGAGACAAGTGAGGAGAAGCACTCCAGGTTTAAGAATATTTATGTGGGGGTTTGAGGACTCCAGGTTTAAAAATATGTGGAGAGATGTATTAAGGAAAAGTCTCAAACAAGCAAGGCAACTGCCCTTTGCGCTTGTAATTTATGCTTGCTAAGTATATACTGTTAGAGCCAATGATGGCTTTCACAGTTCAGGCTGTTTTAGTAGAAAAGCAGTGGCTGATTAATAACGTTAGATAAGCAACATTTAGAGAAGAAAATAAACTACTGTGGATGTCACGCACAGTAGGTGACTACAGACGGATGATTTGAAAATCCCCCATGTTGCCTATCTGTGTAGTTTCAAGTTTTCTGTATCAATTTCAAGTTCCCTTGCCTCCTATAGAGGCTGAAACATTTGATCCCAAACCCAAGTACTGGGGACCTCTACCAGATGGATCTCAACCTAGTACTGTTAGAGATTTTTTTTTGTTCTGTTTTTAAACTGCAAACCAGAGCTCTGGAAAAAAAAGCTTGGTTTGGCAGGTTACTAAGATGGCCAAAAGAAAACCTTTGAAAGGGTTAAAACCTTTGAAATGGTTAATAGCGGCAGCGTTTGAAAATTATCATGAAGGTCCTGCAGTCGGTTTTCTCAATCGGACCAGTGTATCAAAAAAGAAGAAGGAAAAGACCTTGGTAAGTCTGAATTGTTTTATTATTTAAAGTTTTTTTATGTCTGCCTGTTTTATTTCCGTAATACATATACTAAACAAGGTAATGCTCCATCTCTCTTGTGCGTATTTTCCAGCGTATATCTGTGTTCTGTAATTATGTTCTGTTGTCAAGGTTGAGAGATAGGATTGACTGCCTTTGGTGCACAAACATGTTACAGTAAAAAAAAAAAGAGGAAGCTTCTTTGCCTCATATCTGACTGTTTTAATTGGTTTTATTTTTAATAAAACATTTGTGCTGCCTAGATAGGGTCAGTGAAGAACTTTTGTATGTAGTTGTTGGTTGGAGCAGGTAGTGTTGAAGGTGAAGAGATATGACGTCATAGATTGCAATGTGCAGAAAGATTTGTAGTTTGCAAGCAACGTGCCAAGCCACTGCTAGGTGAAAATGTAATGTGTTAACAGCTATAAATGGCTTTATCATACTTCTAGTTAAAACCAGAAACTTTTTGCAAAATGGCAGGGTGCCATATTTTGGCTATGTGCCAAAAGGTGTAACCATGTTATACTAGATGTGTTCACTTACAGATGGTATGTTGTGCTGTATTTTAAAGGAGTTAGAAGGTGTTTTAAAAAGTGTTTTGTTCTGGAAAGATTTGGCATGGAGATATGTATAAATGTGTTGGTTTAAAAATTGTCAGTGTTACAAAACAGGCAGGAGGCAGCTCATATATCTAAACACGTACAGTTTTCTAATAAAACTATGGGCATTACCTCAGCAAATTGGTGTCAAATAATGTCAGTCTTATTTTGTGTTAAGTATTTCTTTTTGTGTATGTGTATGTGTGTGTACTGTCTTGGTCAGCAGTTTTATTGTGTGCTCTATTATTATTTAAAGATATTTTAATATTAGCAGTGTTCAAGGACACTACAAAAATAACTGGGTTTGAACGACCCTTGCATGCACACTGTGACCTTTTGCACGTTATTTGACCTTCTTGTGTTTCAACATTTTATGCTACTACCAGTTCAAACTTGATCTGTATTCCATACCTAAAGCACAACTTTTCACACAAAATGTATGTTTTCATGAAAGCACACCAAGAGTGAACCATGTAATTAGACTTTTTATTGCAAAACTAGTATTCTAAGTGAAGAGGAACAAACTTTTCTTCTCTTCTCACTGCTTCTGACTTGCAGCCAACACAGGCAATACTCCAGCTGGAAGGGGAGAATTATTCATCTCCCATATTTTTATTATATATATATATAGTAGCTGTTGAAAAAGGACTATTACAGCTGTTTTGAGAGTTTACCATCTACAGTTAAAAATAATGGTTTTGGTTTTATGTGTGACCATGGTGTAATCATTTTTGTCTTTTTGAAATGCATTCTAAAAATCGATACGTACAGTATTCCCATCAATCCGGATCTTATAAACTCAGCTGACATTTTGTCATGCTTAGGATGAGGAACCAGGGACACTTGGCTTCTTTTATCCTATGGAAATAATCTTGTTTTTTTAAACTTGTGTATGTTTGTTTTTGTTGTTTGTCTGTGTTTTTTCTCTTTCTTCTATAGAAAAAGAAGTTCCCCATCTTTATAGTAAGGTATGAAACTTACTAAACTAATTGTAATATTATCTTGTTATAATTTAAAGTGTAGTAGGTGGGGACTGCAATGGGGCCACCCCATTACCATTTATCCAGTGCACATTTTTTTAAGGTGCTGCGTGACTAGCTACTAATATCGCCAGACCACTTCCGGGTTAATATTCATGTCACCATCCACAGCTAACCTTTTTATTGCTACAGTATTTGAGCTGTCTCTTCCACAAGTAGGAGCTCAGGGGGAGGGGGTAAGCTACCCTTCCTCCCTTCCAGTGTAATACCCACAAAGGTTGCAAGGTACATCACTGTTCCCCCAAAGGGGTAAATAAAGAAAATGTGTATTTGCCAATAATTGTTTCTTATTTACAGGTTTTAAAAAGACCCAAAGTATTTTAACAGCATAACCCAGCCCAAGCCCTTCTGTTTCTTCTAGTGCAAACAGTTAAATCCCACACCTATTATTAATACAAGGGCTTCTGCCCTTAGCAAGTAATCAGTTACGCTGGAGGGTAAAGTTGTGTATGTATGTCCACACATATTCATTCTTTTGATTGTCTTTTCAGCTTTCTTATCCTGTCAAAACAAATGTAAAACAACTTTTGTCATAGCCTTACAGCAATGAATGCATTTTTTTAAAACCAGTAAATTCACAATACTCTAACATTCCTGGACTCTGAACTAAGTTTACAGTTTATATTTGTTGTTTAAAATGTATGTTATGCATTATGCTCAATACTGAAATTGTTCTATTGCAAACACTAATGTTTCACGTTTATGTTATAATGTTTTGATATACATCTTGCTACACTGTATCATGTGTGTATTCAGGAAAGTGCTCCACATGTATAACGTTTTTAATGCTCATAACCAAACCTAAATACTGGGGCCAGCATTGCTGACCCACCCCTACAATATGTTCCAAAGCAAAACCCCAGACAAATTAATGTTCCGTTTGTCTTATTATTCACAGGTGCAATAGGCACTGTTATTAAATTGGCATAGGCCAACAACATATGTATTTGTCCCGCTAATTGCATAGTGTATCAAGCATATTGCTATGAAACTATATGTTTGAAGCATGTTATTGTAACATTACAAGATTTTATGACTCAGGTCTCAGTCAGGCCTGCTTGCAACAGACAGGGAAATAATGTTCATCACTGTCATAACTGCTTCTGTGATTTGAAAGCAGGGGTGTAACCATAACATTGTCATGATTTACAGATGGTCAAATGGTATAATTGAACCTCGGCCTGCACCCCCAGGGTGTGTGGTTGATGTCCCATTTTTATTTTTCTCTTTCCAATTGCCAGAATTTAGGCTCTGTCACACCACTCTTTACAAAACAAAAAAGCCAAATGGTTTACAAGATTGTTATTTATGTGTTTTTAATTCAGTGTCTAACACACTTTGCAAGTTGCAGAGTTTCACGGTGTGGACACATAAGATCTCCACATTACACAGCAGTAATACTTTCATCTAAGTTGCCAAGACCTTCATCTTTTCCTGAAAAGAAAACAACTGCCACAGCTTTGATGTCATCACTATCTTTGTGCCTGACTAGTTCCATATAAGGACTACTGCATGAATCAAGTTATTATTACCTCTGCAAGGGGTAATGTTTTCAACAAAATTACACCTATTAGTAGAACTTTAAATCCACTGAATAAGGTCCAGTCAGTTCAGGCTCTGCAATCAAGCTTATTGTTTCTGCTTACTGAAGTTAAGTCTGGGGTAGGGCAATCCTAACTTCAGCAAGAACATTTTTTTCAACTGATCTTCAAGCAAGACATGCATTTTCTTCACTGCTGCTTGTTCCAAATATGGCTGGTACCTTATACAACCCTATTACTCTGGTTTATTGTAAACTGTTACTTTTTATGAACTGTTAATCTTTGTGCTGGAGTGTAATCAACTATCACGACACAAATGCCATGCAAGTGTGTGTGTGTGGCTCCATTAAAAGAACTCAATGAACTCAATGCACAATCTAATCCACCCCTGGCCAGTGTGTCTGCCAATCAGCCATCCAGCAGCCAGCAATATGAACACTGACTTTTCTACTATGCTGGTGTTTGTTTTTTAATTACTGTCTGCATTGCCCCATGTGCCTTGTGGGGTTACCACCATTCTGCAAATGACATTTCACCTGTACTGCAATTACACCAACCTGTGCTTATTTATATGAACTTTATGGACTGTTAACTTTATGGACTGTTATGTTTTATAAGGACTTATCTGTCAAGAGACATTATCAACAGATTCTTCAATCAAGCTCCAAGGGTGTGCCACACCTCAACACAAGGTAGCATCTACCTTATTCACTCTCAAAGTGGATTCCATGAACTCTTTTTCATCGACAAAATTGTTATGTTATATTGTGTTATATGTGGTATCACATGTTAGCATTTTTTTTCACATATTTGAATTGTGGTGTTGACATCCCTCAGTTCTGTATTGTGTTTACAAACTCACCATTTGTGTTCCATCTGTAACTACCTCTGTATCAACTCCAGAACAGAATTTTTTTATAAATGCCTTAACTATCTGTATGCTGGCAACCAGTTTTAAATCATATAGATGGAAAGGGTGGTTAGTTGATACAAAGTATCAAAAGGGGGGAGAATGTAGTAGAAATTTCTGAGTTCATGCTAGTATATGCTGTTACAGGGTTACAGAATGTCACTGAGGTTACTTGGGGTACATTTGTAGAAGCAGAAAGCAAAATAAAACTGGATAGAACTGGTTGTAACAGCCTAAAAAAAGAGGAACTAACTGTCAGGAAACCAAAACCATATTAGGAAGTTGTTGACAGCAGTTCTTGGAATAAGATACTCTTTTCATTGGAATTAGCAACACCTTGATAATAAAGGTATATAAGTGATTGACTAATGAAACTCGGAGAGCCTTGCATGTTGTTGGAAGCAGACTCCCATATGCTTATGTATTAAACTTTTCTTTTTACTACATGCAGTGTTCCTGAGCCTGATTTTAAACTAAAGTGTAAGAAGAATATATTTTTCCACGACAGGCCCCATCCTATTTTCCATCTTTATCAACAAACTCCCATTTGCCTGTTCTACATCACTACTGCACATGTATGTAGATGACACCATGTTATATACATCCTGCCCTGATCCTGCCACTATACATTCTGTGCTACAGCATGATTTCAATTCTGTTCAGTCATGGTTTCAGACAACACAACTAAAGCTGAACACCACCAAACTGTCTCATTGATCTTTGGGACTGCACAAAGGCTAGCCAAGGCATAAAACATCTCCCTGATCATTTCCCTTATTGGCTCCCCCTTAAAGACTGTCCACTCGTACAAATACCTAGGGGTCTGGCTTAATCCTCAATTTAGTTTCACTATACACATCGACTACCTAACCTCCAAACTCTGTGCCAAGCTTTGTGTTCTATATCATAATAAAGACTTCCTCCCTCTCCATATTCACTGGGAACTTCTAACCAAAATGATCCTACCTGTTATTGATTATGCCGATGTCATCTATGACACTGCCAACTCCTCCGCCCTATCTCGACAGGACTCCATCTATTACATGTTCTGTCATTTTGCCTCGAACTCTCCTTACTGAACTCACCACTGCTTCCATCTGTCCTCCTTAAACCTCCCCTCACTCGCTTATAGATGTTTTATTCATTCCCTATCCTTTATTTCTAAGTATTGGTTCAACCTACTCCTCTCCTATATCTCTTCCCTCTTCTCTCCTGCCCCAGCTTCATCATACCCCCTGCACTCCAAGGACTCTTGCTGCTTTTCCCTCCATACCCCCTCATCTAACATGGGTAAATCCACCTTCCATTACCGTCTCCCTTACATATGGCACTCTCAGCCACCTCTCCTGCATAACTCCTCCTCTCATCCCTCTGTCAAAACATCACTCTGCCTCCTTCCCCACTCAATCTGCTCCCACTACACTCCTAGGACCGATTGCATCTCCTGTATCTCCCACGATGAGTCATCATCTGTACTCTAGAATCACATAAACTAATCATGTCATTGCCATTCATGTCAAGCATGGCTCTTGATATTCTTGTGTATGCAATTTTAACTGCATGTCTACTCATTGTATATATAACAGCTGCCAAATACAGTGCTATTCTGAATGTTGGTACTTACTGTATATATTGTGTATAGATATTGGTACTTATTGTACATATTTGTATTCTTGGTATGTACTGCATATATTTTGTGTACTGTGCCTGTATTGTTAATTTAAGTCTTGTGATGTTCTGCCTTACTTAAACCTGTCTCTCCTGTACCCCTTCCTCAGGTCACACTTGGAAACAAGCTCTGGCTCAGTGTGACTTTTCCAGTCTTCAAATGCTTAAATAAATAAAACCAAAAAATATACACACATACACGCACGCTCATACATTTACAGTGACACCCCCAGGATGAAGTGCAGTGACACAGGTTTACTGCATGACAAAGGGATTAACTCTCATTGAAATTGCATTGTTTGTTGCAGTAACTCTACTGAAAAATTCTGCAGTGCTGCTCATCATCCTGGTTTACTGTGTGTGTGTGTATATATATATATATATATATATATATATATATATATATATATATATATATATATATGGTATGTACACACACACACACACACACACACACACATATATAGATGTATATGGTAGTAACTGGAGATGAGGGTTAAATTAAGTGGGGTAGTGTAATAAAGTAAAGAGGGAATCCTTCTTGGGAGGCATTGTTTCTATTGATTTTAAAAGTGTAAGTTAATACTAAATTTTACCTAGCAATGAATACATTGTTCTCAATGTGTTTTGTGCTTTTGCCTTGCCTCATAGGTCATGCTGCTTCATTAGCAGATAAAGAAAGGACACTTGAAGCCTACAGGCTGTCACCAATCCAGAAGAATGGTGAAGTAAATTCTAATTTTAAAAGAAAGAATATATTTGCTAATATGTAGAGAATTTATGACAAATGTGGCAAGTCAACCATTTTAAATCCATATGTTTTGCATGGATATTTTCAGGGAGGTCAGGGTAATGCTAATAAGTTTTTATTAATATTAAGGTGAGATGTAGAACTTAACCCTGGACCAGAGGTAGAAAGAATTAAGATACTGGACGATAAGGCCCAAAGTTTGGGAACTTATAGATAGTACTGTGTTTTCTAATTAGGAGTAGCATCTCCAGTTGTATTTTGCTGGGAAACATATGGATGGTATGATGGTATGATATTATAGTTAGTAGTGTTTTATGCTTCTCTGCTAGTGGAATTGGTATTGTACTTTAAGTAGGGACTGGACTGTTTAGAAACTTATAGATAGAACTGTATTTTGTATTTAGTACTGGTATCATGGGTAGGATAGTGGACTGTAATGGATGTGGGGCCGCAGTTTGGATTAACATATTGTGGAGGCTAGGAGTGTGTCCAATCTGTATCTGGTTTAGGAGGCTGGAGGAGGAAGTGCAGTGGCTTGGTAGAGAACTGGAGAGGATAAGGGAAGGGGGAGGGGACCTGGAAGGAGGAGGGTCACATCTGGGAAATAACAGGAGGACACCATGAGGGAGGAACAGTGGCTCAAAAGAAGTGATAGGGAGGGAATGCAGGAGCAGAACAAACAAGGAGCCTAGCATTAGTGGGAAAGCTAGAGTTGGGGGAAGGGAGCAGAAGCACAGCCAGGCATCAACATAGATACATAGACTTTGACAGCAGACAAGGACCACTTGGCCCACCCAGTCTGCCCATTTTCCTACCTACTAGATAAGCTGCAGATTCTAGTTAACCAACAGCCTATTTCCTGCAACCCTCCACTATAATTGCCTTATGTCTGTCCCATGCATGTTTGAATTCCTCCACTGTTTTAAACCCCACAACCTCTCCAGGAAGGCAGTCAGGACAGGATCATGGACAGGAAATAGGTTTGCTGTGCTGGTGAGTGGTGGAGGAGTGGGGAGTGATCTCCAGGGGAAAGAGGAGGGAGGAAGAAGAAAACCCACAAGGGGCAGGAGTCAGTCAGAAGAGGGTGACAAGGATAAAGGGGAGAGGAGCACTGCTGGTGGAATAAACAACAGGGGTAGAGTAGAAGGGGGGCCAGGGAAGAAGGGAGGGATGTGGTAGATAGGGAGGGAGCAGAGAAGGGGCAAGGACAGGACAGGGGAGAAGGGAGGAGAAAGCAGTAGGGAGGAAGGGTTGAGTTAGACAGTTGGCATGCTCTAAGACTGGATACTCTGGGAAAGTGGTGGGGGCAGGGACAAGGAACAACAAAGGGGGTGTACTAGTGCTGGGTGATTCCATACTTAATGGGATCAGATGGGGTGCTGGGGGGAGAGGCATAACAGAATATGGGTGGAGGCTATACCTGGGCTAATGGCAGACAGGGAAGGGTAGGCAGTTTTTAAGTGCACAAGGAGGGGCAGGAAGAAACCACATGTAGTGGTGCATGTGGGCACTAATGACCTGGTGGAGAAGATGGTGGAAGTAATGAGGAGGAGGTCTGAGGAATTACGAGGGCTATGTGAGAAAGTGGGAGAATCAGTGGCCTTTTCAGAGGTGCTTCCGGTACCCTGCGTGAGTACGGGAAGGAGAGGGAGGGTTGGGGAGTTCAACAAATGGCTGGGGGGAATGGTGTTAGTCTGAGGGGTAAGAGGTAGTGGGGGACTGTGGCAGTACCTGGGACAATAAGGATCTATATGGAAGGGATAAGCTGTACCTGAGTGGGGAAGGGAAAGGAGTATTAAAGCAGATGTTTGAAGGATGCATAGCATCAAGGATAGAGTTAAACTAGGTTGGGGGTAGCGGAAGGACAGCTAGTAGGCAGGGATCCCAGAGGGTAGCACCAAGCGTGCCTACCCCCCAAGCTATCAGAGAGGTACTTGAGGTGGGGACACAATGAGGGATTGGGGAGGAATCATGGTGGGGGGAGAAAGACACAGGTTGGAGGGTGGTCTCACTGAATGCAAGAAGCTTAGGTAACAAATCAGCTGAACTACAGGCTCTCTTGGCGGTGGGGAGGGTGGACTGTGTGGCCATCATGGAGAAATGGGCCACCCAGAACCAGGACTGGGATATGATGATCCCAGGGTACAGTATATTCAGAAAGGACATGACTAGGGGGAAAGGGGGGCTTGGCAATCTATGTGAGGGAGGGGATAAGGTGTATGAGAGAGAAGGGGAGGGGAGGACAGAAGCCCTATAAATGCAATTTCAGTACTCCAAAAGAAAGATACTGAGGGTGGAGGTAGTGTACAGGCCATCAGCTCAGGGAAATGACCTGGATAGAAAGTTGGCCGAGCAGATTAGAAGACTCTGTAGGAAGGGGACATAGTAGTGGTGGTGGGGGACTTCAAAATCTCTGGGGTGGACTGGAACACCCCAACCACCACGTGTGCAAAGGAGCAGAGATTATTAGATGCATTTCAGGACTGCTTCCTGTTGCAATTGGTCCATGAGCCGACTAAGGAGGGTAGGACTCTGGATCTTGTATTAACAAATGGGAAGGCTGTAAGGGATCTGGGAATGGAGGACCCCCTAGCTGGGAGAGACCACCATACGGTGTGGTTCACACTCAATATGGGAGGGGTAACAGGAGGAACAGGTAGCAGGGTGATCGATTTTAAGGGAGCAGTCTTTAAAAGATGGGGGAAATATTGACTGAGCATCTGGTGAGAGTTAAGACATGCATGAGTGCAAGCCAAAAATGGAACATCATTAAGAAAGGGCTAGCAGAGACTACTAAGACCTGCACCAGGAAATGGAACAAGAAGGGGAGGGCAAAGAAGCTGAGCTGGCTTACTTGGGAGGTAATGGAAAGGGTGAGGGCTAAGAGAAAAGCATTCTGGAGTTTTAGGAAATCAGGAGGGCAAGCGGACAAAGATGAGTACATGAAGAAGTCTAGGGAGGTTACCAGGCTAGTCAGAGTGGCCAATGCTTCCAGAGAGCTGAGACTGGCACAGGGAATTAAGGACAGGGAAAAGGACTTCTTCAGATACATTGACAAGAGAAGAAGAAACAAAGACCAGATTGTGAGGATTAAGAAAGATGGGGGGGTGGAGAAGGGGGAGGACCAGGCAGAGGCACTGAATGGGTACTTCTGCTCTGTGTTCATGAAGGAAAAAGGGGGGCATATACCCCATGGTAAGGGTGGATTGGGCAGATGAGGCTTGGGGGCAACTGATATCAGAATTACAGAGGACAGGGTGATGGAGGAACTAAGGGCCCTGAGGGAGGACAAGGCAATGGGGCCGGATGGCATTCATCCTAGGGTACTTAGAGAGCTAGCAGAGATCATGGTGGGACCACTGGCAGACCTCTTCAGTACTTCACTGGACACAGGTGCACGCCACAGGACTGGAAGATGGCCCATGTTGTGCCCATTCATAAAAGTGGCCTGAAGGATGATCCAGGCAACTACAAACCAGTGAGTTTCACTTCAATCATGCGAAAACTCATGGAGTCAATCCTAAAAGAGAGGCTGGTGACCTTTCTGGAAGACAATGGGCTCCAAGATGGCCATCAGAATGGTTTTGTATTGGGCAGGTCCTGCCAGATGAACCTAGTCGAATGCCATGACTGGGTTACCAGGGAACTGGACAGGAGCCATGCAGTGGATGTCCTATATTTGGACTTCAGCAAGGCCTTTGACTCTGTGCTTCATGGGAGGCTGGGGGAAAACTGAAATACATTGGGCTGGGGACAAAAGTAGTCAACTGGATCACCAACTGGCTGAGGGGTAGGCTGCAAAGTGTGGTGGTGGTGGGGGAACACTCATCAAAAAGGGACATTATGAGTGGCTGCCCCGGGGTTCAGTACTGGGACCAGTGCTGTTTGGGATATTCATAGCCAATATCTCAAATGGGATGTGGAGTAAGAACAGTCTGTTCACAGATGATACTGAGATTGGTGCTGTGGTAAATGACATAGAGGGATGGAGGGGGATGCAGAAAGACCTAACCAAACTACAGAAATGGTTGGAGACATGGCAGTTGTGGTTCAACGTCAAGAAATGCAAGGTACTGCACTTTGGAGCAAGGAACTAGGGGAAGAAATATCATTTGGGAGGATACAGTTGGAAAGCACAGTGGAGGAAAAGGATCTAGGGGTACTAATAATGGGGAGTATGAACCACTCTACTTAGCACAGGAAGGTGGCTGCAAAGGCAAATAAGATGTTGGGGTTCATAGCAAGGAGAATCTCCTCCAGGTACAAAGAAGTGATCCTAACCCTGTACAGGTCACTGGTCAGGCCACACCTGGAATACTGTTTGCAGTACTGACATCTATTCCTGAAGAGGGATATCAGATTGCTGGAGGGGGTGCAGTGTATGGCAACGAAGATGATGCAGGGACTTGAGGGGAAAACCCTATTAGGAGAGCCTCGGACAGCTGCAAATGTATTCCCTGGAAGTGAGGAGGGAAAGGGGTATTATGTTTGAAACATTTGAGTAGCTAAAGGATATTAACACGGTTAATACAAAAGGGATTATTCAGATCAGAAGGGGGAGGGACATGAGAGGGCACTGGCTGAGATTGGAGGGGGGATTCAGGAGACACTTTTTCATGGAAAGGGTGATAGATAAGTGGAACACTCTGCCCGAGGAGGTGATATCATGTACAATGGTGGGAGGATTTAAGAGATTGTGGAACAGAGTGAGGGGGTGGTTATGAGGAGGGGAGAGTGGGGCAGCTGCAAGTGGAGGGGCTAGCTGCACAATCAAGCAAACTTGATAGACCATGAGGCCTCTTCCTGCTGGCAATTCATATGTTTGCATGTATGTTCATAACTAAAATGGAAATATTAAATGTAATGGTAAATGAGCATACCCCAGATGTTTTGGGCCTAACAGAGACTTGGTTAACAACTAAAATGGAGGATGGTGAATTTAGTTTTTCCTGGTTACACGTTGTTTCACTCTGATAGACCCAAAAGGGGAGGGAGGTTAAGATCTATGTTAAAAATTGTCTGGGACACATGGAGCTTGTTCTCAAAGGCTTAGAAAACAATATAGGATATTTAGCAGTTAGAGTAAACATGTTGAAGACAATTTTTGTAGTTTTATATTCACCACCTACCTGTAAAGCTAGGTAAGAAAAAATAGAATGTGTGGTAAATAAACTATACAGTATTCCAGAGGAGAAGCTATTGGTGTTAATAGGGGATTTAAATTGTAACTGGTTGGGCCCTGGTGGTAATCTGTTAAAATAAATTATTTCAATTCTTGGAGTAACCTAACACATTAAGGTCTCCACGAGATACACAAAAAGCACTAAAAATTGTACCGTTTTAGACTTATTATTTACTTCTTCCTCAATGGTTGTTGAAAACTGAGGAGTCCTTTCCCCTTACCTGCGACATCATAACCCAATATGGGAACCATAATAACCTCATAAATACAGAGATTGTTTGACCATGCAAATTACACATGAATCAGGGACCTAAGAACATTTTTGGAGCCTGAGTTTTTATCAGATATTGACAGGGAAAATGGAATAGATGTTTGCTTATTCCTGACTTGGATTTATCAGTGCAGTATTTTACAGATACAGTACATTCAATAGCATTTTTGATTCTCATGCCTCAAGAAGAAAAAAGATAATTAAGCAAGCCAGATTTCCCTGCATGAATGAAAGATTAAAGAAGATAATAAGGGTCAAAAATAGACTTTGGCAGAAGGCCAAGAGAACTAGACAGGAGGGGGATTGGACCCTCTTTAAGAGCAAGAGAAATAAATGTAAACAAGAAATAAAGGACAAAGCCACATGTTATAAAAACAAGATGCATTGTGACAATAACCCTAGAAGTTTTGGCAGAAAATTAATAACCAATTAGATCCAGGGTGTAAAGATTCATCTAAGAAGCTTATTCTAAGGGCACATGGATCATTAGTAGATGATCCTTGTGAAGTTGCCAAAATAGTTAATGCATTCTTTGTGGATTTACCAGGGTATAATAATGAAAGAAAGAAATTTGGACTACAGAAGGAACTCACAAGGGAAAACAAAGCTACACAACCACCCTTTAGATTTAAAATACTGAGTACATCTGAACTATATAAAGGACTGATGAATATAAATACACATAAATCTGCAGGATAAGATAGCCTGGAGGGAACATTTTAAAGACCAGCCACACATCAAATTGCCTTATTGGTTTCTCAAATGTTCAACTGGAGCTTACAAGCAGGTCATTTCCATCAGGCATGGAAAGAAAGCAAAACCATTTCTATTTTTAAAGGGGAGGGCAGTTTCAGAATTAAATAACTTTAGGCCGATAGCCCTTTTGTCCATTCTATCTAAATGTTTGGAACAACATGTCCATACTCAGATAATGGAGTATTTAGACAAATATAATTTAATTACACCATTTCAGTCAGGGTTTCATAAATAACATTAAACTACCACAGCACTAATGGAATTTAATAATTTAATACATCATTACATTCTGGTCTAGAGACAGCAGTAATTTTTATTGACTTATCAAGGGCCTTCAACCTGGTGAACCACTCCCTGCTTCTGCAGACAGCAGAACTCATGGAATTAACAGACGGACCCTGATGCTGGCTGCAGATTTACCTGGGTGGACGCATCCAAAGGGTCTCAGTCTCTGGATGTATGTCATGTAGTAGAGACATTAAAAGAGGGGTACCCAAGGGGTCCATTTTAGGATCCCTGTTATTCTTATTATTTAATAACAGCTTTCCACAAGTAGTGTGTCATTCCCAGATGAGACTGTAAGTGGATGATACCTCTCTTGTTACAACTGGTACCAGCACTCAAGAACGTCAATCAAAATTGCAGACTGACTTTGATAATCTGAGAGAGTGGTTTACCAGGACAGGTCTTATTATGAACATAAAGAAGATCAAGCTGTTACACTTTGCATCTAAACAAAAGGAAATTGCTCAAATAAAAATAAAAATAGATAACAATGAATGTTTAGAGCAGGTAGATCAGTACTGTTACTTAGGAGTTGTCTTTGATGACCATATTTCTTTTAAAGAACATATAACTATATTAATAGAAAGGGTAAACAAAAGAACAGGCTCTCTATGTCGAACAACAAAATGCTTAAAAAAGAATGATTGAAAAAAGTGGCAGAACAATTAACTATACCGGTGTTAACATATGGTGAACTCATATACTGAACTGCAAGTACGCAATTATTGAATAGACTAGATAAGATACATTGCAAAATAGCAAGGTATGTATTATAAATAGAATAATAGATAGGCGAGTGTCTATTACAAAGGAATAATACCATTGAAAGGTTCTGGGGACAAGAGAACCTCGAGGCCGAAGCTCGTGGTTCCTGCCCTAGAACCTTGAAATGTATAAGTCGAATGACAGATACTGCCTATTTTTTTATTTTGTAATATATGGATGCCAGTTTACTTTGCAGTTTTCGAGGTGCTGTGACTCCAGGGCAGGCTGCCGTCGCAGGGAGGACTCAGACAGTGACTCTCTTTGTCTCCACACACACACCCCACTCGCCCGCTCGCTCGCTCAGTGTCTTTGTTGAGCTACTTATTTTTTAAGGCAGTCCTACCTTTCATTAATGTCTTGCGATGCCATATGCAGGATTATCGAAACAGTTGTGTGGCAAAGAATCATCAGTAGAGCGAATGGATCATTTTCTCTTGCTAAGCAAGAGACAGATGCCATGTTTTTCTAACTGTTTTGTCCACCCACAGAGACACTGTGTCTAATGAGGAGGCACGATTTGTGGTACGTCAGCACGCATTAAGTGTACGATATTGGAGGGTTTTGAGATTGCACTGTTCTGGTTTGGTGATAATACTATTGTTCAGAGCTCGAACAATAGTATTATGAGTTTTTAACAATAGTATTATCACTTGGCAATGATAGTATTATCACTTTACCTGCAGTGTATTACAAGGGATTTTTTGTATGCAGTTTGAGAGTATTATTTTCATAATCCATATATTACAATGTAAATAAGAACGCATTATTGTACTTTACTATCTTCACTGAAATGGCAGTCTCTAGACATTAATTATATCAGATCATGGCAAAAAATAATATACAAATACCACATTTTCTATCCAAATCATTATAATAATATTGCACTATTTAATAAGGAACACATGTTCTCTGATAATTTCAAAAGAACAGTCCATGTGAAAAAAATTAATTTTTCCATCGTTCGGATTAGACACAGGGAATGAGTATTGCGTTGTATAGCAAACAAAATAGGGAGCTACCATAATTAGAGTCAACAGCGAGCACTATGGACATAAGTCTTCTTTGCTCTGTAATTACCTATGATACCTAAGATGCGGTGACTTGGTCTCAGAAGTGAAACACGGCTGTAAGGGGTTGACCGGGGTGGGGAAGGAATGAGATTGAGCCACCGCAGGGCAGCTCTTCCTCCTTTGAGGGCTTAGCCTCCCGGCCATTGTATGCCATCTGGTGGAGAATGTATGGTGACACCAACCAGAGGGAGCCCTGGTGCTAGCCATGGGGAAGGGTGGAAGGGACTGAGCTGATATCACAGGGCATGTGTGTGCCTCCATGTATGCACAACACCCATGTGCTGCGGTCCAGGGAACAAGGTAGGAAAAGGGAAAAAAACAATAAAATACTAATTAAAAAAAACCTTAGAAGATAATATTACTGATAAAAATAATAATACTGTTTGAAAGGTCTTGTAGTTTTGTTAATTATCATGCCCCATCAATCAGAGTGATGATTTCTGCACTGCAGACAGAGACATTCCATGCAACCAGGCATATGCAAACATAATAATAATCTGAAAACATTACCGGATCTGTTTACAGGAGCCAGTTACCAGATTCAAATAGGAAAAATCCAGGTATTTGAATCAGGTTTCTAAAAGTTTACATAATCTGATTATAATAAGAATTTTCCTGTTTACATGGCTCTGAATAATTTGATTCAGTTATCAGATAATTCAATAATACAGGTCGAATAAGATATCTACCTGCATGTAAACATGGTGAATGTTCACAAATGAAATTACAGCCTTTTAGGGTAATGGCACGATAGAGATGTTGTGATTCATCAAGTTGATCACCTGGCTCACTCCCTGGACAGTCTCCAGTCATCAACCCGCTTTGTGTGAAAATAAAATCGGATATCCCACAGGCATTCACTGGCCTGGAAGACTATTTGTGTAAATAAGTTGTACAGATTCTGATATCCCAGGAAAATAAACCAATCTGGGAGCCACTTTGTAATAATAAATAGCTCAATATACGAAATACACCTAACGTAAGGTAATGTTATCCTGGTGGGGGACTGAAGGAGCAATGTAAAGAAAATAATCAGCCAGCTCAGAGATCCAGTGAAATGCTGTGCAGTGCTTTGTGCACATGTTCGAGCTGCCTGCTCGAATGTGCAAGCTCACTGTGGCCAGCTCGAAAGTTGTAAGCACTATGGTGCTTGGTGTGAAAGCGGCTCTGGTGGTTCATTCATTGTGTCTCTCATGTGCTCTGACCCATGGGACTGTCAGTACCACTAGTGGGGGTCCGGAGGGACACAGGTGAGGGAAAGAACATTAAACTTTAAACAAGTGCTCTGTGATGTCAGTTATAGCTTACTACATCAACCTACAGTATAAATAAAAAGAAGATTCAAAACGTAAAGCAACTTCCTTAGCCTCACATCACCGTTCTCGTAAAAACTGTTCTGGGACTGCAAACAGCTTGCTAATTCATAATTGAAATCTTTTTTTTTCATTCATGGAAGGACAGTTCAAGTATCAAATGATTTCAATTAAAAACATCCTTAGGAAGACTACTAACATTGTGGGTTGACATCAGTAAAACGATTGAATGAGTCCCTTCTTCTTTCATGCCAAACCACGCTTACAATTTTACAAGTTCATACATGTACATTTCTTCCATGATAACATCTTGCTATTGGTCAGGGCAAAGTAAGATAAATAAATAACACCAAGTCTATCTAAGTATTTGGTGACTAGAAACAGAGGTTCACCAACCTACTACTAAAATCAAAGCCAGATCACTCTCCTGACAGGAATCTGAAGCCGAACGTGCTGACAGCCTTCCTCCTCGCATGTACAAACAGACCTGCTGTTAGAGTGTGCATGGTACACATAGCTTGCCGACATGAACTGAAAAAACTGTAAACATTTAATTAATATTGTGGGACATAAATGAAATGCCGATATTCAAGCGCATCAGAAACATATCTTCTGATCGTTATATGACTCCAGTCAAGACTAAGTTCAGTGTGGACCAGTACACTACCTCTTTAATGTCAGTTAAACTCCCCAACTGATGTCTCATAAAAAAGAGGTCATACTGAGAAGATTGCAAGAAAGAAAAAGTAGTCACCTTTGTTTCAAGTTCTTAATGATGCTTGTGTTTAAGATGCACATTTAAGCCATACTGTACTGTATATCCATAAATATTGAAGACGGGACTGATTCCTGAGTCTAGGAGGGCGCAGCAGATGATCATTTAGATCTGGTCTTGCTCCTGTGTTTAGTAGTCATCTGTTATATTTCACTTCATTGACTTATTTGACTCCAACAGAGTGTCCTCATTGTCTGAAGATAACATGCACTGAGATGAGATGAGATGAGATGAGATGAGATGAGATGAGATGAGATGAGATGAGATGAAGAAAGAAGTGTCTTGACTCCTGATCATCAGAATCTCCCTGTTTCTTTTTATGCTGCAGAGGCTCATGTTTGTTTTGAATTTTCATTCTATCTGTCCTCTGTAGTTAAGGCTTTGGCTGCTGAACTCCTGGCCTTGGCCATCTGGTTGTATAGAGTTTAAAAAGTTCTGGAGGCAAGGGGAGGAATGGCAGGATCTGTAATTTCTGACTGGATTTCTTGTGTTTCAGATGTCGCATCCACAGTTACAGGTAAGCTGTTTTCATGTTGAACAACTGAAGTATCATCCTTTCCAGGATCTGAAGGCTACAGGTGTTTCTCTGGAGCTCTGCCATCTGCCAATGTGGAATGTACCATCTGCCATTGTGGAACACGCCAGATGATGGTCTGAAGAAGGCAGATTTGCCAGGAGTGTCCCTGTGTTGTGCTGGATAACCCTATCTCTGGGCTTGTGATAAGAGTATATCTTGATTTAAATGATATTGCATGTCGCTGGCCACACATGGTCTGTCTTGGAATATGTGCCCCCTATCATAACATAAATTAAATTTAAAGATGTTACCACAGGAAGAACTAACATGCCCAAACCTGGCACACTCCCCACCCTGCAACTGGTCACAGGAAATACTGAGGTGCCTTTCTGACCCATATTTATAGCAGGCCTTTGGCTAACCTGGGTGAAACAGCATCCCTCTATTGCCCCAACAAAAAAAGCTACTGGAAATATGACACGATCCAGCATCAGCCTAGTAAAGTTTAACCTTGAACCTCCACCCACCTGTTCAATTTGTTCAGCATCAAAATTTGGCTCAGTCTGACCTTGCATTTCCCAATTGTGCTGTCGACAATACAAAATGTCTTCAACTCTAACCCTTTTGTTTTGAAACATTACTATAATCATCTTTTTAGGGGAGGTCTTGTAAAGGGGTATTGCCACAAAGACTAACCAGAGTGGCATGTTTTTTTTATTCCATATACTTTTTCCAGAATTTGTTTGTTTGTTTAAAATTTATTTTTATACAGGTTAATCTGATTGGGGAAAAAATCCCCATTTACAACAAATACCTGTGAAATTTACAAAAAGACAAGACAATACAGATTGAAACACAGTACAAAATCACAGTTACCTAAAAACAACTACAACAAACATTTAAATAATTATACAGTTCCAATTTAAAAATATACTGGTCAGAGATTGCAATCATTTGGCAAGGTAACTTATTCCATGTCCTTGCTAAACTGTTTTGTAAGACCATATCCCCCATACGATTCATAATTTGTATCATGGACAACTTTTAGTAGACCTCCTAAATGAGTCTGAATATTTAGAATCTGAGTTCTGACATATCAAGTTTCGTAAAGGATGCATTTTTAAGTACATTAAACCATGACATATAATAAGCCATATATATTCTCTTCGAGCTATTGGATGCAACCAACCAAGTTCCTGATAAACTACACAAAGAGGGAGTCGAGGCCCATTATTTAAAATAAAATTTCCCATTCTATAATAAGTCTGGTCCAGTTTATATAAAATTTTTTTATAAGAATGTTTATATAATGATAAGCCGTACTCTAAGACAGGTAACAACAATTGTTTTACCAATTTAATCTTAACATCCCTAGTCAAGCATCCTGACACTCTTCTTAATGCCCCCAATCTTTGATTGACTTTTTTTATTTGTAACAGAATATGCTCTGAGAAGGAAAGACGATAATCAACCAGAACTCCCAAATATTTATAAGTATTAACCCCTTGTACCCTTGTCCCGTCCAAAAACTAACTCCAAATCAATTGAATATTTATTAATATTAGATCCTACAGAAAAATCATACTCTGAATCTTCCTAGTACTTATCAAAAGTCCAGATTTTCTTATCCAAGTTTCAATATTAGAAAATCTGTCTGGAGTCACTGCCTCAGTTCCCCAGGATCCTTAGCAGATGCAACCAGCACTATGTCATCCGCATAAAGTCTAACATCAGTACCCTTTACAAGATCAGGAAGATCATTAATATAAATATTGAATAACATAGGGCCCAAAATTGACCCCTGAGGTACGCTACGATTTAATTTTTCAAGCACGCTGAGTGCCTTGAAATTTATGTCAAATGTAGATTCCCCTGAAATATGTATCAAGGTATATATCTTCAAGGAGTAGAATATTAAGTAATCCTTTCATAGAATTCAAGCCAGATGCATTTGATCAGTCATGTCCAATCCCCCAATGTAAGGAAGCATGACTGTATTCCTTCTTTTGGCAGGTTTTGATCTATTGGTAGATAGATCTGCCATCCTAAACCTTGGCAGATCACCACTGAAATCCTCAGCTACCATTTCTCTTTCCTAGAAGATGGGCTCTTATACAGTGACACACACTTGTCCTTGTTTACTTGTTGCCCCTTATCCCTCAAGTTTATGTCTCATCAATAACCTAAGCATCCAGTTCCACCTCCTATTCATTAAAAAGGCTTTTCCATGATTGTTGAAGTGGCTAGGCAAGCTTTCTCTGTTTGTGTTGTACCTTTATTTTGTGTCCCTTTACCAGTATTGCTAACCTCCCCTTTCTTGTTCACCCCAGGTAGCTCAGCCTAATAGCATTAAATTCTCCTTTGCTCAGCTGAGATTTTGTCAGTTGCTACTTCCCCCATTTCCACCCATACCTAGCTTTATGGAGTTAGGCAGGAAGGTTTGACAACCTCCTACTCAGACACAAAACAGGGTGGGGTGTGCCACAGAAGGCAGCCAGGCAGTGTAACATAAGCTGGGAGGATATCTTCTTGTGACTGCTATTGTAAAAAAAAAACAAAAAAAACTTGGGGGGTCCTAGTACATAGTCTCTTGGAAAAGGGATACGCTACTAAGGGAAAGTGAGGTTCCTTAATAGCAAAAAATTAAAACAAAAAGCATTCACAATTTCAGCAGGGAGGGACAGAGACATGTGGGGAGTGGTGCAATGCACTGGCTGTGAGGCGGCAGTCTTCCAGGAGACATTCTGGAGGCTGCGATGCTGCTCTATTTGCAGACACCTCTCTGATCTGAGGGAAGAGGTTGCCTGTCTCCAGGCCAATCTGGCAAGGAGTAGGTAAACCTCCTCCCCCACCCAGGACCTGGCAGGGGATTGGGAAATCTCCTCCCCCACCCAGGGACCACCAGGGCTGCAGCTGCTGCCTCAGAGGTAGCCAAAAATAAGCAGTGTTTGGACTATGGTGGGCTCAGGGAGGGTGAGGGTGCTGGAACAGAGGTGCATCCCTCCAGTTGTACCTCTCCACAATTCATATGTCTTTCTGGTGGAGCATTGTTCCTCTATGGAGGCACCTCCAGTGGAGACCAAGGAAGATGCTGGAAACCTCCACAAAGGAGACCTACAGGAGGGTGGTATGGGATCCCACAGGGAAGGAAACAACTCCTGGTGGGGGACTCAATTGTTAGGGGTAGAACTGGGGGAGGTAAGGTGCCTGCATGGTGTCATGGCATGGAGGGATAGGAAGCAAATCCTCAGGATTGTGGGAGCAGCTACATGGGAGAGGGAGCTGGATGTCATTGTCTACCTAGAGAAAAATGATCTAGCTGTAAATGGAATCAGAGCTGTACAGGAGGAGTTTGTAGAGCTTGAGATGGTCCTTAGATAAGTAGCATGCATGGTTACCTTCTCAGAGGTGCTGCCTGTCTATGGCATGGGTGAGGCCAGGGTACTCTGTACCCTAGGATTTAATGAATGGTTGAATAACTGGTGTGGATCACAGGGTTTTGGCTTCATTGAGGACTGGAGGTCCACCTGGAAGGATACAGGCCTATACTGGCATGATGGTCTGCATCTGTCTGGGAGGGGAACCAGGATCCTACTTGATAGGTTTAAATGCTTCATTTGCAAGCTGGCCATGGGGGATGCACTGAAGAGGAGCAGGGATTTCCCAGCCTCCCCCCACAAAACAAGGTAGTTAGCAAGGGTAATGGCAAGGTAGAGAGGTTGATAGGGGGCTTGGCAGGGTAAATGGAGAAAAAGGCAAAGGCAGTAAGTAAAAGGATGGGGCTAAAAGTGGTAAGGCCGTCAAAAATGGAGGGCAATGAGTACCAATGCCCATAGTCTGGGTAACAAGCTTCCTGAACTAGTGGCCTTGATGAAAGAGGGATGCCTAGATATTGTGGCAGTCACAGAAACCTGATACACAGAGATCCATGACTGGGATGTCAACATACCAGGGTACACAACCTACACAATCTACAGAAGGGACATGGAGGATAAAAGAGGAGGAGGAGGAAGAGCTCTCTATATAAGGGAAGGGATCAAAGCAATTGAACTAAAGGATAAACAGAGAGGAGAGGAGGCACTCTGGGTTACCTTGGAGACAGAAAATGGCACCACAATCGGCAAAGGGGTTATATACAGACCACCATCTTAGGGGAGGACATGGACAAGGAAATTATAGTAGGCATCTTTAGAACAACAGAACAAGGGGAGATATTGTTGATAGGGGACCTGAACATGACAGATGTTAACTGGAGCACATTTGCTGCAGCCACATCCAAGAGCAGAGTCATTCTTGATGCTCTACAGGGGGAATGCCCCAGGCAGCTAGTGTTGGAATCCACTCAGGAGGGAACAGTCTTAGATCTGGTACTCTCAAACAGGGACGGTAAAAGGATGTCGGATTTAGAAGTGGGTAGCCATCTGGAAACAAGCAACTAGCAGACAGTGTGGTTCACAGTAAACACAGCCATGCAGTCAAGCCATACAAAAGCAATGGTACTGGACTTTTGGAGCACTGACTTTGGCAGAATTATAGAGTGCTTAAGGAATGCACTAGCACAAGGGCAGAAAGGAGGGGTGCAGAAACAATGGGGCTAAATCAAAACTGCCATCACAGAGACAACAAGCCTTTGTGTGATGCAAATAAACAAAACAAAATGAAGAAAAAAACATTATGATTCCCAAAAGAGGTGGCGGGGAAGGTTAGGGAGAAAATGATAGCACTCAGAAAGTATTAGGAATCACAAAAGGAGCAGGAAACAGAACTCTTATCAGTTAAAGCAGAAGGAAGCAGGGAAGGCAGTCAGAATAGCAAAGGCCCAAACCGAGGAAAAGATAGCCAACTCAGTTAAGAAGGGGATAAAACCTTTTATGGGTACATTAGTGATTGAAGAAAGATCAAGAGAGGGATAGTGAGGCTTAATAAAGGGAGGGGGTGGGCAGAGGGTGACAGGGAAAATGCAGAGATACTGAATGAATACTTTTGTTCAGTATTCACAAAAGAAGAGGAGGGGGGATGTACCTAAACCAAACAATAGATGCACTCTGTATGGGGGGGGTCGAAACCAGTCCATTCACAGAAGAAAGGGTCCTAAAAGAACTCCTAAAGCTCAAGGAGGACAAGGCAATAGGGCTTGATGGGATTCACCACAGAATGCTAAAAAAACTAAGGGGAGAACTAGAGACACCTCTGACTACCCTTTTTAACAAATCATGGGAGGATGGTGGATGTGGTTCCCCTTCACAAAAGTAGGAGCAAGGCAGAGGCAGGAAACTACAGACATGTTAGTTTGATCTCAGTGGTAAGACAAATGTTGGAATCACTTCTGTTTGTTCTAATGGACAAAGCAATGGGGCCTGATGGGATTCATCCCAGAATTCTAAAAGAACTAAGGGTAGGACTAGTGACACCACTGACTACACTTTTTAACAAATCATGGGAGGATGGGGTGGTACCCGAGGACTGGAGGAGGGCAGATGTGATTCCCTTCACAAAAGTGGGAGCAAGGCAGAAGCAGGAAACTACAGACCTGTTAGTTTAACCTCAGTGATAGGGAAATGATGGAATCACTTCTGAAGGAAAGAATTGTCGAGTATCTAGAGGCCAGAGGGCACAGGACCCTAGGCAGCATGGATTCACAGCAGGAAGGTCATGCCAGATGAATCTGATAGATTTCTTTGACTGGGTGACCAAAGTAGTAGATCAGGGAGGGGCTGTGGACATGGCCTACCTAGACTTTAGCAAGGCATTTGACACAGTCTCACACAAAGATTAATATACAAGTTAGCCAGCCTGGGAGTGGGTCCCAAGATGACAGCCTGGTAAAAGAATTGGTTGGAGAATAGGACACAAGAGTAATAGTAAATGGAGTCCACTCAGAAGAAAGGAGGGTTACTAGTGGGGTACCGCAGGGTTCAGTATTAGGACCGTCCTCTTCAATGTCTTTATAAGCAACATTGCAGAAGGACTGGAAGGAAAGTATGTCTCTTTGCAGATGACACAAAGATCTGCAACAGAGTTAATGCAAAGGGTGGGGTGGAAAGGATGAGAAGGGACTTGGCAAAGTTAGAGGAATGGTCAAATGTATGGCAGCTTAGATTCAATGCTAAGAAGTGCAAGGTAATGCACCTGGGAAACAAAAACCCAGGGGAAGAGTACACAATGGGGGGTGAGATACTAACAACAACAAAAATGGAAAGGGACCTGGGGTAGTCATATCAGATGACCTAAAGGTGGGCAAGCAATGTGAGAGGGCAGCAAGGAGGGCTGGGGGGATACTGGGATGCATAGGGAAAGGCATCACCAGTAGAAAACAGGAAGTTACTATTCCTCTGTACATACAGCTGGTGAGACCCCATCTGGAGTACTGTGTGCAGTTCTGGAGACCCAATCTCCGAAAAGACATAGACAGGATGGAAGCTGTCCAGAGGAGGGCAACTAAAATGGTGCTGGGTCTGCACCGGAAGACATATAAAGAGAGACGAAAGGAGCTTAATATGTATAGCCTTGAGGAAAGGAGGAGAGGGGGACATGATAGAAACGTTCAAGTACCTCAAGGGAATCAACAAAGTCCAAGAGGGTAGCATCTTTCAAAAAGAGGTGTGCAAGAACAAGGGGCACAATTTGAAGATAGAGGGGCAGCTCAGAGGTAATTTAAGGAAGTATTTTTTCACAGAGGGTTGTGGATGCATGGAACGGCCTTCGGAGGAGGTTGTGGAGTCAAAATCAGTGGTGGAATTCAAGCATGCATGGGACAGTCATAAGGCAATTCTAGGGGGTTGGGGTAGGAAGAAGTAGGCTGCTGGTTAACTAGGATCTGCAGCTTATCCAGTAGGTAGGGAAATGGGCAGACTGAGTGGGCCAAGTGGTCCTTATCTGCTGTCAAATTCTATGTTTCTATGTTTTCTATGTTTAATAGATTTATTTGACTGGGTGACCAACGTAGTAGATCAGAGAGGATCTGTAAACGTGGCCTACCTAGACTTTAGCAAGGCATTTGACATTGTCCCACACAAAACATTAATAAACAATTTAGCCAGCTTGAGAGTGGGAAGTGGGTCCTAGGGTGGAATCCTGGGTTAAGAACTGGCAGGACAACAGGGCACTGAGGGTAATACTAAATGGAGATCACTCTGAAGAAAGGGAGGTTACTAGTGGGGTACCACAGGGTTCAGTATTGGGGCTGGTCCTCTCTAATGTCTTTATAAGTGACATTGCAGAGGGACAGGAAGGAAAAGTATGCCTCTTTGCAGATGGCACAAAGATCTGCAACATGGTTGATACACAAGGGGGGGAGTGGAAAGGACAAGAATTGACTTGGCATGGCTGGAGGGATGGTCAGGTGTATGGCAGCTTAGATTCAATGCAAAGAAGTGTAAAGTAATCCACCTGGGAAACAAAAACCCAGGGGAAAAGTACACAATGGGGGATACTAACCACAACAGAAAGGGAAAAGGACCTGGGAGTAGTCATATCAGATGACCTAAAAGTAGGCAAGCAATGTGAGGAGGCAGTAAGGAGGGCTGGGAAGGATACTGGGATGCATAGGGAGAGGCATCACCAGTAGAAAACAGGAAGTTGTCATCCCTCTGCACAGACAGTTGGTGAGACCCCATCTAAACTACTTCGTGCATTTTCTGGAAACGCCATCTTCACAAGGACATAGACAGGATGGAGGCAGTCCAGAGGAGGGCAACTATAATGGTGCCGGGTCTGCACCAGAAACCATACAAAAAGAGACTAAAGAAGCTTAATATGTATACCCTTGAGGAATGGAGAGAGAGGGGGGACATGACAGAAACTTTCAAGTACCTCAAGGGTAGCATCTTTCAGAAAAAGGGGGGATTACTCAGGGACAACATGAGGAAGTATGTTTTCACAGAGAGGGTGGTGGATGCATGGAACAGCCTTCCTGAGGAGGTTGTGGGGTCAAAAAAAGTTGGGAAATTCAAGAATGCATGGGACAGACATATGGCAATTATAGTGGGAGGTAGGAAGAATTAGGCTGTTGGTGAACTAGGATCTGCAGCTTATCCAATAGGTAGGGAAATGGGAAGACTGGGTGAGCCAAGTGGTCCTTATCTGCTATCAGTCTATGTTTCTATGCTTCATAGCTTTGCTGCTGTTGGGATACAAGCAAAATACTGTAGGAGTAGTCCATTTGGCTAGTTCATCTCTTATTACAGCATGTGATATACTTGCATCAGTTCCGCCCTTTTGTTCACCTCATGTATGTCATGCACAGTAATATTAATAGAAAAATCAGGCTTGCCCTACATATCAGCAGCTGCTAACAGTGTGGTTGTCTCTGGATCTGCAGTCATCGCAAGGGCTACATTCTTAGGAACAGGGCTGGTGTACCCATCTGCGAATCTCTCTTTCTTGTCAGCACTGTGTGCCCACCCAGCATGGAGTAAAGCCTCATCAATAGGAAGGATGGAAATGACAGGGTGTGGTGGGTCTTAATGTTAACAGGCAGTGACAAATGAGGCCACAATCCTAGCCACCATCTTAAACTCGGCAGCTGATCTGAACAGCTTGGTCCCAATGGCATCTCTGACACTATGTCAGTGTCAGGTGCCATTTTCACAGGATGCATCTCAGGTTCATGCAAACCAGGCAATTTCACAGAGTTGTTGCCAGATTTCTGCTGACTTAAGAGGGATTTCCTCCACTGAAACTGCAGTTCTTCACCAGCCATCATCTGCATTGTGTGAGCCTTTTTTTTTTTTTGCCAGTCCTGCTTCCTGTCATCTTTCTTCCATTGCTAAATCAATTTCCATAACTTTCTTCTGAGTTCAGGGTCTGAGCTGTTACAGCAGTTACTTTGATATACATATTGATACAATAAGGACCCTCCTCTCTCATACTATGGGCAAGAAGGGAGGGAACGAGGAACAATCCCCTACCCATGAAGCACCATCCTCACTGGTATCCTGCATCACCTCCAAAGGAAGTTAGTGTCAGCCCCCGTGGAAGTGTTGAGAGACTTTATTGATGTCCTGTCCAAATTCCAAATTTCATTGACTCACTAAAAATGCCACTAACAGTATAAACCTGATTCTACATGTCAGCTTGCATTTGTTTCCTCCTCCCCTGGCATGATGCTGACAATAGGCAGAATTGCTTAGCCCTCCTCTACAGGTCAACAAAATCTAAATTAATGAATGACTTGATAGACCATAATAGCCTTTATCTGCTGACTTATTCTTATGTAGCAGTTCAGCTAATGTAGTACACTGAATAATATTGCCATAGGGGAAATTATGTATTGCTGTATCTTAATGTGGTAAACTTTATTGTGGTATAGCAGAATATTTGGATGGCTACCTATGGTCTAGCTTCTACAGAACAACTGAGTAATATATTCACAGTTGTCAGTTTATCCTCATTTTGATATGTCTACTATTGTCATTAACATGGGTCTAGATAAATTTAACTTGTGCTAAATGTATCTCCCCTAACTCTTAATTTATTTTATTTCTAGTTAGTCAGTTTGTAGTTTATGTCATCTCCTATTTCAAGTAATCATAATCTTTCCACAGCTTTTCCAGGATCAGTTTAATTCTCCAATTAAATTATACCATCTTTTATAATACCTGTTAATAACAGCTACATAGCATTTCTTTTCTTTTCTTTTCTGTTTCTCAAGCTGATAACCAGTTTCTCAAATATATCCAAGTTTTATCTATACTCTTAAACTCTATAGTTTTTGAAATAGATCGCATTAATTAATATATTTATTTGGTTCCCTTTGGCTACTATTCTTGATCCAAGTTATTATAGAATTCTGCTGGAATAATCTCCATATATTATTGCCTTTTTTTGATATGTTTTCTGAATATTATAGACAAAGCATGGTCAACCCTGGTAAAACATGCCTCTGTGTTCTGTGCTGAGTTTCTTTGACTTTCACATGGTCAAACATGGTTCATCCATGTTTTACCGTGGTTTCTCCTTTGTATATCAGAATGCACAATTTTACACTTTGAACTCATATATCTATTCACAGTTGTAACAATTGTTTGCAATTTATGACAAAAATAAGGTTCATACAGTACAAGGAAATTAGTTACTTGTGCATAAAACATTAATATGAGAACTCAACGCATCTTTAAAGAATGTGTTTTTACTGTAAGGTGATATGAATAGCATTTAGGCCATTCAATCAGTTATGAATGAGGAGAGACACTAAAACAAAGACAAACAACAGTAGCACTGGATAGATAAATGCTATATTTTCATTAAAAAAATATTATGATTATTAGAACAATGAAATTGCCTGAGTGAGCCATGCATAAATTTGTTTAATACAGTAACTTTAGACAATTCTAAAATTTCTGTAAATTTAGAGGCCAATATCTCTGGAACTGTACATAATGCATGCTTCAGTAGAAACAAATGTTATTTACTATTCAAAAGGCAAGGACAGTCTGTTTCAATGATATATATTATGATTTATGAGGTTCTAGTATATAAGGCACAAATGCTGTTGGCATGTAAAACTGCATTGTTATTATAGTGGCATGATAGTGTTATGGTAGGGAGACGACATTTCCATACAAAACCCCAGTTTTCATCTGCTTATAACTTGGTTGTTTTTTGACTTAGGGACATGAAATATGCAAGGCCTCATTTTGGGACAGGATCAAAAGACTTGCCCAGTTTGAAGAAATTAGAAAAAGCAGTAAAGTAACTGATAAATACAACTGGCAAGTGTGGGAAATGAATCCCATTTAAATGATTCTTTGTCTTAGAATTGTATACACAGAACCTTAAGTAACTTATGTGTGAAAATTAAAGGAAAATGGTACCAGATGCGTAATAACATAATATCAAACTTTTTATGGGATGGAAAACATCCTAGAATATGCCTAAATAAAATAGTGCAAATGAAAGAAAGAGGAGAGATGGGCCTCACGAAGTAAAAAATGTTGATGCTGCAACCACCCTTCAGCTTGACTTCTACCAGGTTCAGTTATGGTTTGCCTCACATCAGCTATTCCTTAAATGCCAAAAAGACTGTCTCCATGACCTTTGGCACTAGGCAGAGACTATCTAGGCTCCACCCTTCATCATCTTTCTAGACTCTTAATGGGACAATATTAGAGGACACCTCCTCATTCAGATATCTTGGTGTTTGGTTTGACCAACATCTCAGCTTCTCTGGCCACATTGACGCCATCCTGAAAAAATTGCACCCCAAGCTTGGTGCCTTATTTAGGAACCATAGTTGCATCCCTTCTACAGCGTAGCATGAACTTGTCCAGAAGATGATCCTCCCCATTTTTGACTACTGTGATGTAGTCTATGATGCCGCTCCCAAATCCTCCCTAACCAGATTGGACACTTTCTCCTTCTGTCGATTTGCCCTTGATGCTCCATCATGCACTCATCTCTGTGATCTCTACCACACCATTTCCCTTCCCCAACTTCCCAACAGGCACTTCACTCATTGTGCCAAACTCACTTCTAAATTTTGGTTAGGAGAACTTCCCTCCTACCTATCATGCTCGCTCTCTTCCCCACCTCCCCTGTCTCACTCCCTCAAATTCTCTGACACTCGTACTTTGTTGGTCCCCTATCACTCTCATTGGTCAGTCAAGCTTTACCCATCATTTCTGACAATCTGGAACTCCATACCCTGCATAATACTGTATGGCACTCCTCCTCCTCCTCCCATTCCCTTGCCTCTGCCTTACATAACTTTCTCTCGTCTAACTGCTCCTGCTTCAACCCTCCTTAACTGTCTTCCTATGTCTCTGCTCCTCTCCTTGACTCAAATCATCTATTAAACCTTCCACTCCCAGCATGCATCTCAGCATGCTCTCCTTTCCCTTCACAGTTATGTACTGTGTTCCTCAGATATGCCACTTAAAATTAAATGCATATTTTACAGGTGTGATTTATTTACTTGCAAGTTATGTTACAATTGTAACTGTATGAGTATTTATGATATTTTTTAACTGTATGTCTCGTTACAAATGTAATTGCACATTTAATTTCTTGTATATTTTAAATGTTAAACTGTATGTCTAATTCTTCATCCAATTGTACCCTTCCCCCAGGTCACACCGGTTGACGAGCAACTTGTTGTTCAGCTTGCCTTCCTGGTGAAACATTTCAATAAATAAATAAAGTATCATAGGACTGTTGCTCTGAGACATGTATCTATTCTCCTCAATTTCAAGGATCAAATGCAGTCTACAATCTGGGTTTCTTATGTATCTGATATTCTATGAAATTATGTAATTTCTGACTTCGTATACATTCATTATCCTAGCAGGCTTAATAGCCACCCAGCAATTAGTTTTGTAGTCAATGTGTGTAAATGTAGTATACTGTATGAGAAAACATGTTCAGAACCAAATGACTTCAGTGAAAAGTATGCCCCTGAGGGAGAAACCACATCTTTTATCTGAAGGAAAGATACTTAGGGATGATGGTCCATGAATGAGACATATTTCATCTTTCAGATGGTATTGGCCCACCATCAAAGACATTATATTCATTTTGCAGACTTAAAATGATTTATGGGGTAAGCAGATGGGACCTTTGAATATTTCTCCAAATGAGGAAAGCAAATTGAATGTGAATTAACTTTAAAATGTGACAGTCTCAGACTGTTTGAGTGTGACAAAATGCTTGATACTGTTAAGTCCAGAGGAGGTGCAGGAAAAGCATACAAATTGTTGATAGCATCAGCAGGAGATCTAGCAGATTACTCAAAAACTCAATGGGAACAAGAACATAAATGACTTGTTCAATTCTGCAAAACATGAGGCAGAGGATTTTCAGCTGTGCAAACTGGTTCATCCTTGCCAGTGTGCAAACAAAGAGTGCTCGGTAAATCAGAACACAATGAAAATGGCGATGTGACAGGTGAGTGGCACAGATTTGGTCACCCCCCTCAGCCAGACCACACAGTGTCTACATGATGTTCTGCTGAGGGTTACACCCCCACACACCCCCAAACTATATATAACATACTCTGGATTGGGCATGCCATGAAGGGTGGGTGACATGAACATGGCAGAATGCTCTGAAATCCAGAGTGCCCGACACTCACAACTTTGTTGTGGTGCCCACATTACGTCATCGTAATCACAACACCCTTACAAGGATACATGGTGCATACCTGTTCAGTAGGGAGGTAAGTGGCAGATTAATCTAATTTAAAATTCTACCCAAGGTTTACTGTGCCCCTGATCTAATAAAAAAGATGGGATATGATACAGATGGAAGTTCCTAGAGATAAAAGGGAATAGGCACAAACATAACCTGTACTTTGGTCTTGCCCAAAAAGCAATCCTGTTTGGAGAGAAATTATGTGTTTTTGTAAAACAAAACTTAACTATGATTTCTCAAATGATCCACAGCTGATGATGACGTAAGCTAATCTTCAAGCAACCATCTCCTCACAGTGTTTTAGCTAAGCATTATGCTATACAGACTCCTCTGGGTCTTCCACTCACTAGGATGTTATCCCATAGTAATAATACTGCATATTAGGCTGGTTTCAAAAATGGTAAGCAACTGTATGTGCATTCATTTTTTTAACAATTCATTTACCTAGGATTGCCCCATAGAGATGCAGCAGCATGTTCTTAGTGGGTTTCGGATTTTAACCATTTCTACAGCAGGGTAGACTGAAGTTCTGAGAAGTTAAGTGACTTAGTCAAGGTCCAAGAGTGAGCATGTTGCTGTGGAGGAATTGTAACTTGGGTCTCCTGGTTCCAAAGCCTGTACTCCAGCTACTATACCATATAGACTGATGGATGTATTTTGATGGGGATGCTGCTTCTGCTCCTTTTTGCAGCTAGGAGGACTAAACCACAGTATAATCATATCAACATCCAAACACAAGGAAAAGATGGAAGATGTGTGACCTATTAAGTTCTTCCATAGCATTAGTAATAGGACATTACCTTCCCTATAGAATATCCAATTTTGTATAGTACTGTAAACTGCAGTCTTTGTCATGATCAAGCAATTCTTCCTTAGCCTACTAACTGCCTTATACGAGGGGACAAATGCTGAAAATAGAGCATTCTCTCACAAGGCATTGAATGAACGTACTTTAAAAAGTATGAAGCAAGGCTTGTGGTCCATTGATTTACTTGCCAAGCAACACAGAGGGCATATCAATTATTTGCCTTTTTCCTAGATGCATAGCTTGCATAATTTTTAAGTTCACCTGCCAAAGGCATGTGAACATATTGCAATTAGTCTGAGTGGTGAGAGGGCTTTTGGGGACTTGTCCATCTTATAGCAATCACAACTTCAGGATACCCAGTCTCCTCACCAATATTGCCAACTCTGCATTTCTTCATCTTTTTTTCATTTGATATAATCGGCCAATCACAACACCAAAAAACGTACTGTTGAAGTGGGTTTGCTTGTGTAGCTTGTACATCCTGCCACCAAAATTTCTTGGACCTTTTATTTCACTGTGCTGGATCTGACCACTGGTTTATTTCTCTGCTTTCATGTGGACAGCAGAGATATTGCACAATGTTCATAACTTCTTCCTGGCTTTGGCTGCTGTCTGTTACTCCTCTTGCTGCTCTAGTTCTGTCTCACCTCTCCCCATGCTGGCAGCACAGTTTTCTTTTTCTGTATTGCCACTCAGTGGCCTCTCTGATACTTTCACACCCATTTTCATCGGTGGAGTGGGGAGACAGTAGTTGCTCATTTTGCCATGCTCTGAGGAGTGGAGTATGGTACTGCAGCCAACCCCTCCACCCCACAACCTCAGAGTCCAACACTGGGTGCCCAACTCCCTGTGCCAGTAAACAACACAACTGCCACACTATGAAACAATGGTGAGTCCACACCTGGTGTCACCCAAAAATACACTGACACTGGGATGCGTATTCCCCAGTGTCAGTACCCTGAGAAAGACACCCCCTGCAAAACACCCAACTCCAGAGTGCCTAACAGCAGACATCTCCTAAGAACACCCTCTCCATTATAGTATGTGACACCAGGGTGAAGCTCAACATTACGCTGACACTGGAGTGCCCAATCCTCGGTGTTGGAATATGAATCATATAAAATCATTCCTTATCAGTCCCTGTTTTTTTTTTACCTGCTAAAAAGAAAATAGTTTACTAATATCTTCTACCCCTCCCATGCCATACCATCATCCACCTGACCCCCCTTTTGGCATGCATAATCCCACACCCCTCATCCCTCACTTACATCTCTACAGTTCACCAAGGTAATCTTGTCTGTGACCTCTGAACATCCTGCTGCTACTACACCCAGCCGCATACTGACTGAAAAATAGGTAAGTGCAGGTAATGGCTTTTTAATTTATTTTAAAATTTCACTCAAGATTTTCTCATTTTTTTAACATTCCTGCCCCACACTTTCAACATAGCTTGTTTTACATCCCACCTCATGAGCAAGGCAGGTGTAATTTTTCAAATCCCAATTGAAACATCTTTTCACAGTCACTCCATGAAATCATCTTTCAGACTGGGATTAAAAAAGTCATCCTGTCTTGATCATTAGGTGGTTTTATAAAAATACTACGATGAACATTTGGAGTACAAATCTCAAAAAAAAAACAATAATGTTCTGAACAGACACTGACATTTATTTTTGTTTACTGATAAATTTGCCATTTTTGCAGATGTTGACACCATATTTTCAACATAGTCCCTTTTTTTACCTCATCTCATGAACATTACTGATGTCATTTTTCAAATCCTGTCCAAAATGACTTTTCACACTTCTGCCACAGAATGATGTTTAGCCAGGATTTCATAAGTTATATCAACCATGTTCATGAGGTAGTTTCATAAAATGATTATGTTCAAAATTTGGTGTCAAAATCTCACAAAACAACAAAGTTATGAACACACAAAAAATGTCCCAGTGTTTACTCATAACATTTTAACTTGATTTTCATTTTGATCTCACATTTGCAAACTAGTCATTTTTTATTCCATCTCATGGTAATTGCAGATGTCATTTTCAGTCTACATTGTTTCTCTGTCAATCTACAAAATCACATTTCAGGTGATGACACTTCTCATTTTTATGGCTGTTGGAGGAGCCTACAGCCATCCTGCTTTCACTTGAAAAAAGGTGTTTCCTTGGAACACATCTTTTAGGAGTTTTCAGTGTAACCTTCCATTCTGCAAATCTCTATGGCAGTTAAAGAAATACTCCCTTCCTTCTGTTTAATTAGAATGATGGACACATAACTCCAAGCGCTTTTCTCTGAGAGCAAATGTGCACACCTTCCAAACAAATCTAAATATCTTTAAAACTATTCAAGGTGCAGAAAAATAACCAGTGTGAAAGTTGTTCAGGGCAAAAAAGACCTTTCTCATGAGGATAGTTACTAATCTGAATTCGTTCTATTTTGTAAAATATGGGCTTCCAAACAACCTCATTTTTTTTTCTCTCTGAGTGAACACAGCAAGAGCCATGTGAAAAAAAAAATTAAATATCTTGGAAAGCATACAAGTTACCAAAATACAACCAACATGAAAGTGGTTCAGGACAAAACGACCTTTCACTCAGGATATTCACTAATCTGAATTCATTAGATTTGTTAAAATATAGACATCTGAAAGGTGAAAATTGTGATGAAAAATGAAAATTCAGTTAATCAGATAGCCATAATTTAAACTATATAATTAGTGCAGCTTAATGAATAGGCTCATTTGAAAATTTGTTTTGTCCCAAACAGCATTCATACTTATAGTTTGTGTATAACTCATACACTTTTAGAGATATTTATATTTCTTTGGCAAAATTCCTATGACAAAGATGAAAATTGAGGTACTCAGATGGCCATAGTTTAAAAAATGTAATTTATGCAGCTTAAAGAATAGGCTCATTTGAAAGGCTTGTTGTCCTGAACAACTTTCATGAGGTTTATTATCTGTAAGTTGTATACTTTTAGAGAGATTTACATTTGTTTAGCATAACTCCTACTGTACATCTAAACAGTTCCAGCTTTGCAAATTACTTCAACAAGACAGGATTAGTTTCATCAAAAGAAAGCTATCCCAAGGTCAAATGTCACTGACTTGAAAGTTCACTCCCTGACACAAGCTATAAATCAACTGAAGTTTAATTTTAAAACCCTCTGTATGTGTCTATAATAGCATTAGTAAATGACAATGATTAAAAACAAAAGGAAAAATAAGCTTAAAGAGCAGCTAACTCTCAAAACAACTTTAACAAAACATAATATTTAGATAAAGTTCAGCTTATATTTCACATTAGTTCTTCATTCCTCCTCCCCATTATTTATTGCTGAGGTCATTTGCATGAAAACAGGCTTCTTGCTTCTGAAACATTCATCTATTTCTGTTGCTGTCTCCCTACCTGAGGCCATAATGCACTGCTTATGACATTACAGTTACTCTCATGTGAACAGATTGTGATGGCACAACACAGCATTATAACTTGAAGTAGGGAGTAAGCTGTAGAGGCAGATTAACTTTAAAGAAACTGCAAGGTATAAAAATCATGTATTCATGCACACTTTCTCAGTAATAAATAATGGGGAGGAGAAATCTAAAATATATATGGAATACAAGCAGAATTTTACCTAATTATTATGTTTTTCAAAGTTTTCTTTGAGGTGTCAGTAGCTCAGTAGCTCTTTAAGCAATGTATAGTAAATACTGTTAAAAGTCTTATAAATATGAAAATATATAGGTGTTAAGTAAAAAGTAAAAAATAGGTTAGAGGACAACCTGCCCTACTGTAAGCTAAACATTCAACAGCTGTTTCACACAGTGGTGTCAACCAAATTATACACAATGTACTGTTGAGCTACAGTTTTCTTAAACTCTGTGTACAATAAAGCAGTATTACTCATAAATAGTCAAACTTATGCTATCTTAAAATTGATATATCTGCAATTCTGTAACAAGTGACTAGGGTATGTGTACATTCAAAATCCAAACCTAACACAGACCCCCTTGTAATTGAGATACTGTTATCCTAATATGTCCATGTATCAACATGTGTCGATATGTACCTAATCTGCTGTTGTATTAAATAACAGTTCTATAAATTAAAACCAAAACAAAACACAACTGACAGCTTCAGCTTTTATTTAGGCACAGTTAAACACAGAAACATAGAAACATAGACTTTGATGGTAGATAAGGACCCGCTTGGCCCATCTAGTCTGCCCTTTTCCATACCTACAGGATAGGCCGCAGATCCTAGTTAACCAACAGCCTATTTCTTCCTACCCCCCACAAGAATTGCCTTGTGTCTGTCCCATGCATTCTTGAATTCTCCCACAGTTTTAGACCCCACAACCTCCTCAGGAAGGCTGTTCCATGCATCCACTACCCTCTCTGTGAAATAATACTTCCTCACATTGCCCCTGAACCACCCTCCTTCTGTCTTTAAATTGTGTCCCCTTGTTCTTGCAAGTCTCTTTTTCTGAAAGATGCTACCCTCTTGGACTTTGTTGATTCCACTGAGGTACTTAAAAGTTTCTATCATGTCCCCCCCTCCCTTCTTTCCTCAAGGGTATACATATTAAGCTCCTTTAGTCTCTCCTCATACGGCATCTTTTGCAGACCCTGCACCATTTTAGTTGCCCTCCTCTGGATTACCTCTATCCTGTCTATGTCCTTGCGGAGATGGGGTCTCCAGAACTGGACACAGTACTCCAGATGGGGTCTCATCAACTGTCTGTACAGAGGGATAACAACTTCCTGTTTTCTGCTGCTGATGCTCTCCCTATACATCCCAGTATACTGCAGCCCTCCCTACTGCCTTCTCACATTGCTTGCTAACCTTAAGGTCATCTGATATGATTACCCCAGGTCCCTTTCCTTTTTGTTGTTGTTACTACCTCCCACTCATTGTGTATTCTTCCCTGGGTTCTTGTTTCCCAGGTGCATTATTTTGCACTTCTTTGCATTGAATCCTAGCTGCCATACTTCTGACCATTCCTCCAACCTTGCCAAGTCCCTTTCATCCTTTCCACGCCTCCTAGTATCAACCTTGTTGCAGATCTTGTGTCATCTGCAAAAGGCATACTTTTCCTTCCAGTCCCTCTGCAATGTCACTGATGAAGACATTAAAAGGACTGGACCCAATACTGAACCCTGTGGTACCCACTAGTAACCCTCTTCTTCAGAGTGGACTCATTTACAATTACCTTCTGTGTCCTGTTGTGCAGCCAATGTTTTACCTAGGTACCACCCTGGGACCTACCCAGGCTGGTTAATTTGACTATTAATGTTTTGTGTGTGGACTGTGTCAAATGCCTTGCTAAAGTCTAGGCAGGCCATGTCCACAGCCCCTCCCTGGTCTACTACTTTGGTCACCCAGTCAAAGAAATCTATTAGATTCATCTGACATGATCTTCCCACTGTGAACCTATGCTGCTTGGGTCCTGTGCTCCACTGGCCTCTAGGTACTCAACTATTCTTTCCTTCAGAAGTGACTCCATCACTTTCCCTACCACAGAGGTCAGACTGACAGGTCTGTAGTTTCCTGCCTCTGTCTTGGTCCCACTTTTGTAAAGGGGAATCACATTCGCCTTCCTCCAGTCCTCGGGTACCACACCATCCTCCCATGATTTATTAAAAAGAGTAGCCAGTGGTTTCACTAGTTCCTCCCTTAATTCTTTTAGAATTCTGGGGTGAATTCCATCAGGACCCATTGCTTTGTCCACCTTCTGTTTTAGGAGTTCTTGCAGAACCCTTTCTTCTGTGAAAGGACTGGGATTGAGCCCCCTATCAAGAGTGCTTCTGTTAATTGGATTAGGCACTTCCCCCTCCTCTTTTGCAAATACTGAGCAGAAATATGCATTCAGTATCCCTGCTTTTTCACTGTCCCCCTGCCCACCTACCGTCATTCTATTCAGCCTCACTATCCCTACCTTTGTCTTTCTACGCTGCTGATGTACCTATAAAAGGTTTTATCCCCTCTAACTGAGTTGGCTATCTTTTCCTCAGTTTGGGCCTTGCTATTCTGACTTCCCTCCTGCTTCCTTCTGCCTTAACTGGTACAGCTTTCTTGTCCTGCTTCTTCTGTGTTTCCTTATATTTCCAGAATGCTATCTTTTCTTCCTGACTTTCACAGCCACCTCTTTTGAGAACCATAGTGGCTTTTTCTTTCATTTTGATTTGTTTATTTGCTTCACACAAATGCTTGTTGCCTCTGTGATGGCAGTTTTGATGATTCCCACTGTTGCTCCACACTCCTTCTAGCCTGTTTGCTAGCGCTTTCTGAGGCACTCTCCCATCTTGCCAAAGTCAGCCTTCCTAAAGTCCAGTACCCTCACTTTTGTATGGCTTGACTCTGTAGCTGAGTTTAACATGAACCACACTGTTTGATGGTCACTTGTCCCCAGATGGCAACCCACTTCTAGATCTGAGATCCTCTTACTGCCCCCATTTGAGAGTACGAGGTCTAAGATTGCTCCCTCATGAGTGGGTTCCAAAACTAGCTGTCTAAGGCCTGCCACCTGTAGGGCATCAAGAATGGCCCTGCTCTTGGATGTGGCTGCAGCAAATGTGCTCCAGTTAACATCTGGCATATTCAGGTCTCCCATCAACAGTATCTCCTTTCTCTGCCATTCTAAGAATGCCTTCTATCATATCCTTGTCCATTCCCTCCCTGACATGGGTGCCTGTACACAACCCTGTGCAGATTGTGGTGCTCTTTCCAGTCTCCAAGGTGACCCACAGTGCCTCCTCTCCTCCCTCTTTACCTTTTGTTCAGTTGCTTTATCTCTTCCTTCACGTGAGAGCTACTCCTCCCTCTTCTCCCCTACCTGTCTCTCCTGTAGGTTATGTACCCTGGTATGTTAACATCCCAGTCATGGTTCTCTGTGTACCATGTTTCTGTGACTGCTACGATATCCAGGCATCCCTCTTCCATCAAGGACACCAGCTCAGGGAGCTTGTTGCCCAGACTACGGGCATTGGTACTCATTACCCTCCATTTCCTGATGGCCTTACTCCCTTTTGCCCCATCCCTGTCCTTCTTGCCTTTGTCACTTTCTCCATTTACCCCTGCCCTTCTCCCTATTGACACCTCTATGTTGGTGTTTGCCGCACTTACTACCATGATTAACACAGGGATCATTTAGATGTATGATTATAATTTATAAAAATAGAGACATTTCAAACAGCTGCACATAAGTAAGTAGTTCTGGTCCCCTTTAACTCATGGGGTCATTTCTAAAATGTGCAGACAGGCATAGGAACAACTTTTTTCAGAGCATGCCAGTACTAGCAACAACCACTTCAAGACTACTACTACCTTCTCCTAATACAATCAGGTGAAAACCAGAACTAGTCTACCAGCACTGAGATCAATATGGTTAAGGCATATTTACCAGAAATTACTGCTTAGAAAAGAATGATAAAGTGACTGTGATGATGAGTAAGTCTGAGACCAGATCTCTAGTTTGTTAGTAGTCTCCTCCTGAGTCTGATTTTTACGGTTGTGTGAGGCAAGCTTCACAGATGTTATGCCATCATCAGGTTTGTAAAACAGCACTGTTGAAGCACGGGAGTGTAACCAGCCCACTGTCTGATGTTCTGCCCCAGTGCTCCATCATAGTTTCCAGTGATTCTGTTTATGCAGCCCTTCCCCTCTGTGGGACGCATACACATACCCACTTCCTGGCACACTACTTTTCCTTTCTGCAAGTGTGAACGTGATGGCTGCCATCTGCAACATGGTGGTGCAGACTTAAACTGCGCATGCATGAGTATTGTGCTTATGTATGTAACCCCCACACCACCTCTGGCAAGCTGGCACCCCCTTAAAAGAACTTCTGACATCTACCAGGCATACAATTTTCTTTTGGCAGAGCTACACTCATAGTATGACCCTTTGTGTTGGAGTGTATACCAGGTTTATTATCTAGAGAATGGGAGAGGTGAGGATACATTCTAAAATGGACCTTTTTATTTAGAAACAGGTCAAGGGGACAGGATGCAAGGCATATGCTATACCTAACTTCTGAGGAGCCCCAATAATGTTCACACTGGAAGCAATAAGTGGAATTTCCAAAGCAGTAACTAGGATTTCACAGTATGGCTTTATTTAGAGATGTTACTTGAAGCAAGGGTGGCCCAAAAAATGTTTATCATTGCAATACAGTCATACTCTCTTTTGCAGAACACTTTGCTAGGCAGTACTGTTTTCCACAAAAACATCTCTATCTCTCTTCCGAAGTGTATATCTGTGGGATGTACCACACACTTTAAACATTTTCCACACATTCCCATTTCAAAAGTGTATATCTGTGGGATGTGTCACACACTTTAAAATCTTCCTGGTGCATGGCCATTGCCCAGGGAACACTGAAGCCCATTTATGAACCACTTAGCCCTGCCTGAAACTCCAGATGGCATTCCTCACCCTTAGCAACAAACAACCTCTGCCATTCTTTTAGGGTTATACCAAATGAGTCTCCAATCCTCTAATTTTAAATTCAGCACAGTTTTATTGAAAGGAGTCCTAACCAGTGTGATCTAGACTTATCTAGGGCACACCGACCTCAGACAACTCCCTCAGAGAACAGTCTCAAATTCTGCACTCATAGATTAGTTGTTCCTTCCCCCCAGTCATGGAAAGAACAAAGACATCTTTCTTTCTCTGGTAGCTGTTAGATTCTACTCATTGTTCTTCCTTAAGGCAACTATGAACTTCAGGAACTTCAGGGGATTGCCCCTTGGACCCACAAGAACTGCATTCCCTCTCACTCCCCCTGGATTGAAGCTAAATAATCCTGCAGGCAAACTGAAGAATTTACCAAACTAGAGTGAGAAATACCAGGGCTCCATTTGCCAGTCTAACTGCCACACCCGAACTTACTGATGAACATTCTACACTGCCCAAGAGCAGCTGACTCTAAAATGATTATGCTGCTGTGAGAGTTCTCTCAGGCTAGGTGAGCAAACAATGATGTCATTATGTAGAAATCCCATAATGACCTTCCCACCAGCTGTGTTTTCTACCTGCCTAAGACTGGTACTAATGGGATTCTAGTGACCCGAGGGGACTGGGTTGTTACACGTACTTATGTCAGCACTGCCATGTTGTGCAAGGCTGACTCCAGGGCAAACTGCACATGTGCAAGTATCATGCATACATAGTACAGTTATCACTGCAGTATCACGGCTGACTCCTGTGCAGTGAAAGCACAGCATATTCTGTTCACCACTCTTGCTACTTCTAAAAGCTCTCCACAGCTATATTGACTCTGATCAAAATATGTTATATGCTAGGGTGATAAAAACACCTATCTTGAAAATTCATGGTCACAGTCTAAGAAAACTACAACATTATGAAGCTTTACATTTCCCAATCATGACAATTTCACTATTATAGCTTGGTTTATTATTTTGTTTATTTTAACTGTTGTGATATCCATGGCCAATAATTACACAGCAAATCTTCCATCTTTCAGATGAGGCATTAAATGGGCATTCTGTTTGTATGTTCAGGTGGTTGTTCATGTGGATGTTAAAGATCCTGTGGTACTTCACAAAAAGAAATCAGGAACTTCCATGGTGTCCTGGACAAATTTCCCACATTTGATAAAAAAATTAAAATAAATAAATATTATTGACAAATTAATATGGTTTAATTTTAGTTTGTTTCCAGCTGTACCACTCCACCTGATGAAGTTGAAAAAAACTGCCTAGTCCTTCTTTCCTAGTCAACAAAACTAAACAAATAGAAGCCAGTGAACATGTCTGGCATTGGCAAATGTTTGTTTTTTCTGCTTAAACTATGGTAGTTTTATGAATATTATTATTCCTAAATCTTCCTCCTTGTTTGCTCACTTTCTGTATGCCATCTAATGCTCTTGCCTTTTAACATAGTGCTTTTACTTCATCAAGGACTGTTGTTCTATTCATTACATTAAAGGTGATTGTTCCTCTTCCTACTCCTCCTAATCACCTCTACTTTATTAGGAAGATCGCAGGGTCATGACATCTATTTTCATAGCTTAAAACCATCATATTATCTACTCTGTTGCTGTCCTGTGAACACTCTAGTTTTGCATATCTTTATTTTCTAATAGTACTGTACAGTGGCTGAAATACACACTGGATAGAGCCTAACCATGGATCACTGCAACACCATTGTTAAATATACTGATCCACAAATACTGGTAACATTTCTTTTTCTCTGTTTTCCTTCACTCCTCAGCCTATCCTTATTGGCTCTTCTTCACCCCAAGCAATGTTCCTCTTCTTCTCCCAGACCTAGCCCTGCCTCCTTGTTTCTCCCTGGCTAAGCCCTCCAAGACCAGGTCTATGGGGTGCATCATGCCCCTTCAGAGATCCATGCTTGATCTGGAGGTGGGTGCCAACATAAGCAAAAGGGGACTTGCAGAGTAGAAGCAGTGTTATGCCACTGTGTCCAGATACAGTTCCATTGTTCTCCACTCCCCCGAGGTGCCATCTGGCCAGAGCTGATTGGTGCTTGTGCACAGAAGTGTGCATCAAGCTCCATCTGGGTCTCCCTTCCCTAGCTTGAAATTCACCTACTCCACCACCTTTGGTCACCCAGGGGGTTGTTGTGAAGTGGCTGCTACAACCCTTTCTCCCTGGAGGAGTATAACATCTCCTAGGATGCTCTATCCTCCTCCTGGCTGACCCCAAAGACTAAAGTTCACTTCCCAACTCAAGTCACTGGTATCTCATATATATATATATATATATATATAGAGAGAGAGAGAGAGAGAGAGAGAGAGAGATAGAGAGAGATAGAGAGAGAGAGAGAAAAATGCAAGGATTTAATTTCTTGTGGCTCTGAAAATAAGGTAAGGGAACTTGGCCTACAAATGATCCATCGGTGACTAAGATCTTTTTCAGAGTTCTGCCATTTAACAACTAGACCACACTGCCTGATGTTATGAAATCAGTTTGGCCATTTTCATTCATAAACAAGCACACAGGGTAACTCATTTCAAATATGGAGAAATATCTAATCCAACTATATATTTTGTGCAAATGCAGTGTCTTTATCTACAAATACCATCTGCAAATGCCTTTTGCAGCACGAAATATGGATATATTTCATGAATACTCACTTTGTAATTTGTGTAATTTCATGAGTTATCTACTGGTATCCTTACAAGGTATGTTGATTTTTCTATAGCTGTTATTCATGTATTGAATCTGGTATTTACTTGTAACCACTACCCCCTGTGCACAGCACACACACACACACACACACACACACACACATTGTTGATCAGTGTTTGTCTAACTGTTTAAATGTATTTCAAATAAATAAATATGTATAATTAGTTTTTATATAAACTTACTTGACAGTCTAGAATATATTTTAAACTGTTTTATGTTATAAATCACTGCTAACAATTGTATAAACTGCACAGTATTTAAATGTTTAGTTTAATATGTAACATGAATTTACTAGAAATTCTGCAAAATGTTGTTTTGACTGTAGACAATTTTTAATAGACTGCCATACCCCAACTTTTATTAACATTGTAAAATGTATGTTGCTAGAATCGCTATTGTCCCATAACACTTTCTTATGGTACAAGCTTATAGTGCAGTACTTTGATTTTTATTATAAAGGGCAGTTTTATATGACAGAAGAAATGCATAAAAGGGCAAACAATAATATGGAGTGCCATTTGATTTCAAAACATATATTCTATGAATACCTTTCTTGATAAAGAAAAATTATAATAATAAAGTGCAGATTATCCCAGATAGTTTAACACTGCTTCCAATGTTTTATATAAAACAATTCATAAAGAAAAAAATGATGATTATTGCCCTCACTATCCTCTAGCTGACATTTGTGTTTACTACAGGGTCAGAAAGACACCACAAAACCAAATGAAATGTTGAGGCTTCAGAGTTTTCCCGATGTGCTGAAATAATACACTACTAGAAACAAACACATGCAGCTACTCACGGCTAATGGTGAACAAAAACTCCTATTGCTAGGGAATGTTTAGAATAAATATCAAAAGGTCTTGATCAAGAGCCTGAAGGCTTGAAATGATGACATGTGTGTTGGTGGGCTGCTACCATGATTTTGTACTAATAAATTTGATATTTATTCTAAATGTTCCCTAGCAATGGGGGTTTTTATTCACCTTTAGCTGCAAGTAGCTGAATGTGTATTTGTTTCTAGTAGGGTCAGAAAGAAACAGCTTTTAAAAACTTTACCAGCATATGGTTTTGGTAAAAGCAAGGTAGCCCATGACAATGGTGACCATGATTGAGCACTTTCAAAAAGGGTGACTCAATCACAGCACCTGTCCTGGGGGCTACCAGGCAGGGAGGGTGACCGGAAGGTGGGGTCTGCGAATATAGTGACAGGATGTTACTACATGTACACATGCATGGAAGAGGGGAGTGAGCATGCTGAGCGACAGGTGGAATGGGAGGCAGGGTTTGTAAGGTGTAGTACGGCGGTGGATTGCCAAGCTGGCCCCATGGCATGGTGGGTGGGTGGCAGGCTAGGGTTGCAAGTGTGCTGGATTCGGGTCCAGGCACACATTCCTTTTGTTGCAACTGGCTGTGAATCTTTTTTCCCATTTTGCACCCCCCTGACATCCACCCCCCCCCCGCAGTTGAGAATCCATTAGCAGGGGAGTGTGGGGGGCACAGCACCCCATATAAATAAACAGCCAAGTCCCTGGCACCATTTTGTTGTGCACCAGGAGTGTACATAGCCAAAATTGATTTTTGGCAAAGCCCACTCACTCTAACGGCGATCGCCTTTCTGTGATCACTGTTATGACATGGAACCATAAGCAATATTAAATTAGGAGGAGATTTTTCAAAAATACTGCAATAATTATTTGACATTTATGTATGTATTTGTTTATTTATTTATGTATAATACTTAACCAGGAATGCACAGTAAGAAGTGATCTCTTGTTTTCGTGTACATCTTGGGGAGTTGACAAAATGGACCTTTCTTGTTAACAAGGCAAGGCATTTTATTTTGTATAGTGCCTGATCCGCAGGGGCTCAGAGTGCTACACATATTATGAACAAAAAAAAAACATATCACGAACGAAAACAAAGAATGTATTTTAACAACCACACCATAACTTATGTTTATTAATAAATAACAATAAGATAATACTAAAACACAGTGACAGAAGCATGCAGTAATACTGCATGTTAAATGATAGTGCAAATAGATGATATTCCTTCCCTTTTTGAAATGCCTTCACTGAGGGGGAACTACTAAAATGACAATGAAGGGACAGGAGGAATGTTGGCCAGGACAGCAGGTGAAGTCATCCACTCATACTATAAGTGCTGAAGTATTATTAATTTCCATCTAGATAGTCACCAGAGTGCATGGAAGGGAACCCTAACTAATCTGATGTGCTGCATTGCAACAGTGCTGCACCCGCCAGTGCTACACTAGCATCAGTAATAGGTATTAGCTCAAATCTCTGGTGTGGGACTAAAACTCTTGATATTCTAATCTTCATGTTCAAGACAAGAGCATGCAACTTAGAGAGCCACTGATACTGTTACTAAAGTTTTTCTGCTGCTTCCTATTCAGTTTTTGTAACCCATGTGCCATAACTCTACAAAACCCTGAATGATACCACAAGAATCTATTTTGCCAGAAATGGGCACTGCTCTTTTTAAAAGAAATGAAGTCACATGTTTTTATAACCTATGCTTCAAAATCTGGGGCCCAATTTTCAAAGTGCTTGAAATGACCCAGGGATGAAGTCTCTGTGCACAATTTTCTGGTGTGGATAAAACTCCCTACATATGTGAAAAGGCTATTTTCAGCATTTTCTTTCACACAAGCAGCATTTGTTTTCCTCACAGCTGTGAAAAAACTGCTATGCCTGGTAATAACAAGCATAGCATTTTTCTACACCTGTGCAAAAAATATGTGCAAGCTGTCAAATTATGGAAATCATTGCAAAAAGGCAACCTTTTTGAAAATGTAGCACATGTGGAAACTATTGAGGTTGCAAAAGGAAACATCCCCTTGTCTAACTTTATTTCTGAATGTGCAAATTTTCCACTTTAGAAAGCCTGGATTTGGAACTGCAGTCTGTTCTGAGAATAAAAGATAAGTGATGTCAAGGGACTGGTCACTTCATAGAGAGCTTTATATTACTTCTATGTACTTCAGATGCTAAACATGTTTATTACTTTTAGTCCATTACAACACTACTGAGAGTGATATTATAAACATAAACGAAAACAGAGGCTTCTCTTAGCTGACCTAGGATTAAAAAATAAATGTTCACTCTCCTGGAGTAGTGTTCTTGCTACAGTAGTGCTAGCATATCAATAGCTGCTGAGCATTATATGTTTTGTTCTGAATATATGCTGCTGTAATCATGAGTGGAGTAAGAAGCCTGTTCTTAGAGGAAAGATCATAGGGCCCCATAGTCATCCAGCAATGCCTGTGTTGTGCTACCACCAGAGCACTGCTACTGGGAAATTCAGATGATTTGCTCGGTGCTAACACCTTTGAAAAATTGGACTTCAGCACAGTGAAGATGTATAGCACTAACACATTGCACTGGCACAGTGCAGTATAGTGCAGATGCAACGCTTAGCACTAAATATACACTGTACACAGGTACAGAGCCAGGAGGGGGTTCTGTGGGTGTGAGAGGGTGGCATCAATAAACACACACACAACACAGCAGCAAAGCTATCATGAGTATTTATTAAAGAAAAAAAAATGGACAATGGCCCATAGACAACAACCAAAACAAAAATGTAAAAAGGACACATGCCTATTACAAACCAAATGAAACCAAAGGGCACCTGCCCTTGATATATACCAAAACAAAACAAAGGGCACCCACCCATTATATCCCTTTATAAAATGGGTAGAAAAAAAGTAGCTCATCTAGTGGACAATCATCATCACATGACCATGTATATATCAGAGCGTGACCGTACACCTGCAATTTAACCTCCCCCCAAAAAAAAACAATTTTGCCATTTTATAAGCTAGATAACCCACTCTAGGATGTGCGGTCGTGCTCTGATATACGCATGTCTTGGGTGGTTGACGCACTCAGCCAGCGGTCCCACGAAAGATACAACGCACACTCAAGGAAAGTGATATCACGCTTTAATGCACACCTAAGAGTGGTTATCTATTATTTATATCCCATGATATATATATATATATAAACCAAAACAAAAGGCCCCTGCCTGTTAAATATCAGACAAATAAGGCGCCACTTGTAATGTGGGGCATAATGTAAACAAGTGGGGCAACCTGAAGAAAAGGGAGAAACAAAAGCAAATGGGATGACCACCTGTATAAGAGGGTAACAAAACAAATGGAGCAATTTCTATATAAGGATAAAAACAGATGGGCAAGTGCACATATAAGTGGGATAACAAAAACAAATGGGGCAACTGTCTATATAGGGGGTAACAAAAACAGATGTGGCCACCACCCATACAAGAGAGATCACAAAAACAAATGGGGTAATCACCCTATAAATTGGAGATAAAAACAGTAGGGGCAACAGCCTGGATAAATGGGGGGACACCAAAATAAATAGGGCAAACACCAGTATAAGGGAGGAATAACAAAAACAGATGGGGCAACTGAATGTATAAGGGTTGATAAAAAAAAAAAAGGTGTTAAAACCACCCGGTAAAAGGGGGGAACCAAAATAAACAGAGCAAGCCCAGTATAAGGGGAGAATAACAAAAACAGATGGGGCAACTGCATGTATAAGGGTTGATAAAAAATAAATAAAACAGATGGGAAAACCACCCGGAAAAAGGGGGGAACCAACATAAACAGGACAAGTGCCGGTATGGGGGATAACAAAAATAGATGGAGCAACTGCATGTATAAGAAGGATAACAAAAACACATGGAGAAACTGCCTCTATAAAGGAGGAATAACAAAAACAGATTTGGCCACTGCTCACATAAGGGGGATCACAAAAAAACAAATGGGGCAACTGCCCTATAAAGAGGTGATAACAAAAACAGTTGAGGCAACAGCCTAGAAAAAGGGGGGATACAAAAATAAATAGGACAACTGCCCATTCGAGGAGGAAGTAACAAAAACAGATGGAGCAACTGCCAGAAAAAGAGGAGGGATGAAAAAAACAGATGGGGTAGCTGTCTCTAAAAGGGAGGATAAACAAAACAGATGGGTCAACTGCTTGGGAAAAGGAAGGAACCAAAATAAACAAGGCAAGCCCCATATAAGAGATGTAACAAAAACAGATGGGGCAACCATCCAGAAAAAGGGGTGGCCACAACAGAAAAAGCATCTCCCTAGAGGAATAGCAAAAAAAGATGGGGCAACTGCTGGAAAAAGGAGGGAAATAAAAGCAAATAGGGCAACCACCCATATCATTGATGGAATAACAAACAAAATGGGGCAACTACCCTTATAAAGCAGGATAACAAAAAAAGATGGGGCAACTGTCCATCATAAACAAGCCCACACCCTCAAGGGGCTGATGCAGCAGGTGGGTGGTGGTAGTGGCTGCTGCCACTGTAGGGCTGCAGCCAGGTCTTATATGGCCCAAATATTTTCCTCCACTCACAAAATCAGGATGCACTGCAAGCTGATCTGCCTGTGCTGCAGGTCATTCTGACCTTGTCTCAGCATGGCATTCATTCTGTACAACCAGATAACACATAAGCCAACATGCTACACATGTGGGCAGAGTCACATAACCACACTAGAATGTGCATGGCAAACCAGAGACAGCACTGTGTACCAAAACAGTACAGGACATCACATACAATGAGTGTATCATGCTGTAACAGAGTGAGACTGAGCTGTGTAAGGGAAACACAACACTGGCAAACATGCCAGATGTGAAAATGCAGCACATGCCACAGCAGCACCAAAGCAGAGTGCAATAACCAGTGTAAGGTCCTAAGTGGCTATGAGTTGCGCGCGAGCACCACACACACACACACACACACACACACACACACACACACACACCCAGTACCCTGAAGACAAGACATCCAGCACACAGGCCCACACAGGTGTACAACACAATGGACACCCACGAGCTGCCCTGGTTGGCGGCAGGAGCAGGCCCAGACACACATGCCGTACACACAGAACAGCTGTATATGGATGGGACCATGATGCAGCACGTGTGCAGTAGGCAGGGTAACATATCAGAGCAGTGGCACTGTACATGGATGGGCAGCTAACACACTGTACCACAGTCACCTCAACACTAGTATGAAATGCAGAGCTATCTGGAGGCATCCTCTGTTCAGCAGATGCTAGTCTCACCATAAGTAGATATCTTCCCCTCATACAGAGCCAGTGTAAGACATTGGCCCTGTGAAGACCCAATGGGTTGTAATGTATGCTTGGCTCTGCCCATGTACCATGGAATGATCAAAATCCAGACATCACTTTGTTTGTTGGATTCCCCTGTCAGTGACTCCATTCTACAGAAAGCCATTTCTGGTGAGATGCAATGGCATGACACACAGTGCATATGGCACTGGAGATGATACTGATGGTGGCAGACTGCCATGGGTGCTGTATGCTGCACATGGCATGTCACAAGTAGAGATGGACAAAGTCCTCAAAATTCACTCCTTGAATTAATTTGTGTATGTGGCGTAATCTGCGGAGCGAGGATCAGACACAGAGTTCCACACTTCAAAACTTCCCTGGTTTCTAGTGGGTGCCCCCCCCCCACCTATTGCTGGCCCCAATGCACAAATAAATTATGTTTTTATTATATCCCTGATGTCTAGTGATTCCCCTTACCAGCCGATCGCCAGTCCGCAATGCACAATAAAATCCCTGGTGTCTAGTGGCCCCCCCACTGATCACCAGCCCCCAAATGAAAAAAATAAATGATTATTCTTCATCATTAACTCCTGGTGTCTAGTGGACCCTCCACCCATCAGGTAGTGCCCACCACCCGCTCCCCACCTTAGCTAAAGTGGGTGACCAGCACAGCCACCACTCTCACTACAGCTGGCCCGCCATTGAGCTGAAATGAATGAGGCGTGCACTGGCCAAGTACATGGTCATTCACTTCAGCTCAGTCAGGTGGCCAGCCACGGTGGACAGCTGTGCTAGCTGCCCACTTGGGGCTCTGGAGCAGGGTGGGGGCACTACCTGATGGGGTGGGGGGTCCACTAGACACCAGGGATTTAATGATGAAGAATAATAATTTATTTGTACATTGGGAGCTGGTGATCAGCTGGGGAGGGTGGGGACCACTAAACACCAGGGATTTGATTAAAAAAATAATTTGCTTGTACATTGGGACCTGGTGATTGGGGGAGGGAGGACCACTAGATACTAGAGATTTGATAACAAAAAATGAGTTGTGTATTATGAGCCGGTGATCGGTGAGGGAAGGGGAACCACTAGAGATAAAGAAAAAAAATTATTTGTGCATTGGGACCTGTGATCAGCTGGGGGCAGGGTGATCACTAGGCACCAGGGATTTAATTAAAAATAAAATTGATTTGTACATTGGGTGGGTGTTGATTGGCAGGGGGATACCACTACACACCAGGGATCACCATTTCTAACTTCTCTTAGTGCTGTTTTCTTTTTTAAGTGCAGTTTGTTCTTAAAAACAACAAAGGCAAGAAGAGTTTAAAAAAAGAAAATTTTTCATCAAATGGATCCACTTCACGAAGTGATCCATGGAGTCAAATTTGGTGACTTTGATGAAAATTCACCAGTGAAGTAAAGCTTCACTGCATCTCTAGTCACAGGGGTGTATTGACACAATAGTTGCCCATGCCTACTTCTGCCAGACAGACAGCCATACCTAGTCCAGACCTTGTGGCAAAACAGACTTGACTGACAATGACAGACATACCACTCTGGGCTGTGAGCATTACTGCAACACCCTGGTGTACCAGGTCTGTGGAGCACGGCATATGCCACCAAACATTGTAATGAATGCCAAGGCACAGTAAATACACACAAGGCAGCGTGCCTGTTGCAGTGATGAGCAAAACAGTAGACTGCACAGCCCTAACACATCGCACTGTCAGAGGTGGGATGATGTCCCAACGGGCACTCTCCTCCAAAAGCAGAAGCATGCAGCATAGTGTAGACAACAAGAGGAGATTGTATTTAAGTCCTGTGACATTATTGGTACACACCTCCTGATGACGCATGAGTGAGTGTGAAACCGGTCAAGGTTTGTGGTGTTCTGTGATGCTGATGTTCTTTATGGTGGATTTTTAAATTCTTCACATTAAAGCTGTTTTCTGATACAGTTCCTGAGTAGGTGCTGATTTTTGTTTCGTTGCATTGGACTTTGGTGGATCGTGCACACTCCGTGAGTGGTTTGAGCTGTTTTGTTTTGCTTCTATAGTGTAGACATGCAACCCAGATTAGGAAACTCACAATGCAGGATACTTACAAGGACACATGTCAGTGGACCATCCTGCTGCTCTCTGGCCACACTGATCCCCATCATAGCCAGCCATCCCCACCTACTGCCACTGGTCAGTTGGCCTGATTTGGCTGTCTGGCCCTGGCTTGGCCTTGCTGGGCCCTGGTGTCTGTGGAGAATTACAATGGAGACATGCTCAGTAGTATGCAGTTGAATACATGGCACATTACCATAAACCCTAAAAAATACACATGCCTATATACTGGTACCGTACAACAGCGGACACATGTGCATGGTGGGGGTGGACAAAACCTTGCAGGGCCATGTCTTACCATTATGCACAGCTGTGGCACACCACACAGTCTGGTGTACCACAGCCCAGGATGACTCGCAGGCCACATATCAGTGCTGTAGCCATTGCCTAGCACTGTGTACACAAAGCCCGTGCAGTGCCTCAGTCCAGCCGTCCTCACCACACCTGTCCAACATACACATACCTGTCAGCTGTACATCATGTACACCTCGTATTAAATAGTAGGTTGATTGTAGCCCCATGTCACATGCAACAAGGGCACAGGAAGCATATCTGTACAACTGTAGGGGTGGACATCATACAGTTGGTGTAGCTCAACACAATGGCAGGACCTGGAGTGGCACACCCACTCCAATATAATAGCATCCCCACTGCATAACATGGACAGTGTACACGGAACAGCGACCTCTGTGAATTGCTGTTCAATATGCCTGCCACCCTGGTTACAAGTAGACCCCAAGTCACATGACAAATTCTTCTAAGGTGACACAGCACCCATAGATGAACAATGATCACGTGCCACTGTTGTAGCACATATCCTTTTGTGTTATGGCAAGTGCATGGCTGTGAGATCCACGGTGTGTCCTCTATTGTACATGGCAATAGGGGTATCTACTGGAAAAGTGGTCCCATACATCTGCGTTGGTTATATAGGGCTATACAGAAGATCAGGTGCCATAGAACAGAATGCACACAACAGGAACACATAAGTACAGTGCACAATACCTCAGAGACAGTAACCTAGCTGTACAGTATCATGAAACAGTACCACACTTAAGACACCACAGCAACCATACATACAGCTGGCTGCACTCACCTGATCTGGGCACTGTGCCACTGACCACCATATACCTGAGCTACTGCAGGCACCTGGGCTGTCTTTGTAACAGATAATTGAACCTGTGCCTGCACTACTCCCCTATCCAGACCACTTCAGTGCACATCAAGCACCTCCCCACAGATGCTCATATTCTGCACCTGGGCCTGTCTGCTGCCTCTGCCTCCTCTTCCAGATGCTGGCCCACACTGGTGACCACCAGGTCCACCAGGCTGGTCAGCTCCATGGCTGATCAGTGGGTGTCTGTCTGGTAAACAGCCTTCCTCCTCCTGTCTGCCCTAGTGGTTTATTGCCTAGCACCAACCCTCATGACCAGCAAGTGACAAGTTCATGGCTCTGTGTGTGTGTCTTGCCATTTGCACAGCATATTTCAGTATTAGTGTTGTGCTAATGTCAAACACTGGAGCTCTATGCATGTTTCCATACCCTGCCTGGATGGCTTGTTATTTGTGTTGATCCCTGTTATTCTTACAAGTTATGATTGTTGAATACATTTTATTAGAACACTGCAGTCTCCAGTGTGCTCTGTACTGACCATCTGGGTTTAAAGACATCTGTAATGAGTCAGGCTCTATACTCCTATCACCTCATGGCCATTCTGGGATCATGCCTGTTGAGCTTCTCCTGCATTCCCTGGTCTGTTGACTCTGCAGCTGCTGCAGTGTTTACTTGCGGTGCTACCAAGCATATCCTATGGTTATGTACCATGTTTTGTAGTCTTCAACAGACAAAGAATATGGCACAGGCCTTCTGAGGTGTGCATTTTAGGGCACCACTGGAATGGTCAAGACACCTGAGCATATGAAAATACAAACATATGAAACTGCCAGTAGAAACAGTCCTCATGGTCTATTGAGTCTGCTCGAGTATGCAGCTAGCACCTCATCTTGCAGCTGCCCCTGCCAAATACTCACTCAATGACACTGCATGTATCGATGTGTGTCACATTTTACCTGTCATCTGCAATGGATGCAGAGTGTGCAACAGTTGTTAGAAGCCAAGGGCGCAGGAGATTTGCACTGTCCCTTGTGTAGGTAAATGGCAATGGTTAGTGACATCACTGGCTTCTGTGAGTAAGGCTTTGGGTGTATACTCTCTGATGAGGTACCCACTAGGTATATCACTACCATCAAACTTCTGACACAGGATGGAACTGTGACAAATGAAGGTATTGTGGGCACTGCCTGGGTACTATGCCAAGACAATGATGATGCATTCTGTTGCATTGCACACCACCTCATAAATGATGGAGCAGAAACCCTTTCTCGTCACGTAGGCCTCCACCCCATCACCTTTGTATGCAAAGATGGCACCATGGGTGCAGTCAATGGGACCCAGTACAGCTGGTAGGTGTGTAAACTGATAGAACTACTGCATGGTAGACTGGATCTACTTTAAGCAGGAGTGTGTGGTGCCAAATGGATTCACACACACTGCAAAGGCTGAAAACAGAAGGCATAGACACATGTTTCATTATTCTCAGGACTCATCACTGCACCTCATCTGTATTTCAACCCAGGGTGAAAAGAAACCTGTTCTTAGAGGAGGTAAAATGATAGGGAATCATGTCACCAGCAGCCATTACATAGCACTGATATCCACAAAAACCAGCATAAGGACAGGTTTTAGTAAATGCAGAAGATGTGATGTGTTTAATTATGCAGTTACTGTCAATCACACATCCTGTCACAGGGGAGATTTTAAAACTTTAAAATGATGTAAACAGTCAAATGGCTTTCTCAGTTGTCCCTGTAATAAGATCTATGTAGGACACACAATTTGATCCCCAAAGTGTTGCATCCTGAAACATGTCTGGGCCATTATTAACAAAAATGAAAACAATGCCATGGGTGTGCCCTTCAGCGAGACACATGGATGTTCTACTGCAAAACTCAAATATAGATCATTAATCCCACCACTAGTTTGTGATGGGACAGATTGAGGAGCCTGCTCCAAAGAGAATCCAACTGGATAATGGAATTAGATGCACTGTATCCAGCAGGTCTTAAAAATGATGTAACTGATCTAAAACAACAAGGTGATGTGTCAGCATGTGGTCTGAAAACAAAACAAAATGGTAATATTAAATGCATGCTGAAAATAGGAAATAGAGTGAGAATCAACGTTTCGACTATAGGTCTTCTTCAGGAATTATCTAAAAGAGAAAAAAAATCTAGTGGAGAGGTAAGGGGAAATAAGGGATCTATATGTGAGAAAAGAAAATGGGGAAGATCTAGAAGAAAAAATGACAATAGGCAAGGTAAGAACAAACTCTGGAAAACAAACAGGCGATGATGGAAATGAAAAAGCATAGCAGGAGTGAATGAGCTCAAGAGTCGTCAAGTGGGGACTAATTAACAGGGCCTAGTAAGAAGGCTGAAAGGTAACATGTAAGGGAAGGAGGCAGAGATAGAGGCATCTGAGGAAAAAGAAAATAGATGTGCACACATGGCTGGAATGCCCATGTTAAGTATGCCCACCCACACATACAAACACACACTGGATGGAAGTGTGTGCAGGCATACCCACACATGCATATGTACCATGCATATATGCAAGCAAAAATATGATAAGGGTGGGGATAAAAAAAGACTGACTATGGCGGTAAACCATAATGTGGCTGAAAGATTTTAGTAGAAAATAAGTCTGTCATTTAAACTGGAGGACTGCTTGGAGTCTAGGCAGATGTTCAGCTTGGTTTCCATGTTTTATCTTTGGCCAGCATCCCATAAACCCTGCTGAAGGATACAAATGGAAAGATCATTGACACTGTGGTCCCTGGAGGTAAAGTGGAATACAATGGGTTTATTAGTTTCTCCATTCCTCAGTACCCTGTAATGTTCCCTAAATCAGTCAGCCAGGCATCTGTCAGTTTCTCCAATGTAGATAGCTTCACACTTTCTGCAAAGAATACAATATATCACATTACAAGAAGTGCATGAGAACTCCTAGGTGATTTGAAAAGCACCTGTGGGACCCTGAATTTCTGTGACATTAGGAATAAATTTGCAGGTATAAAAGCAAGTTCTGTTGCAAGCTTTGGTACTGTACCTGCTAGGGAGGAATTGTTAGAAATGTGTAGGCTGCTTTGTAACAGGAGATTCCGCAGGTTAGGTGGTCAGTTATAGGACACGATTGGTGGCTCTGTAAAGGAAGTTTTGATATTTGGGTCAGTTTGCAGAATAAGAAGTTCTTAGTGATGTTTTTGTGAAGAGAAGGTACATTATGATGGAAGGAAAGCATTAGTGGAATGCATTGTTGTGTGGGAGTGTCTCTCCTATGATGGTCAAGGTTGCGGGGCATGTTACTGACCTGGAAAAGAGCTCTGTCCACTATGATTTTTGGGCATCCCCTGTTAATAAAAAAATACTGTGCATTATTTGAGCATGCTCAGCAAAATCATCATCTTCGCTGCATAACCTGCAAAGTCTAAGAAACTGCTAATATTATAAACCGTTCTTAACATGTTTAGGATGGATCAAGCTGTGGAGGAGAAAGCTGTATGAGTCAATGGGTTTGTAGTAAACAGATGTCTTCAGACCACTGTTCTGCACCAACAATTTGCTATCTAGAAAAGGTAGCGTGGAAGAGAGAATTCAACAGTGTACTAAAAGGATGGATGGGCCGTGGTAAACTCATCCAACTTGATTTGGAGGGTTTCCCTGGAGCAAGAGGTGGCCCCCACACAGTCATCTATGTAGTTTATTTAGCGGTCATGCACAAACTGTGTGAAGGAGAGAAAGAACTATTCCTCAAGCCAACCAACAAACAGATTGGCAAAACTGGAACCCATCTTGGTACCCTTTGCAACTCCACTGACCTGCTGAAAAAAACTGTTGTTGAAATGAAAAGTATTAAATTTAAGAACAAGTTCTGCCAGTTGGGCTAATGTGGGTGGCTGCTGGACTTCCTGCTCATTCAAAAAATGCTGCAGAGCTGTCAGGCCATCATTGTAGGGGATCAATGCGCAAAAAGATTTGATATCCATAGTAAAGTGCACTGAATGGAGCCATTGAGTCTAAACCTGTCAAATAACTGGAGAGCATGGCTAGAGTCTTTAATGTAGGTGGGCAGGGATTGAGTGAGTGGTCTCGTGAGGCTGTCCAGAAATGCTGAGATGTGGGATGTGGGGCAGGAGCAGGCAGACACAGTAGGGCATCCAGGTTTACCTGTTTTGTGGATTTTGGGAAGAAGATAGAACCTGAATGCCTGAAAGTGTTGAAATATGAGTCTTGTAACAAACATGGAGTTCTTTGTTTGCAGTTGCAGAGGTGATACCGATGTTAACTGTCACAAGCCTTATCTCGGGGGGCACGGCAGGACCTCCTGTTTGCAGAGAGGATCCCTTTTTTACAGAACTCGTGAGCAGTTGTAGGGTTCAGGAAGAATTACCAACCTTCCTTTTCTGAGTGGGATGGTGGAAACTGTAGTTTCAAGTTTCCTTAACTCTGCACTATATTCAGGGTTTGAATCCCACCACCACCACTGGCTACCTCTTGCCTAAGTAGTTTTGTAGGATAGCTGAGCGGTCACTATCTTTGTTATCAAGGCACACATTCTTTGCAAACCCCTTCTGTTAAAATATTAGATCACACAATCAGACCCCAGGCAGAGTTGATGAGAAAATCATGAAAGTTTTCTTAATAAAAACAACACAGTACAGTCTACAATTTGGAAGATCTTTGAACTGCAGACAACGCCAAAAATAACACTGGATGGTTTACATAAAACACTAGATACTGTTGTTCTTAACTATACCTTATTCTGATGATAGAGTCCAGAAGGATTTAAATGTCCTTGTGGAGATGACATTCTCTCCCTGTAGGTGAAAGTTCATTAAGCAACAGAGTTTGTAGCAAGTCTTTGATCCAAGTCAGTTCTCTGAATGTCCTTTTAAAAAGTCTCCAGGCACTTCCTTGGTGAAAAATCTCAATTTCCAAAATTCTGACTTAAAATCAGAATTTTCTATTCAGTATGTGAAGGTTTAATTTTCACACACTCAGGTCTGGTTTCACAGGTTTCTCCAGGCCTACACATATACTTTTTGGTTTAAAAGTATATACCAGCTTGGAAAGTTTTTCTTAGCTCTGAGATTCTTCCAGTGCTCAGATTCTTGACTCCAAGCTAAAACTGCACAACTGCACTGATGTTCAACATGGGTTTATTAGATAAAGTGTGGTCATTCTCAAGCCCCACCCAGTTCCTCTCGCCTCTGGGATGAGCAATCTAATACAGATATTTGGGTGCAACAGTTTACTTTTTCCTGCATGTGTCACTGTTGTTCCATATCAGGTTTCATGTCAACCCCAGTAACTTCTGGTCCATGCATTTGGCTTGACCCCTGACACCTAGGCCATTATGCTACCTTGTTCCTGTTATTGGAACCTACATACCCAGTTTTATCTAATAGCCTATGACTTTTTGGGTCATAAAACTGCTGCTCCCTTATCTGGAGACTTACCAGACCCACCATAGCTGTTACAGAAATTCTGGCTATTTTGTATTTACTCTTAAAAGCCTTTTAACGAGTCAGTGTCTTAACTCCACAGTACATTACAGCACATGCAATAGGAACCTAAATAAAGGATATAGGCCTATCTGGCAACAGTAACCTCTGTCTGATAGTTGGCAGTGGGGTTCTGTGTAAGAGACGAGTAAAACCTGGTGTCGGAGAGTTGCTGTGAGACTTCAGTGATATATAACTCCTTTTGCCAGACAACTACGCCTCCCTTATCAGCTAGTTTAATAATGATCTCATTCCTGTGTTGCAGAGATCTGAGGACTGCAAGTTCACCAGCAGTCAGGTTAGAGTGATAGTGCCTACAATGAAGACTGAAGTTAGTGGTGTCTTGCATACATTAGGTAGCAAAATAATCAATAGCAGAGGTGTGGACCAAGCACTGTGCTGTGGATTGATGTTGTTGATTACTCTGGTAATGTTGTCATCATCATCTGCAGGAAGATAAGCCTCATTATAAAAATTAACTGTAAGGCATACTCTGCAACAGAAACACTGCAAATCAACTTGAACCTGGGGTACATCGAGATGTGTAGGTATGGGCACGAAAGAGAGACACTTGCTAGGGAGAGAACGCTCACCATGTATCAGTGGGAGAGCTGGAGGAATGTAAAATATCAAATTGTTTGGTTGTGTCTGACTGGAAGGCTCATGTTGGTTGCTGATGTGATGGGAAAGTGACTGAAGCGTGGCAGATTTGGTGTCCATGAGGAACTGAAAGAGAGTGGAGTTAAGCTGGATGCAGTGCTTAATAAAAGGAAGGTTGTGAGGAGCTGTGCATTGCAGGAAATCCTTTTGCCTCTAGATAGTTTTTTTCCACAGAAATCAACTGTTTCTTAATGAAGAAAATGGTATTAGTGATACATTTCCTAGAGAAAGTATTCAAAAGCTTATCATAGGTATCATAGGTGATTTCAGAGCAAAGAAGACTTACGTCCATTGTGCTTGCTTATTAATTCTAATTTTGAAACCCCCTATTTTATTTGCTTTGCAATACTTATCCAGTTTCTTCTTGAACTCAACTGTCGTCTTACTTGTGACTACCTCCTCAGGTAGATTATTCCATACTGGAATAACTCTGACACTAAACCAGTGTCTTCTTTTTGTGGTCTTAAAATTATGTCCCTTAAGTTGCCATGAATGTGACCTAGTGTCATATCGCTGTTCCCTCAGGGTAAGTCCCAATTTGACCCTTAGCTTTACATCTTTAAGTGCATTCTACACCATACACATATCCCCTCTCAGGCGCCTATACTCCAATGTGAACATCCCCAAGTCCTCCAATCAATCCCCATAGTCCTGGTCCTAACATCCACTACTAACCTGGTAGCCTCCTCTGAACCTCTCCAATCTTTCCTATGTCCAACCTGTAACCAGGTGACCAGAACTGTGCACAATACTCCAGCTGGCGGCCTCACCAGTGCAATCAAGAGAGTCACAATCACTTCCCCTTCCTACTTTTATATGTTTCTTGATATTTATAAGAGTACTACTAGCAGATTTTATAACCTGACTGCAATGCTGGTGGAACTTGAAATCACTTGTCACTTTAACCCCAAATCTCTTTCCTCCACTACTTTGCCCAATTTCTGTCCATTTAAGAAATAGTCAGCTTGATTATTTTTATTCCCAAAGTGCATCACCACACATTTGTCGGTGTTAAAGGATAACTTCACATCCCTTGCCCAGCTTTCCATTTTGAGTAAGGCTTTCTGCAACTTTGTCACATCCTCACCATTTCTTATAGTAATGCCAATTCTAGTGTCGTCTGCAAATTTAGTTTCCCAGACATCCTCTCCTCCAGATAATGAGTGTATATAGATATTAAACAAGCAGGGCCCCAGAACAGATCCCTGGGGAACTCCACTCTCCACTCCCAACCAATCAGAGTAAACTCCCTTTAAACAGACCCTCTGCTTTCTCTCACTCAGCCATGCCTTAACCCAAGTTGTAATATACCCCGGTATTTTATGTTCAATCAGAGCATCAATCAATTCACCATGTGGGACCTTGTCAAACGCCTTCAAGAAATCCAAGAACACCACATCCACAGAGACACCCTCGTCCAATGCTCTGCTCACATGCTCATAAAACTCCAAGAGATTAGTTTGGCATGATAACCCCTTTTTAAAACCATACTGAGCATCGTCACAATCCCCTACTGAATCCTGAAACTCCAGCATTTGGTCCTTTACAATAGATTCCAACGTTTTCCCCAGTACAGTAGTCAAGCTGACAGGCCTATAGTTGCCCACCTCCTGTCTAGATCCCTTTTTATAAATAGGGATCACATTTGCCTTTCGCCAAACCTCAATCACCTCCCCGTTATCCAAAGATTTCTGAAACAGTGATGTTATAGGTCCTGCCAATTCTGTTGCCAATTCCCTTAGGACCCTAGGATGGATTCCATCTGGTCCTTGAGATTTATTCGGGTCCAGGTGCTTTAGTCTATCCTCAATATCATTTTTGTTTAAAATAATTTTATAATCTATTTTAGTCAGATGATGTCTAATATTTTTAGACTTATTATTAAATACTGATGAGAAATAAGTATTGAAAACCCCTGCCATAGTTTGGCAATCATCAACTAATATACCATCCTGATCCTTAATGGGCCCCACTGAAGTTTGACATCCCTATTTGTTATTGATATATGTGTAAAAGGATTTATGGTTATCTTTCACTTTTGTAACCAGGTTTAGTTCATGTTTTCTAGTTGCCTGTTTTATGGCACTTTTAGTTTCTTTTAATAATTTTTATACAAGGCCCAATTTTTTGCACACTCATTTTTCCTGGCTTTTATATAAGCTCTTTTTTTCTTTTTGATCAATTTGCTAATTTTGGGAGATAACCACAGCATAATTTTTCCTAAAGCATTGTACTTCTTTCTTAATGGGACATACTTATCAATTAAATCCATAATTTTATTCTCCAAACTATCCCAGTTTTCCACTAATGATCTATTTTCAAAAACCTTTTTCCATCCCCAATTCGAGAGTTCTGTTCTCATATCATTAAATTTAGCCTTATTAAAATTTTGAACCATGGTTAAGCCAAAAGTGTTTGAACAGACCCCGCTTAAATCAAAATTTATCACACAGTGATCACTTGAGCTGAGTGGTGATGAAGTACTACAATTCTTTATTTGGTCTCCCATATTGCTTAACACAAGGTCTAATATTTTATCCCCTCTAGTGTTATTTCCTATATACTGATCAAATCCAGCTAATAAAAAGGAATACAGATACTTTAGCTCATAGGATGTCTCCCCTGTTTGCCTAGTCCAATTAATACTGGGAAGGTTAAAATCTCCTAAAAGTATAATATTTTCTGTAATCTCTAAGGAGTTCAAAAATTTTAGCACTGCCTCATCATCTTGAGTAGAAATTGAAGGAGGTCGATAAATTACCCCAATTTTAATATTAGGTCCCTTAGCTGGCAATACTCTAATCCACACATGCTCTATGCCTGGTATTTTTGGGACTTCAATAGCTACTGATTTTATTTTGTTGGATACATACAGTGCGACACCACCACCCTTTTTATCCTCCCTATCCATATGATGTAGATCATATCCCTGTATGTGATGGTCCCAGGTGTCAGTGGATGTCCACCAAGTCTCTGTTATGGCACATATCTGGATGTTGTCAGTATTTAGTAAACAGGTTAATTCCTCAAATTTGTTTGTAAGACTCCTGGCATTTAGGGAGAGGCATTTCCAGTCCTGAGAGCCCTTAGAGTTCTCATGTGAAGTTGAATTCTTCACAGATGTCCTTAAAGTTTGATGGCTGCCCCTACCCCCTTCGTACTTAGTTTAAAAAGTTAACCACTTGATTTTGGATTTCCTTAGCTAATATTCTAGACCCATGTTTGTTTAAATGTAGTCCATCTTTCCCAAATAACCCTAGGTCCCTGAAGGTGTTCCAGTGTTCGATAAAGACAAAACCTTCCCTATGACACCACCTTTTCAGCCACCCATTCAGCTGTATAATGTCCCTTTGTTTGTTCACTCCCTCACGAGGTATGGGCAAGATCTCTGATATTAGGATACGGGATCCATGTAACCTTAGATTTTCCCCGATGGCCTCAAAATCCCTTTGGATTTCTAATAATGCCTTTTTTCCAACATCATTTGTACCTACATGCAGTACCGTGACTGGATTTTTAGTATTTTCCAACAGTCCTGGTAGCATTTACAAACATCCCTATCCCTGCTCCTGGTAGGGTACTAACAGTAGTTGACTCATTCCACCCTGACATATTATCCTATCGATATTTCTAATAATGGAATCACCGATAACCAAAAGGTCTTTTTGTTATTTGATTTCCTTGCCCTTCCTGCTTATTATGCCCAGTCATGACCACATGACCTTCCCTACAGTCACTAATAATTGAAACCCTTTAGTAGTGTCATCTTGGTCTAGCTCTGTATTAAGAACACTATATTTATTTTTCAGCTCAATCTGACCATGACCACCAATATTTCTCCTTCCCTTTTTAATGCCCTTTTCCACTCTACACCAATCATCATTAGAGTCAAAACAACTTGTTGCTGCCTGTATTGTGTAATTTCTTTCGATGTTAACAGCCCTCTACTAGCTGAGCATGATCCTGCTATTCAGCACAGTCATCTAGAGCCGAATCTATAAATCTTTCCAGTGATGAAATCTCTAATTGGAGTTTGATTCTATTTTGCAATGATTTGATTTCTTGCTTCATAATGTCAATTAGTAAGCATTTATCACAGATAAAGGAATCAACCTTTTCCCCCTTCTCATACATTTTACAAGTAATACAAGCGTTCAGAGAAACGATAATCCTATCTTGCTCAGTCATTATAATCTCCTTAGTTACACAACAGGAATAGCTACACAACAATGTTACTTACATCCCTTATATATTTAGTTATCTGGCTCGACAGGGGTTTCTGGCTCCTTCCCACGACTGACGCCGACAGACGCTGCTGGCTCTGCCCACGTTGCCTCCGCTCTGTGCTCGACTCCGCTCGCTGGAGCTGAGCGATTTCAAGCGCCCTGAAGTGACATTGCCTGTGTTGCTATGGCAACCATCACGAGCACTTAGAGACCAGGGGCAGACTATGAGGGTAACCCGCCCTTAAAAGATCAGGTTAAACCTCACCAGGAAGCTCTAAAAATGGCTTTCCAAAACCCACAGTTGGGCTAGTCAGCTGAACAGTTCCTGAGTAGCAGGAAGTTTAAATCATCACCTCCGGGACTCCAAATGCCCACAACCTGCAGAGTTGTTCACCACCTGCAGCTCCTGCTGCTTTGCAGACTGATTTATAATAGTGCTTGAACCACAACACTCTTTCCACTGAACTCCACTCACTGGAGCCAAGCGATTTCAGGCGCCCTGAAGTGACGTTGCCTGTGTTGCTATGGCAACCGTCACAAGCGCTTAGAGACCAGGGGCAGACTATGAGGGTAACCCAACCTTAAAATATCGGGTTAAACCTCACCAGAAAGCTCTAAAAATGGCTTTCCAAAACCCACAGTTGGGCTAGTCAACTGAGCAGTTCCCGAGTAGTGGGAAGTTTAAATCAGTGCCTCCGGGCCTCCAAATGCCCACAACCTGCAGAGTTGTTCACCACCACCTGCACCACTTATGAGTGGAGGAAACATGTACCTCTCCTCTTTTTTAACCCTACCCCTGTTGTGTCTCTGACAACACTTCTCCCCCTCTCTGCTAACCCTACCCACTCTAATATGCCCACTCACTCCCTTCCCTCACCCTCTCTCTCTTGAATGAGGGCTACTTCATCCAAATTAAACCTGCCTTATCCCCTTTTGCATACATTGAAAAAAATAATTATTTGGCACCTATGTACAGCAATGTTGCCATCTTCCCCAGTGTATTTTCCTATTGCTATTTTTGTTAACCTCTCTATTACACTTGAAACTGCTGATGTTGCACTTCATCTGTCTGTAACTGCCTGCTTGGTATTCTCCCCTTTACCCTGGGTTGCAACTGGAAACGGGCCTCAGCACAGTGTGCTTTTCCTGGTCACCACACTTTTAAATAAATAAATAAATAAATAAATAATCTTTGCTTGCATGAATACATGGTACTGTACATTTGCATGTGTGGGAATGTCAGCACACACTTCCATCTAGTGTGTGTTTGTTTGTGTGGGGTAGGCATACTCACATGGGCATTCCAGCTATGTGTGCACATCTATTTTCATTTTCCGTAGATGTGTCTCTCTCTCTTTCTCCTTCTCCCATATTTGTCTCTTTTCAGCCTTCTTACTAGGCTCTGTTAATTAGTCCCCACTTGAGGACCCCTCAGCTCATTCACTCCTACTATGCCCTTTCATTCCCATCATAACCTCTTTGTTTTCCAGATTCCTTGTTTACCTTGCCTATCATCACTTTTTGTCATGGAGCTTCTGCTCATTTTCTTTCCTCACATATATACTGTGTGCCTTATTCCCCCTTAGCTCTCTACTAATAGTACTTTTTTCTCTTTTAGATAATTACTGAAGAGGACTTTTCAACTAGTAAGTGGGAGAGGGCACTGGGGTGGTGGTGCTCAAACACAGTTTTCTTATTCAAACAAAATAGGTGTAGCACTCACCTCTGCCAATAAGGACATACGAAAAACTTCTTAGTTCAAAAGAATTTTCTTTTATTCAGCCATCACCATAATCAGTAATACACTGAAGAAGACCTACGGTTGAAACGTCATTTCTAACTCTGTTTTCTATTTTCAGCGTGCATTTAATATTACTATTTTGTTTTGTAATTAATCTATTTATTTATTTAGTTAGTTTTTGTTGACCGGGGAAAGGAGGACTAGACAATTTAGCTCATCTAAAGCCATTTTTATGATCAACTTATTTGTAGTTTTGCTTAAATGTACATGAGCAGTTCTTATTCATAGCTCACAATTTTTTTGTAGTGTAATGAGTCACAATTGAACACCGTTTAAAACAAGGTCATGATGAATTCTGACTAGTCTCAATTTTGGTGTCAAAAGTAAATACAATTTTCCTTCCTTTCTGTCCTGTGTATTTAAGACTAAACTATTGATATGCATTATGTGCCATTTATATCTTTTGGTGCTAGTCTTTGGTGGCTATGAAGCACTTTCCTGGCTACAATGAATGATTATCTGGGCCATAGTTATTACTTGGCTATTCCTTTGAATGCTGGGATTTTCACATCATGTATAGTATTAGCAGCAGTATCTTTATTTATTCAACTTAAAAGCCGTTACAAAGTCTGCTGCTTTTTCTAATTGCATTCCTTCATTCCTTAAGTTTTTACAATGTTTCTGATACTTTTTTGTACTCTCCTTGCAATTCTGTATTAATTGGTTATTATGATCACCTGCAATTAATTATTAAACACACTGTTTAATTGTTTACATTGCAAGCCAGCCATACCTCACTAGGAAGCCACTGGCAAGTGATGATATGTACTGGTATCTGGACAGCATTCCTATTTTTGTAATTTATTAAACATAAGTCCTCTCTAGAAGTTGTGTGCACTTTTTTTGTCTCTTTTTTGACAAACTAGAAAGCTGCCAACCCTAGATCAGGTTTTGACCAATGATAAAGTGGTGGGAGAGGTTGAGGTGAAAGAACCACTGGGAGCCAGTGACTACAGTTCACAATGGTTCATAATGGACATGGGAAAAGGGCACTCCACATCTAATGCTGCAGTTCTTGATCTCTGAAATTCAGGCATCAATAAAGTACGAGAGGAAATTAGAAGGAAATTGGGAAGCTGACAGGTGCAAATGGGGTGGAGGACAAATGGGTAATCATTGATCCTAGATGTCATGGAAAGCTGGACAGGAATGGTAGCTAAGAAAGACAAGCAGTGGAAACCTCTTTGGATTTCCAAAGTAAAGGGGGAGGCATTGAAAGCCAAAAGGAAGGTCTTTATAAAACATAAGAGCAAAATGAAGGAATAGAACTGGGAGGACTACTGGGAGAATCAAAAGAGGCAAGAAGGCTGTCAGAAAGTCCAAGGCAGATACTGAACTAAAAATAGCAATGGGTGTAAAAAAGGGAGAAAAATAATTATTCTGGTATATTAGTGAAAAGAGGAAAACTAAGAGGCATGCAATATTTGATTGAAAAAATGCAAGGGTGGATAGAAGAGGATATGCAGAAATCAGATGTGCTGAACATTTATTTCTGTTCAATATTTATAGTACAAGAAAAGAGAATGCTACTGGAGAGTCACGTGAAGGGCTCTGAGAGACAAATGGAGAAAATGGGACCTGTCCAGCTCACTGAGGACAAGGCGTAAGGGTCAGACAGCTCTTAAGGTAGATAAATCATGGGTGCCAGATGGCCTATACCAAAGGGTTTGAAAGAAGTGGGTCCAGAACTGGTGACCCCACCTAACAGATCTGTTAAGGAGTTCTGTTAAGATGGGAAATGTCCCAAAGGATGGGAGGATGACAGAAGTGGTGCCACTTCAAAAAGAGGTGACAGGGAGGACCCAGAACACTACAGGTCAGACACACTGACCTTATCTGTTCGGAAGCTCATGGAGACATTAATCCAGGAGCAAATGATGGCATACCTAGTGGGGAATGGGATACAAGACAAGAAAGAGCATGGATTTTTGGTGAAAAGAGCATTTCAGACTACTATATGTTTCTGTGACTGGGTCACAAAGGCAGTGGACGGGTCTAGGCTGTTTATGTCTTATATCCTGACTTCAGAAAGTCCTTCAACATTCTGACACATAAGAGACTACTGAAAAAGATGAAGGATTTGGGGAGGAGGCTGAGTACTTGTGTAGGTACCTGGTTGAAAGGGAGACAGCAAATGGTAGTAGTAAATTGAAAACAATCAGAGGAGAGGGGACATGAGTGGCATGCCACAGGGACTGGCCCTGTGACGTTTCCTGATTAATGTTTACATAAGTGACATGGAGAGTGTTAAGGAGAACATGTATCTCTTTGTGGATGACATAAAACATGTGGAAGAGTGGATAATGGAGGGGGACCAAAGATTTGTGGATAAATGGTATAAAATCTGGCAGTTGTGCAAAGAAATGTAAGGTGATGCACACTGGCAAGAAAATCCCTCACAGGGAAAACTGTCTGGAAGCAGTGAAATCTGCAGTGACAAGCAAGGGAAGGAACCAATGGGTAAATTGTAAGTTACAGCCTTAAAGTCACTGTACAATGCAATAAGGCTTACAGCAAGGTGAACAGATAGTTAAGGTGCATCAGGAGGGTCGTTGACAGCACAAGGGAAGAGGTGATTATGCCCCTATATCAGTCACAGGTGAAACCACATCTTGAGTACTTTGTCCAATTCTGTGGTACACACCTGAGAAAAGACTGAGACTGGCTGGACTTGATGGACATTCAGGCTTTTTCTCCTGCCCCTATGTATGCCTGAATCCACTGTATATACTCATGTATAAGTATAGTTTTAGATACTAAAAATAGGCCTCCAAGAAGGGGACTTCTACTTTTCTTTGAGGGTGAGGTCGACCTGTCTGCAGGGTTCACAACGGTAAGCAATTTTTGCAACTATGTAACATAATTTTGTGTCCGCTTCTGGCAACAAAGACAGATGTTGTGCCTCATGTTGCTCACAAAACAGATTTTTCATCCAACTTGTGCAGTAAAATAATATGCGTAATTTTGCTGAACCTGGCAAGATAAAGGAAGGTTGACTTATAGGCAAGTATATTTGGTATGTACCCTTACAAGGGAAACTCCACATAAATGAAAACTACAGGGGCAGTTTCAAGAAAGAAAACTTCAGTTACCCATGCAGTTCCTCACTTTATCTGTTGTTTTGAACACAGCTTTCACTTTGGACTCTATGGCTTTTTCAGATGGAGTTGCTGAAGTAGTTTGAAAAGGAGAGAATACATAATAAAGCAAATATGATTGCATGCATATTCACAAAAGCAGCAAAAAAAAGATATACAGATGAAACACTGTAGTTAACTGACAGCAAATCTGAAAGTAGGATTTTCCCATCTCTCATGTGGAACAAACACTAAATTAAATTTTTTTACCCCAAAAGAATGTTTTGAATATGAATTTGTGTGTGTCTGTGATGCCCCCACACCCCACCCAAGGGCATGACAGACCCTTTTCAGCATACAGTTTTGCCCCATCTGTAAATCCTACCTCAAACCTTACTTATGTTTCCTTGGCTACAAGTCCCGAACCTCCCATCCCTTTTACTATGCTTTAACACATTTACTATTCAGTGGTTAATTTCAGCATTGCTCTGTTTTATTGATTTTTTGACTGATTTTCTGAAATGTATCATTATGTCTTACATAATTAGTTTTGCCTGCTCATTTGCATAAATCATATTTCCTCATCTCCAGTAGGAGAGGTGCAGATTTTCTCGACCTTCAATGAAGCATTCTGTGATGTAAAATATTAAGTGATATTCTTTTATGAAAGGCATTATAGGTAAGTGTAGTATGTTTTTGTAAAATGCACTTTTCCACTAAATGTATTTGTCTCCCTGTATTCCCCCATCAGGTCACACATGGAAATGAACATTGGCTCAGTGTGCCTTTCCCAGTTGCCAATTTCCAATAAATAAATATTGATTTTTGCTAAGATTAAAACTGATGTTGTCCTAATCCATTATATAAGAATGAGTCATCACTTTTTTTTAGTGATACACATTTGTAAATAGCTTAATATTTTCTATGCTATGGTGTTCTTGACAGCAGTGGCCTAGTATTTCACATACTGTTATGTCCGATATGGTAATCCAGTCCCGTACTGTATGTCTTGAGGCCTCTGGGCACTGCTTTGTCTTGCAGCAGTTTTACTCTAACTACATAGGGATATTGTGAATATAACAGCACTATAACTGCATTTCAAGTTGAGCTGCAATCACAGAAACATCAATAAAACTATTTTATACAGATTCTGTACTGTGACTTATGGAGAATCAATTATTGCTATAGCTTGCGAAAGGATGAAAACAGTTTTACCATGGAGCATAATAATCTGATAAAGTTGCAGGGTTGCTTACCAACATATTTATGAAAATCTTGCATATTACTGCAACAAACCTTGGCTGTTTTCTAAAACATACCTTTATCACTATGGCAAACATGAAATAAAACTTCCTGAACTCATTTTCATCCTTAATAGCCTTCTGATCAGATTCATTTTTCTGTATTTTTGTGTTAGAGCTAGATTAGAGCCTATGAGCCCTGAAGAGTAATGCTTTTAAGGCACCACATCAATCAACTACACCACTATTTTCAGATTGATTCCATGCAGAACAGCAGGCTGGTCTACTGCACTCCATTACTACACCTCAGTAAAACAGGCTGGTCCACTGCACTCCATTACTTTAATATCATAACTATTTGAATTCCCATCTGATTCCAGCATTTCATGTTTCAGTTCACTTCTGAAGTGATTTAGTGCACAGTCACAGAACCCATATTAACATGGGTTATCATGCATTAGCCACCCTGTAATTTCTCTTGGTGAACTGTAATTGTGTATTGCAGGAGTAGTATGTCACAGATAGAGGGAATTGAATATTGAGGTTACTAAGGGCACATTTAAAACATTCTGAAATTCTAAGAAAAATATATTTTAAAATGTTAATGTTTTCATTTTTTAAATCTCATAGAAAGCAGAAACCCTGAAAGCAGAATTCCATTTGTTCATTTACCAGCCATTCCACAACAATGTGAATAATGAGGTAAGCAAAAGAAAACCTCATTTGCACTTTTTAAACAATTTCGCAGATATTAGTATTTAATAATAATATTATTTTTTTCTGATCTTTTTAGGGTACATAATGCCTGATTTGAAAAGGGACTCCTGAATCCAAGTTAGGACTGTCAGCACTCCCTGCTGATCAATATCTGTAACTAATAGCCCATGGCCCAGATTATGAAAAAGCAGAGGCCATGCTTCCATGGGAAAATGGATATTTTGCTAATGTAAAGTGGCCTTGTTTGAGCCAATCATGATCATGCATTCTTCACCCTATACCTTCCACTCCAGGTTCAAGCAATATCTGTCCTTCATATCAGAAGAAAAGGGCAGGCAGTTCATTAAACTTGTGGCTGAGTGTACTGCACACACAGTGAATTCTTAGACTGTCCAACTAGATGTCCAAGGAAGGATGAAGATTAAGGAAACTAGCAATGACTGAAAATAATATGAAAAGAAGTTCTGCTTCTTTGTATTGATAGAGAATTCTGGGTTGGTGTAAAAATGGTTACCATTTGATATGAGGTGATTTAAGTTAATTAACAAATGCATTAAGTTTGCGTTTGAGGGCCACAACACATACTGGGTCTGCAGCACTAGCCTCAATCAACATTATGGTATCACCTTGAGCAGGCATAATACAACACCTGTTTGTCTGTTGGGGTCACAGAACAGACTTAGGCCATGATTTTCAAAAGGTTAGCACAGGGCCAACAGGAATAGTACTGCTGTACTAACTGGATGTAATAGGCTTGATTTTTAAAGAGCACCTCGATTGGTGCACCATGCACTGAACCACCACTTGTGGCAAACTTGGGTGTGCCAGGGACCCTGGAACAGATTTTGTAAAAAGACAGGCCCTGGTGCCAACATATCCTAGTTTGCTGCAAGTGGACCTATGCACCAAGAAATGATTCACGGGAAGGGAATGCCACAACCTGTGGGACAGTTTTGCAGTAGGAGTGACCATTGAGGGCAACCTAGAGGTCAGATACTCTGGTGGCTGGCAGGTGATCTTGACCATGACATGGCTCACAGGGGGTGGGACAGGTCAGAATGGGACAGGGGGTAGCAACTACCCCCAATGAGGCCAGAGCACACCATGGGGAGGAGGCTCTCGGCTTGTACCTGCCACAGACAACCAGCCACTGTAGTGGTGTTCTGGCAGGTTTCAGAGCTGTGAGGGCAGCTTCCTCAAGGGGCATATAGTTACTCCCCACCCAGTGACAGCTCAAGGCATGGCACATGACACGTTAGACCAGCTCCAGTTTGGTCAAACAGCTTAGAGCAGTATACCCTTTGGGGGCTTCTAAAATCACACTTTAGGGGATACAGCAATGCTGCCCTAGCACAAGGCCCCTTCCATCATGGTGCACCTGTGCAGCTGTTTCAAGGATGGTACAAGTCTGGTTGGTGCAGTTGGACCCCCGGTGGTGCAGGGTGTGTTATAAAATCAGGAATGGCACAAGGTGTGGAGCAAGGAGCTCTTTGTGTCATTTCTCCTTGATGCAAGCCCCTTGCATCAGTCCTGTTGTTTTGAAAACCAGACACAATGTGTCTGAAAGAGGTGGGGGCCATATTCAAAGAGCTTGATAGCAAGACACACAGTGGATAGTGGGATCACACTAAATACACCACTGTGCCAATGCACATGAGTGAACCCTCTTTCATTCAGGAAACAATTTTATATTCTGAGGATTTAGAAATCACTAAAAGGATATTGAGTAAGCACTGTTTGCCACTTCCCAAACCCAAATGTTATCAACATGCACAGTAGTGCATGATCATCCACCCATACTGCACTGGTACCAAGCAATGTAACGATACCTTCCCATCTCCCTCCCTGGTCTCTGATGTAAACATAAATCAACCCTGGTAGCACAGTCATACACCCTCCATTCCCAATCTTCAATGTAAACATAATAGAAACATAGAAACATAATTTGTCAGTAGTCAAACACCACCTGGCCCATCTAGTCTGTCCCTCATTTCCCTGCTTATTCTGCCACCTAAGACCCTACCTGGTCTCTGGCTACCTCCCCTTCCCCACCACTTTGATTACAGTTTTCCTTTATAGTTATCCCATGCATGCTTGAAGCCCAACACTGTTTTTGACCTCACCACCCATGCTGAAAATTATTCCAGGCATCAACCACCTTCTCAGTGAAGAAATGCGTCCTCACGTCCCTCCGAAACTTCCCCTCCAGCTTCATTGCATCGCCTTCTTTTCTGAAAAATGCTCCTTCCTCTACCTTATTTAGCTCTGGGAGGTGTTTAAAGGTCTGTGTCATGCCCTTCCTCTTCCAGGGTGTACATGCTCTGATGCATGTCTCATATAAAATGTGGTGAAGCCCTGCACCTTTATATTATGTCCTTTCTGATGTGTGGTCTCCAGAACTGGACACAGTACTCCACATATGGTCTGATCGATGACAAATTCAGTGGCAACACCACATCCCTCCTTCTGCTGGTGATACCCCACCCTATTCAGTCTAGCATCTCACTGTCTTTCCTCACTGCTTTGTTGCATTACCTTGTAGTCTTAAGGTCATCTGTTATGATTACTCATAGGTCCTTTTTCTGTTAGTTACTGTCTGTACACCCACATTTTATACTTTGCCTCTGGGGTTCTGTGCCCAGAGTACAAGGTTTTGCACTTTTTTGTACTTTAACTGAGCTGCCATACCCTTGACCATTCCACAAGCTTTTTCAGGTTTCTATTCATTCTCTATACCCATGCTGGAGTGTCCACCCTGTTGCCTTGACACCTTGGTGTCATTTGTAGAGACACAGTTTCCTTCCAAGTTCTTCTGCAATGTCACTTATAAAGACATTAAAGAGGATTGGACCCAGTACAGGGCCCTGAGGAACCTCACTGGTAACTTTCTCTTCCCCTGAGTGAATGCCATTAACCATCACTCTCTGTCTCCTAAGAGTCAACCAATTATATACCCAGTGTACCACCTTGGTTCCCACCCCCCAAGCTTCCCAGTTTTTTTATGAGCCTCCTATATGGCACAGTGTTGAAGGCCTTGCTGGAGTGTCAGTAGGCAACACCCACCCTTCCCTCCTGCTCTATTACTGTGGTCAACTGTCAAAGAAATCAATCTGGTTTGTCTGACAGGCTCTCCTTCCTGTGAATCTGTACAGAGTTGGATCCTGTAACCTGCCAGATACAAGAAAATATTCCACTCTTTCATTTAGAAATGACTCCTTTAGTTTCCCCCACTACTGTTGTCAGATTGACTGGCCTGTAATTTCCAGCTTCTTCCCTGCTGCAGCTCTTAGGAAGCAGGACAGCATCAACCTTTCTCTAGGCCTCTAGGACCTCCCCTGTCGTTAGTTAGCTATTGAATAGGGTTGTCAGAGATGCAGCCAGTACCTCCCTGAGCTCCATCAATATTCTTGAATGTACTTCATCTGGCCCCATAGCCTTGTTCACTCTCAGATTCAGAAGTCTCTTTGGGAGTCTTCCCTTTTTGAATGAACTTGTGTCTACTTCCCTCCATCCAGTGGTTCTGTAAACTTCATATGGCCCACACCATTCTTTTTCCACAGAGAAGACAGAACAGAAGTCTTTGGACCTGCCAACACAGTAGTAAGGCTACCACTCAAGGCGCTGATGAATCAGGTTTGGGGTTAAGCATAGGTTGTCGGAGGGCTAGTCAGGGAGATGATGGCTGAGTGTCTGAGGGATTCTCACCTCTTCTGGGAAGGGAGAGTGAATGGCCTACAGTGCAGTACTGCCACCTTGGTGACCCATGTTGAAGTGCAGCTGGTGCCATGGATCTAGGGAGGGAGACATCAATGGCATGATACCTCAGCATCAGCAAAGCCTCTTGGAGTCAGGGGAGGGACAAAAAATGAAAAAATATCTACCATTGCAGGATGCTGTACACCACTCGTCACAGGCTCCAAACCATTGACTGGGCTGTCTGCCTCACTTATCAAACTTTAACTCTGCCAGGAGTTTAGGGGGCCTGGGATTCAGCAGGCTTTTCCATGGGGGGAGGGGGTTATCCATGGGGAACATGCGTGGTGCAGGTAAGTCCCAGGAGTGCTGGGTGACAGGGCTGGGATGGCGGTTGGACTGATGAAGGCCAGTAAAGTAGAAGGGGAAAAGCATCATAAATAAGTAAAACAAAATAAATAAATAACAGAAGTCTTTGTTCAGGATATCTGCTTTTTCTTGATCATCCTCTGCATAGTCTCCCTTTGCTTCCTTCAGCCCCACAGTTTCTCACTTTATCTTTCTTTTTTCATTTACATACCTAGCAAAGGTCTTGTCCCCCTTTGTTACCCCCTTAGCTATTCTTTCCTCAGTTTCTGCCTTAGCGCCCCTCACTGCCTTCCCTGCTTCCCTCTGTTTCTGTTGGTACACCTCTCTGTCCTCTTCTCTCTCTATCTCCTTGCATCTCCTGAACACTAGTCCTTTTCCCTTACCCTTTGCCGTCACCTACCTTGAGAATCATTTTGACCTGTTTTTCCTCCTGCTTTTGCTCACTTCTTTGCACAGAGGTTTGCTGCCTTCATTATTCCATCCATAATCTGGCCCACTGTCCTTCTCCCCAATTAAAATATCATAGCCAGTCAGTGCATCTCTGTGACTTTACCCATATTTTTTTTAAATCTGCCCTCCTGAAATCCAGGATCCTCATCCTTTTGTGGTTCACCTATGCTGCCATCATATGAACATATGAATTTGCCAGCAGATAAAGGCCTTAGGATCCATCTAGTCTGCTCAGGTGTGCAGGTTCCCACTGTGTTTAAAAAGTGAGCTGCTACCCTCTCCAATTCCCTAGTGATCCCCTCTCTAGTACCCCTCCTCTCTCCTCCACTAGCAACTTTCCCCTTCACTCTGTCACATCCTCTCTTGTAGTTATAGTTTTCAGGGAGACTACCTCCTTTGGCAACTCATTCCAATTGGCCACCACTCTCTAAGTGAAAAAATGCCTCCTCATCTCTCTCTCCTGAATCTTCCCAGTACCAGTTTTAGGCTATGACCCCAGTAGACTTGTTCACACTAAGGCTAAAGAGCAACTCAGTGCTCACCGTTTGAATGCCTTTAAGGTACTTGAAGGTCTCAACCATGTCCCCCCCTTCTGTCCTCAAGAGAGTACATGTTGAGCCCCTTGAGCCTCTTTTTGGAGGTAATGCCCTGTTGATCCTGGATCATCTTGACTGCCCTTCTCTGAACTGTCTATAACAAATTGACATATTTTTTAAGATAACAGCAACAATACTGCACACTGTACTCTAGATGTGGTCTCCCAGTGACCTGTACAGTGACATTATGATCAGGCAGGAGAGACAGATATGAGCAGATTTGAAACCAGACAAAAATCAGAAATCTTTACATCTTTTGTTCTCTCTCTTAATTCCAAGCTACAGTGTCACTTTTTTATACTGTAAGGTGAAAATTAGTGTGTGTGTGTGTACTAAACAAATAAGATTTAAACCTGCAATGTAGTGAAGAAGACTAACAGCTTAAATGAGGATGGTTTTGTATGGGTTCATTTTGATTAGAGAAGTAAGGTTTTTATAACCCAGTTGTTGTCTGAAACAAAGAGCAAAACAAGTAGTCTAACTGAAATGCAGTTAGCTTAGGGACATTTTTATAGCTGTAGTGGGTGGAGCCCTGCAGACATCTTGCAAACACAGAAAGCACTCACTGGAACTCTGACAGAACAGCTTTGGAGTTTGAGCACTGTCACTCTGCCAGTGGAAGGAAGCACTCTGCTGTCTCTGTTCATTAGACAATTTGCAGCACAATTATGTTGTCTTGTTGAAGCTCACAGTGGAAAAGTTCATCATGCCCAAGATGGCAGCCAAAGTTTCATGCACATGTGCGACATCATCCCAACCACTGATGTGTACTCATGCATGCGAGACTGCACCTCCGCAGTTGCGCAGAAGTCACACATGCACATGGAACTCCCTTCTCCATCTTGGACATGACAGACTTTTCTGCCATGAATTCTGTGAGCTCTTTTTTACTGGCCACAAGAGTCTTGGGCACAGCAGAGTTTTCAGCATGGCCTCTTCTTTACAGCCCCTTGAGTGCTCCTACAGTACTACTGCTACCATATTGACTCTGACCAGAATTTGTTTTCTACTTTTGTCTTGGCTTCATGCCCAAGAAGAGAAGATATTTAAAAATGTATATTTTTCTAAGAATCTATATTTCATCAGGCTTGACTGTGAGCTGAAAATGAGATATGTCAGATCAATATTGCAGCACTGACATGAGTGACTTGATTTCATAATAAAAGTATGCTTGGATCCCTCCATGGCCACTTAAACAAATAAGAATATGGTGGGACTGGTTGGCTGACTCAAACTGCTTCAGTTTGCTTTCTTTCTTTTCTCTGTGTGTGCATGGCTGTGCACCCAAGAAGAGATTTTTAAAAATATATTTTTTTCTAAGAATTTATATTTAGTCTAGCTTGACCATTAGTTGACAGTGAGACATTTCAGCTCAGCATTGCAGCAGTGACTTGAGCGACTTGATATAATTAAGCAATAATGCACTCCAGGGTGTGGTATATCATGGGATATTGTCATGCCTCGGGTGGTTGGGCATGAGGCACAGGCCAAGTGCATCCAACGACCCAAGAAGTGATGATATCCCATGATATACCACACCCTGCAGTGCATTATTGCTATTATGAATGGGCTCAAACATTTAATCAGTAAAAAAAAAATAATAATTCAAATCCTTTTGAAATGCATTTTTTGTGATGTTGGAGGAGTACATTTTAATAAAAAAGTCCCTGGAGGGCTTTGGACAGCAGGTGGTGCTGTTATAAGTAGAGTCTATGTAGTTGCTGCTCTGTGTCTCAGTACTGTGCCAGGAAATTAACTGTGTTGTTGCGCTTGAGTTGTCCGGCTGCCATGTGAAGATGTGTGCAAGTTTTTATTTTAAGTTCTTTTGCTACTGTGAAAAGGAATAAGAATGACGTGAAAGGGAACAATGGTGGTTTTCTGGTAAGTCACCCTGAGTGGTTACTAAAAGTTGAAGTCAGACAGAAAAAGACACCCATAGTGTGGTCAGTTTGTGAGTTAATTTGTTCATTTTAAAAGAGTCATTTGAGCCACGTCCCGACTAGTGCCATCCCGCCCGATATGAAAAGTTGCAGAGTTTTCCTTGTTGTGACCCTTCAACAGCACTTTCATTGTTGTACTGTTGACTGTTAGTGCTTTGCTGTTATTTTTTAACAGCTACTTGCAGGTTTCCTTCGCTTTGTGCCACGGGTCCTGGGCAGTGTTAGGGTCAGAGGATTTTGTTGCCAGCGAGGAGGCTGGTGGCTGGAGGTTTTCTGAAGCCGTGATGATGTAGCTCGATATCATCACGGCTTCAAAAACCTCTTGGCCAATCAGCTTGCCATATTTATGATCCCAAGTTCATAATAAATATAATTCACACTTGGAATCCCTGGGCTACAACTGGAATTGAGCCTCGGCTCAGCGTGCCTTTCCCAGTAACCAAATGTTCAAATAAAAAATAAATAACATTTTAGATGTCTTCTTGTGAGGAATCCAGGCCTGAGTCCTTCCATGGCCACTTAAATAAGTGTGAGTGCACCTTAGCCAGTAGTGTGGGACTAGCCAGATGACTCTCACCACTTCATTTAGCTGCTTTTCTGTTCTGTGTGTGTGTGCATGGCTGTCCACCCAAGAAGTGATCTAAAAAAAATATTTCTTTTTCTGAGAATTTATATTTTGTCATGCTAAACTACTAGTTGACAGTGAGACATGTTAGCACAGCATTGCTGCAGTGATTTGTATTACTTGATTTCATAATAATTAAAATATTAGAATTCTTCAAAGCAAGTGTGAGTGCACCATATCTGGTGGTAGTGTGGGACGAGTCGGCTGACTCTCACTCTGTCAGATAGCTGCTTTTCTGTTGTGTGTGTGTGTGTGTGTGTGTGTGTGTGTATGTGTGCATGGCTGTGTGCCAAAGAAGAGATTTAACAATATTATTTTGTTTTGAGAATTTATTTAACAGTGAGACATTTCAGTTTAGCATTGCCACAGTGACTTGAGTGACTTGATTTCATAATAAAATATAATTTTCAATTTTATATCAGAAATCTTCCTGTTAGGATCCCAGGCTTGGGTCCCTCCCCAACCACTTATAGAAGTGTGAGTGTACCATAGCTGGTAGGTTGGGGCCACTCAGTTGATTCCCACTGCTTTAGTTAGCTGCTTTTCATTTTTTTTTATACTTTATTTTTATTCTTTTCTTAAAGACATATTCATTTAAATTCACAAAAAAGCTTGAGAGAAAAACTTTTAAAAATAGGATCAATTATTAAAGTTTTAACTTAAATAAAGCATCCATTTTTGGGGGAATAACAAGATTTCAAAATATCAGATTAGTCTAAAGCAATTTAGAAAAAAAAGGGAAAAATATCATGTGTGCTCCAAGCATATATATCCCAGCGATAACATAAGGAGAACAATTAAATCCAAAGCTTTAAAGTGTTTTTTCAAGTCCCATCACCTCAATCCGCAACCGTGTCAGGAAGAAAAAAAAAATGTCTCAGACTGGATGATATTCTGTTACTTCTACCTCCTCATGTACAAAACCTGAGCCCAGATCTTCCAGCAACTTAATGTTACTTTCAAAGAACAATCGTGCAGCATCCTGATCCTCAAAGAAAAGGGCTTTCCCCTGAAATTGAATTCTCAGGCGAGCTGGTGCTAATAATGCGACTGGCACTCCAGCTTCTTTAAATTCTGACATAATAGTTAAAACCTTTTCCGCCTCTGTTGTGTTTATAGGCAGAAGTCCAGATACAAACTGAGTAAAGGATATGTTTCTTCTATCTACCATTTGAGAACCTTGTTTTTTCTGACAGAGTCAAAATGTGATAATAATATACCTTGCTCCAGATTCTCTCTCATCTAGTTCCTTCGGGTTGTGCAAGGGGCGAAATATTGATTCCAGAGAAAAAAGAAGTTTCCAAGGAAAAAACAGCTTTCAGTGCAGATTCCACCACCTCTTTCAGTTCAGCATTTGGGACACTTCCAGGGAAATCAATAAGCCTCAGGTTTCGTCTTAAAATGTTATTCTCAAGGGGGCCATCCTGGCTGCCTGGGCTAATTGTTCATGCAACGCTGCATTGACTGTTCCTTACAGAGTAAGAGTTTTTGCAGAAACTGCCTATTTCTTTTTCATTTAGTTGAACAGATTTTTCTGTGCCCTCAAGTCTATTCTCAATGACTGTACATTGGGAGGAAATTTCACTTAAGATGGCCTCAAGCTGTAAATTAGACTGTCTGACCTCGGATTGGAAATCTGACAATAGGGCCTGTATCGATGCCAAGATGGTTTTGTTGCTGCTTTGTTGCTGTTTTGTTACCGGCCTGTTCTGGGTGAGCCACTAATGCAGGACAGCTCCCTGCTCCTTCCACTCCAAGTTGATCCATAGGCCCACTGAACTTCTGGGAAACAAACTTATCCATTTTAAACTGAAAAAATGCTTGACACACTCAGTCATTTTCAAAACACAGAAACAAACACAATAGTGATTTTGTATGTTTTAGAGTGCGTTTCAGCATCTAACTTGCAGAGCTTCGCAGATACACTTGTACCTTCCAGATAGCTCAGCAGCACCCCAGCTGCTTTTCAGTTCTGTGTGTATACAAGACTGTGAACCCAAGAACAGATTTTTTTTTTAAATATGTTTTTCTTAGAAAAATTTAATCAGGCTTGTCTGTTAGTTGATAGTGAGACTTGTCAGATCAGCATTGCTGCAGTGACTTGAATGACTATATTTTACAGTAATATGATTTTAAATTAATACATCTTTCTGTGAAGAATACAACCATTGCAGACCAAGGACATAGTACCAGTAAAGGTCATTGGTTCAGCAGCCCGAATAAAGGTGCAGCAGGTGTAGAGTAGCAAGCAGCAGGATAGGGTGAGCATGCTTCAGGATGACACTCAGGGTGTAGTTGCCATTTATGTTTTACCCCATCAAGGCCTTCAGTCTCCTCCAGCTCTAGAATGTTGTCAGCTGACACCAGGGAAAAAGTAAAGGAACACTCAGATTACTAGTATTACTACTAGGAGGACATTGTCATTAATTGTCAGTGATACTAGTACCAATGTGAATGTTTCCTTTTCATCCCTTGCCACTGCCACCAGTACCACTAGGATGAGGACATGCTCCTTAATAACTACCACTGCTCTGATCCACCACCAATCCAATGAAACTGCTAATAACCCAACTTCTGCTTCAACAGTGGTCCTACCAGTGACTACTGCAATTGTTACTGAGACCACCCTGCCACTGTGACTGAGACCACTCATGCATTGATGACCCAGACCACTCCTGCCACTGTGACCAAGACTACCCCTCCCACTGTGACCCAGATCACTCCTGCCATTGTGAACCAGACCACACCTGTAACTATAACCATGGTGACCACCAGTACTGTTGCAGTGACACAGACCACTACTACATATGTGGCCCCAGCCAGTTGCACAGCTATTTCAAGTGCTGTTCCACCCCTACTTTGACACCTCTTATTTCTCAGCCTGTCTCCTCTACTGTCAAACATGTCAGTGCAGATGAGGAGGAGGCATATTCATTTGAGTCTGAGTATTTTGCACCCAGATATGTGCCCACTGATACATCATCTTAGGAGGCCAACCTAAGCAGCTTTGATAATGTGATAGAGTATGGGGACTACCTTGAAAGCCATAAAGCAAGAATGTTGGATGGCCAAAAACTCTCTACCTTTTGAGGTTGCACTGGCAGGAGAAAGAAGGATATGACCTCCCCCAAAAAAAACTGGGCAAGCTAATCTTCAGCACTTTGTTCAGAAGGCCCCATACCAGCCTGAACAGCCAAGTAGACCAGGTACAGGGGCATCAGAAGAGCTGGAGAAAATGCACAGATGCAGGGCCAAACAAGAAAGGTTAGAGGGATCCAAAGAACGGTGGTGATACAGGTAACACTAGCCACATGAGTGGTGTCAGGAGCAAGAAGAGCATGATATGGTTGCATTTCATGTTACTAAAAGAAGATAACAGAAAGGCAGTTTGCACACTGCAGTATGACTATCAGCAGGGGGATTCTCTGGAACAAATCTGCCACAATGAACCACCCAAATTAAAACATCTCCAGGTTTTTAAAGCATTAGGGTCTGTGACTGTGGTCTTTCAGACCCAACTCATGGTGATAATGTAGGCAGCGGCACTGGTGGCACTGGCAATGCCTCAGAATGCTCTGCCTCTGAAAAAAATGCTGTTGCACCTGCTGCTGCTACCACTCAATCTCCCTCAACACCATAGTCCACCATGCACCCCAAGCACTCCCACCAGGTACCAAACCCCTGTTACAATATTTTGCCATTTAGAAGCCATAGCTTCTATTGAATTTTTGTGGTTTTGGCTGTGACTTCTAAATGGAGGGTGGCTTCAAACCAATGATGGCTTTATTACTAATATCAGCATGCCCTAAATATGCTATACTGTGCCATGCTTTACTGTACTCACTTCAATGTTTCCCACAGCAGCCTATATAAATGTTTTACTTAGCTTTACTTATGATACTCAGTCTGACCACATGCTCCACACTAATCGCTGACTTCACAACAAGTGATGACTGCAAATAAGGAGCTAGTTGGCCCATTATTGGTCAGAGATATTTCTTTTATTTATTTAATTTACTACCATTTTGCACCAGGCAGAAGATATAAAGTGATCATCACAAGATAAAAAGTGACTGAGGGCGTGGCATGACTAAACTGTTTCTGGGCAGTCTCAGCTTTTTGTCAGAGAGCAAGTGAGAGCTGCCCTTTGTGGTCAAAGAGTGAGTAAAACCTGTGCCAGTTTCACAATCGGAGAGTAAGTGACAGCTGTTATTATTATTTAAATAAAACAAATCAACCTGAGAAGTACAACTACAGCCTTTAAACAAAATAGGAAAAGTGAAAATATCTTGACATGCTTGTCCATGCTTCTGAACCCAGACATATTTCACTATTTAGATTCCATTTAGTAGCCATGGGAGCTGATTCCAAGATGGCTGGGTATAATCTCTGCATGTAGTTGCGTAGTTACGCTGTCACTTATGCTAGACGCTTATGCCACATTCCAGAAGTGACAGGGTCCCGGCACTTGTGACATGTGAGATACGCCATGTGTGTGGAGGTTGCCCATGCATGGCATATCACATCTGCAAGTTGCATCTCACAGCCAGCGAAAGGTGGCTCCCCTGGAGCCCCCCTTCCAGGGACCACCACAGCACACATCAGGGGGCATGGAGGGGGGCCAGGACAGATGGCACAGGAATCCAGGGGGATGTTACTGACACAGAACCCCAGGGGTTCCTCCCATTTGGGGGTTTGGGGGATGGGTGTGTGCTAGTGGGAGCCAGGGGGACAGCATGGCGCCATTGCCACAGCGCTGCAAGGCTGCATCCACAGTGCCAGCTGTTGGATGCCACTTAAGACAGCTCCTAGCTGTTGGAAGTCAGCTATGCCACTGCATGTCCTGGAATAGCAATTGTGGGTTGCAACAGTGGCACTTCGGGAATTGGACTAAGTTGCTGTCACAACCCACAGTTGCACAAGGCATTGCAGGCTGCATTGTAAGTGTGGTCACATCTTGAACTTGTCGCAGCCTGCAGACACTTTGGAATAGCTGGCCTCCTAGAATAGCACTGGGCATATCACATGGCGTAAGTTGTGGGATATGCCAAGGGGATTGGCGTATCCCACCTTACACTGGTGTAGCCCATCTTGGAATTGGGCCCCATGACTTTAAAACAGGGGCAACTTTTATTAACATTTTTTTTGCCTGCAGATTCTAAACAGGGGCTACTAATAGTGGGTGGCTTCTAAATGGTAAAATATTTTAATTGCACAACAACTGGCAAGTGTGGAACATCCCCATCCCTGGTTAGTGCCAATAGTAGAAGCATTCCAGGCCAGAACTAAGTACCAGTCATCTTATCCAATAGCTCCACACATCACACATCTCTTAGGTGAAATGATGGTGTTGGGTCTGCAACCCATTTCATGTGTGGAAGACACTGGATTTCATAGACTGCTGTAGCATTTGAGGCCACAAAACCAGAACCCATCATGTTCTACATTTTCACACACAGTGGTGCATAAGATGCATGAAGGTATGAGAATGACAAATGCCACACTAATCTCTCAGCATTTGGGAGCAGTTTTCCATTGTATCTCAGACATCTGGGGCAGTACAAAGTCCATGCATGCATATCTATCCTTGACCACACTCTGGTATGTGCAAAACCCATGTCTTCTGATTTGGATTCCTACTTGTCTCCCTGTATCACCGGCTCTCCCTTCATCCCTCCACAACCTGACGATCACTCCAGGTCTGCTCTGCTAAATGTTGGGCTAATGGAGAAAGACACATGTCACTGAACATCCTGACATTCAGTCAAGACATGCTAAAGTCTTGGACAGTTATCACCAATCTACATGTTGTTTTTTTCATCACAGATAATGGGGCAAATATGGTGAAAGCAGTTACTGATGGATTTCTTTGTTAGCATTCATTGCTTTGCCCACACCTTGAATCTAGTGGTCACATCCAAACTACATCACAGTACTGAGGCTAGCAAGACTGTCTCCAAAGCACACTTTATCTGTGATTTTTTTCATCCTTCTGTAAAGGAAACAAACCAACTAAGAGAAATACAACAATGCCTTGGTCTGTCTGAAGATTATTTGATACAGGATGTCAGTATCAGATGGAATTCATCATATCTGATGCTATCTAGACTGCTAGAAGAAATGCACATACTTCATGACATGGCAAGGGAGTGCAACATTCAGGGAGTCCTAGGCCACCATGAGTGGTCACTGATTGATGCCATGGTGAGAGTAATTGGGCCATTTGAGAGGAACACCCATGATGTTAGTGTGTCCACTGCCACTCTAAGTTAGCCCAACAGTGCATATACTGAAAGCACCCATGGAGAGATATGTACTGCAAAACAGGGAGCTTCCAGATGGGGTAGCTGCGCTCACCAAGCAGTTGCAAGCTGAACTGGATGCAAGGTTTGTGAATGTGCTGAATAGTCATAGACACATTTTTGCAAGTTTACTGGATCCCCAGTTCAAATGTGAGAAGCTTCACATGGCTATAGATAGCCACAAAGTGATTCATTTTTAACAAGAGCTGTGTGATTAGCTGACTGGATGTATGTGGGTACTAGTGACACTCATGGCTGGCACAGAAGGCCATGATAGAGAGGAATGTCATCTGGAAGATTTGATTCCACTGGTGGAAATAGGGAAGAAATATCTGGTACTGACAGCAGCACTGATGAAAGTGAGATGGCACTGCTCAGATCCTTATATCAATAGCAACAAAAGAGGATATAGTCACAGCCTTTTTCTGCAGATAATATCTTGAATGGCCATTTTGAGGAGCCTCTTGAGCCCTTTCAGGTTGCTCCATTAGGCTACTGGGCACAGAAAATCATCCATCACCTCACTTGGTGCAATGGGATATGAGATACATCAACTGCCTCCTGCAGGTGTGCTATCTGAGAGTATGTTTAGCACAAATGGTGATGCTGTTGAGCATCATTTTGTAACACTAGACCTTGAAGATGTACAACAGCTTGTTTTCATCAAGTATAATTTGCCATTACTTGCATACAACTATGAGTTACCGCCATGAAATTGAAATATAGGGCTTGATTTTAGAAAGCCCACTGAGATTGGTGTATCATGCACTGAACTGCCACCTGCAGCAAACCCAGGTGTGTCAGTGACTCTACACCAAATTTTAGGAAAAGAGGGATCCTGGCACCAAAGTCCACAGTTTTGCTGCAAACTGACAACTGCACTGAAGAAACAGTGCATGGGACAAAAATGCTGCAAACTGTGTGATGGGCATTCAGCAGCAGCAGTGGTCAGTGATGGTGACCCTCTGGCCAGTCACGCTGGTGGCTGGCAGCTCATCCTGGCATGCCTTGGCTCATAGGGAGGTGGGGCTGGGCACAAGGGGGTGGTCTCTGCACCTGACAAAGCAAGTATATGGTTGGTGCAGGTCTGTGGGGAGGAGGCACATGAACCAGCATTACCATGGGGGTTGCAGACTCGTACCTACTTTGAGCCACTGGCTGATGCAGTGATGGTCTGTCAGGTGTCAGGGTTGTAAGGGGTGCCTTCCCTGGGGCACAGGGTCATCACCATCCAGTGCGGCTCCAGCATGTCATAAGACTGCTTAGACCACTTCATGCTGGTCTAATAGCAGGGTCCATGCTTGCATTGGGGGGGCTTGCAAAATTTAATATTAGAGGGATATTATAGCACTGCCCCAGCACAAGTCTCCTTCTACCATGGTTCACCAGTGCAGCAGTCACAAAAAGGATAAAAGCCTGGTTGATGCAAGTGGTTCCCCCCGGTGCAGGTTGTCTAAAAAAATTATGACTGGTGCAAGGTGTGGTGCAAGAAGCCCTTTGTGCCATTTTTCCTTGCCCCAATACGTTTGTGCTAGTCTTGATCTTTTAAAAATTGGGCCCATAGTCTCTCAAGTCCACTTTTTGCTGAATGTGTTTCTTCATAAAGTTAACCTGCATATGTTTCCCCATGCTTCCTTCCTGCAGTGTTTAATGCACGCACCTTTATTATAATATGATTAAATCCATTTACTTTTTCTGAACCAGATATGACATCTCTTCTTTGCTGTTTTAATACATGTTATTGTCATGTATCTTAGAAACAAGAATAATTCTGAAAAAAACTCAGCTAGAATAGCCACAAGGTAAATCAAACCACAGTGAGTGCTAAAACTTCATAACAATGAGGTTGTAAAACTGGTGCACTGTACAGAGCACCAGCACTCGCCACTCTGATTTTGCAAATAAAATCTACAAAAGCAACATTCCTAAAATCTTCTTTCTCCCCAAAGATTGAAGTACAGCTTCTTTAGGAGACTGTGTTTGCTGCTACAGTCATTTTGCTATCCCTTTCTTGTTTGCAAATAGTTATCTCACAAATAAACAGTCTGGCCAGAACTGATAAGAATGCAACTGAGGAATTTATGATAAAAATATTGACTGTTTTTTAATATTTTTACATCACATTTTCAACATAGCCTTGTTATGATAGGGATAGGGAGGGTAAAAAATGGGTTGGGGTAGCCCTCTACATCAGAGAAGGTATTAAAGTGACAGTAGTGCAGGATAAACTGAGGGAGGCTGAGGCTCTGTGGGTCACACGTGAGCCAAGAAATGGCACAGCAATTCACACAGGAGTGACCTACAGGTCTCCGGCACAAAGGGAGGAGGTAGATAGGGCAATAGTGGAGGAAATACATGGGATGGCAGCAAAGGGGGAAGTACTGCTGCTGGGTGATTTTAGCATGCCAGATGTGGACTGGACCATACTGGCAGCTGCCTTAGTCAGTAGCCAAGACATCATAGAATCCTTGCAGGGAGCAGGCCTCAGGCAGTTGGTTAAGGCGCCAACCAGGGACAAGGTGATCTTAGACCTTGTGCTCACCAATGGAGATAGGATAAAGGAACTCAGGGTGGATGGGCACCTAGGGTCAAGTGACCACCATACACTGTGGTTCAGCATCAGTACAGGGTCACAGGAGAGCCACACAAAGACAAGGGTCATGGATTTCAGGAGGGTGGACTTTGCTAGGATCGGGAGGGGTATCAAAGAAACCCTGCCAAGAAGGGATCCAGGGGAGGTGTTGAGGAGCAGTGGGCACACCTATAAGAAGCCATAGTGGAGGTAACAAATTAGTGCATTAGGCTGAGTAACAAGGGAAAAAGAAGGAAAAAAAAACCACTACGGTTCACAAAGAAGGTGGTAGAAAAAAGTGAGGGACAAAAAGAGGGCTTTCAGAAAATACAAGAAGACTCAGAAGGAGGAGGAGGATAGGGTGGTGCACCTGAGAGACAGAGGGAGGCAGGAAAAGCAGTTAGAAGCACAAAGGCACAAACAGAGAACAGATTAGCACAGATGGTAAAGAAGAGGGACAAGACATTTTATAAATACATTAGCAATAAACGTAAGGGGAGGAAGGAGTGTGCATAGAGGGTGACCTAGAAAAAGCATTGATACTGAATAAATACTTCTGTTCTGTATTCATGGTAAAGGGGGCCGGACAGGGACCACAGCAAGGCAGCAGAAACAATGGGGAGGAGTTAAACACCAGTCCTTTTATAGCAGAGATGGTACTGGAGGAACTCGCAAAATGAGGGTGAACAGAGCAATGGGGCCAGATGATATAAACTCCAGGATATTAAAGGAATTACAGATGGTCCTTACGGCACCGCTGGTGGTGCTGTTTAATGAGTCACTTGATACAGGGGTGGTTCCAGAGTACTGGAAGGGGAAAATGTAATCCTTGTCAAAACGAGTGGTAGCAGGGAGGAGGCAGGAAACAATAGGATGGTCAGTCCTCACCTCAGTAGTGGGTAAGATTATGGAGACACTGCTTAAGGAAAGGATTATGGAACACTTGGAAACCATGGGAGCATAGGATCCAAGGCAGCATGGTTTCACAGCAGGAAGGTCATGTCAAACAAATCTGATTGACTTTTTTGACTGGGTGATAAAGGAGGTGAATCAGGAAGGAGCGGTGGATATCACCTCCCTCGATTTCAGTAAGGCCTTCAACACTGTACCCCACAGAAGACTGCTGAACAAGCTTGGGAGCCTGGGGGTGGGCCACAAAGTGGAAAACTGGGCTAGAAACTGGTTGAGTGACAGGAAGTAGAGTGTGGTAGTAAATGGGATCAAATCCAAGGAAAAGAGGGTGACCAGTGGGGTGCTCAGGGGTCAGTCCTGGGACCGGTCCTTTTCAATGTCTTCATCAATAACATTGCTGAAGGGCTAGAGGGGAAAGATTGCTTATTTGCAGATGATACTAAGATCTGCAACAGAGCAGACACTCCAGAGAGGGTCAAAAAATTGAGGAGGGATCTGGGAAAGCTGGGAAAATGGTCAGAAGTGTGGCAGTTTAAATTTAATGGAAGAAGTGCAAAATCATGCACTTGGGGTCAAGAAACCCCGTGGAGAGCTACAGAATGGGAGGGGTTGCTGACAGTGACCAGGGAAGAGAGGGATTTAGGGATAATCATCTCAGATGACCTTAGGGTGGCCAAACAGTGTAGCAAAACTGTGGGGAGGACCAGTGGGATATTGGGGTGCATAGGAAGGGGTATCACTAGCAGAAGAAGGGACGTGGTGATGCCATTGTACAAACCACTGGTGAGGCCTCATCTAGAATACTGTGTTCAATTCTGGATGCTGCATCTTTGCAAATATATAAACAGGGTGGAAGCAGTCCAGAGAATGGTTACCACGATGGTGCAGGGCTTGCATCAGAAAACATATGAAGATAGATCAGAAGACCTCAATATGTACAGTATACTCTTGATGAGATGAGGGAAAGGGGGGTTATGATAGAGACCTTCAAGTATCTTAAAGGCTTGAACAAAGTACAGGTGGGTGACATCTTTCAGTACAAGAGTTGAACAAGGATGAGGGAGCATGAGATGAGACTGGAGGGGGGTAGGATAAGGTGGAAATGTGAGTAAGCTTTTCTTCATAGAAAGGGTGGCGGATGCTTGGAATAGCCTACCCCAGGAAGTGGTGGGTGCTAACATAGTGAGGGGATTCAAACATGCATGAGATAGACATAAGGGAACCATAGATGTGGGGAAGAGAGGCAAAAGCCAATGACCAAGAAGGATCAGTAGCCGGTAATGCAGGAAGGGAATACAGCCAGACCAGGTGTGCCTAGCGATCCCTATCTTCCGTCATCTACTATGTTACTATGCTATGATGTTACTATATTACTGCTTCATGAGAAAGGGCAGAAAAAATGTTCAACTCCTGGCCTAAATGTGATTTTGTGCAGGGACTGCAAAATCAACTTTCGGAATGCAAAAACACATTTTGGGCAGGAGCTGAAAAATGACAGCTGTCACGTTCATGATGTGCTGTAAAGAAATGTGCTGTGTTGTAAATTTGGGGTAAAAATATTGAAAAGTACCGAGTTACACGCCTGCGTTTGCAAAATTCAATGTAGGCTCATAACTTTATTGTTTTTTAATATTTTTACACCACATTTTCAACATAGCCTTTTTATGACCCCAAATCATGAACAAGGGCAAAGAAAATGTTCGACCCCTGCCGGAAAGGTGATTTTGAGCAGGGACTGCGAAATCAGATTTCGGGATGTAAAAAAATATTTGGGCCAGGATATGAAAAATGACAGCTGTAGATATAGCTTTGTTGCCAGCCCGGTGGCACTAAAGATTACAGTGCTGGACACCACAGCTTGTGCCATGTCAGTGACCCGAGTTCAGGAATGAGTCCGGGGTGCCAGGGCTCAGCAGGGAAGAGAAAGGATTGAGTGTCCAGAGGACTGCTCTCCTGTTTTGGGGAGGGAGGGATTGCCATCCAGCTCACTGATCAACCCCTAGCAAATGGCAGGAGAGACATAGGGGTCAGGAGGCATATTGCTGACATACGATGTTAGCGCTAAGGGGGAAGGGAGAAAATCAAGGAGGAAAATGGAGCTGGCAGGCACCATTATGGCCCCACCAGTGCCTGTCCTGACTTCCCAGAATCTATGATGTTGGTCCCGGGGAGGGGTTGACACCCATCACCTTGGCCCTGTCTTGGGTGGGGGGGGGGTAATCAGTGGCAGATCACTGAGAAGGTTGGGTGAGGAAAGGTGGGTCTGAAGCTTGAGTCTCCTCTGAGGGAGGGACAGGAGCCTCCTGTTAGGCTCCCAGAAGAAAAACAAATAATAGGAGAAAAAAAAATATTGATATGTTGTAAATTTGGGGTACAAGTACTGTACTGAAAATTACCAAAGTTACAAGCCTGCATTCGCAAAATTCAATGTAGTGCTCATAGTTTTGTTTTTTTAATATTTTTCCACCAAATTTTCAACATAGCCTCTTAGGACCCCACCCTCATGAACAAGGGCAGAGAAAATTTTCAACTCCTGCCCGAAAGGTGATTTCGTGCAGGGATCACAAAATCACCTTTTATAACAGATTTGCCTAATGTGAGTGCAATTGTTCATGAAGCGGGGACCCCAAAAAAGGCATGCTGAAAATCTGGGCCAAAAATATTTAAAAATGCCCAAGTTATGCAACTAAGTTCACTACCCCATTGACATACATTGAACTGCAAACCTGTTTCTACAGTTTACCATCTGGCTTTAAAGAGTGAATACGTGTCTATGGTCCAGAAAGGATTACGGCATTGGACCCTCAATGAGTAAGTAAGGGCTTGGGGGGGTGCAGGGTGGTGGGTACTGAGAGGAATTGTCAGGTGGGAGGAGAAAACATAGTTTAAAACAAAAAGAAATTAACAAGATTAACATGGGAGATTGGGCACCTGCAGTGTCACTGTTATGTATCGGGGGATGCTGAAAGGAGGGTCAGGTGGGGGTGAGAAAAATAAATATATATATATATATATATATATATATATATATATATATATATAAAGGTCCAATGGACACTGCGGATTGGGCACCCTCAAGTGTCACTGTTATGTTACAATCATGACCCTGGAGGATTGGGCAACCCCAGAGTCACTGTTATGTTTCTGGGGGAAGGGTATTGAGTGGTGGGTGCTGACAGGGTGGGTCAGGTGGAGAGGACATGTGTGTGTTAAAAAACAGGAACAGAGTCCTGGCAGAACACGGCACAGCCTGCCATGTCCAAAATGGCCACCACAGCTTATGGAGCATATGCTAGCAGTCACGCTTGTTCATTATGGTCTGCTGGTCATCTTGGACATGGCGGAGTGTGCGTGTTCCACCATGATGGCTGACAAGCTACAAAATACTACACTTACACTGACAAAGCAGATAGAAGCAGAGGGCTTCACAGGCATGAAGGTGACTGTGTTGCAACTGCAACATGTTGTTTAGTTGGAATGAATGCACTGCCTGCTTTTTTGATAGCAAGAGGTCTACAGGGCTATGTCCACTGCAGCCCTAAAAAGGCTGTCTGTTCTTATTGTTCTTTTAAAATCCCTTCATTTCATTTTCTTTTTTGCACATCCACTTTGCTCATCTGCCACTGCATGATACACATCTTATGCTAGAGCACCTCAGCAGTCCTACAGGGGGATATTGTCTCTGCCCCCGACTTCCAAAGAGAAGAACTGTTCATGGGATTCTCTGCCCTTTCTCCCCTGGCTGGTTGCTGAGTGACCACTCTCCGTTTGGAAACCTGGTTTGTCAGAGTAGTTAGCAGCAGTGATGGTACTGTAGTGCCACAAGGCTGGCATTTTCTTTTCATTGTATGAACTAAAACAATATTGTTTTTTTATTTCCCCTCTCCTGTCCACCAGAGATATACCCTTTAATCACACAGGAATGCACCCTTAAAACAGAGAGGGATATACCCCGCTCTGTAATGAGTTTTTTCAGTCAGGGGCCCATTATACCACATGGTGCTGGCCCAGCTCTGCTCATCCTGACCCTGGCCCATGGGGTAGCCACACAACAAAACATTTTGACTGCCCCATATTCTCCTAGTGGGTTGGGGAGCCATGCAAGGAGACCGACATGTTGCTTTAGACAAAATGTTCTGTGAAGCTTTCCCTTGGGCTGTCCTTAAAAATGAAATGAAAGAATGTAAAAAGAGCAATTATGATAGCCAACCTTTTCATTTCTGTGATAAATTATTACAAGTAAGAAAGGGATAGCAAAATGATGACACAACAGTAAAAACACTCCCCTAAACAAGCCTCATCAGCAAAACGTCGGAGATAACATATGCAGTTTTCAGGGAAAACAAAATTTAACAACTTGATATTGGAAATTATCAGTTTTTTCTGGGTTTTTTGCAAACTGCAACAGCTGACTGAGTGAATGGCCTCTCTGCAGTACTACACCTGGTACCCGAGGACTGGAGGAAGGCGAATGTGATTCCCCTTCACAAAAGTGGGACCAAGACAGAGGCAGGAAACTACAGACCTGTCAGTTTGACCTCTGTGGTAGGGAAAGTGATGGAATCACTTCTGAAGGAAAGAATTGTTGAGTACCTTGAGGCCAGTGGGGGCATAGGACCCAAGGCAGCATGGGTTCACAGCGGGAAGGTCATGTCAGATGAATCTAATAGATTTCTTTGACTGGGTGACCAAAGTAATAGACCAGGGAGGGGCTGTGGACATGGCCTACCTAGACTTTAGCAAGGCATTTGACACAGTCCCACACAAAACATTTATAGTCAAATTAACCAGCCTGAGAGTGGATCCCAGGGTGGTAGCCTGGGTAAAACATTGGCTGGACAACAGGACACAGAAGGTAATTGTAAATGGAGTCCTCTCTGAAGAAAGAGGGGTTACTAGTGGGGTATCACAGGGTTCAGTACAGGGTCCAGTCCTTTTTAATGTCTTTATAAGTGACATTGCACAGGGACTGGAAGGAAAAGTATGCCTCTTTGCAGATGACACAAAGATCTGCAACAGGGTTGATATACAAGGAGGCATGGAAAGGATGAGAAGGACTTGGAAAGGTTGGAGGAATGGTCAGAATAGCAGCTAGGATTCAATACAAAAGAAATGCAAAATAATGCACCTGGGAAACAAGAACCCAGGGAAGATTACACAATGGGGGAGGTAGTAATAACAACAAAAAAGGAAGGGACCTGGGGTAATCATATCAAATGACCTTAAGGTTAGCAAGCAATGAGAAGGCAGTAGGAGGAGGTTGGGGGTATACTGGGATGCATAGGAAGAGCCATCACCAGCAGAAAACAGGAAGTTGTTATCCCTCTGTACAGACAGTTGGTGAGACCCCCATCTGAGTACTACGTCCAGTTCTGGAGACCCCATCTCCGCAAGGACATAGGATAGAGGCAGTCCAGAGGAGGGCAACTAAAATGGTGCAGGGTCTGCACCAGAAGCCATATGAGGAGAGACTAAAGGAGCTTAATATGTATACCTTTGAGTAAAGAAGGGAGAGGGGGGACATGATAGAAACTTTCAAGTACCTCAGAGGAATCAACAAAGTCCAAGAGGGTAGCATCTTTCAGAAAAAGAGACGTGCAAGAACAAGGAACACAATTTAACGATGAAGAGGCGGTTCAGGGGCAATGTGAGGAAGTATTTTTTCACAGAGAGGTAGTGGATGCATGGAACAGCCTTCCTAAGGAGGTTGTGGGGTCTAATACTGTGGGTGAATTCAAGAATGCATAGGACAGACATAAGGCAATTCTTATGGGGGCTAGGAAGAAATAGGCTGTTGGTTAACTAGGATCTGCGGCCTATCCTGTAGGTAGGGAAATGGGCAGACTAGGTGGGCCAAGCGGTCCTTATCTGCTGTCAAAGTCTATGTTTCTACATTACACCTAATGAGATCTTCTTTTTCATTATGCCAAAATATGGAGGATTTGCAACAGGTCTGTGACAGATCCTTGCCTGTGGAGAAGAAATAGTCTGGCCTAGAAGTACTATGAAATATTTTTTTTAGATTTAGAAAAAAATAACACTTTCACAGCAGTTCTCCTGAGAAACATTGAAAGTTTATGTTATCACACCAAAGTGTGAAAAAAATGCATCTTCTCCTCTAACTTCGGATTTAGAAAAGGAACACAACTGTCAAGATTTCTGCTTTTTGGCTAATTTTTAACTAGTGAACAGAAGTAGGTGTTGTTACACAATAAATACTTGCAAGTAATAAAAGGATAATAACAGTAATACTCCTCTAAACAAGCACTATCAACCAGGATTTGACTGATTGCTTTTGCTTGCTGAGCCAAGACGTGCCTCGTATTTAGGATGAAAAACACTCCTAGCAGTTGTCTCTTGAGAAACACTGAAAGTTAAAACACTGCAATGTGACAAGGTAATCCTCTCTAGCTTGGAATTCCAAGAGGGATAAAAAAAAGTCAACATTTCTGATTTTTGTCTACTTTTAACATGTGGATGGAAGCAGATTCTTTCTTTGCATCTGTTCAAATAATCTGCCTCTCCTGATTGAAGTCTTTGCAAGTGCTGAGTCATCACCGACTTGCCTTCAGTGAGCTTCCAAGTAGCCTTTGATTGGGCAGGAAGTCTCAGGAGATTTTGTAGTCTTGAAGCCAGTTCCAGCGCCAAATAATGAATAACAAAGCGTGACTAATGAATAATCAGGACCCCAAATATGAATGCTTGGTGAATATTCAAAATAAGGTATTTACACATCCCTTGTTGCACCCTCCTAGCACTGCACTATAGAATCAGTTATGGGTATTACCCCAAGCATCTGGTGTGAGGCTGGAACCCATGACCTGCTGATCTTCCAGCCCCAGAGTTGGGCTACTGAAATCACTAAGTGTAATATCCACTTACCAAATATTACAGCACCAGCACTGAAAGCAGAGTATACTATTTTTGAACTAAACAGCAATGAATGTGGAAGCAGGAGTAGAAAAGCACACTGACTCATGTGTATCTATTTAAACCTTCTAATATAATTATAGCCTGCCTATTTTTGCCATGCAAGCATAACAATGCATTGGATGAGTCTAGGAAGTATTTTATTCTATACAACATCATAAATAAAACATTAGGTTAAAAGACAAAACTGCATTATTTATTTAATTACTTACTTATTAATTCAGGATTGCAGCAATAAACATTACAGTTGACATTTTATAAACTCCCCATACATAAATGTCTTGGAAAAAGCTGCATTTACAACAGCATATTTTCATAATGGTATATTAAAATTATTTTGACAACAGAAATATGTAAGCATGTACTTTTGCCTATAGACAAGGGATCATTTCTTTATTTATTTCTTTATTTGTGTGTTTGTTTTGGTTACCAGTAAGCACACTGGACTGACAGTACCCATTCCCAGAAATGATACAGGCAGTTATAAAAGACTTACAATGCCTTTTAGCAGGTATAGCATTGCAGTCCTCCTACAGAACTGCTTATAAAGGAAGCATCAAACTGCATCAACATCAAAATGCAGAGAGATGTGAATATCAAGTCAATGTAAAGTAATTCTACTTTCTCCTTTAAGTTTATTATCACCTCTTCTGTTTAGATATGACAAATAACATTCTAAAACTGAATGCCATATTACATATATTCACACAGAAAAGGCTGGACACTCACCACCTCATTGAAGAAAAGATGCCAGAAAAAATGGACTGCTACATTGTCTTTTTATTAAATAAAATAACACATGACAGCAAACAAACAGCCTGCCTGACATGTTTTGGATCCTTAATCCTTTATCAAAGTCTGGCTAATGACAAACAGATAATGATTTAAATAGGCAATACAATATGGCATCACACTGATGTATCACAACAGTTTTAAAATGATTGGATGACCTATAATAGAAAACCTTCTGACCATGGAATATCTGCTTTCTCATCCATAAAAATAAAGAAGGACAAAGTGGTTTAAAACCAGGGGTAAGATTAGTAAATGTCTGTACAACAGACATAACATCATCATAATAGTAAAATCCTATACGACAGGACAGACAAAAAACACACTTAGAAACACACAGTACAAAATGCAAAACAAACATAAACACAAGACGTAAAACTGGAGTGACGATAGTGGGGAAAGGGGGGTAGAGCAGGATGAAAAGAACAGAAAATAAAAAAGTTATAAATAACTCAGATTTACAAATAAAAAGGGAGAGGACTGAAAGTTGGGAGATAGCACAGCCTACAGAGAGAGTGGGAAAAAGGAAGTATTAACAAAAAATATTTGGATGGAGCTGGGACAAGGGGGATCAACCTTAGAACACAAGATGTAAACAGCAAGTAACATAAAGCATTTGGAGTCCCATTTACAACAAAAGATCTGTCAGATAGATATGGTTCCAGTGTTAGATTGCAGATTGGAATTTTATCTAATTTAAATTTAAAGGCATACGCCATCTTACAACCTGTAAAATGCTTTCTTAGTACAATTGCATTTTGTGGCAGACAAATGCCTAGTTATATAGCACAGATAAAATAGAACATTGCACAACAGATAATAAATTCTGATGTTATAGTTCTCAAATTATGCATCCTCTTTTTCTGATAAAAGGTCTTATTTCCAGACTGGTATTTAGTCCAGGATTCTTTGTGGCTCCTAGTGTCATACTCCAAAAAGACTTCCTTTTGAGCACCAGTTCATTGTAAATTTCCCCCTCCTGGCTTAGTGCAAATTATGTCAATGGCCTGAAACTGAAACACGTGTTCTTTCCCATCTGTGGCTTCACTTATATGACTAGTTTTGTGTACGTTTGGCCCCTCTTTCAATTGCCAGTATGTGCTCTCTGACTCGCATCTTCAGGCTTCTCATTGTTTTCCCAACATAAAAAGCTTCACATTTACATTCGACCAAAAAGATGACACCAGCTGTGTCACAAGTGACTAGATGGTGTATCTCATACTGTATTTCTTCTTAGCAGTACGACTTAGAAAATCCTTGCCATTCACTATATATTTATAATATGTAAACGCATCAGGTGGGCTGTTTGTTGTGATGGGTTTTTTGTTTAATAAAAAGACAATTTTCTGGTGCATTTTCTTCAATGAGGTAGTGAGTGCCCAACTTTTCCTGGGTGAATATTGACTTTATTGTCATGAGCACCACCATCCTGTGTGGGACTCTGTTTGGAAGTCTCATCTTATATATTATATAAAAGATTTCAGTAAGGCAGCATCAATAAAGACACTTCAATAAGGTAACAGTTTTTAATGTATTATTGTTACTTTTTGTCCAGGATCTCAGGTTTATTTTTGTGAAAGATGATGATGCTCCATGCTCTCAAGTTTCACAGTTTATTATCTTATGATGCATTCACAGACTTTGACTGTGAAAACAAGGAAGATTTGGTACCACTGGTGTACTTACTGGAATGTTTCCACAATTTAAATCATAAGATGAATGTTTATGGTGATTAGACTTCCTGGGCTGGATATTCAAACTGCGCCCAAAATGTGCGCAATAGCAGGAGCAAGCACAAGTCCATTGTGCACATGCGCAATAGATGCGATATTCAAAAATGGAGCAAGCCAAATTGCACAACCAGCCAACATCTGAATATCGCACAACCTGTGCCATAGCGCAACCAGGAAGGGGAAGCTGAGCAGATATGATGCCCTATAGAGCAACAAGGGAAGCCCAGCTGAGCAGCCCAGAGGCGCCATAGCGCAAGCAGGGAGCCCCCCAGCAGCAGAGCAATGGAACTGCACAACCAGGGAGGTAGGCAGGGGCCCACCACCCATGCCATAGATGGGCACAGGAACACACTGCAGAACTGACAATGCACCCCCACACCCCAAGCACAGCACAACTGGGGGGAGGGACGGAATATCCACCGGCCCATGGGGACAAGCAAACAAAGCACAGCTGGGCCATGTTGCCCCAGCACACCCACTAGCAAGCTGAGACTGCCACACAAGGGGCGGCGGACCACCCCATTGTACAGCAGCCCCTCCCGTGCACAGCACACCCTGCACTGTGACCCCAAGACACCCCCCATGAGCAGTGACCATCACTACAGGAATCCCCATGCATGCCCCCCCGTCACACTGCAACCTCGTGTACCACAGAACCATACAAGCCAGAGCCACCATGAGCACCCAGCAGTGGGTGGCAGCAAACAGCAATGCAACAATGGCAGACACAGTGCCAACATGCACAACCCCCTGAGGCACAGCTGAAAGACCCAGTATGTGTCGCCACAAGTGAGTACCCCACACGGGAAGGTCATGTCCCTGACACCTGCCATTGATACAGCACCCTGCACGGTAGACAGGTGTCACAGCGCACCCACCATGAGTCACAGTAGCCAGCACAGACACCCACAGTGGTGCGTGGAAGCATGCAGCACACCGGATGCAACACAGTGCAGGGGCAAACACACACCCATACCCTCAGGGACACCAACACAGGGACGCAGTAGTGTGGCAACCAAGTCCCCAGTGTGGGCACATGTAAGCTGTGCACACACTGCCTGCAGTCCACCATGGCACAGGGGTGACACCCACCCTGTGCATGTACTGTGGCCCTGTACACCACCAGCATACACCTGGATCACAAGTCACAGACAGTGCTGAACAGCCCTGCAACAGACACAAGACACAGCATGGAGGTGGGACAGCAACTGTGGAGGTCACAGTGTCACCCAAGGCAAACATGCACCCCACCAGTGACAGGTGGCAACCCAGCATTGTGATCGGTCACAGTGGATGACCTGCAGGGACAACACCCACTGACAAGGCAGCAGACCTGGCAGGCCACAGATACGCAAGGGTGTCAGCTGCACAGTCCAAGGACAGCTTAACAGGGGCACAATGGACACAGAGCAGACACCATGGAACACTGCACACTGCAATGCAATGCACAGAGAACAACACACACCACAGATACCGACTGAAAGCCACTCCCACACTAGAGACACCTCCCCACGCAACACACACACATACCCATGACTAGACCTCCCCAGATGCCATGCACACCACTGCAACTGAGCACCTATAGCCAGCTGCAAATCAGAGACCACCACAGTATTCATATCAAAATAACTGTATTACAAAAACAACAAGTACAACAACAACATCAACAACTATTTACATATGTACAAAACAGGGGTGGAGGTACAGGTACAAGGTAGGGGTGGGTAAGGGGCAGGGGTGAACAACTGGGAGAGGGAAGGCGGGGTGTGAGGGCTAGTCAAAGAGGGGATGTGATGCCCAGCTACTGTTCTCCAGCCTGCTCCCCTGCTGCCTGGTGCTGGTCCCGGGGTCTCCATCTCCTCCGCACCCCATGCCGCTGGAGGTCCTGCAGGGTCTCTAGGGAGTCCATGGCCACCCGCAATAGCTGCTGCATGGATCTCTCAATGCGTAGTAGTATCCAGACACCTAGGACAAGGGATCAGAGTCAATGGGTGTGACTGTCCATCTCCTTGAAGCCCACCCGTCATGTATGGCATACAGCCAAGTGCCCCACTCCTGTGATGGAGTGCACCCACCCACAGTGACCGTGTGCACATGACATGCCCAACCAGGCAGCAACAGCCATGTGTACCACTGCACACACACACCGCCCATGTCCAGCACAGCACAACCAAGGCCGTACAGTAACGTGGCTACACGGTGGGCAGGCAGTGCCACAGCCATGTGCCCAGTGCACGCATGGACCACCATTGACGCACTCCCAGACATGCAGTGCCACTGGACAGTGCTGACTGTCACATGTCGCATGCATGGCAGTGGTGTCCATGGATGGTGAACATGCCCTGTTCCCCACCCTGTCACACAGCATGCAACATCAATCATGTTGTCATGGCATTCACCATCATCGGGATGTTGCTGGCATTGTGGTTCTCCACCGCCATGCTCGGGCACTGCTGCCATCACCCTCTGCTGCTCAGCCATGGCCCTCCTCCAGTCTGCCATGCCTGTGGGAAACAAAAGGTGAGAAACACATCAGTACAATCCCAAAGCATATTCCCCCTGCCCCAATGAGTGTGCCAATCCACCCAGCCAGACCCATACATCACAGACCCTGTAAACACCTCCACAGCCAACCCTAGACCAACCCTCCCCCATGTGCTGGACACAATAGACAGTGTTACCCATATGGACCATAGAGGTGCACAGACGGATCACCCACTTGGTCGAGGCACCAGGCCCCTCCTGGCACGCGACCACAGATGTGCCAGTAGCCCCGCTTCCTCCTCCTCAGGTCCCCATAGCGGTGCATGCATTGTTCTGGGGTCCTCCTTCTGCCAGTGGCCGCCTCCAGGTCAGTGGCCACCTGTTGCCACACCTGGGTCCTGGCCCTGTCCAGGGGAACCTCCCCATACAGTGGGCCATAGTAAGGCTCCACAACTGCCACCAGGTTGGCCAGCTCGAGGGCACTCCATTGGGGGGCTCTTCTGCGTGCCATCTCCAGATCTATAGTAGGCAATATGGCACTCCGCAGCATGGCAACCCCACATGGAATTGCTGCGCAATACAATGCCGCTATTCCCTATCGCACTGTCAGCACAGCGCCGCCATTCCCTATCACACTGTCACTGAACAGCGCGATAGAGCTGCAGACATGCCATATGCACAGCGCCAAGGGGGGCAAAGGTCGGGCACAGGGTCATGGGTCTGTGGTGCATGGCCACGCACAGCGCCATCAGACGTCTATGTGTCCAGTGCGATTGGTCACCTGTGTGCCATTGCCACAACGAACTATTGCGCAGTTGTGCCACAGCACCATGCAGTGACCATCGCCGTAGCACCACTGGCACAATGGTGGCCATGCCCTGAATTGCCTACCGCGCACAGCATGTCATCAGTGCGGCAGATGCCTGCGTAAGCTACCTGGGCATGCACAGTGCGGTGTACTATGCAGTCACAGAACTGTGCCATTGGCTCAGTACGTTCAACCGTATTGCGCAAAGTGCAACAGCGCGATATTCAGCCGTCATATGTAAATCATCCGATCAGCCATTCAATGGCGCAGCAGCGCGATTTGCATCTCATTAAAGTTGCTCCACACCTAAATTGCATGGACTGCACTATAAAAATGTGACACTGTTCTGCAGTGGCCATATTTAGTTACTGCAGTTGATAGCTGAGTTGCATGCTGTGTGATGTTCTGGACTATGGTCTCAGGGAATTGTTGAGTACTGCACAGTCACACGTGACCACTCTCACCCATACAGGCTGTGAAATGACCGAGCGAGGAATGGGTGAGGAGGATGATGGTGGGTGGAAGAGGAGGCCTAATTTTATGAAGGCTGAGACGGAGGTACTCTTTGAGGCCTACCTGGATGAAGAGCCACTTCTCAGTGGACGGCGGGGCACCCCTCAGGCCCGTGCTGCTGCATGGGAGGGGGTGGCATGTGCCATCAACCTGCATGGCAGCCACCAGCGCTCTGTGCAGGAGTGTAAAAAGAAGATGGGAACCAACAGGAGGAGGGTGAAGGAGAAGGTGGCAGCCATCAGGGCGGCACGTGCTGCAACAGGCGGGGGCCAGCCGGAGGTGGTGCAGCTGACTCTGGCAGAAGACAGGCTCACTGCAAGCATGCAGCACAGTGCCATTGAGGGCGTTCCTGGAGGTGGCTTCCAGACAGGTGGTAGCCCATCACTGCATGGTATGTCATGGTCGGGGGGGAAGGTAGATCACATGCACTAACGTGTCCTTCCTTTCTGTTACAGATCCTGTGCATCTGCAGGGGTCAGCAGTGGAGGGCCTGTCAACTGCGGACAGCCATCCAGAGTTGGAGGATGGACCATCAACCTCCTTAGGTAGCCGGCGTACATTGCACCAGTGTGCACGCCTGGCTGCCATCACTGATGTCGTTGAGACAGGTGTGGGGGGTGCCCTTCCTGTGTCTCAGCGGTCTGGCATGCAAGCATGCCAGCACACTGTGGCTGTGGCACAGACCTGCACCATTGATGATGCAACGACCACTATGGGCATTGACATGTGTGTGTCACAGAATGGACACACAGCAGGACAGCTCACGCCCATGGACCTAGCTGGTTCCGACGTGTGTGCCAGCACATCAGCACAGTCCCAGGCTGTGCCTGTCAGCACCGGTGGGGCAGCACCGGTGGCTGTACAGGTCACTGGCACTGTTGCGGCCACAGCAGTGGAACAACTGATCCCTTTGGCACAGCAGGCGGAGGGGCAGCAGCAGCAGTCACCCACCAGGACTGGGGGTACATGGTTCAGCTGTGGCGTATGTGCACCACCTGTGGACTTGCCCATACCTGGTCCTAGTGAGCAGCGCCCACCCTCAAGGGGTGCTGAACATCAGGCCCTTCCATACCCTGAGGGACAGGTTGCCGATGTGGCAGACAACCTCTTTGACGAGCACACCCGCCTGCTGCAGGCATCAGTACAGCAGCAGATGCAGGTTGCAACGTCCGTGGAGGCACTGTGTGTGGCTCTGGAGTGGGTTGAGGAGCGACACAGCAGGGACAATGAGAGGATCCTGTCATGGATTGACCATTTGCGGATGGATGTGACCGCTGCCATTGACAGGCAGACACAGGCATTGGTCGCTGTCGTGGCCACATTGGGCACACAGTCAGATGCCCCTGTGCCGCTCACACTGTGCAGTATGCTATCCACTCCCCGTTCCCGGCATCGTGCGACACCCACCCTGTCGATGCCAGGGTTTAGCTGTGGCATCCCGAGCACTCCTGGTGCAGGTATGTTCAGTGTCCTGCAGACCCCTGTGCAGGCAAGGTCACGTTCACACAGTGGAACCCCTGGTGGACCATTGGTGCCACCCCATGAGGCCCATGCTCAGCCTGCCAGTGCTGCTGGGTCTCGGCGGGGCCGCCCACACATCCGGGCGGCCGTGGCACTGTGCCGAAGACTGAGCTGTCTCCCAGTGCGGGCCCCTGTCTGGTGCTGCCCTGTGTGCAATGTGTTGTCTGTGGAAGTGCACCAGTGGGTGCCCAGCCCTCACACGCAGACACACGGACCACCTGCACACCCTCCCAACTGCTGTCCACAGGTGCATGTGCATGATGATGCCTGCATTGCACTGTACACCACAGTGCGAAGGTGCCCAGCCTTTGACACACACACATGGACAGTCAGTGGACGTGGTGGCCTGTGGACATGTGTGTTTTTAGTGTCTGTGTTCTGGCTCTGTTGTGCACCTGACCCCTGTGCACTTTGTGCCTATTTTGTGTGTGTGTGTGTGTGTGTGTGTGTGTGTCCGTCCATGTGGCATGTTACTGTTCACCCCTTCCTGGTTGTATGTGTGTGCTTCTGTGCCCTGCCATTTCCCTTGCCATCATGCACCCCTGGTGTGTTTTCCTGTGTGTATGTGGGTTGTGCCCTAGCCACTGTTGGCTGCACAAGGCCCCATGACTTACCTGTGTTGGGTGAAGTGCTCCTCTGTGATGGTGTCCCGGTGCAGCTGGGCCAGCCAGATCAGTCGGGGGTCCCGTCGTCCAAGGGGGGGCTGCCCATCCCCATCATCACCGGCGTCACCGTCGTCCCCATCGCTGTCCCCCTCTTTGACCTGTTCGGCTATCCCACAGTCTTTGGCCATGTTGTGCAGGATACAACAGGCCAGGAATATCCCACAGGCCTTTGAGGGGCTATACTGTAGGACACCGCTGGAGGTGTCTAGGCAATGGAAGCGTGCCTTCAGCATTCCAAACACCCGCTCAATGATGTTGCGTGTGGTGGCATCTGCCTCATTGAAGCATTGCTGCGATGGGGTCATGGGCCGCTGCTAGAGTGTGAGCAGCCAGGGACAGAGTGGGTATCCACTGTCACCTGTGTGGAGATAGTGGAGGTTAGTGTCTTGTTCAGGCTCAAATTGCCCAACCCTGTGTGCCACACCCATGGCACCTGTGGCTTCCCACCCTTGCCCCGGTTTGTCAGTTCTACATGCATACTCACCCACTAGATGTCCTGTGGGATGTCCCCACTCGAATTGATGGCACAGTGCCGACTGGTACCATATGAATGAATCGTGTGCTCCCCAGGGTGTGTGGCACAGACATTGATGATGTGCCCACTGGCATCACACACACCACCACCTGGCAGTTGACACTGGCATAACCCTTCCGATTCATATAGGCAGCCCCATCGGGGCCGGGTGGTGTCGAATGGCCATGGGTGCAGTCTATCCTCTAGCACTCAGACATACGCTGCCCCTGTGGAACTCCTGTATGTTTGTTAAGCGCCCATCATGGTGTGCTGGGGAAATGGATGTACTCCACAGCATTTGGCAGCAGTGAGCTGGGGAATTGCGTGAGGATGCGTGATGTGGCCAACTGTGTTATGCCTGTGGTGTCCCCTGTTGGTCTCTGGAAGGTACCCATGGCGAGCAAGCACATGCAGGCTGTTACCTTTGTCTTCACTGACAGAGCGTGACTCCGTCCTGAGGGTGCCTGCATCACATCACCGCACAGCTCACAGAGCCACCTCAGTATTGCCGTGTTCAGGTGGTACCGGCCCACAATCTCAACATCCGAGTAATGCTCAAAGCTGGTGCAGTCTCGGTACTGCCTGTTGGGGGCGTACCACCGACGGGCCCTTCCACTGCCACGTCCCCCTGCAGCATGCCTTCTCACCCCCCTCATTACAGCTTCCATGTGGAAGGTGGCACTGTCTATGTCCCTGGCTTGTGTTCCCCCCCTAGCTGTTGTTGCTCTGTTCCCCCCGCTGTCCTGACTGCTACCTCCACTGCACCGGGTACACCTACTGGCCTCTGCACTCTATGGTCCCACACACCTTTCCTTGCCCCTATTTTGTCCTCAGATCTCCCTGGCCTGCCCTCTTTGTCTCTCTGGCCTTGTCTCTCTCCCTGCCTTATGTGGCTTCCCTGTAGCGTTCTTGCGCCTCTTCCTTGCTCCTTTTTATTTTGGCTCATTTCTGCTATGGAGCAACTTCCGCCTGATCCACTGTTGTGCATTGCGCAAGTCTTTAAATATCGCACTGCACACTTTATGCATGGTTCCACCCCCTTCGGTTGCACATGCCTTCATTAGCATTGAGCTGTTGCTCAGCATGTTTTCAGTAGCGCAACTGCCTCCTGCTGAATATTGCAGAATGGCGCATTTTCTGACTTGCGCAGGCGCAACCTTATTGAGCATTGCGCAGCCCTTTTGAATATCCCACCCCCTGTATATACATACTATTTAAATTACTGGGACTAATACTAAAATTCCGAAAAATGTAAAAATGTGTTTTCAAAATGCGGTTTCAAACTGTCATGAATTTTCCATGTTTATGTTTTGTACGTATTTTGTTATACTTTGCCATTATGGAAAAAGTATATTGATAACATGCATTTTATAAAAACGTACCTCTGTCATAAGGTGAATTTATTTATCTATATAGCTAGAGAACACCACCTGTTTCAGGACTGATAATATAATTAGTATTGTATATGATGATAGTATACTAATGACAACATTTCTTAATGGCTGCTTTCCAAGGTCTCATTTAAAGAAAAATAAGTTTCTGGCCCCAGCATCCTAGAGTTAGACCTTCCAAAATAATTTGTTTTTCAAATATGATACCTTTGGAACCATTAGAGCTAGAGACTTATTTTTTTTAAATGAAAGCTTTGAGTCAGCTAAAGAGAAATACATTTTTAAATTCCTGTAATTTTTAACAACACGTTATATCAACATGTACAGTATAGACGTAGCAATACAATTTTTATTTAAGTATTGACTTTTCCATTAGCAGCTTATAACTTCTAGCCACTAGGGGGCTACATCTTCAACCCTTGGCTGGTCTGCCACTTATAGTTTATGGGGATCATGTGACTAAGTGTCGATTTCTCCACTTGCAGATTATACTTTACTACCAGCAGAGGGCCTCTGCCTCATGTCTTGTGGTGGTTACCTGCTGACTTAGCTCACATTATTAAGCCCACCCTGCTTCCCCTACTGGCAGCCTCTCTGCTTGGCAGCCTACTGTGTTTTGACTTCTGTGCCTCTGTTCTAGCCACTGAGCAGAAGTATCTTACTCACTGCTTGCCCTCCTTATCTCCTCATGTATCCCCCACTTCACAGATGGGAGTTAACTTGAACTGGCACCCTACTTTATGCTATCCTCTCCAATCTAGAAAAGCGACAAATTGACCTTTTCTTGAGCTCTCTTTTGCTGTCACCCTCATTGATATCCCTCCCTTACCACCCATTTCTATCCTTGCTGCTTCTGGCAGGGGATGTGGGAGACAAACCCTGGCTCCTGGAATGTCCCTATAGCCTATTCTCATAACATGTGGGCCTGCTCACCAGGGCTTAAGATAGCCAATCTAAACATATGCAGCCTGTCTTCCAAATACCATGACCTTGAAGCCTGGATAACCCTCTATAAGCCTCATGTCCTGGGTCTCACTGAGACATTGCTTAAACTGTACATCCCTGATAATACCTACAAATTACTGGGTTATTCCTTACTGCATTGAGATCGCCCTGGGAGAAAGAAGGGTGGTGGCAATGCTCTTTACATCAGAGAACCCCTAAAAGTCACCCTATCACTCTCATTACATCCAGTATCCCATAACAAGTGGCTCATCTCCGAGTTAATTCTGGGCTCTGCCAAAAAAATGTACCTTGGCTGTTGCTATAACCCCCCTGAAAGGGGGCACACCTGGTCTGGTAAATCCCCTAACCGGCCTTGGAATGCTCTGTCCTGAGAGGGATATGATTATTCTGGGAGACTTTAACCTAAACTGGTTAAGCCCACATGATCTGGAATATGCCAGCCTTCTCAAGCTTCATAGCCTTGTGCAAACAGTCACCATCCCACTAGGCAAAACACCCATACCCTGAATCACTCACTACTAAACTGGGCAGCCACAAATAGAGAGGAGAAGGTTCTGCAAGTGGAGACCTTGTCAGACTCCATCAGTGACCACTCCCCTACTTATATTCTTAGTTTGAACAAAAATGAGTGTCCTCCCCCTAATTATCTGTCATTCCGTAACTTCCAGAACACTGACTCCAACAACCTACTTCATGATGTTTATGCAGTAAACTGGTCTTCCCTCTGCTCCCTGATGTATGTGTCCATGGCAGTGAACTCCTTCACTGAAGCCCTCCTGATGATTCAAGATAAACATTTACCAATCACTGCTAGAAGGGTGAGGGGTGGGTGCACCAGATGGGTTATAAAGGAGCTCTTGGTCCTTATGAAAGAAAGGGATTCAGCATGGATCACCTACAAACGATCACTCATTCCCATCCACTGGTACAATTTTAGGAACCTGTGTAACAAATGCAAGCAATCTGCCAGAGACAGTAAACGCAATTTCTACCAATGACTAAACACTGAAAACCTTGCTAATACTAAACAATTTTGGAACACCCTTAGCTCCCTCCTTACTCCTTGTTCCCACAGCCCAATAGTCCACCGAAATTCCCCCACTGGCCTACTGACTGACCCGTCGGAGGCTACACAAGCATTTAACTTAAAGTTCACTGACCTCTCTACCCACCTTTGTAAACTTTCCTCTCAGCAGCCTCCCTCTCCAGCAGTGAGCACTAGCAACTCACCCTTTTCATCCCCTTCCCTATGTTCCCCTCCCACCCCACCTTTCCATTTCAGAGCTATCACAAAAAAGCTCACCACCAAGATCCTTAGGAGTGTCCCCTCCCATGTTAGCTTTGGCTCTGATGGCCTCTGTTCCAGCTTGCTTAAGCTCATAGCCCCTGCCATCTCCCAACCTCTGACATTTATTTTTAACCTCACCTTGGCCTCATCTACTATGCCTGCACCCTTGAAGATTGCCAAAGTGGTCACAGTTTTTAAAGCTGGGACCCCCTCTCCTCTGACAATTACCGGCTGATTTCCATTCTCCTCCACCTTAGCAAACCTCTGGAAAAGGTATTCCATTGTCAACTCTCTGATCATATTGATAAGTATAACCTCTTGTGTTATCAGCAATATGGGTTCAGAAAGAATCACAGCACTTTCTCTGCCCTTGCCCAATTTATCGATCATGTCCTCAGGAATATGGATTGGGATAATGCCACTGGTGCAGTGTTTGTGTACTTGACTAAGGCTTTGACCTAGTCAACCACCCCTCCTCCTTACCAAACACCACCAGCTTGGCTGCTCCTTGAGACTCAGCAGTGGTTCCACAGTTATCTGACTGGCCACTCCCAATCAATGACTATTGGTCCTGCCATCTCCCAGGTCTGCTCTATTACTATGGGTGTCACACAGGGCTCCATCCTAGGATCACTGCTTTTCCCTATTCATTAACTCCTCCTGCCAACAGACTAATTTGCCTCTGCCCTACTGTACGCTGATGACTTGGTCCTCTACCATAGTGACAATTCCATCCAAAACATCCTCTGTGATGTCCCAAAATTATGGCCATGTCCACAACAGGTTCTATATCTAAAATGCTTCTGGTGATAGAGAAGAAAATCAAGACAACACTCCTTGGATCAAAATCCTACCTAGGTAATGCTGCTAAATCCAACTCCTCCCTTTTGGTGCTCTCCCCATCTGGACCTCCACTGCAGGTAGCTTCTGATTTCAAATAACTGGGTGTAACCCTAAACCCATCCCTTTCATTCAATGTGCACACAAACAATGCAGTACGCAGAACCAAGCAAAAGCTTGGGCCACTTATCATGTAAAGAACTATCTTACCCCTACTGCTTGACTTGCCATTGCCCATTGAAACCTGCTCCCCATCCTTTACTATTGCTCTCTGATTTACTCCTTCTCGCTGTCTGCAGCCCTTTACCTTAGACCTAACTCAGTCTATATTAGCATCTGCTGCTTCACACTGATGGCTCCCTTCTCTGCCCATCACTGTGCCCTATACAAATCTCTTGGTTTGCCCTCGTGACTAGAAAATAGTGACTGTTGAATGGGCTATGTGCTTTTTATAGCACAGCCCTAGGTTAGTGCTTTTGAAGCACTGTTTTCTCAAATTGTATGGTGGTGAGTAGTAAAGTCTGCAGGATATGAGGGGTTGTTTGGGCAGCAAGTTCCGAGACAGCCATCTGGTGTAGAAGTTAGAGTCACTGCTTGTGAGGCTGATGGACCTTGATTTGGAACTGGCTGCTGGATATGTTTTTTTGTTTGCCTTGAATGCATTGTTGTTTTTTTCTGCTGGGCATGCTTTTTTTTTGTTCATCTGGTATGAGATGTTTTTTTGAAGGAGGTAATGCATATCTCCTGTTCCATCTGCTGTCCCAACTGTGTTGTCTTCCACCCCTAGGTTGCTCCCCCCAACATAGATCCCCCTACTAAGTATTCCCCATTCCTTTGTGTTACCCCAGCCATGAAGTTTGTTATTTTAAATAGAAGGTGCAGGGGGGGCAAATCCCCCTGCAAACAGAGGGTGTGGGGGCTGAGCTGCTCACAAAATAAAGGGGATACAGTAGGGATGTTTTGCAAGAGTGCTGTTATGTACCTTGCTATGGCGCTGTATGCTGTATTGCTTTTGTTTTTTTAGTAGTGGCTGTTTTTGTGAGGCACCGTTGTATTTTCATGGTTATGACATGGAACCATCAATAGTTCAAATGTTACAGTTTACAGAATTTGTTCTGTATAAGAATAAACACATTGTTGTCCAGTCTACTCTATTGTTTGGTCAATTCAGTTTTATAGAATAGCACAAATGTAAATACAGATCCAAGCACTGGAATTCATCTGATGTGAAAACAAGAGGTTAGCCTCTGTCTCTCCAGACAACCATCCAGCATCATCTTCCATCAGCTGAGTAATTCTCAGGTGAAATCACTTACGTCATTCTTTCACTATTTTAACCCTGTATTGTGTAACAGCTCCTGGTTATAGAGACTATCTTAGCTAGAGAAGAAAGACACAAGTTAGTCTACTTCTCTTTCAAACACTATTAATCTAGTTGCAGCTCCCAGTGATGAAGTCCCCCTCAAGTTGAAACACAAAACGTAGCATTTCTCTTGGACAACCTCTCTCCCTCTCTTCAAGAGCAGCTTCAAATGATGGAGACCACCTCAGGCAGCACATAAGTTAGCCTGTCTCTCAACTGCTCTCCTTCTCTCTCTAAGAGCAGCTCCTAGTGATAGCGTGCTTCTCAAGTAACATTCTCAGACCAGTCTTTTATTCTTTTAAATCTTGTATCTCACCAGCAGCAGCTTTCAGTGATGGGGTCCTGCTTAGAAACAATGGTCTCTCTCTCTCTCTCTCATATACCAAAAAAACTCAGTCTCTCTCCCATCAATTAAGTTTCTCAGGTAGCAATACAGATGTTTGATATTTTTTAACCTCTCATTCCAGCAGCAGCTCCAAGCAGTAGAGTCCTTCTCAGATGAAAACACTCTGGCTGGCCAGTATGTCTGTCTGTCTGTCTGTCTCTTTCTCTTGCTTTTTACAAGAGCAGCAGAAAACCACAAGGGAGTACCATTCACCTACTTTCCATTCAGAGCCTTAGGACTGGTGTTTACAACCATCACTACTCATTTTTTATTGTGGGGGTACATTAAAAGGTAAACAGCATAATATTTTAGGGCAACTATTTTATTCTGTATAATACACTATCTGCCATTTTACAGCCAAAAAAGAATTGTCTATAAGCCTAGCAAAACTTTCCTAACTGCTGCTATGACTTTACGTGGGTTTTCCCAGTACAATGTTTGTGGACGGTTAAACAGGCAAGGTCACCCCCTGGCTCACAGTCAATTGAGTCCTAAACAAAAAGAAGTTATAATGAATTCATATCTTACTTGGTCTAAATTGACCCACCATTCCCAATATTGACTCAGCCCTAGAATTCTTTGTTTCAAAGTTCACACATGCCTGTGATAAATTTGCACTCTTTAAAAAACACAAAGCAGGAGAAACGTCATCAGGATGGATCACCCCCAAACCCCTTGCCTGCATGAGAGATTGAGACAATCTGTAAGCATTTTCAAGGGAACAAGGGTCCTCTGTCCACCTGCAAAGGTAAAGGAAACCCGCAATAAGTGCACCAGTATGACTAGAAAAGCCAAATTTGACTTCTATAAGGATCAGCAGACCCAAAACTAGAAAATGGCAAAAGATTCTGGAATAAAGTCTCCTTGGCAAGGGAGTTAAAAGTACCCTCAAATGCTCATGATGGAGGGTTATGAAGTCCCTGATCCCACCAAAATTGTCAATTACTTCAACACAGAATTTACTGACCTCAATTCCATCATACCCATTAAGCCTGGTCCTACCCTTGCAGGGAAACCAGTCCTGGAGCCTCACAGATGGTGAACTCTGAACCAGGATACCCTAAACTGGTATGCCATTGCTATGGCAGTAATATTACCATGACTGACAGTACAGTGATAACAGCAACAGGTCGCTGTAGTGTCGGCATGGGACCCTGGCACTGCTTTCTGAGTCTTGCGCCTCCTGAATCAACTCCAGCTCAGAGTTGATTATTTTAGTTACAGAGGGTGTGGGTGGCAGAACTCAGTTTCAGTGATCAGCTTTATGCCAACAGCAATTGCAGTTGACATAAAGGTGTCACTGTAATGTAGGTTGACAACTAATTAGTCGACTAACTGTCATGGATCCCCAAACTCTACTTTAAGGCTGTTTCAGGCAAAGAAACCTCAAAATACATCAGTAGAGTACTTGGCAAAATAGGTGTGGAGTGATCAGTTGATCTGAAACTTCTTGCTCTCATGGTAAATTAATTTTCTCACCCCATGTCTAGAATTTTAACTTTTCCCTATGCTACACACAGTTTCCCAAGAGGTGGAATTCATACTGGTTACACCAGTTTTCAAAATGGTGACTGCACTTGCCTTCCAATTACAGATCCATTTCTGTTTTCTCCCATCCAAGGCCCTCAAGAAAATAGCCTCTGATCAATTTGTCACATACCTCGAAAACTACAGTGTCCTGTGTGTACAGCAGCATGGACTGGAAGCTACACAGCACCAACACAGCACTGTTGAAATGCACCAACTACTGTATGTTCATGAGGCCCTTGAAAATGGTGACCTCGTCTGAGCTATATACATTGACCATACTAAAGCCGTTGACTTGGTCAGCCATATACTCCACTTAACAAACTCCTTGGTCTAGGTCTGTCATAGCCACACAGTTGATTGGTTTTGCAGGTATCTCATGAACTGATCCCATTGTTTGAAGATAAAAAACATCTTTGTCTAACACTAGAAGAGTAGCTATTCATGTCCAACAGGATACATCTTTGGCCATCTGTTAATTGGCCTCTTCATAAATCAATTGTCTGATGCCTGTCAGATGGCTAATGTATCCTCTGTTTTGATAATGCTATAATTTATCCAAAAAACTCCTGACCTTGACAGTATCACTGCTGCACTCCAAAGTAACTACAGGTCACTAGAATGCTGGTTCTTCAATAGCAAACTGGTCCTCAATTACAAAAACAAAAACAAAACTGAGACCATGTTCTTCTCTAGTCTCCCATAGAAGAGGAAGGTTCTATCTTTTGTCATTGGAAATGGCCAGTGACAAACCTTGAACAGGTGGAGACCTTCAGATACCTTTGAGTAACTCTGGATGACATCTAGGGGCTGATTTTCAAACAGCCTGTAGATCACCAAAATTTATGGTGATCTATGGCTGTGATAAACTCTGGGTGCATCAGGGACCCTGTACCTTCTTTTGTAAAAATTGGATTCCCTTCAACTAGGACCCATGAGTTGCTGCAGCCACAGGGTTGTGCCAAACATTGGGTTTGCCTGCAGGTTTTGACAGAGGAACTTCACCCCACCATATGCAACCCTAGATGAGCAACAGTGGTTGGGCGGTAGCTATACATGGAAGGTGGTGACCTGGAGCCAATGTAACCTGGGGGTGCCACCAGGAGGAGTGGGGGATGTGCAAAGGGAATGTACAAAGGCAACCAGCAGTGGTACCCTATGAGTTGGCACACTGCAGATTGGGCTGGGTTGAGGGAGCACAACTAATCCCTCATGACCTGTACCCAAGTGAACAGCAGCCCTGGCACCAGCCCCATGGGACCCACAGTCCCCAGAATAGTAGTCAGGCATTTGTTGGCCACCAGACATAGGGCTTTGTAAGTGGGGAATGCCGTTGTACCCAGAGCACTTTCCTGACCACCAACTGCACTCTGCAACCTGCACCCACTACCACTTGTTACTTTTAGGGGACTTTGAGTCCTGTGGGGCAAGTGCTAGGGCTGCTGTCACCTGGGGTCTGGGTCATGATGGTCTGGTTGTATCCCCAAAGTGGCCCAATCTGCTGTGTGCCCACTCACAGGGCAGCACCGCTGGGTGCTTTTGCACATTCCCCCCACTGGTGCCATGCCCTCTTTGCCACCATGGCACTCCAATGGCAACATCAGCCCCCAGTCCCCACCTTCCAGGTCTCCCCCAATCACTGCCCTGCCAGGCAGTGGAGCACAGCCCTTAGACCACATTCTGGCTGGTCTAAATTCAGCCCCCTGTTGCAGTCATGGCATGACTTCAGGAATTGCAAACTAGGGGATGGTGCAGCTGCCATGGTGCAACCACCCTTGTGACCCTGGCACAGGTGCCTTTACACAAGGGTGTTGTAGATGGGCTTTGTCAGACGGTATTCTGATTTCACAACAGCCAGCATTTGAAAATCAGGATTGCTGCAAACTTTGATGCAAATTGTTCTTTTGAGACATACCCCTTTGGCACAGGCACCTTGCGTCAACTTTTTTCTTTTGAAAATCAAGCCCTTTATCTTTTGCCCCCAAAGTTGACAATCTAGTGGCCACAATTACCAGAAGACAGGGTGCCCTGTACCATAACCAGAACAATCTCGCTGGGAATGCTAGATGCCTTATTGTAGCCAGATCCATTCTGTCACTTATAGATTATGGTATCCCTGTCTATGCAGTTGCCTGTGACACAGTGCTAAACAGAGTAAAGCTGATCTGTAATAAGGTGCACCACTTTGTACTTGGGGCAGATTACTGCACTTATAGTTGTACCCTTTATATACTCACTAACTGGCTATCTTTACACTGCAGAATAAAACTCCAGGCATGTTTTGCTTGCCAAAATGTGCTCCTGGGCCTAACACCCCCTGCTTTAAAAAATCATTTCTGTACTGTCTTCAATGAATACAAAACCAGGAACATGGCTGGAATGCCCTTAAGCCTTCTTTCTGACTTCCTCAGCTGGGCAAGTGGTTATTTGTTGTCAAGGACTCTGACTGGTTAAATGAACTGCCAGATACTCTGCTGAGTCATGCAAAGATTAATCAGTTTAAGAGATGTTCAGTCTGTCCTTGCAGACTATTGCAAGTGTAACTGTTAATCTGTTTTATGGGTTCTTTCATTACATATCCTGTGACTTTTTATGCAATTGTTCTGTGGATTTTTTCAAAACTCTATATAATTGATCTATCTTAGTGTTTTGACCTGACTCAACTGCATTTCCTCTGGAGATGCTTATTGCACTTGAAATTATTTATGTGACTATGTATTTGACATGGAACCTTTGTAAATGAGAATCTGTACTGAAAGTTATTCTCTGAAGTTTTCAATAATAAAATAAATAAATAAATAAATAAAATCGATAATTTGATGAGGTATTCAGTTTTTACATATTGCCAGGTAGTTGATTAAAGAATATCAATCTACTCTACAAATAAATCAATATGAAGGTAGTGCTAATCCATACCAGGTAACAGCTCTCTAGCCAGAAATATTTTAAACACAGCAGATATGGAGTTAGATATGAATATGTGGTGCTAAATGGGAGTATTGCATGGAGCAGATGTTCAGTTACTGTATGTTCCCGTCACTAACTAAATTTGTTTTTTTATCATGTTTTTTTCAATGAAGTGTCTCAAAGATATTTACAAGTGTAACAATGTATGTAATGATTTAAAGGCAAACTGTAGAAGAACAATGTTTATTTCCCTATTTTACCTGTGTGTCTCTTAGATTTGCTTCATTTGAAAGTCAAGTGCTAGAAGTAGTATTTGTCCAGCCAGTTTCCCTTACAAAATGTAAATCATACAGAAATACACAAGTGGAAATATGACCATTATTTCCAATACACAGTACATTATAGATAATACAAGACATTAGTTGTTTTATAAATTGCATAACCAATATATCACATTTATGAATAAATTATAAGCCATGAGTAGAGTAAAAATAAGTATTAGAACATGTATATTTATACAAACATGTCAGCAGGAAATCAATTACTTGGAGAGGTTCCGGTCTCATTAACTAAATTCCAGATTGAGCAGAAAAAACATAATATGATCTTGAATGCTCTATTTCCAAGGAAATAAATGCACTAGCACCTAAAATGCTATTTACCTACTCCTCTCAAGGACATTTACCAAAATTCACTTACATATAAATTCAAATATCTGCAAGGCAATTCTAATAATAACTTTACTTGTTCAGCTTATGACATGACCCAAGATTCAGTTGTAAAATGCATGATATATATGTGTGTGTGTGTGTGTGTGTGTGTGTATATATATTTATATGTATATCGTATGTGTGTATATATATATATATATATATATATATATATATATATAGATAGATAGATAGATAGATATTCTTTGCAAACACCTCCATTAATGCATCCAGTTAGCGTTGTTTCCACACTGAGAAAAGTGTGGAAATTCAACGATTAGAGTTAACTACCACCACCCCAAGCCCCATCCTCTACCACCAACAGACATCAGGGTGTGCCATGGGGTCATCAGCCCCAACTCCTCACCCCATTCAGTGTGGTAAGCAAGCTGACATGCTACATAGAGAATGGGGTGAGAGTAAGGACTGAAGACCCCATGACACAACCTGATGTCTGTTGGTGTGTAGAGGATGGGGTGTGGGTAGGTGGTGTGGTGGTAACCTCACATTGAATTTCCACACTTTTGTCAGTGTGGAAACAACCCTAACTGATGCATTCATGGAGTTTTTGCAAAGAATTTCCTTTTTGAAAAGTGTAATATAAGTAGTAAATGGTATGTGTTGGTGGGATTAGGGTCCGAACCTGCCTATTTGTGCATAATGATATGTGAGTCTGTGGGAGCATGGGCCCTCCAGCCTGTGCTCCCACCTACATAACTATGGAGCTATACAGCAGCCCTATAGGGCAAGGAAGCTTTGTAACACAGATTTTCCAGTATATATCGGGAACCACAGCAGCTGGAAAAAAAATTCAAGTGTTGTTGTAATCATGGCAATGAGTAGTTTTCACAGCATACGTCGACTGAAACCGAATCTCACATCGTTTCCAAGATACAGGCACCAAAAAGCACTGTGAGTGCTACCTCTGAGGGCATAATATTGGCCTACAGACATGAAAATGAGCAATTGCAACAGTAATTCCCAAATATCTCCGTAACCATACAAGGTAGAAAAAAATAATAAAATTTCATGGTATTCATGGCTTTCCAACCTACTTCTGCACTTAGTTCTCCTACAGGGGGACTAAGAATTTCTGTGATGAAAAATCCACATCTCAAACCATTTTTGAGATACGGGCACAGAAAGGTGTCACAGGCACCGTGATGTTATCCTGTGGGAACATTTCAGAATTTTGGAATGCTGTAACTATGGTCCTGTACAAATGTTTTTGTACAAAACCACCAAAAGGCACATCTGTGGGATTAGAGCTTGCCATCCTGAAAATTTCTGGCCAATAGCACAAGCCACCTTGCCACAATGAAGTGTCAAAGAAAGCAACACATTTAAAACTGTTTTCATGCAGTGTCAACGTGATTATTTAAAATGTTATCGTAACACTCCTATCTCTATAATGGGAATGTGACTGCGAACACAAAAAATAGTGCCGCAGTTATTTTTCTTATGTTCGTGATTATTTTCGTGGTAACATAAAATATTGCCACAAACAAAAAAAGGCAAAATAAAAAATTGAAAACACAAATTTTCAGACCAGTTGGTGAACAACGAATGCCAGATTCATGTTCTTCATGTCCCAATTAGGTAAACACAAGTGTTGATATTTAACATACTCCACTATTTTTGAATTATAACATTTTTCTCTCTCTAACTGAAAATAAGATGGCGGCAGCATGAAAACAATTTCAAGCAGCTCGACAACAAAAAATATGATATGATGTGAACATTTTTTGCAGAGCACATATACATTTTCCCATACGCTATAATGCGAAATAAAAAAATGGAATAACCTTTGAAAGAAGCAATTTTATTTCACCAAATCTTCAACTGGCACCAGTTCGACCCAGGACACATGTAGACAAACCAAAATGAACCCACTGAAATGCATTCTTCAGTCCATTACTGCTTACAGAAGAATTTGCAAAAAGGGTGAACTTTCCTTTTGAGCACCCCACGGGTCCGCAACCGTAAATCTGACCATAATGAAAATTTCAAAATCCAGAGATCTATGATATGTATCTGTATCTGTAAGTGTTTCCATAGTTCTAGCAGTCCTGCTGATGGTTCCCTCTCTGGTTTTACCACACTCAGCCATGAACCTAGTTCTACCCTTCTCTATTTAACTAGTCACTAATCAGCTACCATACTGGCCCTCGGAACCCTTGGCACCTCTTTCTCCCTTACTACTCTCCTGCCATCACTGAAGCAGGAGATATAGTCTTCACTGTGGGTCCCTCTGTAGCCTAGGACCCTCAACCAAGCACATAAACAGTTTCTGAGGGCTGAAATGTAAATAATTGTGCCTTTCTATAGAGGCATTAATAAACATGATACCTTAACTTCTATGTACATAAAGGTTGTAAATACTGCAATAATGTTATGTAATGCATGTAGGTTCTTATGTGAACAATTGGAATGTATATATCGCACCTACCATGTTGCTGAACTTTGTTTTGCATCCTTTTGCTCATTTTGTATACTGCACCTTAATATTTGAATGTATAACTGTCCTTGACAACAGCAGGTCCACCTTGTAAATGAGCTTGCTCAACGTTGATTGCCTGGATAAATAAAGGTTTGATTGATTGATATGGTGCAGGTCCAAATTTCATGCAAATCAGACAAATAGTTGCAAAAGTATTAGTGCAAACTTTGAGATTTAATATAGAAATGGTCATGCAACCCTAACTATAATGGCATTACCATGTACTATATATATATATATATATATATATATATATATATATATATATATATATATGATATATATATGTATATATATATATATATATTATATTATACTGGGTAGAACAGTATAGTTAGGAATGAGTAAGCACTTTAATGTTAAACCCCAAAGTTTGCACGTTAATAACTTTGTCACCATATGATGGATTTGCCTGAATTTTGCATGTGCAGTCTGGTACCACTGATCTCTGGATCTGCAAGTTGCATTATGGTCAGATGAGCAGTTGTGGAGCAGCAGAATGCCAGAAAATGCACAAAAATGACTTTTGTGTGTTTCTTTGCTCATGCCAACAGCCTGCATGATTTGTCTGTCTGGTCTGAAATCTCAGGGAACATGCAGTCTGGGTCACTGATGTGCCTTTCAAAGATTTGGTGAAAACATATTAAAATGTTCAAAAGTTATTCAAAAACAATTTTCCCATTATAGTCAAAGGAAAAATATATGTGCCTCACGAAAGCTGCCGCCAGTACATTTTAGTTTCTCAAATGGTCCTTTTACTTTCATGCTGTGGCCATCTTGTTTTCAATTAGTGAGAGAAAAATGCCTGGTGTTTAAATTTTGGACCCCTAGGTAAACAATGACTGTTGTGTTTACCTAGTTGGATCCTTGGATGCCAGCTCTATCTTTATTTTGGGGTAAACCCCCCCAGAAATGCAGTTTGAAAACTCAGAGCCCCAGTACTTTTGAAAATTGTGACAGTACAGATGCAACACTTTCTCAAATCATGAAAGTTTTGTTCCTGTATTTTGCAAAAGTGTCGCAATTTGCAAAAGTACTCTGCCAAATAAACAACATTTCTTTGCCACTCCACTGCAGCAAAATGGTTGGGCTTTTGGGCTGCAGTTTGCAGGATAACAATCCCTGGTCCCACAGATGTGCCTTTGGTGGTTTGGCACCCAAACATTCAAGGGCCCAAAGTTACAGTGCTCTGAAGTTGAGAAATTTCCATAGGATAACATTGCAGTCCTCATGATGTTTTTTGGCACCTGTATCTCAAAAAAAAAGTGAGATACAGATTTTTTTACCCAAAGGTGATCTAAACTACAAAAACAAGTTTGGAATTCATACATTACACCCGTAGTGGAATTTTTTTCCTACTTGCTATAGTTACAGAGATATTGGCAAAAACATGTTACAAGGATTCCTTTATAGTACTATGGTGCTGCTGTACGGCACCGTACTAATGTGTAAATAGGAGCACAGGGCACAGATGGCCTACACTCCCTCTTACACATACTATTACACTAAAACTGGACAATATAAAGGGAGAGCAGAGAGCCTGCACCCCCACTACCTTATACCACAGGGGTGTCCAACCTTTTCCGGCTCAGGAGAAACATTTGTAATTTCTGAATGGGGCAAGAGCAACACCAACATGCGGCACCTGCTGTTCACCGTACACGGTGCTTACTATGCCCATATTTACCATATTCACACATATAAGCACTGATTTGATAAGATCTATAGTTAGAATAATGACAGCATTATTCAGTATTGATTTATATTAAGTTATTTTAAACATAAGCTTAGGTGCAGTCAAAAATAGATTTATTTTTAAAAATATTCTAGTGAGAATTCTGACACTGCATATTATCAGCCAACTATATGTAGTCTGGTGTAGTGTATTACTCCAGTAGAAATCCTTCCCTAGATATAATCACTGCACACAGCACTACCCCTTCAGCATCATTATACTTAAATGGGATCAGTAGAATTTCTGCCTTAAATGTGCCAAAACTCAGCACGTGCTCATTTATAACAGCCTGACATTACAAAACCTTATCATTAGCAGCATCATAATCTTCTTTTTGAAATGTGCTACTTTAAAAAAATGGATAACATTTCACACATTTATAACATTTCAGCACACAGCAAACTAAATTCCAGCTACTATTTGACCTGGGAGCACTGGGCAGTTAAGAGATTTGCTAGTAGCAAGTCTCCTTCAGATGTGATCACTGCACAGCACTACCCCAGTTGTAAGATTTTGGCACACAGGCAAACTAAACTCCAGCATTGATGACAGGCTGAAGTTGCAGTATTTCGAAACCGGTGAACCTCCAGTCAGTTGTCCATGCGGCAACAGTAATTCATCAAACTGACAGCTTTAAGTAAGTTAAACAGACAAAAAATACAAGCATCACTGCATTACAGTGGGTCAGCTAAGACAGTGTGCTGATGCAGTGTTCCTCTGGTCAGTCGTCCAAGCGGCAGCGGTAATGTGTTAAGCAGCATAGTGTGACTCCATTTATTAAACACACCATAATCATGGATCAGGCAGAGAGTAATTAGAAGTCTTTCAGTGCATCTCTCAGTGAGAGAATTGCAATTATCACCTAGTGAGGTAGGCACAGTGACATGAGACTTAAATGGGGACTAACATTAGCAATGAGCTCCTATCATAACATGGAAGGTCAACTTAAAGGCACAAGATCATTAATTTTTGAATGTTCCTTCATGAGCAACACAGAAGGGCATGGCGAGCAACATGTTGCTCGTGAGCCACTGATGGACAGCCCTGAAATACCAGTTACCAGTTACATTGCACTTTCTCAAAAAGAAGGGAAATTCATTGCAAAAAACTCCATTAATGCATAAGTTAGGGTTAACAGCACAGCGACAAAAGTTTGGAAATGTGATGTTAGGGTTATAACCTTTCACACCACCCTCAACTCCACTTCCACACAATAGGCATTAGGGTGCTGGGTCATTGGCCTAACTCTTATCCCATTCTCCCATGCTGCATCACTCAGCTTGTTTACACATGGAATGGGGTGAAAGTTAGTCGATGACCCCAACACATCCCCAATGCCTGTTGGTGTGTGGAGGGGGGTGGGGTGGTAGGAGTGTAACCCTAAGATCATATTTACAAACTTTGTCACTGTGCTATTAATCCTAACTGATGCTTTAATGGAGTTTTTTTTTTGATGATATATATATATATATATATATATATATATATATATATATATGTCTATAGGATACATGATAGGCAGGAGGTGATAAGGAAAATGAGCTCTGGATACTCATGAGTGATGAAGGCATGAGTGATAGTATCCAGAGTTCACTCTGCAGGAGTGAGAATATTTTCTATAGCAAGGGATCTGCACATCATGTGAGCTGTTTAAACAATGGGAGTAGGAGCTTCAGAAGTATTGATATTTTTTCCTGTGTTCTTTTCTTGTTTCTGTGTGCTGGCTGCTCTTTCTGTGTATGGTCTGAGGTGTGTGAGTTTTTCAGAATGAGCTGAAAGTCTCAGAAACACTATGGAAAACAGCTGAGTGTCCTTTGTAATGCTAATTAAGTTGCAGGTAGCAGTGAGAAACAACCTGTTTTCTGAAGCAGTGTCATTGAGAATGCAGGCTGTAGTGAAGCTGAGATCAGCATAATAATAGGTTGGGAGTCTCCGAAACACTATGGGGCACAGGTGAGTGCCTTTTGCAATGCTAATTGAGTTAGTTGTACTGTATGTAGTAGTGAGAAAGAAACTGTTTTGTGAAGCAGTGTCATTTAGAATGCAGGCAGTAGTGAAGCTAAGATCAGCATAGTAATGGAATGGGAGTCTCAGAAACACTATGGGATACAGTTGAGTGGCTTTTGCAATGCTAATTGAGTTAGCTGAGGGCAGCAGTGTGAAACAATCTATTCTGTGAAGCAGTTCAATTTAGAATGCAGGCTGCAGTGAGTGAGTGGTGACGTCAGCAGAGTATGTACTGTATATCTGTCAGATATTTTAACTTCTAGTGATGTCATCAGCATTTATCACACTGCAGTGGAAATACCTGAGTCTATCACACTGATATTGCTCTCATCCCCATTGTATATATATATATGTATATATATATATATATATTCATTGCAAAAAACTTATTAATGCACTAGTTAGTTAAAATAATGAGAAGTAGGGAAATGTGGCATTAAGGGTTTGACCTAACTTTTAGCCTACACTGCAGGCAACAAAGGGCATTTAGGTGTGCCTTGAGGTTGTCAACCGTGCTGTAATGTTCACCCCATTACATGACTAAGTAAGCTGAGATGGGTACAGTATGTGAGAATGGGGTGAGCATTAAGGTTGACAACCCCAAGGAACACCCCACACCTGTTACTGCCTTCAGGGTGGGGGTTGGATATTAAGCTTGGAAACCCTAATGCCACATTTCTCTACTGTTGTCACTTTAACCCTAACTAGTGCATTAATAAGATATTTGATTTATATACTGTATGTATGTATATATCTATATCCAAATTCTCTGCAAAAAAACTTCATTAATGCACCAGTTAAGGTTCAACTTAATGCCACTAAAGTAGAAAAATGTAGAATTAGGGTTTCCAGTCCTACCTCCCCACCCCATCCCCCAAGCAGCAAAAGGAAAAAAAAACATTAAGGTTTAGGGTCTCCAGAGTCTTGGTGAATCAGTGGTGGGTACTTCCTTGGGGTTATCAACCATAATGCTCCCCCTCCCCAGCCAGTAGCCTCATGTCTGAAGCACAAGGTACAGCTTCAAGCCAGTGCCTCATAGTGATGCACTCTTCAAAGTTAGAGAACTATATGTTGCCACATAGTGCCAACACAATCCACTGTAACTTTCTTCATGCAGGGCCCTGTGAGTCCTGCATAAAGAAATTAGTTCACATCTAATGTTGTTCATTAAGGGAATGGTGTGGGCATTAGGGTTAACAACCCAAAGTTAGACCCACCAATGATTTGCAAAGATTCCAGAGATCCAAATCCCTAATGTTTTTATTTTCCTTTTGCTGCTTGGTGGAGGTGAGGGTAGGGAGTTTGGGATGGAACCCTAATGCCACATTCTCTACTTTTGTGGCATTAAGTTGAATACTAACTGGTGCATTAACAACGTTTTTTATAAGAATATTCTTTCTTTTGAGATAGTGAAATTGTTCTTGGGACCTAAAAGAATAGATAGAGATGCACAGAGCTCTTTTGGTCCTGCACCAAGGAAGACTCCATCTACCTACAGAAGTGCAGGGACAGTGTTAAGAATTCAGGGGGCTATTTGGTGGGCTGCAGAAGTGCAGGGCCCTCTGATCCCTGTGTGTCAATGTGGCCACAGATACAGATGCACAGCATAAAGAGTCCATCTATCAGCCTATGCACAGGGCCCTCTGCCACAAATGGGTGCAGAGGTGCAGGGCCCTATGCCAAGAAGACAGTTGTCTTCACTATATGGTACCGGGGCTCATGGGAACAACCCTGGAGATTTAATTCACTGACGGGGAGGTGTCACATAATAGTGCCAGTGCCCCATCCTCACCGCATCCAGCTGGGCCACTGAGCTCAGACCTGAACTCAACTCACCAGCATGGGATCACAAAACATACTCACTGAGGTAAAGACTGCCACTATACACAAAGTGTAATAACAATTCTTTCTTTCTTTCTTTCTTTCTTTCTTTCTTTCTTTCTTTCTTTCTTTCTTTCATTTTGACTCCACATTTTCAAGAAAGTCATTTTATGACACCCCTAATAAACATGGCATGTAGCATTTATAGTATATTTGCTGAAACATCATTTTGCACATGGAGTGTTAAAACATGTCTCATTCAGGATTTTAAAAATGACATCTGTCATGTTTATGAGGTGTTGTGGAAGAATGGCTATGTTGAAAGTTTGTAGTGAAAATACTGAAAATTAATAAAGTTATGAGTGAACATTGACATACTGCAAAATTCACTCATAATCTGACATTTTACCATATTATGTACACCAACTTTTCAGCATATCCTTCTTTTAGCCCACCTCATGCACACTGTAGGTGAAAATGTTCAAATTCCCACTGAAGTGTCATTCCACTAGACCGAAACATTGTTCCGTGCCATAGGTATAAAAATACATTTTGGCCAGGATTTGGAAATTGACACCTGTCACACTCATGAAGTGGAGTGAAAAAAATAATTATGTGGAAAATTTGAGGTCAAAATATTTAAAATTATCAAAGTTGTGAGGGAGCTTAGAAAAATTTCACTGTACACTCATAATGTTGTCATTTTTGAATGTTTTGTCCCTAAAATATCAACATAGCCTTCTTATGACACCACCTAATGAACAATGGTGTTTAACCTCTAGGCTGCCAACAGAATAAGAATGTATAGGTCTTCTGGATGGATATATCAGTCTGCTGCATAGCAAGGGTTAAAACTTCAAATCCTGCCCCAAGAGGTGAGTTTGTAAAGTGACTGCAAAATTGCCTTTCAGACCAGATTTGCATAATTCCACCACCACTGATCTTAAGGTGAGTCCCAAAAAGGCCATGCTGAAAATGTTGGGTTAAAATAAAAAATGACAGTTATGAATCAAAGTTCACCCCCCCAATTAAACTATATTATATAGGAGGCAGTATAGTGCAGTGGTTTAAAGTGCTGAACCGCAAACCTGAAACCTGTTTGAATCCCACAGCCTCCACTTCGCATACTGTGTGACCATGAGAAAGTCACTTAATGTCCTTGTGCTCTAGGTCACACCTGTAAACAAGCTTCAGCTTAGTGTGTCTCCTGGTTAAAAAATATATACTGCACTTGCCTTATTTTCTCATATTGCAGTTGGCAGTTCCAGCCGCAAGATGTGCCTTTGATAAGAAATTGTATCTATGCTGTGGGACATATTCGAGTAAGTGAGAGTGTGGGGTGTGGTCATGGTGTGGTGTTGGGGTGCTGAGTTGGAGGTTGGGTTGGGGTGGGGGTGGCTGGAGTATGTGTCTGAGGTGATATTACCAAGGGTTTGTTTTCTTTTACAGGTTTGAAATCACATTGAGGGATGGTTTTCTTTATTTCAGGTGATATTTGACACTGGAGATTAGGCACTCAAGTGTTGGGCTAATGTTCATTGGTACCATAGGTGGCACCCTGTTGCCATCATTTACATAGTTGAAACAGGGAGGATGACGTGGAGGAGGGCAAAGGAAGCAGTATGGGCAGGCACTCCAGTTCTCTAATTTAATAATTTTAATAAAGGAATAATGCACATGTTATGATAGGAAAACGTCATGCCTTGGGTGGTTGGGCCCGAGGCCACAGGCAGTGTGTCAATACCGAGAGAGGTGATGTTATCCTAATGCAACACACACCTGAGTGCATTATTCATATTATAATAATGGCTTGAGTGCAAAAAATGAAAGATAAAACGTACATTTATGTCTATGGCAAGGGTGAAGTTAGGGTACTCCTCACCAGGGAATTCAATGAATGGTTGAAAACTGGTGGAGCCCAGGTTGTGGCTTCATTGGGACTGGGAGCCATCTGGAGGGATGCAGACCTATATTGGTGCGATGGTCTGCATCTGTCCGGGGGGGGACCAGGATCCTAGGTGAGAGGTTTAAATGCTTCATTGACAAGCATTTAAACTAGCCAAGGGGGGAGGCACTGAAAATGAGCAGGGAAATCCCAGCCTCCCCCCACAAAGAACAGTAATTAGTGAGGTACACCAAGGTAGAGAAGTCATTAGGGAGCAGGACAGAAGTAAATGTAAAAAAACGCAAAGGCAGTAAGGACAGGAATGGGGCTAAAAGGGGTAAGGCCATCAAAAAGTGGAGGGTGATGAGTACCAATGCCCGTAGTCTGTGTAACAAGCTCCCTGAACTAGTGGCCTTGATGGAAGAGGGTTGCCTGGATATTGTGGCAGTCACACAAACATGGTACACAGAGAACCATGACTCGGATGTCAACATACCAGGATACACAATCTACAGGAGGGACAGAGAGGGTAAAAGAGGAGGAGGAGTAACTCTTTATGTAAAGGAAGGATCAAAGCAACAGACCTATAGAGTAAACAGGAGAAGATGAGATGCTCTGGGTCACCCTGGAGACAAGAAATGGCACCACAATCCGCATGGGGGTTGTATACAGACCCCCATCTCAGGGGGAGGGAATGGACAAGGAAATGATACATGGCTTCCTTAGAATGGCAGAAAAAGGGGAGATATTGTTGATGGGGGACCTGAATATGCCACATGTTAACTGGAGCACCTTTGCTGCAGGCACATCCAAGAGCAGGGTCATTCTTGATGCCCTACAGGGGGCATGCCTCAGACAGCTAGTATTGGAACCCACTCGGGAGGGAGCAATCTTAGACCTGGTACTCTCAAATGGTGACAGAGAAAGAATCTCAGATTTAGAAGTGGGTAGCCATCTGGGAACAAGCGATCACCAAACAGTCTGGTTCACAATAAACACAGCCATACAATCAAGCCATACAAAAGCAAGAGTATTGGACTTTAAGAGGACTGACTTTGGGAAAATGAGAGATTGCCTCAGAAAAGCACTAGCAAACAGGCAAGAAGGACAGGTGGAGGAACAATGGAGAGTAATCAAAACAGCCATCACAGAGGCAACAAGCCTTTGTGTAAAGCAAATCAACAAAACACAATGAAGGAAAAAACCGCTATGGTTTTCAAAAGAGGTGGCAGGGAAGGTTAAGGAGAAAAGGATAGCATTCAGGAAATATAAGGAAACACAGAAGGAGAAGGACAGAGAACTTTATCAGTTAAAGCAGAAAGAGGCTGGAAGGCAGTCAGAATAGCAAAGGCCCAAACCGAGGAAAGGATAGCCAACTCTGTTAAGAAGGGGGATAAGACCTTTTATAGGTACATTAGGGAGCAAAGAAAGAACAAAGGAGGGATACTGAGGCTTAATAAAGGGGAGGGAATGTGGGTAGAGGGTGACAAAGAAAAAGCAGGGATAATGAATGAATATTTCTGCTCAGTATTACAAAAGAAGAGGAGGGGGGTACCTACATCAAACAAGAGAAACACTCTGAAGACATGGGTCGATACCAGTCCATTTACAGAAGAAAGGGTTCTGAAAGAACTAATAAAATTGAAGGTGGACAAAGCAATGGGGCCTGATAGGATTCACCCAAGAATTCCAAAAGAACTAAGGGTAGAACTAATGACACCGCTGACTACTCTCTTTAACAAATCATGGGAGGAGCGGCTGGTACCTGAGGACTGGAGAAATGTGGATGTGACTCCTTTTCACAAAAGTGGGAGCAGGACAGAGGCAGGAAACTACAGACCAGTTAGTTTGACCTCAGTGGTAGGTAAAATGATGGTATCACTTCTGAAGGAATTGTTGAGTACCTAGAGGCCAGTGGGGCACAGGACCCAAGGCAGCATAGATTCACAATGGGAAGGTCATGTCAGACAAATCTAATAGATTTCTTTGACTGGGTGACCAAAGTAGTAGGCCATGGAGGGGCTGTGGACATGGCTTACCTAGATTTTAGCAAGACATTTGATACAGTCCCACACAAAAGATTAATACACAAGTTAGCCAGCCTTGGAGTGGGTGCCAAGGTGGTAGCCTGGATAAAAAATTGGAAAGACAACAGGATGCAAAGGGTAGTAGTAAATGGAGTCCACAGTGAAGAAAGGAGGGTTACTAGTGGGGTACCGCAGGGTTCAGTACTGGGACCGATCCTTTTTAATGTCTTTATAAGTGACATTGCAGAGGAACTGGAAGGAAAAGTATGTTTCTTTGCAGATGACACAAAGATCTGCAACAGGGTTGATACACCAGATGGAGTGGAAAGGATGAGAAGGGACTTGGCAAGGTTGGAGGAATGGTCAAATGTATGGCAGCTCAGATTCAATGCAACAAAGTGAAAGGTAATGCACTTGGGAAGCAAAAACCCAGGACAAGAGTACACAATGGGGGGTGAAATACTGACAATAGTAAAAATGGAAAGGGACCTGGGGATAATTATATCAGATGACCTAAAGGTGGGCAAGCAATGTGAGAAGGCAGTAAGGAATGCTGGGGGGATACTGGGATGCATAGAGAGAGGCATCAATAGTAGAAAACAGGAAGTTGTTATCCCTCTGTACAGACAGTTGGTGAGACCCCATCTGGAGTACTGTGTGCAGTTCTGGAGACCCCATCTCTGCAAAGACATAGACAGAGTGGAGGCTGTCCAGAGGAGGGCAACCAAAATGGTGCAGGGTCTGCACCAGAAGACATACGAAGAAAGACTAAAGGAGCTTAATATGTATACCCTTGAGGAAAGGAGGGAGAGAGAGGACATGATAGAAACTTTCAAGTACCTCAAGGGAATCAACAAAGTCCAAGAGGGTAGCATCTTCCAGAAAAAGAGATGTGCAAGAACAAGGGGGCGCAATTTGAAGATAGAGGGGGGACAGCTCAGAGGTAATGTGAGGAAGTATTTTTTTACAGAAAGGGTTGTGGATGCATGGAACAGCCTCCCTGAGGAGGTTGTGGAGTCAAGAACAGTGGTTGAATTCAAGAATGCATGGCACAGACATAAGGCAGTCCTAGTGGGGGGTAGAATGAAGTAAGCTGTTGGTTAATTAGGATCAGCAGCTTATTTGTTAGGTAGGAAAATGGGCAGACTAGGTGGGCCAAGCGGTCCTTATCTGTCATCAAATTCTATGTTTCTATGTTTCTAAAAGTAGATATATTTGCTGTTTATTTAATGCGTAGGTTTACTTAAAAAACAATAGTGCTGATTTACTGTTTTGACCAGCACATGGAGCTGCTGTTACTGTGACTGTGCACTCCATCACACTAACTTCTGTTGGTGCTGTTGCTTCTCTGTTTGTGCACTCCCCCACACTAATTTTTGCATTTGTTGCTTCCTATTTTCCCCCAGTTTAAATGTCCAGTACTTTCCTTCCCAGTCTGTTTCTTGTCCTTTTTTTTATGGCAGTGTGGGTGTAGCTTTGCAGTTGTTTTGCCATCACTGTAAGAGGGAAAAGAGAGAATGGAGGAAGTTGTCCCTGTGTTCTCCTACAGTGATGTGGTGCCTTCTGCACAGTGCTGACTCTGTAGCTGTGCTGTGCTGATGCTTCTTACCCTGCCCTCCATGGATGGCGCTCTCCTCCATGGCATGATCCCCCCCTCATGGGTGCACTACTTTAATGTAGCACTTCTGCATTTTAAACAGAGCTTTCACAGAAAGCAGCCTTGTGATCTGGGCAAAATTACAAAACAGCTGTCATGCTGGAGCTCTGAGGAGTTGAGAGGGCAGATGTGAATGCAGCTACTGCTAGACCATCAATTTGTAAATAATACCTGGGACTGAACTGACCTGTGCAACCACCGCACCAGGACTCAGATCCTCCAGCAAGTGCAATAGCTGCCTCACTTTTCTCCAATCGGTAATATGGAACACCATGTAATGTTATTTTGTGATTTTTTGTTTGTTTGTTGCATGAATTTAATAAATTAGAAGTCTGAGGACAGCCTTTCTGTCAGAGCTCTTGTTTCCAGTCAGGCGCTGCTCTGCTTATGGTGCACTGCTCATGCTGTGCTGCTGTTTCCTAGCTGGCCACAGTTCAGGGGAGAGTCTGCAAAGTTGGCCAACCAGCAAGAGGCTCTCTGAGAATTTGTGATGGTGACTGATGTGGACAAAGAACGAACCCACTTCTTTCTGCAGTTGATCGGCTAGGACGCTGCTCATGATCTTGTTTCCAGTTGAGCGCTGCTCATGCTGCACTGCTGTTTCGTAGCCAGCCACAGTTCTGTGGGTGAGTCTACGAAAATGACCTATCAGTAAGAGGCTTTCTGAGACTTTTGATGGTGACCATGTGGTTAAAGAACAAGCCCTCTTCTTTTTGGAGTTGGCCAGCTGGGACCTGCAGGTGAGACACACACAATCTTGCATGGAAAGGGCTAATGAAAAGTGCTGGGAAGGAGATGGTGGCATGTAGGTCTCTCATGAAGAGTCTGCCTAATTGGCTAGTAGCTAAGTGAGCATTCCAGCAACAAATGTGTGAGTCATTGGTTGCTTTCAGTTTCCACAGCCTCCCATTGGTCATTATGACTTCTAACTTATTAAGAGATCTTTCTTTGAAGAAGTCAACAGATTTCATAAGTCTAACTTTATAAGTTATTCCAGTTTTTTTTGGGGGGGGGGGGAATGGGGATCAAAGTATTTTCTTAGGTCCCAAAGTTGGGAAGTCAAGATTATGCATGAGAGTTTTTTACTGATTTAGAAAAAAATTAGCTTTTATGAAACGTTGGATGTCACCAATATTTGTTCTTTTCCTTGTGGGAAACAATAGGGAAGTAGCAGGATACTCATTGTTAAAATACAGTAAGTGAACTTCATAATTAACAGTTCAGAAACATCACTAGCAGCCCAAGCATTGCAGTGCAATGTGACCCTCTGTCTTTGCCCCAAATTCAGGATGACTGGGGGATCAGCAGTATGAGGACTGAACATCCCAGAAAACTCTCCTTTGGGAGAGTAGGTAGTGACTTAGTGACTCCCACTGTACAGCTGGTGTCTGGTGTGACCACAGTTGGCAGAGAAGTTAGGAGTGCTTGGAGGGGCAGGTACACACTTCTACATCCCTTAAAGGTAGTGCCAGGGAGAACAAAAGAAAAGGGCAGATGAAGCTACCATGCCCTGCAGTTATACAGTTGGGTGCTTAGGTCATGGTGCCCCTTCTGAAATCCTAATTCCTTCTAAGGGGTGCAACAAAGAATTGAGAAGCCAACCCTAGAGGAGGCCCTTCCACTTGGGGATCAGAGACCTTCTGTGGAAGGAGAGAACAGACAGAACACCAGGAGGAAGGAGCTACTAGAATAACTAAAACTTTTCTACTGGAACTAAGAACTAGAAATCTTGTACTTGGACCTTCAATTTAGGGTAAAAAGAGTTAGTGTGTTTGTCAGAGGTAGTTGAAATAAATTGTTATCTGTTATCTGTGTACTTATCTAGGTGCTTGTCACAGGTGTCAGAAGGGGATTGTTATCTGTGAAATTAATTAGTGTAGAAAGATTTGCAAAGTAGGGGGACTGAATACCTTACAAGGAGCTAGGTTAAACCCAGATTTAAGCAATGCCCTAGATAGCTTCTGCCACAGAACAGACAGAGCACCAGGAGGAAGGAGCTACTAGTATAACTAAAACTTCTCTACTGGGACCAAGAACTAGAAATCTTGTACTGGGACCTTCAATTTAAGGTAAAAAAAAAGTTAGTGTGTTTGTCAGAGGTAGTTGAAGTAAATTGTTATCTGTTATCTGTGTTATCTGTGTACTTATCTAGGTGCTTGTCACATATGTCAGAAGAGAATTGTTATCAATGAAATTAACTAAGTGTAGAAAGATTTGCAAAGTAGGGGGAGTGGCTTAGCTAGAAGGAGCTAGGTTAAAACCAGATTTAAGCAATGCCCTAGATAGCTTCTGCCAGAGAACAGACAGAACAGCAGGATGAAGGAACTACTGGTATAACAAAACTTCTACTGGACTAAGAACTAGAAATCTTGTACTGGGACTTCTAATTTAAAGTAAAAAAAAGAGTTAGTGTGTTTGTCAGAGGTAGCTGAAGTAAACTGTTATCTGTTATCTGTATTATCTGTGTACTTATCTAGGTGCTTGTAACAGGTGTCAGAAGGAAAATGTTATCTGTGAAATTAACTAGGTGTAGAAAGATTTGCAAAGTAGGGGAGTGGCTTAGCTAGAAGGAGCCAGGTTAAACCCAGATTTAAGCAAAGCTCTAGATAGCTTCTGCCAGAGAACAGACAGAACAGCAGGATGAAGGAACTACTGGTATAACGAAAACTTCTCTACTGGGACTATATTGCCCTCCTTCCATCCACTCTACCCCCACCCTAAACCAGTTCTACTTTTATAGGCACAGGATTTGACTGACAACAGGAACTTCCTGTTTGGGAGCAGGAAGTGAGTGATCATAGAGCCACCAAAGACTCACTATCCTAGAATGGCAAGAGTAGCTCTCCATCCCCCCTAGCTGCTGGAGGTCTGACTCTGAGCAAGTAAAGAGACTACTGAGAAATATAGGAACTTCTTGTCTTAGAACAAGAAGATCAGGAGCTAAAAGGGCACAGAGGCAGCATGTAAGTAGGGAAAGAAAAAAAATATAAAAAAAAATAAAATAAACAAACAGAGGAAAGAGTAAGTATTCCAAACAACAGTTAGGGGCCAGAAAAAGACTTGATGGGAGCTGTGCAGTGCAGTGGCTGGAGCAGCAGTCTTCCAGATGATGTTCTGGAGGATGCAGTGTTGTCTCATCTGAAGGCACCTCTCTGGGCTGAGGGAGGAAGTTGCTCATCCCCAGGCTGAGCTGGCCAGGATTTGAGGGACCTCCTCTCCCACCCAGGGACCACCAGAGTCACTGCCGTTGCCTCATAGGTTGGCAAGAAAGAGGAGCAGTTGGACCACAGTGAGCTCAGGGAGGGTGAGGGTGGTGGAACAGAGGCACATCCCTCCAGTTGTACCTCTCCACAATTTCTATGCCATTCTGGAAAACTGTGGTTCCTCTATGGAGGCACCCACAGTGGAGACCAAGGAGGATGCTCGGAACCTCCACAAAGGAGACACACAGGAGGGTGGCATGGGACCCCACTGGGGAAGGAAACAACTCCTGGTGGGGGGCTCCATTGTTAGGAAGGTAGAACTGGGGAGGAAGGAGAGGGAGGAGAGTGCCTGTCCAGTCCTTTTAATGTCTTTAAAAGTGACATTACAGAGGGACTGGAAGGAAAAGTGTGCCCCTTTGCAGATGACACAAAAATCTGCAACAGGGTTGATACACAAGGAGGCGTGAAAAGGACAAGAAGGGACTGGCAAGGTTGAAGGAATGGTCAGAAGTATGGCAGCTTGGATTCAATGTAAAGAAATGCAAAGTAATGCACCTGGGAAACAAAACCCCAGGGGAAGATTACACAATGGGGGAGAGGTAGTAACAACAACAAAAATGGAAAGGGACCTGGGGTAATCATATCAGATGACCTTAAAGTTGGCAAGCAATGTGAGAAGGTGGTAGGGAGGGCTGGGGGGATACTGGAATGTATAGGGAGAGGTATCACCAGCAGAAAACAGGAAGTTGTTATCCCCCTGTACAGACAGTTGGTGATACCCCATCTGGAGTACTGCGTCCAGTTCTGGAGACCCCATCTCTGCAAGGACATAGACAGAATGGAGGCAGTTCAGAGGAGGGCAACTAAAATGGTGCAGGGTCTGCAGGAGAAGCCATATGAGCAGATGCTGAGGGAGCTTCATATGTATACCCTTGAGGAAAGGAGGGAGAGGGGAATATGATAGAAACATTTAAGTACCTCAGTGGAATCAACAAAGTCCAAGAGGGTAGCATCTTTCAGAAAAAGAGATGTGCAAGAACAAGGGGACACAATTTGAAGATGGGGGGAACGGCTCAGGGGCAATGTAAGGAAGTATTTTTTCACAGAGAGGGTGGTGGATGCATGCAACAGCCTTCCTGAGGAGATTGTGGGGTCTAAAACTGGGAGAGAATTCAAGAATGCATGGGACAGACATAAGGCAATTTTTGTGGGAGGTTGGAAGAAAAAGGCTGTTGGTTAAATAGGATCTGTAGCTTATCCTCTAGGTAGGGAAATGGGCAGACTAGGTGGGCCAAGTGGTCCTTATCTGCCATCAAAGTCTATGTTTCTATGTTTCTAAACATCCTGGAAAGAGGGGAGTAGTTACCATGACTAGTTACAATCCCTCCAGAGCTGCATTCGGACCAACTACACAAAAACAACCAGCAGTAAAGTTGTTGTGGACATAAAGACCTTTACAATGAAGGCAGTCACTAAGCTGAACTCCTTACAGTTTTTAAAATATTTACAAATTCTGGGTGCACTACACCTTTAAATGGGCTACTCAGTTATAACTATAGGGGCACAACCGTGCTCCTATAATATATCAACTCAAACTATTAAAAATATGAATTCTAAAGATTTCTTGTTAATGATAGCTAAAGGTACAAATTCTCATACTGTGTCAGTAGACCCTTATATTCCCAGAGACCAAGACAAACATCAGTGACAGTGCCACCCAACAGGAGGAAGAAATCTTCCAGCACCAACATTTAAAATAACAGGGGACTTTAGATAGCAGCTGCCACTCTGCTAGTTCAGCAAACCATGGAGCAAGCCCACCACTCTAAACTTTTGTCCGCTGCAGACAGTCAGTACCACAAAAGCCAGTAAGTGTTGGCTGACACAACTGATTATTTTTTCTTTGCAGGGGGTTCAGTTCTAGCAAAGGGGCATAAAACCTAAAGGGTGCAGCAGGAAAAAGAGCCTCAGAAGTCAGACACTGACTTTATAGTACTTCCTCCCCACCAGCCCTCCTCCAGCCCACCAAGGCTTGACCAATACATTAGGAACTGGGGCTGGTTGACAGTAGTGACTTCCTGTAGGAACAGGAAGAGGTGACCAGCTAAGTCCAGCCTGCAGGGAAACAAAAATGTCCTGGCATAAAGGCAAGGATACTCATCTGAACCCCAATCCACAGAAAAAGGGACTAATCTATGGAGGAGTCAGCTCAACCAAGCCACACTACGGATCCAGAAACAGAGGCATCTCCCAAAGAAACTGTGGACTTGAGGGGAGAAGTAAAATCATACAAGGAGATATGGATATCATTGGCTGCCACGGGTATGGGGCACTCATCCAAAGAGAAATTCTATTGAGAATAGGGCATTGCTCCATATGCAGGGCCCTAAATGATCTCAGGACACAGCTGATGCAGCATGGGAAGAAATATCAAATCTGCAGTACCTGATGTACAGGAACAACACATCGCGTCCTCAAACTCCCCTCTTTCAGAGTCCACCTAGAAGTCCACTCTCACAGAGGCAGGCCAGCTTGGAAGAATGGAAGGTGGTCCAGAGGAGAGGATATAGAACTGGCAGAAGGGACCAGATACAAACAGTGCATGCAAGACCTATCCCCACGGCAAACCATTTTGCACCTCTCACTAAAGAAAATGATCACAGCTACGAGGGAAAGATAACATGCCAGTTGAGGAGACAGGATGGAATCAGAGAAGGCAAATGATGACAAAAGAGCAAAAGGAAAAAGATTACACATAGTGAGAGATTCCATGGAAAGGGAGTGAAGACCACCTAAATAACTGTTCACAAACAAGGGTGTTAGACAGATGCCTCCAGGTGCCTCAGCAAAATGTGAGACCGACTGCATTGAAAGGATAGTGAAGAAAGAAGGGATGACCTGAAGATCTTGGTACACTCTGGATAAATGGCCTGGCAGAGCAGTCCATAAAGAAGCTAAATGAGACCTAGTTACACTAGGAGACTGACTGGCCACCTCAAACAACCTCCCTAGCCTTCTGAGGTCCTTCTAATGTGGGGCAAAGGCAATAGCCAAAAAAAGTCAGACACAAGGAAATTGAAGAGTTTGATGAGTTGTTGCAGGGCTGGTGTCAAGCAAGAGACTACCGCTTTGTTGGTATATGGGGAGACTTCTAGGAGAGGAAGTTCTTCAAATACAATGGACTGCACCTAACAAAGGAAGGAGTATGAGCACTGGGCCAAACATTTGATGTGAACATTGGTCATTTAAACTATGGGAGGGGGAGCTGGAGGCAAAGGACTCTATCAAAGACACCTTAAAAGATAGGAACTTAGCCATAACTCCCCCCAAAATAGAGAGCAATCATGGAATACAAGGAAGGACTAGCTGAAACACAAAAGGAGGTCAACAAACCCAAGTGGGAGCAGAACACAGCAGTATACCTACTTCAAAGGAACTAGTGGAAGAACAAGGGCTCAAGAGAGAAAAAGTAAAAAGAGGGGTGACAGAATGTGGAAAGCCATGTGCACAAATGCTCTCTCCCAAGCAAACACAATATCAGACCTAATGGCGCTGATGCCAAAGGCAGATCTGGACACTGTCACTGTTACCGAGACATGGTAACAGGGAACCAAGACTATGGTATAGCAGTACCAGTGTATGCTCTATTCTGAAAAGAGAAGGTAGTAAAAAAGGGAGGAAGAGTGACTGTCTATTTTAGGGTAGAAAGAAAAGCTACAGAAGTACAGGGCATAAGGGAGGAAGCAGAGGCTATGTGGGTCACACTGGAAACAGGGAATGGTACCGCTATTTGGGCAGGCACAATATACAGACCTGTGAAGAGTGGGTACACGTTCACAGGAAAAGATGCCACAACCAAAGTTAAACTGAATGGAAATTTATTCCAGACTTGGAGGATGCTGAAAATGGTGGCCCCAGTGCTTCAGCCTGGAAAGGCCTTGCCCAGGGGCATGATCTACAGATCTTGGCATGGGGTGGAGTTAGACAATGCGCTAGTGGAAATCATCCACAAAGTGGCAGCAGAAAGGGAAAAATACTGCTGATAGGAGACTCTGATTTGCCAGTTGTCAATCGAGTACCCATACTACAGCCTTGAGTGGGTCCCAGGGTGGTAACCTCGTAAAAAATTGTCTGGACAACAGGATGCAGAAGGTAATAGTAAATGGAATCCACTGTAGAAGAAAGGGGTTGCTAGCAGGGTACTGCAGGGTTCAGTACTGGACCGCTTCCTCTTTAATGTCTTTATAGGGTGACATGGAGAGACTGAAGAAAAGTGTGCCTCTTTGCAGATGGCACAAAGGTCTGCAACAGAATTGATACACAAGGGGTGGAAAGGATGAGAAATGACTTGGCAAGATTAGAGGAATGGTCAAAAGTATCCAGTTTAGATTCAATACAAAGAAGTGCAAGTAATGCACCTGGGAAACAAAACCTAATGGAAGAGTACACAATGGGGAGATGTATTAACAACAACAAAATGGAAAGGGACCTGGGGTAGTCATATCAGATGACTTAAAGGTAAGCAAGCAATGTGATAAGGCAGTAAGGAGGGCTTTGAACAGGTACAAAGGAAAGCAACACGACATGTGACAGGCCTTGAGGGGTTAAGCTACCAACAGAGACTGGTAGAATTGAAACTGTATTCTTTGGAATTCCAGAGGCTCTGAGGTGATATGTGCATGGTATACAGAACACTATCAGATGATGACCTGTGGCATAAACTGGGATTGGAGTTAAGGATGCAGCCATATGATACAAGAGCATACCCATTTCAAATCCTGATCAGCTCCTTCTGTACAAATGCTAGGAAAAACTGGTTTAGTAAAAGGATAACTAGTATATGGAATGGTCTACCCTTGGAAATAGTGGCGAGTTCATCAATGAATATTTTTAAAAATTCCTTGGATGAATAACTGATTAAACAAGATATAACTGGATATTAACTAGGCAGGCCATTATGGACTTTTGTCTTCTTGGCCTTGTAATAACCTATGAGACCTATGAGGGCTGGGGGGATACTGGGATGCATAGGGAGAGGCATCAGTAGTAGAAAACAGGACGTTGTTTTCCCTCTGTACAGACTGTTGGTGAGACCACATCTGGAGTACTGCATGCAGTTCTGGAGACCCCATCTCTACAAGGACATAGACAGGACGAAGGCAGTCCAGAGGAGGGCAACTTAAATGGTGCATGGTCTGCAACAGAAGCTATACTAAGAGAAACTAAAAGAGATTAATATATATACCCTCGAGGAAAGGAGGAAGAGGGGGGACATGATAGAAACTTTCAAGTACCCCAGGGTAGCATCGTTCAGAAAAAGGAGGAATTACTCACGGGCAACATGAGGAAGTATGTTTTCACAGAGAGGGTGGTGGATGCATGGAACGGCCTTACTGAGGAGGTCATGGGGTCAAAAACAGTAGGGGAATTTAAGAATGCATGGGTCAGACATAAGGCGATTCTAGTGGGAGGTAGGAGGAAGTTGGCTGTTGGTAAAAATAGGATCTGCAGCTTATCCAATAGGTAGGAAATGGGCAGACTGGGTGGGTCAAGTGGTCCTTATCTGCTGTCAAGGTCTCGTTTCCATGTTTCTATTCAGCCATAGCGAGGAGCAGAGACATCTGAAAGCTCTAAGAGGGCGGCACTCAGAAAGCTAATGGTAGAACACACCAGAGAGAGGACAATATTGGACCTGGTGCTCACCAAAGGGACAGAGTGATGGATGTATAAGTGGGAGTCACCTGGGTCCAGCAATCACCGACGGTGTGGTTTAACATGAGAACAGTGGAGGAATCCAGCCACACAAAGGCAAGAGTCCTGGATTTCAGAAGGGTAGATTTGCAAAACTACAGGTATGTCTGAAAAAAGCTCTAGCGGAAGGAGTGGGAAAGGTGGATATAGAAGAGCAATGGTCACATCTTAAGAGATCAATACTAGAAGCCACAAGCCTTTGTGTTAGGCAAATAAGTAAAACAAAGAGGAAGAAAAAAACAATCTGGTTCTCAAAGGAGGTGGCCGGGAGGGTGAGGGGGAAAAAAGGTTAGCATTCAAAAAATACAAAGAAACACAGCTTGAGAAATCTGGAAATGTTAAAGGAGGTGGAGAAAGCAATCAGAAAAACATAATCACAGAGGAAAGAATAGCCAATGCAATAAAGAAAGGAGACAATACCTTTTCAGATACATTACAGAAAAGAGAAAAAACAGGGGTGGGATTGTGAGACTAAAAAGGGAAGGCAGAGGGTTGGTAGAAGGGGACCAGGAAAAAGCAGAAATCCTGAACAAATATTTTTGTTCAGTGTTCACAAAAGAAAGGGAGGCGGAGGGACCACAGCCAGGTGTTAGAAGTACCACAAGGAGGGGTGTAGATACCAGTCCATTTACAGTACAGGGAGTCCTAAAGGAACTAGAAATACTGACAGTAGATAAGGCAATGAGGCCAGATGGAATACATCCCATAATTCTAAAACAGTTTAGAAAGGAGCTTGCAGCACTAGTGACAGCATTGTTCAACAAAGCACTAGAAATAAGTGCGGTTCTAACAGACTGCAATAGGGCAAATCTGTCCTTCTCTATAACAGCAGTAGTAGGGAGGGGTCTGGTAACTATAAGCCAGTCAGCCTAACCACATCGACTGAGTGACAAAAGAAATAGATTAGGAGGCGCAGTAGATATGGCCTACCTGGATTTTAGCAAAGCCTCTAATACCGCCCCACATAAAATGCTAATAAACAAGATGAGCAGCCTGGGAGTTGGCTCCAGGGTGGTCAAGTGGGTTAGAAATTGGTTGAGTGGTAGGACACAAAGGGTATAAGTAAACAGAGTTCAGTTCATGGAGAGGATGGTGACCAGTGGGGTGCCACAGGGATTGGTGCTAGGCCCAGTCCTCTTTTATGTCTTCATAAGTGACATTGTGGAGGGGCTGGAGGGAAAGGTGTGCCTCTTTGAAGATGACACAAAGATCTGCAATAGGGTTGACACATTGGGGGGGGGTTGAAAGACTGAGAAGGGGCCTGGACAAGCTGGAGGAATGGTCAAATGTATGGCAACAGATTCAAAGCAAAAAAGTGCAAAATTATGCACTTAGGACACAGGAACCTGAAGGAGGAGTACTAATCGGAGAGCAGTACTTTGGCCACCAAATTGGAGAGGGATCTAGGGTGAGCACATCTGAGGACCTAAAGTAGCTGGACAATGTGAGAAGGCAGTTAGATGGGACAGCGGATGTTGGGGTGCATCACCAGAGAAAGGGAGGTGGTGATAATAATAATAATCCTTATTTATGAAACACTGTTCACATTGTACCAAAGCACTGTACAAAACATACAATATCAAATTAAAACAATAAAATTCTAAAATCATTCATCCATTCACTATAATTAAAACTCAAATAGCAAAGTCCAACATGAATTAAAATGTGCCTCCAATGCCGAGCCCAAATAGATAAGGTTTTTAGTGCAGTCTTGAAGCTCTGCACCATCAGACACTCTTGTATCCGACGAGGCAGAGAATTCCAGAGAGTTGGGGCTATGAAGAAAAATACATGAGATCCAGAGGTTTTAATCATACCCTGGGAATCTCCAGCAGTCCCTCGTCGGCTGAGCGGAGCAGTCGGAGGGGTCTGTAAGGAAGCAGGAGATCCTGCAGGTAGCTCGGCCCAGTCTGTGTAGGGCTCTGTAGGTCAGCAGGCCAACCTTGAAGGTGATCGCCACTGACTGGCAGCCAGTGCAGTTCATGCAGCACAAGTGTAATATGGCTGGATCGAGATAATCCAGATAACAACCTGGCGCCACGTTCTGCAAAAGCTGCAGACAGTGCATGTCTGCCCCCAGAAGCCCTAGATAAAGGCAGTTATAGTAGTCAAGGCATGAGGTCACAAAGGTGTGGATCAGTGTTGGAGGGTTGCTGGATGGAACTAGGTGCTTAATCTGGGTAATATTCCTCAGATGGTAAAAAGAGAATTTGACCAAGGCTGACACCTAGGAATGAAGCGTCAGCCCAACATCAAGTATTACTCCAGATTCCATGCCTGTTCAGAGGTCAACAACTGAGAACCCTTAAGACAAAGCCCTGAGGCACAGCCAATTGCTGACCCCTTTATCTGGTGGCCAGGATCCACAACCAGCACCTCAGTCTTGTCTGAATTCCTTTTCAACTAGCTGGTATTCATCCAGTCCTGGATTTTCTCAAGGCAGTTGTTGAACACTGAGAGCGTACTATCCTGGTCAGGCACAAAAGACAGTTAGAGCTGGGTATCATCTCCATAGCAGTGAAAACCCAGCCCACACCACTTCCAATGTCTCCTAATGGCAGCATCTACACTGCAAACAACATGGGGACAGTACTAGCCCTGGAGCACCCCACATGGCAAAGGGAATGACTCAGAGGAACAAGTCCCAAACCACTCTCTGAGATCTGCCAGTGAAGAAAGAATGGAACCATCTGAGGACCATACCAGGCAGGCCACAGATGACTTGCAGACATTCCAGCACATTCCATGGTCCATGGTGTCAAAAGCTGAAGAGAGATCTAGGAGTACCAAGCTGGAATGGCACTTCTGATCTCTCCTGAACAGGATATCATTGAGTAACTGAAACAGAGCAGTCTCTGTGCTATGCCTCTTACAAAATATGTACTGGAGAGGATCATAGATGTCATTGATGGTAAGATGGCTCTCCAGCTGCAGCAGCATGACTTTCTCAATAACCTTTCCCAAAAAGGGAAAGTGAGAGACCAGTCTGTAGTTAGTGGGGCAGTCTGGGTCAAGTGAAGATTTCTAAGAAGGAAAGTAACCACCACTTCCTGAGGGAGCTCGGAAACTCACCCAACTCCAATGAACACCAGACTATCTCCACAAGGACAGGGCTGATGACATCAACACAACTTATTAAAGGTGGGTTGGACCCAGGTCCAGACTACAGGAAGGTCGTGATACCTTGAAGAATCATGATGACATCCATGATCTCCAGCCTATCAAAATCCATCCAGCAAAACCAAGGAGTAGTGACACCACACTGACCACTGCCACCAGCATAGCGCATGCTAAGTGGATCTCAGACCTGATGTCAGTAACCTTATCAGCAAAGAAGTGATCAAAATGTAGAGGTCAATGGCGAGACCTCATCTGGAGTGGTGTTCAGTTTTGAAGGCCGCATCTCAAGAAGGACATACTGTAGATAGAGTGGAGACAGTCTAAAGAAGGGCTGCAAAAATGGTACAGGGGCTGCATCAGAAGTCATATGATGAGAGGCTGAAAGACCTAAATTTGTCTTCTCTGGAGATGAGGAGAGGGGTTATAATTTAGATGTATGAATATCTTAAAGAGATAAATAATGTTCAGGTGGTAACATCTTTCAGAAAAGAAATGGACAAGAACTAGGGGACCTGATATGAAATTGGAGGGAGGTAGAATCAGTGGAAATATGAGGAAATACTTCTTACAGAAAGGGCGGTGGATTCTGAACAGCCTCCACACAGGGGTGGTGGGGCAAAATGGTGGAGGAATTCAAAATGCATGTGACAGAGACATACGAACCCTAGAGACAAGGAGGAGGAAAGCTGCAGATCATATACAGTCTGCAGCATAAGTAAAAGGTAGGAAAATGGGCAGACTAGATGGGGCTAGGCAGTCCTTTCTGCCGACAAATTTTATGACTGTACAGTATCTATGTATATTCATCTGAAATGTGAACTCCATTTTCTAAATCTATTTTAGCGATTTTGAAGAAAGTTGTTATTTAGTAACATAAATTCTTAGAAACATATTACAGTCTGAATATTGTCCTATAGCTGTCATATTATCCAAAGAAGAGACAATATGGTTTCTCATCCAGGCATAAGGAGGTGATCCTTCCCCTCTACAGTTCTTTGGTCAGGCCACACTTGGAGTACTGTGTTCAGTACATGCATCCATATCTGAAGAGGGATATTAATTTACTGGAAAGTGTGCAATGGAGGGCAACAAAAATGTTACGGGGGATGGAGGGCAAGGCCTATGAAGACTGGCTGAATGAACTGAATATGTACACACTGGAGGAGAGGAAGGATGGGGGGATATGACAATAATTTAAGTATTTGAGGGAATAAATAAATCCAGTACTGAAGGAGTGTTTAAACTGAGGAAGGGTAGGGACATGAGGGGGCACAAACTATGATTGGAGGGAGGAAGATTTAGGAGGGAGATCAGGAGGCACTACTTCATGGAAAGGGTGGTGTCTAAATGGAATGCTCTACCAGAGATGGTGGTATCATGTAACACAGTAGGAAGTTTTAAGATGGCATGGGACAGAGCACGGGGAAGGTCTGGGTGGAGGGGCTGAGGCCATCATGGGAATGACAGATGGGGAGGTGGTTGGGGCAGCTGCAATCTAGGGCTAGCTGCACAGTCGGGCAGGCATTGCTAGACCAGATGGTCTGTTTCTGCTGGCAGATTTGTGTGTTCATTTGTATGTTTATATAACCATAGCTATTAATTAGACTAAATGTAGCTGGCAGTATAGCCTAGAGGTTAGAGGAACAAGGTGCGAACGAGCTTGATACATCCAGCAGATCAGACCTGAGTTTGATTCTCACAACCCCCACTTGCATACTGTGTGACTCTGAGCAGGTCACTTAACCGCCCAGTGCTCCCAGATTGTCCATGAAAACAGGCACTTGTGCCTAGCAGGCCTTACCCAGTCACCAAAAATAAAAAAATAAATAAAATACAAATAAATGTAAACAGGTTCCTGGACATGACAGAAGTGCTAGTCATATTTTAAAACACTTTTCTAATTGGCAGATTCTCTATTATATTATGCATATAACTATATGATACAATATAAAATGTTTCCAAACTCATGGCAAGGAAACGATTAATCCTATACACAAAAGAGGTAGAAATGACCTATGTATCTCCCAAAATGTTTAATTGATACTACTCAGAAGATTTTTGCCAGAATACTATTAAACAAGTTGGGAATGTGGGTTGAGGGTACCAAGATGTTGGATGAAACCTAAATGACTTCATGAAAGGTCGCTCCACAATACAGAACTATCACTTTTACAGCATTTAAACACTAACTATGTTAAAATTAAAAAGCTAAACTTTTCTGCTGTTTTATAGATCTCAAAATGATGTTGATAGCATTAGCCAGAGAACACTCTGGACTGTATTGATAGAATATGGCATAGACAAACATCTATTAGATATCTTACAAATATTCCAAGAAAATACACAGGGTTCTCGGTCCAGTGGCACTGAGGTTTGAGGCACTAGACAACACACTTTGAGCCATGCCAGTGACCGGCTCAGGAAAGAGCCTCATTCTGCAGGGTCAGCCAGGGGAGGGAGGAGCTGGATGGAGCAGCTGAGAGGAGCTCTCCTCTCCTGGGAGGTCCTTATCACCCTCACAGACCAACTGCCCCAGGCGGAGGCCTGAGGGCTACTGAGGGCAAGCAGGCAGCACATGCAGGGAGAGCACTTCAGTACTGTGGCATGCACGTGCTCCACACATGTACATGCGGCTGAGATGGGGAGAAAATCAGGAAATAATGGAGCTGGCATGCTCCATGGAGTCCCTGGCCGCAACTTCAGTGATGGGGTCATGGGTCTGGGAACAGATGCAGGCTCTTGGGTGGGGGGGTGAGGCCTGCCTACCACCTCCTGGGGGATAAAATCTGAATTAAAAAAAAGAAAAGAACGGGGCCAGATATTCAGAGTCCTGAGAATGCCACAAGCCCCTGCTGCACTGATCATTTCATGCATGAGGTTTCTGGCATTCTCCTGGTCAGCAATCAGGATTTTCCATTCTGTGCACCAATTACAAGTTAGACCAGCTTTCGCTGGTCCAGTCTGAGTCAGTCCCGGGTATCATTTTCATGGGCTTGCACAAAATATTTGGTACAAGCTGCTGCAAAGTGGAAAACTGTCATAACTGCACCTGATGTACTAAAACTGGAGTTGCAGCAAAGGTGCTTGGCATAGTCGCACTAAAACTTGGGGATGAAGTAGGGCTTGCCGAAGCTCTGCATCAACATTTGAAAATCTGTGCCATGGTCTTGAGTTCAGTATCATCTTTAGGGCAATCTTAGGGCCAGTTCAGACAAACTGAGAGTTAGGCATGGCCTCATTTTAGTGCCACTTCCTTTCAATTTGTGTACCAATAGTATAATGAGAAACTGCATAACCAGAATTTTCATTCTCCAAAAGTCTTCAACAGGTCTACAGAGGAAACGGGATGCATTTTCAGAAATGTGCAGCAGTACATTTTTGGAGAAAAAGAGAATATCTATCAATATCAACTTTATTTATAAAAAAATGCACAATTCCAGTTTGTCCAAAGCACCCGTACAAAGTTTCTAAACTTGTATTACTATTAAAGCAAATCATTTAAAACCAGTCACAATAAAATTAAAAATATTAAACAATAATTAAAATCATCATCAGTTCACAGCAAAAACATTTTAAATAGCCATCAAGATTCAAATTGGTCAGGGAAAGAAAACAGATGGTGTGCTTTGGTGCAACTTTGTTTCAGAAATATAACTTAAAGCTGAATCACTCACCTACTGAAACCATAACTTATTATTATTATTTAGGTGTGTGATTTGCCATCAATACCAAATAAAACTGCCAAATAAATACTTCAACAAAAGTTACAAACTTTAGTTAACGGAGTTAAACATTTCATGCAGAATTATGGTGACTGTAACAAACACTAAAATGACAAACAAAATACTGTATGCATCCAAAATATGAGGCCTTTTAGATTGTTCATTTCTTGAAATAACTGGAAAAATTACATTGTTTATACTGAAAGGCTCAAATGGTATCCCTGCTCACAATCTTAGATCTGAATTAGGAAAATATCCCATTGAATCTTCTGTCTTATCTAAAATAATAATATACATAATGGACATAAAAATAATGTCTGAAAGTCACCATCCCAAGCAATATTGTGAGGAACAAGTTTCATATTCCTTACAGGGTTTTGTTTTCCCATACATGGTATTTTTGAAGTCTAGATTGTATCCAATGGGACTTTGGTTTATTTTTACTGAGATTCCAAGAACTCCACAACTAATTCTAGTAGAGCACGTTAGATATAGGTGTTAGAACATGGCAGTGCAGCAGGACATGGCAAACATCTAGATCTGTAAAATCCATATTGCATAAAGCATCTTAAGAGGGTTTTCCAGATGTTACCTTATCTGACAAAACAGCAGATATGGACAGCATAAATCTCATCACGTGGTTTTGTTTGGAAATTTTTGATTCTAATCAACTCTTCTATAAACAAAGACAAAAAGGATTTTTTCCTCCATTTTGTAAATGTTGTGGGTGTGATCTAAATTATCTTGAGCACATTATTTTAGTGTGGCCAAAATATAACAAGGAAAGGACATTCTCCCTATTCTTTTAGGGAGAATCTTGGCTCAAATTATGATACATTATATGCTCTGTTTTCATGTGGTAATGATAGTTACAGTATGTAGAAAATCTGCTCCTTTTCTTGATCTGAGTAAAGCTGTTCTGTTATTGACCCTTAGGCTGCCGACTGAATTAGAACGTATAGGAATTTTGGACTGATATATCAGTTCTCGGCCCTGCAAGGATTAATATCCCACCTACCAGTGACCATTTAAACTTTGGTAATGGTCTTTTAAAAACCTTATTAATTTTTGAAAACTAACAATGGTTCGGTGTTAATATCACCTGCATATAAAGTGGAACATGATATTGCGGTCCGGACATTGCAGGCATAGACATTGCATGGCAAATACATTGCAGGCATGAATAAAGCAAGTCAGGAGCCTGCGTGTGTGCTGCCTGACCCCATGGTGCCCCCACAGACATGAGAGGAGGCATGTGAACTTCGGGCACAGCATATGGAGGGCACAGCAGAACATGCAGTGACAGCAGCAGCACAGCTCCCGGTGCCTGCTACCTGTGTCTGGAAGTGTCTCTGGCACTCCTGCACCCCTCCCCATCATGGTCCCACCACCACCAGCTGTGCATCATCACCTGTGACGACATCGATGGTGTGGGTCCCTATGCTGCACCTGTGTCTGTGGTGATGTGCCTATTCCACCTTGCTGACTCTGGGGATGCTGCTGCAATTGGGCCAGCCTTACATCTGTAGGGCATTGCGCCACAGGTATTGGGACGAGCACACAGACCAGACACAGGCAGGTGTCCTCCATGGGGCAGGGGCACCAAGGACAATGGGAAGCATTGTCGATGGCTAGGTGAGGTAGACTGTCATTGTGCTGGTGTCGAGTGGCTGTGTTTGGGAACCGCATTGCAGAGGAGGATGCAGAGGTGCCATGGGGTCTGGCAGCATACCACGGGCTGATGACTCACAGTATTTATTGCCCGCGATGTGTTTGCCATGCGATGTCTATGCCCACAATGACCTGACCACGATATTGTGCCCTGCTTTATATTGCAGTCAATATTAACACCAGAAACAACTAACAATATTTTTGCAATTTATTTGCTAATGTTTTGTACACCATATGCCGATTGTTATTTTCTTCATTTTCTTAAGGAGCAAAAAAACACAAATGTGCTCACAGGGTTGGTGGTGCTCATGAGTAGTGTTGTGCAAAACTGGAATATTTTGCTGGGTGAAATATTTCACAGAATTAGCTCATTACACAAAATATTGCATTGGCAAAATGCAAAATTTTGTCTGTGTTTGTGAGCGAAATTTTGCCCCCCGAGCCGGCGAAGGTTCACCTGTAGGCGAAATTTCACCACTGTTGGCAGAATTGTGCCACTCACAGGCACAATTTCACCATTGTTGGTGGACTGCTCAGAGGGTGAAATTATGCCGCATTTTCACAAAACATTTTGTGTGGCAAAATTGCTGATTTCGCCGCAATTTTGCCAGCGTAATTTAATTTTGCAACATCTCTACTTATGAAATTTCAGCAAACACAAAAAAGGAATTCAGGCACTCACCACCAAATAAGCAGACACCACTCAGCATAACGTATACCATTAGAATGGTGACTTCATTAGGGTACCATAATATGGGTACCGGAACTAGTTCACCTGTCATGCTTGTGAACTGGACTTTGTGGGGCTCACCATGGATGGGGCTGTATGGGTGTTGTGCCCCTTACCCCATACACCTCTGATGTGGAGGTGATTATATTATAGTTTTGTGGGATGCAGGGGAAAAGCCCCCTGTAACAGCCCGCACTTGCACCGGGGCATTGGATGCAACTGGGGTTTTGTGGCACAATGGCCTGGTGCGATGATTGCTGTGGCATTGTACTGCTACTCTAATGTCTGTAGCCCTTTTTGTTGTTGCATCGACATGGGTGAACCTTGGCTTAAAAGGCTATGTTGTCTTTATCAGGAAAATCTGAAAAAACATCCATTTTGGCCCACCTGATGTGGTTCGGACGATCCCGTCCTTTATCTTGATTGTCCTAATAAAGGCAACATAGCCATTTATGCCAAGTGGTATCCATTTATTGGGTGGTGAGTACCCAAATTCCTGTTTGCATTTTCTTAAAGAGCTAGTGTGCTGCCTAAAACTAATATTAGTTTTTAAAAGCAATCAACCATCACCTTTTATGTCTGAGGTACTTTTTCTTTCCTTTGTTTAATTGGACGATTGTTTAGTTGATGTTAGGTGTAATGTGTGGGCAGCACTCTGCCTGGCAACAGATATAGCCTATTATTATTCATCTCCACACATCATCAGCACTGTGACCTTACTGACTTTGATATCTCTGCTACTTAGGAACAGCCATTCAATAGCTGCCGGGTCAGATCACAATACTGATGATATAGTGGGGAAGAAGATATGTTAGCTGCCAGGCTAAGAGCTGTTCCACACATCCAGCACACATTTGTCATGCTGAAGACTTTCTAATGAGCAAAAGAAAAAAGAAACATACTTCAGAAATAAAAAGTTACAGCTGACTACTTCTTAAAATTTAAATTGTTTTCCTGTCTGCCTGCTTTGGCTCTGCTATTTTTTTAAGGATGGATCTTTAAGGATGAATGTTATTGGCTTATATGGCTGTTATCTTATTTTAATACTAGAAGTAATGTAATAAGAAAAAAAAATTCTCCTATTCTTCTTTACAGTCTACACTTTAAAAACGTATATACACACTGTTCATATTAATTGTTTTACAGTACCAATGGGTCATAGTATAAGAAAACATATAAAGTGGTCTGTATATCTTTGTAACGTAGTAATGCTAAAATCCATTTTTGTATAAAAATGCTTTAATTGTAGTAACTTTGTATAACTTTTCTTATAATTAATTTTATATTGAAAAGGCATTATGTCAATCAATATAAATGAAATGAAATGAGATGAATGAAATATGTACCTCAATTAGCTTCCAAATTAATACCTCACATCAGTTCCATAAATCATTGCAGTTACTCTAAGTAAAATACCCAATTCTGTTATAACCTAAGACATTAGGTGACATTCCTCTCATCAGTGAAATGTTCTCCTTTCTGTTTCAGTTTCTGTTTTAAGATGGCACACTTGTGTAGGAGGATAAGAACAATTCGAGAATTAATTCAGTTGCTGATTATTTGCCAAATTTGATTTTGTTAAATACATTCAAATCCACTTTTTCTGTAAGTATCATATATTTGGGCACAATATAATAATTTACAAGAAAATAGTCAATATCCTTCTTTATTTTATTCTGCATGTCTCCTATGAATGCTTCATCTGAAAGTCACTTTGGGGCAAGCAGCATTCTCTGTGGAAGAAAGAATATAACAGGCATTGTTAAGTGCTGAATAATGGCTCTGACAGTCCTTACTTAAAATGTGAATGAAATGGATCCTAACCATCTGCAAGAATGCCAGTCCACAATGGGCCCCCACTGTTACTGTGGGTATTCCTCAGAAAGCAGGTAGTTGAGGTATTCAGTGGTTCATTAGGAGCAAGGCCCCTAAATAATATGGGTAGCTGAAGAGTTAAACTGATTAAAACTGGCCAGATTCTTGTCAATCAAATGTGTGCTTATACAGTACATGCAAATCTTAAGAAGAAAGAGGGCTTAACTTTTCAGGAGGTGTGGCTAGATGGGACGGCCCTCAGGGGTATAGTCACAAAAGTTTTAGCTTCAGTAGATAGATTTGGAGCCAGACATAATACAGGATGCCCACCAAGCCACAAGGAGAGCTACTGATCTTTTAAATTTCAGGCAGGGGTGGCCACAAGTCTGGTTTCTCTTAAGCAGACCCATAAGGTAAAGAAATCCAAACTTAGAGTGTTAGGAAGGTTTGTCTATATGCAGTTCTTTCTATTTTAAATGTTTTTTTTAATTTTTAAATGTCCTAATGTTGTTGCATTTCCTTTTGTTTTCTATATATCTTGTAAATTTAGCATAACTATTAGATATGTTATAGATGTTAATCTGTGACAACAGGCAGTTCAAAAAAAATACTTCTGAATGTCAATATATCTACATGTTGGTGACCAGAAAGGGAGCACTATGTCAAGGCTCATTTCAAGGTGAGACCCATGGGGGGTGGAACAGTGGGAAATTACAAATAAAAGTAAGCAATATGGTGTATAGTGACACATAATGAAATTTACAAACCCAACAGCGCAAAACAGGCTATATTAAAAATAAAATAAATACCAGTTTACTGCAGTTGTTAATAAACGAAATGGGTTTCAAGGATGCAGATGAAAAGATTGCTTCAGGTAATAGAAACATAGAAGACAATGGCAGATATGGACCACGAGACCCATCCATTCTGCCCAGTTTTTCTACCTTATGAATGTGCCAAGGCCTGTACTCTGTCAAAGGGCCTATCTATTCCTACTCATCTGTATTGCTCTCTTATGCCTATTCCATGCCTATTTGAAACCCAGCACTGTATTCATATCCACTACTTTGTGGTAGGCCGTTCCATGCATCCACCACCCTTTCAGTGAAAAATAACTTTTTCACTTTCCCTCTCCATCGGCCTCCTTCTAATCTCATGCTGTGTCCCCTTGTCCTGCTATTTTTCTTATATTGAAACATGTTAGATTCTTTCACCTTGTTAATGCCCTTAAGATGTTTGAGTGTTTTGATCATATCACCTCTTTCCCTCCTTTGCTCTAGGGTATACACATTGAGCTCCATTAATCTGTCCTCATATGTTTTCTGATGCAGTCCCTAGAGTCCGGACATGTCAAGGTTCTCGGTCTTTTGCGACCTTCACTCCGTCCCTCTGGAATGGCCTTCCTAGCAATCTTCAAGAGTGCAGTTCCCTTGGGGGCTTTAAAAAAGGCCTCAAGACCTACCTACTGGGCTTAGCCTTTGAGGATGTTACTGCTGAGGACCAGTACAGTGGATTATACTTGCAGCTACTGTCCTGACCGACATGCCTTGCTACCGTTATTGGACAGATGTTGTTGATTGAGACACACTTGTTTCAATAATTTGTGTAAAATGTTGAAAATGTCCCATTCAATGAATCACTATGCAGCCTGTCATTTTTTGTGAAACTTTTTTACCCTTCTTGTTAACCCTCTAGTGTACTTAACCTGCCTGTGATCGAACAATATGTCCTGATCATAATGTCTGTATTGCTCAAACGTCCTTGAAGTGTTCCTATTTGTATACTGTTGTCTGCAATTAATTGTGGGTCACCCTCACCCCTGAAAAGGGACCATCATGGTCTCAGTGGGCCCACCTGGTTACCAAAATTTAAAACAAAAAAAAATATATTTTTGGTTGCCCTTCTCTCTTGTGCAGGTGTGGTCTCCAGTACTGCACACAGTACTCCAGATGGGGCCTAACCAGTGTCTTGTAAAGAAGGATTATTACCTCCCTCTTATGTCTTGTGATACCCCTACTAATACACCCCAACATCCCTCTAGCCTTATCTACTGCTTTAGTGGTCTGCTTGGATGATTTCTGGTCATCTGTGATGATGATGCCCAAGTCTCCTTTTCCCTTGTGATTGCCAGCAACTTCCCTCCCAACCTATTGGTGGCTTCAGAGTTTCTCTTCCATATGTGCATGATCGTGCACTTCTTTGTGTTAAACCCCTCTGTAATCTATAAAATGCAATAAAGTACAACAAAGGACTTGAATCAAGAACTGCTAAAAGTAAAGGATATGAGGTGAGGGTGCACCAAAATGGGGAGCTGATGGAAAAGACAGTAACTTCCCAGGAAATCAAAAGTGTGTTTTGGGAGACTAGACTGGGGAATATAGGAAAAGAACCTGAGAACAAGTAAAAGATGTGTTGTTAGTTAGTAGCAAGAGCAGATGTGAAAAGAAAGGTCAAGGAGGTGGAGTTTGACAGAAAGGGAGGAGGAGGAAGAGGAAGAGTGGATATCTGGAGTAAGGTTTTTCCAGAAGAGAGGAAGGTGGTGTGAAATGACATATTCCCTATCAGAGTGTCTGAAATGGGGAAGAACATGAACATGATTCAGAGGAATGGAGGGATTAAAAGGAGGGTAGGGTAGAAGATAAATTGCAGTGACAGGGATGAACACTGAACCAGATTTAGGAGTTGAAGAAAGCACAGTAAGACAGGTATTGAGATTAAAGGGAGGGTAAGGAGAGAATGGAGTACTGGGAGCAGTGATGCATGATGGGAGGGCAGTTAAGGGCAAACCAGCAGAAGGTATGGAAAAGAGGCTTCAGCATGGCCAGATTGTAGGTGGTGCTGTGCACCACATCTGCATCATCAGACATCTGAAGGATCATTTTAAGGATGATCTGGCAGATGGGGTATGAAAGGCAAGATTTGTTACAGTACAAGCATTCGCGTTTTGGCAGGAGCTTTTTAGGGATGGCATTGATGTGGGTGGGAAAGCTGAGGTTTTGATCCTGTCATACCAACAGGTTCTTAAGGTGAGAATCTTCTCTAAGGAAGGAACCATCCAATGTTCTGAAGACAGGTGTTAGCAAAATGTTACTTTGTTACCCTCTATCATAGCAAATAATTGTGTTTAGCATCTACAATAGTGAAAGTTGATTAGAGTGGAGCTAGTTCTGAATCTTACCAAAATAACTTTACACCATACAGTAAAAGCAAGAGATAAATCCCAGAACATATGTAGATATGTGAATATATATGTAGATGTAGATATATCTATTGATATCACAGGAAAACTAATTAAAATGCTTACACCCTATGCACACCCCGCATCCACCAACAGGCATTGGGGTGTGCATTGGGGTCATTGGTCTTAACTCTCACCCATTCTCCTATACTGCACTGACTCAGCTTGTTTACATGAAATGTGGTGACAGTTAGGGCTGACGACCCCAGTGCACAACCCAATGCCTGCTGGTGGGGGCAGGGTGGGCGTGGGGTGCAAGCGGTGGCAACCCTAACATCAAATTTCCTTGATTTTGTGGCTGTGGAACAACCCTAACTGATGCATTAAATAGAGTTTTTTTGCCATGAAAATATATATATAAATAGAGAGAGAGAGAGAGAGAGAGAGTTATATTTATAGATGATTTGTTTTTGCATTGGTTGTTTTCTTTAGTAGTTATTTAGTGTAACACTGTTCTGCAGCAGGGTTTTTTGTTAATTAGAGATTTGTCATTCGCTCTTAAAACTAGATTTTGTTTGAGTTAGTTTTGCATCGGTCCATCTTTCCAACTAGTAGTTTAACTTTTTCTGTTTTTTTGGGTGATGGATCATGGTCATGGCATGGATCATGGAGGGAGAAGTGTTGGTTGCCAGTGGGGGCCATGAATGTGTGGCAGCCTTGGCCAGCCAGTGTGTTTAAAATAGGCTACTTTTGGTGTGACCACAGGCAACCCCACAGCAGGGGACCAACCAGAGCTGCATGCGGAGCAGTAGCTGCAGTAGCAGCCTCAGCTGGATCAGCAGCAGGCTCAGCAGCAGCCTGAAGAACCGCAGCCAGAGGTTGTTGCCCCTCCACCACTGGCAGCGTAGGATGCAGTTACCCTTCCAACAGCAGTATCTTGTGCCCCCCCACTTCCTGTACTAGGTCCTGCATGGAGTTTTCCCATGTGGGAGTATTTTGAGAACATCCCGGGTGACCTCACGGTAGTAAGGTGCAGGCTGTGCAGTGTGCTGGTCCAGCGGGGGAACAAGGATGGACACTTAGGGACTGTTGGGCCAAGGACACCATGGTTGTCCACCACTGAGAACAGTGGATATCAACCTGCAGGAGGTAGCAACCACTCCTGCAGCTGTGGCTCAGTGTGATCCTCCACCTGTGCATCACTGCCATCGCTGGCCCCATCAATTGAAATGGCAGAGGTGGCGGGGCTCACAGCCACAGCTGACCAGGCACAATAGACCCATCACAGCAGCTGGTGACACAGGCAGACCTGGCTGTCATGTGGGCAGAGGTGGAGGACTTTAAAAGGCTGTGGAGGGTGCTGTCCAACAGCTTACCTGCACTGAGGGCCAAATGTGGAAATTATATGCTTGGTGCAAGGATTGAGTGTTGGTGGTCAGCAACAGCCCACACAGGCCCTGTAATATATTCAGTAGTGATCATAAGTTTTAATTTCCCCCCAAACCGTCTCCTTTGCTTTTTAGTTTTTCCTGCAGTAATGTTTATTTTTTCTACCTGCTGAAGTATGACATTTCTGTTCAGTCAATGTTTTGTTTGTTATTTTTCGCAGTTAGTTCATGTACTTTATTTTTTACATGAGTTATGGTCATCAAATGGTGGACTCTGCATGCTTTCATTACAGGTGAAACTGTCCTTCCATTACACATGCTGCAATAAAGAGTGTCTTGAAGATGGCTTTGGCAGAACAATTTAAACTAAATTAAAGAATGCAGTGGGCTTTGGTTAAGCGGCTATTACATGACATAACATACACATGACATTACATAAAATAAAGTAATGAATGAACCACTAAATGGTTATTGTATAAAGCATAATGTGTGTGTGTGTGTGTGTGTGTGTGTGTGTGTGCGTGTGTGTGTGGTATGTAATGGGATTTACCATTATGAGGTGCAAGAAATAGAGGATTAAGAAAATTTCCAACCCAAAAACCTTGTCTCTGCTTTTCAAAGATTTCTTAATTGGTATTTTTATTTTCTTACAGAACATAGTATGACATTCATATTCAGTTCATGTTTTCTTTGTGTTGTAACTTTTCTTAATCTGGTATTTCTTGTCCCTCATAATGGTAAATACTATTCCGCGCCCTTCCACAAATACCACCCCCACATACACACCCATGCCATTATGCTTTCCGAAATAAACAAATGTTTATGTTATTACTCATTACTTTATTTAATGTAATAGTAAGTCATGTGTTCACCAGCCAGTTAGTGGACAGTGCATGCTTTTCTTTGATTTTAAATTGTGTCACCAAAATGCCGTCTTCCAACCACTTTAATTGCATTGTGTGTAGCAGACAGTTTCACCTGTAATGAAAGAACGCAGCGTCTGTCATTTTCACGACCATCAGTCTTGTAAAAAATAAAGTAAATTAACTAACAACCATGAAAATACTTATTCCTTTTCTGAACATGCAGTTAAAGCATCAGGACAATATTCACAATGCCATAACACCACCTAGCATGCCCCCCAATTATGTGTTATTTTGTGTTTGAATGTCCCCATTTTAATTTCATGAAAAGCCAAGATAAAAATTAATACCAGTCCAGAAATGCATCACAGAGTGTTAAGTGACATCATTGCATTGTGACGACACTTGCTGCTGCTGCTGGAGGTTTGGCCCTTTCTTTTCATTTCATAAAAAACACAGATGAAAATTAATACAAGTACAGAAGGTGTCAAAGTGTGTTAAGTGGCATCACTGACTTGTGGCAAGTAACTACATTCAGAATACACTGCCATCACATACAGATACAATTCCCCCCAAATTAAAAATCATGAAAAGTCCTGATGAAGAATAATCACATGAGAAACTGTTCAGAAAAGTCACAAGTATTTCTTGATGTACTGCTGAAAGAGTGCACCTAGAGCTAGAACTCTGCATAAGCATCCCAGTGAGAAAATGGCTTGCTGACACCAGCTGCTGCTGTTTAAATGTCATGAAAAGTCCCAATGAGGAATAATCACATGCCAACTTGTTCAGAAAGGTCATAAATATTTCTTGACACACTGCTAAAAGTGTGCACCTAGAGCTAGAACTCTGCATAAGTGTCCCAAGTGAGAAAATGGCTTGCTGGTGCCTGCTACTGCTGTTGTCCATTTGCTTTCTGCTGCTGCTGATACAGAGTGTGTTGCTAAATGATGATAGCTATAGATGGGTATGGGGTTGAACTATAATTTGATGTTCTGGGAAATTCTTCTGCTGTGCTGACTGAAACATGCTGCCCAATGTGTGTGTATTCATACCAACACTTCAACAATGGTAAGTTAATGTACGTGTCACTGTCATGTTTTTCAGAAACACTGCCATTTAATTTGTATTGAATCTTGTTTTTGTTGTAAACACTGAGCAGTCTATCGTGTTGTTCTTTTGCAGAGAATCGCCATCATACATATTGAATGTTTCCTCTTCACCGGTGTGTTGGCCATGGTCACATTAACATGCCATACATATGTGCTGCCATCTAATGTGGTACTGTAAAATTTCAATTTTTCTTGGGGTACTGCTGCGAGTGAGTGAATTAGAAGCATTTCTCATTGCTGTTCTTTCTTTTATGTTCTCAGATTGCAGCACACAGATTCACGACTGTAGTGATGAAACTATGTTGCACTGCACATGTGTTCCACATGTGTCTGATTGTTGACTCGGTTGTACGAACAATGTCAATCCATGCAAGGAAAGTATATTTTCTTTGGGGTGGGTGTTGCATGGGTCATTTGGAAAGCAATTTTCATTAATATTTCTGTCTTCTTTCCAGGTCTTCAGTGTATTCAAACTGTTGTCCATCTTCAGATTGGAACATAAATATGCCAGTCCACAATACCTCAATGCTACCTCCAAACAGATGAAGAAGAAATTATTCTCAGTTCATTCCAGTACCCCATTCAGTATCAGTAACCCGTGGAGCTGCTCCTGTCATTTGTTATATCCATCACCTGGCCTGTATGTCACCGCTGTGAAATATTTTACACCAGTGTAAAACAAGGAAAACAAAAAAAAGGATCACAGCCCTCACAAGCCTCAATGCCAGAGTTGTACCCACTTGGAAATTCTTTTTCCATGACTACTTCAGCACCTCAATGGTACACTGTTTTACATTGCACTAGGATGGTCTGCTTCATCTGCATTATTCAGCATCGGCATCATTGTGATTGGGTACAAACATAGATTTGATTGTCCTATTTGGTATGTTGGACAAAAAAAAGTTGAAGTGCTGTGATTCATGATCGTGAAGATGAAGAATGTGATTTGTCTCGTGACTCGTGATCATGAGATGACAATGAGTGCAACATTTTCACCGAGGTATGCATCACACTGGTACTCTGAACACCACTTGAACATTGAAAGTCATCCTCCTCATGCCTGTGGAAAACCTCCAGAGTTAATTCCCAACTTTTACCTACAGGGCTACTTGCTGTTACTTGAAGACTGGCTGGCAGATTTTAATTCAGACACACACATAGAGAATTTATTTCACACACCGCCTACACTAAGGTCTAATGACTCGTGATCTTAACATGATGTGTCTCAGTCATGATGAACTTCCCGGAACAGTACAATGTTCACTCTGAGATAATAGCTACAGGATTAAATAGGGCTGACTTCTTGTGAGGACAAAGATTCTAGTAGGGAATCCTACAGAATGTAAACACAAACACAAGCATCATACTAGACCAAGGATCTTAAGTAATGTGACATGGTAACTGGGTGTCCCCCAGTCCTGATTTGTGATGAAACCGAAGATTAAAAACCAAAAAAACAGGTTTTGACCAAAACAAAGTTAAAGTTCTGTGATTTGTGATCATGAAGATGAAGAGCATGATTTGTCTCATGACTTGTGATCATGACATGACAATAGTACAACATTTGACTGAGGTATGCACCACACTGGTACTCTGAACACTACTTGAGCATTCAAAGTCATCCTTTTCATCCTGTGGTAAATCTCGGTGTTAATTCATAACTTTTTACCTACATGGCTACTTGCTGTTACTTGACAATTGGCTGGCAGATTTTATTTCAGACAAACACAAAGAATTTATTTCACACACCAACTATGCTAAGGGTGATGCTGCAGGCACTGTGCTACCCATACAGATTCAGGACCTTGCCTGGCCCTAACCTTCTTACATGGTACTTTTTCCCTTCAAGGATTTTTTAATTTTTTATTTATTACATGTGATGTGATGGAATGCCCTGCCCACAGATCCAAAGCTTATACCCCACTGACTTATGTGGCTCATACATCACAGTCAGAAGCACCTTTGCCTAACTGTGTCTTTGTAGGTATTTTTTTAGATTACACAGAGTCACCAAGAAAAGAAAAATGCTTCTTGCAAACAGGTTTTTTTCTAATTATGTGGGTTGCCAACAAATTCAGCTTGGATGCTGTCCTGTGGAGAACATGTTCCAAGTCCAACCACAAACTCAGTATGATCATCCACTATTTTTCTTCAACATTTGAATTGTTGGAGGGCCCCAGCATAACCTCAACAGCACTGGAAACATGAGATTATGATTGTGAGTCATCATCAGGAACAGAATCACGATCGCTGCTGTGAGGATGGGAACGGGAGTGTGACATCAGCTACACTCTGACTCATGTCTTTGGACTTCATAATATTTTGGCAAGCTGTTAGTTGTCACAGGTTGAACTTAGGGCAATTTTCATGCCATCACCAACTTCACTACCACCACCAGCGGAGATAACAGTATCGTTAACCATCATTGAAGCAACTGATTGTGTTGTGAAAAACACAGCCAGAGAAATCTCTTTACTGCCATCAAATATGCCCTTATGCTGCGTACTATCATGCCCCCACCCACGGTCACACTTGACACTGGCAGCAGTGCCATGGCCAGAAGCATCTTTGCATGCACATCTTGTTTAGGGCATTTTTTGGGACTACACAGAAAAGTAACAACAGATTTAGATTTCTGGACTTTGGAGTGGATGGGAAGCCAAAAAACAACAACAACAAAACTGGGGCATCCCAGAAGCAGCATCAACTAGGAGCAGATTCATCCTGGAGTCCCTTCAGGGTGCCTTCTTCAAGCAACTGGTCATGGAACCAACTCGGCAGAAGGCAATACTGGACCTTGTGCTCACAAACAGGGACAGTGTGATGGGAGTAACAGTGGGGGAGCACCTGGGGAACAGTGACCACCAGTCATTGTGGTTTGAAATCACAGAAGGAGCAGAACCAAACCACACAAAAACATGTATCCTCGATTTTAGGGGCACAGACTTTGGGAAAATGGGGAGATGCTTGAAAGAGGCATTAAGTGGAATGGGGCAGGAAAAAACAACAACTGTGGCTTATGGATGGAGACTGGGCCCTAAACAGATGCAGACACACAGAAAGATGGAGACTGAGCACTCAAAAGATGCAGCCACACAGGTACAACACCTTAGCCAGTGGTCACAAATCCCAAACTGGAAAAATAACACTTTCTTTTGTTGGCGGGGGAGTGACAGCTGCAGTATCAGTCCACTACCAAGACACAATGAAGCAGTAGAAACTACCACAGACAGAGAAGAGATTCAGAGTGGTGCGATTACAGTGTGGCACAATAACATGTATCTGACATGATGACTCGCACACACACACTAAAGGTAATGTGCAGAAAATTTTACAGTTCAGTACACTACAACCAAATCTTTTAAACCGACTTAAAAAAGGCACAGCACCACAGTAAACAGAAAAAAAAGATCAAAATGTACTACAGGTATTACTGAGTGTACATGAACACTCAAATACTAACACACTAGCTACCCAACCACAGATAGAAAGACTGCCTTTCTCACTGTGAATCTCCCTTCACCACAGATCCACCCCTTCCCCAAAGTACACTTTTACAGCGTCTATCAGTACACAGACTGAATGCTCTAAATTAACATTCAAAATGCACACAAAAATAATAAACACTCAATAATATAAGTACAGAAAGGTTTCCTACAATCTATGTACTAAATTTTGACTAATAAAATTGGATCAAAATGATTTTTAAAAGGGTTTTCAATGGTTTGATTCACAGAGTTCTGACAGCAAACTGCCTCCAGATTTCCACTACACACACTACGCAGAACTGAGGCTGTGTAAGACAGTCTAGAGCTCAAGTGACTTGCCATCCCATGATTCACTGCAAACTTTGCTTTAAAGGCCAAAACAAAGGAGAAGTCTGCATGAAGTCCATAGAAAACAATGAGACTTTGCGTTAAATTTCATTGTGAAGTTATTTGCTTCGTATTGCTGAGTACTTTGTGTAATTATGGCTATGATGCGAAGTACTCCTTGTAGTGAAGTGCATGGACTTCGCCCACCACTAGTACCATATACAAGAGGAAGATCAGAGAAAAACAAAAGCAATCCCTTTAAATCATTATTTAGTGCTACAGCCCAAAGCCCCAGGCTGTTCTGGAAACAAATCAAAAAAATGCTTGGCCAACAAGGTAGTCGCTCATCCCCCAAGATGATACTAAATGGTATGCACGGCAATAACAACATGGCAATAGCAAATGCTTTTAACTCACATTTTTCAGACCTTCAAGTCTCCTTACATGTGAATGTCTTCTATAATGAGCACCTTACTACCCTACAAGCTAGCACCTCCACTGGATCAACACAAACCAAGTCTCAACCTCCCTTCTACTTTAGATGAGTCATGTCCTCAGAGGTCCATAAACTAATTACATGGATTCCTGACTCCAAATCTGTGGGCCTAGATGGTGTTGCACCCAAACTTCTGATAACTGCCACCAAAGAATTTCCCTTCCCAGTAGCTAAATTAATTAACCTACCCCTCTCTACAGGTATAGTGCCCGATTCAAAGAAAATTTCACCTGCACTGAGTCAACACAAACTCAGTGTCAATCTCCCTTTTACTTTAAATGAGTCAGGCCCTCAGAGGTCCATAAACTCCCAACATGGATTCCTGACTCCAAATCTGCGGGCTTAGATGGTGTCGAACCCAAACATCTGAACACTGCAGCCAAAGAATTAGCCTCCCCAGTAGCTAAATTAATTAACATATCCCTCTCTACAGGTATAGCACCTGAAGCATAGAAAATTGCATGGGTTGTCCCAGTTTTTAAGAAGGGAGACCACAGAATCTTAAATAACTATAGGCCCATTGCTATTCTACCTGTCCTAAACAAGATATTGGAGAAGGTAATGGCTTCACAACTCACAAGTTACCTCTTGGCTCATAATCCAGCATCCCTTACTCAGTATGGATTCTGAAGAGGGCACAGTACCACCGCTGCTCTACTTAACATTACAAATAGAATTTCCTCTGCCATGGACACTGACAGTGTCACAAGTGCTGTTTTTTTGATTTGACAAGAGCTTTTAACCTTTTTGATCACACCTTGTTCATTGGTAAACTTGCAAACATGCATATCTCACAAACTGCTCTCCTTTGGTTTTATAACAACTTTACAAACAGAGCCATGAAGTTCATGTATGCATCCTCCCTCTCTGACCCTGCACCTTCCCAAAAGGTGTGCTCTCCAAGGCTCCATACTTGACCCATTGCTGTTTGCCTCAGAAATTAACACTATTACATGTTGTCTAACCTACTCCTTAGCCATACACTATGCTGATGATCTGGCCCTCTATACCAGCTCCAAGAATATTGATCAGATCAATCAGTGACTGATGGTGGACCTACAGTCAGTGCACACCTGGCTATCCCTAAACAAACTAATCCTCAGTACCACAACAACTCAATCGATGCTCTTTGTCACATCTTCGAAACCTCAGAGCATACCCATCCCCTAGATCCATAGCACACCAAGATGGCACCTTGGTCCCAACCACCTCTTCCTTCACATATTTTGGAATCATCCTTTATCCCACTCTTGATTACACATCACATGTGACAAGTGTATGTAAATCTGTGAGCTCCATGCTTGGTGTCTCATATAAAGTAGCCAAAGATCTGGCTCCACAGGCACACCTTGCCATTGCCAGAGGAATCCTATTTCCCAAACTTCTTTATGGAGCCCCAGTGTACTCTTCAGCCTCAAAATCCACCCTCCACAAATGGGATGTCACCTATAATAATATCTGCCACTTTGCATTGAAGTCACCTAGACTTATGCACCACTGGTCTCTCTAGGACAAGCTGGGTTGGCTTCTCCCATCACTTCTGTGTGACCACAGTTAAGGATGGGCCATTTTTAACATATTAATAAATGGACAGCTCCAATCCCTTGTCTCCTCTCTTCAGCATGTTGAAAATGGCTACCCCCTGAGATCTACTGAAAGTGCTCTGCTTACTGTCCCAATAATTAGAATTAAAACTAGAACTGGTGAATCGTCCTTTGCCTACTCTATACGAAATCTATGGAACTCCTTTTCTCCTGAAATGCAATGATGACCCACTGCTTATTCCTTCCATATGAAATATCATGAACACCTCCTTAGTCAGGCACTCTGCTCCTGTCACAACACATGAGCTTCTTCCCTACATACATAGTACCTCACTGAATTAATTCATATGAATATAACTCTCATGTCTCCTGATGTTTTATGTCTTTACACTAAATGCACTGTTGTTATGGTTTTCATTATGGACACATTGTCCAAAAGCAACCTTTCTTCTCTCTCCTAAAATATACAATGTACTGTGGAACTATGTATGTCCCTATTGATACAATTGAAACTGATGGCACTGCAAACTATGTACTTTCTGGCCAATGTATGTCTTGATATTGTATTTTCACTGTCTTTATTCTTGGTTGTACTCTCCCAGATCACACCTGAAAATAAACATTCAATTGCCTAGTATGCCTACCTGGTAAACAAAAGCTAAATAATAATAACACTAGAATTTCTCTCTGGCTACCACATACAGTAAGTTACAACTCGGGGGCTCATACAAAAGCAACAAATACACTGTCATCCACATACATTATATGCAGTTGTTCTAAGAGAAACAGATGGAGGCCATTAAGGAAATGGAGTAAAATATAGGACTTAGGAAGAGTCATACCTGAAGGACCTCCACAGGTACAATAAATGAATTATGGTACTGAACTGCATACTTAGCCACGCAGATGTAATATTTTGCTTAGCTTGGAAAGCATCAAGCTGTGTTAAAGAAAGAAGTGCCTGTGTTCCGGCCTTGTTTGAGCCTACTGTACATTTTGATTTGGCACAATTCTCAGTAGGGCTGTGCAAAATTACCAAATTCTGATTTTGTGGAATTCTTACAAAAGTTTGCAGAACTTTCTGAAATTCTTAAATTGGTCATAACTTGGTCAAGTTGTCAGATCTGGCATCACTTAATGCCACTGTGTGAAAATGGCAAAAATATGCATTGTTATCTGCAAGGTTGTTAAAGGATCAGGAACTGACATTGCACATAAACAGTACTGCACCAGCATGTGCTTTCAAGTCATTAAGTCAGTGAGCTCTAGTGGTTAGCTGTATACTGCAAGAAGATGGGCAAGTGCAAAGTGACATCCATGACTATACTTCAAGGTTTGTCCCTCAAGACAAGACATTTAGGGTCAATGAATTAAAAAAAATTGGTGATAATCCATTCTCTACTTTTAAAGTTATAGTGGTTTAAAATTCTGCAATTTAAATACTTGTGAAATGTGATTTTAAAATCTCTGAAGTTTGAAGGCTTATAACTCAGCTACCTTTCAAGACACAGACCTGTACCTTGGTATGTGTCTATATGGTCCATGTTACAGTCATCATGTCAAATGTGGTGCTATTGGGACAAATACTTTTTAAATTACATGAAATAACTGAAATAACAATTTTGGCAAATGTTTGCAATATATCGGTGGAAATTTCACAAAATGTCATGGAAGGAAAATCAGAATTTTGCAAGAATGTTGCTGGCAGAAGATAAAATTCACCTAACCCTAATCCTCAGCAATCGAGGATTAAATGCACATCTTTTAGACAATCTATCAGATGTGTAATTAGACTTTGTACATTATGATTACATTTTGCATGCAGTCTCACTTCAGAGTTCAAACCCTTGTGTAACTTAAATAGTACAGTCAAAGTACTACAAAAGAAGTACAGTCATAGTACTGTCATGTTCAGCAGTTATGCATGCTAGTCACCCAATTTGCAAAGCAAATTCTTATGTCCTTTAAAAAGAATTACATAACAACCACCCAGGGGTTCTGTGGGTGGCCTAAACAGCTCCAGAAGTTTAAAGCCCATTGTGCCTAATAATGAGAAGGTTACATTTTAATTACCTCAAGTTACCAGCCTGTTTTGATTTCAGGGACAGCTTCTCCCAGTACTAACATGACATACCTGAAGAAACCATCTAGGTCACTGTGTGATGCATTAATCAATCTCCTTTAAAACTTTGCATCTCAATAAAAGTCCAAAAAGTTCCATTGCATTTTATTATATCTTACATTGCATAAGCCAGAAATTCAATTAGAACCACTTACTACGCTACATTGCTTTTAACTGTCAAGGGTAAAGCCTGAGTCAGTTTTTTTAATTAAGCAGCACACTCAACCCTTAGCATGGCCTTTGACTGAGTGGTGGAACAATAAGTAAGGGCAGTTTCTGTAATTCTTAATGCTTCCTGACTGACTGCCATTACCCATCACCTCAATCAGTAATGACCTTTCCCCTCTGGCTTGCATGACAGTCTGAAACCATCCTGGTGAGACCATCACATAAAAAGAAGTTTGCAGTGAGATATATGCAGGTTCCCAAAAAAAAAGCCCTTTGCTGGCTTCAATGAAGCATTACAGACATTCACACTATAGTTTTTCTAATAACTGTGAGACTTAGAAGGAAAAATGAAATTTATTCTGATTGTTCCGAGGCTAAAAAAGTACTAATAACCTGCATATTTTAAAAGGGGTAAAATGTACAGTATCTATTTTGGTGGCATTGTTTGATAATTTCATAGAGTATAACATGTTGACACAGTACAAAAGTGCATAAAACTCCAGAAACAGATGTGGGTATTAAGAAAAATACGTAGGTACTATGCAGTAACATAAATTCAAATAGCACTAATTTATTTGGTTTAAAAAGGGATAATATGTACAATAATCTGTCATGCATTATAATAATGTGTCAGAATGATGGCAGTTTTTTATAGAAAGAATATGCTCTTTTAATACAGTGTAGTTTTAATAGCTATTTCTAGTTACTAGTATTATAACTACAATACTGGTATTGTATGAGGCACAGAATTTGATCCATTTGGGTATGTGCTTTGTCTGGATTAAGGTTTTAGATTTGTATTTTGATAGAAAATCTGAAGGAATATGTAAATTCAGATTTGAATAATGATTACAAGGAAATTACGACAGGCAGAAACATGTAAAATATTATTATATGGTTTGCCTCTTTGTGTATGGATTTCAATCATGACAATTTTCTTATTTTGATATAGTTCAAAGGTCATGAAAAGTTGTTGCAGTATCATTCTGACATCACAACAATACCACAACAACTTTACAGCCTTCATGTGCCACCTGACTGGCTAAAGAGGGTCTCACAAGAAAAAAATAGGGGAAAATAGTGGCACTGTTTGGTGAGCAGGTGACTGCAGCTATATTGTTAGATTGATGGATGGTCAGGAATGGGAGAAACAGATGGTCAGGAGTGATGCGGTCACAGTGTGAGGCGTTAGAGTGAGCAGGAGCAATGATTCAAGGTATTGACAAACTGTATAAAACTAAAAAGCTTCAATATGGGTAAACCATACGCTATATAAAATAGTTTATGGGTTCCCATACACAACCTGAGCTGTGTTGCCATCTTGTGAATGTGATGACATCACGGAGACCTCTTGAGCTTCACTGTCATGTTCTGTATAATGTCATCACATACCCCTGTTGGAAACACAGCCTTGTTGTGTATGGTAACCCATTCACTATATGTGTGTATGTGTATATGTGTGTGTGTGTGTGTGTGTGTGTGTATAGATATATATATATATAGATATAGATATAGATATAGATATCTATATCTATATATATATATTTGTAAACAACATTGTTAATGCATCAGTTAGGGTGAATATCACAGAGACAAAAGCAGGAAAATGAGGCATTAAGGTCTCCAACCCTAACACCCCACCCGGGTTCCCACCCCAACCCCACCCTTTACACACCAACAGGCATCAGGGTGTGCCCTAGGGTCATAAGGCCCAACTCTCACCCGATCCATATGTAAATAACCTTACATACTACAGTATAGGACAATAGGTGAGGGTTAGACCTGATGACCCAATGGCACCCCAATGTCTGTTGGTGTGTGGAGGGTGGGGGATGGGGTAGTGAGGTAGGATGGGAACACTGGGGTGGGGCATTAGGGTTTTGTCATTGTGGTATTCACCCTAACTGATGCATTAATGGAGTTTTTGCAAACCATTTCCTTTTCAGATAGTATAATTGTATCCTCATTTTACTGTGGGAGTGCAGGGTCCAAAGGACCCTGCACTACCATCCTCCCACGGATAGTACATCAGTGTCCATATTTCATAGGCAGAACATATCCTTCAGACTCTGTGCCCCATCCCTCAACAGATGCACATATATATATGTAGCTGGGAAACACAGGGGTCTTCGTGGCCCTGTGCTTCCACACACATAAAGTTACTAACAGGCATAGACAGATAGCAACAAGTAGTCATAACTGTGCCATCAGAAATGATTTTCACCAGAAGTTCAACCTAACCTTCTTAGCACCTCACCACTTATACCCAGTACAGCAAACTTTCAAATCCCCATCAAAATGTAATTCTGCACAACTGTAACACATTTTTTGTGCCACAGTGTGGAAAAACATTTTTAGTAGGATTTATAAAAACTGACAGCTGTACTGTTCATAAGGTGGTGTAAAAAATGACAATGTTAAAAATTTTGAGTAAAAATAGGAAAAATTGGCGAAGTTATAAGCATGCATAGAAACTGCACAACGCATGCCTGTAATGCTGTCATTTTCTGGAATTATTTTGTGAAATTTTCAACATCAGCATTTTGGGACCTCCCCACATGAACAATGCAACTGTGATTTTGTTAATCCATCCCAAACACTGATTTTGCAAAGAGACCACGCCATTCTGTGCCACAGGTGTGAAAACATGTTCTGGGCAGGATGTGCAAAATGACAGCTATACTGTTCATAAGGAGGTGTTAAAAAAATGGTAATATTGAAAGTCTGAAGTGAAAATATTAGCAATTGGCAAAGTTATGAGCATGCATAGAAACTGCTCAATGCACACTTGTAATCAGTCATTTTTGGGGAATTTTTTCACCGAATTTGCAACATGGGCTTTTTGGGACCCCACCTCATGAACAGTGGCACTCTCATTTCTTGAATCATTCCTGAAAAGTGATTCCACGTAGCGACTGTTAAATCACCTTTCAGGACGAAAAAACGAATGACAGTGCCAGTGTTTACAAGATGGGTTTCAGAACCTCATGTTAAAATGTTACAAAAATTCCTAAAATTATTGACAACCCTAACGCATACCCCTATGCATGTTAGGGGTGGGCTGGGGTTCAAGGGGGCTTTCAACCCTAACCCCTAATTTCCTAGCTTTTTTTGTGGAACAACCCTAACTGATGCATTAAACAGATTTTTTGCCTCTAATTTCCCTTCTTTTTGAGAATGAGGATGATAAATAATGAAAGGAATGCAGTGGCTGGCGGCGTGGGGCCCTTTGGGCCCCGTGGCTCCAGCAATCGTGATGTCTTATTACACAGTAACAGGAACTGCAAAGCAAACACAAGCAGCAACAGTAAAGCACATGGCAAAGCAAAATCAAATGGCTACACAAACATTAATAGAAAGACAAGCGTAAAGTGACGCCGAACCAAACAGTTATGTAAACAGAGACATCAAACAGAATTGCATACAGAACGCAACTGGTAACACACATTCACAGTACCACAATTGTAAATGCAAATGGTAACAGTAACACCAACAATAACACCCAAGTAAACAGAAACACAAGCACGTATGAAAATGCAAACTGTAATGCACACACTCAAGGAACCACAGTTGTAAATGCAAAGGGTTATGGTAACAGCAACAATAAAACCAATAAAAACAGAAACGCAAACGCATACAAAAACACAAACTGTCACACATAAGGTCATGGTACCACAATAGTAAACATAAATGGTAACAGTAACAGCAACAGTAAAGACAACAGAAACAAGAATAGCGCATATGTAAGCATAAACTGTTATGCATACGGTGGCATAGACGGGAACGGTGATTTGAATGGTAACAGAAGCGCAACTGGAAATGCTAGCTGTCACAGTAACAAAAGGGCACGCCCTTCTTATCCCCAAAAATATGCATTGAAAAAACTAATTGAAAACAAAGAATGTATGCATTATAATTGACGTCAGAGCAGAAAAATACAACTTGGAATACTAAATTGCTTATACTGTATCTCAGGAACCATATGATGTAGGAAAAAAATTAAAATTTTGTATGAATTAATACTTTCCTGGCTAGCTTTTTGGTTATCCCCCCCAGTTGTGGGGCTAAGCATTTTTTTTTGACAAAAAGTCTGTATTTCTCACCGTTTCTGAGATACGGGCCCTGAAAGACGTAATGGATGCCATAATGTTATCCTATAGGACAAATAGTCAAATTTGGAGTGTTGTCACTTTGCCACCCTGTAATATTTTTTCTCCAAACCACCAAAAGGCACATTTGTAGGATGTTGGCTTTCTTCCCTCCACATTTCATCCCAAAAGACCAAACCATTATTTTCCAGCAGAGTGGCAAAGAATTCCTGTAATATGGCGGACGCTGTAATGTTATCCTAAGGGAAAAAGAGCCAACTTCATAGTGCCATAACTTTGCCACCCTGTAATATTTTTTGCCCAAAAGGCAAATCTCTGGGATGTTGCCTTTCTTCCCTCTAAATTTCAAGTAAAAAGGCCAAACCATTTCTCAGATATTCAATGTCAATGATTGGTAAAATTTCCCTATCTATTCCATTATAAGAAATCTGGCCATCTTGTCCCTATTTTGCGATCAAAGATTACGATCAGAGAATCTCATGACCAAAGAATTTGCAGCCTCATGATCAAAGAATTTGCAGGCTCATGATCAAAGAATAAAAAAAAGGTGAAACGTGATTTATTCACCAATTTGAACCAAACCAATGTCATGGTTCGAAAGAACGGACCCTCCTGAGCAAAACAAGCCCTCATTTGTGTCCATAGCCCACCCCTGAGATGAGATATTAGTGTTTTAGGCCACGATGCAAGATTGCGATCAAAGAATCTCACAATCAAAGAATTTGCAGGCTTGTAATCAAAGATTGTTTGCGAGCCACGAATTAAGATTTTAAAAGCTTTTAACTCTATTTTTTGACCGATTTGGATGGGACCAAAGCCATGGCTTGATAGATCAGGGTCCTCTGAGTAAAACCCATTGAAGTTTTACTTCAGAAGTGACCCCTGAGCCGAATATTTGATAACGTGTGTGATTGGAAAACTGAAAACAAGGCGGGCGGACCTCGGGCTAAAAGAATTTTGAAAATTCCTTGGGAACAAAGATTCTTGAACCACGAGGCTGCAAGTTCTTTGATCGCCAGATGAGACCAGATGGCCAGAACCCCCATTCTTTGATCGCAAGATATACATATAAATTTTCCTTTTGACTTATAATGGGAACTTAAAAGTGCCGTAACTTTTGAATGCCTTAATATTTTTTCACTAAACCAAAAGCGGCATGTTCAGTCACAAAAGCTCTTTCAAACAAGTCATCTTGCAGAGCAGCACACAACACGATGGCCGTACAGGACCACAATAAGAATGCCAAAAGGTGCCTTCAAAAATGGATAATTTTGCATTTTTCAGCACTTTCGTACACAAAGACCAGCACTCCGACACAAGCGCAATTTGGCAAATCAGGAGATCTAGTGTGCCTCAATGCGTGTACCACATTTCAGGCAAATCCATTGAATGGGTCCAAAGTTATTAATGTCAAACTTTTGACTTTAGTATGTAGTAGCCACTCAGCCCTAACTACAGTGGCGCAACTGCACACTATAATATATATATATATATATATATATATATATATATATATATATATATATATATATAAAGAGGATATACAGCGGTTCAGTGTGTGATAATGCATTTGTCTTGTACAGTTTCCAGTGACCTCAAGTAACCTCCGCAGTGCCGAAGGCACGAGTTAGGTACTGAGGTCACTGAGCTTTAGCTACAAAGATAAACAGGTATCACTCACTATTCCGACTTATCAAGAGGTTTAGCTGTTGTGTGAACATTTTGATTTTGGTAGGTGTAAATAATTTGTCCAAAAAGGAAAAGAAAATAAATTGTATGCTGTTTTTGCTAATTATAAAAAACAAAATGGTATGTATATATGAAACACCACTCATTTTGTAGATATTTTTGAGCTGAACATTTTCGTGCTCATAGTACCATACTATCATTTTTGTTTTTAAGTTATTTATATTTGTTTGTCAAAAGTGAACAAAAATTACATTTCTTCTGTTTTCTTGCTAACCATATACAATATACAGGGTTTATGTAAATGAAACATTATTCATTTTGTAGAATAATTTTATGCTGAACAATTTTCGTGCTCACAGTACCATGTTATCTTTTTTTTACGTTTTAAGTTATTGACATTTAAATATGATTAGTACTGGTTCTGAGGCTGAACATTCAAAATGAATTCTAAGAGAACTGTGTAGATAAATGAGCTAGTGATGTAGTTACTGTGTGGATAAATGGGTGATGATGTAGTTACTATGTGGATAAATAAATTTATTACCATAGTGGCGAAGATAAATGGTTTTATCCTACAGTTTTATCCTAACCCTGTTGCATAAATATATATATATATATATATATATATATATATATATATATATATGGTAGCATGGTAGTGCTACCATAGTTAGGAGTTGAGGAGCCATTTCTATATTAAACCCCAAAACTTTGCACCTTAATAAGTTTACAACCGTTTAACAGATTTGTCTGAAATTTGGAATACACAATCAAGAACCATAGGCCTTGGCATCTGCCAGGTTTTGTATCAGTCGGTACACAGCTGTGGAGTTATTAAGCATGATTTGCGTTACATTTATGCTTTTTCAAATTCTACGGAGCCGCATGTACAGGTCTCACAGTTTGCATGACTGGCCGAAATCTTCAGGAACATGTGGCCAGGGTCCCTGATGTGCCTTTGAAGATTTGGTGAAAAAATATTAAATGGTTCAAAAGTTATTCAAAACAATTTCCATTATAAGTCAATGGGAAAAGTTAACAAAAGTTCAACACTTCATAAATGCATTTTACTTTCATAAATGGGCCTGTTACTTTAGTAAATCAGCCATTTTGTTTTCAGTTGGTGATTAGAAAAATGCTTGGCATTTAAATTTGGGACCCTCTAGCAACCTAATTCTTTTTGTATTCACCTAGTAGGACCCTAAGGATGCTAGCCATGTCTTTATTTTGAGTAAACACCCCAGAAATATGTTTTTCAGATTTCTGGAAAAGTACTGCAAAGTACTTTTGTGCTCACAAGTGTCATAAATGTTTCGAAAGCTTTGCAAAGTAGGACAGTAATTTTCTAGTCTGTGGGAAAAGGACAACGCAATTCTTTGGCACTGCAAAAAGAAACGGTTGGGAGTTTTGGGCTGAAATTTGGAGGAACGCAGCCAACATCTCACAAATGTGCCTTTCAGTGCTGTATTGAAAAAATATTACATGGCAGCAAAGTTCGGCACTCCAAAGTTGGCGGTTTTCTCATAGGATAACATTACGGTGCCCGATGCATTACAGAGAATCCTTTGGCACCGTGCTGCAAAATAACGGTTTGGTCTTTTTCCCTAAAATTTGGAGGAAGACAGCCAACAGCCCACAGATGTGCCTTTCAGTGGTTTGGTGAAAAAATATTACAGGGAGGCAAAGTTATGGCTCTCTGAACTTCTCTTTTTTTCCCATAGGATAACATTACGGCGTTCGCCGTGCTTTTCAGGGCCCGTATCTCGGAAACGGTGCGAGATACGGACTTTTTGTCTGAAAAATGCTTAGCCCCCTAGTGGGGGCTAAGTAAAAAACCAGCCAGGACAGTCATAAATCATACAACTTTTTAATTTTTTTTCGTCATCATGGTTCCTGAGATATAACCTATTTAGTATTCCAGTCCTCATTTTCTGCTCCAATACCATGGTATATGCATACATTCTTTGTACTCGCTGTCTTTCTCTATTCAGCTTTGGGGAAAACCAGCGCAATAGCGCTTACATTACTGTTACCATTGCCCTTTCCGCTTGCAGTTCCATGCCCGGTTCTCTTACCGTTGACGTCTACGCCACCAGGTGCGTCATCCTTTGCGTTTTCATTTGCGTTCTCGTTTCTGTTATTTTTTGCCATTTGTGTCTACCATACTGTTTCTCTTTCTGTTTCATTTTGCGTCACCATGCCCATTGACATTTCCGTTTGCAGGCACCATGTTACTATGTGACAAGACATCATGAGGCACACCATTCCCGTCTACGCCACCGTGTTCGTTACCCTTTCTGTTCTCATTCGTGCTTGCGTTACCTTGAGCCACTGTTAGTGCTTCTGTTTGCGTTGCTGTTCCTGTTACTATGCCACAAGACATCATGTGGTGGGAGTCGGGACCCTTTGAGCCCCTGACTCCCGCTCTTCGATATGTGCCGGAGCATGGGGCCCTATGTGCGTTATCCTTTGCGTTTTCATTTGCGCTTGCGTTTCTGTTATTTTTGCCATTTGTATCTACAGTACTGTTTCTCTTTCTGTTTCACTGCGTCACCATGCCCATTGACATTTCCTTTTGCAGACACCATGTTACCATGTGACACCACATCCGTGGCAGACTGTTCCGTCTATGCCACCGTGTGCATTGCCCTTTCTGTTGTCATTTGCACTTGCGTTACCATATGCGCCACTGTTAAGCGCTTCTGTTTGCATTGCTCTTCCTGTTACTATGCACAAGACATCATATGGCGGGCCCACCCTCCTGCCGCCAGCATTACATTCACTATTCTCGTTATCATTCTCAAAAGAAGGAAATTAGAGGCAAAAATTCCGTTTAATGCATTAGTTAGGGTTGTTCCACAGTGACAAAGTGAGAAATTAGCTGTTAGGGTTGAAAACCTATCCCGACACCCCCCAGCACCACACACACACAGCACACACACACACACATGCAGAGTATGGGGGAGGACCAAGTCAACACAACCAATGACAGACATCCAGCAGCAGGTGACAGAAATAACAAACAATTGTCTAAATGTACTATGAGACATCCCCCACCCACCTGACCAGGTACTGCATGCTCAGTGGAGATCAACAGCAAAACTGAGGCCATGTACACCAAACGTACCACATCCCTGATTGCAGCCGCGCATTACACCACACTTAGTAGTTGCATGGCGCTACCCACCGATGCCCACCACACCACAACTGGTACTGTGCCGTTAGTCAATATAAATGCTGAAGGTGCATGATGACAGTTGGAGAAAGGTTATAACACTAGTGAGTATACATTAATTAAGAGAAGTACATAAATTAACTACAAGACACTAGCATGCTCAACATAAAAGTAGTGTTACATTTAGTATGTGATTTACATAGTAGTACATTTCTGCAGCGGTTTACTCAAGATAGAGGCTGATATAGCGTATGGAAAAGCATTGCCTGTTCAATGCTGTGAAATTCGTACTGCCAGTATCAGATGCATTCTTACTGATGAAGGTGTACTGCTGATGTACATACATGAGACCTTCAGTGTGTTTCAATACTAAAGATGCAGTAAGTATTCTTTGTAAGAAACAGTGTAATTGCATGGATCAGGCCAAGCAACTCTAAATATCATAGCACTACTGAGCCAACAATGGCGTACCTGTATCGGAGGAGATGTATATAGGATAGATTTTCCTGTAGGCACTTACTGAGTATGTTGTACCTGATAAAGACAATCTTTTGCATCTGTGATGACTAACTTATTCAAATAGTATACATTTACTATTGTTGCAATGAGTGATCTATGCCACTTATGGACACAGTGTAATTTTTTTAACAGATTGTTTCATACTCAGGCTGTATGCCTAGTGTTTGGGTTTGCCACATTTCTGTCACTGATGCTATCAAAGTGATAACTATATTAATTGTGATACAACAGGGAATCAAGTCAGTATGGTGTAGATATAAACAGAATGTCTTTTAGTATTGATTTAACTCACAATGGGGTAAGTGTACTAGGACAGCAGGGGTTATTCTATCACTGACTCTGTCAGTTATAATCACATTAAGGTTTCGATGACTGTAATGATCGAGTTACTCATTCATCTTCATGAGTTCATATTCACAGCCATTCTCCAGTAACTAGACAGTGTATGGTGAACTGGGTGGGACACTGTGTTACTAAGCTGCTGCAGTGCCTAGCAGAGGAGAGTATCTACTCATAAGACAATTAAGCAATAAGGCATGACCAACAGTTATGTTAAATGGTCTGTTAATCACCCTGTGGGGGTTTAATGTTGAATGAGGCACAGCCGAGTGCCACATGTTGCTAGACAGTGATAAACTGACCATTAACATAATACCTGGTAGTGGCTTATTGCTATCATAACTAAAACTGTTTTTTAAACAACATTAAACCATGTTCATCATAGTGGTTATGCTCTACATGTATGTTAATAAAAACTAAACATAAGGCTGTTACAATGTTTACAGTCAATTAGAAGCTGCATTTCTCAAACCCTTGTTATAATCAGAGATATTATACCTGTACAACTCCTTGGTTTTACTGAACTCTATTGCTCAGGTGGCCCACCACATGTGGTGTGGTCTGGTGTGGGGCATCGGTAGGTAAGGCCATGCAACTACTAAGTGTGATGCGTGTGTGCAGCTGCAATCAGGGATGTGTACGTTTGGTGTACATGGCCTCCAGTTTTGCTGTTGATCTCCACTGAGCATGCAGTACCTGGTCAGGTGGGTGGGGATGTCCTCGTAGTACATTTAGACAATTGTTTGTTATTTCTGTCATCTGCTGCTGGATGTCTGTCACTGGTTGTGTTGACTTGGTCCTCCCCATACTTGCATATGTGTGTGTGTGTGTGTGTGTGTGGTGCTGGGAGGGTGAATTTGGAGTTAGGGTTTTCAACCTAACAGCGGAATTCCTCACTTTGTCACTGTGGAACAACCCTAACTAATGCAATAAATGGTTTTTTGCCTCTAATATATATATATATATATATATATATATATATATATATATATATAATATATATAACATTATGGTAACGCGTATACCATAGTTAGAATTGAGGAGCCATTTCTATATTTAACCCAAAATTTTGCACCTAATAACTTTGCAACTGTTTAACAGATTTGCCTGAAATTTGGAATATATGATCAAGAACCATAGGCCTTGGGATCTGCCAAGATTTTGACATGATTGGATATACAGCTCGCGGAGTTATTAAGCATGATCTGTCATGCGCTGCACACTTTTTGAATTCTACGGTCGCTCTACAGACACACAGTTATGATCGCCCATTAAAATCTTCAGGGATATGTGGCAATAGGTAACCGATGTGCCTTTGAAGATTTGGTGAAAAATATTAAACAATTCAAAGTTATTCAAAAACAATTTCCCATTATAAGTCAATGGGAAAAGTTAACAAAAAGTTCAACAAGATTCACAAATGCATTTTACTTCACATAAATGGCCCTGTTACTTTCAAAATCCGACATTTTGTTTTCAGTTAGTGATCAAAAAAAATGCTTGGCATTTAAATTTGGGACCCTCTAAGCAACCTAATTCTTTTTGTATTCACCTAGTCGGACCCTGAGGATGCTAGCCATGTATCTTTATTTTGGGTAAAACACCCCAGAAATATATTTTTCAAATTTCTGGAAAAAGTACTTTCTAAAAGTACTTTCATGCTCGTAAGTGTCATAAATTTTGCAGCTTTATAATTAGAACAGTAGTTTTTCTAGTCTGTGGGAAAATGACAGCAATTCTTTGGCACTGCGCTGAAAAGAACGGTTGGGAGTTTTGGGCTGAAATTTGGAGGGAACACAGCCAACATCTCACAGATGTGCTTTTCAGTGCTGTGTTGAAAAAATATTACACGGCGGCAAACTTACGGCACTCCAAAGCTGATGGTTTTTCCCATAGGATAACATTACGCCGCCCGACGTATTACAGGAATCCTTTGGCACCCTGCTGCAAAATAACAGTTTGGTCTTTTTTCCTGAAATTTGGAGGGAAGACAGCCAACAACCCATTCATTAAACTTGTGCTTTTTATTTGCAGTGGACCCCACGTTTCGCTGCACCAAAGCTTGATCAGCAGGGCTTCTATAAATACAAAATTATATTTAATTAACTAATTACATGAGAACAAAATTCATTAATTTCTCTTTTAAACATAAATAAAATGCTACTGCCTTATAACTTATATTAATTACCTGCAAAAGAGTCCTCTCACTTTCAAAAATCTTATATGTTAAAATTAGAATGACTCTTCACCTAATTCAAATAAACAGAATGGCTATGTTTAGGAATTATTCCAACTTAGTTTAATTTCATTTCATACCTTCATTTTACAAATTCAAAATTAATCATCCACATACCTATGTGTTGAATTAACCTCTCTCCTATGCTGCTATTTTGGTCCTCTGAGATCTGATTCCAAAGATATAATTTATATATTAAATTGTGTTTTGCACAGTCCCCTATCTTGAAAAATAAATCCAAGTTACTTTCATATTATTAGTTAGTATTATAATATATATTTCTCACCTTAAAAGCGTGGCACATTTTCTGCTTCTATCAGTCCTGATTCTCCAAATTTATATGGAAAAACAAATAATTATTCATTAAGAGGTTTGTATTTACAAGTGCTTCACTATGCGCTATAATAGCCACAATGTTCTTCATTTAATGTGTACTAAATACTAAGATCAGTATTCAACTTTCAAGTAATCAAAATATAATTTTTAAAAATATACTGTGGCCATTAGATTCCACGTCCTAGGCTATAAAACACCCAACTCCTTATGTTTTAGAAGCACGGAAGAACGCCGTGCTGCAAGGCTATGTCTTAAATGGATAAATTATCCATTCATAGCAGCTCTTTTTCAAGCAAAGGCCACTCTTAAAATTATGTGGCTATATACTATTGGGGCACAAAATAAGCATAACGCAATCTCTAGCATCATAAGGTTCATCAATATGTATAAGTTAGGGGAAACCTAGCCATTCACAAGATTATGCATGCCACTAATGTCATGGACTCATAAATATTCATGGGCTTAATGAATTCTGACCATTCACGTGATTATGCGTGCCGCTAGGGAAACACCCTTCTTATGCATATTCATTATGTCATATTAGACTCGCTGCCTTGCGCTTCGCACCTTTCGGACTTTGATTTATGCTATCTTTTTATCCAGATAACCACATCCATTCCTCTATTTTCTTTAACAGTCCATGAGTTTAAATACAAACTCCTACTAGATTGAAACATTATCAAGATTTTTTATATAGATGAAAAACAGCAAATTATTTTACTAAGCATTGAAAAATATGAATTAAACAAAAAACCTTAGATAGACTTTAATGCAGCAGTTATTTTTATGGATTTCTCAATCAGCCATGTTTATTTGAAAGGGTGAATGAATTTAAATGAAATCTTTTGTTTTTGTTTGCATAAATAGCTAATGTCTAATAAGGAGGCTAATGAAATAACATTCATTTTTCTTCAATGAAAAGGGAAGAATATCAGCGTCTCATCCCTCAATACATTATTCAGCCACTAAAGTAAGTATAAACACATAATGGTATTCTTCAAAATCATATTTCCAAACGAATACTGAAATAATCAAATTGCTGCACTGAATTGTACTTTGAATTAAGCATTTAACACAAATACTGAGTTTAAATTTCAGACAACCCAAACAATTCATGCAATAGTTGAATATATCATACGACTAAAATTACAATAAGTAACTCTTTAACTTTCTTTAAACTATAATATATTAAATTTCAAATCAACCATTCAACTTTCCTAAATAAATCTATAGTCAATATGAAATCAATATATTCTTACATGATAAATCCTAAATATCCAGTATTAAGCTGACTTTAATGCACACCACCTATTTTCTCATATTTTTGAAACACACCAACATATACAAAAATTATATTTTAGAAAGTCTTTAAACCATACACAAATTCATTCAGTAAACATAAAAAGAGTAAACATAAGTAAATATGATTTCATGAAAAAAGGTAAGGAACCCTTTAATTAGATAATTTATTGCTTTTTCATGTACAAGCTAACCAATTCCTATCAATATTCATTCCAATCCGTTCATCTAATGTATGTAAATTAAAAATCCACTTCATTTCCATTCTGTCTAATGATTTCTTATAATCACTGCCCCTTAATTTGGAGGGAAGACAGCCAACAGCCCACAGATGTGCCTTTCAGTGGCTTGGTGAAAAAATATTACAGGGAGGCAAAGTTATGGTGCTCTGAACTTCTCTTTTTTTCCCATAGGATAACATTACGGCGTTCGCCGTGCCTTTCAGGGCTCGTATCTCGGAAACGGTGCGAGATACGGACTTTTCATCAGAAAAATGCTTAGCCCCCTACTGGGAGCTAAGCTCAAAACTAGCCAGGACAGTCATAAATTATATGACTTTTAATTTTTTTTCTACGTTGTACGGTTCCTGAGATATAACCTATTTAGTATTCCAAGTCCTCATTTTCTGCTCCGATACCTATTATTATGCATACATTCTTTGTACTCACTGTCTTTCTCTATGCAGGTTTTGGGGAAAACCAGCCTGTGCGCTTACATTACTGTTACCATTGCCCTTTCTGCTTGCGGTTCCATACCGTTTCACTTACCATTGACGTCTACGCCACCATGTACGTTATCCTTTGTGTTTTCATTTGCACTTGCGTTTCTGTTATTTTTTGCCATTTGTGTCTACAGTACTGTTTCTCTTTTTGTTTTACTTTGCATCACCATGCCCACTGAAATTTCCGTTTGCAGGCACCATGTTACTATGTAACAATGCATCACGTGGCAGACCGTTCCCGTCTAACCACCATGTATGTTACCCTTTCTGTTCTCATTCGTGCTTGCATTACCATGTGCGCCACTGTTAGCGCTTCTGTTTAAGTTGCTTCAGGCCCCAAGGCCCCGCCACTGCATTACATTCACTATTTCTCGTTATCATTCTCAAAAGAGAAGAGGCAAAACTCCTGTTAAGCGATAGGTGTGAGGCCTGAGTGAAAACTCTGATTTCTCCCACCCTCCAACCGCATTGTAGCCATTGTCGCTGGTCCCAACTCTCACCCCATTCTCCTATACTTCTGCTGTTTTACACATGTGATGGGGTGAGAGTTAGGCTGACACCCCAATGCTGGTTGGGGTGGGCTGGTCCAAGGGGTTTCAACCCTAACACCGAATTTCTTCACTTTTGTCACTGTGGAACAACCCTAACTAATGCATTAAATGGAGTTTTTTGCCTCTAATATATATATATATATATGTATGCACAAATCTGCTACTGGAGAGACCTAGTGTGACTATCTAGGCAAGAAAAAAAATCTGATTCTTATGACTATGTCTCTGTTATGATGCATAGATGTGCTACTGTTGCTATCCCAAATATAAAGATAGTTCATGAAGTATAAGTTATGGAAAATGTATTTAAAGTTTGAATATGAAAACTCTTACATCTGTAATATGGGGTCCTACTTGTTTAATTTATGGTTACATAAATAAAAAATTTTTTGTAATACCATGACTTCTGCTTCTATTTATAGACTGTACTATGGATCTTTCATTGTTTCTTCGTTATTCATTCTGGGAGCGGTCATACACAACCATCTATCATAGGACACCATTGTATGCTAAACTTTGTAATGTAACAGGTTAGTTGTGAGCTGAATATTTGATAGCTCTAAGCAACCATGCTGCAGTTTTCACACATTAGTATTTAAGCCAGTCAACTCTACATATCTTGTAGTTAAAAAAGAAATGTTATTTTTTAACAGTTTTTTCAGAGTTAATGTATGTTACAAGGACACCACAATATCACAGTGATACTGCTTCACCATACACATTGCTGCTAACTCATACTTCTTCATAAAACAATGTCATACTGACACACACAGACAATTAAGCTTCTTATAAAAAAAATAGTTACACTTAATTACACTGTGTACAAGGTATTTAACTGTGCCTGGTTATGTCTCATCCGTTATCATACCAGCTGGTCCCAAACCCAGAAAAAGAGTGGTGGAATCTAGTGTACTAAATGAATAACCATAACCATGAGAATATTGCTGTGATAAAATGACTGTCAGGTTTTAGGCACAAGGCACAGCTAAGGGTTTGGGGAAAATCATTTGAAAAGTACTTGAAAGCCAGCAAAGGCAATTTTATTTTGTCAATCCATCTGAGCAAAGTACAGCTCTTTACTGTACTTTGCCTGTGAAGGTTCAGTAAATTTGAAAACAATGTCTGTGATTATTGGTAGAGTAAACAGCCATGTGTTCATCTGACACTGGTAAATATAGTTTCTGTTCCTTACCAGATATTTTACAGTTACTTCCTCATCTGTGGATGAAACAACCTCTGCCAAGTATATGTAGGCTATATTCTTTCACCCAGTCTGGAAACAGAACAGCCACAAAATCACCTTCCTGGAGAACACTGTAAGAATTATAAAATGAATAAATCATCCACTTGAGCATTTTGATTGTCAAGACACCTGAGATCTTTGGTGAGGGGCAAATAATGGGGAATAGTATACCCTGTTCCATAATCTAAATAGCTAGAATTCATCCAATGGCAAGACACTCACATAGTCACATTCAAATGACTTGTAAGTGACTCCCAATTAACTGCCACCATAGTGGATATGGGTGATATGTTGAGGTATTTGGCATGAAGGAGGTTTTATTCTCATTGTGTACATGCTGTAGCACACACATGAATGCATGCATGAACACGATCCAGAGATTGAAACACCCATCTCCTCCAGTAAGTCACATTATTACTTTAGCTTTGTGAGCTGTCTTGCACACCAGAAACTGTATGGATAAGGTGATGAGGCCAGTAGGTGGCTACAACAAAATGTTAATCACATGGGTACTTACACTGAGCGTGATGTGTCCTTTGATGGTGGAGACCTTGCTGATGGTAGTGATGGTGGCTGCGATGGAGACCTTGCCTGCAGCACTGGTGGTGGTGGTGGTGGAGATGGAGACATTGCCTGAGGTGATGATGCTGGTGGTGGTGGAGATGGAGACCTTGCCTCTGTTGATACTGCTGGAGGTGGTGGAGAACTAGACCTTTCTTGCAGTGAACCTGGTTGTGGTGGAAAAGTATACCATTCCTGCAGTGCTGCTGGTGGTGTAAAGGGAGACCTTTCCTGCACTGATGCTGGTGGTGGAGAAGGAGACCTGTCCTGCACTGATGCTGGTAGTGGTGTAGAAGGGGACCTTTCATGCATTGAAGATGGTGATGGTGGCGTTGGAGATGGAGACCTTGACTGTGGTGGAGCTGGAGACCATGTTGTTGTTGATGGCAACCTTAACTGCAGTGCTGCTGTTGGTGGCATTGGAGACTGTGTCAAAGGTGGTGGAGTCACCTCTGTCCCATATTTCAAAGCAAAGCTTCTCAAATCTCCTGTGAATAATACATTAGGGCACTGTCCTTCATTTGTAACACATGGTCGGCAGAAGCAGCTTCTTTCTTTAACAGATACGATATGTGGATCTATTCCTTTTACACAGTGTACCAATCATGTGTTTGGCAATGTTTTCACATTTGTTATAGTAAGTCTTCACCTGTTTATTTTGCCCTCCTTGATGAATAAGAAACTGTGTGTCAAGTGCACATGATCCTCCTCATTTTTCGAACATATAAGGTATTTTTTGCTATATTGGTAAAATTCAAAGGCACTGTCAGTGATGGCTTTTTGTGATTTTACAGCCACTAATGCATTCTTTTTCAAGACATCCACTTCCCCATTACATGGTCCTTTGCCATGCCAACTGCCAAAGAAGTGTTTTTCAATGGAGATGCCACAATCCACCAAACCAAATGATGCATCGGCAAAGTTGCCCTTGCTCTTGTACTGTGTTGGTGCCCCATCAGGAAAATGAATTTGCTTAACCATGACAACCCCTTGTTCTTTCAGAAATTTGATTGCCATATTTGTGAAGTGGTGAACAGCATGGACGTCATGATTTTGGTCATCAGTAATAAAAATAAGTGCGCTATGCATGTTTATGCCACAGTTTGGTTTAGGGCATCTATAATAGGCCACAACTGGATGAATTGCCACTTGGTTGCATGCCCAGTGTGCACGCTGAGCTTCGTCTTGGCAGTGCCAATTATAGTTTTCTCCAAAGTCCAGACAGAACACTACCAAGCTATTTGGTACATTTTTTCTAATAGCATCTTATTTTGCATTCTCATTTTGTTTGAATGTGTCACTTTCCCCTCCTTTCTCATGGTGACATCCTCATTTTGCCATTTCTCCAGGTGACTGGAGAGGTCATGAAGTTCATTTAAAAGTGGCATCAGTTTTGTCTCTATGCCATTGGTGCCACACTGCAAGCATTCCCTGTTGATGCATCTTTTATTGTGAAATTCACCAACTCTGCAGCACATTGTAAGGGTCGAAGCCTCATACTTGTGCTTTATGGCACTGTCTGGTATTTTTAACTGTGCACATTGTAAAGCAATGCTGTTCAGTTTAAGGTCTATGCTCAGGCAGTACTCGCATAGGCACTGCAAAAGCTTATGTCTGGTCATGACACAAACATTTTTAGGATGAAGTTTTACAAATTTACTATAACTAATCTGTACATCTGGGTTTTCTTCCTTGAATTGTTCATGTGTAGTTATGACCGATGATTCTAGTGCCTTCATTGGTAAAAGTTGTTTTTCTCAATTATTTTCACAATGAGCAGTTCTCGAGATATCCCCAAATTGGTAGAAGTCCTGTATCTTCTGAATTATTGATTCTGGCAAAGCATTGTTCTCTTCTTATGCCTCTCTGTAGTCATCGCTATATATGGAGTACGCACACAAAAATTTCCAGCTAAATCCCAGCTCTCTGTGTAAGTCTAATTTTCTTAACTTTTTCTTCATCAACAGTGTCTTGTGCAGCAGTCAATGGATTCGAATATAATCTTTTTGTCTTGAGTGTTTGTTTCCAATGTGGCTTTCAAGCTTGTTTCCTCAAGAAAATCCAACCATTTCTTTTTGGATGGCGTTAATACAGATTTTGCTTCAATAGCTTTGTGCTTCCATGGTGTTGATTTTAGTAGCATTGCAGAGAAAACGTCAGCAAATTTATTTGGGCTTTTTGGCATTGCTTTTAGTGATCGTGAGATGGCTTTTCTTTTCAAAACATCACTGTTAAATGGAGTCTGTGGTATCCTTGATTGTGGACTGTCTATCTGTGGGTTAGACAAAGGGGAAGCATCTGAGGCCACAGTGTTATACTACATTTCAGCTGCATACAAGCTGTGTGCATATAATTTCACAGTGATAGTTTACAGCCTGGCACCTTTCTTGACATACAGAAACCGTTATACGTTCATTAATCCACTTTCTTTTTAAACTATCATTTTGCACTCTGATCTTTTATTTTAACGCCATAATGCTCTCATCTTCTCAGCTTCGCTCTTGTACATTTCTTCTTTTCTATGCCATCAGGTACTTGAATTGCCTTTTTATTTTTCCTATACCTTTGTATCCGAAGCCTATCTTTTTCTTTGTACTGTACTTTGGTCTCTTCAGGTATTAACATGTTATACTGTTTCACCCTCTCCATTTCTTTCTCACGATAAGCTTTGCATTTTTCAGGATAATTTTTCATTCTTGCACAGTACTCTCTCATGTACTCTTTTTGGGATCTTGGTTGTGCCTTTTGACCACCTGTTGTATTCACTGAATCCAAGCAAGCAGTCTCACGGCCACCACCACTGCAAGATGTGAATGCAACAACATCATGCCGTGGTTGACGATGTCTCAGGTTGTTTCTCTGGAATTCCATCTAAAATTTGCAGAAATGCAAATTCTAGAAGAAGGATTTGCAGGTTGTACTTTTTTGGAAACAGAATTCTCTAACATGTCAAGTATGTTGACATAATTAAGGGAGCACTAAATGAAAAAATGTAATGGAGAAAACAAGACACCAGGCCTATCTAGTTGGCTAAATGCCTGTCTTGATCTAGATTCCTGACTATAACTGTAAAAAAATAGAATTTTTCCACTCTAATACTCATTGTGAATTTAAACATTTACATGTGTTTCCTGCCTCCATAAAGATTTCAGTGTTTCTCTGTCTTTTTTCATATATGGGCTTCCAACCTGTGCGTGGTACTCAAGTTGCAAGCAGTTCCATTAATCCATAGACCTTTCTGTGACCACAAGACAGTATCAGGATTGCAAGAGACAATTGCCAAAGTAGATGGCCTGTATAATCAGACAACTCTGCCAGCAGAAAAAAAGCTTATTATAATGGCCCCGGAGCAGTTCCAGGTCTCCATGTTTCTAGATGTTTGCTTTCCAACTATACACAGGCTTCCAGATGCAGTCTAGCAAGCACCCTGTATGGGGGTATGTTCCGTGCAACTCTGTACTGTAAAAGTTGGATGACACTGGCGCAAAAAACAATGGATCTCTCCATTAAGCATAACATCCTATATCAACAATGACAAATAGTACCACACAATCTGTACTATTTATCCAGACCTTTCTGTGACCACAAGACACTAGCAAGGACACAGGAGACAACTGCTAAAGTAGATGGCCTGTGTAAACAGTCCCACTCAGTTACCACAAAAAGACAGTTAATTATGCTGACTAGTGTGATTCTAGGTGGTATTAGACTACACGATGGTGGTAATAAATCTCGCTACCTGCAGACTGGACAACTAAAGAACAGGGATGAAGTGACCATTTCTCACAAAACTGTGTTATGGTGACTGTTCCCCAGCGGCCCCCTTCACGAACAACACCAACCATGGCTAAGTTGGTGAGCACCATATTAGGGATCATACTCTTCATGGTGTGATCCCTAACTAGGCACAAGAGACCATAATACAGTATTGTTCATGTTAAGGACAGCAAGGGGTCAGTGCATTGAGGCAGACATTTGACATCTTTGCAGAATATTTAAACCAGCAAATGGGGAGAGGGGTGCAGTACCCACTATGTCGAATGGAAGAACACCCTCCCTCAGCTAGTGGCCAAACAGGAGTTCAGCATGTTTGTAGTTCATTTGCATCACCAGGTAAGGAAAAAGATCAGGCTTCCCATATGATGCACAGGGAAAATGGCAGACTTCACCCAACAACTAACGCACTTAAATCTGGCCCATGGAAAATCATGTACACAAATACTCACACTCTGGGAAACAATATCCCAGATCTGCAGGAAATAATGACAGAGGCTAAACTGGACATAGTAGCCATTAGTGAGACATGGTGTACCAGTAACCACACTTGGGAGACTTCTGTACCTGGCTATGTACTGTTCAGAAGAGACCAAGGTGCAAAAAGGGGGGGGGCTGGAGTGGCCCTTTATGTCAATGAAAACATCAAAGCTATAGAAATTCAGACTACACATAAGGAGCCAGATGAACTGTGGGATCATGCACATAGGGAAGAGAAACCCTAAAGCCACCTATAGGCTGGGAGGGGAGTTGCTGGCAGTCACAAGGGAAGAAAGAGACTTGTGCATCATTATCACTGATGACCTGAAATCATCCAAGCAGACCACTAAAGCAGTAGGTAAGGCTAAGGGGATGTTGGGGTGTATTAGTAGGGGTATCACAAGTCAGAAAAGTGAGGTAATAATCCCTCTTTACAAGACACTGGTTAGGTCCCATCTGGAGTACTGTGTGCAGTACTGGAGGCCACACCTTCACAAGGACATTAATCAAATTGAGGCAGTCCAAAGAAGGGCAACCAAAATGGTGGAGGGACTGCATCAGAAAACATATGAGGACAGATTAATGGAGCTCAATATGTATATCTTAGAACAATGGATGGAATGGGAGGGGGTGACTGATAGGAAAATAATGGAGGGCAGAGTTCTGGAGTGTTTAAGGGCACTGGGAGTGGGCAAGGCACCAAGGCCAGATAGCATCCACCCAGGGTACTAAAGGAGCTATCAGAGGTCCTGGTGAGACCTTTGGCTGACCGAATCAATGTATCACTATACTCAGAGTGTACCTCAGGACTGGAGGATGGCTCACATGTTGCACCTCCACAAGAGTGGCCCCAAGGACTAAATGAGGAACTACAGATGGGTGAGCCTCACATCCTTCATGGGAAAACTGATGGAGACTATCCTGAAGGAGAAGCTGGTGTCCTTCCTGGAGGCCAAAGGGCTACAGGACAGCAGACAGCAAGGCTTCATAAGTGGTAGATCCTGACCCAATAACCTGATGAAGAACTATGACTGGGTAACTAGGCAACTGGATGGGGCCATGCAGTGGATGTCTTGTACCCGGACATCAGTAAGGCATTCGACTCCGTGCCACATGGGAGGCTGGGAGAAAGTTAAAAGACATGAGGATGGGTGCAAAGCTGGTGAGATGGGTAGTGAACTGGCTTCAGGAAAGGCAACAGATGGTGGTGGTGGATGGAAAGCTCTTATTCCCAATGGCAGTGATGAGTGGTGTTCTGCAATGGCTCTGTGATGGGACCTGTGTTGTTTGGAATATTCATTGCAGATACATCATTGGGCATCAAGAGAAAGATCAGACTGTTTCCTGACAATACCAAGATGGGAGCAGTGGTAGATGACCTAGGGGATGGCAGGGATTGCAAGATGATCTGAAAGGCTGGAAACCTGGTCAGACACCTGTCAACTGGGGTTCAATGCTAAAAAGTGCAAGGTGCTGCATTTTGGGGTGAAAAATCCAAGGAGGAGTTACCAGATCGGGGGAGTGCAGCTATCTGAGACAGAAAAGAATCTGAGGGTGCTTTTTACAGGATTAATGAACAACTCTGCACAATGTGGAAGGAAGCTGCAAAGGCCAACAAAATGTTGGGTTGAATTGTTAGGGGTGTTTATTTTTGTTTATTTATTTATTTAAAATTGGTGACCGGGAAAGGCACACTGAGCCGAGACTTGTTTCCAGGTGCGACCCAGGTACAAGTAGTACAAGGTGGGAGACAGAGAAATACAGCAAATATCAAATAACAGACGAATAATACAGTATAGTACATTACATGGAGTTTGGTGGAGAGGTTACACTTTTTGTTTGAACAGCAGAGTGGAAAAAAACATTGATTCATTACATTTCTCAACCATTTATTACATTAAATTCCAAGTGAGTGTCTTTACATATTTAACCCAGATTATTAGTATCTACATGTAAGATCACTGTTTTTGTGATCTGCATATCTTTAAGAATGGTTGGCATCATGCAGGTGATATCCTGGATTGTAGCCCCCCATAACAGCAGCTTGTAACATTCTCCTTGTTTCCATCTGTTGAGTACTTGTCAGTATATTTCGCCATTTATATCCTCTAGGAGTGGTGAGGTGATTCTGCCACTGTATAGATCACTGTTTAGACACCACCCAGAATACTGCATGCAGTGCTGGCATCAGTATATGAAGAGGGACATTAAATTGCTGGAGGTGGTGCACTGCAGGGTGACAAAGATGATCCAGGGGCTGGGGGACTTGCCATAGGTGAGTAGGCTGAGGAAACTGAACATGTACTCACTGGAGGAAAGGAGGGACAGGAGGGATATGATTGTAACCTTCAAGTACATGAAAGGAATAAACAAGACAGGTATGGAAGGTCTGTTCAAAGTAAGGGAGGGAAGAGACTTATAGGGCCATGATATGAGACTGGAGGGAGGAAGGATCAGGAGAGAGATGAGGAGACACTTTTTACAGAGTTGCTGGTAGCAGGGTGGAATGCATTTACAGCGGAAGTGGTATCAGGTAGAAGAGTGGGCTGCTTCAAAAGGGCCTGGGACAGGGCAGGAGGGAGGGTCAAAGGAGGGGAGAGTGGGAGGGAAGGGAAGGGTAGAATTATGGTGCTAGCTGTACATTTGAGCAGACTTAATAGACTACTAGGCCTTTATCTGCTCGCAGATTTTGTATGTTCAAATGCACTTGGGGTGCAGGAACTCTGGGGAGAACTGCATGATGAAGGGGTAGATATTAGTGGACACAAAACAGGAAAGAGATCTGGGGTCATCATATCTGATGACCTAAATTTGGCCAATCAATGGGCCAAGGCAGTGGTGAGAGACAGTGGGATTATGGACTGCATAGGGAAAGGTATCACAAACAGAAAAAAGGAAGGCATAATGACACTATACAGGTTATTGTTGAGACCTTATCTAAAGTACTGCATCCAGTTCTGGAGGCCTCATCTCAGGAAGGACATAGACAGGATCTAGATATTCCAGAGATGGGCAACAAAAATGGAACAGAGTCTGCACCACATGTCATATGAGGAGAGACTACAGGAACTCAATATGTACACCCTGGAGTAGAGGAAGGAGAGGAGAGACAAGCCAGAGACCTTCAAGTACCTCAAGAGAAATAATAAGATACAGGAGGGCAGCATCTTTCAGAACTGAAGCTGCTCAAAACATCAAGAGGGCTTGACATGAGACTGGAAGGGGGTAGACTGAGGGACATGAAGAAGTACTTTTTCATGGAAAGGGAGGTGGATATTTAGAATGACCTGCCCCAGGAGGTGCTGGGTGCAAACACACTTGGGGGATATAAACAGGCATGGGATCGATATGAGGGATCCCAATAGTTGGAAAGGAGAGGCAGCAGCAGTAGACCAAAAGGGCCAGTGGTAGCTAATTAAGTATAGGGTACACAGGCAGACTGGATGGGTCTGACGGTCCTTATCTGCCATCAGTTTCTATGTTTTTAAACCTGGAGACCTTGGTTTGAATCCCATCAGCCCATGTTTGTATTCTGTGTGACCATGACTCTAAGCAAGTCACTTAACTTCCTTGTGCTCCCATTTAAAATGCAAATATGTCACAGTGTTGCCTGCACATGTTTCTGCAGACTAGCAGCACACCACCTTATTTTGCTTGCATCCATGATTGTTGACATGGCAAAAGATCATCAGCTTTTAAGAAACTAAAAATAATTTTTCTTGCCTTAAGAGTGAAATAAAGCAAAAAGAAAGTCATGTATCTTGATGTTTTGGCTTCTCCTAACTGCTCAACAAATTATTTAAATTATTGCTAAGATTTACTGCTGCTTTAAGTACTTAATCTGTGTTGGGCAGACTATCAGAAACATTTTTTTCTGTCCTGAGCCCGAAACAATAGGTGTGAGAAAGGTGTGACTTGTACCATTTAGCTAAATGGACAATTAACTGTAAAGCATGCTTTTGAATAACACACCAAGTTTCTGTCAAGAAATACTTACAGTCTGAAAGGGGCTGGAAATATTGTATAGAGTTTAGAGCAATAGTTCTTAGACTTTGTCACAGTGAGCCTCCCCATATCCATGGAAAAGATTTTGAGCCTCCCCTTAAAACTGAAATAATCTTGGGCCTCCCCAAAGAAAAATAACATACTGTTCTTTGCGCAATACACCATGAACATATTGAAACCCCTTTGAGTACTTGGGTCACATTCAGTTGTTTGTCTTATACTGATGTAAAACCTTTGAAAAAGAGCTCCTGTGCTCAGAGGTGTTATCTGAATAACAAATAAAATAAATATTGTTATTCAACTTATTACTTTGCTCCTTACTGCTATTGCTCTTAGCATCTATGCTCAGCCCTTGTATTTGGGCTGTTCTGCCATCAGGCTACAAATTGATCAATTGCCACCACTCATTATTAGTTTATTGTTCATATTTGTTTGCACTATTGTTCACTGTGTATTTCTTGATTGTTTTGCAGTTACCTTTTGAAATGTATTCACTCCCAACCCTTTCCCGGGTACACCTGAGATGAGCCTTGTCTCATTCACCTTCCCTTGTCACCTATTAGTAAACAAATACATTAAATTCACCTACTATTATCCTCTTTCAGTTTGCTTCATCTCTTCACACAAAATACATAAAACTCAAAATTTAAATACAGTATTTTTTCAGACTTGCTTGAGCCTCCCCTGGAACAGGTTGGGGCCTCCCCAGGGAGGCTAGCCTCACCATTTGAGAACCCCTGGTTTAGAGTAATGAGCAGTGAATGAGCTTGCTACATCCAACAGACTTGTGTTTTATTCCCATAGCCTCCACTTGCATTGCTTTGTGATTGTGAGCAAGTCACTTAACCTTCCCAATGCTCCCAGGTCACACATGAAAACAGGCAGTTGTACCTAGTGGCCTTTATCCAGTTAACAAAGAATAAATAAATGGAATTTGATTCAACGGTTGGATGAGTTTAGATGACTCTTCAAATTACACATGAAAACATATCTCTCAACCTCTCAGCATTAAAAATCATAGCACTGGCCTTCAAAAATCATAGCACAGGGCCAGAATGTGTAGCACATTTTTATTTTAAAGAATATTATATCTACAGATAGTGAGCCCCAAATAGTGATAAGAAATGTTTCTATGAACCTGGTTCAATGATTCATAGTTTGCGTGTCCAGAAATAGCTCTTACACCAAGTTTCTGTCAAGAAATACTTTCAGTCTGAATAGCTCTCAAACTCTTCCTCTGCCTTTCCCTCTTGCACCGTCTCTGTTGTCCATAATTTTCCCCCGTGCCCTCCCCCTGAGCCCCTCCAGCTCCCCCAGCCTCGACCGCTGGGAACATGTCCCATGTCCCCTTAATTCTATTCACCCTCCTTACCACTATTCCCCTTTGCTATCCCCCTGGAGCTTGCTACCCCTTCTATCATCTTAGTCTCCAATTTGACTTTGTCCATTTCCACAGATGTATGCTGCACTCTCTGGCACACCCCCCTTCACCTCCCATGAAACTCAATTGGCTAACCACTGATACACATGCCCGAAGGCCAACGTCCATATCTCCCACCACCCCTCTCATGTTTCTTACTACATCCCACTGGGATCAGGGCCATTGGCTTGCCCCACCCGCCAGGATGAAATGCTCCTGTAAGCTCACCATCAGATACCTGGGCCTGTGCATCCTGAAACTATTGCTCCTCCTACTTCTCCTCTCTGCCAACATCCACCTTAACCCTGGCCTCATAGCCCAAGGATCGAATAATTATATTAATCACACTGGGATACTCTCCCTAGCCTCTCTCAATATCTACAGCCTTCTTCTGAAGCTCGATGCCCTGCAAATCTTCTCGTGCCAGTACAAGTTAGACGTCATTGCTATAGTTGAAAGTTGGCTATCACCGAAAGTCTCTGACTCTGCAATCGCACTACCCAGCTACAATGTTTCTGACTAGATCAAAAAACCAAAAGAGGAGGGGGATGAGCCATCGGGTTATCCCCTAAACACCCCTCTAACGGACACATCTGTGCAGATCCTCCCCATTCGCATCATCTTAGGAACCCATGGAAATGCCATCACTATTGCTGCAGTATACATCACACAAAAAGAACAAATAAAAGGCCTCAATGCCACCCTGGACTTTGACGGTGCAATCCCTGGACTCTGAGCTAATCTTACTTGGCGACTTCAACATTAACTGGCTCGCCCTAATACAGGGAACTACAAGGATGCCCTCACCCTGTAAATCTCAAACAACTGGTCACCACCCTAACCCACCAAACTACAAAATGGGCACCACTTTCTCCTGAACTGGGTCCTAACCAGCCACCCTCCCAGATCTCCAATATCTCCGTTCTCCTGATTCTCTTAGTGACCACTACCCTGTCATCTGTGAATGGTCTAATAAATTCTACAAACTACCACCATCCGTCACCACCAGCAGAACCATTCCCCGAGGAAAACTGGAACTACTCAAATCTCTCCTCAAGCAACAAGACTGGTCTCCCATTTACAACGCAACTGATGTGAACTCAGCCCTCAATTTCTTCATCTCCACCTTCAAGGCAGCCTGTGACTCATACAAACCCTTAAAAAAGTGTAAAGTTAAAGCCCACTCCAATCATTGGCTCACTGCCAATCTAATCATACAACTAAAAGCAAGGGACCACCCCTGGCTCCTGTCTCAAGAGTCTGGCATGCAGAGCAACATTCAGAACTACAAACGTGCATGTAATGCCTTTATACGATCAGTCCAACTTCACAAAAGCACCTACTACAAAGAAGTGCTCACCAACACATGGGGAAATGGGAAATCTTTCTTGAAACATATTAAAGAAATATCCAGAAAACAGCAAAAAGACAACCCTACTATGTTACTAATGGATGGGTCTGTTACCCTCAGTTCTGCCACCGTTGCCAAAACTTTCAACACAGCCATCACAGACCTCAGTAACATTCTCCCCCTGACTTCTTCAATGAAGATTACTCCCCCTCTCAGTCTATCACCACCACACTCACCCCTGCCTGCCCGCCCTTCTACATCAAAGCCATCAAAATGCATGAAGCTCAGAAATACATCGAAAATGCTATCACTAAAACAAGACATAGTGGGGATACTCTTGACCTTAAGCTGCTGTCCCTCACTCTTGATGAAGTGATTAGTCCTCTTACCAAGATCTTCAGTCTCTCCCTCAGATTCAGCCAGTTCCCAGATAAATGGAAATCTGCCAGCATTACTCCAGTCCATAAATCAGGTGACCGGACCAACCCTGGTAACCACCGACCAATCTCCATACTGCCGCCGCTATCCAAGGCCATCGAGCGCACAGTTACTGACCAGTTCACTGATTACCTGGATAAACACAATATCCTATGCTCACAACAACATGGTTTCAGGAAAAGACACAGCACCACAACAGCAGTCCTGGAATCTACCAGTGCCATCCACAGCTCACCAGATAATGGACTTCTAAGCGGGTCAGTCTTTATAGACCTAACTAAGGCCTTTGATACTGTTCACCACCGCCTACTCCTGGAACAACTCACAAATGTAGGACTTTCCCATGACTCCTCCATCTGGTTCAAAAGTTACCTGGAGAATAGATCGCAATGAGTGAAAATTGCAGGTGTCTTCTCTGAAGCACAACCTGTCTGCTCTGGAGTCCCCAGGGTTCTATACTGGGCCCCTTCTTTCAGTCTGCTTTTAAATAACCTCCTCCATCATGCCCAGAACGTCTCATCCTCTATGCTGATGATGCCGTTAACCTTGCTACCCACAAGGACCCGCTATCCCTACAGAACGAACTCCAACTCGCCTTTCTCCTCCATGGAGAACTGGTTCAGCAAACACAAACTCATCGTTAACTATAAAAACAAATCCATGCTCTTTGTAACTCTCACAACTAGAACATGCAACATCCACTAACCATTACAAACCACCTGGAGTAACCATTGAAGAGGTTCATCTTTAAATATCTGGGGATCACTCTGGACAATAACCTGGCCTATGGAGCCCACATTGACTATGTAGCCAAGGAGGCTAACCTGCAACTAGGCCTCGTCTACAGGCATAGGGTGCACTTTACCCTAGAAGCTCTGAGGATCACTGTCCAAAGCTCAGTAGTCTGTTATTAATTATAGCCTTATTATTTATGGCTCTGACACCTCAACAGCCCTCAGGCACATCTCAACTGTCCTAAACAAAGCCTGTCATCTTCTAATTGGTGCCTTCCTAACCCACACCTGTGACCTCTGCGCCCAATCTGGTTGGCTACAACTATCAAACCATATAAAACACCAAAACTGCATCATGGCCAAGAAGATAACCTTGGTTCTTGCTTCCCCGGGTGTCCTAGCCCTCCTCAGTCCATATAGTAACCCTGCCACACAAGGGGATTTGATTTTCAACTCCTGCTGACCCTCCACTGTAGAACATCAATGGGTCAATGCTCATTTGCCTACAGAGCACCAAACTGGTTAAATAATCAACTGCCGCACCTAACCAGCTACCCTTGCTACTCTCTCAATACTGCCTAACTGCCCAACCTAGCACTTTACCACCCCTGTCCCTGACTTCCTCCTCCCCTTGTCCCCTTCACCCCCTACCTCCCCCCACCTACCACCCCCCCACATGTCTCCATGTTTCTGCGACAATGCCCAAGGCAGCTTTTATCGACCCCCATCCTACCCTTGTCTTGTAATGTTTAGCATCCCCCTTTTGCCCTAGACCTGTGTTTACTGATATCACCTGCCTCTTCACCTGGAATCTGTTAATCATTGACTTTATCCAGTGTACACCTTCCTTTAATTGTGTATCTGCTGTTTTACCTTGCATAACCATGTATGATGTAGCAAACCCGCCCTTTTTCACCCTTGACCAATGTATACCAATATTGTTTGCCTCGTCCCCATTCATTGTTGTAAATTACATTATCCTGTGTATTCTGCCTTCAGATTGCTGCATTTCTGTCTTATCTTGCACTGCTTTGATTTGTTGTACTGTTTTCAAACTAAAGTGGAACCTTTGTAAAAGAGCCTTTGGCTCAAAGGTATTTGTAATCCTAGATCTAAATAAATAAAACATTATGAGGAACATCAGCAAACATGTGATGAGCAAGGGTAAATTTGAGTGTGAAAATCACAGCGTTATGAAGAGTTCATAGCAGCTGAGCGGTATTCAAGAAAATGTGCTCTGGGGGTGTTGGTGACAGTGATACATTTCTTGATGATCTGGCACACTTTCATGCAAGCATAAAAAGACAGTCTTGGGTCAGGTTCCAAACAATTGTTTTATAATTTATTTATTTCTTTGGTAACAGGGTAAGGCCCACTAGGCACATGTGACTGTTTTCAAGGGTGATCTAGGCATAGGGGTACCAGATTTTGGGATGCCAAAAAGAGGACACTTAGTCACTCCCCTGATGAGCCCTTGTGCCAGACCCCGAGTAAATAATTTTAAAGTATACACCGCCTTCACAGCTCATTTACAGGGAGGTCCTGGGTAGGAGAGAGTAAAACAATTATAAAAATAATAATAATACAGCAGGATAAAGAAGGTACATGAAAAACATTTGGCAGCTGGGAAAGAGGACATCTGGTAACCCTATCTAGGTGCACTGGGCAGTTAAGTGACTTGCTCAGAGTCACATAGTATGCAAGTGGAGGTAGTGAGAATCAAACCCATGTTTGGTCTGCTGATGTACCAAGCTCATTCACAGCTTGTTACTCAAACCTCAAGACTATACTGCCAGCCCATTCCCAACAGAAAGCTATGCCGGGACTTACATGCAGCACATGGTATACAACACATTACTGAGAAGCATCATCCTTTGTTCTGAAATTAAGAAAAAAAATCAAACTTTCAAAATAAAAAGGTGCTTACAGAGGAACCTATAACAGCTTTGTGGGCATCTAGGGAAAAGAGATGCAAAGTCAGCATTTAAAGCTGTGAGATGGCCCAAGTTTACATTCAGAACAAAGGAACCAGCCATTTTAGTTTCCCCTGTACTGAACATCATCTGAAGCAACCGTATAGTTTTAATGTTGCAAAAAAGCCAGACCATTGTAAAAAAATACTAGTATCAAAGGTAACCATAGGCCAGTTACAGACCAGAGCTGGCCCCTGTTACAAAATCTTATATTACATCTCTTTTTGCCAGAAAATGCCATGCAGGGCCTTACTTTCAGCAAGTGGTACACCAAACAATTACTTAAAAGTACCAGAATGTGCTCTGAAATACATTAAAACAATCAAACTTTGCAGTAAAAAGGTGCTTACAGGCAAACTAGTAAGAACTCTGCAGGCATCTGGTGAAAAGAGATGTAAATTCAACATTTAAAGCTGTTAGATGGTCCAAGTTTATGTTCAGAACAAAGGGACCAGCCATTTTAGTTTCCCCTGTACTGAACATCGACTGAAGCAACCACATAGTCCAAATGTTACAAAAAAGTCAGAAAAATGTGAAAAAAAACACTAGCATCATACGTAACCATAGGCCACTTACAGGCCAGAGCTGGCCCATGATAAACAGCCTTCTTCTACATCTCTTTTCACCAGAAAATGCCATGCAGGGCCTTATTTTAAACACATGGTACACCAAACTATTAATCAAAATCAGATGAATTTTCTCCAAAATGTATTAAAAAATCACATATTGCAAAAAAAGTGTATACAGACAAACTTGTAAGACCTCTGCAGGCACCTGGTGAAAGAGATGTAATTCAGCATTTAAAGCTGTGAGATGGCTCAAGCTTTATGTTCAGAACAAAAGAAACAACCATTTTAGTTTCCCGTACTGAACATTGAGCGAGACAACCAAACAGCCCAAATGTTACAAGAAAGCCAAGGAATGTGGAAAACACTAGCACTGAACTTATCCATGGGCCGGACACAGGCTAAAGTCAGACCCAGTTTCAAGACTTTATTTTACATCTATTTTCAACGTGGAATGCCATGCAGGGCCTTACATGCCTGAGCACATGGTGCACCAAATAGTTACTCAAAAGCAGCAGATATTTATTTTACATTTTTTCCAGAGAAAATGATCAGACATACAAAAAAAATATTCTTTATTTTTCCTTATTTGCTCCATAATATCTCTACTACTCTACATTCTCTTTAATTGGTTTTCCTGCCAGAATCCAGCCCACCCAACCCGAGATGTGGAAACTCCGTCTTACAATTAGGTTACAGATGCTTTACTCTCACGTCAGTTGTTTCAAATCCCTTACTTGTATGCTTTTTTTTAAAAACCCTACCACCACAAATCACACCCACATGGACAAACATACTGCAAGTTCTTCATTTTCCATATTCTTAAACTGTATAATATACCTTGCACCCATTTCCTCTCCACTTCAATAACACATTTGTTAAAATACCCCATTTAAATAAGCAGCTGTTTTCCTTTTGCTTATTTTGCTGGACTTTTTCCAAAACACTGTTCACTAATTAAAAAAAGAATTATAACAAACTATGACTTGAGGATTTAAGACTGTAGTCTTATTAAGAACTGCAGGCTGCAATTGTTGTACTGGAATTGGCTTTGTGACTTTATACCATGGACCCATTTAGTTAAAAAAAAACAGAGGCTTTATACCTTTCTTTATCCTCCAGTACTGTCCACATAATAGCCACATTATAGCCATGCAAACACCAGTTTTCCATTTGATATTATTGTATGCTTACAAAAAACTCCCGATGTTGGACAGTCCTTGGAAATGTAGTCTGCTTTCTTTTAAACGGGCCACAGAAGAATTTAATCAGTACTTCTACAAAAAAGCAGCTCAAACTTCAGCATATCCATGGTGCTCACAATATATTGACTCCATTTATACTTAAAGTTCATTAAAATTAGGGACCTCTTAATGCTGAAGTCCATTTTTCAAATTTTGGTAACTCTCCGAGCAGCAGTAAATTTAACTTACTTCACTTACCACAAGAGGAATAAAAATGCCAAGTGGACAAGAAGCAAACTTACTGAAAGAATGCTGCTCAATAACAGAGAGCAGCCCCACAAACTTTACTGAAGAAAAACTGCTCGCTTACAGGGAGCTATAACTGCACTCTTTCTTACTGACCCCAGATTGGTCCAATGAACAAAAAAAAAAAGTGGGTTTCTTTCATTAAATTAGAAATAAGAACTTTAAAACATTAGAAAAACTGAGGAGCCTAATCCAGCGTTGTGAGGTGACCTGTGATTCCACCTCAAACAAGATGTGGCTTTATTTCTAGAATCACAATATCTATAAAGTTAAATTACCCCCCCCCAAAAAAAACATTGTATTTAAGAATATACGGACCCAGTAGTCCGCCAGCCACACCTTTATGCCCGGCAACACAGATTTTGGTTAATAGCTTTATTTTGATGCTGGACAATCATTGCAACAGCAGCTGGCTCACAGTCAGGCGTGAGATGGAGTATCGGCTTATCATGTTCAAGACCATGGAATACCTGGAGACGGCACAGCTTCAGAGTGGAACCCAGGTGAAAGAAAGGGGCTCTGAACCATGAGTCCCACAAATTTATACCCTCTGATAATGATGGAAGAGGGTACTCGACTAGACTTCCTTTTCTCAGGTTTATGAACTGCTGGCTGAACTGTTCCTTATGTTTAAGAATTTCAGACATGAGGGAGGTGATGTTAAAACAAGCCAAAAGTGCACAGTATTAAAAAAAGGAAATAAACTTTAGGGTGGCACATAAAGGATACTGGGGAGTTTCGTTACAGGGGTTGCTTTGAACTTGAGAGCTACACAAGCAGGAGAAAGCACTGTATTTAAGCAATGCAGAAAGGGACACCATCCATAGGGAACATAAGAGCATAATAAATGCTAATATTACCAAATATAAATTATTCTTAATAAAACCTATATGTCAGAGGGTGTATTTAATAATCTTTAATAGCCAAAGTCACTGCTATAGATGATGGACTGCTTAGTGGCAATACATTATTTCAAGAGCTCTGCTAAACTAACTTTCATGTCACAAAATGAGGCCCTGTTTAGGAGGATCAGAATGCACTTAGGACCACTAAACAAATACACACAGACCAAAAATGATTATGCTGTGTATATTAAATATTTTATTGTATAGCTACAGAAAAGGCATAAAAGAAAATATTTATTTCTTTTTTTAAAGTTACAGGGTGTCAAAGTACAAGTTGTAAGTCTCCAGTACTGTACAAGAGCCTATATATATATGTTAGAGGCAAAAACTCCATTTAATGCATCAGTTAGGGTTGTTCCACAGCAACAAAAGTGAGGAAATTTGGTGTGCGGGTTGAAACCTTTGACCCCCCCAGCCCACTCCAACCGGCATTAAAAGTGACAATATCGGCCCTCAATCTCACTTTATTACATGTAAAGAACTAGAGGTATAGGAAATGGGGTGAGAGTTAGGACCGAAGACACCAATGCGCACCCATTGCCGGTTGGTGGGTGGGCTGGGAGTCCAAGGGGGTTTTCAACTCTAACACCAAATTTCTCAGTTTTGTTGCTGTGGAACAACCCTAACTGATGCATTAAATGGATTTCTTTGCCTCTAATTTCCTTCTTTGAGAATGATAATGAGAAATAGTAAATGTATGTGGGGGGGGCCCCACGCCCACCACGTGATGTCTTGTGACATAGTAACAGGAACAGCAATGCAAACAGAAGTGCTAACAGTGGCACACATGGTAATGCAAGCTTGAATGAGAACAGAAAGGGTAACACACACTGTGACGAGACGGGAATGGTCCACACGTGATGTCTTGTCACATAGTAACAAGGTGCCTGCAAACACAAATGGTAATGGGCATGGTGACGAAGCAAAAGAGAAAGATAAACAGTACTGTAGACATAGATGCTAAAAAATAATGGAACAAGCACAAATGAAAACGCAAAGGATAACGCACATGGTGGCGTAGATGTCAACGGTAAGTGAAACGGGTACGGAACCACAAGCGGAAAGGGCAACGGTAACAGTAATGGAAGTGCACAGGCTGGTTTTCCCCAAAAGCTTCATAGAGAAAGACAGTGAGTACAAAGAATGTATGCATAATAATGGGTATCAGAGCAGAAAATGAGGAGTTGGAATACCAAATTGCTTATATCTCAGGAACCGTACGACGTAAGAAAAAAATTTAAAAGTCATATGATTTATAACTTTCCTGGTTAGCTTTGTACTTAGCCCCTATTAGGGGGCTAAGCAATTTTCTGACGAAAAGTTCGTATCTCGCACCGTTTCCGAGATACGGGCCCTGAAAGGCGCTGCAAACACTGTAATGTTATCCTATGGGAAAAAAAGAGAAGTTCGGAGCACCATAATTTTGCTTCCCTGTAATATTTTTTCACCAAACCACTGAAAGGCACATCTGTGGGCTGTTGGCTGTCGTCCCTCCAAATGTCAGGAAAAAAGACCAAACCGTTATTTTGCAGCAGGGTGCCAAAGGATTCCTGTAATGCGTTGGGCTCCGTAATGTTATCCTATGGGAAAAAGTGTAAACTTTGGAGTGCTGTAACTTTGCCGCCATGTAATATTTTTTCAACACAACACTGAAAGGCACATCTGTGAGATGTCGGCTGTGTTTCTTCCAAATTTCAGCCCAAAACTCCCAACCGTTCTTTTGCAGCGTAGTGCCAAATAATTGCTGTAATTTTCCCACAGACTAGAAAACTACTGTCGCATTTGCAAAAGCTTCGCAAGTTTCATACACTTCGTGAGCACGAAAGTAATTTGCAAGAATACTTTTCAAGAAATTTGAAAACATATTTCTGGGTGTTTTACCTCAAAATAAAGACATGACTAGCATCCTCAGGGTCCAACTAGGTGAATACAAAAATAATTAGGTTGCTAGAGGGTCCCAAATTTAAATGCCAACCATTTTCTGATCACCAACTGAAAACAAAATGGCAGATTTGCGAAAGTAACAGGGCCATTTGCAAAAGTAAAATGCATTTTGACACTGTCGAACTTTTTGTTAACTTTTCCCATTGACTAATAATGGGAACTTGTTTTATGAATAACTTTTGAACCATTTAATATTTTTTCACAAAATCTTCAAAAGACACATCGGGGACCCCGTCCACATGTTCTCTGAAGATTTCAGGCCAGTCACACAAACCGTACGACCTGTAGGCGCGACCGTAGAATTCCAGAAAGCGTAAACGTGCGCGCAGATCATGCTTAATAACTCCACAGCTGTATATCTGACTGGTGCAAAACTTGGCATATCCCAAGGCCTATGGTTCTTGATCACGTATTCCAAATTTCAGGCAACCACAAACAGTTGCAAAGTTATTAAGGTGCAAAATTTTGGGGTTTAACATAGAAATGGCTCTCAACTTAACTATGGTAGCACTACCGCTGTACATATATATATATATATATATATATATATATATATATATACATATATTTTTTATGTTTCTTTTCTTATGGCAAAAATCTTCATTTAATACATCAGTTAGGTTAAGCTACAAAGTCAGGAATGAGACTCTTAGAGTTGATTACCAATCCACCACACCTATTCACAGACCGACAGATGTAGGTGTGCCATGGGTTGTGTGGTTCAACCTCACCCCATTCCATGTGTAAGCAGGTTGACATGCTGCAGTAAAGGAGAATGGGTGAGAATTATGCCACATGACCCCGTGGCACATCCAGGCATCTGTCAGTCTGTAGAGGAGGGGTGTGAGGGGGTTGGTGCTCAACCCTAAAATCTCATTTCCTGACTTTTGTCACTTTAACCCTAACTGATGCATTAAGCAAAGTTTTTTGCCATAAATGTCCTTACTTTTTGAAAACTTGTACTAGAAGTAGTAAAAAACATGTATTTCTGGGAGCACTGGGCCCCACGCTCCCACCAGGTTGCCATGGGGTATTGGTAGGAATGTGGGGCCATTTGGGTCCCATGCTCCCACCAAGTTACCCAGTACTGCGTAACAGCGTACTATACCTATTAAAAACATAGTAGTAGGAGAGCAGGTCACTCACATTGGCCATTACTGCATAACAATATACATCTGGCACAGCTATACAGCATCCCTATACAGCAATGAACCCTTGGTACAAAATGTAGCAATATCTTATGAACCGTGGAACCCAAAAAAATCACTGCAGGCTTATTGTAAAGTTCAAAATCTAGTTTGAGCAGCACAGATCACCTGAAAGTCACTTAGCCATCAGTATCGAAAAGTCTGTATCTTGCTTCATTTTCGAGATAACAGCTACGAAAGTCATGACACAGACCTCAGTGTAATCCTATGGGAAAAAATGTCAACTACATCATTGAATATATCTGCAGCCAGCTAATTCCCAACACCTAAATAGCATAATTCACATCTCTAGGATATTCCTCAACACCCAGCAAATTTTAAGTAAAAGACCAGACTGTTATTGAGATATGCAATTCTAAAGTTTTACACCTTTAAACATTTTTGTCCGTGAGACAGCAAATTTTTCAGCTGAGAGAAGTTCTTCGACTGTGAGTGGACATCTGGTGGTCCCAGTTCGGGCCATCTGGTCATCCCTAGGGTTATCTGGTCTTTCCCATGGACATCTGGTCATTAAAATCTGGCTATCTGGTTGTCCCATCGCGGAGGAAGCTCATGGCCGAAAATCATCTCACAGCAGAAGATTTTATGGGCTCTCAGCTGAAAACATTAGCAAGTCACAAATTAAGAATTTTAAATTTTAAAACTCCATTTTTTTACAAAACCAAAGCAAACCAAACACAGTGCTCGATAGAGGGGATCCCCATGAGCAAAATCCATGCCTCATTTGCCCCAAAAGTCACACATGGAGAAAACTGAAACATTTTTTCAGTCCGAAAACTGAAAACAAGTTGGCAGCTCTGATGGCTGAAAATGTTCACGCGGCAGAAGAATTTTCACCATGAGCATGCAAAATCTTCAGCTGTGAGGGGATGACCAGATAGCCCTGAGGCCATTCTTCTTTTACAAAATTTACATAAAATTGTTTTGTGAACTGAGCATGCTCAGAACTCAAAATTCAAAATTAAATAACTTTAGAACAGATTAATATTTTTCACCAACCCAATGCTGGATTGTTCCTTGTTGCAACCTCTTTCTACGTTCCAAGTTTCAGATCAACAGATCACACAGTTTCTGCATGGTGCCATGGGCAAACAATGTGACAAAAGTGGCAAAAAGTGCATTTTTTTGGTGCTTCGCTGCACAAAAAACATATATCTGACCAAAACACAACTTGGTAAATCAAGAGATCCACCATACCACACATTCCAAATTTCATGCAAATCCATTTAATGGTTGCAAAGTTATTAACGCACAAAATTTGAGGTTTAACATTAAAGTGCCTACTCAACCCTAACTATAGGGGTGCGACAGCACCCTTATATATATATATATATATATATATATATATATATATATAATAGATACAGAGAGAGAGAGAGAGAGAGAGAGAGAGAGGCAAAACCATTTAATGATTGTTAGTTGTTCCGACAGCAAAGCTAGGAAATTCGTTAGTTGAAGCCTTGAGCCCCAGCCCACCTCTCCAACTGAGCCGGGTGTGCATTGGGGTCATCAGCCATAACTATCACCCCATCACATGTGTAAAGAAGCTGAGGTATAGGAGAATGGGTGAGAGTTGAGTCCGACAACCCCAACACACCACACCGATGCCTGGTTGGGGGTAATGAGTCCGGGCTATGAACCCTGACCCCTACTTCTAGCTTTTTTGCTGTGGAACAACCCTAACTGATGCATTAAATTGAGGTTTTTTGCCTCTAATTTCTTTTGAGAATGAGGATGATAAATAATGAAAGGAATGCAGTGGTGGCAGCGAAGTGCCCTTTGGGCCCCATGCTCCCGCCACATGATGTCTTGTTACATGGTAACAGGAACTGCAAAGCAAACACAAGCGGCAACAGTAATGCACATGGCAAAGTAAATGTAAATGGCAAAGCAAACGTTAATAGAAACACAAGCGTAAAGTGACCCGAACCAAACAGTTACATAAAAGAAGACATCAAACAGAAGTGCATACAGAACGCAACTGGTAACACACATTCACGGTACCACAATAGTAAATGCAAATGGTAACAGTAACACCAACAATAACACCCAATTAAACAGAAACGCAAACACGTACGAAAACACAAACCGTAATGCACACGCTCACAGAACCACAGTTGTAAATGCAAATGATTATGGTAACAGCAACAATAAAGCCAATAAAAACAGAAACGCTAGCGCATACGAAAACGCAAACTGTTACACATAAGGTCATGGTACCGCAATAGTAAACATAAATGGTAATAGTAACAGCAATGGTAAATACAACAGAAGCAGAAATGCAAGCGATATGAAAACGCGAACCATTACGCACACGGTGGTAGATGGGAACGGTGATTCAATGGTAACAAAAGTCAACTGGAAACATTAGCTGTCACAGTAACAAAAGGGCACACCCTTCTTTTCCTCAAAACTGCATTGAAAAAACTAATTGAAAACAAAGAATGTAGGACAGACAGAACTCCAGGAGGAAGGAGCTACTGGTATAACTAAAACGTCTCTACTGGGACTAAGAACTAGATCTCTTGTACTGGGACATTCAATTAAGGGTAAAAAAAAAGGAGTTGGTGTGTTTGTCAGAGGTATTTCAAGTAAATTGTTATCTGTTATCTGTGTACTTATCTAGGTGCTTGTCACAAGTGTCAGAAGGGAATTGTTATCTGTGAAATTAACTAAGTGTAGAAAGATTTGCAAAGTAGGGGGAGTGGCTTAGCTAGAAGGAGCCAGGTTAAGACAGATATAAATACTGCCCTAGATAGCTTCTGCCAGAGGACAGACAGAACTCCAGGAGGAAGGAGCTACTGGTATAACTAAAACTTCTCTACTGGGACTAATAACTAGATCTCTTGTACTGGGACATTCAATTAAGGGTAAAAAAGGAGTTGGTGTGTTTGTCAGAGGTAGTTGAAGTAAATTGTTATCTGTTATCTGTGTACTTATCTAGGTGCTTGTCTCAGGTGTCAGAAGGGAATTGTTATCTGTGAAATTAACTAAGTGTAGAAAGATTTGCAAAGTAGGGGGAGTGGCTTAGCTAGAAGGAGCCAGGTTAAGACCAGATATAAATACTGCCCTAGATAGCTTCTGCCAGAGGACAGACAGAACTCCAGAAGGAAGGAGCTACTTGTATAACTAAAAATTCTCTACTGGGATTAAGAACTAGATCTCGTGTACTGGGACCTTCAATTAAGGGTAAAAAAAAAGGAGTTGGTGTGTTTGTCAGAGGTAATTGAAGTAAATTGTTATCTGTTATCTGTGTACTTATTTAGGTGATTGTCACAGGTGTCAGAAGGGAATTGTTATCTGTGAAATTAACTAAGTGTAGAAAGATTTGCAAAGTGGGGGAGTGGCTTAGCTAGAAGGATCCAGGTTAAGACCAGATATAAATACTGCCATAGATAGCTTCTGCCAGAGGACAGACAGAACTCCAGGAGGAATGCGCTACTGGTATAACTAAAACTTCTCTACTGGGACTATATTGCCCTCCTTCCTCCCTCCACCCCCACCCTATACCAGTTCTACTTTATAGGCAGAGGATTTAACTGACAACAGGAACTTCCTGTTTGGGAGCAGGAAGTGAGTGACCACAGAGCCACCAAAGACTCACCATCCTAGAAGGGCAAGAGTAGCTTCCACCCCCAGCTGCTGGGGGTCTGACTCTGAGCAAGTAAGGAGACTACTGAGAAATATAGGAACTTCTTGTCTCAGAACTGGAAGATCAGGAGATAAAAGGGCAGAGACAGTAAGTAAGTAGGAGAGAAGAAAAAAGAAATAAACAGAGGAAAGAGTAAGTATTCCAAATTACAGTTAGGGGCCAGAAAAAGACATGATGGGAGTGGTGCAGTGCAGTGGCTGTGGAACAGCAGTCTTCCTGGAGATGTTTTGGAGGATGCAGTGTTGTACCATCTGCAGACACCTCTCTGGGCTGAGGGAGGAGGTTGCTCATCCCAGGCTGAGTAGGCCAGGATTTGTGGGACCTCCTTCCCACCCAGGGACCACCAGGGTCACTGTCAGTGCCTCAGAGGTTTCCAAGAAAGAGGAGGGTTGGACCACAGTGGCCCAGGGAGGGTGAGGGTGGTGGAACAGAGGCACATCTCCAGTTGTACCTCTCCACAATTTCTATGCATCTCTGGAAAAGTGTGGTTCTCTCTGGAGGCAACCCACAGTGGAGACCAAGGAGGATGCTGGGAACCTCCACAAAGGAGACCCAAAGTAGGGTGGCATGGGACCCCACAGGGGAAGGAAACAACTCCTGGTGGGGGACTCCATTGTTAGGAAGGTAGAACTGGGGAGGAAGGGGAGAGGGAGGTAAGGTGCCTGCCTGGCACCATGGCTTGGAGAGACAGGGAGCGAATCCTCAGGATCGCAGGAGCAGTTGCACAGGGGAGGGAGCTGGATGTCATTGTCCACCTAGGGACAAATGACCTGGCTAAGAAAGGGATCAGAGCAGTGCAAGAAGCATTTGTGGAGATGGGGAAGGGCCTTAGACAAATAGCACACACGGTAACCTTCTCGGAGGTGCTGCCTGTCTATGGCACGGTGAGGCTAGGGTGCGCCACATCATGGGATTCAATCAGTGGTTGAATAACTGGTCCAGAGCTCAGGGATTTGGCTTCATTGGAGACTGGGGATCCACCTGAGGTATGCAGGCCTATACTGGCATGATGGTCTGCATCTGTCTAGGCGGGGAACCAGAATCCTAGGGCATAGGTTTAAATACTTCATTGACAAGTATTTAAACTAGCCAAGGGGGGCGGCACTGGAAAGGAGCAGGGAAATCCTAGCAGCCCAAAATATAGGGTACTAAGTGAGTTAGACACCAACATAGAGATGTCAATAGGGAGAAGCGCAAGGGTAAATGGAGAAAGTGACAAATGCAATAAGGACAGGGATGGGGAAAAAAGGGGTAAGGCCATCAAGAAAGGGAGGGTAATGAGTACCAATGCCCATAGTCTGGGCAACAAGCTCCCTGAACTGGTGGCCTTGAAGGAAGAGGGATGCCTGGATATTGCAGCAGTCACAGAAACATGGTACACAGAGAACCATGACTGGGAAGTTAACATACCAGGGTACACAACCTACAGGAGAGACAGGGAGGGCAGAAGAGGGGGGAGTAGCTCTCTATGAAAGTGAAGGGCTAAAAGCAACTGAACAAAAGAGTAAACGGAGGAGAGGAGGCACTGTGGGTCACCTTAGAGACTGGAAAATGGCACCACAATCTGCACAGGGGTTGTATGTAGACCTCCATGTCAGGGGAGGGAATGGACAAGGATATGATAGAAGGCATACTTAGGATGGCAGAGAAAGGGGAGATACTGTTGATGGGGACCTAACATGCCAGATGTTAACTGAGCACCTTTGCGGCAGCCAACATCCAAAAGCAGGCCATTCTTGATGCCCTTCAGGTGGCATGCCTCAAACAGCTAGTTTTGAACCCATTCAAGAGGGAGCACCTTAGACCTGTACTTTCAAATGGGGACAGTAAGAGGATCTCAGAGCTAGAAGTGGCCATTTGGGAACAAGTGACCACCAAACAGTGTGGTTCACGATAGATTCTACAGAGTCAAGCCATACAAAAGTGAGGGTTCTGGACTTCTGGAGGGCTGACTTTGGCAAGATAGAGGAGTGCTCTTAGAAAAGCACTAGCAAACAGGCTAGAAGGAGGGGTGGAACAACAATGGGGAAATATCAAAACTGCCATCACAGAGGCAACAAGCCTTTGTGTGAAGCAATAAACAAATCAAAATGAAAGAAAAAGCCACTATGGTTCTCAAAAGAGGTGGCAGGAAGGTTAATGAAAAAAGATAGCATTTAGGAAGTATATGGAAACACAGAAGGAGCAGGACAGAGAACTGTACAAGTTAAGGCAGAAGGAAGCAGGGAGGGTAGTCAGAATAGCAAAGGCACAAACTGAGGAAAAGATGGCTAACTCAGTTAAGAAGGGGATTAAAACCTTTTATAGGTATATCAGGGAGCGTAGAAAGACAAAGGGAGGGATAGTGAGGCTGAATAGAATGGATGGTGGGTGGGCAGAGAGTGACAGTGATAAGGCAGAGATACTGAATGAATACTTCTGTTCAGTATTCACAAAAGAGGAAGTGGGGAGGTGCCTAATCCAATTAACAGAAGCACTCTGCAGAGGGGGATTGATCCCAGTCCTTTCACAGAAGAAAGGGTTCTGAAAGAACTATTAAAACTGAGGGTGGACAAAGCAATGGGGCCAGATGGAATTCACCCCAGAATTCTAAAAGAATTAAGCAGAGAACTAGAGACACCACTGACTACGCTTTTTAACAAATCATGGGTGGATGGTGTGGTACCTGAGGACTGGAAGAAGGCAGATGTGATTCCCCTTCACAAAAGTGGGACTAAGACGGAGGCAGAAAACTACAGACCTGTCAGTTTGACCTCTGTGGTAGGGAAAGTGATGGAATCACTTCTGAAGGAAAGAATTGTTGATTACCTAGAGGCCAGTGGGGCACAGGACCCAAGGCAGCATGGGTTCACAGCGGGAAGGTCATGTCAGACGAATCTAATTGATTTCTTTGATTGGGTGACCAAAGTAGTAGACCAGGGAGGGGCTGTGGACATGGCCTACCTAGACTTTAGCAAGACATTTGACAGTCCCACACAAAAGATTAGTAGTGAAACTAACCAGCCTTGGAGTGGGTCCCAAGGTGGTAGCCTGGGTAAAACATTGGCTGAACAACAGGAAACAGAAGGTAATTGTAAATGGAGTCCACTCTGAAGAAAGAGGGGTTACTAGTGGGGTACCACAGGGTTCAGTACTGGGTCCAGTCCTTTTTAATGTCTTTATAAGTGACATTGCAGAGGACTGAAGGAAAAGAATGCCTCTTGCAGGTGACACAAAGATCTGCAACAGGGTTGATACACAAGGAGGCATGGAAAGGATGAGAAGGGACTTGGCAAGGTTGGAGGAATGCTCAGAAGTATGGCAGATTGGATTCAATGCAAAGAAGTGCAAAGTAATGCACCTGGGAAACAAAAACCCAGGGGAAGATTACACAATGGGGGGAGGTAGTAACAACAACAAAAATGGAAAGAGACCTAGGGGTAATGATATCAGATGACCTTAAGGTTGGCAAGCAATGCAAGATGGTGGTAGGGAGGGCTGGGGGGATACAGGGATGTATAGGGAGAGGTATCACCATCAGAAAACAGGAAGTTGTTATCCCCCTCTACAGACAGTTGGTAAGACCCCATCTGGAGTACTGCGTCCAGTTCTGGAGACCCCATCTCCGCAAGGACATTCAGTAGACAGGATGGAGGCTGTTCAGAGGAGGGCAACTAAAATGGTGCAGGGTCTGCAAGAGAAGCCATATGAGGAGAAACTAAAGGAGCTTAATATGTATACCCTTGAGGAAAGGAGGGAGGGGGGACATGATAGAAGCGTTTTAGTACCTCAGTGGAATCAACAAAGTCTGAGAGGGTAGCATCTTTCAGAAAAAGAGATGTGCAAGAACAATGGGACAGAATTTGAAGATAGAATGAGGACAGCTCGGGGGCATTGTGAGGAAGTATTTTTTCACAGAGAGGGTGGTGGACACATGGAACAGCCTTCCTGAGGAGGTTGTGGGGTCTAAAACTGTGGGAGAAGTCAAGAATGCATGGGACAGACATAAGGCAATTTTTGTGGATGGTAGGAAGAAATAGGCTGTTGGTTAAATAGGATCTGCAGCTTATCCTCTAGGTAGGGAAATGGGCAGACTAGGTGGGCCAAGCAGTCCTTATCTGCTATCAAAGTCTATGTTTCTATGTTTCTATGCATTATAATTGACTTCAGAGTAGAAAAGGTGTGACTTGAATACTAAATTGCTTATACAGTGGCGTGAAAAAGTATTTGCCCTTCCTGATTTTCTCTATTATTGCATATTTGTCACACTGGATGTTTTCAGGTCTTTAGAGAAATGTAATATTAGATAAAGGAACCTGAGTGAACAAATAACACTTGTTTTTTTTTTTTAATTTCACTTATTTAATGAAAAAAGTTAACCAACACCAACTGGCACTTGTGAAAAGTAATTGCCCCTTACACTTAATAACTGGTTATGCCACATTTAGCTGCAATGACTGCAACCAAACACTTCCTATAATTCAATATCAGTCTTTCACATCGCTGTGGAGGAATATTAACCCACTCTTCCTCGCAGAACTGCTTTAATTCAGTAACATTTGATAGGTTTTCGAGCATGAACTGCTCGCTTCAGGTCCTGCCACAGCATCTCTATTGGTTAAGTCTGGACTTTGACTAGGCCACTCCAAAACTTTAATTTTACTTCTTTTAGCCATTCTGATGTGGACTTGCTTTTGTGTTTTGGATCATTGTCTTGCTGCATGACCCAACCACGCTTCAGCTTCAGCTGACGGAAGGATGACTGGACATTCTCCTTAAGAATTTTCTGGTACAGAGCAGAATTCATGGTTCCTTTAATTATGGCAAGTCATCCAGGTCTTTAGGCAGCAGCATCCCACACCATCACGCCACCACCACCATGTTTGACTGTTGGTATGGTGTTCTTACTGTGGAATGCTGTGTTTGCTTTACGCAGACATTATGGGATCCATGTTGTCCAAAAGTTCCACTTTGGACTCATCTGTCCATAGAACATTTTCCCAAAAGGCTTGTGGATCATCCAGGTGCTTCTTGGCAAATGAGAGATGAGCATTTATGTTCTTCTTGGTTAGCAGTGGTTTCGCCTTGCTACTCTCACATGAAGCCCATTTTGCCCAGTCTCTTTCTGATTGTGGAGTCATGAACACTGACCTTAGCTGAGGCAAGAGAAGCCTGCAGTTCTTTGGATGTTGTTTAGGATCTTTGAGACTTCTTGGATGATTTTACACTGCGCCCTTGAGAGTAATTTTGGCAGGCCGCCCTCCTGGGAAGGTTCACTACTGTTCCAAGTGTTCTCCATTTGAGATTATGGCTCTCACTGTGGTTCATGGAGTCCCAGAGCCTTAGAAATAGCTTTGTAACCCTTTCCAGACTGATAGAGGGCAACAATTTTTTTCTGATCTTTTCAGGAACTTCCTTTGATCATGGCATAATGTGCTTGTTGAATCTTTGTGCTGGCAACGTGACTCTGATGGTAAGGGCCAAAATAAGTGAGGTTTATATTGAGCAGGGCTGGCTGTAATCAAGCCTGGCTGTGTTCAATCAGCTGACTCTACTAATCCTCTTTAATTGGGTTGATTTAACTAGGGGCATTTATTTTTCACACAGTGCCAGTTGGTGTTGGTTAACTTTTTTCATTAAATAAATGAAATAAGTGAAAAAAAAGTGTTATTTGTTCACTCAGGTTCCCTTTATCTAATATTATATTTTGTCTAAAGACCTGAAAACATCCAGTGTGACAAATATGCAATAATAGAGAAAATCAGGAAGGGCAAATACTTTTTCACGCCACTGTATCTAGGAACGAGGAAAAAATTAAAGTTTTGTATGAATTATTTCTTTCCTGGCTAGTTTTTTGCTTAGCCTCCTAACTGGGGGCTAAGCATTTTTTTGACAAAAAGTCCATGTCTTGCACCGTTTCTGAGATACGGGCCCTGAAAGACGGGATGGATGCCATAATGTTATCCTATGGGACAAATGGTCAACTTCGGAGTGCTGTCACTTTGCCACCCTGTAATATTTTTTCTCCAAACAATGAAAAGGCACATTTGCAGGATGCTGGCTTTCTTCCCTTCAAATTTCAGCCCAAAAGACCAAACCATTATTTTCCAGAAGAGTGGCAAAGAATTCATGTAATATGGCAGATTCTGTAATGTTATCCTATGGGAAAAGTGCCAAATTCATAGTGCCGTAACTTTGCCACCCTGTAATATTCTTTGACCAATCCACTACAGAGAACATCTGTGAGATTATGCCTTTCTTCCTCCAAATTTCACGTAAAAGACCAAACCATTTCTGAGATATTCAATGTCAAAGATTGGCAACATTTCCCTATCTATTCCATTATAAGAAATCTGACCATCGTGTCCCTATTTTACAATCAAAGATCACGATCAAAGAATCTCACGATCAAAGAATTTGCAGGCTCATGAACAAAGAATAAAAAATTTAATAATTCAAAAAATAGAAGCAATTGCAGTAAACCACCGCCATGGTTCAACAGAACGAATCCACCTAAGTAAAACCCATCCTCATTTGACTTCCTAGGACACCCCTGGGCTAAGAAAATTGTATTTTAAATTGGGCCATCTTGTCCCTCACTCATGATGCAAGATCGCAATCAAAGAATCTCACGATCAAAGAATTTGTATCCTCATGATCAAAGAATTTGCAAGCTCACAAACGAAGAATAAAAAATGTAATAAATCAAACAATTGGAGGAATTGCGGTAAACCACCACCATGGTTTGACAGAACGAAGCCCCTTGAGTAAAATCCACCCTCATTTGACTTCCTAGGGCACCCATGGGCTGAGAAAAATGATTTTTAAATTTGGTCATCTCATCTCTCACTCACGATGCAAGATTGTGATCAAAGAATCTCATGAACAAAGAATTTGCAGCCTCATGATCAAAGAATTTGCAGGCTCATGATCAAAGAATAAAAAAAGGGTGAAACGCAATTTATTCACTGATTTGAACCAAACCAATGGCATGGTTTGACAGAACAGACCCTCCTGAGCAAAACAAGCCCTCATTTGTGTCCTTAGCCCACCCCAAGCCGAGATATTAGTGTTTTAGGTTATGATGCAAGATCACTATCGAAGACTCTCATGATCAAAGAATTTGCAGGCTCGTGACCAAAGATCATTAACGAGCCACAAATTAAGATTTTAAAGCTTATAATTCTATTTTTTGAATGATTTGGATGGAACCAAAGCCATGGCTTGATAGATCAGGGTCCCCTGAGTAAAACCCATCAAAGTTTTACTTCAGAAGTGACCCTTGAGCCGAGATATTTGTGTTTGTGTGATTGGAAAACTGAAAACAAGATGGCAGACCTCGCGGTCAAGGAATTTTGAAAATTCCTTGGGAAGAAAGATTCTTGAGCTGTGAGGCTGCAAATTCTTTGATCGCCAGGTGAGACCAGATGGCCAGAACTCCCATTCTTTGATCGCAAGATATACATATAAATTTTCCCATTGACTTATAATGGGAACTTAAAAGTGCCATAACTTTTGAATGCCTTAATATTTTTTCACCAAACAAAAAGCAGCATATTCAACCACCAAAGCTCTTTCAAACAAGCCATCTTGCAGAGCAGCATACCACACAATGGCTGTGCAGGACCACATTAAGAATGCCAAAAGGTGCATTCAAAAATGGATAATTTTGCATTTTTCAGTGCTTTCATACACAAAGACCAGCACTCTGATACAAACACAATTTGGCAAATCAAGAGATCTATTGTGCCCCAATGCATGTACAAAACTTCAGGAAAATCCATTGAATGAGTTCAAAGTTATTAATGTCCAAACATTTGACTTTAGTATGTAAGTGGCCGCTCAACCCTAACTATAGTGGCATGACGGTGCCACTATAATATATATATAATATACCATTAGTGTTCTGTGACAAAAGTTGGGAAATGTGGTCTTAGGGTTTTCAACCCTAAGACCCCATCCACATCCTTTATTTCCAACCCTAGCACTCCACCCCCACCCTGCATGCTAGAACAGGCATGGGATATGCCTTGCGGTTCTGAACCCTAACCATCACCTCATTCCATGAGTAAGTAAGCTGAGATGGTTACATTATAGGAGAATGGTGTGAGCATTAGCATTCACAACCCCAAGGCACACTCCCAACTCTTGTTCCTGCATGCAGGGTGGGGGTGGGGTCTAAGGATTGGAAAACACGAGGCCTCATTTCCCAGCTTTTGTCACTGGAACCCTAATGGTGCATCAATGAAGTTTTTTTCAGAGAATTTCCTTACTTTTTCAAAAAGTAAAATCATAGTAATCTTAATGGTGCATTAACAAAGTTCTTTGCAGAGAGTTTCCATAGTTTTTGAGAAAGAATAACTAAATGCTTATTTGCTTGTGAGAGCACAAGACCTAGCCCTGCACTTCCATTCATCCATTATTTTTGAGAGATTACAATTGTAGCCTTATTTCTCTGTGGAAGCATAGGGCTTTAGGCCCTGTACTCCCATCACTTTATACTCCTCTATGTATTTGAGTGTGGGAGTTCAGGGCCCTCTGGTCCTTGTGCTTCTGTATAAGATAAGTCCTGCACTCCTAGAACTCCACCATGGTATTCATATTTGCATCTGGGGTGCACAGTGCCATCTATCCATAATGTCTGAGATATTGCAGTCATATCCCTATTTCTGTGTGAGAGTTCAGTGCCCTCTGTGCCCTGCACTCCCATCAGTTCTTTATGGTATCTGTATTTGCATGTGTAGGCACAGGGCCCTCCAGGCCCTGCATTCCCATCCATGCATCATTTTTGAGATAGTGTAGCATCCTGTGCACCAGTGCCACAGTGTGAAGACCCATATAAACACCTGACATTGCAATGTTCTCCTATAGAAAGTACAGGAAAATGTGAAACCTGTATAACTCAACACCAAAGTAATATATTTTCACAAAGCCAGCACAAAGGCACATCAGTGAGACAAGCCATCTGTACCATGGAAATTTCAGAAGAAAACTGTGTACTGTTTCTCCACAGCTGAGTGACAAAAGAAATAACTCTATACACCCCCATTACAATGTTATCCTATGGGAAATAAAGCAAAATTTAACCTTAAAGAACTCCACACCAAATAAATATATTTTCATGGAAACCAGCAAAAGGCACATCAGTGAGGCAAGCTGTCTGTATCCTAGAAATTTCAGAATAAAATTGAAAACTGTTTCTTCACAGCAGAGTGACAAAGAAACAACTCTGTACACCTCCCATTACAATCTTATCCTATGGGAAACAAAGCAAAATTCTAACCCCTAGAACTCCACAGCAAAGTAACATATTTTCACAAAACCAGCAAAAGGCACAATGAAACATATTCCTCATCTGTGGCTAAAGATCCCATTATGAAAGAAAGGATTCTTATTTGAAATAAAGAACTTTTTGAGTGGGACATCTAACTGTTCTCTATAGGAAATAATGGGAAAACATAAAAGTTATCAACCTAGGAATGGATTAATATTTTTCACCAAACCTTGAAAAGGTGAATCTGTGACCCAAGATCTATACACACTAAAAATTTCAGACAAAAATTCTACACCATGTTTGCCCAGCAGTGTGACAAAGAATTTCACCAAAAGGGGCAATTTTCACATTTTTGACAGTCCGTATCTTGGCAACCACATATCTGAACAAAACAAAACTTGCCACATCAAGAGATCTTTGGTTCCTGATGGTGCATGCAAAATTCTATTTGGGTGGAGATCTCAATATTCCAGACGTGGACTGGAGCATCCCAGCAGCAGCATCAACTAGAAGCAGATTTATCTTGGACTCCCTTCAGGGTGCCTTCCTCAAGCAACAGGTCATGGAACCAGCTCAGCAGAAGGCAATACTGGACCTTGTGCTTACAAACAGGGACAGTGTGATGGGGGTTACAGTGGAGGAGCACCTGGGGAACAGTGACCACCAGTCATTGTGGTTTGAAATCACAGAAGAAGCAGAACCAAACCACACAAAAACACGTATCCTGGAATTTAGGGGGACAGACATTGGGAAAATAGGGAGATGCTTGAAAGAGGCATTTTATTTTATTTTATTTTATTTAGCTTTTGTTAACCAGGTAAGTGCACTAGCCATAAAATTACTATTTTCATGCACGACCCGGGAGAGTACAAACATGCAGAATCTTAACAGGATAACAAATTATAAGTGCTTAACATACAATGAGTTAAAGTGGATACAGTATATCAGAGACATACAGAGTAGACCATTCATAAGTTCGTAGGAGCCTACCCATGCAATGAATAGAGAGGACCTTGACAACAAATTATCAGATGACATATCATATGAACAGAACAAGGTACACAAAACAAAAAGTATAATAAAAAAGGAAGAAATAACCATTGAGAGTAGGGGTGTCCTTAAGGAAAAGGTCGGTAAGTGAGGAAGAGGGATGAAGCCATGAAATTAGATTATATGAGTGTAAGTTTGTGTAAGGGAGATGCCTACAGTGCAAGATTGTATATGGGCAGGGAAAGGGAGCCGGGACAGGCTGAGGCAGTAAGAGGGTTATATAGAGCTGAGGAAATACTATCGTATGGCCAGAGACATCAGTCATTAGGTAGGGTGAAATCAGGAACAGGTATCAGCAATTTAAGGGGAATGGGGCAGGAATCAGGGGTTGAGGAACAGTGGGCAGTATTTAAAATGGGGATTGCAAGAACAACAGAATTATGCATTAAGCAGGTTAGCAAGGGGAAAAGGAAGAGGAGGCCATTATGGATTTCCAAGGAGGTAGCAGAGAAAGTGAAAGCCAAAAAGTTTACATTCAGGCAATACAAAAAGACACAGGCAGAAGGGGATATGAAGAAGCACCAGGAGAAGCAAAGGGAGACAGAGAGGTCAGTAAGGGAAGCCAAAGCTCAGACAGACGAGCACATTGCAAAATCAGTGGGTAGAGGGGACAAAACCTTTTACAGGTACATAACTGAAAAAAGAAAGGCAAAGGGAGGGATAGTGAGACTGAAGGGAGAGGATGAAGGCCATATGGAGGATGACAACAGTAAAGCTGACATATTGAACAGGTATTTCTGCTCAGTCTTTACTGATGAAGAGGAGGGTAATGGGTCTGAAGGGAGTACAAGGGGTGGGAATGGTGCAGAAATGGACACAAGCCCCTTTACACGAGAAAGGGTCCTGAAGGAACTGGAAGTAATAAGAGTTGATAAAGCAATGGGGCCAGATGGGGTGCACCCCTTGGTCCTTAAAGAACTAAGAGAGGTGGTGGCTGAACCTCTGGCAATCCTATTTAGCTGATCTCTGAAACAGGGCTCAAAAATCAGTGGTGGATGGAGTCAAAATCAGTGGTGGATGGAGTCAAAATCAGTGGTGGAATTCAAGCATGCATGGGATAGTCATAAGGCAATTCTGGGGGATGGGGGTAGGAAGAAGTAGGCTGCTGGTTAACTGGGATCTGCAGCTTATCCAGTAGGTAGGGAAATGGGCAGACTGGGTGGGCCAAGCGGTCCTTATCTGCCGTCAAATTCTATGTTTCTACGGGAGGTACCCAAAGACTGGAGGACAGCAGATGTAGTCCCCTTATACAAAAGTGAGAACAAAGAGGAAACGGGGAACTACAGAACAGTCAGAATCACCTCAATAGTGGGGAAGATCATGGAAGCACCACTGAAGGAGAGATTGGTGGAACATCTGGTTGTCAATGGACTACAGTACCCAAGGCAGCATGGTTTCACCAGGGGGAGGTCATGTCAGACCAACATCATTGAATTGTTTGGCTGGGTGACTAGGGAGGTGGATTGGGGAGGGCAGTGGACATGGCCTATCTGGACTTCAGCAAGGCCTTTGACACTGTGCCACATAGAAGACTATTACACAAACTGGGGACTATGGGTTTGGGCAGGACAGTAGTGCAGTGGGTAGGTAACTGGCTGGGCGGCAGGACACAGAGGGTGGTGGTAAATGGCTGTCACTCCACAGAGGGAAGAGAGACCAGTGGGGTACCACAGGGATCAGTGCTGGGACCGGTCCCATTCAACATCTTCATCAGTGACATTGTGCAGAACCTAGAAGGCAGAATTTCCCTGTTTACTGATGACACAAAGCTCTGTAATACAGTAGACACACCAGAGGGTGTAGACAGAATGAGAAGGGACCTGCAGAAACTTTAAGAATGGTCAGGGGTTTGGCAGTTGAAATTCAATGCAAAGAAGTGCAAGATAATGCATATGGGGCACAAAACTCCAGGCACAGTATATCAGTTGGGGGTGTGGATATAGTATGCACCATGCAGGAAAGGGATCTTGGGGTTATCATCTCTGATGACCTTAAGGTAGGGAAACAGTGTGACTAGGTAGTAGGTAAAGCAAATAAGATGCTGGGATGCATAGGGAGGGGCATCGCCAGCAGGAAAAGGGAGGTCATAATTCCACTATACAAGACACTAGTGAGGCCCCACCTGGAGTACAGTGTGCAGTTCTAGAGACCTTACTTACGTAAGGATATAGACAGGGTAGAGAAGGTTCAGAGGAGGGCAACAAAGATGGTATATGGATTGCATCACAAGTTCTATGAGGACAGGTTGAAAGAATTGAATATGTACTCCCTGGAGGAGAGGAGGAAGAGAGGGGATATGATAGAGACATACAAGTATCTTACAGGGAGGAACAGGGTGCAGGAATACACTATTTTTAAGCAAAAAAGATGCTCTAGGACTAGAGGGCATGGGATGAAGTTGGAGAGATGACGATTCAGAGGAAACATGAGGAAGAATTTCTTCACATAACGGGTGGTGGACAAGTGGAACACCCTTCCGGAGGAAGTGGTGGGGGCTGAAACAATCACAGGATTTAAGAATGCATGGGATAGACATAAAGGAATTCTGGAGGTCAGGGTTAAGGGGCAACAGACTTCTAGGAAAACATAAAGTAAACTTACAAGCTCAAATGGGCAGACTGGGTGGGCCATAGGCACTTATCTGCCAACACTGTCTGTGTATCTATGTATCTATGCTTACAATTTACATGCCTAGAAAAAAGGTACAGTTTTACTAAGTCCAAAGGGGTTGCGTAATTCACAGCTAAACTCCTAACTTTGAATCAGAATATAACAATTAACTTAGATTTTCTTTGACATATTTAAAGGGAACAATTTCCAGGTATTTAAATGGAACTTAATTAACTCTTCTGTGTCCAGCTGATCATCCTTTGCATTTCAAATTGCTGCTGTTTTTATTGCCTGTGACTACTACATGCCATATACGTATGTGCAATTTCAAACATATTTTAAGTTTCACTGGGAATGGCCATTATTTTGGATGTGGGTACAGGTTTACTAGATGACAGCTTGCATTAAATAGTTTAAAGACATCAGGATGTGTAACTGGGAGAAGCTGGGGAAGCTGTTTGCTGGGAATACTTGAAATGAGTGCGTGCTTGTTAGAACTGCAGTTTATACAAAAACAGAGACATGCTTCCTGCCATGCAGGCTGATCCCTATTATAGGTTCATAGGTTCATAGATTGTATGTGTTCAAGGGACATGTCCATGTTGAACTCGCTGTCGTTTTAACCTAATGACGGTAGATGAATTTTTTATCTCCCACGTATTGATCTAGGTTTCTTTTGAACTGTTTGAGGTTTTCACTGGTTACTACCTCCACTGGTAGTGTATTCCATACATGAGGTACTCTCTGAGTTGCAAAGTTTTTTTCTGTGCTCAGTTTTACATATCTCTGAATGCAATTTTAATTTGTGTGATCTTGTACAACCAAATGGGATTTATTTTGTCAAACAGTTTGATTCAAGGAATAACACATTCTTAGATGCCTTATAGGCCAACATAGTTCACCTCTAGTTATTTTATATTCAAGGGGAAAAAATACCTAAATTTCTAAGTCTTTCCTCATACTTTAATAATTTTTGATTCTTCACATGTTTTGTTAATTTATGTTGTATAGACTGATGAGTTACCTTATCTCTAATTAGTATGTGGGGGGAGAAGGGGCAAATATTCCAGGTTAGATCTAATCAAACTGTTGCACAATGGAATTAAGACATTTTATGTTTAAGAATACACTGTAATATGACATGACACTTCTTAGCTGTTTTGTTTATATGAGTACTAAATTTTAGGTTGTTAATAATGTTAACACTAAGATTGCTTTCAGATGTAGTAACTTTAAGACTGATGTTATTAATGGTATAGTTAGCTTGTCTATTATTCTTCCCAAAGTGAATTACTTTGCACTTTATGTATATTAAATACTACTTTGTTCTCACAGGCCCATATGTAAAGATTGTTCAAACTGTTCTGGAAGAGATTCTACAGCTACATTATTATCTATTATGCATTCTAACTCACTATCGCCTTACCACAGCTAAAGAGTGTTACCCATTTCTTAAAGATGAGTTAATTTTCAGTGTCAGTGGCTCAGTAGGTAGCAAATCGCCTCTGAGGCCAGGAGATCAGAGGATGTGGGTTCAGTTCCACATCTGGCACTTGGATTAATATCCCAGGACTGACACTGTAGTGCAGCATGAGAGGGTGCTGCACTCTGAGGTGCCATATTTGATGGAGACATTAAACCGAGGTCCCATCTGCCTGGATTGGTGGTAGTTCAGGTGGATGTTAAAGATCCCATGGCACTTATCGAAAGAGTAGGGAATTTCCCGTGTCCTGGCCAAATTTCCTCATTCACTAAAAATACCACCAACAGCTTAATCTGGTTCAAGGTCAGTTGGCATTCATCTGTATCCCCCTACCCCGGGTTGTGCCTGAAAATAGGCAGGATTTGTCTAGTGCACTTACCCGGTCAATAAAAACTAACTAAATAAATAAATAAAAAATAAAAATGTTAATGTCTATCAAGGTTCATAAGCTGCTATGTAAGGCTATTAAATATGATAATCTTAAGGACATTTCCCAACCTCTATACTCAAATCCCAATTTTAAAATAAGGGGACAATGTCTCAAGCCTTATGTAGCATCTCAAAATCCAAATTTAACAGTCTCGACCCTTTTGGAGGAAGGCAAACTCAAATCTAATAAAGATCTCATGCCTATGTTAAATATTCCTGAGAGGCAGATATTTTATGGTTACCAAGTTAGACACTTACTAGTCACCAAAATGGGGAACAGTAAGTGGGAAGAGGATCAATCGTAACTCATAGATGCACTACGAACCCTGGCCTGGGTCCCTCATGCAGTTTCCCAAGTTACTGCAATTTTATATCCCCTTATCTGTCCTGGGGTATCGGGTTGGCCAGCATACTGAGCAGAACAATTTCCCACCAAGGATTTTAACTGGGAAAAGATATGGCAGGCAGCCTTTTTCTTATACTTCCAATGATAATCTTTGGATAATAATGTAATTTACATATTGCACAATATATATCTAACTCCCTCCAAGTTAACAGCCATGGGTAAATTAAAAGATAACACATGTACTAGATGTGGTAAGGCAGAGGTACTCTGCTTCATATATTATGGGATTGTTCGAGGGTGAAGGCATTATGGAATGAGATACGAAGTAAAGTAGACCCCTTACTAGGCCTAGAGGAGTGTTTTACACCTGAGATTTGTATAGTGGGGGATTACTCCACAGTGCTTGTTAAAGAGAGAAGATTCAATTTGGTTCTTATCTCGCACACGGCTAAAATACTGGTGCTGAAGCACTGGAAGGATTCTATAGAAATCACCTATAATGAATGGCTGAATGAGCCACTATTTAATCTTAGGGTAGAAAGGATGATTGCATCTTTAAGGCATAACCTTAAAAGCTTTGATAAAAATGGGGAAGCTTATATGCGCTGTACTTACCTACAGGAAGTAGTTAGTTAGGTACACATGTAATCTTAAGTGAGTTAGTATAACAACAGTTTGGATCCTGGCCCTGAACTGGTCTTTTACAGGATACCAAGATTATCTTCCTAGGAGCACTTCTTTCTTAATCTGCATTCTATCAGTAAATGTAACTTTGAATGGTGGTATGAGCTATTTCTTTATTTCGAGTTACAGAACGGGTTTGAGGGGTGGGGAGGAGAGGTTTGGGGCCTAGTTGAACCGAAAATCGATGGTGGTTAAATTCATTGTTTATTGTACATGGTTAGTATTGTCTTATGTGCTCAACTGTCTGTTTCTTCTTTCTTTCAAAATGCTTAACAAAGTATCTTGAATGTAAAAAAATAACTTACTATAGTCTGCGTAATTTTGTATCCCTACACCATTGTCTGTCTGCATGTTAGAGATCATTTTGTTGAATAAAGTAAGACCCAGCACCGATCCTCCCACATTGACCAACAATCTAACCTGTGTACCTCACCAATAAAGTTGCAATATTATTCCCTGAACTCTCATCAAGTGCTGCACAGTCTGTATCTTAATTAATCCCCTGTATGTCTGATGTTGGAATTGTTTATGTTCGTCCAATGTAAAAATTCAGTACAATAAGCAGAAGCATTACTAACACTCCTTTTGCAATCAATTCCCTTAACTTGTGACCTCATCATGGCTGCACCTGGTATAAGACACCAATGAAAAGACATATAGTATGAAAGTGAAAAACAGTATATATGTGTCTATATTTATTTACTAGCAATCAGGGAACCAATATAGTGCTGATCTGGTTTACAGTCACACTTCCAACTACTGGTGCATTTGGTTAGTTCTGTGTCCAGCTGATCAGCTTTTGCATTTCAAATTGCTGTTTCATTTTTTAACAGTCTGCAATCATGAAGTACCATATCTGTGCAATTTCAACTGTGCGGTTTCTGTTCTGCTTCTTTTTTTTTTTGTAGCAACCATCCATTCCCCACCCCCGTTGTTATAAGCATCAGGCATCAACCACAAACCCAATGCTTTCATGAGTCCTTTTACTTTGGTTGTTCGTCTGCTTTTCCATGGGGCTTCTGAGCTGAGTTTCATTTTCAAAGTTACACCTCAGTAGCTGATTGGATAGTCGGATGTACAACAGCAGAGAGTAATTATCTAGGTTAGTGTCTGACACCATCATCAGTACCTGCATAAAATACTTGCATGCTGGTGCTTCTGTAAACATGTGTGCTAATTATTATCTCAGAGGAGTGAACCCATAAAGAGAATGGCTGAATTTAGCTCTCCTCTTTAAATCCTGCTTTGCTTTTACTCCCGTTACAGACAGCTCTTCTCCGGCTCACCTCACAGTTCATGTAGACACCATCACTTCAAAGAACCTTCTTCTTGTTGTCATCCTCAACTTGACTCTTGGCTTGCCCAAGTCTGTCTGAGACATTCTGTTTCTTTGCTCACCACTTATTTTAATAAGTGTAAAGGGGAGTTTCAGTGTTAGAGTAGCACTTAGCAAAATCCAGAATGGCTGGAAATAGAAGAAAAATCAATGAATAGCCAATTCACTGGGGGAACTCCCTAGAAAAGCCATCACATTTCTGGTGTATATTAAGGGGTTGTGGTAGGAGTGGGTTGAGGGACATGTTTCCCCATAAAATGTCAATTTGTTGCATTTCATTTGGTACACTGGTGTGGTATTCCTGAATTATTTTACAGTCCCCCCCCCCACACACACTACTTCATCTGGATATAGACCAAAGTTTAGTTCTGAAACATGCTGAGGTCCCTATCATTAACCCTTAGGCTGCTGACAGAATTAGAACTTATAGGAATTTGGGACTGATGTATCAGGCCGTGGCTCTGCAAGGGTTAAAGAGTTCATACTACTGTATAGTTTTGTTCAGTGGGATAGGTATTACTATTTGTTTGGACAATGTTATAAGATTATTCCTGGCCCCATAATCCAGACTTAAAAAAATGCACTATCTTAAAATGAAACATACTGTACATAGCAAGTTTAGCATTTGCCTCTTATACAAGACACTAAGATCTGTTAAATTGCAATTCTTGATATCATTGCTTGTGGGGCCAAATGCAAACATGATGTTCTCAATTAAAGAAAAAAAAAGTCTGTATACCATGAGCATTATTTGACATTTTGCAGAGGACAAACAAAGTCATTGCTCTGAATGTACAAAAGGGATGTCCTTTGACACCAGTTACTATGTACCCATTTTTCTGACATACCAGGTCATAATGTTGTATGCTTAATAGTGTACGGAATTATGCGTGAACCCCAGACCTGTGCACTCTCCATGTTGGATCCCCCGGAGTTAGAATCCTAAGTGCGGAGGTCTGGGGGTGCAGTCCCCTCTAATGGGGGGGTGTGGGGGTGGAGCCCCCCACAGATAGAAATAAATAAATAAATCGTGCAACATGATTAAGTCGCATGGAATTCTACCGGGCAACATTTTGACCACGTGCCTGCTTCTGCCAGCTTTTATAAATCGAATACAGATATGTGCATGTTAGAGGGTAGTAGAATGGATTTTTTTTGGGGGGGGGTTGTAAATCACAGGCAGGCAGACAATCAAGAAAGATGAAAGTATTGGTTTTCTGGATGTTATGATACAGAACAAATACTGTAGGAGTCAGAAAGAGGAAATGGATGGCCAGCAGTGATCAACAATGCTGTGTTTGCTTTAACAGGTTGACCGGACAACGATTGGGCCTTGAGAGTGAAGCTGGGGAGGTCTCTGGTGTAAAAAACTACTTCAAGAAGGAAACACAGGGTTGTTCACTGCTGCCCATCCATTGTCTTTTATAGTGTGGGCACCTTTGTACAACAGCAACAAGTGTACCAATTTGTATTGCACCCTACTTGATAGCCAAAATGTGTCCCATTCTGATGCCATGCCTATGAGCCCGGCAGTTGCAATAAAATATGTGGAGTGCACAGAACTTGATGACACTATTAGTTGCCTCAAGAAAATTGATTTCTATTTTCTACAGCTAAAAAGAGAACACATACATTAGGGCACTCAAAAAAACTTAACAGCCCCAGCTGCTGCAGAAAATAAATAACATCAACTGATGTGATGGGTGGTTTCAAGCAACCATGGGAAATGCTGTTTTCACAACAGGAACAGTCATTTCATGTAGTAAACTTCTAGCTGGTTTAGAGAATACCGAAGAAGCCATCACCAATTGCTCATTTTTCTCTGCACAAGTGACAGCTGAAATTGACAATAAACAAGCATTTGTCAATGCTGAATGCCTTACTGGCATTGGTAGTACAGGAGTTAGAGATGCATAATAGGAATGGCAGTGAAATATTGAAATGATACCAACCCCACCCCCACCCTGCAGAGACTGACAGACATTGGGGTGTGCCTTTGAGTCATCGGCCATAACGCTCATGCCATTTCACCTCACCCTACCCTGCAGACACTAACAAGTGTCATGGTGTGCCTTGGGGTCTTCGAGCCTTACACTTACCCCATTCCATAAGAAAATATGCCTAGATGGGTGCAGTATAGGAGAATGGGGGGAACTTTGAGACTGAAGACTCCAAGGCACACCTTGATGCCTGTCACTGGCTGCAGAGTGGGGGTGGGGTGGAATGGCATGAGCATTATAACTGATGATCCCAAATCACACGCCTGATGCTTGTCAGTCTCTACAGGGTGGGGTGTTAAAGTTGGAAACCCTAACACCCTGGATGTTTGTTGGTATTTTCACTCTAAATTTTCAACATGAGCTTTTTGTGACCTCACCTCATGAACAGTGGGACTATCAGTTCATTAGCTGAAAGGTGATTTTGCACACAGCGACTGTGCCATTTGGCGTCACAGGTGCAAAAACACTTTTCGGGCAGGATGTGAAAAATGACAACTGTACTGTTCATCGGGAGATGTATAAAACTGGCAATGTTGAAAATCTGGAGTGAAAACATGAAAATTGATGTCACAAGCATGCGTGGAAACTGAGCAATGCACACCCGTAACGCAATTATTTTTTTTGATTTTTTTAACCACATTTTCAACATAGGCATTTTGGGACCTCCCCTCATGAATGGTGGTACTGTGATTTTGTTAATCTGTTCCTAAAGTTGATTTCCCACAGCGACCACTCCATTGTGTGCCACAGGTACGAAAACACATTTTGGTCAGGATGTGAAAAATGACAGCTGTATTGTTCATAAGGAGGTGTGAAAAAATGTCAGTGTTGAAAATCTGGAATGAAAGAATTAAAAATGGTCTAAGTTACAAGTGTGTGTGTGGAAATTGCTCAATGCATGCTCATAACAGTCATTTTTTTGGATTGTTTATTTATTTATTGGAATCTCGGATAACACCTTTGAGCTAAAGGCTCATTTACAAAGGTTTCACATCATAAGGCAATAGACAAGGTACGTAAACATTACAAAACAGATAGGGGTATATACAGCAGGCAAGTACATTATGGTACATACAGATACAGATTCAGGCAAGTACAGTTAAAATACAGTAGGTAGGAGAGGTCAACTTTATTGCAACAGTACTAAGAGCATACCTAAGGTGTACAAGCAATTTATAGTGGTAGCTGAGCTTTAGAGCATGCAGGTAGAGTTATGGGGGGTCAAGTGGTGGTGACCAAAGGAGGGAGGACAGAAAAGATGAGAGCAGGGGAGGGTGGGCAGAGACAAAGGTGTGACAGAATAAGTGGGTTGAGTATTCAGAGGGTGGGATTGGATAGGAATCTGCCCAGGGTTACCATATGTAGATGATAGGAAGACAGGGCTGGGCAATGTGGGGGAGAGAGGGATAAGGAAAAGGGTTTTAATGTGTGGGGTAAGGTGAAGGTGAAACCAGGGGATCAAAATTAAGGGGATTAGTATTTGTGAATAGAAAGCAGGAAAGGCAGGTGGGATAAAGAGGGACATGGGGTAAGTGCTCAGTGGGGTCACCACCAGGAAGGGGTGGAAGTGGGGGAAGGATGCTATGCAGGACAGATAAGCTACCAATACTGGTAGGATTATGCACAGGTGACAAAGTTGCAATTATTAAGATTGGCCAGGTACTAAAGCAGCTTGGCCTTAAATGGGTGTAGCTTCATTGTTTTCACCAATTTGCAACATGGGCTTTTGGGATCCCACCTCATGAATAGTGGTGCTGTCATTTTGTAATTAGGTCCTGAAAGGTGATTCTGCACAGTGAACATGGAAATCACCTTTCAGGACTGGAGTAACAAGATGACAATAAATGTGTTCATGAGGTGGAATCCCAAGAACCATGTTAAAAATCTGGTTACCAAAATTCCCAAAATGGCTGAGATATCCACCTAAGTTGAAACCCCCATTGCCTGCCATTATAAAGCTTACCACATTTTGTTCAGTTCCCCATCGACTTTTGAAGAGTTCAGACATGTTCCCATCCACAAAACATCACAGTGCCAGCTCTCAGAGGTAAGTAGGGGAGTAAGGGGTGCAAGGGAGCTGTGGTGCACAGAGGATGGGTGCAGGTTTGGGAAGGGGGTGCTGTGGGATGAGGAGGGACCATTTTTACAAGTTATAAAAAAAAGGACTTCAGGGGAAAGTTTTTTTTGTTACAGGTAAAAAATGATTTAGAGAACTTTCACTGGTTGGGACCCAGTATGCCATGAGGTTGGGGGACATGATGCTGATGGGGACTGGTCACCCTCATTGGCAAAGAAAGTGTGTGTGTGTGTGTGTGTGTGTGTGTGTGTGTGTGTGTGTGTGAACATGAGAACATGATGCTGATGGGGATTGGGCACCCCATCAGCAAACAAAGTGAACTGGGGAGGGGACATGCCAACACCGTGATTGGGCATCCCCAATGTCGGCTTTGTGGGGGATTGTATGGCTGGTGGCAGGAGCCAACATATGAATTGGAATGTTTAACCAGGAAAGGCATATAATGGAGCCTTGTCATCTGATGGTTCAATGAGGAAACTGCACCTCATTGGGTGGCAGATTTCTTTCAACTCTGTGGCTCTCATTGAAACTGTTGTCATTGCCAGCATGCTCACTGACTGGCGGCTGGAAGGAAACACCCACAAAAGTGTTGCCTGCATTAGCCACAACACTGACACACCTATGAAAGTTACTACTACCACAAAGATATTTGCTTGCACGTTTGCGAGCCAACATAAAAAGAGAGATCAGTGATGCGGAAAGGGAAAGTGGATTGTGTGGGCATTCTATATTGTATTCTAGTGGAGCCATACTCAAGAAAGTAGAACAGATTGACAGCACTACTAAGGTACAACAACATGGGGAATTTATTGAATTCCATACACAATAGCCCTCACTTATACACTATAATGGCATACACACCATCAAAGAGACTGCCTTTTTTGACAACTTCTCCCTGTAATGTATAAAACACTCTTGTGCTGCAAGTGTTGCAGTCTCCCGTGCTTCAGAGTTCCTGTTCCGATGGGTGATAGCCAGCCACATCACATGGGAGTAACATTATTGTAACATTGCAGAAGGATAAGATTTCAGAAGAAAGTCTGATGACTACAAGACTGATAGCCTATGTACTGTAGCCTAGACTTGCATTTAGGGCAGGTACAACACATATATTTAACCATTTAAATAGACAAAACAAAAAACATCGACATGTAGTGTCTAGTTGTCTATATAGAAATTGCAGTACTTTTTTCATGCTCCAGAAAAACAAGAACAATTATATGAAATGTGTACGTTTTGTTCTGTTGCAGTCATGCTTCCTTTATTTAATTTGATTGCTCAAACTAATTTATTAAGGAAACAGAACCCCTGTTGCAAACAGAATGCATGCTCCTGTCTCTAAAGAGCAGACTGCATATGAGGTGAGCAATGGTTAACAAGGAGGTTAGAGACTGATTGGTTTGGAAAATACAGTATATCATCAGATGTATTAGTTTATCAGAACATTTACTACTAAACTACTAAAAAGATCTGAGAACTGAGTAACCACCCTTGGATGTGGGATGTTGACAGCAATAGATCATTTTCTTTCCAGTCTCTCTTCTGTTCCAATTCACTAGTTTTCTTGAGACATGAAAAAATTCTTAAGCTGCTTAAACTTGTTTCAGAATGTTAGCAGAGATCTGCCCAAAACTGAAGACAGTTCCCCACACTTAAGCACCCTGGTAACCAACTGTCTTATAATTCTCCATCATGAAGCAAAGTTGTGCCAACTGTGTTGTTCTTTTTATAAGGAAAAAGATATACCCACTCAAGATGTACATCAGTTTTATAGTATGTTGGCTTGATTGTAGTATGATGCTGAGGACTGGAGATTGAACTTTGGGCCTATTGTCTGTCATACAAATTAGATCAGGGCTGCCCTCTTATCATTTAACATTTTTATTTTCATAGTGACAAATCTAATATGTGAGTGTTATTTATAAATTACTGCTCACATTATGAATTTTTACATAAAGCTATAAAAGATCATAGAGCAAACATTTCTTGTTTTACCCTAAATCAATTTCAATTAGTTTGCAATATAAAATTGCCCCCAAAAAGTGAACATAACAGCACAGTATCTTTTTAATTCTCACCCAAAAGACTCATCCTGTTAATTTACTGACAGCAGTTAGAGATGAAAAGTGGCATCAGTTTTCATGCACACAGACCCTACTGCAAATGCTTAGTCCTCAAAACAGCATGGCACAGCAACATCAGTAAAATTACCAGCAGCAATACACTGTTGCATCTGTCATCCATAGCAGTGATTATTCTGATATGATAGGGGAGGAGCAGTAATGGAGCTGTGACAGTCCTGTCAAATAATGATGTGGGCTCCAAGTGGCAATGCCGCCAGTAGCACATAGAGAAGCTGTCTGAAGTTCAGTACTGCACTTGTTTTGCTGTCCTGGTGGAAAGGTCTCTGTGGGTTCTGTGCAGTACAACTTAGGTGTGGAACAGTTGTAGATCTCTTTCTTTTCTCTCTCTCTCTCTCAGTCCCCATGTGGGTGGAGTGGACAACTGACAGACTGACTGTTGATGTCAGTTTCCCTGCCCCTCATAGTCATAACTCAGCCCACCCACCTCTTCTCTTGGTTAAGGCAACTGCATCAGATGCCTCTGCTTCAGGGAGTGAGAGATGGGAGTTTCCTGGCATGGTGGTAATATACTGGGAGTGATTAGGGGTGGGGTTAATGGGTATATAAAACAACAGTGACTTTGGACAGATAAAATCATTTGGTCCAAGACCACCCTCCAGATCCTCTTTGCCTTTGCTCCTCACAGGTCCATCCTAATGGTTCTCATATATTGGGAAAGTATTTCCGTGGATCAATAGGTATTTTCAAGATCCCATCAGTGGGGGGACAAGCATCAGGTTATTTTTTGGGGGACAGAGTTTGGAGCAAAAGCAAAATCAGATTGTGGGTATTTTTTCTATGGGGTTCATTGGGCATGAAAGAGACATGAAGGAAATGGAAGGAGGTTTAAAAGTATTTATGGTTGCTTGAAAAGAAAGGCAAAAGAAAAATAACTTCCTTGTGACATTATCTGAATGTGAACTATTACCACATAGAACTGAGGCATTTCACATAAATTGTATCATACAGTGATGCCTTATTTTATTTCCTTTGCACTCAGTCTTTTACAGTGGGGTTACAGCATGCCAACAGCTAAAAATGCAAAAGTTCCCATACACTGGGGAAATCAAAGCACAGGCTCAGCTTAGCTGTCCTTGCCTGGTCAATTAAGATATTTTATTATGGATGGAATGCTTTCGTTATCAGTTATAAAATGTGCACAGTTTTTTAGTTTATTTATTTTTTTGTTGACCAAGAAAGGAGAGCTAAGCAGTTCTGCTTATTTTCATTCTTGTCCCATGCGTGTGTAGGGGAGGGTAATTGAGGAAATTAGGCCAGACAAGAGGTAGTTCCATATGCCTTTCAAGAAGTGCCATGGGATCTTTTTACATCCATATGAACAACCACTAAGACAGGCAGAGGGACTCAGTTCAACATCTCATCTGAAAGACAGCTCCTCAGGAGTGTGGCTCCCTTTGCATGCTGCAATGCAATGTTATTATTGGGATTTATGTAAAATTCCTAGTTTGGGGTTAGATTCCACAACATTAAGATCTTCTCAGAATCAGCCTTCCCAACACTGCTGCTGAAGGGAGAACTAAAATGGTGCTGGCACCCACATATGTCCCAAATTAGAATCCTGACTTGTGGACCGCAGAGTGCAGAGGCACATAGATGAGCTGACATGATGGCTTACACCACCAGGTAAGCCTCTTCCAGTCCCTATCACTCTATGTCATCTGTTCTCCTGGTCTTGACTCATCTGTTCCCAGCTGTCCATCCTCAAACCTCACAGCCTTGAGGGTTCTAACTGTCAGGTGCAAGCCAACTCTTTTGAAAACCATGTAGATTTTCAATCATGGTGGGGAACCAAAGCACTGTTCCCTATGTGCTGCCTAACTCTTGTGCTGGCATGAGAAGAAAAAAATTAATGAAAGGGGGAGGGGTGCACATATTTTTGTCACAGAATGCAACTGGGTTTCTGTGCAGATGTTACATGTCAGTTACTACAACTGTTGTGTGCCCCTCAAGGCCAAGCAAGGTTGAAAGGCATGGGCATGTTAAACTCCTCATGTGGGAGTGTTGGCCTGGAAGAGGATTAGAGGAAATTGCATGGCAATATTAAGCCAGTTAACAAGTGAGATACTGCTCCCTGGAATGCAGTACCAACCCACCTCCTTAATAACTGTTGGCCTCCTGCCTGAGAGCAGTCAATACCTGTACCGCACCTTAATTTCAATCAAAACACTTGGTACCAATTACTGTAGGTAGGTAGACAGAAAAGTATTTGTACACCTAGGATAGGCATGGATGGGAACAAACATAATGAATTGAAAGTATTATCATTAAATGCCAGAAGCCTGAATATTATACAACAATCTGAACTAGAACTAATAATGATTAATGAAAACATAGACATATGTGCCATTAGCAAGATATGATGGGATGAGCAAACTATGTAGAATAGAAACATTGTGGGATATAAAACATATTACAAAAGATAGGGTTAGTAAAAGAGGAGGTGGGGTAGTATTATACATCAAAAATACAATTGAAAGTTCAGAGTACATTATGGTTAATAATGTCATGCACTCAGGATCATTATGGGTTACAGTGACTATCCAAAATAACAATAATAAAAAAAAAAAACTCTGTGTGGGGAACTATTACAGACCAGCAGTAAGACCAATGAATGAAGATTCCATCATAAGTCAGGAGATCAAGCATATGTCAAAAAAAAGGCACAGTAATCATTTTTGGCAACTTTACCCTCAAATAAATTGGAAAATGATGATGCCAAAATCAAACATGAATAAACAATTCATAAATACTCTGATTGACTCAGGTTTACAGCAAATGATAATCAGACATAAAAGGGGAAAATACATTAGACCTCCTATTTACCAATATTCCAGATTATGTAAAAAAAAAATAAGGGAAACCTTGAGGAACACTAACCTCAGTATCATAAAATCTGTGATAATAACAATTGTAAAAAGAGACCATGGTAAAACTATAATAAAACTTTATAATATGGCAATTGTTTTCAAAATAAAAAAGATTCACGAGGTGGGACTGGGAAAGATCATTCCTGAACAAAGGTGTTGAGGAATCATGGAAAGTGCTAAAAATAGACTGCTTTCATTGGAAAGTGAACATGTACCAGATAGATGCATGTATAATAGAAATGGAAACATTCTGACATGGTACACTCAGCAAATACTCAAACAAAGCAGCAAGAAAAAAAGGACATGTAATGAAATGAAAAAACATGCAAATCAAGACTCAGTTATACTTTACAAGTCAGAACTTAAAAAGTTAAAAAAAATGTATTAGAAATGAAAGGAAAAAGGTACAAATTACATTTTACAAATACAAAAATTAATGGGAAAAGCTTTTATGCATATATAAATAATTTAAAAGGAACAGATAATTTTGTTGGTCCTATAAAAGTGGGTATGGAGGAAAGTAAAAACTTAACTGAAGTGGCTAACATATTTAATGACTATTTCTGTTCAGTGTTTAATTCATGAACAACTGAAGAGACAATTTGATCTGGTAAAGAAGTGGAACCTGAACAAATATTTTGCACTCCTTAGGAGATCCTTGACCTTTTGGCCAAATTAAAATCCAATAAGTCCTCAGGACCAGATAAGCTGCACCCTAGATTTTTGAAGGAACTTAGTGATTACATAGTGGCTCCCCTAGCACAGTTAAATAAATCTCTTAATTCAGGGGTGGGCCCTTCTGACTGGATAACAGCAACTGTCATCCCATTATTTAAAAAGGTGAGACGTCAGAGGTATCAACCTATCGACCAATCAGCTTGACAGCAATACTGTGTGAAGTAATGGAAACATCAATAAAGTTAAAACTAGAAGAAATCCTGACAATGAATGGCTTTAAAGATCCAAAACAACATGGTTTCAAGGAAAACAGGGCATGTGTCACTAACCACTTTTGCTTCTATGAAAGAGTCAACAAAAACATCAGTAACAATGTTTCCATTGATGTGGTGCACTTGGACTTCCAAAAAAACTTTGATAAGGTCTCACATGGGGTTTTGTTAAATAAATTGAGTACAAATGTTAATTGGATATAAATGGTTGGTTAACAGGAAGCAGAGGGTTAGAGGGAATGGTGTTTATTCAAAGGAGGGTGATGTTTCTAGTGGGGTGCACCAGGGCTTGGTCCTGTGCCCTATTATTTTTTCATTGTTCATTAGTGATATTAACAAAGACATAAATGGATGGATTGTCAAATTTGCAGAAGACAGTAGATTGGGGGGCCCTGTTGGTAACAATTTAAGTAGAAATGTTCTTAGGAAGTATTTGGAGAAAGTGGGAACTTGGGCCAAAAGTAACAACATAATGTTTAATATAAAAAAATGTTCTGCACTATGCTTAGGAAAGAACAGCACTAGACAGTGCTATCACTTAAATAATAATAAAATAAATCGAAAAAGTATTCACAGAAAATGACTTTGGTATAATTATAGATGATGATCTGGATTTCAGTAGTCACTGTGCAAAGTTGGTGCAGATATCCAGTCATCTAATAAACATCATAAAACCACCTTTATCAGTAGGACTACCAATTGTATAATGCTGCTGTATAAGGCTTATGTTAGATCACATATGGATTATGGTACGCCTTTGTGAAGTCCTTATCTGAAGAGGGACATGAACAGATTAGAAAGGGTGCAGCGTAGGACAACAAAGGTAGTCCATTAAATAAAGGAAACATCTTATGAGGGCATACTGGTGTACTTGGGTCTATACAGTCTTGAAGCTAGATGCATGAGAGGTGATTTTTTGATGATGTATAAGATTGTTAGCGACACTGAGTTAATGACTGAGCTGAGTATGGAAATACAGAATGAACCTTTGGGACTTAGATCGCATAAGTGCCAAATTAAATCACACAGGTTTAAGAATAATAGAAGACTAAATCATTTAACTCAAAGAGCTGGAAAATGTGGAATGCTTTATCTATTAATATTGTGCAGAGCAGTAACATTGACATATTTAAAATAAAACTTGACTATTGCCATATTTCAGGTGGGGCAAATTCTATCCACTGATGCACATAGACAGACATGATGGACAAGATTGCCTTCTTCTGTCTACAACCCAGTATGAGAACCCAGTATGATAATAATATGCTCACACACAACATTTTCAGAAAATAACACCAGGACTTAATTTTTCTGGAACTCAGGTCCTGTGAAATAAATGTGATTAAGCAATAAAGGATTTGGCAATGGTTTTTGTCAATAATCACTCTTTTTGGCCAGCACCACATGGTAGTATGGCAAGATCAGAATGACCTAGACCAAAAAGCTACCCCTCTGCACTTCAGCAGGTACTCACTTGACAGAGGGTACAAGTACCTGAAGAAAATCTCCTGACCACGGCTTCCCTTGGCACACCACACAGGGTAGTCTGGTTTACAGTTTTGATGTCAGCAATTTCTCTGGCATATTTTTGCAAACCTCAGAAATTGTGAGTTCTGTTATCTTTGACATGTTTTATTACACCAGAACCAACATGATTAAGATCCCTCACCCACTCGTTGACCTAGCTCCTCTCCAATCAAGATTTGTTTTTGCTCATCAAACTGTACTCAAACTGAGATACTTCAGAGAGGTTGAACAAATGGGTAATGGACTACTGTATGCCTGTGTCATGCTAGCAGGTTACAATACTGTTTTACCAAGTGAGTGTAGCTGTTATATATTTTTGCATGCACTTGCATCTCAATATGAAAGCAACAACCACAGCATCTCAACATTGTCTTTGTAAACAAGTCCTGCAAAACAGCTCCAACTGTGCTGAGGACTGTGCTCGGCACACATTAACAACCAAGAGCAACAAACACCAGCTTACTAGAGGGTCTATTGAATCAGCTCTCAAAGTTTTATACTAAAATACCACCATACAAAACAACAGGCTGTGCAAACCCCTACAAGTTTTGCATTGGATGTATGTCATCAGGATGTGGAGCAAATAAAAAAAAAGGTCTTAAATACATCACATCCTTAAAGTGATAGTGTGCTCAATTTGTACAAACAGGAAAATAAACATATAAATTGCTTTGTGTAAAATGAACAGCAATGCATAAATCAAAACAATCACATAAACCCATTTAAAAAAATAACAAGGCAGGAAAGTCACAATAGTTGCTAAATAAATACAATCAACATTTCATCTTTATTAACAATGAAAATGTATCAAACCCATTGGTGTGATGAACATGACAGTTCTTGTTTTTCTATATAGTGCTGGAGGTACTTCTAGTATTTAATCTTTTTTGGAAACAATCTGGAGCGATTCATGGGTGGAGAGACTAGTCCAATAACAGTGTTGCATGTGGGTATTAGTGATATTGGAAGAAGAAGACAGGAGAACATACAACATGACTTTGAAGAGGTGGAAAGGAGATCAAAGGAAAAAGGTTATACCATCATCATATCAGCTGTCCTACCAACACATGGAGGAGGAACAGGTAGAATAAGGGAAATAGTAACATTGAACAGATGGCTAAGTATGTGGTATGTTAGAGAGGGGTTTACATTTCAGAAAAACTGGGTGGACTTTATGAGTAAACCTGCACTGTATAGGAGGAATAGGTTGCATTTGAACATGGAGGGGACAAGATTGTTGATAATAAAATGCTAAAGTCTATTGAAATGTGTTTAAACTAAAGGATGGAGAAAATGGAGGAGTGGGGACATCCAGTCAGGCAGGGAATGGTGGACAAGCAGACAAATTAAAAAAGCAAGAAATAAAAATTACCAGAAATGTAGAATAGGGTATCTAAAAGTTATGCTGACAAATTCAAGGAGTTTGGTAAAAAAAAAGGAAGAATTTGTGGATATGATAATAAGGGAGGATGTAAAGATATGTGCTGTGACAGAGACATAGTGGGATGCGAATGATGGGTGGGATAAAAACATACTGTACTAGAATTTAATCTGTACAAAACGGATAGAATTGGCAGGAGGGGAAGGGGACTGGCAATGTATGTGGCAGAAGAGATTATGGCATAATAAGTGAAATCTTAGGATAACTGTGAGTTGAAACAAATGTGGGTAAAAATATATCCAGAAAAGGAAAAGAGGATCTTGCTAGGACTAATCTACAGACCACTGTCACAGACTGGTGAGTTGAGTGTAAAGATGTTGGACACCTTAAATAATCTGGTAATGGAGGATGTAATTATACTAATGGGAGATTTTAACATGCCTAGTATTACCTGGATGACCAGAGTGGGAAGGAAACTATTAGAAAGGGATTTTGTACAAATAATAAATGGTCTCAGAATGGAACAGCATGTGAGAGAAGGTACAAGAGAGCAACACATTTTGGATTAAGTACTGAGCAATGTGGGGAACTAACAGAGAACTGTAATTAGATGGAATCACTAAATGGACGTGACCACATAGTTGCTACTGTTCATTCAGCATCAAGGATTGCAATACAAAACAAAGGCAAAATCAGGGTTAAATGTTTTAATAAAGCAGATTTTGAGAAAATGAGAGAAGGAGTAAGAGATTGGGATTGGGAGATTAAATTTGAGAATATATCACTGAATGAAATGTGGGAAGTACTAATAAAGACAGTAAAGGATCTAGTGGGTAAAGATGTCCCAGAAAGGGAAAAATAATATAATTCAATGGGGAGAATACCCTGATGGATGGATAGAAGGGTAAGGAGGGTGGTAGGGAGGAAAGAAAAAGCTTATAGGAAGGCATGTAAGCTGGATAGTTAAGGGGTGTGGGAAGAATATAAGGACATGACCAAGGAGTGCAAACAAAGAATAAGGAAGGCTAAAAGAAATCAGGAAATTCATCTAGCTACCCAGGTTAAGGACAATTACAAATCCTTTTTTGATTATGTAAACTATAACAGAGGAGGGGTGCAAACAATGGGACCACTGGAGGATGTTAGTGATAACACAGTGACTGATGATAAGTGCAAGTCTTAAATAAATATTTTGGTACAGTATGTAAACCAAGAAATAGAAAAGTGCAGAGGAGGGACCATAATGAATATGAGAGAATATTAATTAATGAAGGCAATATAAGAGATAAATTAAGAGGTACTGAATCTAATAAGGCAGCAGGACCGTATAGTTTTCATCCTTTTATACTGAAGGAACTGGCAGCTCCAGTGACTAGAATATTTCAGGCTCCACTGGATAGTGGAGAGGTTATACTGAGTTGGAGGGAAGCAATCGTTATGCCAATTTACGAAAAAGGAAGCAAAGGACAGTGTAGTAACTACAGGCCAGTGCGTCTGACTTCAGTACTGGGTAAGGAATTGGAGAAATAGTGAAAGAGTAATTGGAGGAATTTATGGGTTCAGTCTCACTGCATGATGCAATGAAAAATGGTTTCGCTAAGTGAGGGTAATGTTTGACAAATTTGCTGCACTTTTATGATAAGGTCAGTCAAGAAATGGATAGGGGGAATCCAGTGGATGTGGTGTTCTTGGATTATGGAAGGCCTTTGATACAGTCAGTCACTCTGAACTGATAAGCAAGTTGGGAAACATGGGAGTTAATGGGAAGTTGGTTAATTGGATCGACTCATGGTTGACAGGAAGAGTACAGAGAATATCACTAAGGGGATAATTATGTGACTGGACAGAGGTGACAAGTGGAGTCCCACAGGGATCAGTGCTGGGTATATGTTTGTTCAAGATGTATGTGTCTTTTATGAGCTGTGATGGCTCAGTATGGCTAACTAAATTCACAGAGGGCTCTAAGTTGGAAGCAATGGTCAGAAATGAGGAGGAACCACAAAACTTGAGGAGAGAACTACACAGAATTGAGGAATGGGCAGATAAGCATGGGTTGGAATTTAACACAGAAAAATGCAAGGTTATGCACTTGGGCAGAAACAATAGTAAAGCAAAATATGTACTAAATGGTAAGGCGCTTGCAGAAACAAGGGAAGAAATGGATTTTGGCATAGTAATTACAGATGATTTCTCATTTAAATGACAGTGCAGTGAGATATCAAAGAAATGTTATAACTTACTGGGATGCATTCAAAGACACATACATAGCAGGGATAGGAAGGATTTGATGCCATTGTTTACATTGTCGGTGAGGCCACACTAGGAGTACAGCAGTCAGTTCTGGGCACATTATACAAAGGAGGGATTGGAGCTTTGGGGGTACAGAGAAGAAGAACAAGATCAATAACATGTATGAAGATATTAAGCAATGAGGACAGCATGAATCATTTGGGACTGTACTCACTGGAATACAGGAGGATGAGGGGAGATTTATGTTTGGTGTATAGAGCATTTGAAGAAGATGACCTATGGGACAGTATTGGTCTAGAAATGAAGGAAGGACAATTTAAAACTAGATCACACAGCCTAAAACTACATAGTGAAATCACTAACACAAAAAAGGAGGGGAAATGTGGTTCTCACAGACAGAGGTGAGAGCATGGAATGGCTTTCCTCTGGAAATAGTGGGAAGCAGGAATATTGAGGAGTTCAAGACTAAACTGGATAAATATTCGCTACATACTGGAAAAAGTGAAGTAATACTTGATGCAGATATTATGGCTAATACTGTATATTCAACAAGGTATTTATGGATTACAGTGCCATCCTTCCCCCAAACTGGCTATGTACCTGGATAGAACAACAGCCTCTGACCACTCGCCCTCTTTCTCCAGTACCAGGACCTCCCCAGCCTTTTACTTCAGAAAGGTAACCATCAATGAAACAAAAAATACCTTACGAGTCCTTGGCAAAACTAGGATGGTTGGTGATGGTATAGACATAAAACTGATTTCTATAGCCCTTCCCAAGATCATCGGACACATCAACAAGCTATTCAACCTGTCACTCGACTGGCTACCTTCCCCTCCACATAGAAAATCTCCTGTGGTCACACCTGTGCACAAAGGGGTGACCGTCACTAGTCTCGAATTATAGGCCCATCTCAATTCTCTCTGCACACTCAAAAGCACTGAAAGGAATCATAGCTTACCAACTCACAGACCATCTGCACAAATAAGACCACCTCTCCCACCAACAGCATGGCTTTCATGAACTGCACAGTACTAACACTACCCTTATTAATTTCACTGGATACGAACATGAGGCACTGACTGGGGTCAGCTGGTTGGGGCAATCTTGTAGACCTAACCAAAGCCTTTGACTTCATGGACCACTAGCTGCTGTGTCACAGGTTAAGAGGCCTAGGGCTGTCCCTCTGGCTCAGTCAATGGTTCTCCAGCTATTTATCCGGGCAATCTCAAAAATCTGAATTAATGGTGCTACCTCCAACACCTCTGAGGTGTCAGTAGGTGTATTCCAGGGGTCTATACTGGGCCCTCTCCTTTTCAGCATCTTTGTGAACCACATCCCTGATGCCTACCTCACCTTTGAGATCCTGCTATATGCCAATAACACAATGCTATTCTCACAAAACTACTGCCAAGAAACGAAAGGATTTGCAGAACAACTTTAACCTACTACAGGAATGGTTCAAGGACAGCATACTAGTACTCAATAGTAAAAAAAAAAAACAAGGCAATGCTCTTTGCTGGATGACAAAGGAAGAGGTCCACTGCACCTCTCTCAATTACCTGCAGCTCTCACACCACCCTGGAGCAGGTAACTTCATTCCGGTATCTTGGTCTCACCATAGATGAGTCCCTATCATTCCATGAACATATATGCAATATTATCATGGCAGTCAATAGGAAACTAGGGGCTCTGTACAGGCACTGGTTGTCTTACTCCTGAGGCCAGGACACAGGCAGTCAGAGGAACAATCCTTCCAATTCTGGATTTTGGGAATGTAGTCTATGGGGCCGCCACTGAAACTAGCCTGCTCAAAGTGCACGCCTCGTTAAATAAAGCCTGTAGGTTTGCGTTAGAGGCAGATCACCTATTGCATACATGTGAACTGTACATACGGACTGAATGGCTCCCACTTATGGACCGCACTAAGCTCCGTGCCTGCATCTTGGGACAGAAGGCTCTACTAGGACTTGCACCTCCCTCTATACAAGCTATATTCCATCCTTCTTCAGCTGAATATGCCACAAGAAGTGTTACCAAACATTCATTAGCTGTTCCATTCAGAAGGACTGCCTTGGGAGACGAGCCTTTGCTGTCAGAGCCCCTGCTTGGATAAATGAGCTACCAACCACCATTAAAAGCCTTACCAAAATTGCGCCTTTCAAGTCCGAGCTAAGGGAGTCTATCCAACCCTTCTGCACATTGCTATTGCCACTCTTAACCCACAAGCCAGCACGGCTCTGTTCCCCAAAACCATACTCCTAAAGACTATCTCCTCTCCTGTACAATGCCACAGCCACTATTAGCCTACCAGATACTAGAACCCTAGGTTTACCAAGGTTCTTCTTTCCCTGTACAATTTGTCACAAAACTCCCTGCTCACACCTGCCCATGTCTGCCCATCTGCCTGCTCAATTTTCTCCTCTCACACTTTACAGTACTAGTCACAGTAAACTGGTCCATCAATGAGTTGGTTTAGCATTGTTTTTTTGAGTTGGCAATGCATTGCCAACTCATATTGCATTATTTGTCGATGCTTAACCAGCAGACTATGTTCGTAGAATGTTTTTGCAGCTCATTTGGAATGCAACTGCAGTCCAGTCACAATGCAATGCAAAGCTGCATTTTAACTCTTAAGAAACAGTTTGTGCAATGTTTTGTGCTGGATCCAGCAACATTTATGTTTAATGTGACTTGTACTGTGCCTGACAAACCTTCACCCACTGACCTCCTTACACCACCCACCTTTGAGCCTACAGTCATCCCCTCTAATTCCTCTTCTCCTACCTAATCCTGATTGGTTCCCTGTACCCTTTCTGTCTACTATGCCTAGGCTGACTCCTCTGGCTATAGCCTAGTAACCTTTATGTATCAGTTCTGATGAACAGCTCCATCTTCTGTTTCCTCCCAATACAAGATCCTGCCTAGCTCCCACCTCTGATTTTTTTCTCAAACTACCATCTAACTCTGACTTCAGCACTTAATTGTATGGCATGACATGTGAATCCAACCCCACTGACTATGTACCCTTGTTTTGGTTATGTATTGGTATTTGCCTATGTTATTCTACATTGTTATGCTATTGCCAATGTTTACTGACTTCTCCTGTTCACATTTTTCTTACTATTAGATGTTCTTGACAATGCCTATTAGCTGCTACTGACTCCAAACTTATGTACTCTCCCCTACCCTTGTGACGATGATCCTTTGTAAATGAGCTTTTAGCTCAGAGGTTGTAATTCTGATTACTAAATAAATAAATAAATACACTACAGTAGAGATACAGCAAAGTTAAATTCCACCTGCGAAGTAGACACACAATGACCCACTTCGCCTTACCATTCAGCTACACGAAATGCCCATTTAAAACACTCACTTCACCACTTTGCGTTGTAATTATGACTTTGCATTGCTCACTCCACCTTACTTCACTTTAAGGTGGAGTGAGAATTCACAGACAGCCCACACACACATGGTTTACACAGTGTAGGTCACATGCTTCAGGCAGGCAGTGATTCATGCTTGAAAGATAGTTTCACCTTCACCTTGTAGTAGGAGACAGAGGTTGTAGAGATGCAGCAAAGTTAAATTCCATAAGTGAAGTAGACGCCAAGTACACCACATCACGTTACTTTATGGCTATGAGAAGTGCCCAATGGAAGCGCTACTTCATCACTTAGCCTTGTGATGATGGTGATAATGACTTTGCATTTGTCACTCTGCCTTTAAGGCCGGAGTGAGAATTTAAGACAGCCCACACACATCACATGGCTTACACAGTTTAGGTCAGATGCTTCAGGCAGGCAGGAAATGAATCATGCTTGAAGAGAGTTCACTGGGCAGCAGCCCTGGCTATAAACAACACCTGGGCCCCCACATGTGCCTGGTCCTCCCCACACCTCATTAGTGTGGGAGTTCTTTCTACACTGCCCAGGAACAGCAGTATATTAAAATGTAATCTGTGTGGTGAGGAGGTGCACCGTGGCCCCAGAGAAACTCATCTTTGCACAGGTGGTCAGCACACCCACCTGTACAACCACCACTGTGTACTGTGGCAGGCCATGGCTGCAGAACAGGGCAGTAATGCACCTGCTGGCCCTGCTTGGGAAGAGGAGGCAGCATGGTGTCCACCTGCATGTGGTGGTGTGAAGCGGGGGAGGGCCATGGATCAAGCAGCTGCTCCATCACCACAACCTGCAGCAGGTGATGGTGGTAACCCTGTCCAACTACCTGCCACAAAGGCTGACTTGGGCCTGATGTAGAGTGAGTTGGGGGCTGTTAACCACCATCTTAACAATGTTGAGCAGCAGTTGGAGAGAATTGAGGGGCACCAGCTACAAATTATGGGGATGCTTTAATGGCTGCTGTCCCATTGGAACATTTATCATTAATTTTATGTTGTCCTTGCAACCACCACCCTCTGTGTGAAAAAATAGTTCATGATGTTACCCCTGATCTGTCCCCACTCTATCTTCAAATTTTGGGCCCTTCCTCATGCACATCTCTTCTTATGGATGATGCTACCCTCTTGTACTTTGTTGATTCGCTTTCAGTACTTGATTTTTTTTCTGTCATGCCCCACTCCCCGGGTCATCATTATCATCATCATCATCATCATCATCAACAGGAACTGCTACATCACAACTTTTTTGAGGAGGGGAGGATTTAACACCAACAGACCCAGACACAGCCACCTTGACTTTCTTTTTCTCCAGTTCCCAATCAGCTTATCATCAGAACTGAAAAAAAAAATGTAACTGCTGTGATTCGAGAAGAACATGATTTGTTTCATGACGAGTGACTAATGTGACATGACTAATGACCTGCATTCAAATACCTACGGCTGTACTCTTCCCTGATCTGTACCACTCCAAACACCCTGACTTGAAAACACATATTAATGAGTACAGTGGTCAAGCTGAGATACTACAAAACAGGGTTACATGCAACTTACAACCCAAAAAACTTAAAGTTTTGTAATTCATGAATCATCATGACCATGAAGGTGAAGAATGTAATTTGAATCATGAGTGACTCGTGATGATCGCCCTGACTTAAAAACGCACAATAATGAGTATAATGTTCATGCTGAGATATGCACCACATGGTACTCTGAAGGGAATCCAAACAAACAACTGTAACTTAAGTTACAGATGGAGATTGGGCCCTAAAGGGATGCAAATGCACAGACAGATTAAGATTGCGCTGAGCACTCAAGAGATGCAGATGCAAAAGCACAACAACACCTTAACCACTGCTCACAAGTCACAAATCTAAATCTGGAAAAGAATACTTTTTGCCGATTGGGGGGGCACTGAACTGCAATAGCAGTCCACTACCAAGATACCATAAAGCAATACAAAATAGCGCAGGTGCGGTGGATAGCAGGTTCACAGTGCTGCAATTACTGTGTGGCACAATAAAATGTGTTTGATTTCATGACATGATTTGCACACACACTCACACGCACTACAGGTAATGCCCAGCAAATTGAAAACTTCAGTAATATAACCAAGTATTTTAAATAAACTGAAATTATGCACTGCTGCACCATAACAATCAGCACAAATATGTCAAAAACTACTGAAAATACTACTGTGTGTACTGTGCATTAACACAGTTACACAAGAAAAATATTACCAAAATAGAAAGACTGCCTTTCTCCCAGTTTATCTACCTCCCTCAACCACAGATACACCCATCCCCCAGCACACTTCGAGTATCTGTCACTACACAGACTGAATGTTCTAAATTAACATTCAAAATCTACACACAAGCAATAAACACTCGATGAAATGAGCACAGGAGGGTTCCTTCCAATCGATGTACTAAATTTTGAACAAATAAAATGGCTCAAAAAAGACTTTTTGAATGGCTTTTAGAGGGTTTGAATCTCAGAGCACTGACAGCAAACTGTCTCCATCTTCCACTGCACACACATTACACAGAAATGAGGCTGTGCAGAACAGTCTAAAGGCCATGTGACCTACAATCCCATGAATCACTGCAAAATTCACCTTTGGAGCTCACCAACAAGGCGAAGTGATGCAAAGTACATTGATATCTTTTTTTTTTTTTTTAATCATATTTATTCGTTTTCAGTAGACCAAACAACAAACATACACACATTACACATACCCGGCCAAGCCAGGGACACAACCCAAAACTGGCTGTGTAAACTATGTACAACCCCTATGTACAAGCACACTGGGGAGCTGCCCCACATTATGGCCAAGTTCAGAATCAGTAGTGTTTTAATATAAGACATTGTCCAATGTTAGAAACACCCATCCCTTCTTTAACTCAGTCCTCCCTTATATGTCCACTCGCAGGTGTACTGCATCCTAGGACCCCCAAGGAGCCTGAATCATCCCGGACGGCTTCCCAGTGTGTCCCCTGGAAAGAGAGAGAGAGTCCCCATCCCCTTGAACCCCTGCAGACCACAACCATTCCCCTGTTATCTTAGTAGTAAACCCAGTATGACCCAGTTTTAGCCATCTAGGAAGCTTTGAGTCCAAACATTACACAGAATATTGGGGAAAATAAAAGAAGAAAAAACATGTTACACATGGCACAATACAGTATAGACATTAGACACTCCAGCGTACATCCTTTGCTAATCATTATCTGACAGACAGACCTGAGTTCCAGTGCCTGTGACTTGCTGGGAACAGATCGCATCTAATATTACCCATCTTTTAGCATATAGCTCCTGTCTCCCTCAGAAAATAGGTGTCTCTTTATCTTGGCCAATACCCCCAGAAATTCTCTCACCCACTGTTCATATGCACAGACCTGATCGTCCTTCCAGTGCTTTACTAAGAACGCCTTGACTACCGACACCATTAACGAAAGGTGGAATTTGGGTGCAATCCCTATAATCTGAGAGAAGTCACCCAGAACACATACTTCTGGGGTCATATAAGCTGAATAGTCTAGCATTGGATCCATGCCCTGTTTAATCTCCCTCCATAGGGGAGAAATTTTACTGCAACCCCACATGACATGTAACAGGTCACCCACTTCTTTTCAGATTCCTGAAACACAGATCTGTCTGTCTCAACCTCTACCATATAGCTTTACAGGAGTATAGTATATGTTGTGAACCACAAAGATCTGCATGTTCCTATATTTGGGAATCACATTGTATTTAGTGGCCTTCCAAATAATTTCCCACCTTAGATTTTAGGAGCCATCGCCTTATCCCAGTAAAGGGATTTGAGTAGAAGTATTTGGGCCCAGGAAGTCCAAGAGAAGTTTATAAACTCGTGAGAGTGGGTTAGCTTTCCGGAAGGCTTCCCTTAAACTCCTCCACGAGAGGAAGTTATCTGAAAAGACCCCAACCCTTCCGGAACCCTGCTATCATTTGTTTAAGCTGTAACCTTTGAAAAAAGGACAATCCCTCACATTGTGGTGGTAGAACTATTTTGTCTCCCTGCTGCATATCGTTCAATCTTAAACCACCCAGAAAATTAGACCACCGGTGTCCAAGAACCCGAACCCCTATAACCAAGTTGGGATTACCCAGTATGGGCTGGTCTCTGGACCACATTTGGCAGCACCTTTGTACCGGAGTGAGAAAGGACCACCAGGCCTCCAGGGTTTTCCTAATTGGGTTCCCATACCCCTCCTTGAATAAACTTTTTTTGGGCCTGGCATATAGCATCGATTCAGGGGAACAGCCGGAGCTCAGTAACGATTGCCTCTCGATTTGCAACCATACAGGTATATAATTTCCCCCATCTGCGCTTTCCACCCATTGAGCCATCAGGCCTAACTGGCCTGCCACATAATAAGCATGGAGGTCAGGTAATCTAATGCCCCCCTCCTCATATGGCAAATGCAAGACCTTGTATTTTATCCTGGCTGGTTTGTTATTCCATAGAAATCCTGAAATTAGTCTTCTGATTAAACTAAACCACTTGACAGGGATGTTATATGGAGCTAAATGTACCGGATATATCAACCTTGGTAGGACATTCATCTTAATAAGGCCCAGATGCGCCGTAAAGTTCAGAGGTAACTTGTTCCACCTTGTGATGTCCCCTTTAATCGCCGATATGATCCCCCCCAAATTGGCATCAACCCCGGACTTTTGGTTTGCTGTAATCCAAATTCCAAGATACTTCAATTTGTCAGTGTTCCACTGTACTCCCAAGGATGAGAAATCTGCCTTAAATACATGTGGAGTCAAGGGTAGGATTTGTGTTTTGGTGAGATTTAACTTGTAGTTAGAGACCTTAGAGAAACGATCTATTGAGTCTCTTACACTCAAAGCTGGATATTGGGTCTCAGAATGAAGGAGTATATCGTTGAAGACTGAAAGTTTTAGCTCCATTTCCCAATCCTAATCCCCTGGACCTTAACATCCCTATTTATAGATCTTAACAGGGGTTCTAAATAGATGTTAAACAGTATCGGCGAAAGAGGACATCCTTGGCGAGTCCCATTATTAAGTTAAAATTCCCTCGAGATATAACCATTACATAGTATTCTAGCCGTTGGAGCAGCGTATAGATTCTTAATACCTCTAAGGAGACCCCCAAGGAACCCCATTTTCTCCATTGTAGCAAAGAGAAATGGATGTGAGACCCGGTCAAACGCTTTTTCAGCGTCTAGGGAGATCAGGGCCAGGGGTAGCTAAGAATCTGGGGCAAAATTTAGAATATGATGAATTTTCCTGAGAGCGTCTTTCGCCCCTCTCCCTGGCATAAAGCCTACTTGCTCCTGACTAATTAAACTCAGAGCAACAGTCAAAATCCTATTTGCCAAGATTTTGGTAAGAATCTTGATATCTTGGTTTATTAAAGCTATAGGCCTATAGTTACCTAGTACATCCCTGGGCTTGTCTGGCTTGGGTATTAGAGTAACATACGCCTGGTAGAGCAGTGAGTGGTGAATTCTTCCTCATTGTAGTAAGGAAAAATCATGAAGTATAGGGAGTATGGTCTGGATATGGGTTTGGTAAAATTTGGCAGTGAGACCATCAGGCCCTGGTGATTTACCCAGAGGAAGAGACCGCACCACCACGACAATCTCAGATGCTCTTATTGGGGCTTCCAGTTCCTTAACTTGGGCAGAGTCCAAAATAGGTAACTGAATTCCTTCTAAATAACTATTAACCTCTTTCTCCCCACCAAGTCTCTAGCTTGTAGATTTCTCAAAGAATGATGCAAATGCCTCAGCCATTTCTTGAGGATCTGTAACCAGCTTCCCGTCATGCTTAACTGATATAATTGTCCTACTTGCCTCCCATTCTTTAATTCTGGCTGCTAGAAGGCGCCCTGGGATGTCACCCTGCAATAGGAACTTGGCATTAATCTTATTTAACCAGAACTCTGTTTTCCCATAAACAATTTCTGACAGATCCCTTCTCAGACTTTTAAGTTCCACATCTATTTCCCCCGAGGACCCTTCAAGCTGCGACAAAGAGTTTATTGCCCCAACCAGGAATTCTTCTTTGGCCCTTCTAAGTGACATGTCCCTTGCCGCTAGAGCCCTAGCTGCCTCCGCATACAAGAACTTACAAGTAGGCCAAGCTAACCTTTTATCCTCCAGTGTGGGAAGCTGGGACCTGATGATTTCCTGTAAAGCCCCCTCTAATTCATCCCTTCTCTTATCCTCTGTTAAAAGCCAATCGTGGAACCTCCACCTATAAGGTCTAGGCAGCGTGGGTCTTGGTTCCCACTGCAACTGGATGAGAGAGTGGTCTGAAAGGGTCCTACCCTCAGTCAGCACTTCTCTAATCTCTGTGAGAGCCTCTCTATTAACCAAAAAAAAGTCAATTCTAGTGTGAATTTTGTGTGCTGCCGAATAGAATGTCATGCTAAGGCCCCTATTTGAAAGATTCTTAACTGGATCAACTAAAGCTGCTGACTCCAAAAACTTAGCCAGGGCTAACTGGGCCTTGGTCTTCGGCCCGCTATGTGGAGGTATCCTATCCTCCTTGTTATCAAAATATATATTCCAATCCCCAGCCAGGATAAGTGAGTGGAGGGAAGGGTAGCTATATTCCCTTCTATTGAGGCAAAATTGGGATCGGGAGGAGTTGGCCCATAAATGGATGCCACTGAGACTGCCTTACCAAGCAGATTGCCCGACAAATAAATCCCCTACAGTCTTGCTTGGTTAACACTTGGGTCACTTAAATGGGCAGGATTTCTTGATTAAAATCGAACCCCGAGGTCCTGTCCCTTCCCACTCCATATCACTGCCCACCCATCGCTTCCTGAGACCATCTAACTCGTCAGTCAATAAATGTGTCTCTTGTAGAGCTACAATGCACCCCTCATTGCTCAATATACCCCAGAATGATCATTCTCTTACATCGACCCCTGAGTCCTTTTACATTCCAAGAAATTATTTTAAGGCATGCCATCAATAACATCAAAATTTTTCACATGAACCCAGATATTGTGCCTCTCTAAGGTCTGCATTCCTATTGTTCCCGTACTTGAACTCTCTCTCTTTCCACCCCTGTCCCCCCTTTGTCCCCCGGTCCTTAGACCGACCAGCCATCTGATGTTGAGTCATGGATGAACCCGATTCCCTTACCTCCCCTCAGTCCCAGCCATTGGCATCAAACCCCAGAATCTGGCCCTTGAATCCCCCAGAGACGTGAAAGTAAAGGCCCCATCTTCTCTGAAATCCATCATCCCCTTATATTTCCCAGATACAAAAGAGAAAGTAAACAATGAGGAAATTAAGGGAGTCCCCCTCAAGCCCTCCTTGGTAAATTATATCTCTAACCAACATTGCTCCACTCTGGGTTCTCTTTCACCCCCGGAGTGATACCCCTCCCTTGACTAATGCTGATTAAGTCCCAATCCCTTAGACCACTTCCCTTATCCATCCTTCCCCAAAGCTGGCAAGCACCCGCTTTATTACTAGTAACGCCCATTAGCAAGTAAAACCCTAGCTAATTGACCCCTTTTGTAATAAACACAATCTCTCATCACCCCTTATAACAACTTCCTCCAGTGTTTCAGGGACTGGAAAGTATTCCTCTGTCTGATAACACAGATAATATGATTAACAAATCCCCTTCCCCCCTGACCACTAATTAATACACTAAAGTCTTGTGATTTGACATTTTGTGACCCATCGCAGGTCCTAAAACCCAACCCTGGCTAGTCCCTTGAATGTCCAGATTCAAACCAAAAGCAGTGGAGCCACCGGCCTTAAAAATGTAAACACCCCTGTTTTTCTTCCATCACAGCCCTCAAAGGGGCTCAACCTCCTTTGCCCGCAAACAGTCAAGTTGGGGGGTTTGAATAAATCTGGAAGCTCAGCCCGTAGCCCCTCCAATGCGTCCTTCACCGTGAGAAACTTCTTCTCTCCAGTCTGGAGACGCACCACCAAAGTAGCGGGAAATTGAAGCCGAAATTTTATCCCTGCAAGATAAAGCTTCTTCTTGATATCAGCGTACTCTTCTGCTTTTCTCTAATCGCTGAGCTTGGTCTTGAAAACCATAGTGAAACACCATTCCATTGCAGAGGCTTCTTTGTCTGGCGCCAGCAGCACATGGGATTTTTCTTTATAATTAAGGAATCGCATGATTATGACTGGGCCTCACACCGCGGTGGCATCTCCGTAGTGCCCGTGAGCTCTTTTCCAGATTATACCCTCCCCATATGGTGTAGGGCCTAACAATTTGACAGGAGCTCCTGCATAAAGGAGACACAGTCTGGGCCTTCAGCCCTCTCTGGTAGCCCCGCCAGAATCAAGTTATTTCTGCGATTTCTTGATTCCTGGTCTTCCACCCTCTCTTCCAATTTCTTCATCTTTTTCCGAATCATCCCTACCTCCTGGTCTAGCACAGAAACCTTCCTCTCTTGCGAGGAAATCCGGGCCTCAGCATCGCCCATTCTTTGTGCCAAAGACTGTAATGCCGGTTTAACCTCAGAGAAATCCAACACCAGCCCTTGTAGAAGTGCCTTGATTTCCCGAATGTCATCTACATTTGTGCCCAAGCCCCCTTCTTTCACAGATTCCTCGCCCTGTTCAGGTATAGTGGGCGACTGGGACTTAGGCCGTTTGGTGGCTGGAGCACGCCCCACCAGGGGTTACGCAAAGTCAGCTTCCATCTTCCGGCAAGGGCGCGGCCTCAGCTTGCCGATGCGCCTCTGTTAATTGTGGACTCGCCGGTTTTGAGAAATTCACGGCCCTATATCGTCCGGCCAGGAGGTATACCCGCGTCTTCTCCGGAGCACTTAATGGCCAAATTAAAATGTTTTTTGCCAGTCCTGGAGCGAGAAGAACTTAAACTTTATGCTGCGGGCCTCGGAGATGCTCGGGACACGTCTTACCGGATCAGCTCATCACGTGACTCAAAGTACATTGATTTCTTACATCTTGCCAATAAATTGTAGTGCAAACCCTTACTGCATCTTATTTTCAGTAGACATGAAGCCAAGAAATAATAATTTTGAATGTAAAATAGAATATATAATTCATTACATGTAACATAAAAATTATTTATATTCATATAAAAAGATAATCATGTACACAAAAAGTAAAATATGTTTTTTTAAATACTCATATTCATATTTACACAAAGTAGAAAATCATAAAATAAGATGCATTTTTATTTATCTTTTGTGATATGTATATATATATATATATATATATATATATACAGTATTTATAAAATGGATAAGTCTAGTTGCTCCAAATCAAAACTTCTAATTGTATAAAACTCATCACATGACCGTTCGTATATCAGAGCACGACTGCACACCTGCACCTTTACCCCCCTCCAAAACAATGTTACCATTTTATAAGATAGATAACCCACTCTACAGTGCACTGTCATGCTCTAATATACACACGCCTTGGGTGGTTGACGCACACCAAGGTGTGCGTGTATTGCAGTGTGACCGCACACCTAAGAGTGGGTTATCTATTACTGTACACACACACACATACATATATATATATATATAAAGGATATGACATGGCCTGACTGAAGATATCATATTTATCTTCATGAGAGGCCAATGATATCATGATATCTCACGAGTGGTGAAGCCACGAGTGAGATATCATGATGTCATTGGCCTCGAGTGAAGATAAATATGATATCTTCAGTCAGGCCATGTCATATTCTGTTTATACAATGTATGTTGTGGGCTGCACTCAACAAAAGCTCGAAATGTTCCCTTACTACAGTCCCCTACATTGAGGTGATGGCTGTTTAAACACACATCTGCTGTATCTCTAGCAACACAACAGATGCCATATGTTATTTTAAAAAATATATGTGGCTGACCCTGCCTTTTAAATTATAAAAAAAAACTTGTCTGGATTCTGGTTGACCGAGCCATGGCCAACCCCAATATAATTCTCCATACCCCCCTGCCCCAAAACAGCAGATGAAAAAAATGTCTGATCTTGCCACTTAAGTTATTTTATAATAGATATCTGGTTGATCCTACCTGTATGTTTAAACAAATGCCTGGGACATGTACTTATTTAAAAAACATACACTATCTGGTTGATCCGGCGACTTTCTTTATTCCACCTCCAACTGTCATGTAGCCTGACCGGGCGCTATACCCTGAATGTAGCGTGACCGAGCGCTAGGAAGATTAAGATGTGAGGCACTGTCAGATTGTTTTAATTATGGCGCTTCTGCTGTAAAACAGAGAAAAATGTGCCATTTTCTTAATAGTGCTTATAGTTTGTCAAAAGAAGCCGCTGACAGTACTGAGAGATGAGCGAGTGAGTCGGCAGCTTCAGAACACTAGACGGAAGCAGCATGTGTTGCTATGGCAACAGACACTCGCGCTTCCATCTGGTGTTCTGAAGCTGCCGACAGTCTCGGCTTCTTCTCCAGTATTGTCGGCAGCTTCTTTGACAAAACTATAGGCACTATTAAGAAAATGGCACATTTTTTCATGTTTTACAGCAAAAGTGCATAATTAAAACTATCTGACAGCGCCTCTCATCTGAATCTTCCTAGCGCCCAGTCACGCTTACATTCAGGCATAGCAGTCGGTAACGCTACATGACAGTTGAGGTGGAAAAGAAAGTCGAGGATCAACCAGATATGTTTTAAAGACATAATTATTATAAAGATACAAGCAGATGTGAGCAAGCATTGGGGGGTCTTCCTTCTAAAGAGAAAGCTGCAGGGGGTGAGGGGGTCCTATTCTTAAAAAAGAAAGCCTCAGGATAGAAAGTGAAACACTTTCAGTTTCACTGTGATGACGATAGAACGTGGAGATATCAATGATATCTTCACATGTGAAGATATCATTGATATCTCCATGACCTGGCTAAAATACTACATTTTATCCTGACATTTATCCCAAAACATACATTGTATAAATATATATATATGGTAGCAATGATATAGTGCTACCATAGTTAGGGTTGAGGAACCATTTACATGTTAAACCAAAATTTTGCACCTTAATAACTTTACAATCGTTCAATGGATTTGCCTGAAATTTGAATACTTGATCAAGAACCACACATCTTGGGATCTGCCAACTTTCATACTATTTGGATACAGCTGTGGAGTTATTAAGCATGATCTTCGTATGTTTAAGCTTTTTGGAATTCTTTGCGATCTCTACATCGTACGGTTTGCCGTGACCAGTCCAAAATCTTCAGGGAATGTGTGGCCAGGGTCCCCGATGTGCCTTTTGAAGATTTAGGGAAAAAATATTAAACGGTTCAAAAGTTATTCAAAAAAACAATTTCCCATTATGAGTCAATGGAAAAAGTTAACAAAAAGTTTGACAGTGTCACAAATGCAGTTTTTACTTTCACAAATGGCCCATTTACTGTCACAAATCCACCATTTTGTTTTCAGTTGTACATCAGAAAAATGCTTGGCATTTAAATTTGGGACCCTCTAGCAACCTAATTATTTTTGTATTCACTTAGTTGGACCCCGAGGATGCTAGGCATGTCTTTATTTTGGGGTAAAACACCCCAGAAATATGTTTTTCACATTTCTGGAAAAAGTACTTTCATGAAGTACTTTCTCATTTGCGACACTGTCACATGAATTTGTAAAAGCTTTCACAAAGTTAGACAGTACTTTTCCAGGCTGTGGAAAAATGACAGCAATTATTTGACACCCTGCTGCAAAAGAACAGTTTGATCTTTTGAGCTGAAACTTGGAGGGAACGCAGCCAATATCTCACAGATGTGGCTTTCAGTGTTGCAGTGAAAAAATATTACAGGGTGGCAAAGTTACGGCACTCCAAAGTTTACACTTTTTCCCATAGGATAACATTATGGTATATGCCGCATTACAGTAATCCTTTGCCGCCCTGCTGCAAACTAATGGTTTAGTCTTATGGCCGGAAATTTGTAGAGAACAAAGCCAACATCCCACAGATGTGCCTTTTAGTGGTTTGGTGAAAAAATATTACAGGGAGCCAAAGTTATGGCACTCCGAACTTCACTTTTTTTCCCATAGGATAACATTACGGTGTTCGCCGTGCTTTTCAGGGTCCGTATCTTGGAAATGGTGCGAGATATGGATATTTTTCATCAGAAAAATGCTTAGCCCCCCCTAGTTGTGGCTAAGGACAAAACTAGCCAGGAAAGTCATCAATTATATGACTTTTAAATTTTTATTCTACATCGTACGGTTCCTGAGATATAAGCAATTTAGTATTCCAACTCCTCATTTTCTGCTCCAAGACCCATTATTATGCATACTTTCTTTGTACTCACTGTCTTTCTCAATGCAGCTTTTGGGGAAAACCAGCCAGTGCGCTTACATTACTGTTACCCTCGCATTGCTTCTGCTTGTGGTTCCATAACCATTTCACTACTGTTCCTGCCTATGGCACCATGTGTGTTACCTTCGCTGCTTTTCATTTGCACTTGCATTTTGTGTTATTTTAACCATTTGTGTCTACAGTACTGTTTATCTTTCTGTTTCACTTTGCGTCACCATGTGCATTACCATTTGCATTTGTAGGGCACCATATTACTATGTGACAAGACATCACGTGATGGAGCATTGGGCCCCTCGGGCCCGTGCTCCCACTGCCACATTACATTCACTATTTCTCATTATCCTTCTCAAAGAAGGTAAATTAGAGGAAAAAACTCTGTTTAATGCATTAGTTAGGTGTTCACACCAACAAAAGTAGAGAAATTGATTGTTAGGGTTGGCCCTTGGACCCCCACCACACCTCCAACTGGCATGCGGTGCACATTGGGTTGTCGGTCCTAACTCTCACCCCATTCTTCTATACCTCTGCTTCTTCACACATCTGATGGGGTGAGAGTTGGGGCTGGCAACCCCAATGCACACCTGATGCCAGTTGGGGGTGTGGGGCGGGGGTCCAAGGGGTGGCTGAACCCCGACACTGAATTTCCTCACTTTTGTCACTGTGAAACAATCCTAACTAATGCATTAAACAGAGTTTTTTGCCTCTAATATATATATATATATGATGGATTGTTGACTGAAGATATCATATTTATTTTCATGAGAGGTTATGATATCATGATATCTCACGAGTGGCAAAGCCACGAGTGAGATATCATGATGTCATTGGCCTCGAGTGAAGATAAATAGGATATCTTCAGTCAGGCCATGTCATATTCTGTTTATACAATGTATGTTGTGGGCTGCACTCAACAAAAGCTCGAAATGTTCCCTTACTACAGTCCCCTACATTGAGGTGATGGCCGTTTAAACACACATCTGCTGTATCTTTAGCTACACAACAGATGCCATATGTTATTTTAAAATATATATGTGGCTGACCCTGCCTTTTTAAATTATAAAAAAAAAACTTGTCTGGATTCTGGTTGACCGAGCCATGGCCACCCCCAATATAATTCTCCATACCCCCCTGCCCCAAAACAGCAGATGAAAAAAATGTCTGATCTTGCCACTTAAGTTATTTTATAATAGATATCTGGTTGATCCTACCTGTATGTTTAAACAAATGCCTGGGACATGTACTTATTTAAAAACATACACTATCTGGTTGATCCTGCGACTTTCTTTTCCACCTCCAGCTGTCATGTAGCCTGACCAGCCTATGCTCTGAATGTAAGCGTGATTGGAAGCTAGGAAGATTAAGATGTGAGGCACTGTCAGATTGTTTTAATTACTGGCGCTTCTCTGAAACATAGAAAAATGTGCCATTTTCTTAATAGTGCTTATAGTTTGTCAAAAGAAGCTGCCGACAGTACTGAGAGATGAGCGAGTGAGTCGGCAGCTTCAGAACACTAGACGGAAGTGCGAGCATGTGTTGCTATGGCAACAGACACTCGTGCTTCCATCTGGTGTTCTGAAGCTGCCGACAGTCTCGCTCTTCTCTCAGTATTGTCGGCAGCTTCTTTTGACAAAATATAGGCACTATTAAGAAAATGGCACATTTTTCTATGTTTTACAGCAAAAGTGCCATAATTAAAACTATCTGACAGCGCCTCTCATCTGAATCTTCCTAGTGCTCGGTCACGCTACATTCAGGGCATAGCAGTCGGTAACGCTACATGACAGTCGAGGTGGAAAAAAGAAAGTCGCAGGATCAACCAGATATGTTTTTAAAGACATAATTATTATAAAGATACAAGTAGATGTGAGCAAGCATTGGGGGGGGGTCTTCCTTCTAAAGAGAAAGCTGGGGGGTGAGGGGGTCCTATTCTTAAAAAAGAAAGCCACAGGATAGAAAGTGAAACACTTTCAGTTTCACTGTGATGACGTATAGGAACGTGGAGATATCAATGATATCTTCACATGTGAAGATATCATTGATATCTCCATGACCTGGCTAAAATATTACATTTTATCCTGACATTTATCCCAAAACATACATTGTATAAATACATATATATGATGTGTTTTTGCATGTTGCCAAAAAAATATATTGTTTAAAAGAAATATTCTGTTTTTTTAAAGTCTTTGTTCATATTAGATGAGGAGGTGCTGCCCTGATATATCATGATGAGGGGCATGTGACTGGCTTCCTGCAGGCCCTCACATTTGGAAGCTGCTGCTGACAGGCAATGTCCGGCATGGATGGGCTGACCTGGTGGTTCAGAACCCTTTCTTTTCTGCACTGAAGTGAGGAAAGGGTGCTTCTGGAGGATCCTGTTGTTCCTGAGGAGGGATATTGACACATATAGTGAAGGTGAGATCATCCTGTTGCTGCAATAGCCTGTTCATTTTGTGCAGTTGCTCTGTGTTCTCATTTTGTATGACCAGTGTGGTCTCTTGAGCAACAACATGGTTCTCAGAACTTTCTTGGAAGTTGGTAATATTCCAACTGAGGACAATGTTGCTGCTCTGCAGAGCATGTAGGGCTTCATTAGTTTGCTGCTTGAATGTCTAATGATGGTACATGATGCCAAGCATTTCATTTTGATTTTTCAGTTCTGCCATGAGAGACTTGGCTATGGTTTTCATGGTTTCAATAAGGTGACAAAGTTCCTGCTTACCGCTAGTGCTGCTGCTTGATATTCTACAACAGAACAGAAAAGGAAGGAAATAGATATAGTACATTGTGGTTTGTGCATTGCCACATGCATTAACCTGCCAATACAAGGATAATCATGAAAACAATGTAGAATCTTACAAAGCTGTAAGAGTAAAGCATTTGTTTCTGCCAGTATAGCACTTGTATCGCAAGCATAGTATGGTGATTCGACTGACCTCAGTCTGCCGGGAGGGCTGCACGCCCATTGGTGCAGAGCTAGAGCCACGGGCATGCAGCCCATACCGACATGACAGTCCAGATTTTTGAAATCTGGATCAGATGACAGTCCAGATTTGTGAAAATTCACAAATCTGACTGTCGTGGTACGGTGTGGGCTGCACGCCCATTGGCTCTAGTGCTGCACCAATGGGCGGTAGCCGCACTCGACAGTCAGTCGGGCGGGCGCGGGTGGCAGGCGGGTGGATGCTGCCGGGCTGCCGGGGAGCGGGTGGTGGGGCTTTCGAGGTGGGTGGGTGGGGGACACTAGACACCAGGGAGATGTTTTGGGGTTGTCACTGACATTCTGCCCGCGATCGGGCATTACGTCCACTGGACCACCAGGGAGATATTCGGTTGGGGTCTTTTACATTCTGCCCGCGATCGGCACTGGGGGTTGTTTCACGCTCTGCCCGCGATCGGGCATTGGGAGATGTTTGGGGTTGTCATTATACATACCGCCCGTGATCGGGCATTGGGAGATGTTTGGGGGTGTTGTTTTCTATATACTGCCCGCGATCGGCATTGGGAGATGTTTGGGGGTTGTTATATATACATACTGCCCGCGATCGGGCATTGGGAGCTGTTTGGGGGTTGTCATTATACATACTGCCCGCGATTGAGCAGTGGATGTTTTGGGGCGTTATTATACATACTGCCCGCGATCGGGCATTGGGAGATGTTTGGGGGTTGTTATACATACTGCCCGCGATCGGGCATTGGGAGATGTTTGGGGGTTGTTTAACGCTCTGCCCGCTGCATCGGCTGCAGGGTGCGCCTGTCCCTCGACGGCTGCTGCCTGGCAGGGCGGCCAGGCGCAAGTCCTCGGGGATCGGCGCACCTACATGCTAATGCATGCAAATGGGGCCATAATCAGATGCAAATGGCCCCCCCTGCGCCTTGCATGAATTATGGCCCCATTTGCATGTCACTGTTTGAATATTGGAAATTTGCGCATGGCACAATGGTACTTGCGCCACCGCAAGTTGAATGCTCCACTCTGACAACTTGCGGTGGTGCAAGTTCCACTGCGCCATGCACAGTGGCTGTGGCTGGGGGGTGATAGTCAAAGGAGTTGCTCAATAGCGCAACTCCTTTGAATATCGCCCCGGCCACACCCCAGCGCAACTATTTTGAGCAGTGCAAGGGCTTGCGCCTCAGAATGGCACAGTTTGAATATCCGAGCCTTTATATTCAGTCAGGTTGCTATGGCGATGTCCTGGTGTCTCCTATTCTGTGTGTTGAGCATGCGCAAAAGTGCAAAACACACTTATTTTTCTCCGTGTAGTCTTGTTCTCTTTTTGTGTTTAAGGCATGTGCAGTAGCGTAAAAATTACACTTAGTTTTTCTCTTTCTCAGGTTTATAGGGTGGATATTCTGACCTTTGCTGTTCTATGATTGGGCATGCGCTTTAGCTTCAAAATTACACTTAATTTTTCTCCATGTAATTTAGGTTCTAGGTTCTTCAAGAGGGCAAAAGGTGTATACCTGTACATCTCGTAAGCTATCGTGTATTTACAATCATAAACCCTGAAAAGAAAAACTAAGAAAAAAACCTTTAAGTTATTGCTCATGTTCAAACTTAAATTGAATAACCTAAAATACATGGAGAAAAACTAAGTGAAATTTTGAAGTTAAAGCACATGCCCAAACATAGAACAGGAGAGGTCATGTTCAAACCAAACTGAAGAACCTAAATTACATGGAGAAAAACTAAGTGAAATTTTGAAGCTAAAGCGCATGCCCAAACTTAGAACAGGAGAGGTCAGAATATCCACACTATATACCTGAGAGAGAAAAACTAAGTGTAATTTTTACACTACTGCACATGCCTTAAACACAAAAAGAGAACAAGACTACATGGAGAAAAACTAAGTGTACGTTTTGCGCTAATGTGCATGCTCAACACATAGAATAGGAGATGTCAGAATATCGCCATAGAAACCTGACCAAATCTAAAGTGCGTAATGCAATGAGAAATGGCGGCAGTACAAAAACAAACTGGAGAAGCACCTACATAGGAGTAAGTGGAGATTCTGCTTCCTAAATATAAAAAGAAGTAAACTGGCTAAACGATTACTTAGACAAACTTTGTGTGTATATGAAGTAAGAAGTGAAGGAAAGTGTTTTGCACAATAAACAAACGCTAGCACAAAGAGAAAGCAAACTGCAATAGGTGTGTTAGTTTGGAAAAAACTAAGAGAACTGGGGAATTGCAGAAAGGAGACATGAAAAATGAAAGTATTGTAGACAGAGTAAGGCATGAATTGTAAATACAGGGGACCTGCATAATGTAGTTAGAAAGGAACCTGAAGTTTAATGCTATTAGGTTTGTGACACAAGTGGGCAAAAACGTTGAAGGTAAAATTGTTATCTTGACTATTGGATTCTTAGGAGAAACAGATGGAAGAAGCAAGTACGCTTCCCAGATAAAGCGAATCCAGATAAATTACAAATACAAACCAAGGTAAATAACAACCTGTTATACTTTTTATAACAGCAGTAGAAAAGGAAAAAAAACTTATGAAATTGATTAAATTGAGGGTGCTTTTGAGTTTCTCAACTAGATAACTAAGAATAAGAGAGAGAATTATAAAATGGCAGACATTTTTTCTCCCCCCCAATGTCTTCTTTCTTTAAAGAGGTAAAAACATTATAAAGCACTTAGAATGCTAAAAGCTAATAGGAAATAAATTGTTAGTCGTTTACAGTATAGAGAATAGTGGATGGGCAACCATGCACAACCAACGTGTTGTGCCACAGAGGGGTTCTGATGACATCAGACCTCGAGAGCGCAGCTTGAGAGGTCTTCTGTCATCAGAACCCCGAGGTGGCATAATACGTTGGTTGGGCATGAGGTTGCCCATTCACTATTTTTTATAGTGTATAGTTTTTTAAAAGTAGGCATGGGTTAGACATTTTTATATTAAAATGTACTTTCACATTCTTCGTGTTCCTTGTTTCTGGGGGTTGCTAGGCTCATTGTATGGTTGTCAGAGGCCAGACGTCCGCTTTCTATAGCGCATTCACCTATTGGTTGTTCTTCTGTGTAGGGAGGGATTTTAGAAAAAAATATGACGTCTGCTTTTTTCGCTAAGCTAAGAAAGATTTTCCTCTGAGGTGTTCGCTTTAAATGGTAAGTTTAAAATATCTGGTTGATCCTGTTTTTTTTATTTTTTCAATAAATGTTATCTGGTTGATCATATGTTCTTTTGGCTAACCCTGTGTCTTCTGACGGATCGCCGGTTCTAGCGATCTTGCTGCCGCTGGCTTCAGTATATCTGGTTGATCCTGGGGTTATTATACCGATTTAGTGCTGTGTGGTTCTGGAGCATCGGTAGTGACCGCGAGACTCTAGAGGCTTTCAAAATGTTGTTGTACCACAGCGTGATATTATCACGTTCCATGACCTTTGAACTGTAGTACAACAACATTTTGAAAGAGAAGGATTTCCATACACAATCACTACACACTATACACTATAGCAATGTTTCTGTGTCCTCTAGAACAAAGTGGATTACAACCAGTAAAGAAGGAACAATTGACTTGAATAGAAAAACAGAACTATGAGGTGGGAGATTAATCAAATGTAAAAATAATTACCTGTGGACATTTTGTATTTATAAGAAAAATATTCTTCTTTTTTATAAAGAGTATAAATGTATTTTTATAAAAGAGGTTTCTATACAAAAGATGTGGTTGGAAATAAGTTTGTACATAGCAGTATGATTTTTTCTTTTTCTGTAATTGTTACAAGTATGTGATATAAAAATATTAGAAAGTGTATATCTATTTGAAAGATTGTTTAGCACCTCTAAGGAGTGCTTATAAATATATTTTCCTTGTTTTAAAGAAAGATTTATCTAGGAATTTATAGATCCTGAAGAAGTAGTGAAAACTACGAAATGTTGATCCTAAGATCTATATAAAAAAAAGTGCAGTAAATATTAGATACTAATTATAAATCCGGTGGGTGAGTCTGAGTTTCTCCAATTGTGCACAATATAGCAGTTTCAGATCTCCCACCACCACCTCACCCTTTGCCACTCCCACTTCCTAATTCTGCCCCAGCTCCATATTTCTCTCTGTCTTCTCCCCTGTCCTGGAGGTCTACAGATTACCCTCCCATCCAGTTTCTTGCTTGAGGATGCCGTGAGCTGAACCCACTGAGATTCTGTTTCCTCATTACCTCCTCTGATATTTTCATTCTCCGCTGTCTCTGTGCCATCCTTGACATGTAGGGTTACACCTCCTCCTTTACTTTTTCCTCTGTCCTGTCTAAACATGTGTACCCTGGTACTGTCGGGTAGCATTTGTTATTCTCTGTGGCCCAAGTTTCTGCGATGACTACTAGATCCAGCTCAGTGTCTGCCACCATTGCCTGGATCTCACTAATTTTATTTCCCAGACTCCTGACATTAAAGCAGACCCTTTTCCATCTTTTCTCCTGATTCCCTCTTGCTTTTTGCTATTCCTTCTCCCTTATTCTTCCCTAGTCTTCTTAATTTTCTTTTTCATGCTGAATGTAGGCTTTGTCAGCCCTCCCTTGTTGTCCTCTTCCCCTAACTTAATTTGAACCCGGACCTTACTGTTACCTACCTTGCTGCTACTAGTCTTCACAGTTCAGAGGGAGCCCTAGTTAGGTTCTCCATTGCTCTCCATTCTCAGTAGTTCTCCTTGCCTCTGTGTCCCCGCTGTCAGTTTAACTATCCAGTGTAGATGTTGGACTTCTGCTCCAGAGTACTGGCTCCCTCTCATCAGGTGAAGGCCATCACCCTTGAAGAGCCTTCTCTCCCAGAAGCCCCCAGTTCCACACAAAGTGGTACCCCCTCTGCCTGACATGATCCCTTCAACCACCCATTAAACTCCCCATTCTCTTGCTTCTGTAAGAGGTCTAAACCTCACTTTCAGGTTCTTGGCAATATTGGAGATGCAAATAATCACAAACAGGTTGCATTCAAGTAATAAACAAGTTTATTACTACAAACAGGGATGAATCACAGTTGCCCTAAGCAGTTCTTACCAATACGAACCGGGAGCCAGTGCTAAGCGTTCCCCACACCTCGAGGTTTCTTTGTAGTCTCTTGGGATCTCTCGGGTCTCCGAGGTGTAAAGCCCGTGCATAACATTATATACCTGTGATAATTACTATGGTTACTGAAGATAGAAACATTTCTAGTTACAGAGATGAGCCCTATTGGCTAAATTAGAGGTGGCTCCACGGTCCAAGATAACATTATATAATTTTGTAAAGTCATCAGTTTTAGAACAAAGGCGTTCTTATATAAAGTCTTACATAACAAGGTGAAGTGGTGTCCATCACCGAAAGATGGCAATGTTGCCTTACACATTATAATTACTTCAAGGACAGGTGTCTTGGCATCTGACAAGTAAGAAATAGACAGAAAATACATGGTATAATGTGTGTGCATTAGCAAGCAAAGTGAGTTAAAATAATATGTATTCATATTCTGACATCTACTCTTCTACGGTAGATGCCCTTAGCTCTACGTATTAGTATAGCCTATGCCTAAACATTAGCTGTCTACGGTGTACCCCTGAGGGTATCAATTAGGGTGCAGGGACCTCGTGTAACACTTCCTTACTCTAGTGTTCCCATTCTCACTATTCTGCACAGGGAGGACCTCGGAAAAGGCCATGAAAGCTGGACAGGCTTTTAATGTTTCCCAGCTTCTAAAATTTTTGCTTCGCTGCCTCCACAGGCTGGTTTGCCAGATTGTTGATTCCCAAGTGTACCAACACCCCCAGCTCTGCTTACCCCTTCTTCACCATCCTCCCTATCCTATATCTATATTCCAGATGGCTAATATACCAGGAAGGCGTCTGACCATTACATTTCCCTGCCCACCACCCTGTCTACTCCCCTAATCATTGAGTTCCCAGTCACAAAGACTCTCCTTGCAGACTTCCTCCTGCTAACTCCTGTGGGTGCCACCAAGTTGTTCTTCCCGTTTCCCCTGACTGACTGACTCAGAGTCCAGCCTCCGGATGATGTCAGGCATTTCAGCCTCCTCCAGAGGTGCAAAGTTATTTGCTGTCTCGATGGTATGAGACTGGTTGAACCTTTTGTGGCTGCCCTTTCCAGCATTCCATCTTCCCTTCCCCACCGCCCTCCAGCCCCCCCCTCTACCAGTAGGCCTATGGGGGAGTGTGGGTGCACAGCAGTTGTGCTGGTGCCACAACTGAGATATCTCATCTCTTGCTGCTACTAGCTGAGCATGGCACTCTGCAGATGTTCTGCAGTTGGGGCTGTGGCCCTACCTCCAGAGTGTAACATCAGAGAAGAGCACCCAACGGTGCCCACAACTGACTACCTCCCTGCTGTATCTCATCTCCATACTGATCCTGTGATAACCCTCTATCATTGTTGATAACTTTATTTTATTTATTTTTATTTATTTTTTTATTTTTATTTATTTTTATTTTAGCTTTTGTTGACCAGGTAAGTGCACTAGACAAATCCTGCCTATTTTCAGGCACGACCCGGGGGAGGGGGATACAGATGAATGCCAACTGACTTTTTTTTTTTGAAACCAGATTAAGCTGTTGGTGGTATTTATAGTGAATATATTTATATTTATAGTGAACTTGCTTTCCTGTATCTGCTTAGTACCCTTAGACTAGAAACAAAAAGGCCTAACTTATGAGTTTTTATATATGGAGTACTTTCTGCACCTCACGTACTTACTGTAATTGCAGTCATATATTTGTATTTGTATAATACGTATTTACATAAATATAAATATACAAAAATATATAAACACCTACTTCACTTGAATATCAAAACATAAACGTTGTTGTATTATTTTAGGCATTCCCACCCTGTAGAAACAGCAACATTAGTGTAATAATCTCTAACCACTGCTGTTTCATTCACCCAAGAGTCCAGTCAGCTTCAGTTTATCTTTTACTTGGGGTCTGCCTAAGTGAGACATGTTAGAGAGATGATACTCTAATCTTAGCTTTCCTGTTTGTGTAAAACAGATTGCGGGCAGCTCTTGTGTAATAAATGTTTCAGTCATGTGGCATTTCTTCCTGCAAGTTATCACACTGGATAGAACAGATGAAGTAAGCACTCTGCAAAAAAGTAGGTCACCCAACTACTGTAGTTACAGAAATCAGTTTTGATGTATTTGCCTGGTTTCCTCTATCGGACATTGAAAGACTGTTTCAGGACAAAATGCCTTACTGGTTGCAGAATGCCTAACTACTGTCAAAAGAGCCTAAATGAATAGTTGAATGGCGTTTAAATAACATATGCCTATACAACATTTGTACCCGGTTTTGGTCTCATTATTATTCGTGACCCACACTTCTGGTGACCTACACCTTCACACAAACAACATTTAAAAGTTGTAATTACTAAACTGATGTTGTATAAATATGTGGTGACATAAACTATCAGCAGTTTATCATTGTGAAGGGGCAGGACTTTAATAACCTACATTTTCACATAAAAAACATTTAAAACATGTAACTAGGAAACCGATGTTGTATAAATAGAATATAGCAGAGGGTGGTGGTAAACGAGGTCAGGTCAGGGGAGAGAGCGGTCACGAGTGGGGTTCCACAGGGTTCAGTCCTGGGGCTGGTAGTCTTCAATACTGTACATTCATCAGTGACATAGGAGATGGAATACAAGGCAAAATGTGTCTTAGCAGATGACACTAAGCTCTGTGGCAAGGTAGACTGGAGGAAAGGTTGGGGAGCTGCTGAGGGACCTGCAGAGATTAGAGAGGTGATGCAAAGTTTGGCAGTTGAAATTGAATGCCAAAAAGTATTAAGGTGATGCACGTTGGGAACAAGAACCCCCGAACGGAATATTGGCTGGGAGGGGTTAAATTGGGTACTGAACACTGAGGAAAGGGGCCTGGGAGTCATCATAGAAGACTCGCTAAAACAGTCTAGGTAGTGTAACAAGACCTACAGCAAGGCAACCAGGATGTTGGTGTGTGTTGAGATGAGGTTTAACAGCAGGAGGAAGGAGGTGAATACTGCCTTTCTATGGTGAGGGCACATATGGAATACTGTTCCCAGTTCTTGAACCCCTCCTAACAGAAAACAGATAGGCTAGAGACGGTACAGCATAGGGTAACCAAAATTATCCAGGGTCAGCAGGGCTGATCCTACGAGGATTGGCTTAAGGCACTGAATATGTACTTGCTGGAGACCAGAGGGAGAGTGGCGATTTGACAGAGACCTTGAAGTTCCTGAAAGGAATGAAAAATATGAATTGTGAGGAAATATTCAGCAGGACTGACAGATCACAAATACAGAGACATGAGTGGAAGCTGGTAGGGTGGAGGTTCAAGTGGGATGTATGAGAGTTTTGTTTATTTTTATTTAGTATGCTTTTTGGGTGCCAGTCCTCTGAGAACTCAGCCTCTGATTCCTCCGACCCTTGCCCACTCCCGGACTTACTCGGAATGGCGATCCATCCAGGCTTGCCCCCTCTCAGTGGGGCAGTCGGGCAGGCATGGCCCCCATGAGACTGTACAAGGTTCTCGATGGAAGAACCACTGGGATGCATCCCTGCTTACCCCCCAAGATGGGGCTGGGCTGCACTTACAGAGACTCTCGCTCAGTCTCTGACCAAACATCACAGAGGGTGGCGTGGGGGCAGGAGAGATGGGGTGCCATGAATGGAGCTGGTAATGGGTTTTCTGATAGTGGTCTCCCCGCAGGCATGGCGTACAATGACATAGTGTGCAACACGTGAACGTCTGGCATGCCTTCCTGACAGTTTGGCTGTGGCAACTTTATTACCCCCCGCCACTGCCAGAGGTCAATCATGTGCCAGTTTCTTGGCCCCCACCTGGAGAAGGAGAGCAGTCCCAAGGACACTCAGTCCTTCTCCCTCTGGCCAGCCCTTTGACAACCTGAGTCTGATCTCGAACCCAGGTCACTGGCATCACAGATGGAAATTTGACCTTTGCACCAGCAGGCTGGCCCAAGAGTTTTATTTTACAGAGAGCATGATTGAGCTATGGAGCAGCCTGCATCAGCAGAAGTGGTGGGTGCAAGAACAATTTAATGGTTTCATAGACAGCTGTGACTGAGTAAAAGGCACAGGGGGAAGCAGTAGGGCAGGGGTGGATGAGGGCAGTAACCATGAGTAGACATTATGTCCTGGGGTAGAAAAACAGGGCACGCTAGATGACTAGTGTTTTTTTTTTTTTTTTTTCTGCTAGCATTTTCTGTGTTTCTGTATAACTCTTTTTTTTTTTTTTTGGGAGGGGGGCTTCACACCTTGTGAGTTATGTTCTTGCCGCCTCATATTTGAAAATTAATTGCATACATCAAGTTAGGCAATAGCATATTCTCTATATCTCATTATGTAGTCCACATTTAATATACCTCTTAGGCGTGATGGCTCATAAAAGTATGTTGTGTTGGGCCTAGTATGTAGTGTGACTAATGATGTGTTTTTACATATGCACACACACAAAATTTTGTCGCTGTTAACAGCACCTGTGTGAAGTGCGCTGTTGTAACCATTTCCAGTGCATTCATACACACAAGCTGTAGAGTGATACAGAAGGTGCGGAAACATTTCAGCCAACCTGTCCTCCCCTCACCCTCCAATTTTGTGTTTCATTTATGTCCCTCTGCTGGCTTTTAACATCACAGGTGCACCACTTCATGACTTTAAAAGTGACAGCCATAGGTTTGGTGTAATCATATTCAAAGTATTTGTGAACAAAAGGGAGTCTTTACAAGAAATTAGTTTAAAATGTAGAACCCTGCTTTAGATAGTCAAGTAAATGAAAAGACTGTGGAACAAAAAATAATGATGGAAGAAAAAAATTGCTGTAGTATGCAGTCATTTTGCTGTTGTAGGATTTTTATGCTTTTTCATTTTTTCCCCAGAGCCCTCTGCTTGAAAGTGGTACATACCTGGCAGTCACCAAAGCAAGAGACGTGGTAGTCTTTTAACTGATGTTGGTTTCAAACCTTCCACCACTACCCACACTCACCCACACTTACTCTGATGGCTTAAGATATGGTGCAGCACTTAGGTTGCCTGGAATTCTATTTTCACTGTTGCAAAATTGGTCATGATTTCAAGAGAATAATTAACTGAGTGTTGTATAGTTGATATTTTATAACTCTTCATCTGAACTCTAGTTCAGTGCTGTGTTGTGCAAATTCTGTGTTAACATCCCCGGGGTCATTTAAACATTATCCTGAAACAAATCTTTACATCTAAGACTTGCTGAAAGTACCTGTACTTTGGAACTAAAGCAGCAGGGTTTAGTGGTAGTGGCATATGGACTAGTGTTTATTTTGTGAACGTTACCAAATAAATTAGAGTGTTTTCGCTAGGAATAAGTATAAAACATGCAGGCCACTGTTGTCCATTAGTCTTACTTAGATTTGCACAATGTTTTTTTAAGCTTAAAGTTCAGTTTCTTTTTAAATGTGCGTTGTCTCTTTCAGGGTACCTTCCATAGCCAACAGTCTTTGGAATATGGCACCAGGTTAGTAGGAGGTGTATCCCCAGGAAAAGGAGGCAAAACTCATTTGGGCCTGCCAGTCTTCAATACCGTGAAAGAGGTAATGAGGTGAAATAATTATGTGTCACGAGATATATGCTTATACTTTAAATCTGTTTTAAAATAACACTTGACAGGGTGTGCATTCACTGTGGGATGTAGGCTTCCCTCAGGTTGTGTGCTTAACGAAAAAGTGCCCATCAGCACGTACTGGAGGAATGCCGCTGTCTCAGTGAACACAACACCCTGCAGTTAAAAATGGGGTTGGCTTAGAAAATGCAATATCTTACCTGTAGGCACCCATAGGCACAGCATGTGGCGTGGTTTGTCCAATCAGATAGCAGTAGGTTGGTAGCTAGGTGAATAGACTGCAAACAAGTCCTAAGAAAGAGCCAAGTGGTTAGGCACGAGATGTTGGTACATTGTTTGTGTGGGGTTCTGTGTCCTTGATAACCAAGTAAATTCTAAACAAGGTTTCCCAATTTAACATGTAAAACAATGTGTGGTCTTATTATTCATTGTGGCATTGCTTCTTTAATAGTATGCTTTACTGTGCGTACCTACTGGGTTCATAAGTTGTTTTTTTTTTTTGTAGGGTGCCACACATGTAGCCACACTCATTCTTTAACTTGCCTTGCACAGGGCCCTGTGGGTCCAACGTGGAGCAGCAGACACATTGGGCATGGCACTGGACCTTTAAGTTGCTTTGTGCAGGCAGGCCCTGTGGGTCTTTTGTGAAGCATCAGACCCATAGGGAATGGCGGGGACTCTGTAGCTTGCTTTGTGCAGGGCCCTGTGGGCCATATGCAAAGCAGAAAATTGGTCAGGCAGGTCTGAAAGTTGACACTTGCCCTTACATTTATGCTTAAAATGTTCGCTACGGGGATCGTAAAATAAAAGGTAAAAGCCAAGTCCCAGCATGTGTGCAGTTCATAGTGTTGGGGCCTTTTTTATTATTATTACCCATTATGTATTTTAACTTTTTTTTTTCAAAATTTGAGGTTCAGGGTGCTTATAATGTGGTGTTTTCTGGTTGTTTTGTATTTTTAATTGTGGATTTTTTAATGATGGGATGTATATAAAACTACAATTTATTAATGTTGATTTATTTAAAGAATTGTAGAAAAAAATAAGAGGCAACAAGGCTGACTATTACATGACATGATAATGAATGATACTGACATGGAGCCTTTGGAAACGAGCCTATGACTCAATGAGTTGTAATTCTGATTTCCTAAATAAATAAATAATGCATTACCTAATGGGTTCCAAATGCATAGGATGTAATACTTCAAACTGCTTTTTATTAAAGACCAAATACAACATTTTTAAAAACTGTTTGCCCACCATGAGGACAACTAAGCCTCATTTGTTACAAATAAAGTTCAGAAATTGCAATTACTCATGTATGTATGCTATTTTGTTTGCCTCTCTTATTTGATATTTTTTTTTTTACAAAAAATCCTTAAGACTTTTTCAAATCAGTTAGCGGAATCCTGTGTGAGTGGTAATGTCATTCAAGCAAAAATGACATAATTTTTGTTCAGGTCCTGTCAGCTTAGTACACCTAGTACTGTACATCAAATTTTGTGATATGGCAAAAATCAGTCTTCACTACCAATTTTCTGATGGGGAGCTTTTATTAATGGATTTATACCAGTTGAACAAAATAGCAGATATCTGTCAAGTCTCCTGGGTTGATCATTAAACTTTTGAGCATGTTATCAACCCCCACCCCCCCCAAAAAAAAAATCTCTTACTCTTAAAATGCAAAATTTGGTTTCCTGTATTCTCTGTCCAGACATGAATGCAGCAGTCACAACTCCTTCCTTATTTTTCTCCTATCAGATTTACTCCCTTTGCTGAGGTTCCACAGCACTTACGTAAAGTTTACTACTACCCCAGCCTCCCTTAGGTCTCAACCATGCTGTTAAGCATGGGCGTACATTTTACCAGTCCATGTAGGCATGGGAGAATTTCGAGAGGTGGCTGACCTGTCGACAGTTACGAACATACGAAATTTGCTAGCAGATAAAGGCCTAGAGGTCTGTCAAGTCTGCTTGAATGTGCAGCTAGCACCCCTTATTCTGCAGCTGCCCCTTCCTTCCACCATTCCCCTTCATTGACCCTCCCCCTTGTCCTGTCCCATTCCCTTTGAAGCAGTCCACTGTTCTACTGGATACCACTTTGCAGGTAACGATTCCACCCAGCCACCACCTCTCTGTAAAAAGTGTCTCCTCGTCTCCTCCTGAACCTTCCTCCTCCAGTCTCATATCATGGCCCTGGTGTCCCTCCCCTCCCTTACTTTTGAACAGCCCTCTGTACCTGTCTTGTTTATTCCTTTCATGTACTTAAAGGTTTCAATCATGTCCCCCCGTCCCTCCTCTCCTCCACTGAGTACATGTTCAACTCCCTCAGCCTCCTCTTGTATGATAAGTCCCCCAGCCCCTTGATCATCTTTGTCACCCTGTGCTGCACCCCCTCCAGTAACTTGCTGTCCCTCATCAGATACGGGCACCAGTACTGCACGCAGTACTCCAGGTGCGGTCTAACTAATGGCCTATACAGTGGCAGAATCACCTCCTCCCTCCTCGAGGATATACCCCTTGCAGTACAACCCAGCATTTTGTTGGCCTTTGCAGCTGCCTTCCTACATTGTGCCGAGTTGTTCACTGACCTTGTAATGAGCACCCCTAGATCCTTCTTCTCCTCTGTCTGGGCTAGCTGCACTCCCCCCCAGCTGGTAACTCTTCCTTTGGTTCTTCATCCCAAAATGCAGCACCTTGCACTTTTTGGCATTAGACCCCAGTTGCCAGGTGTCTGATCAGGTTTCAAGCTTTACCAGATCATCCTGCAACCCCTGCCATTCCCCTAGGTCATCCACCGCTGCTCCTACCTTGGTATCATCAGCAAACAGACTGATCTTGCTCTTGATGTCCAATGATATGTCTGCAATGAATATCCCAAACAACACTGGTCCCAACATCGAGCCCTGTGGGACACCGCTCATCACTACCCTTGGGTGTGAGAGCTCCCCACCCACCACCACCCTCTGTTGCCTTCCCTGAAGCCAGTTCCCTACCCACCTCACCAGCTTTGCACCTGCCCCTGTGCCTACTAACTTACTTCCCAGCCTTCCATGTGGCACCGAGTCAAATGCCTTACTGAAGTCCAGATACAGGACATCCACTGCATGGCCCCTGTCCAGTTGCCTAGTTACCCAGTCATAGAACTCCACCAGACTGGTTTGGCAGGATCTGCCCCGTATGAAGCCATGCTGTCTGCTGTCCTGTAGTCCTTTGGTCTCTAGGAGGGCCACCAGCCTTTCCTTCAGGATAGTCTCCATTAACTTACCTACAATGGATGTGAGACTCACTGGTCTGTAGTTTCCCGGTTCATCCTTGGGGCCACTCTTGTGGAGGGGCACCACATGAGCCATCCTGCAGTCCTGAGGTACACACCCCGAATGTAGTGAGGCATTAAATAGGTCTGCCAAAGGTTCTGCAAGGACCTCTGCCAGCTCCTTCAGTACCCTGGGGTTGATGCCATCTGGGCCTGGCACCTTATCCACCCTCAGTGCCTTCAAACCCTCCTGATCTCTGCCTCCATGATTTCCCATCTGTCACCCCCCCGTTCTACCATATCTCCCCTTAGGTGTCACCTCCCTCTTCTCTTTAGTAAATACTGAGCAGAAGTACTCATTTAGTGCTTCTGCCTTATCGCACCCTGCTTCCACCCAACCCCCCTCCTTCCTAATCCTTACTATGTGGTCCTTACTGCTCCTTTTCTTCCTGATGTACCTAAAGAAGTCCTTCTCCTCCTTCTTAATGCCTTGTGCCAGTCTGAGTTCCGTAGATGCCTTGTCTCCTCTTACTGCCCTTGTCACCTCCTTCGATTCCGTCAAGTACTCCTCCTGTCCTCCCCTCCCTGTTTTCTTATACTCAAAGGCAGCTCTTTCCTCCTTACCTTTCCATGACCTCCTTGCTCAACCAGCTCGGTTTCTTAGCCCCAGCCTCTTGCTCTGGGCCTTGCAGCAGGTTTTGGTTGCCTCCACTTTCCCCAGCTTTATGAGCTCCCACCCCTGGTTAGTGTCCATACTAGATTTAATTCAGGCCAGGTACCTTTACCACTTCCCCATCCTCCCAAAGTCGGCCCTCCTGAAGTCCAGCACTCTTGTGCCAGATTCCACTCCTTCCTTGCCCATATCCAGTGTGAGCCATACTGAGTGGTGGTCACTCCTGACAGTGGTTCCTCCACTGTAAGTTCTCTAAAGTCCCCATTTGCCAGCACAAGGTCAAGGGTATTCCCTAACCTGGTTGGTTCACTGACCATTTGCAGCAGGAAGCTGTCCAGGAAGGCATCCAGCAGTACCTGCTCCCTTCTGTTCCCTGGTTGTTGGGGTACTCAGTCCTCTGGCAAGTTGAAGTACCCCACAATCACCACACTACCTTCTCGCGAGGTCCTTCTGATCTGTCCCGCTAGTTCCCTGTCTAACTTCTCTGTCTGAGATGGTGGCCTGTCACCACTCCCATTCTAAGAATCCTATTCTTGGAATCCTGGATTTGCATCGAAATTGACTCCATACTACCCTCCTCCCTTACACACTTCAGTCCTTCCTTCACATATAGTGCCACACCCCCTCCTTTCCCACTCACCCTGTCACTACGAAATAACCTGTACCCTGGTACAGACAGGTCCCAGTCATTGTATTAGGTGGTCCATGTTTCTGTGATGAATGTCCACCTCTCCCTCTGCCATGAGCACCTGTAACTCTGCAGTTTTCCTCCCAAGGCTCCTAGCATAAAGGGTAACCACCTTCCACCCTTCCCCCACTCCCATCTTGCCCTCCTTTACTAGCATCACCAATAGTACTTGCCATTTGTTCTTTGTCACTGTTATGGGGGGTGAGCTCATATGGTTTCCTAGCCTGTGGTCTCTAAATGTCTCTTGCCCAATTGCCACCCCCCGCTCCTAGTTTAAATTCCGTGCTTCCTCTATGTATTCCTCCATCTTCTGTTTCAACACTTTCTTTCTCTCCTCACTCAAGTGTAGTCTGTCCTTGGCATAGAGACTACTGTCCTCCCAGGGCCCTCCCCACCCCCCAACAGCCCATACCCTTTAGCACAACACCAGGTTCTTAGCCAACCGTTAAATTCCTCTATTCTCAGCTTTCTTGTTGTGCTTGCCTTGGGCACTGGAAGTATCTCTGAAAAAGTTACCGATCTTCCTGCCCCCTCACATAATTGTCCTAGTTCCTCAAACCTCCTCTGGACTGTATCTACTGTCTTATCAGCCAGGTCATTCGGCCCAAGATGTATAATTAAATGAGGCTTGTCCTACCCCTTCTAGCATATTTTAGAACAGATTGTCCCACCCTTTCCGCTGTCATTCCTGGCATGGACTCCACCCAAATGCGACTATGCTTCTCCCCCTTGCTACCCCACCTGACTCCTCTTAGTATTGAGTCCCCCAGCACTAAGATTCCACCACTCTTACTCCCTGCTTCCTTCCATTCATCTCCTTCTCTCATTTCTGGCTCCTCTTCTTCCTCCTGCACATTATTTCCCCCTTTTGCCCCCTGTTGGAGTTCTCCCAGGAGAACTTCCCCCACTCCGGTTTGGTCCAGGCATTTATCAGTTACTCCTCTAATTTCATCATTTCCCTCCTCCACCTTCTTCCTCTCTAGCAGTGCAAAACTATTTTCTGAATACCCTTCACAAATGCCCGCTCCCTCTCTCTTCATAGTAACCTGTTCTCTCCTTTCCACTCCATGACTTTTGCCACTTCTTCACCTCCCCTCACAAGTCCCCATCTCCTCCTTCCATTTGTCTTTTGTCTCCTGACCTGGTTTCCCCGGCAATCGTTCTTCCTGACCTGGGCCCCCTTGTCCCTGCTTCCTTTCTTCTGACCCTCTCCTCACTACTGTTGGCTTAAACCGCCCTCCCATTCTTCCTCCCTCCAGTATTGGACTAAACTCACCCCCAGTCTGCCCTGCCTGCCTTAGTTCCTCCTGCAGACCCTCAATCTCCTTTCTAAGTTTCTCTATGTGGTTGCACACTAAACATCCTCCCACACTCCAGGCAATTTTTAGAAAGATTGGTGCACCGCAGTTATTGCAACCTACCACTCTACCCATTGCTGTCGTTGCCCACCAGCGACCTCCCACCCTTCCAGATGCAGGATACCAGACACTCCCCCAAGTCTCCCCTCTTCCCTCTCTATCGGTGCAAAACATTCTTTTCTTAATTTCCCTTAACCCCTTTGTTGAACACACTTAGATAGATTGAGCAACTGCTTTTTATATTCCTGACCAAACTCAGAAAGAGACTTTAAGTAGCTATTGCACAACCTTCTTCAAACTCCTGCTCCTTTCCACAGTGCAATAGCAATGCAAAGAAGTAGCAATGAAAGCTCCTAGATTTGCAGTTACTTCCCTTCCACTGAGATATCAGCCACCTCTTCACTCGCTGCTGTTCCTTTACTGGATGTCTGCTTCTGCTATGACAGGTGCATATCCTTTGCCTGTTTGAGCAAGTGATGTCAGAACCCCTGGTATAAAGGAAATCATGGACCAGAGCTGGGTGGGGTGAGGGGTTGGGGGGGACCAACCCAAGTCTTCCAGAAACAATCAAGTAGCTGAGGCCCCTGGTCAGACCATTAGCACCCTTCCCCCACTATGCACTAACCTTTGCAGCTAGTGAAGCCAGCAAAAATGAATCACAATTCTACTCCTAGCCCCCAAAATAGGTTTGCTACCAAAAGAAACAGGTCTATAATTCAAACTGCTTCACCAACAACACATCAAAATAGGCTTGAAATTAAAAGATATAGGTCTCTGATTCAAAGAAACAGCCCCAGTTAAATCACACCAAATAGGTTTTAAATCAGAAGAAATAGGCCTCTACAAATGCAGCCTACTACACAGTGAAACATCAAACAAATGAGCCCACTTATAGCCACCAAAACAGTTTTCAGAATTCCAACAGCCCCAAAACAATACCCTGCTAGCCCCTTAGAAGTAGTAAGAAAGAAAAGAAATAACCTTCTACCAAGTAAAATCCACAAGAAAATGTAAAAACAACAAGAAACTACTGTACTGTAACAAATCTGATCATTTCCCTTCTAGTTCCTTCAGAGAAGCCCTGAGTTCTTATGGCAGGAGTATTGAACCTTCAGGTGGACTGCCTATGTTGCAAAAATGTTCATCCCGTGGAATGGCGGTTGAACCTGTACAACTGGTTGGTCGACAGATTGCTGTTCACATCCAGCCACAATGCTCAGATCCGAAAAGGTTCTCAGTCATCTTTGGTCTCCACGGCCAGGGACAGTGTTCGCTCTGCCTTAAGAGTGGATTTCCAGCAGAGTATGCTTACTCCACCAAATCTCCTCTAAGTTTAAAAAAAAAACTATTTCTAACTCCAGTAATGCTCAGGATATTCATAACTTTATGCAGTAAGCCTGGAGGGTTGGACTGCCCGGAGAGATGTAACACATGCAAATGAGTAAAATTCTTTGCACGTGAGCATCTTTCAGATACTGCCTCTACCAACTGTAGTGTTCTAACCCCTTCATATTTTTCTCTCCATCTGAAAGTCTGGTCGCTCGGAGTTCCTGTCGTCCTCTTTCGCATGAAGAAAGATAAAAAATCTAAAAACCATAAGTATATTTAATTTTTTTTTACTACCTGTACTTATTTTCAGTCTAGATCTTGTTTATTATTTAAAGATAGTTGTTTCTCGGTTCCTCGCGGTTTGGGATAACCGTGTGGGAACAGAGTTAGTTTTAAGTTACTTCAGGGTTCTCCGACTAAAGAACATTTATTTTTGTGTATATTAACTGTTTTTCAATTGTATTTGTAACCGCTTTTTCTCGGTTACAGAACCGCTGAACCGGTTCATTTTCACATCTCCTGGTTCGGTTCCTCCAGACTCCGGTTTCTGTCGGTTCCAGAACCGACCGCCAAAAAAAAAGTATTTGATAAAATAACTGCAGCACTCTTTATTAGCGGTTGGTGTTTTTTCTACTTTGGCTTCACCATGGCAGAGAAACCTAAAAACAGAACCGGAGAGCCCAGATTTAAAAATTGTTTAGTGTGGAGATGTGTTTGCTAAGGCAGATAAGCACACCTTTTGTGTAGCTTGTCTGGGTTTTGAACATCTTGACCAAGAATGCGACATCTGTAAAACTTTCCTGGATAAAACTGTGGAAAAATGCCTTGAAAGGCTGAATAAAAAGTTTCCTAGGGGTCCCTCTGGCTCTGACCAGCTGACACCCCAGTCTGTTGTAGCTGAACCCTCAGGTGTACTTACCCCTGCCTCTGATACAGGCGAAAAAAGGGAAGAAAGAAGCAAAGAACCGTCTGACTCCCCAGTTCCCTCAAAAAAGGTTAAGAAGCTTAAGCATGCAGAACCCTCTTCTGCTAAACCAGGGACTTCTGCGCAGGTGCCTGCAATGCCTTCAGCTCAGGAGATAGCCCAGGCATTCAAGATTATTCAAGCCCTGCAAAACATCATCCCTCAGCATCCTGCCCCTTTTCAGGGTCCCCAGACTGGCAGTGCTGTGTTGCCCTCTTTACCAGAGCAACAATATTTGAGGAGGATGGTGAACTATACGAGGACGACGAACCTATCCCCCCAGAGGTGTCCCCTGAGCAGGACTTCGGTTTGCCTCTCAGGGTGTCTGAAGGCTTCTCCTCACATTTTTCTTTTGTGAGGAAGATGGCAGATGCTCTGGATATTGCCACAGCAGAGCAAGTGGAGGAAGAGGAGATCGAATATTTGAATATGATGGTTTTAACACCCACAAAGGCCCTCCTCCTGCCAGTCTACAAATTTTTTAAGAAGGATGCCTTAAAGCTTCTGCAGACCCCTAACTCTATTCCTCCCACTGACAGGAGAATAGACAAGAAATGCCAGCTGGATAGGGAGGGAGCTGATTTCCTCTTCTCCCATCCAGACCATCAAGGGGTAATACAACAGGCAGCCTGTGAGAAGGCTAAAGTCACTCTGTCCTCATACCGTCTGGACAAGGACTCCAGAAAGCTGGATAATATGGCCAAGAAAGGCTATGTATCAGCCTTCTTGGCCATGAGACAAGCTACCTTCCAGGCTTATGCTGCCCAGTATCAAAAATCCCTGTGGCAGTCGGTACTGGCAATGTCTATGAAAGCCCCCTCACCCTTATCAGATGACTTAGCTGCAACTGCCAGGTTTGGGCTAGAGACGGCTAAGTACCAATTCCAAATGGCTGCTGATTCTAATGACACTATAGCCAGATGGATGGCTAACACAGTGGCACAGAGGAGGTTTGCTTGGCTTAAAGCCACAAACCTCACTCAGGATACTCAATCTAAGTCCTTGGATTTCCCATTGGAAGGAAATTCTCTTTTTGAGGAATCCACTGTTGCTTGTATGAAGAAGGTGGATGAATATAAGGCTACTTATAGAAGCAATTCTGCCAAGGAGAGAGCTTCTTCGTCCACCAGGCCCTATGGAAGGGGGGAGCAGAGGTCGGTCCTTCATGACCAGACCCTTTTTCCAGCCAGTAGCTGTGCTTCAGTACCAGCAGTATCCTCAACAGGAATACTCTAGGGGTAGGGGTAGAAGGGGCTCTAGGCGAGGGTCTCAGGCACAACCTCAGCCCCAGCCAAAGCAAAACCCCTGAGAAGCAGGCCGCCTCTTCCCTCCTTGTCGGAGGCAGACTGTCCCACTTCCTCCACATTTGGCTATCACCTCAGACAAGTGGGTGTTGGATGTAGTGGGCAAAGGTCTGTCTCTGGACTTCAGATCTCTTCCTCCACAGAAGTTCAGGGTTTTCCTCTCCTCCCTCCCTCCCAAGCAGAAACAGCACTGCTAGAGGTGGAGGTTCAAAGATGCTACAGCTCAGAACATTGGAACCAGTTCCTATCACCCTCGGAGGAAGAGGTTTTACTCCAGGTACTTCCTAACAACAAAGAAATGTGGGGATTGGCAGCCAATATTGAATCTCAGAGCTTTAAACAAGTACTTAAAAAACCCAAAGTTCAAAATGGTAACTCTGGTTCGGATTCTGCCAGCAATCCAAAAAGGGGACTGTCTGGCATCACTGGATTTGAAAGACGCCTATTTCCACATCCCCATAAAGGTATCTTTCAGAAGAGATATCAGATTCAGGCTCCCATCAGGTCATTACCAGTTCTCAACCCTACCCTTCGGCCTTTTCTCATCACCAAGGGTATTTACAAACTGCCTAGCACCTGTGGTGGCATTTCTTTGAAGACAGGGAGTGACTGTTTTTCCATACCTAGACAACTGGCTGGTGGTGGGCGAATCACCAGACGAAGTCAAAAATTCCCTAAAGCTCACCCAAGATCTGTTGGAATCCCTGGGGTTCATAATAAATCAGAAAAAAATCTGTCCTAACAACTGCACAGAATTTACAGTTCATAGGGGCAGAGATCAATACTCTTCCAGGCAGAGCCTTCTTGCTCCTAGACAGGGTGCACAGCCTTCAATCAGTAGCAAACTCTTTCATTCTGCACAAGCCAAAAACTGCCAGGCAGTTTCTGCAGCTCCTGGGCTATATGGCTGCATCTACAAGCACAGTACAGGGTTCCAGGTTTCACATGAGAGACACCCAGTTTCATCTCAGGACTCATTGGAGTCAGAAAAAAGACCCCTTTTCAAAGCTTATTCTGGTAACAAGGGCGCTATTACAGGAATCCAACCTAAGGCAAGGAATTTCTTTTCAGAAAGAGAATTCCTCACTAGTTCTCGCAACAGATCCATCCCTTCTGGGCTGGGGCGCCCATCTAGGGGAGCACACGACCCAGGGTACCTGGCATTTTCCCTAAAGGCATCCTTGCAAGCAATCCACCTGCCAGGAAAGGACAATACCTTGGCAGACACACTGAGTGGGATCAATCAGGCCCATCATGAATGGACACTGAACAGGCAAGTGGTGCAAGTAATTTTCAGGAGGTGGGGCACTCCAGAGGTGGACTTGTTCGCATCCAACCAGAACCATCAGTTTCCTCAGTATTGCTGCAGACCTCCAGCTCAGGGCACAGTTCCCCTGGATGCTCTGATGCTAGACTGGTCAGGCAGGTTCCTCTATGCCTTTCCCCATTTCTTCTGATTTTCAGAGTGCTATTGAAGCTCAAATACCTCTCAGCTTCTCTGATCTTGATAGTTCCAGACTGGCCCAGGCAGCCATGTTATTCTCTTCTGCTCTCCATGTCTGTGAGCAAACCAATAAACTTGCCTCTCAGGCACAATCTCCTGACCTCCAATAAGGGAACATTGCTGTACCCAAATCTCCAGTCCCTCCACTTTAAGGCATGGTTCTTGAGGAATTAGAGTATGCAGGCTTAAACCTTTCTGAAGCTGTATTAGCCATCTTAAAAGGTTATAGAAAACCTTCCACTAAGAAAACATGTTCTTCTAAATGGAAGAGATTTTCTCTTTGGTGCTCTGGTAGGAATTTCATCCCAAATAATGCAGGAGTATCAGTTGTATTAGACTATCTCACTCACTTGCATTCACAGGGTTTACAACCCAGTTCTCCTCTAAAAGTTTATCTTGCAGTAGTGTCTGCCTACCTTTCTGCTAGGGCATAGGTGTCAGTAGCATCAGATCCCATTTTCAAAAGGTTCTTTAAAGGTCTAATGCATTTGCATCCCCCTCACAGGGCACCAGTCCCTGCCTGGGATCGTAATGTGCGCATAGCTAAACTTATGGGGCCTCCTTTCGAGCCCATGGCTACAGTCCATCTGAAGTATGTTACTTGGAAAACAGTTTTTCTAGTAGCAGTTACCTCTGCAAGACGAATCAGCGAGCTCCAGGCTCTCTGTATCGACCAGGACTATATATCATTCCACAGAGATAAGGTAGTTCTCAGAACAAATAGACAATTTCTTCCTAAAGTGGTTTCATACTTCCGTCTGAACTGATCAATCACTCTGCCTGTCTTTTTTACAGACCATTCTAGTTCTGGTGAAAGAAGACTCCATAGTATGGATGTAAAAAGAGCTCTCAGCTATTACATGACAGCTACTAAAAGCCATAGGCAAGATAGAAAACAACTTTTCCTTACATATGGGGATATAGGAAAGGGCAAAGCAGCCTCAAAAAGATCAATTTCCTGATGGATTGTCCAGTGTATTCAATTCTGTTACACTAAAGCAGATAGGAAGCTCCCAGCTGGGTTGAGGGCACACTCTACAAGAGGAACAGCTGCTAGTCTTGCAGCTGTCAGGGAGGTTCCCTTAGTGGATATTTGCAAAGCAGCTACCTGGAAATCGGTACACACCTTTACAAAGCATTACAGCCTGGATATTTTGTCCAGAAGTGATGCCAGGTTTGGCACAGCAGTCCTGCAAAGTTTGTTTGCAAAGTAAGTTCTGTGCCCACCTCCTGTGGTACTGCTAGGTAGTATGCATAAAGTTATGAATATCCTGAGCATTACTGGGGTTAGAAGAAACAAGCATTTGTCAATGCCGAATGTTGCTTGCTTGTATGTGCTGTTTAGGTATTTGGAAGTGATAGTTCCATGCCTTCCTCCCAAGACATGCACTGTGTCTTTCTGTTCAGTATTCACAGAAGAGTGGGAGGGGCAAGGGCCATAGCAGTACAGCAGTTGCCAAGGGGGTGAAGAGGTGGATAATAGTCCATTCAAAGGCAAGAGTCCTGCAGGAGCTCACTAAATTGAAGGTGGACAAAGTGATGGAACAAGATGGCATACACCCAAGGATATTAAGAGAACTACGAAGGGAGATAGCAGTACCTCTGGCAGCCATGTTCACTGAGTCACTCAACACGAATGAACTGGAGGAGGGCACATGTGGCCCTTCTACACAAGTCCAGCAGCAGGGAGGAAGCGGGGAACAATAGGCCGTTCAGCCTCACCTGAGGAGTGGGGAAGATCATGGAGACATTGTTTAAAGAAAGGATAGAGTGGCATCTAGAAACCATTGGAGCCCAGGACCGTAGACGACACGGATTCACAGTGGGGACATCATGTCAGACAAATCTGGTTGATTTCTTTGACTGGGTGACAAAGGAAGTGAATCAGGGTGGGGCAGTGGACAACGCTTACCTTGATTTCAGCAAAGCCTTTGACACCATCCCACTTAGGAGGCTGATAAACTAGCTGGGTAGGCTGGGCATGGGGGAACGGGTGGTAAACTGGGTTAGAAACTGGCTAACAGACAGGAGGCAGAAAGTGGTGGTAAATGGGGTGCCGTTTAGGGAGCGGGGATGACCAGTGGAGTGCTGCAGGGATCGGTCCTGGGGCCAGTCCTGTTCAATGTCTTCATTAGTAACATTGCAGAACGGCCGAAGGGAATTTTTTCCAAAAATTTTCAACATACCCATTTTAAGACCTCTGCTCATGAACAGTGTCGCTGTGATTTTCTTAATCTGTCCTGAACATTGATTTCGCACACTGACTGAGCCATTGTGCGCTACATATGTGGAAACACATTTTGGGCGAGATGTGAGAAATGACAGCAGTACTGCTCATAAGGAGGTGTAGTAAAATGGCAGTGTTGAAAATCTGGAGTGAACATATTGAAAATTCGTGAACTTACAAGCATGTGTGAGAACAGCGCAATACATGCTCGTAAAAGTCATTTTTAATTTTTTCACCAAATTTTCAACATAGGGTTTGGGGCCTACCTCATGAACTGTGACACTGTTGTTTAGTAAATCTGTCCCAAAAGTGGTTCCGGCGAGTGACCGCGAAATCACCTTTCGGGCCAGTTAAGCCCATGACAGTGACAGAATTCATGAGGTGGGGTCCCAAAACCCATGTTGAAAATTTAGTGAAACAATTCCCAAATGCCCGAGATATGCAGTAAAGTTGAAAACCCTATTTATTCCATTATACAGCTTACGGCATTTCCTCAGTTCGTGGTCGGCTTTGAAGAGTGCAGATGTTCCTGGTGCACCAAGATCATCGTGCTGGACTCGGAGGTAAGTATAGGTTGAGGTGGGGGTGTGGGAGGTAGATGCACAGAGGGTGGGTGGGGAGGCGGTCAGGACAGTCTGCGGGAAGGTTTTCTTTTAGGTTTTTTTTGCTGGCGACACTGGACTTGTGCCACGCTGGAAGGCTGGGTGGAAAGCTGTTTGGGGGCAGTGGAGCCGATGGGGGATTGGCCACCCCTCATCGGCCATAGGACCTGTTGCCATGCTGGGATGGGCTCCAGCTGGCACCCGATAGTCTCGGGGGGGGGGGGACAGTAGTGAGTGGGTCCGTAGACCTCCACTTACATCCTATTATCAAGCAAAGCTTTCTCCTCCACGACTTGATCGCAAATAAGACGGTTTGCAGTTGCACGCTCTTAGTTTGTAAGGAGAAGACGAGGGTGGCTGTGCAAAGAGCTTTATGCAGTGGAGGTTGGGATTGACAGCCTGCTGGCGGCGCTGTATCTCTCTGCCTTCAAGATGTCGCGCTGCTGTGGCTCGGCTTTCACGTGTTCTCCTTGTTGGGTGTAAGCTTCCTAACATTATGCCGTTGCCAGGCAAATGGACAAACAAAGAGGGAAGTGAGAGGGAAGGGAAAGTGAGAGACCTGCTGCTACTCTCGCATCAACACCCCGAGCTCAGTCTAGAGGCTCGCTGCCCCCACGGCTGGCTCGCAGATACACTCCCCACTTCCTCAGTAGAAGAGTCGCCAGGCTTTATTTGCTACTGTCAGTTCTCCTGAAAGTGTCTTTTTTTCTGTGATGACAGTGCTCGGCGTGCAGCAGGTAAGCTCAAATAGACTGCGGTGGTGCAGAGGTCCACCTGGAAAGCCGCTGAGGGACCGCCTGGAAACTGTGTACTACTAAGTGAGATGAGAGCCCAGGGGTTGGCAGGCATTCGTGTGTGAGCAACATACCACTTCACTGTGGACACTGGCTCCATGTTTGTATTCTGTATTAACTTCCAGATTTCAGAAGGAATCCATTTAATTAGAAAACGGGCTTAGGTAAATGGGTTTGTAAGATGGGGAGGGGTTTACTGATCAGAGGTATCCATATCCAGGTGGACCAGCCTGGAACTCTGTTTGGGGGTGCGGCACAGCCGACGAGGGATTGGAGCAGCCTGTGCTGCGATACAGTGTGTGCGTGGGGAAGTAGAGCATGCGGTATGCGTGCATGCATGTGTGTGGGGGGCACGCATGAGCACGCGATCTTATCACTGCTCACTGAAGCGTAGCTCTCCCTTTCAGCTGTACGGCACTGCATTTTCAACTGCTGTCATAGAAAGCTGCAGCGTTGATTGGAGAACTGCTTCCGCCTGCAAACACACTGGTTGAACTGGAAGAGGGCTGCCACACCTCTGAAAACTCGGATGATAGCACTATGTTTCTTGCACATGTGTGCAAGCAACATAAAAAATACTTACTATAGTAATCTTCTTTCTTTCCAGTGATGCTCAGATATTCATGACTTCCCTCCCCCTTCCTTTCTCCCCTTCCAGAACTTCAGCCTCTGCACTCCGCATATTGGTGCCACCTAGCCATATCCTGTTGTGGTTTATTTCTCTATGCTTAGCTAATTTTAAGCAGAGTTTTCTGTTTTCTCTTTACAGTTTATCTGATGCTGTTTGGGGAACATCATTGTTATTTTATTATTGCTCCTCCTTTTGGAGGTGTTTGTTAATTCTGTACTTATGGGGGGTACCCCAAATTTATAATTGTTAGGATCTTTTCTTAATGCCTGACTTCCGGGCTTCTTACAAATCTGAAGAGGTTAGAACACTACAGTTGGTAGAGGCAGTATTTGAAAGATGCTCACATGCAAATAATTCTACTCATTTGCATGTGTTCTATCTCTGCGGGCAGTCCAACCCTCCAGGCTTACTGCATAAAGTTATGAATATCTGAGCATCACTGGGAAGAAAGAAGGTTACTATGGTAAGTAATTTTTTCATAAAGAACGCTTTAAAGAAATGCCTCTTATTAGCAGCAGAGTGGACGAGAAGACTGTGGTTCTCAGACATATCTAATATTGCTCAACAACACCCTTCTGCTCTGTGGTGTAGAGGCCTGATATCAGAGTCTGTCTCACCCCCCTCTCCCAAAAAAAGGCCAGCAATGAGACAGCTTGCAGCCTGGATCCTGAGATTCAGAGGCCCCTTTTACATATGAAATGAATGGATGTCAGACATTCTCTGGGTCAGTAGCCCATGCTCTGGTAAGGGCTACCCCTCCTTTTTACCTTGGGCCAGCAGCGAAGGTTATCCTATACTGGCCGCTATTCTGCACTTTTTTGGGTCCTCTATAAAAAGTTTTGGCAAAGAGGTTGACATGGAGCCTGCTATCAAGCCCGCTGTCAGATCAGGTTCTGCTTTGCAGCATCCTGGGATTTTTGGCATAAGGCCTGATAGGTGCATGTTTAGTAGGACACATCTGGTGTTCCATCTCCAGTTCTCTGGGGAATCCGAATTGGGTTCTAAATTCTTCTTGCAAGAAGTTTTGTGAATGCTCACATCCATTTCGCTGGATGTATTGTTTTACAAGGTCTGTTTTTCCCTAGTGGACAGGTGTTAAGCCAGGAGAATGGGTGAACTCCAAGCTTTGTCTAATGAGATTTACCTTCTTGTGCATAAACATAGAAGTTGACGGCAGATAAGGACCGCAAGGCCCATCCAGTCTGCCCAAATGTGCCATCGGCCTTTGCTCTGTCAGTGGCCTATCTATTCATACTCATCTGTATTGCTCCCTTATGCCTATCTCATGCCTGTTTGAAACCCTGCACTGTATTCATAGCCACCACTTCCTGAGGTAGGCCGTTCCATGCATCCACCACCCTTTCTGTGAAAAAGAATTTCCTCACATTCCCCCTTAATCGGCCTCCCTCTAGTCTCATGCTGTGTCCTCTTGTCCTGCTGTTTTTCTTATATCTAAACATGTTAGACTCTTTCACCTTGTTAATGCCCTTAAGGTGTTTGAATGTTTCAATCATATCATCTCTCTCCCTCCTTTGCTCAAGGGTATACATATTGAGCTCCGTTAATCTGTCCTCGTATGTCTTCTGATACAGTCCCTGCACCATTTTGGTTGCCCTTCTCTGGACTGCCTCAATTTGGTTAATGTCCTTGTGAAGGTGTGGCCTCCAGTACTCCAGATGGGGCCGAACTAGTGTCTTGTAAAGAGGGATTATTACTCTCCTCACGACTTGTGATACCCTATTAATACACTCAACATCCCCTAGCCTTACTCTACTGCTTTAGAGGTCTGCTTGATGATTTCAGGTCATCGGTGATGATGATGCCCAAGTCTCTTTCTTCCTTTGTGACTGCCAGCAACTCCCTTCCAGCCTATAGGTGGCTTCAGGGTTTGTCTTCCCATGCGCATGATCTTGCACTTCTTTGCATTAAATCCAGTTGCCACTCTTCTGACCATTTTGCTAGTTTATCCAGATCTCTTCTCATTCTGCCCACCCCATCTGGATCATCTACTCTGTTGCAGATCTTGGTGTCATCTGCAAACAGACAAGCCTTACCCTCTCATCCATCTGCAATGTCACTAATGAAGATATTGAAGAGGACTGGCCCCAGGACTGATCACTGCGGTACTCCACTTGTGACTTGCATCTCTTCTGACTGTATACCATTTACCACCACTCTCTGTTTTCTGCCCGTCAACCAGTTTGCCACCCAGCTGACCAACTTCTGACCCACCCCGAGCCTACCCAACTTATTTATCAATCTTCTATGTGGAACAGTGTCGAAAGCTTTGCTGAAGTCAAGGTAGGCGACATCAACTGCTCCCCCTTGGTCCACCACTCTGGTTACCCAGTCAAAGAAATCTATGAGATTAGTTTGACAGGACCTTCCTTTTATAAACCCATGCTGTCTTGGATCCTGTGCCCCTATGGATAAAGACAAGTGGTACTCAGGATAGTTACGTCTTTTGTCCCAGACGTCCTCATAGCATTCCTTGTGATCCAGGAAGCATGCCTTCTGTCCCTTTACACACAGCCTTCTCACCCCAAGAGAAGGAATTGCACAAGCTGGATTGTGTCAGGCAGTTAAGTGCTACCTTAATGAGCGGCTGAGTGTCATTACTTAGATGATCAGTTTCCCTTGGAGCAGCTAAGCTACATCAAGCCTCTAGGCTATCTCAGCTTGATAGGTGCGGGCCTGCATTGCTAAAGCCTATGTTGTAAACAGAAAAAAAAAAGAAGGATGTCTAGCTCTCTTCAAAACTTACTCCACTGGGGTGAGGGCAGCTTCCTCTGCGGGGAGAGGCAATGCCTCATTTTTAGAACTGTGCAAGCCAGCTATGTGGCTTTCTCTCCATGCTTTCATAAGCATTACAAATTGGTTGTCGCATTTTTTTGCTAATAAACCTTTGGTCGCAGAGTGTTGCAGACAGCAGTTTGCATGTATTTTCTGATATTTTCAGATGTATGGGATAATAATCTTCCTCCTCCTCCCAGTTTTTTCTCTGGGTACTACATCTCAGAACCCAGTTGTTATGGCTGGCCCGCTGGTGCAGTGGCAAGACCTCCGCTTGCGGTGCTAACATCCTGGGTTCAGTGATGACTTGGGAGTCAGAGGGCCGGCCGAGGGAGGAGGATTGAGCATCTCTGGGACTTCTCCTCGTGGGGTGGAGCAGAGTGTTCACGCTTTACAGATGCCTGATGGAGGCTGGGGAACTGTTGCGGCCGGTGCAGTCATCTTTGGGGGTGGGGACACTGGATGTTATGCACGTTCCCCCAAAGGATCACACTTCACTTAAAAAAAAAAAAAAAAAAAATACATAGCTGCCTCCCTCTATGATGCTCCTCTCTGTGCCCGATCGCTTCCGGACCCTCTTGGTGCTGGATAGGCGTGATTCTGCTGCCCATCCGGTCCCATGGCCCCACCCTGGGGAGCAAGCCACGTTCCTCCGTGGGGATTCCTGCTGGAGCATATTTTGAGAGGTGTCCAGGGGTACAGTTACAAATTGGGAGTGTGCAGTTGTGCAAGTACAAATTCGAGGAGGTTGTGGGGTGCAGTGGTGCAGGTACAAATCTTTGGAGGATTGCAAGGGTATGAGTACAAATTTTGGAAAGTGAGCCACTTACAAAATTTGTGAGGGGGTGCAAGTACAAATTTTAGGAGCGGTGCAGGAGTACAGGAACACAATTTGGGAGGGGTGCAGGGGTATGAATAAAACTTTTGGGGGTGCAGGGGTGTAAGTACAAATTTTATGTGGGGTGCAGGGGTACATGCATAAATTTTGGGAAGGGTATAGTCGAAGTACAAATTTTGGGAGGGGTGCAGGGGTACAAGTACAGATTTTGGGAGGGGTGCAGGGGTACAAGTACAGATTTTGGGAGGGGTGCAGGGGTACATGTACAAATTCTGGGAGGGGTGCAGTGGTACAAATACCAAATTCTGGGAGGGGTGCAGGGGTACAAATACAAATTTTGAGAGGGGTGCAGGGGTACAAATACAGATTTTGGGAGGGGCTCCGGTGCAAGTACATATTTCAGAAGGGGTGCAGGGGTACAAATACAAATTCTGGGAGGGGTGCAAGAATAAAAATAAACATTTTGTGAGGGGTGCAGGGGTACAAGTACAAATTTTGGATGGTGTGCAAGGGTACAGGTGGGTTGCTTAGGTTTTGGGTGTAAGAAGCAAGAGAAGGACTGGGGTTCCCAGTTCCCTGCCATAAATAAACAAGTACAAATGTTATGACAGGTGCAGGATGCAGTACACACATTTTGGGAAGGGTATAGGGGTGCAGTACAGATTTTGAGAGGCATGGGGTACAATGCTGATTTTAGGAGGTGTACAAGGGCACAAGTTCACATTTTGGGAGGTGTGCAAGTACAAAACTTGGGAGGGGTTCTGGGATACAGGTGCAAATTGTGGGAGAGGTGCAGGGGTACAAGTCCAAATTTTTAGAGGGGTGCAAGTACAGATTTTGTGAGAGGGTGCAAGTACAGATTTGGGGGTCTAGGTCAAAATCACGCCAGTGTAACGCACGGTGAAAAACTATGCCGCACAGACGGCAGACAATGGGCATGGTGAAAAAAATGTGCTAATCCTGCCGACATTTTCATCGGATACCCTGGGGTGCATGTCCAAATTTTGGGAGAAGTGCAGGGGTATAGGTACAAATTTTGTGAGGGTGCAGGAATGCAAGTGCACATTTTGTTAGGCGTAAAAGTACAAATTTTGTGAGGTATGCAGGGGAAGGATGCTGTGGTTTAAGTAGAAATCATAGGATTGGAGCAGGGGTGCAAGTTAACATTGTAGAATTGTAGGGGAAAGTGGAACGTTTGGGGGTGTTGAATACAAATTTGGAGGGGGTGCAAATGGTGTACATTGGGAGGATTGCAGGGGTAAATGCACACATATGAGGGTGTGGGCTGAAGAATTAATTTTGAGAGTGGGCTGCAGAAGATAGAGTTCATATTTGGATAAGTGCAGGAGTAAAAGTACACATTTTGAGAGAGGTGATACATAGGTGAGGAGAGTTGACCATAGGCAGCATGGTTTCACAGGAGAGGCATCCTGTCAGACTGCCTCATAGATTTCTTTGACTGGGTTACCAGGTAATTGTATCAAGGGAGAGCAGTGGACATGGCCTATCTGGACTTCACTAAGGCTTTCAACACTGCGCTGCACAGGAGGCTAGTTAAGAAACAAGCAGCCTGGGTCTGAGGGAGAAAGTGACAAGTTGAGTAACAAACTGGTTAAGTTGCTAGGAGGCAAAGGGTGGCAGTAAACAGTGGTCACTCAGATGCTAGGAGAGCATCTAGTGGGGTGCCACAGGGTTTAGTGCTGGGAGCAGTCCTCGCCAATGTCTTCATAAGTGACATTGCTGAGGAGCTTGAGGGTTAGGTGTGACTCTTTGCAAATAATACAAAAATCTGCAGCAGGGCTGACACTCAGGAAGGGGTGGAGAGAATGCAGAGGGATCTGAGGAAACTAGAGGAATGGTCTAGGGGATGGCAGCTGGATTTCAGTGCCAAAAAGTGCAAGATTATGCACTTAAGGCTGTGGAACCCAGGGACAGTGTATATGGTGGAGGGATTAGAGCTTACGGTCACCAAGCAAGAAAGAGACCTAGGGGTCATCATATCTGATGACCTCAGGGTAGCCGGGCAGTGTGATGGAGCAGTGTGAAAGGCGAGCAGGATGCTGGGGTGCATTGAGAGAGGGATTTCTAGCAGGAGGAGGGAGGTGATGCTGCCATTATATTGTTCACTGGTGAGGCCCCACCTTGAGTACTGCGTCCAGTTCTGGAAGCTGCACATCGAAAGAGTGGAAGTGGTACAGAGGGCAACAAAAATGGTGAGGGGGTTGCATGAGAAGTCATATGAGGAATGGCTGCAGGAATTCAACATGTACTCCCTAAATAGAAACATAGAATCTGATGGCAGATAAGGACTGCTTGGCCCACCTAGTCTGCCCATTTTCCTACCTAACAGATCAGCTGCAGATTCTAGTTAACCAACAGCTTACTTCCTCCTACCCCCAACTAGAATTGCCTTATGTCTGTCCCATGCATTCTTGAATTCCACAACTGTTTTTGACTCTATGACCTCCTCAGGAAGGCTGTTCCATGCATCTACAACCCTCTCTGTGAATAAATACTTCCTCACATTACCTCAGAGCCATCCCTCCTCTATATTCAAATTGTGCCCCCTTGTTTTTGCAAATCTCTTTTTCTGAAAGATGCTACCTTCTTGGACTTTGTTGATTCCCTTGAGGTATTTGAAAGTTTCTATCATGTCTCCCCCCTTCCCCGCCTTCTTTCCTCGAGGCTATACATCTTAAGCCCCTTTAATCTTTCTTCATATGTCTTCTGTTGCAGACCCTGCACCATTTTGAGTGCCCTCCTCTGGACGGCCTCCACCCTGTCTTATGTCTTTGCGGAGATGGTGTCTCCAGAACTGTACACAGTACTCCAGATGTGGTCTTACCAACTGTCTGTACAGAGGTCCAACAACTTTCTGTTTTCTACTGATGATGCTTCTCCCTATGCATCCCAGTATCCCGCCAGCCCTCCTTACTGCCTTCTCACATTGCTTGCTCACCTTTAGGTCATCTGATATGACTACCCCCAGGTCCCTTTCCATTTTTGTTGTTATCAGTATCTCACCCCCATTGTGTACTCTTCCCCTGGGTTTTTATTTCACAGGTGCATTACTTTGCACTTCTTTGCATTGAATCTAAGCCGCCATACATTTGACCATTCCTCCAACTTTGCCAAGTCCCTTTTCATCCTTTCCACCCCGCCTTGCATATCAACCCTTTTGCAGATCTTTGTGTCATCTGCAAAGAGACACACTTTTCTTTCGAGTCCCTCTGCAGTGTCACTTATAAAGACATTAAAAAGGACCGGCCCCAGTACTGAACCCTGTGGTACCCCACTAGTAACCCCCTTTCTTCACTGTGGACTTCATTTACCATTACCCTCTGTGTCCTGATATCCAGCCAATGTTTTACGCAGGCTACCACCCTGGGACCCTGGTAGAGAGGAGAGCAAGAAGGGACATGATTGAAACCTACTGGTACCTCACAGGAGTGAACGAGGTGCAAGTGCTGGGTCTATTTCAAAGGAAGGAAGGCATTAGAACAAGGGGGCAAGCACTGAAGCTAAGAGGGGGATGTTTGAGAGATGTGCAGAAATATTACTTCACGGAAAGGGTGGTGGATGACTGGAATAACCTGCCAGTGGAGATAATGGGGCAAAGTCTCTGGGGAGCTTGACTAGCTAGAGTCAGTGGTGATGGAATAGGCAAGGACAAGGGGCAGACTGGATGGGCCTAAAGGTCCTTTTCTGCCAACAAAATCTGTGTTCCTATGTTTCTATGGTAGACACCTGGAAAAGACTGCCAGCAGAAGTGGTGGAAGCAAAAACAATAGGAGGTGTCAAGCATGCCTGAGACAGACACAGAGGGATATTAGTAAATAGGGAAGGAGGAGGGTCACTGGGGACCAGTTAGGGTCTGCGGAAGCTAACTAGGCAGGGATCACGTGAGCAGACTGGTTGGGACAAGCGGTCCTTTTCCGACGGCAAATTCTGTGTTTCTGTGAGCTCATGCCCGTGACAGCGTGATTCTCTGTGGGTTATGCAGTCAACCAGCACTGAATTAATCCTGTAGTTTGGTCTGATCACCAAGCCATCACCTTTAGCATTACGGCTACCCTTCCCCCACCGACACCTGGAGATTGTCTACTATAGAGCCTGGTGAATTCCTTTTCCAGAATTTTTTTGACTGTCGGGGACTTCAAAAGCATTCGACTTACCTTCACCAGAATTTTTTTTTTTGGCTTTATATTTTTGAATTTTACACATTTCAAACATAAAATGTGCATTTGTACAAAATTTTGTGCCAAGTTTTAAACTTGATGCACTGTATTAATAAGAGCCACTTTAGAAACACAGAGGCTTAAAGTTACTCAATTCTATACAGTACATAGTAAATTATTTGATATAAATAGGGTTTATGTCTCCATAGACATTCAATAGAACAATCTAATTGATTTCTTTGACTGGGTGACCAAAGCAGTAGACCAGGGAGGGGCTGTAGACATGGCCTACCTAGACTTTAGCAAGGCATTTGACATAGTCCCGCACAAAAGATTAATAAACAAATTAGCCAGCCTGGGAGTGGGTCCCAGGGTGGTAGCCTGGGTAAAACACTAGTTGGACAACAGGACACAGCGGGTAATAGCAAATGGAGTCCACAGTGAAGAAAGGAGGGTTACTAGTGGGGTACCGCAGGTTTCAATACTGGGGCCGGTCCTTTTTAATGTCTTTATAAGTGACATTGCAGAGGGACTGGAAGGGAAAGTATGTCTCTTTGTAGATGACACACAGATCTGCAACAGGGTTGATACACAAGGTGGAGTGGAAAGGATGAAAAGGGACTTGACAAGGTTGGAGGAATGGTCAAATGTATGGCAGCTTAGATTCAGTGCAAAGAAGTGCGAAGTGACGCACCTGGAAACAAAACCCAGGGAAGAGTACACAATGGGGTGAGATACTGACAACAACAAAATGGAAGGGACCTGGGGTAGTCATATCAGATGACGTAAAGGTGGGCCAACATTGTGAGAAGGTAGTAAGGAGGGCTGGGGTGATACTGGGATGCATAGGAGAGCATCACCAGTAGAAAACTAGGAAGATCTTACTAGAGGGCTCTTGCAGTAGAGGTATTTACATATAGGACTGGCTGGCCGTCGGCAGGACCTACGGAAGAATTTCTAGCTAGCAGTCCTGGCAGGACTGCCCTCTATCAGGTGACCCGGCGTCATCAGGCGTCGGTATAAAAGAACGATCCCGGACGCCCGCCTTCAGTTCTTTCCTGCCGTTAGCTCGTTGCAATCTATCGTGAGTAAAGTTCGTGCTTAGCAAAGCCCTGTTCTTTAGTCGGTTTTACCAAAGTTTTGAGTATTTTTCCCTCTCACCGTCAGGTCAGCGTCGGTGTATGTTGTCCCCACCTTCCAAAACAAGTGCGACTAAATCACGGCCTAACTGCCCACCACAAGGGCGGCCATTCTCTCTGCCTTTTTGTAGGCCCGACCACCTGGTTGACAAGTGCCGCATTGCTTGCACTTCAGCAGCGACTACCATGAGCAGCGCCAACAGTCCCTGGAAGCCCATCTGCTAAGGAAAAGATGTCTTCAATGGAAAAAGAATTGAAGAAGCTCAGGCAGGCGTCGGCTTCTCCTGAAGGGCATCGTAAAAGCAGGACAAGAAAGGCACCCGGGAGAAGGGCCTCCTCGCCAGCGACTCCGGCGGTCGCGGCCCAAATAATATCCTCCGGGGGACGTCTGATGAAGCCTCAAGGTTTTGGAGGAATGGTGGCCACGTTGGGCTCGCTGTCGGGCCTGCGGGCGCCTCCGGACGAGAGGCCTCTGCCCCCAGTACTGCCGCGAGGCTTCACGGCCTACTGGTGTGAGGCGACTCCCATAAGCAGGACGTCTGCTCCTCCGGCGTCCGCCGGGAGAAAGGTGGATAAGGCGCCCGACCCCCTTGAGCGGCGCCGCGACCTCGTCCCCTCGGACGGGCTGCTTCCCTCCTTGGCCGCCTCTGGCGTGGGACCCTGTAAGTCAGGCACCGGCTCCTCCCGCCCCGCGGCCAGCCCCTAAACGCCGCGGCCCCTCCGGCGTCGCCAGGCGATGGAACATACGGACCCCCAACCCCCGTCGTACCGGTTCTCGCAGCCGCTGCCGTCCGGGGAGCCTAAGTCACCCCAGCCTGACCAGAGGACTTTCCCCACCGTCCCGGGTGATGCGGGGATATTCCACCCGTCAGACCCTCCTCCTGGGAACCGATCTGGCGCTGGCCCCGGATGCGGCTCCGATGCGGTCCGCTGAACCTACCCGGGCCTCTCAATGTTGACCCCCATGGGGCCTCCTTCCGGGCACGTCTGCTCCGGCAGCTCCTCTGGCGCCCGGTACCGCCGTCTTATCCGGCGCTGTCTTACCGGGTCCACAGTATCCAGCGCGCAGTACCAGCGCGGTTCCGCCGACGCCTATACCCGGCGCGGTTTCCGCAGCGGGTTTCGGATACTCGCCTTATGGATACAATCCATATACTTATCCCTCCTCCTCCACCGCTCCCTCGGCGCGGTGGATCTGCGAGAGATCTTAACCTGGTGGGCTGAGGCCAGGCTCAGCTCACCAGAAATGAAAACCGCCTTATAGCGGCAGTGCTGCCCCGTGCGCCTGAGACAGCACACTGCCTCACTGCCTCTGGATCCCAGAGCCCTTCCCTCTGGATCCAGAGAGGGACAGGACACGCGTCCAGGGATCCCCCCTAAGGAACCCGTTCCTCCCCCTAGACGTGCCAGGGAGTCTTATTCTGCTTCTGATTCTTCTTCTTCTTCTTCACTCTCTGATTCCTCGGATTCCTCCGACGGATGCTTCGAGAGAGATGATGAGCCTCGCTTTCCGTCCAAGCCCAGCCGAGGACTCCTCCGAAGTCTCCTCCGGAAGACCCTTCCTTCACGGAGTTGCTCAGGAAGATCCAGGAAGTACATCAGTGGCATTCTCTGGAACCAGATCCTCAGCGGGTCAAACTCGCCAGACATCTGGACCTGCCCCTTACGGCTCCTACTTTAGTGCCACCCTGGATCGAGCCTCACGCCCACCTTGTTTCCACTATTTGGAAACAACCGTCGGCTTTAGACCCGCTTCCTAGGAAGTCCAACAGGCTATACCAGGCTCCTGAGGGTGTAGATTTCTTGGACTCTCACCCTCGTGCATTTTCGGTCATGATTAGCGCCGCTCACGGCTGGTCGGCACATCCCAAACATTTAAGCTCGTCTCCTCCGGATAAGGAATCTCGCTTCCTGGACCAGTATGGAAGAAAGATATACGCCTCTTCCACACTGGGAATTAGGGCCCTGAATTGTGTTGCTCATATGGGGGATTACCAGAAGGCCATCCTTACCCAGGCGGAATCCAAGATTGATTCCTTACCTGACTCTCAAGTCAAGCAGGAGTTAGCTGACTTAGTCCGTTCTGCTCGTTCGGCCAGTTGTCACATTCTGCGGACGACGTACGATGCAGTGGACACTGCCAGGCGGAGCTCCGCGTTCGCCGTAAAGTCTTCGGTGTCATGCCTCGCTCCGTGTGTCAGGTTTGGTCCTGGAGGTGCAGTCAGCAATCCAGGAAGCACCTTTCAGGGGTTCAATGCTTTTCAGCAGTGATGTCAAGGACATCATCACCCGACTTACAGGAGAGGGGCGGCTCTGAAATCCATGGATTCCATGTGCCGTCCCATCCCCTGGCGCCTTCCTTTTACCATGAGCGCGATCATCCACCATGAAACCCCAAGGAAGCTGAGCCACTAAACGCCGGGCCCGGCAGCTCTAAACCCACCGCCCAAAAAGCAGCGGGTGCCCCAGCTGCGGCGCTGCCCCACACCACCTGACTCCTCCCTCTCCCACCGCCTCTGGACACCCGGAGGAACGGTGGGAGGAGGTTCTCCCTCCACCTTCCGGGTTGGGAGGCGATAACAACAGTTCATGGGTGCTTCAGATTATAGTGGAGGGCACTCCATGAGTTTCTACAGAAACCACCCGCCACCCCCTCTGAAGTGGTCCTGTGCAAGGGACCATCTTCCTTTGGTCCGGGAAGAAATATTTGCCCTTCTCGCGAAGCAGGCCATAGAACCCGTTCCTCCTCACCTTCAAGGGACGGGTTACTATTCTCATTTCTTCCTGGTCCCAAAGAAGATGGGAGATCTCAGACTCATTCTCGATCTCAGCTCCTTGAACCTTTACGTGGAATACAAAAGTTCAGGATGCTCTCCCTACAAACCCTTCTGCCCCTTCTTCGGCCGGGTCAATGGCTTTGTGCGCTGGATATGCAGGATGCATATCTGCACATCCCCATTAATCCCTCGTGACATAAGTACCTCCGGTTTGCTTTCAGGGACTTTACCAATTCGGGCACTCCGTTTGGTCTTTCCTCGGCACCAATTTTTACAAATGCCTGGCAGTGGTAGCTGCCCACCTGCGTACTATGGAGTTCAGGTGTTCCCCTACCTGGATGACTGGCTCCTGGCGGCCTTCGTCCAGGAGGAGCTCTGCATTTCTCTCCCTCACCCAGCAGGTTTTCACTTGCCTGGGCATTACCATCAACCATTCAAGTCTCATCTGGATCCCTCCCAGAGACTACAGTTTATCGGGGCTATCCTCGATACGACGGTGAGCAAAGCCTTCCTGCCTCTGGACAGGGCGGCCTCTCTTCAGTCACAGATTTCCCTGCTATCAGAATGCAGGAAGGTTCCAGCGAGGTCGGTTCTCTATCTCTTGGGGCTCATGGCAGCAGCCATCCCGACAGTACCCCGCGCAGGGTTCCACACGAGGATCTCTCAGTGGACTCTCCGCTCCCAGTGGGATCAACTCGTAGACGACCTAGATCATCTGGTTCTGATCTCCTCACCGATGACAAGAGACTTGCAGTGGTGGATGGTTCGAGAGAACCTGTTTCGGGGGGGGTTCCCTTCTGTCATCCTCCCCTCCCAGACTCTGACCATGGGCGATCAGGTGAAGGTTGGGAGCCCATCTGGGTCCTCACCGAACCCAGGGTTTATGGTCCAGATTGGAGCTAGCTCTCCACATCAATGTGCTCGAGCTACGAGCAGTACTATATGCTCTCCAATTCTTCACCAATACATCCTTCCCAGTCACCTAGCTGTCCAGACGGACAACATGTGCGTGGTGTGGTACATCAACAAGCAAGGAGGGACTCGATCCTACCCTCTATGCAGGGAAGCAATGAGGGTTTGGGACTGGGCAATGCTTCACAACCTTCGCCTCACGGCGCTCCATGTTCCAGGAGTCGACAATACCCTGGCAGACAAGCTAAGCCGCTCCTCTGCTTTGCCACACGAGTGGGAGTTGGACCAAAAGGTTCTAGACGACATCTTCCAGCTTTGGGGGACTCCACAGGTAGACCTGTTCGCCTCTTCCCAAAACGCAAAACTTCCCACCTTTTGCTCGCTCGCTGCAGAGCGAGGCGCTTTCTGGAGTGACGCTCTGTCTCTAAACTGGAAGGGCAGATTCGTCTATGCTTTTCCCCCAATTCCTCTGGTCCCTCGTGTATTGCAGAAACTAACAACGGAAGGGGCGAGTGATTCTGATCGCTCCTTTCTGGCCCAGGCAAATCTGGTTCTCTCTTCTACAACAATACTCAGAGGTTCCTCCTCTTCCTCTTATCTCGAGGATTGCTGACACAGGATCAGGGGACCCTGGTACATCCGGGCCTCAAGTCCCTACAATTTCATGCATGGCTCCTGCAGACCTAGCCCAATCTCGCTTTGGTGTCTCTCCAAAAGTGGCCGAGATTCTGGTGGAGGCTAGAAAACCCTCCACTAGGTCCACTTATGCCATGAAATGGAAGAGATTTTCTATTTGGGCTGCCTCTAGGAACGTGGAGCCTTTCTCCTGTTCAGTGGCCATTCTGCTTGAATATTTACGTCATCTCTTCGACCTGGGTCTTAGTCATTCCTCCTTCAAAGTGCACATGGCCGCTATTTCAGCTTACCATGTTCCTTTCGCTGATAAAGCCTTTGCCCAATTAGAGGTGTCTAAGACTTTTCTTAGAGGGGTCCTTCATCTGAGGCCCCCCGTCCGGACTCCTGCTCCCCCTTGGGACTTGAACTTTGTTCTTGAGAAACTTACCCTTCCTCCCTTTGAACTTGCGGCATCCGCAGATCTGAAGTTTCTGTCGTGGAAGACGCTCTTCTTGGTGGCCATTACTTCCGCTCGAAGAATTTCCAAGTTCCAGACCCTTATGTGTAAAATCCCCTATTTGATTTTCCACAAAGAACGGGTGGCTCTTCGCACGAACCCTAAGTTTCTGCCTAAAGTGGTAGCGGAATCTACCTTAAATCAGTCTATAGAGTTACCTGCCTTTTTCACACAGTACTCCAACCAACAAGAATATTTACTCCATCTCATGGATGTTCACCGGATTCTGAGATACTACACCGATAGGACAAAGGATCTCAGGAAAAACTGACCAGTTGTTCGTCTCTTTTGCTCACAAAAGGGAAGGCAATGCTGTTTCCAAGCAATGCCTGTCGAAGTGGTTGGCTCATTGCATCACTTTCTGTTATGACAAGTGCAACAAGACCCTTCTGGGTCAAGTCAGAGGTCACTCCACTTGTGGAGTAGCGGCCTCTGCGGTTTGTTTCAAGAATGTGTCTGCAGCAGACATCTGTGCTGCCGCCACCTGGACTTCCGTCCATACCTTTACGAAACATTACAGTTTGGACATTGCCTCTCGCCGTAGAGCAGGCTTTGGGCTAGCTGTTTTGCAGGGCCTCCTGTCTTGAGGCCTGCAAGGCTATCGCTACTTTCAGAAGTAGTTTCCTCCTCCCGGTGTCTCTTACTTGTTCCAGACTGCTTGGGATTCCGTCCTATATGTAATTACCTACTGCAAGAGCCCTCTCGGAGTAAGATAGTACAGTTACGTAAGAACTTACCGTAACAGTAGATCTTCGAGAGAGGCTCTTGCAGTAGGTAATACCTTCCCACCCTCCTTCCCCTAGGCTTTTTCAGCTCCTTTTCCATTGAGGGAAATATCTGCTTCTCTCTCTTCCGGGCCTGTGGCGGGAAAGAACTGGAAGGCGGGCGTCCGGGACCGCCCCTTTATACCAATGTCGCATGACGCTGGTCACCTGACGTGGGGGCAGTCCCTCGCCAGGGACTGCTAGCTAGAAATTTTTCCGTGGGGTCCTGCCGCCAGCCGGCGTCAGTCCTATATGTAATTACCTACTGCAAGAGCCTCTCTCGAAGATCTACTGTTACAGTAAGTTCTTACGTAACTGTACTTTCTAGGGGCATGGATATGTTGTTCAATCCACACTTACTGGCAGGCAGGTTCCTTGCCGCTTTAAATCTTGCCGGAAGGTCTTCAAGGTGGCTCCTTCCACCCACCTGGGTGGTAAAACTCTCAGCTCCGCCCCATAACATCAGATCTTCCTTACTGCGTGGAAGCTCAGGTTCCTTCCTTTGCGCACTGTGTTTTAGGCCTGGATCCAAACTCTTCGGTTAACCCGAAACTAATTTTAAAATTTACAAGATTTCGGTCTTTATCTTCCCTCATGGCTGCGATGGACATATCGACTCCCGGATATCGTCGGTGCCCCTGTGGGCAGAAGATGTCCCAGACCGATCCGCACTCCACATGCGTTTACTGCCTGGGGCTTGAACACTATTCGCAGGCCTACGACTTGTGCAAGTCCTTTTCGGCCACGGTCTTAGAGGATCGTGCTGCTAGACGTCCCTATCCAGGAAATCTGCAGGGCTGCTACCTGGAAGTCAGCACACACCTTCACTACCCACTACCACATCGACCTTGAGTCACGCTAGGATGCTGGTTTTGGGACCTTTGTTCTCCAGCCCTTATTTCCCAAGTAGAGGTGCTGCCTCCCCTCCTCCCAGAGAACTGCTAGGAGTCTGCCAGTAAGTGTGGATTGAACAACATATCCATGTCCCTAGAAATACAGGTTACTCACCTGAAACAGGAGTTCTAGGAATGGTATGTGTTCATCCTACAACCCTGACCTCGGCCGCACAGCCTGGCTTCCAGAGGGCTAGATCTGGGCTATGGGACGGAGCCGAGAGTTTTACCACCCGGGTGGGTGGGAGGAGCCAGCTTGAAGACCTTCCGGCAAGATTTAAAGCGGCAAGGAACCTGCCTGCTAGTAAGTGTGGATGAACAACATATACCATTCCTAGAACTCCTGTTACAGGTGAGTAACCTGTATTTGTTGGCCTTCTATACAGGCAGTTGGTAAGACACATCTGGAGTACTGTGTACAGTTCTGGAGACCCCATCTCTGCAAGGGCATAGACAGGGTGGAGGCTGTGCAGAGGAGGACAACCAAAATGCTGCAGGGTCTGCATCAGAAGACATATGAAGAAAGACCAAAGGAACTAAAGATGTATAGCCTCGGGAAAGGAGGGAGAGGGAGGACATGATAGAAACTTTCAAATACCTCAAGGGAATCAGCTAAGTCCAAGAGGGTAGCATCTTTCAGAAAAAGAGATGTGTAAAACCAAGGGGGAACAATTTGAAGATAGAGGGGGGACGGCTCAGAGGTAATGTGAGGAAGTTTTTCTTCACAGAGAGGGTTGTGGATACATGGAACAGCCATCCTGAGGAGGTCGTAGATTCAAAAACAGTGGGGGAATTCAAGAATGCATGGGACAGACATAAGGCCATTCTAATGGGGAGTAGGAGGAAGAAGGCTGTTGGTTAACTAGGATCTGCAGCTTGTCCGTTAGGTAGGGAAATGGGCAGACTAGGTGGACCAAGCGGTCCTTATCTGCTATCAAATTCTATGTTTCTATGTTATGTTTAAGAAACTCATTTACTGAAAGTACAATTTGAGAAAAAGCTAATTATACAATGCACTGACAAAGTTCATAAGAAAACAAAGCATGGGAATTCCAATAACGAGATGAAAACACTAGAAAATAAAGTGCACAGCTACTATTTCTGATGGTGTACTACAGATAATTACTTCTTAACACCCTAGCAGGCCCCATAACTGACCCTACTGATGTGGCCAGTGCCCTCAACACCAAGTTCACTGATTTGTCTGCCCACATTGGCAAGCTGCCCCTTTCAACCCTGTGAGCTGACCCCACCACACATCCACAGCAAACACTAACCTGCCACCCTTCCAATTTAAGGCGGTCTCCCCCCCAAGAAACTTACAAATTACTTAGGAGTTTCCCAAATTGGGGTAGTCCAGGTAGTGACAGGCTCTCCCCATGCTTCCTGAAAATTATAGCCCCTCTTATCGCCAAACCACTGACCACAGTTTTTAACCTCTCTCTCTCCACATCCTCAGTGCCCACTGTTGGGAAGAATGGTAGAGTTGTTCTCATCTTCAAATCTGGTGATCCCCAGTCAACAGACCATTACCTACCCATTTCTATCTTACCGAGCCTTACCAAACTCCTCGAAAGCGTTGTGCACCGCCAACTCTCTGAGCATGTCGATAAGTCTATTCTCCTCTGTCCCCAGCAGCATGGCTTTAGGAAGTACTGTAGCATTACTTCTTCCCTGGCCCACGTTACGAACCATGTTTTCAGGAATATGGACCTGGGGAACCTCACAGGTACTGTCTTCATGGATCTGACCAAGGCCTTTCACCTTGTGGACCACAACATCCGACAAGACAAGCTGAAGGGCCTTGGTTGCTCCTCAGGGACCAATACCTGGTTTCAAAACTACCTCACCGGCTACTCCCAAACAGCATGGGGAGCTACCTCCTCTGCTAGGGCAGTGACTACAGGTGTTCCCCAGGGCTCTGTCCTTGGACCTCTCCTTTTCTCACTCTTTATTAACTCCGTCCCCAATGACAGCCTCACATGTAACACCATCCTCTACATAGAAACATAGAATTTGACGGCACATAAGGACCGCTTGGCCCACCCAGTCTGCCCGTTTCCCTACCTAATGGATAAGCTGCAGATCCTAGTTAACCAGCAGCCTACTTCTTTCTACCCCACCCCCTAGAATTGCCTTATGGCTGTCCCATGCATGCTTGAATTCAACCACTGTTTTTGACTCCCCAACCTCCTCCGGAAGGCCGTTCCATGCATCCACAACCCTCTCTGTGAAAAAATACTTCCTTACATTACCTCTGAGCCACCCCCATCTTCAAATTGTGCCCCCTTGTTCTTGCCCACCTCTTTTTTTGAAAGATGCTACCCTCTTGGACTTTGTTGATTCCCTTGAGGTACTTGAAAGTTTCTATCATCTCCCCCCTCTCCCTCCTTTCCTCGAGGCTACACCGACAACCTACTGTTGTTCCACAATGACAAATCCCTGGCTAGCCTCACAACCACTCTCACTTCAGATTATGGTGCCATCCATGATTGGTTCTTGGAAAACAGACTCCTGGTTAACACAAACAAAACCAAGGCCATGCTCCTGGGGTCCAAACCTAAGCTAACCAAACTACTAACACCTCAGCTGCCCTCATGGTCTTATCTCCTCCCCCGCCCCTCTTGAAGCGGTATCCTCCTTTAAATACCTGGGCATTATCTTGGATCCTGCGTTGACCTTCTCTGAACACATTGGTAACACCTTCAAACAACATGAAGTCTTGCTATATTATAGACATTAGCAGTTTGTTCCAGCTCTAGAACTGCCCCGGAGTGAAATGGTTAAAACCATTCCAAAATAGAATTTTGGCACGAGAGCAGCTCTATCTGTGTCATTTCAAACTTAAACTGTCAGATTCTTTACTCCGCCTCAGTGAACAGTCGCTCAGGAGATTTCTCCTTCTGCTCGGTTCATTTCGGTTTAAAAGTGTTTTCTCGGTTGGATTTAACCGAGAATAGTTTCTATTTAAACATAAAACCGTTCAGTTCAAGCTCTATCTGTAGTAACAGTAAGAAATAAATGAAGTTTTGTCTGTGTGGAACTTGTAAGTTATCCCAGTTCGGTTTGAACCGATCAGTTAAACTCATTTAAAACTGAAAGTTACTATTTTAGAGTGCGGTTCCGGTTCTTATCGGTTCTAAAAGACGGATTTATTACGTTTTTTCCAATACCCGTGACACGGTTAGGAACCGATAAGGTGTCTTGCCTGGCACCGCCGCTAAAAGGCAAGTTTTTGGTTAGGCTGGCATTATGTCTGAGAAACCCAAAAGAAAACCGGGCCCACTGGGTTTCAACACTGTGATGTTTGTGGTGTCTTTGCAAGGCTGACCCACACACCATATGTGTTTATTGTCTGGGGTTTGACCCACCTCCAGTCAGACTGCCAGGTATGTAAGAATTTCTCTGCAGCCACCCTGGAAAAAGATTGGGCAGGCTCAGGGCGAGAGGCCAAAGTCACGCTGACCCGAGGTGGCCAGCCGGTTCGGTGCCAACCCGACCAGAGGGAGTCCCTCTGACCAGGGCCAGACTTCCTCGGCAAAGAAAAGCTGGTTCTGAGGAACCAATTCTAGTAAAGAAAACAAGAAAATCAGCAGGTGTGAGTCAAAATTCCTTCTCCAACTGCTGCAAAGATAGCAAAAGCCATACAAATTGTCCAGTCACTGTCTCAGGGTCCGTCTGAACCACCACTATCTGGTAAAGGTCGGTTGGTCCAGTCCCAGTGGTTCAGGATTATGATATTGAGGAATTTTATGAACCAGAGGAGGGGGAGGAGGATTATGAACAGTATGAATGTGGCTGGGAAGGTCTGGGTGTGCCCATTAGACGGACATCTCCCAGACAGACCTTTAGAATCTCCCCTATGCTGTCTGAGTCCCCATCTCATTTTATGTTTTAAAAAAAAGTTGAAACCCTCCAGCTTCCTTTAGAAGAGGCTGTGGATGAGCAAGAGGAGCCTGATTTTGTAGAAATGATGGATATTCCAGAGTCTAGGAGATTGTCTATTCCTTACATAGTTTAGAAACAAACAATTAAAATTTAAAAGCTCTAATTCTGTGCCTCCTGTAGATAAAAGATGGACAGAAGGTATACATTGTCAGGCCCTGATACAGAATTCCTTTCTCAGCAGTGCAGTCATGTTGGGGTAGTTCAGGCTGCTGCCTGTGATAAAGCTAATATTCCCTTGGCTTACATCCTCCTGACAAGGATTCCAGGAAGATTGATGCCATGGCAAAAAACAGTATATGGCAGCCTCTCTGGGACTCAGGCAAGCAAATGCAAACTTATGTAGCTAGGTATCAGAAATCTAGATGGGATACTGTTATGCAATTGGCCAAGCAGGCCCATGGCCAGCTGGCTAGTGAACTAGAACAGGTGGCTGCTGATGGCATTGAAGCCTCTAAGGTTCAGTTTCATGCTGCTGTGGATGTTAATGATGTTTCCTCTAGGGTCATGGCCACATTTGTAGCTTTTCGTAGGTTGGCCTGGCTCAGGTGTACTAGTTTGTCACAGGATACCCAGACTAAGGCTATGGATTTTCCTGTGGTGGGAAATTCTCTGTTTGGAGAGCAGACAGAGAATTACATGAAGAAGATGGATGAATATAGGACTACTTACAGGTGCCCAGGCTAAGGAGGCGGCAAGCCACTCCTCAAAGGCATGCCCCAGGGGTGGGGGTAGGCCTTTTCACAGGCCTTTCTACCAGACTCAGGCCTCCTCTGCCTATGCTCAGAGGGGCTTCTTCAGAGGCAGGGGCAGACGAGGGGTGGGCAGACCTGCTCCCACCCCCCAGCCTAAAGCTCCTGCGAAACAGGCACCCTGATGGGGTGCCCAGGGCCGATTCTCCTGTACCAGTGGGGGGCAGGCTGGCTTACTTCAGTCAGAATTGGGCTTCTTTAACCTCAGACAAGTGGGTTCTGGAGTAGTAAGCCAGGGTCTGGTTCTCAGCTAAAGTTTCCCAAGTTCAGAAGCAGACTTTTCTACCTGCAAGTGCTTCAGAGACCTAGCTCTAGAAACAGGTCTCATCCCTGTTAGCTCTCAGAGCAGTAGAAAGGGTTCCTCCCCTGCATCAGGGCAGGGGTCTGTATTCCAGATACTTCCTTACCCCAAAAAAGACAGGAGAATGGCGGCCCATTTTAGATCTCAGATATCTGAACAAGCATCTTCTGAAACCAAAGTTCAAAATGGTAACTCTGGCAATGATTTTACCTTCCCTAAGGCCAGGGGACTGGCTAGCCTCCCTGGACCTCAAGGATGCCTATTTCCATGTCCTAATCAGAAGATCCCATGAAAGTACTTCAGATTGAACTGCCCTCAGGTCATTACCAGTTCAGAGCAATGCCCTTGACCTTACCTCTGCTCCAAGGGTATTCACAAAGTGTCTAGCAGTGGCCCACTTAAGGAGGCAGAGGATTGCTGTTTTTCCCTATCTAGACGACTGGCTCATTGTAGGCCAGTCCCCAGAAGGTAAAATCTCACGTGCAGGTCACCCAGCAGCTTCTCACTTCCCTGGGTTTTCTGCTAAACCTACAAAGTCGGTTCTGGAACCAGTCCAGGTACTCACCTTTATAGGGGCAGAGTGGACACAAAGCTAGCCAGAGCCTTTCTTCCCCAGAAAGGGTAAGGAATTTAGTGGCTCTGGCCTCTTCCTTCACTCTGCAGGTCTCGACCAGCAAGACACTTTCTGCAGCTCCTGGGGCACATGGCTGCATCCACAGCTGTTGTGCAGGGAGCCAGATTTCAGATGAGAGACATTCAGTTTCACTTGAGAACCTTTTGGTCTCAGAAGAGACCCCCTTTCCAAGTTGGTCCCAGTGACTCGAACCTTGATCCTAGCTCTCCAGTGGTGGCAGGATCAGAGCAATTTAAGAGCGGGGGTTCCCTTCATTTCCCCTTCTCACGACTTGACTCTCACTACAGATGCTTCCCTTCTGGGTTGGGGAGCCCACATGGGCGATCTTTCCACTCAGGGAGTTTGGTCCCCAGAATCTCTGCTCCACATCAATTTGCTGGAACTCAGAGCTGTCTTTTAGCTCTCAAGCTTTTCTGCATCTGTCACGACAAGGTGATACAAGTCAGAACAGACAGCACCAACAATGTGGTACATCAACAAACAGAGGGGCACTCGGTCTTCGCCTTGTGCACCGAGGCAATGAAGTTGTGGTCTCTGGCCTATTCCTGAACACTTCCTCATGCAGTTCATCTTCCAGGGAAGGACAATGTCCTAGCGGATGCTCTCAGCAGGATTTCCCAGGCCATCATGAATGGTCCCTGGATCCTCAAGTGCTGGGGATAGTTTTTGCCAGGGGGCATCCTCAGATAGATCTTTTGCAGCCCCAGACAATCACAAACTTCCTCTGTTCTGTTGCAGGCCTCCAGTGCTGGGCTCAGTTCCTGGATGCCCTTTCTGGATTGGGAGGGAAGTTCCTCTATGCTTTTCCCCTTTCCTCTCCTATTCAAAGTACTAGTCAAATCAGATCTCAGCCTTGCAGGGTGATTCTGATTGCCCTGATTGAGCCAGGCAGCCCTGGTACCCCTCCTTCTGTCTCTGACAGTCCATCTTCCCTATGCCTCCCAGGAATCACAATCTGTTGACTTGTGCCCAGGGAAGGGTTTGTATCGGACCTCAAATCCCTCAACCTCAAGGCCTGGCTCTTGAGGAGTTAGAGTTGCTGATTTGCACCTCTCTCAGGGTGTTCTTGAGATCCTAAAGGCTTCCAGAAAGCCTTCCACTAGAGCTACTTATAGTTCTAAATGGAAAGGTTTTCCATTTGGTGTGCTGGAAAAGATTTCCCCAGAATCTGCTGAATTGCCCATTTTGTTAGATTACATGGTACATCTTAATTCCTTGGGTCTCAGACCAGCTACCCTGAGAGTTCATTTGGCAGCTGTGTCTGCTTTTGTGTCAACAGAAAGTCATCCCTCTTTCCTCTCTTCCTGGGTTTTCCAAGTTTTTTAAGGGATTACTCCATACTAATCCTTCCTTTTAGAACCGGCCTGCTTGGGACCTTGTATGCATTGCCCAGTTAATGCAACCCCTTTGAACCTCTGTCTTCTGCAGAGCTTAAGTACCTAACTTGGAAAACTGTTTTTCTAGTGGCTATCACTTCTGCCAGACGCATAAGTGAATTGCAAGCCTTGTCCATTGAGACTGACTCTATTTCTTTCCACAGGGATAAGGTAGTCCTTAGGACTAATAGGAAGTTTTGCCTAAGGTAGTTTCAGATTTCCATCTTAAACAACTCTATCTCCCTTCAGTATTTTCACTGATCACTCCTCTCTTGGTGAGAGAAGGTTGCACAGCCTGGATGTTAAGAGAGCTCTTAGTTATTATAGAGGCGTACCAAAGGTCACAGGTTCGAATCCCTCCAACTTTTCCTTACCTGTGGTGAAGTTGGGAAGGCAAACCTGCCACTAAGAGATCAATAGCCAGGTGGATTGTCTCTTGTATCAATTTTGTTATCAGAAAATGGGCAGAGCCCCGGTTTGAGGGCTCATTCTACCAGGGGTACAGCTGCGTCTCTAGCTGCTTGCCAGAGATATCCTTTATTAGAGATTTGCCAGGCTGCTACTTGAGCAGTGCACACACTTTTACCAAGCATTACTCCCTGGATGTCCAGCCAGGAGGATGCTCAGCTTGGCACAGCTGTTCTTCAGAGCCTATTCCTAAGTAGGTTCTGCCCCTCCTCCATGGAGGTACTGCTGTGTATTCTGCTAATGTCTATAATATAGCAACTTCATGTTGTTTGAAGAAAAATTACTCACCTTAGTAATGTTGTTTCTTGTAATGGAGTCTTGCTATATTATAGACCTCCCCCAACCTGCCCCTCTCAGAACCTCTACTTGGTGGGTGCGGGCAACTTAGTGTGGACACTACTTGTGTCCTGTTAGCATTTTGTCCCCTTTGGGACTTTGTGGAATTATTGTATGTGTGGCGCGTGTGTGTTTTATTATACTTATGTCCCATTTTCATATTATTAGAATGGTGTTAGTATTTCGGTCCCCTGACTTGAGTCTTGGGTGTTGGGACCATCAATGGTTGTTATTATTTAGGTAGCCATTTGGCTAGTGTAGTTTACTGCTTCCACACAGACCTTAGTGAGTTTGGCTCGTAAAGATCTGACAGTTCAAGTTTGAAATGACACAGATAGAGCTGCTCTCGTGCCAAAATTCTATTTTGGAATGGTTTTAACCATTTCACTCCGGGGCAGTTCTAGAGCTGGAGCAAACTGCTAATGTCTATAATATAGCAAGACTCATTAGAAGAAACAACATTACTAAGGTGAGTAATTTTTTCTTCCGGTGCATCAACCTGAAATTTGCAGTGGGATACTGACTAAAACACTACCTGACTCCAGCAGCCCATCTCGCCATAGCCTGGGGCAGTCTCCTTCCACTAATGGATTAGTGCACCACTATTTACACACAAACCTCCACCCAACCCATCAGCTCCTTTGGCTAAATACCATATGCAACAATATCTGTAGATTCACACTGACTGCACACGACTCTACTCTTCACTGTTCCCTATACCAATCGCTTGGCTGGCTCTCCTCCCCCAGGCCTGCGGTGACTGTTTCCTTGGCTGAACCATAGACAGTGCCATCAGAAGCGGGGACCTGTCACCCCTTTTCCCCTTCCTCAAACCAATGGTTTCCCCCGCAAACTTTGAAACTCCTCCAGCCTTCTGTTGGATGCTCCTCAGATCACCACCTGACTTGGTAGCAAAGCATTCGCCTCAGCCGCCCCTAAACTGTAGAACAGTCTGACCTCCTCACTTCGCTGTCTTGATTCTCGCACCTCATGTAAATCTTGCTACAAACTGGCCTTAATGGCTGCAGCCACTTTTATCTGCCCCCCTGGGTGAACACCCCCTTTGGCCACTCCCACAAGCTCACAATTTTGCTGAGGTCGGCTTAGTTACCTTAAGTTATGTGAATTCTATTGTATATTGCATTCTATTGTATATTATCTTATAACTGATACCATAGTCTTTGAAATTAAGATAACACAGTCTTTGAAATTATTGAGTAGCTATGCTTAGCTGCCACTACTGTGCTTTGTATTTTGTGAACGTCTGATTGAATATGCTGTACAGTAACTTTACTGTTGTCCTGCACTATACTGTATTGTAATAACTGGCATCAGTATTTTTCTATAGAGAAACCCGGTTATAATTCGCCATTATAACCCACGGGTTATTGTGGTGAACACATGCTGGGTTTTCCACATTGTACGCATGCTTAGAGCTCTCTTGTGCAGACTAGCAACAGCCATTTTCTTAGTACGGCACTAGGTGGGCAAAGACCACACTGAACTACTCTCCACACTCACAAAAACAGGCCATCTTCTTTCCTGGCTTTAATTTTTTTCTTCTTCTTCTTCTTGAAACTTTTCTTTAAAGTAAAACAAAACTTTCACTTTGCCAGTAACTGAACTCAGCCCGACTGCAACTGCCATTGCTGCACAGCTATTGAATGTGCTGCGTCACACACTCCAGCTACTAGGACCCCATTTCAAATAAATTACAGAAAGAAAATCTTTAAACCAACATGAAGATTTAACAAACTGAAATAAATAAAGACAGTCTGCACAGATAAGGACATTGTGTGCAGCAGCACCATCTAGTGGCCAGTTAAAATTACAATTCCAGTAACAGTAACAGATAAGCTCTAGCCAGAGCCGGTAGGGCTGTGAAGTGCTTCCACGTGACCAAAGTTACACATGTGCGTAGGAGTATTCGCCTTGAGGGTAACCAGCCATTTTGAGTGGTGCACAATTTTTAACATGGCCTTTGGGGACCCCACCATGAAGAGTGCCAGTGTCATTTTGTTCACTTGTCCCGAAAAGTGATTTTGAAGAGTGAATGCGCTATTCTGCGCCACAGGTGCAAAAACACGTTTTGGGCAGGTTGTGGAAAATGACAGCTGTACTGTTTTGAAGGAGGTGTGCAAAAATGGCAATGTTGAAAATGTGGAGTGAAAATATTACAAATTGGTGATGTTAGGAGCGTGTGCAGAAACTGCGCAATGCACGCTCCTAATGCAGTCATTTTTTGAAACTTTTTCACCAAATTTGCAACATGGGCTTTTTGGACTCCACCTCATGAACAATGGCACTGTTACTTTGTGACTCTGTCCCGAAAGGTGGTTCCGTGCAGTGACTGCGAAATCACCTTTCACGACCGAGTAACAAAATGACAGTGACAGTTTTCATGAGGTGGGATCCCAAGAACCCCATGTTGAAAATTTGGGATAAAAATTCCAAAAAATGACTGATTTATCAGTATAAGTCGGAAACCCTATTGAATGGCATAATAGCACGCTTACCATAGATTCTTCAGTTTGAGGTTCGGCTTTGAAGAGTGCAGATGTGTCCCGGTCCAGAGAAGAAGATGGTGTCGACCTCCAGAGGTAAGTATGGGGTAAGTGGGTGGGTGCTTATTGGGAGGGTAGGGATGGGGGAGGGAGACTGCAGCGATGACAAGAGACTGATTTCCTTTTTACAGAAAAAGAATACATTTTGGCACACTGGGTGGGCTCCCAGTGTGCCACATCACTGGGGGTTGTACAGGATGCCGACACAGGGATTTGGCACCCTGATGTCAGCCGGGGGAGAAAAAAAAAAGCACACTGGGTGGGCTCCCAGTGTGCCACATGAGTTGGGGGGGGGGGTCACAGAAAAATTGTTCGGCACACTGGGATGGGTTTCCAGTGTGCCACTTGAGTTGGTGAGGGGGCACAGAATGCTGTGGAGCTGGCGCCGGTGACTGTGCAGTTGCAATGAATAGCAGCTTGCCATTCACAACATGATGGCGTCAGCAGAATTGCGCATGCCGCGCGTCGCACATTTGCAGTTCATGCACTGGAATGCGGAAGTAACAGCTGAAATAGTGCGGTTGTTCCGTAGCGGCTGATCGTGGCGGAGGGGTTCAAGCTCCATTGGGTTTTCACAAGGATACTTCCAAAAGTCCAATGGAAGGTTCCACGATTGGCCATTTTTTAGAGCTACTGAGTGATCGCAGTAGTGCTGTAGGCTCTGCTCACAGCCCTTAAAATGAGATCTTAAAAGGGCACTGTTAGCTTTGCCCCTTCATTTTTTGGGCAGATGTGAGCAGTGTGCCTCTTGGCACACACCTATTAGACATTTACTGTAGAATACCTCTGTATAAAATGTAAGCCTTTTTGCCGTTTTTTCCAGTTTTTTGTAGCATTAACTGGTTGTTCGGTCCGACAGTAGTTCACCTGCATACCGGAAGCACATCCAGGTCGGGACCACGCATCTGCCATGAGCATGGTCCCGAAGTGCCGTATTTTCATATACAAAATGTAAAGTCATATTGCTCCTGCCCCTTCTGTTATTATAAAATGTTTATGGTATCTCTGACTGCAAAGCGAGCACTACGAGTAGTACAATTCACATTTTTAAGTTGGAGCCGAAATCCCATGCATGCGCTTGAGAGGTGAGAACAAATATCCCGTGCATATGCAAGAGTGTGCTGCTGCTGTGCATGCACTGGATTTCGGCTCTGACTTAAAAATGCTTGAAAATGGTTACACGTTGGATCAGTGTACCTACACGGTTAACAAATACATACATTTCATTGGCATGATGACACTGCATACAAGGGTTACATCTCATTACAGAAATTACTAAATACTGACTGAAATAAGTGTTAAGATAACCTATTAAAGAAAAAGAAAATTGTTATATGCTGGTTACCGTTTGGAAGCCTTTAGGAATATCATCACTGCCCCCTGCTGGCAGTAGTAGGTAAATATTTTCGTAGCATCAGTCAAATGAAGTAGTGCTTATCAAAATTGTCAACTGACACTGGAACGATTTAGTCCATTCTAACATTATTTTTTACAAAAAATGTCAGTATCCAAAAAAGGATTTAGTTATGGAACAAAGGATATTCGCTATCACAGTCCCACTAAATTAATTTATAACAGTTTCAGGGTCAGGTTTTGATACATTTTCTGTAGATGCTTATCCAAAATTGGGTAAGAAATCTGAAACCAGAGTATAGAGTTGGGGAGGTAGTAAGGGGAAAGTACAGCAGATGAGAGGAACTTGGGGTAATAATTCCAGTCATTCTAAAGACTACAGAGCTATACAGTAGAGCAGAGGCAAATATGGTGTTGGGATGCATGATAGTGGGTGCAGCAGCCGGAGACGTTAGGTGCTTCTACCATTGTATAGATCATTTGTTCATCCTCCCTTGGAATACTGCGTGTGCAGTTTCGGAGCCCACTTTTGAAGGACAGGGACAGAGTGAAGGCGGTGCAGAGGAGGGTAACCAAGATGATCCAGGGACAGTAGGGAAGGACTTACAAGAAGAGATTCAATTCGCTTTTATTCAGGATAAAAAAACTATTCAGTAGAGTTAGTTTACAGTGGTGCCTGGTTAAGTGAAACTTCAGAGGACAAGCAAATACATTACAGACATGGACAGTGCTAGAAACGGGATATGTGGTACAAAGCATTGTATTGTTTGTTTGTTTGTTTATTTATGCAATCAGAATTACAACCGTTTGAGTCAAAGTCTCTTTTGCAAAGGCTCCACGTCAGGAATACAAAGCATATAAAGTAGGGTTTTATTTAACTCTTAAAATTGATTAGTGTTTTTCTCATAAAAGTTCTAAAACATTGTGAAAATGCATAGTACTTGCCTCACTGTGTTTAACAAACATAACACTTCTAGAAAACCTATATAAATGCTTTCTGTACAGTTAGTATTGTCCCAAGAAAAAAACAGCTAATCAATTATTTAAAACCCTGATATAAAGGGAACAGACAGTGCAGGAATATAGACAGTGACAAAGCTCAGAAGTACATACAGTTTAGGGCCAGTGAACCAGCATTAGAAGCATTACAATACACACGTGTGGAATAATGCAAATAAGCAAATACATAAGTTAGAAGGCTTCAGGGAAATTTCGTATCTGAAAACAGGACATTGGGCCTGGGGGTAGGGTGGGGCAGGCAAATCCTAAAGTGAGGGTGGGGCTATGAATAGTCATAGGAGGAGGAGTCAAGTGGGAGGGTCTTAAGTCCAGTTTTAAAGCGGCCGAGTCTAGGCGTTGCATTGCTTAAAGTGCAAAGGTAAGATTGAAGGTCTTAAACATGAACATGCTGGAGGTGAGGAGGGAGAGCGGGAACATGATTGAGACATACAGATACCGATACCTCCATTGTGTAAATGAGGTGGATAGTGGGGAATTGTTCTGTCTTAGTGAGAACACAACCACCAGGGGTAACTCCATAAAGCTTGCAGAGGGGCAAATATTAGAGAGGGTACTAGAAAGTATTTTTTCACAGAAAGTGTGGAGGAGAGATGGAATGGACTACAGAAAGACATGGTCTATGCTAAAACAGTTGGTTCGGTCAAACATGGGTGGAATATCTGTGAGCATACGGTATCAGAAGATGAGGGGGAGGGAAGACACGAAGAGCCACTAGGGCTCTTACATTCCACATTACATAGGTAGGACTGGGGAGACAGGGTGGGCCAAGTAGTCATTTGCTGCCTGCAAATTCTGTGTTTCTAACCACTACTGGACCACAATTCTGCTAAATGTGGCTCAGAGTTGCCTGGAATCAGAATTGGGTTTGTTGGATTCTGGCCTTTTTTTCTTTATTTAGGGCCACAAATCCAAATTCCTAAAACCCATTCTTGGATACAGAATCTGAAATCCAATTCCACATCCTAAAAACCTTCTTCTACCCAATATCCTGTTTTTCCCTTACCTTTATGCCGCCACATGGATTGGCTTGTAGGGCTGACTGGAGGCTCAGACAGCATAAGGGACATCTGGTAAAATGCTCCTGGTGGAAGTGAGTTGCCCCACCCCATGTGCGATTCCTGAGAATTATTATATGGTATAGTACAACCCCCCCATACCCAATCCTGAGAAAGGAGATTCTGCCCCCAATCCTGCAGGTGCCTGGTGGTGGTGGCAGGCAGTTTGAACTTAAATAACATTTTGTTTTGGTGGCTAGTAAGTTTTCTCACTGTGGAGACTCCCATTCTGGTGTCTGGCAGTGGCTAACACTGGGGCTTTCTTCAGGTCACCCGCCTTCAGCTCCCAGGTCACTTAGGGGAAAAAAAAGAACAGATGGCTCTTTGTGTACTGGGAAAGAGGGAGAAAAAGGACAGGTGGCTCTTGTGTACTGGGAAAGAGCGGAATTGGAGTCTCCAGTGGCACAAGTGGCCCTGGCCAAAATAAAATAATTTAAGCTCAAATCCCCCTGCACCACCAGCACCAGCAGTCCGCTGCAAGACTGGGGGGATGGGTTCGTTGGGATCGGACTGAGTTGGGACCGGGTATGGGGGTGCATGTGGTTGTATTGTACCAAATAATGAATGTCAGGAGTCTGACAGAGACTACTGCAAAAACATAGAATGTGATGGTGGATAAGGGCTGCTGGGCCCACCAGTCTGCCCGTTTAGACTTGCTGGGGGGGGGGGGGAAGATTGTGGCCATGTAATATAATTACTGGATAGACAAAACACAGTGAGTTGGACTTTATGGCAGCAGCATTTTTTTTACAACAGCGGACCAACGGACTGGATGTCACCTATGCCGCCTTAGCTGTGCAGAACCCCAGTCAGCAGCTAAGGTAAGGGGAGGGAGGCAAGGATGGGGTGGGCTTTGGGAAGGATTTTTAGTGTGAGTTACTGAGTGGGGGGAAGGGTTTGCTTTATAGGTAAACTGAGTTAGATGCAAAATCGGATCTTTCTGTTCCTCTTCTGTGCCTTAACTGGAGATGGAACAGAATCAAATTAAAGATTTCTGAAATTCTGACCTGGTACTGATGGAATGGATTCCAGAGAATCCAAGCATCCCTTACGTGGCTTTTGGAAAAAGGTTAAAGTTTTGGTGTCAAGCTAAGTATGCAGTTGCTGTGCATACCAGGCTCTAATAATTTCCTCAGAATTAAATCTGATAATGTACAAACCAGAGTCAAGATACAGTACATGGAAAAAAAATGTGAAAATTGATTCTGTTTTTACATACAAAATGTAGAGAATTTGGGGTGTTTAAAACTTATAAGAAAATCATTACTACAGAATACTTTTGGTGCGAGTATTCTTCAAAGAAGCCTGTAGTTTACACATTGTTTCCTTTTTTATTCATTTAAAGTTGGTAATGCCAGTTTTAGTAGACTTCTCAACTGCAATGTGCTTTTATTTTAATTCAGATTAGTACTGTAAAAGGCACTTGGATCAGTGGACTTGTTCCTCTCACCACCTGTATTCGGTAGGGTTGCTTGCTAACTGACCACTTCTGATGAGGTACTGATTTCTGGCTCAAGATTTTCTATCAGACAAAATCCATTAGTCTCAAAAGAGTTAATGAAAGTTACTGCGTCTTGATTAGTGTAGTAGTTTGCTACTTAACACAAACTGCAGCTTATCAGTTGTGTAAACACCATATTGAATTTTTTAGTATTGCGTATATATGCATTATTAAATTACAGTAATTGTTTAATTTGACTTACAGTTTTTGTTGCTTGCGGCCACTTCACTGACCTTTATTACACTTTTCAGGCAAAAGAAGCAACAGGAGCTCATGCCTCTGTTATCTATGTGCCACCTCCATTTGCTGCTGCTGCAATTGCTGAAGCAATAGATGCAGAGATTCCTCTTATAGTTTGCATCACTGAAGGTATTCCACAGCAAGACATGGTACGGGTTAAACACAAACTGGTTCGACAGAACAAGACTCGTCTTGTTGGTCCAAATTGCCCAGGAGTTATTAATGTAAGTTTCTTTTTTTTTACTTTCATTCCCGTTATTGAGTCCAACAAGAGATGATTATTCTAAAAAGGAGGAAAAGAAACAAGAATGTATATACTTTTTAAATGGATGGATCATTATCATCATTTGTTAAACTGCAAAATAACTTACTTGTATTTTAGGAACTGTTTCAGGTTCTGATTTTGTAGCTGCAGACACCGCCTGTGCAAGGCATAAAATAAGCAGGTTCACATTGCACTTTGCGATGCAAAAACTGGCAATTGTGGATCAATTGCATTTTTGATTAGCTACAGTTACTAATCAATTTTCTGGCCTGGGACTCTACTCAAGATACTTCCTCACTCTAAAGAAAACTGGAGTGGTGACCCATACTGGATCTCAGACATTTAAACAGATATTTGACAAAACCAAAGTTCAGAATGGTCACTCTGGCTACCATTCTCCCTACACTCAGGCAGGGAGATTGGCTGGCATCCTTGGACCTAAAGGATGCCTACTTCCACATTCTAATCATGGAGTCCCACAGAAGGCACCTCAGGTTCAAATTGCCATCAGACCATTACCAGTTCAGGGCCATACTTTTCAGCTCGACTTCTGCTCCAAGAGTGTTTACAAAGTGCCTAGCAGTAGTGGTAGCACATTTAAGGAGGCAGGGAGTTAGTCTTCCCATACTTGGATGACTGCTAGTGTTAGGCCAGTCACCTCAGCAGGTCAGAGATGCACAGACCATCACTTTGGATACCCTGCAGTCCTTAGGCTTCCTGGTAAACCAAACAAAGTCAGTACTGAGGCCAGTTCAGCTCCTGGAATTTATAAGAGCAGAATTGGACACACTAAGGGGAAAGGCATTCCTCCCTTAGGGGAGGGTGGACAGCCTGGTATGGTTGGCCAGCTCCATCCAGCTGCATATTCCCAGACCAGCAAGGCACTTTCTCCAGCTGTTAGGACACATGGCTGCATCAACAGCAACAGTGCCAGGTTCCAGATGAGAAACATCCAATTCCATCTCAGATCTTACTGGTCACAGAAAAGAGATTCCCTGTCATAGGTGGTGCTAGTCACAGGAACTCTTCTTCAAGCACTCCAGTGGTGGCAGGAAAAGGACAGCCTCAGAGAAGGTGTGCCTTTCCTTCAGCAGCCACCATCAGCAGTGCTAACAAATGCCTCTCTCCTAGAATGGGGTGCCCACCTGGGGGAGCACACTGCACACAGAACTTGCCTTCAGCAGGAGTCTTTGCTTCACATAAACCTACTGGAACTCAGGGCAGTTTACCTAGGCATTCAGTCCTTTACCTCAGTGCTGCAGAGTAAGGTGATTCAAGTCTGAACAGACAATACAACCACCGTGTACTACATCAACAAGCAAGGGGCACACGGTCATCCCCCTGGTGCACAGAGGCCATGAAAGTATTGAATTTGGCTTACTCTCTGGGGATCTCCCTCTCAGCAGTTCATCTCCCACGGAAGGACAATGTCCTCATAGATGCCCTCAGCAGGATCAACCAGAATCACCACGAGTGGTCACTGCACAGGCAGATCCTGCAAGTTGTGTTCAGAAGGTTTGGCATCTCAGAGGTGGACCTCTTCGCAGTCCCAGACAACCACCAGCTGCCACAGTTCTGCTGCAGACCCCCTGCAGTGGGAACAGTGCCTCTGGATGCACTGCTGTTGGATTGGACGGGGAAGTTTCTGTATGCCTTCCCTCTATTTCCTCTGCTGCTCAGAGTACTGAACAAGCTCAGGATTCAGCCAGTGACAGTGATCCTCATTGCTCCAGACCGGGCAATTTAGCCCTGGTATTCACTGCTCCTAACTCTGTCGGTACCCAGACCAGTCTCCCTTCCCAGGAGGCATAACCTACTGACCTCCTCACAGGGCAGGATCCTTTACCCCAATCTCCAGTTCCTCAGGCTCAGGACGTGGCTCTTGAGGACTTAAGAGATTCTGACCTACACCTCTCTGAAGGGGTTCTAGAGGTCCTCAGAATTTCTAGACAACCCTCTATTAGGAAAACCTGCACCTCTAAATGGAAGAGGTTTTCTATTTGGTGCCAGCAAAAACATATAGACTGCAGCCAGGCTGGCTTGCCAGTTGTTTTGGATTATTTGGCACACCTTCATTCCTTCAGCCTCAGGCCGTCTACCCTTAATGTGCACCTGCAGCTGTCTCTGTCCCTGCTTGCCTCTCAGCGAATAAGGTTCATCCCTGGCTGCAATCCAGGTATTCAGAAAGTTTTTCAAAGGTCTGTTACACTCGCATCCCCCACACAGAGAGCCATCTCCTGCATGGGACCTCAGTATATGCATTGGCCAGTTAATGTAGCCACCCTTCGAGCCCATGTCTTCAGCAGAGCTTAAATATGTGACATGGAAAACAGTGCTCCTGATAGCTGTCACCTCAATCAGGAGAACCAGTGAGCTCAAGGCCTTGTCCACAGAGCCAAATTACATTTCAGCCCATAGGGACAAGGTAGTCCTGAGGACTAACAGGAAGTTCCTCCCCAGCGTGGTGTTGGACTTTCACCTGAATCAGTCCATCACTTTGCCAGTCTTTTTCACTAACCATTCCAGCTCAGAGAACGTAGGCTGCATAGCCTATATGTCAAGAGGGCTATCAGCTAGTACTTGGATCACACTAAGAGTCATTGGCAGGATAGTACTCTGCTCTTCCTGACTTATGGAGAGGTGGGCAAGGGCCAGCCTGACTCAAAGAGGACCATTGCATGCTGTATTGTTGCCTGTATTCAATTCTGCTACAGCAAAGTAGGCAAATAACCCCCTGTGGGGCTTTAGGGCTCCCTTTACAAGGGGTACATCTGCTTCTGTAGCAGCTACAAGAGATATTCCTTTGTTGAAAACTTGTAAAGCAGCTGCCTGGAAAACTGTATACACATTTACCAAACACTATAGCCTGGATACCCAGGCCCGAAGTGATGCCAGATTTGGTACAGCAGTACTGCAGCCTGTTTCCTAAATAGGTTCTCTGCCCTCCACCAAAGATACTGCTTGGGTAGTCTGCATATGTCAGAATACAGTAAGATTTCCTAGGGTTTGAAGAAAGAAATTAGAATAGTAATATTGTTTCTTCCAAGGGAATCTTATTGTATTCTGAGCTCCCACCCTACCTCCCCTACTAGAACCTATGGGCACTGCACTACAGCTGCCCATGCTGTTTGACATTTGTGAGTTGTTTCTTGTTGGGGCATCTGTGTCTGGAGTCTTAGTGATGCCCTCACTTATAAATGGAAGGGGTCTGTTTGGTTTTTAAGGGGAGTTAGTTGTTTATTAGGATAGTTTAGATAGCTTGTTATTACGCATGCTTCGTAAGAATCTGATGGTTGCAGGCTGTATTCCAGGGACAGTGGTTTGAAAAACGAGCTCGATCCTAGCATTCCAGCATTAGCATAGGTTCTATTAACCATTTCGGCTCCGGGGCAGTCCTATGGTGAGACCATACTGTTTATGTTGAATACAGTAAGATGCCCTTGGAAGAAACAAGACTACTGTGTTAAGTAATTTTTTCATCGCTTCCCACCTTACCCTCTTTTGCCGAAAGTACTGTTAAACTGAGAAATGAGTCGGCAACAATGAGTCTCATAGCTCCAGATTGGGCCGGGCAGATCCGGTACTTCCTGCACCTATCCCTCTCCAATAGGCATCCTTTCAACCTGCACCGAGATACAATCTGCTCACATTGTCTCAGTGCAGGATAACAGTCCCATATCCAAGAACTCTGCGTCTTGGAGCACGGTTCTGAAGAGCTAGGGTTCTTTAGACTGTGTCGTTGAGGCACAGGTCAAGAAGCATAGGCAAACCAAGAGAAGTTATAAAATTTGCAAGTAGTGTTTTATTATTTTCAGTAACAGTAAAATAAACAAATGTGCAGGATAGCATTTACATAAGCAGTTCAAACAAAACAAAGTCCTTTCTCTGAGGGTATCTCTAATTCTAAATTTCAATCTCTCTCTCTCTCTCTCTCTCTCTGTCTGTCTGTCTGTCTCTCACAAGATTGCTCTCTTTTTATTAGAAGTATTTTCCTGGCAATTCAGTTCTGCATCTTCAGCTTGTTAAAAAAACATGTTTCTCACAAAATGTATCAGAGTTCTTGTCAATTTTTTTCTGAGCAGGCTTGCAAATAGAACACTGTATCCCAAGCTGGCCTCCTGCTGACAGTTTTGGAAATGAGCATAAGGAGGCCAAACGGCATCTCAAGGTTAGCCACCTGAGTTCCAAATAGCTTTTTGCAATCATTTCAACAATGTAAATATATACATTTTCAAACCAGAGAACCCAGTTTCACATAAAGATCCACATATATTTTTATAACCACAGATAAACAAGGGGGAAGAAAAGATAGAAACAGTAAGTGAAGGCAGGGAGATAATGGGAGGGGGAGAATCATGAGACTGTCAGAGTAATCAGTTCCCAGGTCTCACAAGGCAATTTTTTTTTGCACGGACAGACAAGAGACAGAAAAGGAGAGGAGAGAACAGATCCTTGCTATCAACTCTTTCTGCATAACAAATGGGACAGAGTCTTATTCATCTCTGTCACAGACTAAATCACTCTGAGGAGGTTAATGAAGTGCTTAAGGTTTCCAGGAAACCGGCAACAAGGAAAACTGATTATACCTCCAGCACCTCGGGGGGGGGTTAACTTTTCCGAGGTGCCACCACCCTCTCAGAGAAAAATAACTTCCTGACATCATGTCTGAACCTCCCCCATTGAGTTTCTAGTTGTGCCTCTAGTATCAGAGTTTTGGAACTTAGTAAACAGTATGCAGACATTGTTTGTGGCTCTGCTGCCCCCTATTTCTCTGGCCACTGAATACCCTCTGCAACTCCTGTCATTTTACTACCAACTCCCCTCTTCGTACTCATTCTTCACTGTCGTCGAAGTCCATCTTCTTCCAAGTTGTGTGCTTTGAAACAACTGAGAAGCTGCGTGGGATATACTGTATTGGACTAAATATCTGTAACTAATCTCTCTCTCTCTCTCTTGCTTACATCTGAGAGAAGTTTTCCTCACTTTACAGAGGTATTGCTTGTGTTTAATTATTTTAGTTTTAATTCAGGAAGAGGGTTTTCAAAACTGCTTATCTTGTCAGCATCTTCAGAAGGGCTGAAATAACTGCATATTTGATTTTCCTTGTGGCTAACAAACCACCAGGCTGTTTTGGGGCTGGAGAGGTTTCCTCGTCTGACCTGGATGTCTGATTTTTCTCTGTTTGATTAGCAGGGTATTTTCTCTGTCAAATTGTTGTGTAGGGTATCTTGCTGACAGGAAGGCACTCATCGCAGCGGTGGGTGAGAGCTTTTAGCTGATTGTTTTGTGAGGGCACAGTTTGGGTCCAACCCCTTCCCACCCCTCACCCCACCCAACCCTGGAAATAGTTCCTTTATACCTGGGGTTCTGACATAATTTCCTCAAGAGTGCAAGGTGCATATCACTGTCATATCCTCTCTAGCACACTGCACTGACAATATAAGCATACGCATTGTATAATATATATATTTCTATATAACCAATCACACACGCACACACACAAAAACAAACAAAAAAGTAGATAAACATGTGGGGAGTAGTGCAATGTAATGGCTGTGGGGCAGTCTTCAGGAGTCTTTCTGAGGCTGAGATGTTGCCCTATTTGCAGACAACCTCTACCCTGAGGGAGGAAGTTGCTCGTCTTCAGGCCGCACTGAACAGTAGTAAGGAAACCTTCCCCCAGGCCACACTGGACAGTAGGAAGGGAACCTCCCCCATCCAGGGAGCACTAGGGCCACCACCACTACCTCAGAGGTTGTGAAGAAAGCACAGCAGTTGGACCATAGTGGGCTCAGGGAGGGTGAGGATGGTGGAACAGAGGCACACCCAGTCAGTTGTTCCACTCCACAATCCATACACCATTCTGGGGGAGCATAGCTCCCCTATGGATGCACCCACAGAGAAGACTGATGACAACTGTCACAAGGGAGGCCCACAGGAAGGAGGCAGAGGACACCACAGGAAAGGAAGCAGCTCCTGGTGGGGGACTCCAATTATTAGGGTATAGAAGTGGGGAGCTGGGAAAACTGAAGTAGAGGTGCCTGCCTGGTGCCATGGCTTGAGGGACAGGAAGCGATCCTCAGGATCACAAGAACAGCTGCAAGGGAGTCTGAGCTGGACGTAATTGTCCACCTAGGGACAAATGACTTGGCTCATCATGAGATTAGAGCAGTGCAGGAGGACATTGCAGAGTTGAGGAGGGGCCTAAGACAAGTACACACACAGTATCCTTCTCAGAGGTGCTGCCTGTCAAAGGCATGGGGACGCGAGGGTAATTAGCACCATGAAGTTTAATGAATGGTTGAAAAATAGTGCGAACACAGAGTTTGGCTCATTGGGGGCTGGGGTTCCACCTGGAGGGACACCAGCCTATACTGGCAGGATGGTCTGCATCTGTCCAGGAAGGGAACAAGTCTTTTGAGCAATCGGTTTAAATGCTTCATTGGCAAGCTTTTAAACTAGTCAAAGGGGGAGGCACTGACAAGCAGCAGGAAAATCCTAGCTCTCCCTACAAAACAGGGTACTAAGTGAGAAAAAGGCCAGGGTAGAATGGTCAATGGGGATGCTGCAACAGAAGGTAAAGCCATCAAAAATGGAGAGCAATGAGTACCAATGCCCGAGTCTGGTAACAAGCTTCCTGAATTAGTGGCCTTGATGGAGGAGGAACATCTGGATATCGTGGCAGTCACAGAAACATGGTACACACAAAACCATGACTGGGACGTAAACATACCAGGATACACTATCTACAGGAGGGACAGGGAGGGTAAAGAGGAGGAGGTAGCTCTTCACATAAGGAAGGAATAAAAGCAACAGAACAAAAAGGGTAAACAGGGAGAGAAGAAGCACTGTGGGTAAATTTGGAGACACACAATGGCACCACAATCTGCACAGGGGTTGTATACAGACCCCCTTCTCAGGGGGAGGAAATGGACAAGGAAATGATAGAAAGTATACTTAGAATGGCAGAAAAAGGGGAGATATTGCTGATGGGTGATCTGAAGGAAGACCAAGGGAGGGATAGTGAGGATTAATAAAGGGGAGGAAGGGTGGGCAGAGGGAGACTGTGAAAAGGCAGAGATACTAAACAAATATTTTTGCTCAGTATTTACAAATGAAGAGGGGGAGGTGCATAAAACAAACAGTAGAAATACTGTGGATACAGAAGTCGATACCAGCCATTTACAGAAGAAAGGGTTCTGAAAGAACTCTTAAAACTGAAGGTGGACAAAGCAATGGGGCCTGATGGGATTCATCCCAGAATTCTAAAAGAACTAAGGGTAGAACTAGTGACACCACTGACTACCCTTTTTAACAAATCATGGGAGGATGGGGTGGTACCTGAGGACTGGAGGAGGGCAGATGTGATTCCCTTCACAAAGTGGGAGCAAGGCAGAAGCAGGAAACTACAGACCTGTTAGTTTAACCTCAGTGATAGGAAAATGATGGAATCACTTCTGAAGGAAAGAATTGTTGACTATCTAGAGGCCAGGGGCACAGGACCCTAGGCAGCATGGATTCTGACAGGGAAGGTCATGCCAGGACAGATCTGATAGATTTCTTTGACTGGGTGACCAGGTAGTAGATCAGGGAGGGGCTATGGACATGGCCTACCTAGACTTGAGCAAGGCCTTGACACAGTCCCACACAAAAGATTAATATACAAGTTAGCCAGCCTGGGAGTGGGTCCCAAGATGACAGCCTGGGTAAAGAATTGGCTGGAGAATAGAACACAGAGAGTAATAGTAAATGGAGTCCACTCAGAAGAAAGGAAGGTTACTAGTGGGGTACCGCAGGGTTCAGTATTAGGACCGGTCCTCTTCAATGTCTTTATAAGGGACATTGCAGAAGGACTGGAAGGAAAAGTATGTCTCTTTGCAGATGACACAAAGATCTGCAACAGAGTTGATGCACAGGGTGGGGTGGAAAGGATGAGAAGGACTTGAAGGTTAGAGGAATGGTCAAATGTATGGCAGCTTAGATTCAATGCTAAGAAGTGCATAATGCACCTGGAAACAAAAACCCAGGGAAGAGTACACAATGGGGTGAGATACTAACAACAACAAAAATGGAAAGGGACCTGGGGTAGTCATATCAGATGACCTAAAGGTGGGCAAGCAATGTGAGAGGGCAGCAAGGAGGGCTGGGGGGATACTGGGATGCATAGGGAGAGGCATCACCAGTAGAAGTTATTATCCCTCTGTACAGACAGCTGGTGAGACCCCATCTGGAGTACTGTGTGCAGTTCTGGAGACCCAATCTCCGCAAAGACATAGACAGGATGGAAGCTGTCCAGAGGAGGGCAACTAAAATGGTGCAGGGTCTGCACTGGAAGACATATGAAGAGAGACTAAAGGAGCTTAATATGTATAGCCTCGAGGAAAGGAGGGAGAGGGGGGACATGATAGAAATGTTCAAGTACCTCAAGGAAATCAACAAAGTCCAAGAGGGTAGCATCTTTCAAAAAAAGAGGTGTGCAAGAACAAGAGGGCATGATTTGAAGATGGAGGCGGTCAGAGGTAATTTGAGGAAGTATTTTTTCACAGAGGGGTTGTGGATGCATGGAACGGCCTTCCGGAGGAGGTTGTGGAGTCAAAATCAGTGGTGGAATTCAAGCATGCATGGGACAGTCATAAGGCAATTCTAGGGGGTTGGGGTAGGAAGAAGTAGGCTGCTGGTTAACTAGGATCTGCAGCTTATCCAGTAGGTAGGGAAATGGGCAAACTGGGTGGGCCAAGCGGTCCTTATCTGCCGTCAAATTCTATGTTTCTATATGTACTCCACCTTATCCACTCTCCCTTTGCCTTCATGTTGCCAGATCCATTGTACCTCATTCATTTCCAAATACTGGTTTGTATCCCTTCCCTCTTACCTCTCATTCCTCCCCTCCCTCTGACCGTCTTCCACCTGTTCCCTTCACTCCAGGGATCCTCACGCCATTATCATTCCTCAGCCATGCTCCTCTGCTGGGCAATCAGCCATTTTCTATTGCCTCCCATTACTTTGGAACCAGCTCATCTCTTCTCTTCCATTCACTGCCTCTCCTGGCTCCCTCAAGCACCAGCTAAAACTCCTTCCTTCCCCCATTTGCTCCTGTTCTCTGCCCCTCCTGACTATCCCCTTTGCATTTGCCTCATACCTAAGTGGAAGTGTTACTGAAATGCTCATTTGTTGGTCATGCCTTAGTTATTTTGCACTTAGTTTTATACTTCTCCTATTTTTTTTTTTTTTTTTTTTTTAGCCATATCCCTGAGTGCACTTTATTGTAACTGCAAAATACTGTCAGTGCTATGCATTATGTAACATCTGGTCCCTTCACAGGGTCACACCTAGAAATGAGCCTTGTCTCAGTGTGCCTTTTCCAGTCACCAGTTTTCAAATAGACACCCTTATACAGAGGAATGCGTACCCCAGTAAGGATATGAAAAAGAGGGGAAAAAGACAGAAGTTTCCAGCTTGTCCTGATCGGCAGAGCTTCCTTGTAATGGTGCCAGATTAACTCCCAGGTGCTCAAATTGTGTCAAATCTCAAATATGCAGAGTCCTTGTCAGTGACAGTAACAGAGTAGGGCAGGTCACAGCCCAGTCTGAGACCCTTGTGACCCTGAGGAACAAACCTGGTAGCTCTAGCCACAAGGCACTTCCCTCTTGACAGGCCAGGCAGAATTGGACCTGCAAAGATGCAGGAGAAGGGCAGCAGTTCCCAGGTCAGTCCAGTTGGCTGTGCATCCTTGTTGGTGGAGCCTGACTGGCTCCCATATGTGTTTGGAGTCCTGGTGGGTAAGTGGAGCAGAAGCTGAAATATGCAAAGTCCTTGGAAGTGAAAGTAGTCAGGGAGGGCTGACTACAGCCCAGAGACCCTCTTGACCCTGAGTAACAAAACCAGGTGACTCTGGCCGCATAGAGCGTCCATCTTGACTGGCCACACAGAATTCAACCCACACATACATGGGAGAAAGAGAGCAGTTCTTAGCTCAGACCGATTGGCTCAACTTCCCTGTTGGAGGAGCCTGATTGAGTATTAACAGAACAGGGCCCATCAAAGGCTCAGTTAAGCATTTTTTTTGTCACCTATGGAGGCTCCTCTCCAGACCTACCTGTGGACAAAAATACTGTAACCTTCTTGATAATTTCAAGTATCAACCATTCCTAGATGCTTGTCACATGCTTTGTTCCTGAGAGACTATGCCACTACTCCACCAGGAGTGTGGCTGCTTGTCTGCCAGCCTCTAGATCATTCCCCTTTGCTGAAATCTGCAAAGTAGCCACTTGAATGTCTACCCACATTTTTACTGGCCACAACAGTGTCAACCTTCAGTCCCATAAGGACACAGACTTTGGTTCTGCTGTACTATAAAGAGCTTCTTTCCCCCGAATAGCTCCTGTAGTTTTCTCCTACCTGTTTTACTGTTAATAGTCACAGTGTGTGTAGCTATGGATGAATCCTTGTTGTTAGAAGAAGGGGCTACCTACTTGTAACTGTGTTTGTTTTCCTTTTCATCCATAGCCGCATGCTGCTTACCCATCCCCAGCAGGTTATATTTTCACCCAGACTTCTATATACTCCTACTGCTTGTCTACACAATGGTGATGTAATGGCGTCACAGTTTGGTGCTGTGGAAATTAAGTTGCTCCTAGCCAAGGTGAGGGATGTCATGAGTAGAAAGTTAGCAGTGGTGGATGATTTCCAAAGGACAAAGTTCCACTTTTTATTGCAATCCTCTTTAAAGAATGCTAGGAAGAGAAAAAACAGTAAATAACAGAAGTATTAGCTGATCGAATGTAAGTTTGAGTGCACTTGGAGTACTGTGTGTAGTTTTGACATTTACGCTTGGAAGGACAGAGAGAGGCTTGAGTCTGTGCAGAGGAGAGCACCAAAATGATCCAGGAACAGCAGGGAAATTCATACGGGGAGTGGTTAGAGGACCTCCTTATGTGCATGTTGGAGGACAGGAGGGAAGGGGCAACATGACAAAGATGTTCCAGGATATGGGATAAACAGGATGGACAGCAGAGAGTTGTTCGTACTGAATGGGAACACAGAAACTAGAGGAAACATAAAACTCGTGGGGGTGGTGGTGGGTCATTGGAAAGGATGTTGGGAAGTGCTTTTTTACAGAAAAGGGTAGTTAAGAAAAAAGGTACCAACCTCCCTGAGGAGACTGTATGTGCAGAAACAGGTAGTTCAAAAGGGAGTGGAACAGGCACATGGAGAGGGTGCATGTGTGGCAGCAACGGTGGGAGTGAGATAAATGACCACTAGAGACATTTCCCACTACAGACAGGTCTAAGGCTAGCTGAATGGGTTGCAGGGTCTTTATGTGCCAACAGTATCTGTTTCTTTCATCCTTTAAGAATGCTGCTGTGTAAGTAAATTATATCAGCTACACAGGTTGGATATCTGATCTTGAGTTCGTTAACAAGTCATCTGGAGTTAGACCGTTGGCGCAGTGGTGAGGCCACTGCTCGTGACACTGGTAACCGTGTTCAGAAATGAGCCTGATTTTAGGGGCTGACAGCGGAGAATGATTTAACATCCCGGAAGACACTCTCTGGGCAGAGAGGGTGTGCGCCACTGCCACAGCAGCACCACCTGGCTGGCAACAGATCGAACAATGGGTAAGACCACCATAGGGTAGGCCAGAAATGATGACACTAGCTGCAGTATGCTGGTGGCATGCATGCTTGCATATGCTTTCTTCAGAGCCAGTGTCTCTGGGGGTTGGGGGGAAGGGACAAAATATGGCCGTGATATCTGTAAATGATGGACCCCTGATACATCTGGGGACATACCCGAAGCACCATCACCTGATAAATGACCACTGTTGAGAGGATATCCCTCACCTGATGCCACCTAGGGGGGTAAACCAATGCTCTGTGAAAGGCCAGCAGTAGCAGACAGGAGGGAGCATAGTGTTTGGGAAATATCTTGGTATCTTGAAGCTCCTGCAGGAGTTAGGTGACAGAAATAGACAGGTGGGGAAAAGTACAGATTAAAAAAAACTATATAGTGATCTGGATTGAAGTGTTTGACATTACCAGGTTGCAGTGCAGTGGAATTAATATTTTGGCATAACACATTTGGGATTGATTTTGTTGCTAACCTTAGTAATACACAACACTGGCAGTATTGGTTTCCTAAAACTCCTTTTCTGGATCGGATGAGCGGCACAGCAATTGCAGCTCACTGTGATACTGCTTTGAAGACTTAGGATGGTGTATAAGCACTGGAAATGCTTAGGGGGTGGCGGAGGGGGTGGAAAAAATGAGAAAGGACCTAAGCTTGTTAGAGGAGTGGTCAGGTGTCTGGCAGTTGAGTTTCAGTGCTAAAAAGTGCAAGATCATTCACCTGGGTCACAGGAATCCAAGGGAGGAGGAGGAGTACAGGATGGGTGGGTTAATTCTGGCCACCACAAGTCAGGAGAGAAATCTGGGGGTTATCATATTTGATGACCGAAATTGACCAAACTGTGTGAAAAGGCGGTTGGGAGAGCAAACAGAATGTTGGGGTGTAAGGATGGGCATAACAAGCAGGAGAAATGAAGTGGTGATGCCACTGTACAGATCACTGGTGAGGCCTCAGCTGGAGTACTGTGTCCAGTTCTGGAAACCACATCTTCGGAAGGACACTGACTAAATAGAGGCAGTCTAGAAAAGGGCAGTGGAGATGGTATATGGACTGCACCAGAAGCCCTACGAGGAAAGACTTAAGGACCTTAATATCTATTCGCTGGAGGAAAGAAGGGAGAGGGGAGTTATGATAGAGACCTTCAGATACCTTAGGGGAATAAACAGGGTACAGATGGAAAGCATATTTCAGGGAAAACTCTGCACAAGACCAAGTGGGCATGATTTGAGGCTGAAGGGTGGAAGGCTCAGTGATAATGTTAGGGAGTACTTTTTCACTGAAAGGGTGGTGGAGCCGTGAAACAGCCTTCCAGCACAAGTGGGGGTGAAAACAATATAGGGGTTCAAGAGTGCATGGGATAGACATAAGGGTACCCTAGAGATGTGCAGAGCTGGAGAGCCACATGTCAAATAAGATCTGGGGCTGTAGCAGTGAGTAGAGAAATGGGCAGACTAGGTGGGCCATGTGGTCTTTATCTACTGACTGATTCTATGTTTCTGTGAAATCCACGTTGAGGGCAGCTGGAAGGCTACACTGGAGACGAGGTGCTTTGCTTCCAGAGAGGGAGGCGTCTGACAGGGTTGAATAAGGCCCTGTCCCATTTGTTATGCAGAAAGAGTTTAAATGCAAGGATCTGTTCTATCCTCTCCTTTTCTGTCTGGTTGTGCAACCAAATATTCTTGTGAAACCTAGGAACTGATCACTCCGATGCTTTCGCAGTTCTCCGCCTCTCGCTATCTCTCTGCCTTCCTGTGCTATTTCTGTGTTTTCTTCCCCCTTGCCTATCTGTGGTTATAAAAATATATGTGAATCTGTGTGGAAATGTCACTGATACTGGGATCCCTTTGTTTAAAACTGTATATAGTTATACTGTTAAAATGATTGCAATGCTATTTGGAAAGCAAGGGGTTAACCTGAGGTGCAGTTTTTAAATCTTTTGCAGAGCTGTAAACAAGAGGTCAATTTTGAGTCATTATGTACTGTTTTGCTGCACCTGCAAGGAACGAAACTGACAAGAACATTCTGTACACTTAAAAGAACATTCTGTGAGAAGCAGGCTCTCTTAACGAGTTCCCTGACAAAAACTTATAAAAAGAAGTTATGCTTTTGCTAGAGGGACAAGGAGAGAAGAAGACTGAGAGACTGAAACCTGGAATTAAGGAGACCCTCAGAAGGAGGACTTCATTTTCTCTGTTTGTACTGTCTTTGTAAATAGTGATACTAAATATTTAAAAATGTTTTATTTATTTTGCTGTTATTAAGAAAAATAAAATGCTATTTGTGAATTTTGAACCTGCTCCTGATTTTCCTGTGCTTCCTGACCTGTGCCTTGATGACAAGGGTGCTGATCACCTGGATTTCACTTGCCATTTGCACTGCCATTGCCAGCTGCCAATGAGCGTCATCGTCATTGACTGGTGAGGGAGAGGGGGGGCAGTGGGGTTGGGGCAGGGATACAGCCCTGTTCAATGAAAGGCAGGTGTGACTGGGCGATGCAACATAATAGGAAAGTATAAGAAAGAAATCAAAACTTTCTCTCCCGCTTGGGATGTTCAGTTGCTGCAGTGTGAATAATTTATTTTACCTAATGCCACGCACATCCCCTTGGCTTACCTGGTATTTATTACCCTGGGCTGTCAACTCAGCAGTGTCATTTCTTTATCTGGGGGTGGAGGTTGAATGATTGTGTAATACACTGGGGGTAATAGTATCCTCCTGGTTTAACCTTGCTTCATGTTACTATTCTTCCAGAACAAGGAAAGTATTCCTGTCCTGCGAATTGTGGTTGTTTGGGTTTAGAAGTAGTCAGTTGGCAGCTGCTTGTGATGTCAAAGCCAATGCTTTAGACTGTAGCTAATCAAGATTTATTGCATAAGTTATGCAGTTCAAGCCTGGAGACCTGCATCTTACTCAGCTGTGCTGTAGTTTTAGCAAGTATGTAGGCTGAATGTTTTGTAAATTTGTATGCTGAAGAAATCTGTAATTGTACTGTTAACTTTGGATTAAAAGAATGCCTTTTAAACCCAAGTAGCCTACAAAATCCTCCCTAGAACCAACTTGGGAACCTGCTTCTTCAAAAAATACTTAACTACTTTATGTTTTTATTATTTATTTATGTCCTTCGGCTGGGGGGGGGGGGTTTCCTTTGGTTCCCCCACTTTTTCCAGCCAGCCTTCACGGCTGCTGCCCCGGTCACAGACTCACACCTCCCTGCCACAGCCCTTCCAGGCAGCATCACAGCGGGTACTTACCCCATCACTGAGGACACCTGGAGGGCGGGCCCAGGGGGGAGCTAACTTGTGCAGTGCCGGTGGTGCAGCCTTCATGCTGCCGAGGGTTTTTTTTTTTCATTTTCCCCGCGGGAGGGGTGTGCAGTGTCACCAGTGGAGGGAGCGTGCCTGCATCCACATGCGCCCTCCAGGCGCCTGCCCCATCTCCACCTCTCTTTCTGCAGCATCGGTGCACTGCCCCCCAGTCTGCACTGGGGGCCAGTTTAGTGCCAACCACTGATATCCTCTCCCCCGGAGAGAGAGCAGTCCATCGACGCTCAATCCTTCTCCAACCCTGGCAACCCCGGTGGCCCGTGCTTGTTCCTGAACACTGGTCACCGGCATAGCACGATGTAAGGCATCAAGCACCACTGGGCCAGCGCTTTATGTTTTGTTATTGCATTGGATCGTGCAGTTAGAGAATTAATTTTAATTTAAAGCACCAGTATTTGTTAGTAACCGTATAGTTTGTTTGAGACAGAATGTTTGTCTGGCAGAATATCAAGATACTCATTTTTGAGTGCCAACAGCATATCAATTAGCACCTATTGTGGTCATGCATACTCTTTTGTTCCTTCAGTCAAGTTTAAGGTTACATTCAGTATGAGTGACTTGGCTGCATGATGCCACTGATGATGTCAGTTACAGGGCTTTTGGTCTAGGTATAGGGTTTCTGACCTACACGAGCCTGGGTTTGATACCCCGTATTGCACGTTTTTCTTTCTCACTACAATGTTTGTTGTACAAGAGAAATTGTTAGATGACATTGCTGATGTAGTAAAGTGTTTCAGCAGAGCTAAATAGCAGACTTTCAGATAACTGTGGTCAGTTTAATTAGTCCTGGGCGAGGCTTATCTAGGTTTGAATGCAATTCAAATCACCTGTTTTACACGTTGTGACATAACCTCTTCACCGTAGGAACTACCACTCACTTATCTGTAGCTCAGTTGCACACTGAATGTGTGTTTGTTTAGCCGGCAAGATGATCAGTGGTTCAAACCTTGGCAGGGACTCAAATTTATGTTTTATGTTTTGTTTGTAAGATAGAAACTTGAGTGGTGATTCAAGGTGGTGTGGAGTTGAGATTGTGAATTATATGAGAAGTAAATTTAGCTAAGATTAGAACAAAAATTTCTGTAGGTAAATCACCTGATGGGATTAGAACCCCAGTTGCCTGTTTTGCAGGTTGTGACATAACCTCCATACTATGGGAAATGTAACTCCCTTACTTGGAGCTCAGTGGCACACTGAATGTGTGTTCGCTTAGCAGGCAAGGGATCAGTGTTTTAAATTCAGGTAAACATAGTTTGGATTTTGGAAGGGCCTTAAACATTTAAGTTTTTTCTTTTTCTATGATTTATTCATCGCTCTGGGAGTCTGGCAGGCGGCTCCAGTCTCTCCCTCGGAGAGACTCGGTCTCCGACCCCCCCCCCATTCCCCTGCCCGACATCCCCTGCGAGCCTCATAGGTTTCCCCCCTGTGATAGGGCTGAGGTGAAGGGGCACCGCTTTCCCCACCCCTGGTCAGAAATCCAGACTTGGGAAGTCAGATGTGCACTTGGGGAGGGGGTCATCATGCAGCCTGTCAGCTTCATTTCACACCCATTTTGTCCTCCGTCCCTCTCCCCACTGGCCGATGTACCTCAGCTACATGTGCCTCACGTTCCGCATCTCCTCCAGCCACCACAGAGGAGATGCAGCGAATCGAGACCACTATCCCTTCCTTCCTCAGACCCTCAATCCTCTCTCTCTCTCTCTCTCCCCCCACTAACCTCTGGTGGCCGGGCTTATTCCCAAATCTGGGTGGCGGCGTGGCGTCCAGCGCCTCTACCCCTCAGCGCCACTGGGCCGGCTAACATTTAAGTTTTTTTAAGATGGAACTCAGTTGAACAACGATTCATGGTGTGTGGAATGGGATTTTAAATTGCATGAGAAGTAAATTTAGCTAAGAACAACAATGTGTGAAGGTATATTGCTTGCTTGATTTAGATCCCCAGTCGCATGTTTGCAGGTGTGACATAACCACTATATCATGGGAACTGTAACTCACTAATCTGCAGTTTAGTGGACTACTGAATATATGTTTGCTAAGCAGGCAAAGGATTAGTGGCTCAAATCTGAGCAGGGATTTAAGCATTTTTTTTGTTGTAAAGTGGACATTCGCATGAAATTCACTTGAGTGGCGATTAATGGTGGGGTGGAGTTGGAATAGTAAATAATACAAGATAATTCAGCTAAGAACAAGTAGAGTTGGACTAGCAAAGAGTACAGGTTTATTCAGCGAAGAACAACAGTTTGTGAAGGTATATGGCCTGCTGTGGTTAGATCCCCAGTTGCCTGTTTCATGGGTTGTGATATAAGTAATCTCTACATCACAGGAAGTGCAAGTTTCTTACCATCTTAATGGCACACTGAATGTGTGTTTACTTAGTAGACATGGGATCAGCGGTTCAGATTCTAGCAGTGCTCTACAACTGAGCTACAGGTGCAGGTGGTTGGATCTGGGGTTCCCACACACACTTCCTTTTACTGGTATTGCGTATCGCGCAACTAGGAGTACTTAGATGATAATTAGATGTTTTTTGGTGCAGTATTAGCCACTGCTAAGTAGTTTAAATAACAAATTGTAGTGAAAAAGAAATAATGTGACCTACTGGGAATTGAATCCAGGTCCCGGAATGCCATGCCTTGCTGGGCGGAAACTTTGTCTAGTTGAAAAGAAGAAGCTGAACCAATCATATGGTGGCTTTTTTCCTTTGATCTGCAGGACAAAATTCAGGATGATATATCCAGCCTGGCTAATTGTGCAGACTTCACATGGCTCTAACCACTGAGTTTCAGGCTGTCATGGTTGGACCTGGGGTTCTGGGACACACTTCCTTTCTCTGATATTCCATATCCTGCAACTAGGAGTAATACAGATGGCAATCTGATGTTTTTTGTTGCAGTATTAGCATTGCTAAGCAATTTAAATCAATTTTTAAGTTCTCCATGCGAACACACACAGCAGACTTCTTGCTGTAAGAGTGGCTTTTGAAGGGTGTGACACTATCCAATGCAGAGTGGTCTGCAAGAGGTAAGACAGTGCCACACCAATCATCAGCCAGGCTATATTGACGCCATCTTGCCTTGCTGGGTAGAAACTTTGTCTAGTTGAAAAGAAGACGCCGAACCAATCATATGATGGCTTTTTCCTTTGATCTGCAAGACAAAATTCAGGATGATATATCCAGCCTGGCTAATTGTGCAGGCTTCACATGGCTCTACTGAATTTCATTCTGCAGACACCATCCGCCAAGGTCTCCCCCGACTAATCCCCAGGTTTCAGTTCTCTCCCCCCACCCCTTGAATATTGGGAATAGTAACTTTTGTGGATGTCAGTATGCCCCATAGTTTACTTTTTTCAATGAGACTTTGCTGATAGCAGTGTTGCTTTGGACAGAATCTTGTTCAGCACTGGCTGTGGGAGTGCTTGATGATTTAGTGTTTCAGGGTTATTATGATGGAGACTCCATCTGCGAACTGCCTGTGCTCAAACTTTTGCAGAAGCTCTTTAGTGCTTTAGCAATTGTCTTTCATGCTTTTGGTGCAGCCTGGAAAATGTCTCCCACCTATAATACGTGTTATCTTCCTTTATTTTGTTTGAGCTTTTTTTGTGTTCATTATTGCCTATCGGGAAGCTGTCTGATACGTTGAATACTTATTAAATCGATTGGAAATTGTAAAGACCTGCCTATGAGGCAGGCAGTCAGTTACATAGACAGGAAAGCTCCAGCAGATTCCTGGAATGCTGTTTTTATGGAATTATTTATCTTCGACTCAGACTGTAGTCGAAGTTATTAAACTGAATAACTGCGGAAGCAGGAAAGATGAACGGCAGTGTTTCATAAGGGATGCACTCCTCAGTTCTGTTCATGCTTGTGCAACACTGGAGAGAGGATACTGGGTGTTTCTTCTCTGAAATAAATGCACTCTGCATTTCTTTTTCAGCCAAAAACATATGAAGTTGGTCAAAGACTTTTCCTGGATTATGTTAACATTTGCTCTTCCTGCAGCCGGCTTCCCTTCTTACTCGTAGACTTCAAAAAATGCTATCTTTGTCGGCCCAGTGTTGCTGAGAGTTGAGGCGCTGGACACCACACCTCACACCGTGCTGGTGACCCATGTTCGAGAATGAGCACGGGCTGCAGTGCATTGACAGGAAGGAGATGGATCAAGCATCTCACGGACTGCTGTCCATCTTAGGAGGGGGGGGACCCACGGCTGGTGCCGCCTGACCCCTAGCGGAAGCTGGGGCTTGATGCCATGGAGCCACAAGAACGCAGACTCTCTTTATCGCATGACCCTGTCGCAGGTGTCGCATGCCATGCCCTGCAAGGAGAAAATGAGAAAATATGGGCAGCCAGGTCATGCGGTTGATGGCCGTCCACCGGTGTGTGCCGTCTCCATGGGCACCATCTGATGTGGGTTCGTACCTGGTGGGGGAGTTTGGGCTCCCTCACCTCCCCATCCATGGGGGAGTACAAGGTGGTGGCCCGAGAGGAGATCATAGCGGGTGCAAGGCAGACGAAAAAAGAAGGAGAAAGGAGAAGGAGCCGACCGGGGCCACAGGCAGAAAAAAAGAAGGAAAAAAATGCTATCTTTCCATTTGCATGTTGTTCTTTTTCAGTATGACCATTATTATTGTCATGACCCATGACTTTTGCTAATCCCCCAAGCCAGCTGATACCCCCACCCTACCCGTTTTAGTTAAGCAGCACTGGGGAGCCCACTCCCTGTGCTGCAGAATGTAACAGTGACAACGGGGGGTGCCATATCCCCCAGTGTCGCTACCTATAATAGAAAAAAGTTCCTTCTTGTTTTTTATTTTTTTATTTTATAAGCCTGCCAAAAAGAAACACGTTCATCAATGTCATTGCGCGTTTCTTTGCCCCCAAAAAGAGCCCTTACTTACCTACCGGGTCAACATTGTAATCCTCTCTGGACCACAGACACGTCTTCACTCTTCAACTCCTGACCGCGAACTGAGAAAATCAGGTGAGCAGTTCAGTGTATTGCAATGGGGTTTTGAACTTCATAGCATAACTTGGGCTTTTTTCAATATTTTTGCCCCAAATTTTCAACATGCCTTCTTTGGGACACTACCACATGAACAGTGCAACTGATGTTTGGTAAATTTGTCCTGAAAGGTGATTTGCAGTTGCTGCGCAAAATCACCTTTCGGGCAGGAGTTGAAAATTTTCTCCACCATTGTTCATGAGGTGGGGTCATAAGAAGACTATGTTGAAAATTTGGCATACAAGTATTAAAAAAAGAACAAAGTTATGAGCCTACCTTGAAGTTTGCGAATGCAGGCTCATAACTCTGGTAATTTTCAATATTTTGCCCCCAGATTTTCAAAATAGCCATTTCTTCTCAGCACCTCAATGAATGTGAAAGCTGTCCTTTTTCAAATCCTGGCCAAAATATGTTTTCTTCTCCTGTAAGGTTATTTTTCAGTCACTGTGCAAAATCACCTTTCGGGCAGGAGTTGAACATTTTCCCCTCCATTGTTCATGAGGCGGGGTCACAAGAAGGCTATGTAGAACATTTGGGGCAAAAATGTTATGGAAAAAAAAAATATTGTTATGAGCATGTGTTGGAATTTACGAACGCAGGCTCGTAACTTTGGTAATTTTCAATATTTTGACCCCAAACTTTCACTATAGCCATTTCTTCACACCACCTCGTGAATGTGACAGCTGTCATTTTTCAAACCCTGGCCAAAATGTGTTTTTGCATCCGAAAAGGTGATTTTGCAGTAATCACCTTTCGGGCAGGATTTGAACATTTTCCTCACTGTTATTCATGAGGTGGGTTCATAACAAGGCTATGTTGAAAAGTTGGTGTAAAAGTAGTAACAGCAGAGTTATGAGCCTACATTGAAATCTGTGAATGCAGTCTTGTAACTTTGGTCATTTTATATATTTTGATCCCAGATTTTCAATGTAGCCATTTCTTCACAGAACCTCATAAATGTGACAGCTGTCATTATTCAAATCCTGGCCAAAATGTGTTTTCATATCTGTAGCACGAATTACGAACATACGAAGAAGCCAGCAGAAGGCGGCCATTTGGTCTATCAAGTCTGCTCATATTGCAGGTTCCACAACTTAAGCTAATGTCCCTGCCCTCCCTCCCCACTCCTCCCATCCTATCCCAGCCTCTCTTAAAGCTGCCCACTGTCATCAACGAGACGACCTCTTCCAGTAGCGCATTCCAAGTGTCCACCATCCTCTCTGTGAAGAAGTGCTTCCTGACCTCCCACCCTCCAGCTTAAGTCCCACCCTCCAGCTTAAGACTGTGCCCTCTTATGTTATGGTTGCCACTCAGCTTAAAGAGATTCTCGTTATCAACTGTATTTATCCCTTTCAAGTACTTGAAGGTCCCAATCATGTCCTCTCTCTCTCTCTCCTCCTATCTTCCAGGGAGTACGTTTAGTTCCCTCAACCTGTCCTTGTATGCCTTACCCTGCTGACCCTCTATCATCTTTGTAGCCCTCCTCTGGACCTTCTCCATCAGGTTAATGTCCTTTTTGCGGTGTAGAAACCTGTACTGAACTCCATGCTCTAGATGCAGCCTTACCAGTGACCTATACAAGGGCAGTATAAACTCCTCTCTCATACTACTAATCCCCCTAGACATGTATCCCAGCATCTTGTTTGCCTTTGCTGCTGCTTTCTTGCATTGTGTGGAGTGCTTCAGGTCACTAGTGATCATCACTCTCAGGTCCTTCTCCTCCTCTGATGCAGATGCTCAGACTCCAGTGAGGTAGTACTCTGTCCTGGGATTCATGGTCCAGTATGCGTAACTTTGCATTTCTTGACATTGAAGCCAAGGTGCCAGATCCTCGACTACCTCCACAGCTTTTCCAGATCTTCCTGTAGGTCCTGCAATGACAAAATGGTGTGTTGTTCAGGATCTGAACATTGTCGTTCATTAGGTGGGATTAGGAAGGCTATGCTGAATACTTGGTGTAAAAAAAAAAAAAAAAAAAAAAAGTAACATGCCTAGGTTATGGCTGAACGTTGCACCATTTCAATGTTCACTTATAGCTTCACTCATGTTCAATATTTTGACTCCAGCCTTTCAGCATAGCCATTTTTCCACACCACCTCATAAATGTGATGTATCATTTTTAAAATCCTGGATGAGATGCTTTTTCGCACCTCTGGTGTGAAATGACATTTTGGCCAATATACAAATAATGGCACATGTCATGTCTATAAGGCGAATCTTAAAACAAGTATCTTCAAAATTTGGGGTCAGAATTGCAAGAAAAAATTGTTTAACAAGCAGCCAACATTCGGTATTGGCAGGATCAGTTTCCCAAGTAATGAATACATTTTCTTTCGGAGGTGTCGATTGCTATGGTAAAGTAATGCGGAATGCTTTTTAAACTATGACCTGCTGCACAGTGTGTCTCAACGTTTGTGATAATTGCCATATGGCAGTGGAGAAACTTGTTCATTTTGAGGGTGACAAAGCTTTAGAGGTGGTAGTTAAAAGGAAAGCTGGATACATTACAGGATTTTAGATTATTTGATTTGAGTAACTCCAGACTAAACAAACATTGATGTAACATATGAAGATTAAAAGAGTTACATGGTAAGTTAATTAATAACATCTGAAGTCCAGTCTGTGACTAAGTTGTCCTGAGTGGCTACACCCAGATCCTTTCCTTAAGTCGTTACTGTGAACTTTACTCCTACTAGCTAGTGTTCTGTTTTGTATTTCTTTTTTTCAATGTAGCCAATGTTCAGACTTAGGGTTGTTTCTGCCGCACTGAAAAAGGGCTGTGCTCGGTCACCTCCTAGTTAAAAATAAAAAAAAAAAATTAAAGTATGCACGACCTTGCATTTTGTTGCATTGAACTTCGGCCGTCAGACCCTTGAACACATCTCCCACCTCCCTAGGTTACTTTTCATATCTGTTACGCCATACTCTCTATCATAGATACATAGACAGTGTCGGCAGATAAGGGCCTATGGCCCACCCAGTCTACCCATTTGAGCTTGTAAGTTCAGTTTATGTTTTCCTAGAAGTCTGTTGCCCCTTACCCCTGACCTCCAGAATTCCTTTATGTCTATCCCATGCATTCTTAAATCCCGTGATTGTTTCCAGCCCCTACCACTTCTCTGGCAGGGTGTTCCACTTGTCCACCACCCGTTCTGTGAAGAAATTCTTCCTCATGTTTCCTCTGAATCGTCCTCCCTCCAACTTCATCCCATGCCCTCTAGTCCTGGAACACCTTTTTCGCTTAAAAATAGTGTATTCCTGCACCCTGTTCCTCCCTGTAAGATACTTGTATGTCTCTATCATATCCCTCTCTCCTCCTCTCCTCCAGGGAGTACATGTTCAGTTCCTTCAACCTGTCTTCATAGGGACTTGTGATGCAATCCATGCGCCATCTTTGTTGCCCTCCTGAACCTTCTACCCTGTCTATGTCCTCACGTAGGTATGGTCTCCAGAACTGTCACACTGTACTCCAGGTTGGGCCTCACTAGTGTCTTGTATAGCTGAATTATGACCTCCCTTTTCCTGCTGGTGATGCCCTGCCTATACATCCCAGCATCCTATTTGCTTCTACCTGCTGCCTTGTCATACTGTTTCTTACCTTGAGGTCATCAGAGATGATAACCCCAAGATCCCTTTCCTGCTTGGTGCATGCTATATCCTCACCCCCCCCAACTGATATATTGTGCCAGGGTTTTTGTGCCCCATATGCATTATCTTGCACTTCCTTGCATTGAATTTCAACTGCCCAAACCCCTGACCATTCTTCAAGTTTCTGAAGGTCCCTTCTCATTCTGTCCACACCCTCTGGTGTGTCTACTCTGTTACAGAGCTTTGTGTCATCAGCAAACAGTGAAATTCTGCCTTCTAGGTCCTGCAAATGTCACTGATGAAGATGTTGAATAGGACCGGTCCCAGCACTGATCCCTGTGGTACCCCACTGGTCCTCTTCCCTCTGTGGAGTGACTTTACCACCACCCTCTGTGTCCTGCCACCCAGCCAGTTACCTACCCACCACACTACTGTCCTGCCCACACCCATATTCCCCAGTTTGTGTAATAGTCTTCTATGTGGCACAGTGTCAAAGGCCTTGCTGAAGTCCAGATAGGCCATGTCCACTGCCCTCCCTGATCCACCTCCCTAGTCACCCAATCAAAAATTCAACGAGGTTGGTCTGACATATGACCTCCCCTGGTGAAACCTATGCTGCCTTGGGTCCTGTAGTCCATTGACAACCAGATGTTCCCCCAATCTCTCCTTCAGTAGTGCTTCCATGATCTTCCCCACTACCGAGGTGAGGCTGACTGGTCTGTAGTTCTCTGCTTCCTCTTTGTTCCCACTTTTGTATAAGGGGACTACATCTGCCATCCTCCAGTCTTTGGGTACCTCCCCTGTTTCCAGTGATCAGCTAAACAGGATAGCCAGAGGTTCAGCCACCACCTCTCTTAGTTCTTTAAGGACCCTGGGGTGCACTCCATCGACTCTCTGTCAACTTGCTGTCATCTGCAGATAGACAGATCTTGCTTTATTACCTCTCACATTTTGCCAGAAGTACCAGAGAGGCTTAACCCCCAGACCAAGCCAGCTGCAAAAAGGACTGCTGCACACTGGATTGTTGCCTATACCCAGTTTTGTTACAGTAAGGTGGGCAAGGAGCCCCTGGTGTGCCTCAAGGCTCTTTCTATCAGTGGTACAGCTGCCTCCTTAGCAGCCACTAGGAATATCCCCGTTAGAAATCTGCAAAGCAGCTATCTGGAAAACTGTTCACACATTTACTAAGCATTATTGCTTGGATACCCAGCAAGAAATTATGCCAGGTTTGGCACAGCAGTACTACAGAGTCTGTTTCATAAGTAAGTTATGTTCCCTTCTACAAAGGTATTGCTTGGGTAGTCTGCATATGTCAAAATACAGTAAGATTTCTTGGGGTCTGAATAAAAATTACTTACCGTAGTAATCTTGTTTCTTCCAAGGGAATCTTATTGTATTCGGAGCTCCCAACCTACCTCCCCTGCTGGAAAATATGGGCGCTGCTGCACTCCAGCTGTCCATACTGTCTTTAAAACTTGTTAGTTGATTGTTTTCTGGGCATCTGTGACTTGAGTCTTTGTGATGCCCACACCTTTTAAACGGGTTTGTTTATGTTTGGGAGTGTTAGTCTCTTTATTAGGATAGTTTAGATTGTTGTATGCATGCTCCGTAAGAATCTGACAGTTGCAGGAAGTATACCAGGGACTGTAGTTTGAAAACTGAGATTGAGCCTAGCATTACATGATTAGCATAAGTTCTTTAACCATTTCAACTCTGGGACAGTCCTATGGTGAGACCATAGTGCATATGTCAGAATACAGTAAGATTCCCTTGGAAGAAACAATATTACTATGGTAAGTCATTTTTACGTTCGCTTGCTCACATGCGCAAGGAACGTCTTGGGACAATAGGACACTTTGGAGGTGTGACTATCCTGTGCAATCCTCTGCTCCGTTGAGCAGGCGTGGTGGTCCTGCACCAGTGGATGCGGGTGCTGTGTATGACACAGTGGTCTTCACTTCAAAGAAAACCACCGCTGCGATCAGTGCTGGCAGCGCCTCTGTATGAGCTGCCGAAACTGTTATAGCCGACGGCGGTGCCCAATCCCCGTCTGCTTCAAGTCTGCCGCCCCAAAGCTTTGGTGCCACGCTGAGCTCCACCCAGCGTGGCAAATCTTGTTTTGCCAAGGGTGCCCAATCCCCATCGGCTCCCGTCCCCCAAACAGCTTTCCTGCTGCCACGCTGGGCCCACCCAGCGTGGCAGGCGCCCCGTCGTCTGAATAAAAAAAAAAAAAAAACCTGTAAATAAGAAAGCGTTCCATTGCTGTCTCCCACCCCCTCACACAACCGCACCCACTCACTGCGCACCTGCCTCCCCACCCCTCACCCCATACTTACCTCCGGAGCTTGGCGCGACGATCATCGGTGGACCGGGAACACGTCTGCACTCTTCAAAGCCGACCGCGAACTGAGGAAATGCCGGTAAGCTGTATAATGGGATAGATAGGTTTTTTCAACTTTATTACATATCTCAGGCATTTTTTGGAATTTTTGCACCAAATTTTCAACATGGGGTTTTTGGGACCCCTTCTCATGAATGCTGTCACTGTCATGGCGTTATTCGGGGCCGAAGGGTGATTTCGAAGTCACTGTGCAAAATCACCTTTCTGGAATGATTAACAAACGACACCCACCAGTGTTCATAAGGTGGGCTCTCAAAAGCCTATTTTAAATTTGGTGGGCATCTAATATTGACTGTTTTACGAGCATGCGTTGCGCAGTTCACTTGCGCTTCGTAGTTCACAATTTTGAATATTTTCACTCCAGATTTTCAACTTTGCCATTTGCCACACCTCCTCTTGAGCAGTACTGCTGTCATTTTCACATCTTGGCCAAAACATGTTTCACGCCCATGTAGCGCACAATGGGCGCGGTCAGTTGTCTTGAACTCAATGTATGGGACACATTAAGAAAATCACAGTGTCACTGTTCATTAGCAGAGGTCTTAAAATGGCTATGTTGAAGAATTTGGTAAAAAAATTCTAAAATGGCTTTATTTCTGACGCTGCGTTGCACAGTTCCTACGCACGCTCGTAAGTTCGCAAATTTTCAATATTTGCACTCCAGTGACTTCCAAATACCTAAACAGCACATAGAAGTAAGCAACATTCTGCATTGACAAATGCTTGTTTTACTATATTTTTAATACTCCTCTCTGGTGCACCAATATCCTCCGCGTCTTGCCCTCTCCCCCAAAATGCCTAATGCACTTACCCCTCTGCCTTTCAACTCTGAGCTTTCCTGCTGTGGCAGGTACGGCCAAGCCTGAAAAGCACCTGTAGAAGAGGTTTTTTGGAGTTGAAGGAGATATATATATATATATATATATATATATATATAATATCAAGACTTTGCCTTAGCATGTTTCTGTCCCTCCTACAATTTGTTTCTGTGACTGAACAGTGGGTAACAGAGTTACACACTTGCTCTTCTGCAGACAAAGTATTTTACACCAATACTGTTATGCTGCCTGCTTCAGGCAATAGAACCACTTGTGAAACTGTCTCCCTCATTTTACTTCTTTGTCACTGATTTTTTTAAGCCATGTCCAAGTGCCAAATACCACTGCAAATACCTGCAAGTGAACGCTCGGCATTGACAAATGCTTGTTTCTTCTGGCACCAAAGGGGACTGAAAGAGCTAGTGTACCGCCTGAAAGTAATTTTATAAAGTAATCAGCTGTCACTGTTTATATCTGAGGTATGTGTTTTTTTTGTTTTGTTAATTACAAGATTTTCTTTTTGGCAGTACTAGGTGTTATGTATGGAACATCACTCTGTCTGGAGGTTGACCGACATGGTTCTGGCTCTCCTAGTACCTCGTTAGCATTGTGACCTCACTAGTAACTAAGAAGATCCTAACTCTTGCTGCTTGATTGGTAACTGTGATACATGTTACCAGTCGGGCAGCAGGGCTTGTGATGTAACAGTGAGCGAAAGCACCTGCTGATAATGTAAAGAGAGGAATGAAACACGATATGTCTGCTTCCATGTAAAGCATTGCTTTTCACAACACAGTCAATACTGTTAGGTACAAAACCATCTAATGAGCACGTAGAAAAACACTTCCAAAAGAAAAAGTAATAAGGGACTACTGCACTTACAAAAATTACTATCATTTTCTGACAGCTGCTTTTTGGTGTGTCTGGTTCTTGGAAGAAAGCTGCAAAGCACTCCTCTGTAAAATTGCAGTTGTCTCTGGCTTACAAGGAGACAGAAAAGATTGCTAATCCATGTTCCAGTAAAGAGCACAGGGCAGCCATAAAAGGCAAAAAAGACTTTCTGAAAAAATACTACAGCTGGCAAAATGCTTGAAAATCTAATAAAGGAAATAATACCAGAGAAAAAAAATGCCTGTTTGGAAGACATAAGCCAAATGTAGCAGTTTCACAAGTAAGCGTTAAGCCCTGAGAAAGGAGGCTTCTACTAGGGAATTAATGCATGGTTGGGGGTGGGGGGTTATGGCATGGACAAAAATGAGAAAATATGGAAAATATATTGTTAAAAGCAAAATTTATTACAAATACAAGTAGTTTGATATATAAATAGAACTAAACTTTTCTTTTTTTTTTTTGAAGCCACATGTATTTATATGGTGGTTGAGACTCTGTCTTACTGTGTCCAAAGGCAGCAAGACAAATAACATGCTTAAAACACTATCACACTGTGAAGGTTTTCACTCTCTACATAACACTTTTAAGAAAGTTTTAAATGGATAATTTCTCTAATTTCTCTGCCTCTTAGTACAACAAATGTAACTCATTTGCATATTCTGTGAATGCTCAGTTTTCACTCAAATGACATGTATTAATATAGTGCCTGGCACTGTTTTAATTTTCTCCTAAAACTGTTCAGTACATAACCCACAATGAGTTAACATGTGAAATTTACAGACTTTGTCAATAAATATTTATCTTCCTATCACTAATGATGCCAGTAATGCGTAAGCAGCAAAGAACTATGGGAATTTTCAGCTTCATTATTTACATATTGCCGTTACATAACTGACACAGCAAAATTAACATTTCTTACGAACGGAACTAAGGAATACATATCTTGCTCGCCACTGTCCTTCCCACTTGTTTCCTCGCTTCTCAACATCGCTTTTCGGTTTACAATGACATGCATTGAAACGGAGGTAAGTTACTTCTGATACACGCCGTTTATGCTCTTTCCTGCACATTTTTTACTTTGAATGACCTGCCGCACTGGCTTTCAGTCTAACTAGAGTGGTATTTGTGGTGTTTTGAGGGGCACTACATTGCTCATGCTGTGAGAATTACTGTGTTTGGGGTTTTATTTCATGGGCTTCTGGAACCAGCACAGTTGTATTTCTCTATTTCTGCACTGCATGTACAGACCCACATATGCGAAGAGAAAATAATTGTCTCGCTGGGTGGGTACTAACTGACATGCAATTCTGAAGTATTTGTTGGCAATTTCAATGTGGCTCTATCTGGTACTGCAGAAGTGGACATCACTTGGGAATTAATCCCCGCTCTGCTGACGTCACATGGTACATTTCCACCAATCGATATCTGGTATTTCTCACTGCATTTTTAACCATGTTACAAAACAGTGCAAAGCTCTGACAGACCTTCCTCCAGCGCTCTTCTAGTCTTCCTTCAGAGCAGATATTTGAAGAGAAAGAGGAGGAGAAATACAAGCTAGAAGGAATGCCAGCCTTGGTACTTCAGAACCTTTTCCCTGATAGGTTCTAGACCTTGCCTCTGAAATACTACTTGAAGTTTGCAGTTTGTATGACATCACAGATGCACTTGTTCCTAGAAGAAAGAAATACTCACCATAGTAACGATGTGTCTTCTAGAGGGTGTATTTGTGAGTCATACAAGCCCTCCTTACCTTCACTTCTTGAATATGCATAAAAAGGGTTCATCATGTTATGTCAGATAAATGTTTTTAAAAAGCTTCTTGCTTAAGCATTTTACAGTTTCAAACTTGGCAGTTTTTACAATTTACATATTGTGATTTGTCATTTATTTCTGCAATTACAGTTTTGGACATGTAGCATAGGTTAGTTGAGAGGTCACTGTTCTTTAGCTATGCATCTGCCATTGGAATGTCAGGGGAGCATAAAAAAATGCAGAGTTGTTTTGTCACAGATGCAGAACATGAGGGCTGAGATGCTGCAGTTTGACTCACTCATTAGTACACCCTCTGGAAGAAACATCATTACTGTGGCAAGTAATTTTTTTCTCTAGGTCTGCGGGAATTTACTCTATCCATTTAATTAATAATACATTTCTGAATACTGTTGTCTGTCTGGGTTTTATGAATTTTTAATTGTGGGCATCTTTTCTTTCATTTCAAAATTTCCGCTTCAGTATGTTTTCTTTCTCACTTAGCCTGGAGAGTGTAAAATTGGTATTATGCCAGGCCACATTCACAAAAAGGGAAGAGTAGGTAAGTGCCATTTATTTATTATATTTATATATTTTGAAGCAATTCATGGCTGTTTCGTGTTGTGCAAATTTCTGTATAAATGTTTGCCCTGTTTGTTTCCAGGGAAAGATCCATTAATATAACCCTACAATCTTAGTCTGTACTAGCTGCCATTTGGGCATTTTTGGAGAAAGGAGTAACATTTTATCTTTTGAGAATATAATTTATTTTAGATTTATCTGACTGATAATACTGTTCCTCCTGATTGACAGTTTTAAAATTTGTACCTTTAGAGGTGCATCCAGCCCATTTATTTTTGCCACCAACCAACCTCAGTTGCTTCCCCTTGAGGCACTCTCCTGCAGCCTCACTTTTACCGGGGTTGCCTTCCTGTATCTTTGCTCACTATCATGCATGGCAGGCTCCATTCCAAGTGGAAAGTGAAACATAGTATCTAGGGACGTGGATATTGTGCTCTATCCACACTTCGGGCAGTGTTTCTTTTCCCTCTAAGGCTTGCTGGAATGTCTTCAAGCTGGCTCCTCCCACCCAGCCAGGTGGTAACTCCATCAGCACCACCCTGTGATGTCAGATCTTCCTTTCCACTGTAAGAAGAAGGTTCCCTCCTTACTGCTCTTGCGCTGAGAAGGTCCTTTGTTTATTAAAACGTTGAATTTTCCCAAAACCTTTCTTTAGGCTACTCCTTCTGGTCTCCGGTATGGACAATGCGAAGTCGGCTCTGGGATTCCAAAGATGTTTCAGATGGATCCGCACGCCATATGCATCTACTGCCTGGGACATTAGCACGATCCCCAGGCATGCAGCCTTGTGCCACATCCAATTACATTAGAGGATCGCCTTGCCCACCTACTTCTGAGTTGTCTGGATGATCGGGATCTGCCCGTGCAATCTAAAGACACCCGTCAGGTGGTCTCTGCGACTGCGGGGTCCACCAAACAGCTTTGTGGCATTTCAGGTAGCTGTGGCCCAGGCCGCAGCTCAAGCTTCCTCGTCTTCGACCTTTTTGCCGCTCTCTTTGGGTGCTTTCTTCACAGGGGCATTCAAAGAATGTGCCAGGCCCTTCCCACCCATGGGCAGGGTCCCTCGGTCACCAAGTCAAATCTAAATCTAAAAAAGAGACCAAGAAATGGTCTCACCATCGATCGTAGGATCAGGAGCACTCTTGGGCCTCCGATTACCGTGCTGCTCCTGAGGTTCTGACTTTGGTTGGTTCTTCAACCCAAGCCGCCGGCCCCATGGTCTCCCCATCAGGCCAATTGGTCGAGATGCACATCGATCTTCCGGCCGGGATATTTCTTGAGCTAGTTGACCGTTGTTACCAGAAGAGGCCGACACCTCCCTGTCTAGGACCCTGGTCCTACTGCTGACTCGCGGGATGGACCAGTCCACTGATCTGCTGCCTCTCATCCAAGAGCTTCCAGACCCGGAGACCTGGTTCTCGGCGGCCCGCTCTGAGACCTGCCATCGGTGGCCCTGATAGTCGAGGTTGCAGTTCTGCTTTTGGGCGCCCGAGTTGAGCATCCCCCCATCAACATTGAAGCTTGCACTCTCGACACTTGAGCAAGTGGCGCTGCTGCTACTCCTCATCCTGAGGAGAGGCTGCAGCGCAAGTTGTGTTTCTGCTATGAGGACTTAATGTGGCAACTGCTCATTTTCACCAGGGTGAAGTCCGTTCCAGCTTCGACCCCAGCCATTACTTGGCTTTTGCCACAGAGGCCGCAGCCTTCTCTGCCTCGGCAGGAGACGATCTGTCAGATCCCGGCTCAGCCTCCCCCCCCCGGCCTCTCCACCGATTCTGGTGGAACCGCCTCCAAAACAGCCGAAGTCCGGCACTCCATCTAAGGAGGTCTGCCCGGCGTCGGGTCTTCCCCATTGGCTTTCGGTCATCGTTAGCCCTGACCGTCCTTGGAGGGTCAGCCAGAACTCTGTTGGTCAACCTCTCTTCAATGAATTCTCAGATTCAGAGGATTCCTCCTTGCACTCCTGTCCGGTGGACTTGGAGTTGGCTGAGGATCTGTCAACGGAGCAGGGTCCTACTTCCTTTATGGGTCTTCTCCATCTCATCTCGAAATCTATGGGTCTCCTGTAGGAGCCCATTCAGATGTGGGCCTGTTTACCCACTCACCGAGATTCTTGACCGGGGTGACTCCCCTGGGAAAGCCTTCCCTGTGGCAGATGCCATGGTGTATGCTGCCTTCTCTCTCGGCCTTCCGCAAGTAAGTTCGGCCCTTTTGATGGCCCACTTCTCGCATGCCCTCCAGGACACACTTGATGAGATGCTTCCTCATCTCCCAGTGGACCTGCAGACCATAATCAGACGGGTCTGGGATCAAGGCCCCTCCCTGCCCCTGTGGCAAAACCAGCCCAGCCTCAGGCTGGACAGCAGACTGAGGCCTGGTGACTTCGACCAAAGTCTGTGGCTACAGTCGTCCATAAGCCTGGCGGCCAGGGCCCTGGCAGTTCTTCAGCCAGGCCTTCCGCCGCCTCCAAGCCTGCCGAGTGATGAGATGAGGGGTGCCTCCCTCCTGCCTGTTGTGTTTCCCCTGGGTCCTCCCATGGGGGGCCAGCTCAGCCCCTTCCTTTCCGTCTGATCTGCTGTCACCATGGACAGGTGGGCTCTTGAGGTGGTAGGTCAGGGTCTGCTTCTGGAATTCGAGGTGTTGCCACTTTGCTGAACCTGTGCCCCTCTGTGGGCATCCTGTCAGCTCATCAGGATGACATCACCCAGCTCCTCTGCAAGGAGGTCATGGCTTCTGTCTCGGACCCTTCAAAACACCCAGGGTTTGTCTTCAGGTACTTCTTGGTGCCAAAACGGATGGGGGGCTGGCACACCATCTTAGATCTGCACGACTTGAATGAGTTTCTCAGGCCACGCACCTTCAGGATGGTCACTCTGTCTCAGATCATACCATCTGTCAAGCAAAGCATGTGGTTTTGCTCTCTGGATGTTCGGGACGCATTTTTTCGTGTCCCAATCCATCTGTTCCACCGCTGGTTCCTCCGGATCTGGGTTGAGGGGATCCTTTACAAGGTCCAGGCCATGCCATTCAGCTTTTCCTTGGCCCCCAGGGTCTTCACTAAATGCATGGCAGTGGTGACAGCTTGCCTGAGGCACCGAGGAGTCCGGGTATACCCCTACCTAGACCACTGGCTTATAGCGGGTTCTTTCAAGCAAGAGGTGGAGTGCTCCAGGGATCTGGCCCTCCAGACCTACATCTCTTGTGGCCTCCTTGTCAACGAGGCCAAGTCGGAACACATACCCTCGCAGGTGATCAGCTTCATTGGAGGGGAGCTCGACTCTTGCAGAACCAGGGCTCGACTGCTGGTGGAAAGGGAGGAGACTTTCTCCTCCTTTGACCTATCATTTCGAGTTGGGCAGTTGCACCCTGCTTGGGACTTGTGCGCCTACTGGGATACATGGCTGCTTGCACCAGAGTGGTCTGTTGTGCCCGCTGGAGAATGCACTTTCTGCAGTGGGAGCTGGCCCACCAGTGGTGTCAGCGCAAGGGCCACTTCGACCAGCCAGTCACTCTGACACAGCTGATGTGGGACGCCCTCCAGTGGTGGTTAGTCCCGGAACATCTGCAGGAAGGTATCCCATTTGTCCACCCAGAGCTGACGGTCTTCCAGACAACCGATGCCTCTTTCATGGGCTGGGGTGCCCAACTGGGGGAACACAGAATCCACAGGCTCTGGACCCCCGAGGAGTCCCAGTGCCACATCAACCTGCTGGAGCTCTGAGCAGTTTGGCTGGCGCTGACTGCTTTGCCTCCACACAGCAGGGATCAGGTCATTCAGGTCCAGATGGACAACACCACGACCATGTACTACCGCAACAAACGGGGCGGGATGCATTTCTTTCCTTTGTGCAGGGAAGCTTTTCACATTTGGACCCTTGTATGCAGCCTGGAGGCCGATCTCCTGGCCATTCGTGTGGCCAGTGTCTCAAGTTACCTGATGAACGCTCTCAGCCATGTGGGCGAGGTGTCTCACGAGTGGTCTCTCCACCCAGAGGTAGTACACAGCCTGTTCTCCCAGTGGGGCACCCTAGTGGTGGACCTGTTTTCCTCCAGGGAGAACTCAAAGCTGAGGCTATATTGTGCCTGCCCCCTCCACAGGGAACGCTGCAGAGGGATGCCTTCTTGAGGCTGTGGACCCCGCGCCTTCCCTATGCCTTCCCTCCGTTTCCCTTGCTCCACAAGGTGTTGCTCGAGGTGAGGAGGAACAAGGCACTGGTGATACTGGTGGCTCCGGACTGGCCACGCCAGTTCTGGTACCCTGGTCTCCTCAGCAACAGGCCCCCGAGGCATCTTCCTCTGTGCCCGGACCTGCTGTTGTTCAGTCAGGAGAAGGTACTCCATTCAGACCTTCAGTCCCTGGCAGCTTGATTCCTGAGCGGCTACAGTTCCAGGCTTTGGGTCTCTTTGAAGATGTCCTCGCTGTAGTCAAGGCATCGGAGAAGGTGTTGACCCGAAAATGCTGTCTTTTCAAATGGAAGCGGTTCAGCATTTGGAGCCAGGACAAGGGGCTGGACCCCTTATCTTGTTCAGTGGCTGGCATTATCGACTACCTCTGGTCCCTCTCCCAGTCAGGCCTTCAGTCGACGACCCTTAAGGTGCACCTGTCAGCCATCTGTGCTTATCGGGTGCGGGCCAGTGCACAGTCTGTTGTGCAGGAGAAGGTGATCTGGCACTTTTTCAAAAGCCTCAACCACATATCCACTCTGGTTCATGAACCACACTACCTTGGGATTTGTTGCTGGATTCAGCAAAGCTCATGGGCAAGCCATTTGAACCAATGGACAGGTGTGATATATATTACATGTCGTGGAAGACCGCCTTTCTGGTGGCTATCACATCAGCCTGAAGGATCAGTGAGCTCCAGGCACTCTTGGTGGAGTCTCCTTTCCCGGTCTTCCACAGGGACAAGTTTGTCCTTTGCCCCAGCCCGAAGTTCCTCCCAAAGGTTATGTCAGATTTTCACCTTAACTAGGTGATTAATCTCCCGATGTACTTCACCAACTACACCTCGGAGGCTGAGCACATGCTCCATACCTTGGACCTGCAGTCGGTGCTGGCCTATTATAAAGAGCGCAAATCTGAAGTTCGGGGAGAGGTTCGCCAGAAGTCACATCAGGCAGACTGGCAGCTAAGTAGACGATTGATTGGCAGGTGGATTGTATCCTGCGTTGACCACTGCTATAGCTTGGCGGGTAGGGAGCTTCCCATAGGGCGAAGGGCTTATTCCACCCATCACACCGCTGCCTCAGTGGCTGCTTCCAGGGACACCCCTATCCAGAAAATCTGCAAGGCTGCTACCTGGAAGTTGGCACACGCCTTCATTTCCCACAGCCACATCGACCTTGAGTCACGCCGGGATGCTGGTTTTGGGGCCTCAGTTCTCCACTCTTTTCTCCAAGTAGTGGGTGTGCGCTCTGCCTCTCTCCTCCTGGAGAACTGCTAGGAGTCTGCCTGAAGTGTGGATAGAACACCATATCCACATCCTTAGAAAAACAGGTTACTCACCTGTAACAGTAGTTCTAGGAGTGGTATATGGTGTTCATCCTCACTGACCCACCCAACCTCCCCTGTCAAGTGGCACACTGGTCTTGCTTCCAGTGGGTAAGATCTGACATCACGGGGTGGTGCTGAGGGAGTTACCACCCAGGTGGGTGGGAGGAGCCAACTTGAAGACTTCCAGCAAGCCTTAAAGGGGAAAGGAACACTGCCTGAAATGTGGATGAACACCATATACCACCAGGAGGCAGTATGGCATAGTGGTTAAGAGCACTGAGCTGCAAACCTGGAGACCTTGGTTTGAATCTCACAACTTCCACTTGCATACTGTGTGACCCTGTGTAAGTCACTTAACTTCCTTGTGCTCCCAGGTCACACCTGGAAACAGCTTCAGCTTAGTGAACATTTCCTGGCTAAAAAATATCCTCTTTCCTAGAACTACTGTTACAGGTGAGTAACCTTTTTTTTTTTTTTTTTTTTTTTGTGGTCAGAAAAATTGGAGGGACCACACCAGAAGGTAGAGTACTAGGTGTCAGCTGGTCTGGGAGCATCTGTACATGTTCATCACATCTGTGTGCGGATACTCTCACTGGATGTGTGAGGACACGTCCTAAATATGTGGCCAGCTGTCATGGCTCCCCATCACCTTGGGTCACCAGGAGCCAGTCATTGCAGCTGCAGCAGGCGTTGCCAACTCTCTAAAGGCAGTGTGCACTGATCAGGGGTTGTTTGCCCACTGCCAATATGTAGTGCAGATGACTATATCACACTCCCTTGCAAAACTACCCTTCTAGTTCACTTCCACAATGACCTGAAAGAGTGTCCAGGCTTCTTCACTCTGAAGCCTCTTTAAAACAGATGTTGCCAGCTGTGCCACTGTGTGTGTGTGTGTGTGTGTGTGTGTGTGTGTGTGTGTGTGTCAGTATCGATTTTTGATGTAGACTCCTAGCTCATTAGGAACTAAGACCACCAAATTCATCTCACTTTTGACTGGTGCAGTATTTAAAACCCAAGCCAACATGGGTCAAAGGCAAGTGCTTTGACTACTAAACTGCTCAACTCTCTCATTTTTTTACTTCTGTTTTGTTAGGATATATCTAGAATACTGAATGGGTAACTGTGTTCATTAAGGCTGTGCTTCCATTTAGGAGATCTGATCACATGATAGGGACCTTACGAGTAAAGCTAGAGAGGTCCATAATGTTGTCAGAACCTTGTGATGGAAACTCTGCGGAGTTGTACATGGTTGCCTATCTTATTTTATATGTAGAACATAGAAGTATAAATTAAAAAAAAACACTTATCTTCCTTGAAATAATCTTCTCCGTATAGGCCCTACTCTTAGGTCTAAGCTGGTGGTGCTAGGACCCCATGGGAGCAAATCTTTTGGCCAGGGGACCAGCAGCGGTTTCTGGTTCAGGGCATCTGCTTGACACTGCATGGTGATGTGCACCTGCCAGTAACTGTTTCTGACTCTCTTGCCCACTTCAGTTTTGTTTTCAAACAACATGAAGTCTTGCTGTGTTCTAACAATTGCAGTGATTCTCAACCTTTGAACTGCCCCGGAGAACAAAGAGTTAACTTTCGATGCAGGGCATAGAATGCTGAGCTCGAGCTCGGTTGAAGTCTCTGTCTGGAGTGTTTCAAACCTAAACCGTCAGATTCTTTACTCCGCCTCAGTGTACAGTCATTCCGGAGATTTCTCCTACAGCTCAGTTCGAAAGTCGGTTAAAGTTTCAGTTTTCATCGGTTTTTAAACCGAAAAAAGTATCCGCATAGTCGGTTCAGTCTCTGTCTGTAGGCACCAGTGACTACTAGATAGGAATTGTTCTGTTTTTCTGCATGGAACTTGTAAAAGTGCGGCTTGGTTTGGCTGAACCGGCCATTTGATAGTGAAATATTGTGTTTTGTGTGTTTTACTTAGTGTGTGGTTACCGGTTCTTATCAGTTCTAAAAAAAAAAACAACGTGTTTTTAGTGCGGTTTTTTCCAATACCCGTGACACAGTTAGGAACCGATAAGGGAGTCTTGCCTGGCGGTTGCCATAAAAAGGGTAAGTTGGTTAGATTGGCCATGTCTGAGAAACCCACTGGGTTTCAGCACTGCAGTGAGTGTGGGGAGGTCTTTGCTAAGGCTGATCCCCACACCACCTGTGTTTATTGTCTGGGGTTTGACCACCTCGATTCAGACTGCCAAATATGTAAAACTTTTCCCAGATCTACCCTTGAGAAGAGATTAGGTAGACTGAGGGAAAAGGAGGCTGAAAAGTCTGCTGACCGGATGGCCAGCCCGGTTCGGTTTCGACCGAACCAGAAGGAGTGCCCTCTGACCAGGGTGGTACTTCTTCGGGCAAAAGGAGAGCAGATTCAGAGGGATTGGTTCAGACAAAAAGAAAACGCAAAGACAGATTGACCGGTTCGGATCCAGAGGTTCATGTTCTGACCGCCGAAGAGATAGCCAGAGTGATTCAGATTGTGGAATCGCTCCGTCCGGTTCCTACCGATCCGGCTTCTTCTGGCAGGGGTTCGGTTTGGTTGGTTCCCCCGGTTCAAGATTATACCCGTGAAGATTTTTATGAACCGGAATTTGAAGAGGAAGGGGAATTTGAGGATGATGATGTAAATGAACATCTGGATGTGCCTGTGGAACCGGACATCTCCCCAGACAGACCTTCAGGTGTTTCCCCTCCTAGGCTTTCTGAGTCTCCTTCTCACTTTATGTTCTACAGAAAGGTGGCTGAAACCATCCAGCTTCCTATGGAGGAGGTTGTGGAAGATCAAGAGGAGCCTGATTATGTAGAGATGATGTACATCCCAGAGTCTGGGAGACTGACTATTCCCCTCCACAAATCTTTTGGGAAGTCGACACAAAAAATCCTAAAGTCTCCTAACACTATACCTCCTGTGGATAAAAGAATGGACAAGAGGTATACACATTCAGGCTCAAACACGGAGTTCTTATATCAGCAATGCAGCTGTGTTGGTATAGTGCCGGCTGCTGCCTGTGACAAGGCAAATATTCCCTTGGCTTCACCCCCGACAAGGACTCCAGGAAGATTGATGCCATGGCAAAGAAGCAGTACATGGCATCTTCTTTGGGACTCAGGTAGGCGAATTACATGGCTATACAGCCAAGTACCAGAAGTCCAGGTGGGACACTTTACCGGCACTGGCTAAACAGGCCTCCCCCCAGCTAGCCAAGGAGCTGGAGGCAGTGGCTGCAGATGGGATTGAGGCATCTAAGGTTCAGTTTCATGCTGCTGTGGACTCTAATGATGTGTCATCAAGAGTCTTGGCTACATCTGTGGCTCTTTGGAGGATGGCTTGGCTCAGATGTACTAGCCTCTCGCAGGACACCCAGGCTAAGGCCATGGATTTTCCTGTTTTGGGTAATTCTCTGTTTGGGGAGCAGACAGAGAATTGTATGAAGAAAATGGATGAGTACAGGACCACTTACATTAGTGCTCAGGCCAAGGAAAAGCAGGCAGCTCCTCAAAGGCAGCAGTCTAGGGGCAGGGGCAGGCCTTTTCAAATGCCTTTTTACGAAGCACAGGCCTCCTCTTCCTTTTCTCAGAGGGGGTTCTTCAGAGGGAGAGGCAGAAGGGGGATGAGCAGGGCTGCATCCACTCCTCAGCCTAACACCCCTGCCAAGCTGACACCCTGATGGGCCTGCCCGGGTTGACTCTCCTATTCCAGTAGGGGGCAGGCTGGCTTATTTTGTCCAGGACTGGATGTCTGTTACATCAGACAAGAGGGTCCTGGAAGTAGTAAGCCAGGGGCTGGTTCTCAGCTTCAAAAAATTTCCAAAGATGAGAGCCAGATCTTTTCCACCTGCTCGGAAACCCTTGCCCTAGAGGCAGATGTTTCTTCTCTTCTAGCTTTAAGAGCCATAGAGAGAGTACTTGCCCTACACTGGGGCAAAGGACTGTACTCCAGGTAATTCCTGACCCCCAAAAAGACAGGGGAGTGGCTACCCATCCTAGACCTAAGATATCTAAACAAACATCTCTTAAAACAAAAGTTCAAGATGGTAACTCTGGGAATAATCCTTCCCTCTCTAAGGCCAGGGGACTTGCTAGCCTCCCTGGACCTCAAAGATGCCTACTTTCACATTCCCATCAGGTGCTCCCACAGAAGGTACCTCAGGTTTGAGTTGCCCTCAGGCCATTATTAGTTCAGAGCAGTGCCCTTTGGCCTAACCTCAGCCCCAAGGGTTTTCACAAAGTGCCTGGCAGTAGTAGTTGCCTTTCTAAGGAGATGAAATATTTCATTTTTTCCATATCTGGGCGATTGGCTAATAGTGGGTCAGTCTCCAGACCAAGTCAAGTCTTACTTGCAAGTGACCCAGGAAGTGCTCACTTCTCTAGGATTTCTTCTCAACCTTCCAAAGTCAGTTCTCGAACCAGTCCAGCTTCTTACCTTTATAGGGGCAGAACTGGACACACTCAGAGCAAGAGCCTTTCTTCCTATAGACAGGGCAAGGGTTCATATGGAACTAGCTTCTTCTTTCAGCCTTCAGGTATCTCGGCCAGCAAGACATTTCTTCCAGCTCTTGGGCCACATGGCAGCTTCAACTGCAGTGGTCCAAGGGGCAAGATTCCATATGAGGGATATTCAGTTCCACCTCAGAGCTTTTTGGTCTCAGAGGAAGGATTCCCCTACCAAACTGATCCCAGTGACTCTGACCTTGATCCAAGACCTCCAGTGGTGGCAGGATCAGGACAATTTAAGACAGGGTGTTCCTTTTGCTACTCAGCCTTGTTCAATGGTCCCTACCACGGATGCTTCTCTTCTGGGCTGGGGAGCCCATTTGGGGTCCCTCACTGCCCAGAGGATGTGGTCCCCCCAAGAATCCCTTCTCCACATCAGTCTCCTAGAGCTCAGGGCAGTTTTTTTTGCCCTTAAAGCTTTCTCTCAGTCAGTACAGAACAAGGTGGTTCAAGTCAGAACAGGCAACCACCACCATATGGTACATCTACAAGCAGGGAGGCACTCGGTCCATGGCCTTGTGCACAGAAGCCATAAAGTTGTGGTCCCTGGCTTATTCCCTGCAAACCTCTCTTGTAGCAGTTCACCTTCCAGGCAAGGACAATGTGCTAGCAGATGCACTGAGCAGGATCTCTCAGGGCCATCATGAATGGTCCCTGGACCCTCAGGTGTTGAAAGTGATTGTTTCAAGGTGGAGCACTCCAGAGATAGATCTCTTTGCAGCCCCAGACAATCACCAACTCCCTCTCTTTTGTTGCAGACCTCCAGTCTTGGGCTCCATCCCTCTGGATGCCCTGATTCTGAATTGGGAAGGGAAGTTTCTATATGCTTTCCCCCCTCCTTCCCACTCCTGTTCAGAGTTTTGGTCAAAATACTTTAAGGTCTCAACCTTGCAAGGTGATTCTGATTGCTCCAGATTGGGCCAGACAACCCTGGTACCCCCTGTTGCTGTCCCTAGCAGTTCATCTTCCCCAGTCTCTTCCCAGGAATTACAACCTGTTAACATCCTCTCAGGGAAGGATTTGGTACCCCAATCTTCAGTCTCGCAATCTCAAGGCATGGCTCTTGAAGAGTTAGAGTTTGCAGATCTGCATCTTTCCCAAGGAGTTCTGGATATCCTCAAGGCTTCTCAAAAGCCCTCCACCAGAAAGACTTACAACTCCAAATAGAAAAGATTCAGCATTTGGTGTTCTAAGAAGCATTTTTCTCCAGACACTGCTGGATTGCCTGCGGTTCTGGATTATATGGTCCATCTTAATGGCCTAGGCCTCAGACCAGCTACTCTCAAGGTACATTTGTCAGCTGTTTCTGCGTTTTTGTCTGTGGGGAAGTCTTCCTCACTATCTTCTCATCCTGTGTTCTGTAAATTTTTTAAAGGATTGCTTCACACCAATCCTCCTTTTAGAGACCCTGCCCCTGCCTGGGATTTGAATGTTTACATTGCTCAACTTATGCAACCCTCCTTTGAGCCTATGTCTTCAGCAGAGCTTAAGTACTTGACTTGGAAAACTGTGTTCCTGGTAGCCATTACCTCTGCCAGGCATATCAGTGAATTGCAAGCCCTGTCAGTGGAACCTGATTTTATCTCATTTCACAGGGATAAAGTGGTCCTTAGAACCAATAGAAGGTTCTTGCCCAAAGTGGTTTAAGACTTCTATTTAAACCAGTCTGTGTCTCTTTCTGTTTTCTTCACTGATTATTCTTCCTCAGGAGAGAGGAGGCTACACAGTTTAGATGTCAAAAGAGCCCTTAGTTACTACATAGAGCGTACCAAAGGTCACAGGTTTGACTCCCTCCAGTTGTTCCTCACTTATGGAGAAGTGGGAAAGGGCAAACCTGCAACCAAAAGATCTTTTGCCAGGAGGATTGTGTATTGTATACAATTCTGCAATGAAAAACTGGGAAAAACTCTGCCCTCAGGCCTGAGGGCTCATTCCACAAGAGGTACAGCTGCTTCCCTGGCTGCGGCCAGGGATATCCCTCTCTTAGAAATTCATCAAGCAGCCACCAGGAAAACAGTCCATACCTTTACCAAGCATTACTCTCTGGATATCCAGGCTAGGAGTGATGCTCGGTTTGGCACAGCAGTACTTCAAAGCCTATTCCCAAAGTAGGTTCTGTCCCTCCCCTTTGGAGGTACTGCTTGGTAGTCTGCAGTTGTCAGAATACAGCAAGACTTCATGTTGTTTGAAGAAAAAATTACTCACCTTAGTAATTATGTTTCTTCTAATGGATTCTTGCTGTATTCTGACCTCCCTCCCTGCCTCCCCTCTCAGAACCTGTTTTTGAGAAGTGGGTGGGCAGGTGCAGTGTTGCACCCCAGGGGTGTTTTTTTGCTTGCGTCCTCCTCCTTTTTCTTTGGGTGCTGATTTATTATTGTTATTTGTAGTAGATTGGTTTTTGGGTTTCCTGACTTGAGTCTTCCTTGGGAATCCAAAACTTATTCAGCCAGTTGGCTAGTAGGAATTTTTACAATTTCCACATAGAATTTTTAGTTAGTTGGGCTCATAAGAATCTGACTTTTTAGGTTTGAAACACTCCAGACAGAGAGACTTCAACCGAGCTCGAGCTCAGCATTCTATGCCTTGCATAGAAAGTTAACTCTTTGTTCTCCGGGGCAGTTCAAAGGTTGGGAATCACTGCAATTGTCCGAATACAACAAGACTCCTTTAGAAGAAACATAACTACTAAGATAAGTAATTTTTTCTTTCCTGCCATCGAATGCAAACCATGGGAGTGGATCACATTACCTCAGTTTATAGCTTCGCTGGTTTCCTTTTTGCTTTCTTGCTTTATGAAGTCGTCAAAGAAGGGGAAGAAACCTGCCCCTTTTCATCAAAGTCATTGCAGTGAAAATATTGGCAAGGGGGACAGACATTCTGTCTGTTTTTCCTGTCTTGGGTCTAGCCATAACCTGGACTCCTGCGATGCCTGCACAATAGTTGACTAAAGCTGGACTGGGAAGTCACATGATTTTTGGTGGGCTGCTGCTCTGGAAGTTGTACCGTTCCGCCAGATCCCCTCATGGCTCTTTGGAACTGTCTTGGGTACGGAGCTCCACCCCAGTGTCTTGGGGATTTGTAGGAGTCTCCTGTCCTGGTGTCGGTTGATCTTCAGATCTTACTTCGAGAGTCATCTCTTACAGCAGGTAATACCAGTAGGACTGAAGCCGGCAGGCACCAGGACCCCATGGAAAATTTCTATTTAACAGTCTGTGGTGGGGACCGCCCCCCAACGTTGGCCCTCCCCTGACATCATGCACGCTATAAAGGGAGGGTGGTCCCCTGTGTCCCCTCAGGTCTTTTCCCCGCTGTCAACTCGCATGCATTGGCTCCACAGATGCCTCTCACTAGTTCGACCGCCATTTTGCTAATACTAAGCTCCACTTTATTTTTTTGACGAAAAAGTGTGCTTTTTCAGGGCTCCATTGTTCTGTATGTTGTCTTCTCCGATGTCCTCCATTGAACAGTGCCCTTCCAAGTATGCCTGTGGAAAACAAATTCCACCCAAGGACGGGCAGTCAGCCTGCCTCCTGTGCCTAAACCCTGGTCACGATTCTCAGTCCTTCCCGCACTGCCATAAATTTAACAGCAGGACGAGAATCCGCCACCAAAAGGCCCTTCAAGCTTTCCTCACAGAGCAAAAACTAAAGATTCCTCTTCTCAGGGGAGTTCTTCCCACAAGAAATAATCTGGAAAGCACCACCTTAAGGAGAAGAGGAAGGAGAGAGAAAAAGAGAGATCTCCCTCGACGTTTAGGTCTTTGGGCTCCTGCTGTGCCTCCCGGGATAGCTTGGGCTCTGCCTCCCAGGTGACCTGTTCTACTACCTAGCTAGCAGTAGTGAAACCACCTGCTCTGCTCTGGGTGTCAGGTAGTAAGGACCTCGACTCTGGGTCCCTGGGCCCAGCCTTGCAGCTACTCAGAGTTCGGCCACATGATCAGGCCTTGGGCCGACGCTCTGACATCAGCAGATCCACCTCAGCCTCAGGACAGATGTCCGCTCACTCCCAGTTCGCCTCTGATTCTGGTGCCGACTGCTGGGACAAACACAAGGCATTGGGGCACTCCTCAGGGAGATCAGCCTTACAGCCCTCTCAGCTGCATAAAGTGCCATCAGAGAAACATCCAGTGGATCAACAGTCATCCTTGGACGATACCCACTGACGACACTGTACCGTCACTGCTGCTTTGACAGCCACACTGGTCCAGTCCCCACTGTCACCGGCTTCTCCCCCAGTGCTGGCCGACGTACACTCGGGGCACAGTCTTCCCGGGGACAGCCTGTCGTCGGCCTTAGACTAGGCATCAGCTACTGACGACGGACTTATCCTTACAACTCTGACACCCCTCCCCCACTGATGCGCACTGCTGCCGGACCATTTAATTAGGCCATCATCAGGACAGACATATATCTAGCCCAAGCTCCACTTGTCCCAGGTGAAAGGCCTGTTTGGCTTTTGGTGGGAGACCATCAGGATGGATCTCCTGCCACCAAAGCCCACTCAGGCAGAGGACTCTTCCCTCGATACTAGAGCCTGACCCTGAGGGAGTCCACTCCCATCCCAGTCACGGGCAGAACTGATTGCAAGCGTCGCTCTAGGACCAGGAGCCACAGTTCCTCCGGCTCCTCTGAACGTCACAAACCGCAAACGCCGGAACAGAAGGTCTCGGTCCTCCTCCCTGTGGAATCTGAGCATTCCTCAGTCTCTTCCTTCTCGGTAACTTCTCCTGCTAGTAGTCTTATAGACGCAAGGGATACTCCCAAGTCACTGCTGTATGACCCTTCCTTCTTGGAGATCCTGTGCCACATACAGGAGAATATGGGCTGGGATACGGAGGACCGTGACCCGGAGAGACTCCGTCTGGCCAGGTATCTGCACCAAAAGGACCCAAAGCCTGCAGTGATCCTGCCCTTGGTTGACACATTTGCAGATGTCACCAAGGTGGCCTGGAAGCACCCTCACACCTCCTCTGCAGTGCCCAGAAAGGCAGACCACTTGTATAGAGCCCCAAAGGAAGAACTCTTCCTGGGCGAGCAGCCTACAGTGGACTGCGTCATGATCTCTGCCGCCCATGATAGATCCCAGAAGACACGGCACCTTAGCACACAGCCTCTGGATCAGGAGTCTGTAAACAGCTGGACGCTATGGGGTGCAAGGTTTACTCCTCAGCGACATGCACCTTACAATATCTTAATTTTTTGACACACATGGTGCAATTCCAAAATGCCCTTTGGACATAGGGGATGGACATTGTCAAAGAGATCCCAGGTGGCCCACAGAAGGCTGAGCTGGAGAAGCTCCTGCAAAGAGGCTCGGATGCCAGCACGCATGTTCTACGGTAGGCTTATGACTTGGCGGACACAGTTGCACGGGCGGCAGACATGGGTGTATGTGTCCGACACCGTTCATGACTCTGGGTCACAGGCTTTGCCCAAGACATACAGATGAATATCTTGGATGCACTGTTCAATGGTTCCGTCCTCTGTGGTGAGGATGGATAGTCACCAAATTATAAGATTCAGGCAAGGATATTCTTTCCGTACACTCCATGTCCAAGCTGAAACAAAGGCCCTTTCGTAAGCCCCGCTTTCATGGCAAACAGTCTAGATTCCAGCCTCAGCAAAGAGGTGGCTATGGCCGCAAGGGCCCCTTGCGAGGCTCTACAGACTCCTGGTCTAGGGCTGCCAAACCTGCCAAGACCAATCTCCCTTCTCCCACCACAGCCTGACTCCTTGCAGGACCCACCTTCTCCTGTAGGCTTGGCGGGGAGGGGGGACCGGTCGGAGCTTGCTTTTCTCTTCACGCCCTGGGTTGGTGAAAAGTCCCCTCCGACCAATGGGTCCTGCAGATGACAGACGGATGGCACTCGATCGAATTCTTACAGATGCCACTGGACAGGCCACCACTGCCTTCCTGTTGTTCCCTGGCTCACGCAGAGCTAATTTGGGAGGAAATGAGAGCTCTTCTATTCAAGAGGGCAATAGAGCCTGTACCCCCCCCCACCTGGAGAGGAACAGGCTTCTATTCACATTTCTTCCTCATGCCCAAAACGACGGGGGACCTACACCCCATCTTGGACCTCAGCGACCGCAACCAGTCTGTCGAGTACAAATGATCTAATTTCGAAGGGGAGCTCTTGCAGCAGGCTGTAACCATTAGGACTAATGCTACAGGCCTTAGGACCCACCAGAAAAAACTTAGCTAGCAGTACCCAGCAGGGGCCGCCCCCGACATTGTCTCCACCCTGACTTCGATCATGCCATAAAAGGGGGAGAGCCCTAGCTCCACCTCAGTTCTTTTCCTGCCACAGACCTGCTCTCATTGGGAAAGAGTTAGCGTATTCTTCAGTAGTTACCGTGAAATTTGGTGAAACATTTTTGTTTTCTCTCCGATTTCTTGTTTGTTGCAGTGATTTCTTTATTTTTCTCTGATACTTCTTCATCTGTGTCATCCCCGTCGTCGGTCTCCTCTGGTCCCAAGAAGACTTAAGTGTGCCTGTGGCCACCGTATTCCATCCAAGGATGGCCACGAAGCTTGCGTCTTCTGTCTGGGGCCAGACAATGACCTTCACTCCTGCAAGATTTGCAAGGGCTTCACCAGCTGGACTCTCTTCCTGTGCCTGAAGGCCTTAAAAGTCCACCTTTTAGAGAAAAAGATGGATGTCCTGCAGAGCTTTCCTGGGGAAAAGGGCAGGCACCGGGACAAATCCTGCAAGTCCCATGAGAAGGACTGTAGCCGGTCGCACCATCAGTCCAGATCACGCTTTCCCCACAGGAAGGCCTCCTCTTCTGGTTTGGGTGGGTCCAACCGCTTGAAGCACTCCAGACACGTGGAAAAGTCAAGGCCTGATGCCCCGTCCAACACTCCGACGCCAGCTTTGCGGGGCAAACTTCAGACAAACTGGCTAAGGTAAAAGCTATGCCGCTGCATACCTCTTCGACCTCGGTGGCTTCTACCAAGGCCTCTACCTCGAGGCATGCTTCAGCCCCCCCCCCCAAAAAAAGGCCTCCGTCATGCCCTTACCCAGGTCGGGTAAGCCGTCAGGCAAGGACCAGGACTCTCAGGCTAAGGCCTCTTCTGGGTCCCACCCTTACAAACCAGTTAAATCTGAGCCGACCCCAGCCAAGACACCAGGACTGGCTACTTTGTCTAAGACTGATGGGTCTACAGGTGAGCTGGCACCGGTCAAGGTGGCGTCGCTGGCCCTGAAGTCTTCTACTCTGGAGGGCTCTTCTTTGGGTTCTTCCCCAAAGACCCTGCCGGACCTGCTGGCTTCACCTATTCCTCTGATGAAGGGGACAGTGGCCTCTGTTTTCAACAAGGAGGAGTTGCAGGAGCTCTTCTCCATGTGGTGGAGCCAAGTCAAGAAGGACGAGTTGACCCCGACACCGGTTCCCGACCGACCGGACATCCAGGACACTGGGCATCTCCACGTCGAGTCGCTGGCCAAAACCTCCGTCGAGCGGCATAAGCCTTCCAAGTCCCATTCGCCCTCAGTGGCTCTATCCCAGTCTCTGTCCAGGGACCGCCGATGACACCATTCATTATCTTCCAGATGTTGTCTGTCCAGGCCCAAGAGCAAGTTCTGCAGCTGCCTTAGGTCCATATTTAGGCGGGCTCGCTCTACTGGCCAAAGCCAGTCCCCCGACAGGCAGTGGTCTCCGCTCCGTCGTCGGTCTGGAAATACCCGACGCTGTAGGGAGGGTAGCCCTTACAGGCACATTTCAGACTCTTCATGATCCAGGAGCCGATCTACCACTTCTTCCTCGTCCTTTTCAGGAGTCTGGGTTCTCCTGGGGATAAAGAGCTACCCCGTTCACCCCCTGATGATCCAACTTTCAAGGATGTCATGAGGCATATCCAGGCCTCCAACAAATGGGAGACGGAGGACCTGGATCTGGAATGCCGGAGGCTGGCACATTACCTGAGGCAAAAGGAGCCAAAACCTTCGGTGGTGCCTCCTTTGGTGGACACGCTCCAAGACCTTACCAGGATAATTTGGAAACATCCAGCCACAGTCCGAGCAGTTCCTAAAGAATCGGACAGGCAGTATAGGACGCCGAGTGATGAGCCCTATCTGGCGGAAAACCCTCAGGCTGACTCTACGGTTATAGTGGCAGCTCATGACAAGTCTCGGCAGCCCAAACACCTCAGCTCTTAGCCTATCAATCAGGAGTCCCGCTATTTGGATCAGGTGGGCAGAAAGGTATACTCTGCATCCACCTGCTCCATACGTTCCCTGAACTTCCTGACACATATGGTCCAGTACCAGAATGCTCTTTGGGAGAAGGGACAGGAGCTAGCCTGTGCCTTGCCAGACTCCACACTAAAAATGGAGCTCCTGGGCATTCTAAAATCGGGCTCGGACGTAGGCACCAATGTTCTGCATGCCTCGTACGACACTGCAGATATGGCGTCTAGGGTGGCGGCGTCAGGTGTCTGCCTAAGGCACCTTGCCTGGCTCAGAGTCTCAGGATTCTCCCAGGATCTGCAGACCGGAATCAGGGACCTTCCGTTCAATGGCTCCATGCTGTTTGGATCAGAGACCGAGGGCCTTATCTCTCATCTCCAGGAGTCTGGCAAATCCATCTGGTCCATCCATCAGCTGTATAAAGGGGACCAGAAACATTTTCAAAAACGGCCGTTTTGTAAGTCCTCGGGCCAGTCCGCCTGTGGAAACCAATCGGCCCAGAGAGGTGCCTTCAAAAGGAAGGCTGGGAACCAGCAGCCTGGAGGTGCTCCTTTTCGAGGCCCAAAGTCCTTCTAAACCTCATTGCCAACTCCCGGCTCTGCCCAATGACTCCCTGTTGTCACCCCCCGGAGGAGGTACAAGGGGAGGCAGCAGGGGGTCGCTTCTCCCTCCACCTGGAGGGATGGAGCAAAATCACTTCAGACCTTTGTGTCCTAGATATCATAAGGATGGGACATACGCTGGAGTTCACTCAAATCCCCCCAGAGACACCACCAAGGTCCTCAAGGTATCCTCCTTCTCACATACCTCTCATAGAAGGAGAGATCCAGGCCCTCTTGTGAAAAAGGCTACTAGAGCCGTCCCCCTGCAGCATCAGGGAAAAGGGTATTACTCACATTTCTTCCTGGTTCCAAAGAAAACTCAGGATCTTCGGCCCATCCCGGACCTCAGCTCCCTAAACGATTATATAGAATACTGAAGGTTCATGATGGTGAACCTTCCAGGTCTAATTCCTCTGCTGCACCAGGGTGACTGGCTCTGTTCCCTGGACGTGCAAGATGCATACATGCATATCGGGGTCTTTCCCCATCACAGGAAGTACTTGAGGTTCTACTTCCAAGGGGGACATTACCAGTTTTCGGTTCTGCCGTTCAGCCTCTCCCCCACTCCTCAATTCTTAACCAAGTGCCTGGCAGTGGTAGCTGTGGCTCTAAGGCACAGAGGACATTATGTCTTCCCTTACCTAGACGATTGGCTCTTGGTGGCTCCGTCAAGAATACACCTCATTCAAGCTCTCGGAAATACTTTTACTTTATTCTGAGAGTTGGGGATCACCCTGAACCTGCCAAAATCATTCCCCAAGCCCAGCCAGAGACTCATCTTTATAGGCGCGGTCCTGGACACGCTCCAGGGCGTGGCCTTCCTCCCTCAGGAAAGGGGAGATCGTCTGCGGGAAGTGGCCAGAACAGTCCTCGAACCACTCAGATCCAAGCCAGGACTTTCCTCAGGCTTCTGGGGCACATGGCTGCAGCTGTCCCTGTAACCCCCTTGGCTCGCCTCCACATGAGAGTACCACAGTAGATGCTCAGGGTGCAGTGGGACAAAGCTCCGATGGTATCTGCCATCTACTCAAGATCTCTGAGTAAGTCAGAAGGACCCTGCTTTGGTGGTTGGATCCCCTAAATTTAGAAAAAGGGGTCCTGTTTCGACAGGAGCTGCTAGGTCGGGCTCTGACAACAGATGCCTCCGATTTAGGCTGGGTGGCTCACCTAGGGGACTGCTAGACTCAGGGTGTTTGGTCCCCAGAGGAGCGCAACCTCCACATCAATGTTCTGGAAATGCGAGTGGTCCTCAGTGCCCTACGGGCTTTTCAGGAGGACCTAGCGCCAGGCTATCTCCTTGTTCAGATGGACAACACAGCTGTTGTTTTCTACATCAGCAAGCAAGGGAACACACTCCTACCCCCTGTGCAGGTAGGCAATGAGAGTCTGGTATTGGGCGTGGGAACATCACATACCTCTGTCTGCCATCCATGTTCCAGGCGCCCAAAGCGCCTTGGCAGACAGCTTAAGCAGGTCTTGGTCCAAGGCGCACGAGTGGGAGCTACTTCAGTCGTTAGCGGACTGGCTCTTCGACACTTGGGGTTGTCCAGAGTTGGACCTCTTTGCATCTCCACTCAACACCAAACTGCCAGTTTTTTGCTTGCGAGAGCATACACCTGGTATGTTTTGGCCAGACGCGTTGTCCCTTTGTTGGACGGAGAGATCCCTTTACGCCTTCCCTCCCTTTCCTCTCATTCAGAGTTTTGTTAAAGGTACAGGCTGAGGGATTCGGATTATCCTAGTCGCCGCACTGTGGCCTCGGCAGATTTGGTTCCCAATTGAGTGGTTGTCGGTGGAATCTCTGATTCCGCTGCCAGTATGCTTGCAGTTGCTGTCCCAGGATCAGGGCAAGGTGGTACATCCAGATCTCTGGTCCCTGCACCTTCATGCATGGCTCCTGCAGACTTAGTTAAGTCAAGATATGGGGTCTTCCAGGAGGTGGCAGATGTCCTCGTTTCAGCGAGGAAGCCCTCTACTTGTTCCATTTATACTATGAAGTGGAAGCGTTTCTGTTGATGGGTTTTGACTCATCACCTGGACCCCATTACCTGTCCAGTGAAGTCAGCATTACAGTATCTCCTCTCCTTGTATCAGCAAGGCTTGAGCTACTCCTCCATTAAGGTACATTACAAAAAAGCTCGGGCACTTCACCACATATTACGCGGCACACCGAAATAGGTATATAAAAGGTTTATTCCATTTTTAAAAAAGAACCTAATGCGTCCGGTTCAGGACCAGAAATGCATTAGGCTCTTTTTTAATGATGGAATAAAACTTTTGTATACCTATTTCGGTATGCAGCGTAATATGTGGTGGAGTGCCCGGCCTTTTTGTAATGTATCTTTGTTTAGCTTGTGAGTACCTTTTACCTTGTGCTCCCCTTTCCCTGTTTTTTGAATCCCCATTAAAGGTTCGTATGTGGGCCATTTATGCTTATCTCGTCCTCTGCGGCTACAGGACCCTAGCCCAGCTGAATGTGGCCCGCACCTTTTTACGGGGCATTCTACATTTGAGACCGCCCCATTAGGGAGCAAATCCCCCCTGAGATCTCCTTTTTGTGTTAGAGAAGCGTACGCTTCCCCTCTTTGAACCCGCAGCAGAGTGTGAGCTGCGTTATCTTTCCTGGAAGATTTCTTTTTTAGTTGCTGTTACCTTAACTCAAAGGGTTTCTGAGCTTCAGGCCCTGATGTTTAAGGAGTCTTATTTAATTTTTCATAGGGAAAGGGTTTCCCTCAGAACAAATCCTAAGTTCCTACCCAAAGTGGTTTCCAAATTAACCCTCAACCAGTCAGTTGACCTTCCTGTCTATTATTCAACCCCTTCTAACAGGGGAGAAGCTATCTTACGCACATTGGATGTCACCAGGGCGCTGATGTACTACCTCAAATGTACAGTGGCACACTGCAAGTTGGAGCAACTGTTTGTGGCCTTTGTGCCCCAACACATGGGCAAACTGGTGTCTAAACAGACTATATCTCGGTGGCTAGTCCACTACATAGCCTTCTGTTACAACAAGTACAACAAACCTCTGCCAGGAGCGGTTAGAGGTCATTCCACCAGAGGAGTTTCTACATCCTTCGCCTCCTTAAAAAATGTCTCTGAGACATTTGTGCAGCTGCTACTTGGAGTTCAGTACACACCTTCATCAGGCATTACAACCTGGACTTTGCTTCCAAGCATCGAGCTGGTTTTGGCCTGGTGGTCTTTTAGGGACTGTTGTCTTGATGTGCTGTCTCCCGGCCTTTTTTAGGCAGTGCCGTTATTATAGTTCCTGTCATCCTCCTCCTGGGGCTAGTCATCTTCTTAGTGCGGGATTCAGTCCTAATGATTATAGCCTGCTGCAAGAGCTCCCCCTCGAAGTAAGATAGTACAGTTACGCAAGAACTTACCATAGCAGTAGATCTTCGAGAGGAGCGCTTGCAGCAGGTGCTGCTTTCCCACCCTCCTTCCCCCTGGAGTTATCAGCATGACTGGGGCAAACTTTGCTTGATTAGCTTGCTGGGATCCGTTCACGGGTCCTCAGTGGGTGATCTGAGGTGGAGCTAGGGACCACCGCCTTTTATGGCATGACCGACATCGGGGACGGCCCCTGCTGGATACTACTAGCTACGTTTTTTCCGGTGGGTCCTAAGGCCTGCAGCATTAGTCCTAATGGTTTTAGCCTGCTGCAAGAGCTCCTCTTGAAGATCTACTGTTACAGTATGTTCTTGCGTAACTGTTCTTTTGCAGATGGTCACCCTGCAGGGCTCACTGCCCATGCTGCATCAGTGGGATTGGCTAGCATCACTGGATATGCAGGATGCCTATCTTCACGTGCTAATAGCCAAATCTCACAGGAAGTTCCTGATCTTCGAGTCTCAGGGAAGGCACTACCAATTGCGTTGCCCTTCGGCCTATCCTCAGCCCCAAGGGTCTTTACCAAATGTCTGGCGGTGATTGCAGCAGCCCTTCAGAGGAAAGGACACTATGTTTTGCCTTACTTGGATAACTGGTTCTCAGCGGCCCGTTCCAGCGAGCAGCTGCGGCGCACAATCCAAGACACCTGTTCTCTCTTCAAGGAACTAGGAATTACCATCAACGCAGCAAAGTCATCCTTGCTTCCAACCCAATCCCTCTAGTTCATCGGCGCATTGCACGATACCACTCTGGGAAAGGCCTTCCTCCCAGTGGATGGGGCACTCCAACTCCGCAGCCTAGCCCGCCATGTCTCGTCACTCTCAAGGGCACCAACCAGGACGCTTCTCGGGCTCTTGGGCCACATGGCTGCCTCGATTACCACAGTCCCCCTAGTCAGACTGCATCTGAGGACAATTCATTGCACTATGAGTCCAGTGGGATCAACGATGGGACAACCTGGCCCAACTGGTCTCTGTCCCGGAACCGGTCCATCAGGAGTTCAACTGGTAGACGACATCCTCTTCTCTCGCAGAGGGTCTGCCTTTTCAGAGAATGCCTCTGGCCCAAATCCTGACGCCGGATGCTTCCGGCATGGGGTGGGGCACACATTTGGGCATCTACAAGACATAGAGCACTTGGTCCGAGTCTGAGGGGATATTACACATCATTATCTTGGAGATGAGAGATGTTCTCTATGCCTTGCAGACACTGAGTACCATTCTCCTCCCAGGACATCTCCTGATACAGTCAGACAACAAGACAGTGGTGTTCTACCTCAAGAAACAGGGCAGCACTCACTTATACCCCCTTTGTCGAGAAGCAGTGCGGGTATGGAATTGGGCCATAACTCACCAACTGGACATTTCGGCAGTTCACGTCCCAGGGGCACAAAACACCCTGGCCGACTCACTCAGCAAGACAACGTCCAGAGGGCACGAGTGGGCCCTTCAACAGTCTGTCATAGAAGACCTCTTTGACAAAAGGGACAGACCGAAACTAGACCTCTTTGCATCCCCTATCAGCGCAGAGTTGCCCGATTTTTTGCTCTCTAGATCCCGGGCCTGGTGTTTTCTGGCGAGACATGTTGTCCCTCTCCTGGAGGGGGAGGTTCTTCTATGCATTCCCTCCCTTCCGCTCTTGCAGAAAGTACTTCTCAAGCTACAGGCGGTGGGGGCAGTAATGATCCCGGTGGCCCTGTTGTCATGGCAGATTTGTTTTCCCCTGCTGCAACAGCTGACAGCCAAGCCACTGCTACCTCTGCCACTGATCTCTCACTTGCTGTACCAGGACAATGGGACCTTGGTGCACCCAGACCTGAGGTCATTGCATCTCCATGCATGACTCCTAAGGACCTAGCCATGTCATGCTTTGGAGTCTCGGACAGGGTCGCCAGCATTTTGATGGCCACCAGAAAACCTTCCACCAGAGCTACCTACACCATGAAATGGAAGCGTTTTTGCCTCTGGGCTGCTGCCTGCCATTTATATCCCCTGGCATGTCCGGTGAGCTTGATCCTCGAGTACCTTTTGTCGCTCTCGGATTTGGGGTTGGGCTACTCGTCCATAAAGGTCCATTTGTCTGCAATTTCTGCCTACCGTGCCCCTGTTCAAGGCAGAACCGTGGCACAGATGTACCTGGCCCACACTTTTCTGTGGGGCATCCTTCACATGAAGCCCCCCATCAGGGACCCTGTCCCCCCTTGGGACCTTTAGTTCATTCTGGAGAAGCTCACCTTGCCCCTGAGCCAGCTGTGAAATGCGAGCTTCACTTTCTTTCTTGGAAAGCGTTATTCTAACCCCAGTAATGTTCAGTATATTCATAACTTTATGCAGTAAGCCCGCAGGGTTGGACTGCCCGGAGAAATGGAACACATGCAAATGATGGAACACTTTGCACGTGAGCATCTTTCAAACACTGTATCTACTAACTGCCTGTGTTCTGACCTCTTCAGATTTTTCTCTCTGCCTGAAAAGTCTGGTCATTCAGAGTCTCGTTCTTCCACTTTCTCCTGCATGAAGAAAACATCCGATACTGTGTAAGTATGCATTTTTGTTTTCATTTACTGCCTCTACTATTTGTTTGTTTAGATAATCTTATTTACATTAAAATTGTTGTTTTTCTCGATTCGGTATAACCGTGGGGGAACCGGGATAGTTATATATTAAAATCAGGATTCTCTGACTAAAGAACCACCTATATTTTCTTTAAATTCACTAAATTTTTCTATTTTTGTAACCGATAAATCTTGGTTACTGAACCGCTATCTCAGTTCCTTTTTAAACAAACGGTCTGGTTCCATCAGTTCCTCTTCAGTTCCTGAACCGATTAAAAAAAAAAAAATTTAGGTTTTTTTCTTAGCGGTTGCTACATTTTGAATATGTGGGAAAAACCCCAAAAGAAAAGTGGTGAGCCCGGTTTCAAAAACTACCCAGTGTGGAGAGGTCTTTGAAAAGGCAGACAGACACACACTTTGTGTAGTTTGTCTGGGCTTTGACCATTTTTAAATGAGGACTGTGAAGTGTGTAAAACATTCCCTGAGAAGACTGTTGAGAAACGCCTTGAAAGGCTAAGGAAGAAAATTCCAAGGGCTCCCTCTGGCTCTGACCAGCCGATACCCCCAGACATTGTGGCTGCTGAACTGACACATTCTTCAGTTCCTGCCCCTGAGACTGGCGCAATGGGAACTAAAAGAGCTGTTGAACCAGCTGACTCCCTGGTTCCTGCAAAAAAGGAAAGAAATTAAAACACACAGAACCCTCGCCTGTCAAGCCTGGGGACTTCTGTGACTGCTCTGCCTGTACCTACAGCCCAAGAGATTGTTTAGGCTGTTAAAATCATCTAGTCCTTACAGGCAATCCTGCCCCCAGGGTCCCCAGGTTGGCAGCAATGTGCATCCTCTTCCCCTAGAAGGTGGGGAAACCTTAGATGATGATGATGGACAAATAGAACCAGAAGAGTCCCCTGAACAGGACTTTGGTTCTCTCCCAAGGGTGTCTGAGGATTTTTCATCCCATTTTACTTTTGTTAGAAGGATGGCAGATGCCCTTGACATCTCCACCACTGAGCAAATTGAAGATGAGGAGGAGATGGAGTACTTAGAAATGATGGGGTTAATACTCACAAAGGCTCTCCTCCTCCCTGTCTATAAATTCTTTAAAAAGGGTGCACTAAGGATTTTACAGGCACCAAATTCCACCCCTCGTATAGACAGGAGTATGGACAAGAAGAACCAGCTGGAAAGGGAGGGAGCTGATTTAATCTTTTCCCACCCCAACCACCAGGCTGCCTGTGAAAAGGCTAGGGCCCTCTTTCCTCACATCCTCCGGACAAGGACTCTAGGAAAATTGAAAGTATGGCCAAAAAAGGGTACCTGTCAGCCTCTTTGGCTGTGCATCCGGCTACCTTCCAGGTGTATGCTGCCCAGTACCAAAAATTCCTTTGGCAGTCAGTCCTGGCCATGTCTCAGAAAGCTTCCTCGCCCTTGTCAGATGACCTGGCTGAACTGCCAGGTTTGGGTTGGAGGCAGCTAAGTACCAGTTCCAAATGGCTGCTGACACTAATGATACTGCAGCCAGATGAATGGCAAACACAGTGGCACAGAGGAGGTTTGCTTGGCTTAGGGCCATAAACCTTACTCAGGATACACAACTAAAGGCCCTGGATTTTCCCATAGTAGGAAATTCTCTCTTTGGGGAGTCAACTGTAGCATACATGAAGAAGGTGGATGAGTATAAGGCCACTTACAGAAGCAACTCTGCTAAAGAGAGCTTCTACATCCACCAGGCCTCACGGAAGAGGAGGCCAGGGCAGGTCCTTTTACACCAGGCCCTTCTTCCAACCTGTGGCATTACCCCAGTACCAGCACTATCTGTAGCAGGGTTACTCTGGGGGCAAAGGCAGAAGGGGCTCGAGGTGAGGGTCTCGTACTTGGCCTCAGCCACAAACCAAACAGACCCCCTGAACCGCAGGCTGCTTCCTCCCTACCTGTCGGAGGCAGACTCTCCCACTTTCTCCAAACTTGGCTGAAAATCACTACAGACAAGTGACTGTTGGAGGTGGTGGGACAGGGTCTGTCTCTGGGATTCAAGTCCTTCCCCTTTCAAAAATCCAGAGTTTCTAGGGACATGGATACGTTGTTCAATCCACACTTACTGGCAGGTTCCTTGCCGCTTTAAATCTTGCCGGAAGGTCTTCATGCTGGCTCCTTCCACCCATCCAGGTGGTAAAACTCTCAGCCCCGCCCCATGACGCCAGATCTTCCTTACCGCTTGGAAGCTCAAGTTCCCTCCTTTGTGCTCTGCGTTTTAGGCCTAGATCCAAACTCTTTGGTTAACCCGAAACTAATCTTAAAATTTACAAGACTTCGGTCTTTATCTTTTCTCACGGCTGCGATGGACAAATCGACTCCCAGATTTCATTGGTGCCCCTGTGGGCAGAAGATGTCCTGGACTGATCCGCACTCCACGTGCGAGTACTGCCTTGGGCTTGAGCACGATTTGCAAGCCTGCAACTTGTGCAAGTCCTTTTCGGCACGGTCTTAGAGGATCGCTGCCAGATTTGCAACTTTGGCGCCTCTGGAGAAACGTTATCCTCTGGTCAAGTCGAAGGAGGCCTGTTGAGCGGTGTCTGCGGCGGCGGGCTCAGCCGAACAGCTCGAACAGATGATCGCCCTCGAAGAGGAAGTGGCCCAGGCCGCATCATCTTCTTCGGCCACGGCATTTATCCCGCTCTCTTTGGGCTCCTCCTACATGACTTCATTCAAGGAGCTTTGTCAGTCCCTCTCCACCAAGGGAGAGGGGCCTTCAGGACATTCCTCTCGGTCCAAGAAGGAGGACTCCAAGGGTAAGTTCCACAGTTGACGTTCGCGGGAGCGTGAGAGGTCCCCTTACCCGGATAGTGGACTCTCGACTTCAGTTGAGGTTGCGGCTAAGGCTGCTGGCTTCACGGTGTCCCTGTCAGGTCAGCCAGCTGAGACATCCGTCGATGCAGTCGAGATTTTTCTCGACCCGTCGTACGGGCTGTCGACTAGAGAAGCAGACAGTCCTTTTTCACTGATTCCCCTGGTGGAAACTGAGGACTTGCCTGTGCCTCCTGTGCCGGAGTCCCCGACATTAGGTCCCTGAACCGAGGGAGGATGGGTTTCCGCCCTCTCAGACCCACCTCGAAACACTGGAAGGTCTCTGTCTCGGACCCTTCCCTGTCCAGCTGATCCGGCCGACATCAGCGGTCTCGGCACCATGGAAAGCGACAGTGCTGCTCATCCTCGACTTTGTCCTCTTCAGAGGATAGGCTCTGGCGCAAATTGTGTAGGCGCTACGAGGATCTGATGTGGCAGCAGCTCCTTTTGACCGGGAATAAGCCGACTCCGTCGCCTTCCCTGGCCATTAAGTGGCTGTCACCAGAGCGGCCGAAACAACCCCTCATGTAATCGAGGAGCCGACGCTGGCACCGGTTGTTCGGCCAAAACCGGCTGCGCCACCCATTGTGGTGGAACCCCCGCCTCCACAACCTAAAATTGAGACCCCAACCAAGGATTCTCGATCGGGTCAGAGCTTTCCCCATCGGTTGTCTGTCACCCTCACTCCCGATTGGCCTCGGCAGCTGTTTGCAGACTCCTCGGAGTCTGACGATGACTCTTCCCTGTTCTCCAGGCCCCACGACCTGGAGTCCACTGGGGTTTAGTTGGTGGATGAGAGCCCATCCTCGTTCCTTGGAATGCTTTGGCTCATCTCAGAGTCCACTGGGAATGAAGCTCGAACCCGCTTCAAAGCGGGCCAAGTATCCCATCACGGAGATACTGGACCGAGGGGATTCCCCCACGGAGGCCTTCCCGGTGGCTGAAGCCATTGTTGGCCCAGCCCTGGAGCTATGGCAGCGGCCAGCTTCTTGTCCAGCACCTTCAGCCAGGACTGCTCAAAAGTATGCCCTTCCCACTGGTTCACTCTCCGGTTTCTTGGAGCACCCCTCCGCGGAGGGGCTAGTGACCAACAGTGTTTTCCTGTGCTCCTGAAATGCGTGGGATGTGGATAAGCCACTTGATAAGGAGTCCAAGAAACTGGACTACTCTGGGCGGAAAGTCTGTGCTGCTTCCTCCCTAGGCCTTCGTCAGGCCAGCTCGGCCGTTCTGATGGCACACTCTTCGCCACGCCCTTTTGGGCTCCCTAGATGAGGTGATTCCCCATCTCCTGGCTGACCTCCAGACAACGGTCAAGCAGGTTCGGGATCAGGGAAGGGCGGTGGCCAAACAGCAACTCCAAACTTCCTTGGACATAGCTGACTCATGTACCTGGTCAGTAGCGGCCGCAGTGGCCATACACCACAGAGCTTGGCTGCGGATCTCCATTTTTACAGCGGATACCCAGCACAAGCTGGCAGATGTTCTCTTCTTGGGTACTGACTTGTTCGGTCCTGGGGTGGAGGGTCATCTGCAAAGGATCGAGAAGTCCAATGCCACCTTGGACTCGGTCACGTCTTCTCAGAAGGACAAAGGCCGCCAGCAGCAGCGTAAGCCCTTTCGACCTTCAGCCCCTGCGGCACGTCAGGCCCAGCAACACCAGCATCAAGGCCAGCAGGCTCGCACTTGGCACCCCAAAGCCAAGCCTGCAGCTTCCTCTAGCAGGAAGCCAGGAGGGAAAGATCCAGGAGGCCCTTCTGCCAGCCCTTCCTCCAAGCCTGCCCAGTGATGGGTTGAGGAGTGTCTCCCCCAACATTGTTACTCCTCCCCGGGTTCCCCCTGTGGGGGGCGGTGGCTCCGCCACTTCCTTTCCTCCAGGTCCAATATCACCACGGACCGCTGGGTGCTGGAAGTGGTAGGAAAGGGTCTGCTTCTGGATTTTGAGCAGTCCCCACGCTATCGAGCCTTCACCCCACGGGGCTACGGGGTCCGCAGCCTCTCTGTCAGCTCGTTAAGCCAACATTGCCCTACTCCTCCAGAGGGAGGTGATCAGGGAGGTGGCGGATCCTCCACCTGACCCAGGGTTTGTGTCCAGGTACTTCCTGGTCCCAAAACGGACAGGGGGCTGGTGCCCCATTCTAGACCTTCACGACTTGAACAAGTTCCTAAGGTCTCGTACCTTCAGGATGGTCACTCTGGCTCAGATCATTCTATCCTTGGAACGAGGTGTGTGGTTCTGCTCTCTGGACCTCCAGGACGCGTTCTTTCATGTCCCAGTCCGTCCCTCTCACCAGCGATTCCGCCGCTTCAGGGCAGAGGGATCCCTTTACGAGTTCCGGGCCATGCCCTTCGGCCTCTCTCCAGCTCCCAGGGTCTTCACCAAATTCATGGCAGTGGTGACAGCATTCCTGCGGTGCCAAAGGCTCCAGGTGTACCCTTACCTGGACGACTGGCTGATTGCAGCCCCCTCCAGGTTGGAGATGGAGCGGTCCAGGGATCTGGCCCTCCAGGTCTGCTCTCAGATTGTCCTCCTCATCAACGAGGCCAAATCGGAACTCGTGCCAGCGCAGGTGATTCAGTTAATCAGGGCAGAGCTCGACTTTCTTTGAGCCAGAGCACGGCTCCCTGCGGACAGGGCCGAGGTTCTTTCCTCCTTTGACCAATCATTTCTGGTTGGGCAGTTGTGCCCTGCCCGGAACTTCCTGCGCCTTCTGGGCCTCATGGCAGCCTGCACCAGCATGGTCCATTGGGCCCGCTGGCATATGCGTCCCCTGCAGTGGGGGCTGGCCCACCAGTGGTCACAGTGCTCCAGTGCTCTGGAGCAGCCAGTGATAGTGACCCAGGAGATGGGGAACGCTCTCCAGTGGTGGATCGTTCCAGTTCATCTGCAAGAGGGTATCCTGTTTGTCCGCCTAGAGCCAACGGTCACTCTAACGACCGACGCCTCTCTGCTAGTTTGGGGTGCCCATCTGTGGGAGCTCAGAGTGCACGGCCTCTGGTCCCTTCAGGAGTCTCGATGCCACATCAACCTGCTGGGGCTTCGAGCAGTCCGACTAGTCCTCACCGCCTTCGCTCTGTTTGTACGGGGTCAAGTGGTCCAGGTCCGGACAGACAACACCATGACCATGTACTGCCTAAACCACCAGGGTGGGACGCGCTCCTTGCCTCTGTGCAAGGAAGCTCTCCACACTTGGTCTCTCGTGAGCAGACTGGAGGCGGATCTCCTAGCCATTCATGTGGCTGGAGCCTCCAACACTCTGGCCGATGCCCTAAGTCGGATAGGTGCTGCATCTCACCAGTGGTCTCTCCTGCCAGAGGTAGTACACGATCTGTTCTTCCACTGGGGCACACCTCAGGTGGACCTGTTTGCCTCCAGGGAGAATGTGAAGCTGAGGCTGTTTCATGCCCGCCCTCAGCAGGGCTCGTTGCAGGGGGATGCCTTCTCGAGGCTGTGGACTCCGGGCCTCTTCTACACCCTTCCCCCATTTCCTTTGATCCACAAGGTGCTTCTCAAGGCAAGGAGGGACAAGGCGCAGGTGATTCTGGTAACCCCAGACTGGCCCTGCCAGTTCTGATATCCAGATCTCCGAGGCAGCTTCCAGCCCACCGGGACCTGATCTCAGTCAACCAGGGGAAGGTACCTCACCCGGACCTTCAGTTCCTGCCGCCTGTTTACTGAGTGGCTAGAGTTCCAGGCCTTGGGTCTTTCCGATGAGGTCCTCAACGTTGTTGAGGCATCCCGTAAGGAGTCGACCAAAAAATGGTATGCCTTCAAATGGAAGAGATTCTCTATTTGGTGTCAGGATAAGGGGCTGGACCCTTCCTCCTGTTCCTTGGCCAGCATTCTGGACTACCTATGGTCCCTTTCTCAGCTAGGGCTTCGGTCGACGACCCTTAAGGTGTACCTGGCAGCCATCTCTGCTTACCAGGCGCAGGCCAGAAAGCAGTCAGTGGCGCAGGAAAAGGTGGTCGGGCGCTTTTTCAAAGGGCTTGATCACATATCCCCTCCAGTGCGAGAACCTCCAGCTCCATGGAATCTACTGCTGGTATTGGCTAAGCTCATGGGCAAGCCATTCGAACCGATGCACAGGTGCGATATCTCCCACCTGCCGTGGAAGACCGCCTTCTTGGTGGCTATCACATCAGCCAGAAGGATGGGAGAGCTCCAGGTGCTTTCCATTGAGTCTCCTTATCTGGTCTTCCATAGGGACAAGGTTGTCCTGCGCCCCCACCTGAAATTCCTTCCGAAGGTGGTGTCTGAGTTTTACCTTTATCAGGTGCTGACTCTGCCGGTGTTCTACCTCAATCACACCTCGGAGGCCGAATATAGGCTTCATACTTTGGACCCTAAAAGAGCGCTCTCTTATTATATGGCACGGACGGCTGAAGTTCGGGGAGAGGTTCGTCAGCTGTTTGTCACCTACGCTGATGCTACACGTGGCAGACCTGCAGCCATGCGGACGATAGGCAGGTGGGTCACCTCCTGCATAGATGTCTGCTATAGGTTGGCGGGCATGGAGCCTCCCAAAGGGATAAGAGCTCATTCTACCCGCCATACTGCTGCTTCGATGGCTACTTCCAGGGACGTCCCTATCCAGGAAATCTGCAGAGCTGCTACCTGGAAGTCAGCACACAGCTTCATTACCCACTACCACATCGACCTTGAGTCATGCCGGGATGCTGGTTTTGGGACCTCTGTTCTCCATTCCTTATTTCCCAAGTAAGTATAGGGGGTGCGAGCCTTGCCTCCCTCCTCCTGGAGAACTGCTAGGAGTCTGCCAGTAAGTGTGGAGGAACAACATATCCATGTCCCTAGAAATACAGGTTACTCACCTGTAACAGGAGTTCTAGGAATGGTATATGTTGTTCATCCACACAACCCACCTGACCTCCCCGGCTTCAACGCACAACCTGGCTTCCAGCGGGCTAGATCTGGTGTCATGGGGCGGATCCGAGAGTTTTACCACCCGGGTGGGTGGGAGGAGCCAGCTCGAAGACCTTCTGGCAAGACTTAAAGCAGCAAGGAACCTGCCAGTAAGTGTGGATGAACAACATATACCATTCCTAGAAATCCTGTTACAGGGGAGTAACCTGTATGTTCAGCTGTCCTTCCCTAGCAGAAAAAGTGCTCTTGGAGGCAGAGATTCGGAACCTACTGCAGTTAAAAGCAGTGGAACGAGTTCCAAAGTCTCAAAGGGGAAAGGGCTTCTATTCCATATACTTCCTGACCACAAAGAAAAGTGGGGAGTGGCGGCCTATACTAGATTTAAGAGCTTTAAACAAGTTATTAAGAAAACCAAAGTTCAAGATGGTAACTTTGGCTCTGATCCTGCCAACACTTCAGAAAGCAGACTGGTTGGCATCGCTGGAATTGAAAGACGCCTATTTTCACATCCCCATAAAAGAGTCTTACAGAAGATATCTCCGATTCAGACTCCCTTCAGGTCACTACCAGTTTTCAGCCCTGCCTTTTGGCCTTTCTTTGGCCCCAAGATTATTCACAGAGTGTCTGGCAGCTGTAGTGGCACATCTTCGCAGACAGGGTGTATCTGTTTTCCCTTACCTGGACGATTGGTTAGTCATGGGAAAATCTCCCTTGCAGATGCAGCAAGACCTGAAGGTCACTCAGGACCTCCTGGAGTCCCTCAGATTCCTAATCAATCACAAAAAGTCAGTTTTCACTCCTATACAAGTGTTGCAGTTCATAGGAGCAGAAATCAGTACCCTACAGGCCAGGGCATATCTGCCTCTGGAAAGGGTAAAGAACATTCAGCTAATAGCAAACTCTTATCAAGCTCCGCAACTCACGAACTGCAAGACAGTTTCTCCAGCTGTTAGGTCACATGGCTGCATCCACAGGCACAGTACTTGGTGCAAGGTTTCACATGAGGGACACTCAGTTCCATCTCAGGTCTCACTGGTGCCAAAGAAAAGATCCCTTCTCAAAGCTCATCCCAGTAACAAGGTCATTGCTACAGGCCGTCTTGTGGTGGAAGGAGGAATCCAATTTAAGGCAAGGAGTCTCCTTCCAAAAAGAGAATCCTTCAGTGATTCTCACAACAGATGCATCCCTCTTGGGCTGGGGTGCCCATATAGGGGACCACACAACTCAGGGCACTAGGTCAGGCTTAGAGTCCCTTCAGCACATAAATCTTCTGGAACTCAGAGCAGTGCTTCTGGCTCTAAAAACCTTTGCTCATCTAGTCCAAGGCAGGGTTGTACAGGTCAGAACAGACAATACCACCACAACGTATTACATAAACAGGCAGGGAGGCACAAGGTCAGGCCCCCTGTGCTCGGAGGCCATATGGATTTGGACTCTGGCCTATTCATTAAAAGTGTCTGCAAGCAATTCATTTGCCAGGGAAGGACAATACCCTGGCAGATGCATTGAGTCAAATAAACCAGGTACATCATGAGTGGACCCTAAACAGGCAGGTGGTACAAGTTATTTTCAGAAGGTGGGATACTCCAGAGGTGGACTTGTTTGCATCCCACCAGAACCACCACCTGCCACAATATTGTTACAGACGTCCAGATCAGGGAACCTTCCCTCTGGATGCCCTCAGCCTGGACTGGTCAGGAAGGTTCCTCTATGCTTTCTCTCCTTTCCCGCTCCTTTACAGAGTTCTGGTCATGCTCAGATCCCATAAAGCATCACTGATCTTGATGGCTCCAGACTGGCCGAGGCAGCCATGGTACTCTCTTCTGCTCTCAGTGTCTGTTGCAAATCCAGTACATCTTCCCTGGAGGCACAACCAATTGACCTCCAACCAGGGAACCTTATTGTACCCGAACCTCAAGTCTCTCAATCTCAAAGCTTGGCTCTTGAAGACTCAGAATACGCTGACTTAAAACTTTCTGAACATGTCTTAAGTATTCTAAGAGGTTACAGAAAACCCTCTACTACAAAGAATTATTCTTCCAAATGGAAGAGATTTTCTATCTTGTGTTCGGGCAAGACTCTAGTTCCAGCCCAAGCTGGCTTATCAGAGGTATTTGAGTATCTCACCACCTTACACTCTCAAGGTCTACAACCCAGTTCTTTGAGGGTTCACCTTGCAGCAGTGTCTGCTTACCTCTCTGCTGGGAAAAAGATGACACTGGCTTCTAACATTATTTTCAAAAGGTTCTTTAAGGGCTTGGATCATTTGCATCCTCCTCACAAGCCACCAGTGCCAGTTGGGGATCTGAATGTGTGTATAGCTAAGCTGATGGCTGCTCCCTTCAAGCCCTCGGCCACAGCTCACCTTAAATATGTCACTTGGAAAACAGTTTTCTTAGTGGCAATGACTTCTGCAAGAAGAATCGGTAAACTTCAAGCTCTCTGTATTAATCAGGACTATATATCCTTTCATAGGGATAAAGTAGTCCTCAAAACGAACAGGAAATTTCTCCCCAAGATGGTTTCTGATTTTCATTTAAATCAATCTATCACCGTCCCTGTCTTTTTCACTGAGCACACCACTTTTGGTGGAAGAAGGCTGCACAGTTTAGATGTGAAGAGGGTCCTTAGTTATTACATGACAGTCACTGAGGACCTTAGACAGGATAGAAAGCAATTGTTTCTGACTTATGGAGATGTGAGGAAAAGGTAATCCAGCCTCAAAAAGATTTATTTCTCATTGGATAGTCCAGTGTATCCAATTCTGCTACTCTAGTGCTGGCAGAGAGCCCCACCAGGATTGAGGGCTCATTCGACAAGAGGGACAACTGCTACTCTAGCAGTTGCCAGAGACGTCCCATTAATGGATATATGTACAGCAGCTACCTGGAAAACAGTACACACCTTTACAAAGCACTAGAACCTGGATATTTTATCCAGAAGTGATGCTAGGTTTGACACAGCAGTCCTACAAAGTCGGTTTCCAAAATAGAGTTCTGTGCCCACCTCCAGGGGTACTGCTTGGTAGTCTGCATAAAGTTATGAATATACTGAGCATTACTGGGTTAGAAGAAAAAATTACTTACCATAGTAATTGTGTTTCTTTCCAGTGATGCTCAGATATTCATAACTTCCCTCCCTACCTCTCCTTCCAGAACTTCAGCCTCTGCACTCCGCATGCTGGTGCCACTATATCATTATACACCCTTGGGGAACATTTTCTTCTGCACCTGTACTAGTTAGGTGAACAGAGTTCATTGTGTTTATTTTTGGTATTTTTTCTGGCATGCTGATCTAACTTATTTAAACTTTTAATCCTCCAGTTGGGGGACTGTTTTTAGTAAAATCCGTATTGTTGGGTAACCCCAATTTTAATGATAAAGATGTTTTAGTACTACTACATTATCCTGAGCCATCTTTTCAGGCTCCTTTATAAAATCTGAAGAGGTTAGAAAAACAGGCAGTTAGTAGAGGCAGTGTTTGAAAGATGCTCTCATGCAAAGTGTTCCATCATTTGCATGTGTTCCATCTCTCCGGGCAGTCCAACCCTACAGGCTTACTGCATAAAGTTATGAATATCTGAGCATCACTGGGAAGAAACACAATTACTATGGTAAGTAATTTTTTCTTTTTGGTTGCCATTACTTCGGCTTAGAGGATTTATGAGCTGCAGGCTCTGATATGTCTTATTTAGTGTTCCACAAGGACTAGGTGGCCTTGCGGACCAATCCTTAGTTCTTACCAGAAGTGGTGTCTGAGTTGACTCTCCACACGTTGGATGTCCACCGTGTCTTGTGCTACTACCTTTCCAGAACACGGGAGTTTAGGTGCTCCGACCAGCTTTTCGTTTCCTTCGCCTCCAGAATCCGTGGGGCTCCCGTAGCTAAACAGACTCTTTCCAAATGGCTGGTAAATTGTATTTCTTTTTATTACCAGAAATACGACAAACCCTTGCCGGGCTCAGTGAAGGGTCATCCATGAGAGGAGCAGCGCATCTTTTGCTGCTTTAAGCAACGTGTCCGTGGCAGACATATAGGCAGCAGCCACATGGAACTCGGTCCATACGTTCATCAGGCATTACAGTTTTGACATTGCCTTCAGACACAAAGCAGGTTTTTGACTTGCTGTCCTGCAGGGACTGCTCTCCTGAGAGCATTGTCCTCTTCCTTTCCCTCTGCTTCCTCCACCTGGGATCAGTCTGCATCTCCTTTACTGCTTGGGACTCAGGCCTACTGGCGTCACCTGCTGCAAGGGCTGACTCTCGAAGTAAGATAGTACAGTTGCGTAAGAACTTACCGTAACAGTAGATCTTCGAGAGAAGCTCTTGATGCAGATGCGGCTTCCCACCCACCTTCCCCCTAGAGGACTTTCTCTGCATGATTCTTTTATCAGCACTACTGTTGTTGCTCTGTGTGGAATTCACCTCAGTTTTCTGTTCCAGATCACCTTCCATCCTCAATGCCGGAGTCTTGGGTGGGAGAACTGTGGGACACAGGGGACCGCCCTCCCTTAATAGTGTGTGTGACGTCGGGGGCGGTCCCCTCTATAGACTGCTAGCTAGAAATTTTCTGTGGGGTCCTGGCACCTGCCAGTTTTCGTCCTACTGGTGTTACGTGCTGCAAGAGCTTCTCTTGAAGATCTAGTTTTACAGTAAGTTCTTATGTAACTGTACTTTCCTTCTAGGCGGCTGGTGGAGAACATACCATAGCCTGTTCCCCATTGGTGACGGGCCACCTCCATGTTGGATTAAGGCTTTTGACCTTGTCCACTGCTTTGGTGATGACAACTACCATCGATGTCATCATGGCTTTTGTCACCATTCGCAATGATGACAGCGAGGGCAGCACCAACACTGGCTCCAGCCATTTTGTTAACACAGTTCCCAGTGTTAGTGTCAGGACTGGTGCAGATTTAGGTTTCGGGTGGAGTGTCAACCTTGGCTTGGGGCAACAAGGAAGAGGTCGGTGTTGAGCACGACAGCACTGTCTGCGCTATGGATGACCTTGGTACTGGGGATGTTGCTGCCTCTGGTGTCAGTGCTACTAGCGGTTCTGACTCAGATAACTTATTATCCATCACCCATTCAAAATAAATTGCCTGGAAATGTAACTGAATTATCCACTCTATAAAAAGAGCCTTTATTTCTAGGGATGAATTATGTGTTATGAAATTATACAAGACATATGTATTACCCCATTTGGACTATGGAACCCCTATTTGGAGCCCATATCTAAAAAAAGACATCAATTTGATAGAAAGGGTGCAAAGAAGAATGACCAAATCAGTACAGGGATTGAAGAACTTAGAGTATGACAAAAGATTGGAGAAACTTCATCTATTCTCATTGGAGAATAGAAGAATTAGGGGAGATCTACTACTTATGTACAAAATTATAAAAGACTCCACTCTAATGGAACAATGTGGCATACATAGACTTCATAAAAAAGTTATTCTCAGGTCACATAATAAACAAATTGTAATACCAAGAGTATATACGGTTAAACGCTTAAATCTTTACAACATACATACCGCTAGAATATGGAATAGTCTATCTGAGAATATTATAGAGGCTCCGACTTTGGACTCCTTCAAAAATAGGTTAGATGAGTTCCTACTGGGTAACAGACTGAAGAGATAACCCCACTATGAGTGGGAGACAATTCACTGGGCATCTTGCCTACTTTGTTTGAATACAACAAGTTAAACCATGCCAGTTTCAGTGCTGAATTGTTTGGGCATCAGCACTAGGCTGAAGTAGGGCCTCTCAGTGAGGCAGACTCATTCATCATCCATACTGTGGTTTCCCCCTTGGTTGCCATTCTGCCACCTCTTCCATTGTAGGAGTGTCAGTAATGGGAGTCTCTACTTGGTCCTCCCCTATGGCGTCCCCTCCAGTACAGGAGTCTGTTGCTGATGCTTGCTAATCTGATGGTTGAAACATTCAGACTGATACACAAGTGTGAGCTGTCACAGTTGTGGAAGGCTACATTCTGTCAGCATGGATTCAGTTCACTGTCCACACTCTGACAGTTTGCTGGAGACAGCCGAGTCATTGTACATCTTCTTGCTAGGCTTCTCCAGCTATCTGCATAGTATATCCTCAGACTCAGCCATATAAACCCAGATTGTTCTTGCTGCTGGAAGGGATAGATCTTACTTCGAGAGGGTTCCTTCAGTAGGTCATTACATATAGGACTAGCGCCACCTGACGTCTGGGCCACACAGCAGACTTTGGGATAGGTCTCCTTCACAGCTCTTCATGCATAGAAGGAATTCCATTTAAAATGCTGTTTCTTTGGTGAAGTTTTAGTTGCTTTATTCAAAAGTAGTTGACCATCGTTCGTTATTTCATCTTTTGGATTCACTCCAGTGTCACACTTCGAATATGGAATGGCAGAAACCCAGCTTTAAATGCTGCATGCACTGTGACCAGGAAATGTCACACAGAAACCCACATCACCTGTATCTGCTGCCTGGGAGAACACCACAACATTCAGCAGTATCCTTGTTGTTTGCCCATGCTTCCATTGTCATTGGAGGAACACTAGGCCCATCTACTCCTCGATAGGCCTAAGGATCGTAAACCTTCCTCGGTGGCAGCCCAGCTTGTGAACTTAAAAAAGGAGGTGATAGAGGCTGGGTGGGCTCATCCATGGTCTCGGCATGGATCAACCTCACTGGGCTTGACTTCCTTTGAAGCGTTACCCCAGATCTTACTTTGAGATGCAGCTCTTGCAGCAGGTAACACCATTAGGACTGAAGCCGGCAGGCGTCAGGACCCCACGGAAATCTTCTAGCTAGCAGTCTTCAGCGGGGACCGCCTCCGACGTCGGTCCCGCCCCTGACGTCAGGCGTAGTACATAAGGAGGCGGTCCCGCCAGATTCCCCAGTTCTTTCCCGTCGTCGACTTGCATGTTTTGACCCCTCGGTTCGTTTCTAGTGCGTGACACCTGGTTAAGTTCTTCCTTCAGGAAAAAGTTTGTTTTTTCAGTTCAGTTTCTATCTGATGTCCTCTCCAACCTCCGTTGAAGGCCATCCTTCGAAGTGCGCCTGTGGGAAGCAAATCCCATTCAAAGACCCGCATTCGGCCTGCGTCCGGTGCCTAGGCCCAGACCACGACACCCGGGCCTGTTCCTTCTGCCAGGGATTCAACAGCCGGACCCGGATCCATTGCCAGAAGGCCCTTCAGGCTTTCCTGCTCGAGGAGAAGATTAAAGCCATGGACGCAGCCTCCAAGGGGGAATCTTCCGACAAGGCCCGGAGACACTTAGAGAAGCATAGGGAGAGAGTGAGATCCAGGTCCCCGTCTAGGGCCTCTGACTCCCGTAGCTCTGGCTCCCGGTCCGCCCGCTCTCAGCCTCCCCCTGCAGCGGTGAAGACCTCCTCGGGTGGTTCTTCTCTTTCGCAGGCCAAGACCTCCAGACCTTCTTCGTCTTCAGCCACCAAGGCCCTGTCGAGGTCAGGGGACCGTCACCACCGTCACAAGTCCGGTTCCCGCCATTCGGAAACCCGACGCCTGGTCAGTCTCTTTGCCTCCTCCTCCCCAGCGGAAGACCAAAGAACTGACTTCTCTCAAGAGATCATCAGCCCCTCCGTCGGCCAAACACCATCGGTCCCGAGCACCGACGACCGCCAGACACCCGTCGCCGGTCAGGCCTTCGCCTCCACAGACGCTGGCCGGGGGACCGACGTCCACATCTACTGAGAAGAGGACCCCCTCGCCTCCCACCGACGTCGGTCAAGAGGCGATCACGGAGGAGGAGCTGACCCAGCCCGAGAACCAGACGGGCGAACCCGGTCCTGTCGTACCCCCCCAGGGAACCCTCGCTGGAACCTGAGGTCCCTGAGGAGCCGACGCCGGAACCCGACGACCGGCCATCAGCACCCGGTCCGTCGTCGGGCCTCAGCATATCAGAGGTCAAGGAGTTGTTTTCTTCCTGGTGGGACACCATAAAAAGGGATGTGGTTCCCACACCACCTCCTCCTCCTGCTACTCCGCCGGCCCCCGCACCCCCACCTCACCCAGGGATGCGGGCCGAGTACCTTCCCCCCAGGAGCCTACGGACCCTCCTAGGGGCAGATCATGAAATAGGAGACCTCTGTCCAGATCTTCTTCAGGGTCACCCAGCCCCAAGAGACCCAGAAGATGCTGCCGTTCGCCTTCGACGGAGGACATGGGATTGGACTTCTTGGACGGATCCAGATCCCTCCGATCAACGTCCCTTCTACAGACCCACGTGAGCTCCCAAGATCTCCACCGGATGACCCATCGTTCTCGGAGATTATGAGACATATCCAGGAGAACATGGGCTGGGACGCAGAGGAACTAGACCCTGAGAGATTACGCCTTGCCAGATATCTTCGGCAAAAAGATCCTAAGCCTGTGGTGGTGCCACCCTTGGTGGACACTTTCGTGGACGTCACCAAGGCAGCGTGGAAACGTCCACACTCGCTTCCAGCGATGCCGAAGAAAGCTGACCGCCTGTACAAGGCCCCAGGGAGGACCAGTACTTGGCATCACATCCTCTGGCCGATTCTCTGGTCATTATAGCCTCTCATGACCAGTCCCAGAGGCCGCAACATTTGAGCACCCTGCCACCGGACCCAGAGTCCAAACAGCTGGACGCTATGGGCAGGCACACGTATGCCTCCGCTACCTACGCCATCAGATCCCTCAACTACTTGACCCACATGGTGCAGTTTCAAAACGCCTTGTGGGAGCAGGGACTGGATCTGGTGGAAAAGATGCCAGAAGGTGAGCAGAAGGAGGAGTTGCTACAGCTCCTTCGTACGGGTTCGGACGTGGGAACCCAGGTGCTGTGAGCCGCGTATGATTCCATGGACTCTTCGGCCAGAGCGACAGCTTCAGGTGTATGCCTCCGGAGACACTAATGGCTCCGTGTTTCCGGATTCACCCCGGATGTTCAGAAGAACATCCTGGACACCTCATTTCATGGAGAAGTTCTTTTTGGTGAGTCCTCGGAGAAGGTCCTCACCAGGCTTCAGGAGGCCAGGAAGGCGGTAAGGTCTGTCCAGGCCATGTACAGACCCAAGCTTAGTTCCTTTCGTAGGAACCAAAGCCGTTTTCGAGGCGGATGCAGAGATGGGCAGTCCTGGGCCGGTCCTCAACAGAGGGCCTTTCCCTCCGTGAGAACCCAGGGAGTTGTCAGCGGGCTAGGGTCAACCACCAGCCAAGTCGACCAGCCTGCTGGACCCTCAGCCGCCACAGCATGACTCCTTCCCGGCCCGCCCCTCAGGATCAGCGGACACCAAGGTGCGGGGGCTGCATTAGGACCACCTGCCAGGTGGCAGTCCATAACCACCGACAGGTGGGTCCTTCAGTTGGTCGAAAGAGGCCACTTTATAGAATTCGTGGACAAGCCACCCACAAGGCCTCCTCTGCTCTCCCGTTACTCGGGTCAGCACAGATCACTCATCAGGCAAGAGGTACTCGCACTCCTGCAAAAGGGAGCGGTGGAGTATGTCCCAGAGAGCCAGATAGGATCCGGATACTATTCCCACTTTCTGGTTCCGAAGAAAACAGGGGACCTCCGTCCAATCCTGGACCTCAGCGACCTCAACATGTCGGTCGCCTATAAACGTTTTCGCATGGTGACCCTCCAAGGACTCATTCCCATGCTGAAAAAGGACGCCTTCTTAGCATCCCTGGACTTGCAGGATGCCTACCTGCACATCCCAGTAGCTGAAGTGCACAGGAGGTTCCTGCGCTTCGAGTTTCTCGGCCACCACTTTCAGTTCCGGGCCCTTCCGTTCGGACTGTCTTCGGCCCCCAGGGTCTTTACCAAGTGTATGGCAGTCGTGGCAGCGTCTCTGAGGAAACAGGGCCACTATGTGTTCCCGTACCTGGACGACTGGCTTCTCATGGCCGCCTCCAAAGAGGCACTGTTGATGACTATTCAGAGCACCCAGGATCTGTTCCAGTCTCTGGGCATTCTTATCAACTACGAGAAGTCTCTCCTAGTACCGTCCCAGAAGCTGCAGTTCATAGGCGCAGTTCTGGACACCGTCCAAGGGAAAGCCTTTCTTCCCGACGAAAGAGCGGAACACATCAGATCCCTCATCAGGGATCTTTCAGCGAAAAAGACCATCCCCGCCAGGTTGGTCCTTCGCTTGCTCGGACACATGGCTGCGACCATTCCAACCGTCCCTTTGGCAAGGCTCCACATGCGGGTAACTCAGTGGATGCTCAAGGTGCAGTGGGACCAAAGGCAAGACCATATGCAGCATCTGGTCAGAATCACGAATGCCGTGATTCGAGACTGGCAATGGTGGCTAGACCCAGGGACACTTTCTGCGGGTGTCCCGTTTACCGCGCTGTCCCCGAACGCAGTCCTCTCCACAGATGCCTCAGGGCTGGGATGGGAAGTGCACCTGAACGGGGTGAGGTCCCAGGGAACATGGACCCCTCAGGAAGCTCACCTCCACATCAGTGTGCTGGAGATGAGGGCGGCCCTTTACGTCCTGCAGGCCTTTCAGTCAGAAATACCGTCTAGTACACTTCTGCTTCAGACAGACAACACGGCGGTGATGTATTACCTCAACAAACAAGGAGGCGCACACTCTTACCCTCTCTGCAGGGAAGCTATGAGGGTGTGGGATTGGGTAATCTGACACGGCGCGAGCCTGATTGCAGTTCACGTTCCCAGAGTGGACAACACAATCGCGGACGGCCTGAGTCGTTCCCAGGCCAGAGTCCACGAGTGGGAACTTCTTCAGGAGGTAGCAGAGGATCTGTTCCTTCGATGGGGCACTCCAAAGTTGGACTTATTCGCTTCCCCATCCAACGCAAAACTGCCCAATTTTTGCTCGCTAGATCCAGGGCCTGGTGTTTTCTGGCGAGATGCGTTGTCCCTCTCCTGGGCGGACAGATTCCTCTACGCTTTCCCTCCCTTCCCGTTGATCCAGAGAGTTCTTCTCAAACTGCGCAGGGAGCATGCAACAATAATCCTGATAGCGCCTTTCTGGCCCAGGCAGATCTGGTTCCCCATGCTGACGCAATTGTCCCGGGAACCTCCAGTTCCGTTGCCTTTCAGCTCCCACCTATTGTCTCAGGAGGAGGGTTCACTAGTCCACCCGGACTTACGCTCACTGAACCTGCATGCATGGCTCCTAGAGACATAGCCATTATGCGATACGGGGTCTCGCAAGAGGTGGCAGAAGTCCTTTCCGTGGCCAGAAAGCTGGCAATGCATGCGACGTACACCATGAAATGGCGCCGTATTTGCTTATGTTGCAGGCACGCGGCCTTTCCCCTTTAGAATGCCCGGTGAAAGGGGTGCTGGAATATCTTCTTTCCCTATTCCATTCGGGCCTCGCCTACTCCTCCATTAAAGTGCACCTCTGCGCGATCTCTGCATATCACGTCCCGGTGGGACAGCACACAGTGGCACAGCTTGATGCTTCTCGAGACTTCCTGAGAGGGGTGTTACACCTTAGGCCACCCATCAAGGATCCCATTCCTCCTTGGGACCTACTCTTTGTCCTGGAACAACTCACGCTTCCCCCCTTTGAACCTGCCGCGGATTGCGAGCTGCGTTTTCTGTCATGGGAAACGTTATTTTTAGTTGCTGTCACATCAGCAAGGAGAGTTTCCGAGCTTCACGCTCTCATGTGCAAGGAGCCTTATTTAATTTTTCACAAGGACAGAGTGTCTCTGAGGACGAATCCTAAATTCCTCCCTAAGGTGGTCTCTGCCCTCACTCTCAACCAGGACATCGTTTTGCCTGTGTATTTCCCCAAGTACTCTAATAGAAGAGAGGCGCTGCTTCACACCCTGGATGTTCACCGCTCCTTGAGGTTCTACCTGAATAGAACTAAACAACTTCGCAAGTCGGAGCAACTGTTTGTTTCCTTCGCTGAGAGGATGCTGGGCCAACGAGTCTCAAAGCAGACCCTTTCTCGCTAGCTTGTCCAGTGTATTTCTTTTTGCTACAACAACAAGCATAAGCCACTCCCGGGTACAGTCCGGGGCCACTCGACAAGGGGGATGGCTACCTCCTTTGCAGCACTGTGTAACGTCTCCACCTCGGCCATTTGTGTTGCAGCTACTTGGAGCTCTGTGAATACATTTATTAGGCACTATAGCTTGGATATTACATCACGGCGGAGAGCCGGTTTCGGCCTGGCCGTTCTACAGGGTCTCCTTTCCTAGAGTCAGGACTTGTTCGAGATCTCTCCTAATTTCCTCCTCCCAGAATGCTTACAGGCGCTATTGCTTGGATATCAGTCCTAATGGTGTTACCTGCTACAAGAGCTGTATCTCGAAGTAAGATAGTACAGTTACGTAAGAACTTACCGTAACAGTAGATCTTCGAAAACAGCTCTTGCAGCAGGTACCTTCCCGCCCACCATTCCCCCTTGGAGGAGGTATGGCCTGCCTGGCCTTGACAGGAGCTTTTGCTCTTTTTCTTCTGATGGCGGATCCTCGGTCTCCCCTTCTGATGTCATCCTACGGCCGGGAGTCTCCGACGGGAGAACTGGGGAATCTGGAGGGACCGCCTCCTTATGTACTACGCCTGATGTCAGGGGCCGGACCGACATCGGAGGCGGTCCCCGTTGAAGACTGCTAGCTAGAAGATTTCCGTGGGGTCCTGATGCCTGCTGGTTTCAGTCCTAATGGTGTTACCTGCTGCAAGAGCTGTTCTCGAAGATCTACTGTTACAGTAAGTTCTTACGTAACTGTACTTTATGTCGGATTCCATGGAGGATCCTTTGGAGCAGGTTCAGAAGCAGGCTTAAATTCCCATATCAGGGTATTTAAGCCCGCTTCTGAACCTGCTCCAAAGGACCCTCCATCCTAGACAGGGATGATCCACTAGGAGTCACTGTCCCGATGGCTGAGGCCATCTTGGGACTGACTCTGGAGCTTTGGCAGCATCCAGCAATCCTGCCCGATACAGCCTCCCCCCCCCCCAACCTGGATGATCTACAAGTAAGCAGCCCCAAGGCAGCCCTTCGGGGTTCACCCCTCCACAGAGGCCCTGGTATCTGACTCAGCCTTTCGGAAGTCGAATGGCCAGAGGGATGTGGATAAGCCAACCAATCAGGAATCCTTGTGACCTAGAAGGTCTACACAACCTCCTCGCTTGGTTTCAGACAGGTCAGTGACATCATCATAATGGTTAACTTTGGCCATCCCCTGTTTGTGGTGGTTGGGAACCTTATTCATTTACTTAATGGGCAGACTAGGTGGGCCAAGCGGTCCTTATCTGCCGTCAAAGTCTATGTTTCTATGTTTACAGTAGGGAAATGGGTCATTGTCCAACAAATCCGAGGCCATGACTGTATGCTAGCTAAATAGCAGCTCCAGACAATCTTGACGGGGTGATTTGTGCACCCGATCTATTGCTGTGGCTGTGTCCGTGCTCCATAGTGCCTGGTTGAGGCTGTCTACCTTTACACTGGACACTGGGTGTAAGCTAGCTGATGTCCCATTCTTGGGCATTGACCACTTTGCCCCTGGGCTGGAGGAACATCTCATCTCTATGGAGAAGTCCAGGGCCACCTTAAACTTGGTGGCATAGTTCCAGAAAGGCCCTAAGCCACTGAAGCCTAAGAAAAAGGCCTTTTGGCTCCAGGACTTTCAGCGACAGCAGACTCAGCAGCAGCCTCGGCAGGGCAGTTTCAACACTGGCGCCTGAAGCATATGTTTGGCGGCAGGGCCAGAAAAGGTGGGGCGGGGATGCTGCCTTGTGCCCAGGCTGTTGAACCTCTCCACAGCTGCTAAGTGGAGAGTTTGGGGAGCCATTCCCACCAATCCAGTCTCTGTCTCAGCACCTGATTGAGGGTTGGCTGCATCGCCATTTTTTTTTTTTTTATCCCTCTTTCAGTACTTTCAGTTGAGGAAGGAGGGGGTGCTCTACCAGTTCAAGGTCATGCCTTTTGGTCTGTCGGTCACACTGAGGGTCTTCACCAAGTGCTTGGCAGAGGTGTACTAGCAGAGTTTGTGGGCTCAAAAATCATTAATGGGCGCAAGCACAGCTGGGAAAGAGTAAAGGGCTTAATAGTTACTTGGGGGAGGGGTAGCACTGAGTGAGTTAGGGGGGAGGGAGAACCCCATCCGGACAATAGGTCATGGAGTAGAGTAGGGTAAAACCAGGCAGACTGAATGGACCCATAGTCTTTTTCCTTTTTGCTGATATTGTCTATGTTTCTGTGCTTTCTTCTGTGCAAGGGCAGCAGGGTGTGACCATACCTGGACACCGGCTGTTAGTCAGCTGTTAAAGGAGGCAGTGGAACGGTCCAGGCCCTCCAGACCTTTCCGGACTTTGGTTAACCTGGCCAAGTCAGAACTGGCCCCTCACAGCTGATGACATTCATTGTGGTGTAACTGGACTCCCTTTGGGCCGGGGCCCGACTCCCTGCAGACAGGGCATTGGCTGTTACATCCTTTGCTCAATAATTTCTGGTTGGGCGCTTGAATCCCCTACTATGGGAGTCGGGCTGCCAGTGGTCTTAATGCCTAGGTCCTCACGACCAGCTAGTTCTGGTAATCCAGCCAATGTGGGATGCCATCAGTCCCATGAATTCTGGTCACCCCCAGGAGTCCTGATGCCCCATCCATCTGCTGGAGCTTCATGCAGTGCACTTGGCTTTGACAGAGTCTGCTCCATTGATTCAGGGACAAGTTGTTTATGTCCAGAAGAACAACATGACCATCATGTTCTACCTGAACAAGCAGGGCAGGACGCACTCCTTTTCTTTGTGTCAGGAGGTGCTCTGCACATGGTCGCTAGTGCGCAACCAGCGGGCTGATGATCTATCAATCCATGTAGCAGGAGAAAACCACCAGCTGTCAGACTCTGTCAGCTGGGTAAAAGATTTGTAACACAAGTGGTCCCTGGATCGAGATGTGGTAGACCACCTGTTCTACCAGTGAGGCAGTCCTCTGGTGGATCTGTTTGTTTCGTGGGAGAACAGAAAACTGAGGCTGTTGTTTGCCGTCCCACTTCATGCCTTTTCTTGACTCTGGACCCCCGAGCCTTCTGTTACCTTCCCTTCCCCTTGGTTCACAAGGTTGTGAGCAAGGCCCAGAAGGACAGGCGCAGATGATCCTGTTAACTCCAGGCTGGCCCAGCCAGTTCTGGTACCTGTATCTCCTCAGCCTATGCAACAGGCCTTTGTGGAGTTTGTCTGTTTTCCCCGACCTGCTGATGAGACAACTTGATGCTGTCCTGCACTTGTGCTTTCAGTCCCTGCATCTCTCGGCCTGGTACTCGAGTGGCTAGAGTTCCAGGCCTTGGGCCTCAGAAGAGGTCCGCCATATTCTGGGGGTGTCTCGAAAGGAGTTGACTTGCAGCATATACATGTTCAGGTGGAAGAGTTCTTGCTCTGGTGCCAGGTGAAAGAACTTAATCCTAATGCCTGCCCATTGCCGTGATAATTGACTGCCCTTGGTCCCACTCTTAGTCGGGTTTGCAAGCCACGACCCATAAAAGTGTACCCGGCGGCCGTCTCTGCATATCAGATATGGGCTGATATGTATATGATGGTGCAGGAGAAGGTTGTTTGGTGCTTTTTCAGTGGCTTAAACCTTTTGTCCTCTCTGGTGTGCAAACCACCGACTTTGTGGGTTCTACTGCTGGTGCTGGCTGTGCTCATTGGCAAGCCATTTGAGTATATGAACAAGTGTCAGGTCTCACACTTTTTGAGGAACACTGTCTTCTTGTGGCCATCGCATAAGGCAGAAGGGTGAGTGAGCTTCAGGCACTGTCATTGGAGTCTGCCTACCTGGTCTTCCACAAAGGACAAGGTTGGTTCCTCCTGAAAGTTGTGTTGGAGTTCCACCTGAACCAGGTGATTAACCTGTTGGTGAGTTTGACTAGCCACGCCTTGGACACTGACTGCAGACTCCATTCTCTGTAGCTTTGGGGATGCTATCTTATGTTAAAGAGCACACGGCAGGGATTTGTAACAAGGATAGCCCCGTTTTTAACATACGATTAAGCTGTGCCTGGCAGGTGGATTACATCCTGCATCCACCTCTGCTACAGGTTGGCTAGAAGGGAGTTGCCCAAGGGGCTTAAGGCTCATGTGACAAAGCATTGTTGCCTCAGTGGCTGCTTCCAGGGATATCCCTATTTGAGGATATACAGGGCTGCAACCTGGTTGGAAAGCACACACCTTCATCTCCCACTACAGCATTGCTGAGCTGAGATGTCGCCATGCTGCTTTTAAGGACTCAGTCTTCCAGTCTCTGTCTCCTGGAGGACTGATAGAAGGCTGCCAGACAGTGGATAGTGAACTGAATACACACTGGTAGAAATATACTCTAGGTCACTCAACTGTAAGTGGGTAGTTTTAATAGTGCTATATGGTTCACATCTACACAACCCACCTGTCCTCCTCTAACAAGTGGCACCCAGATCCCTGCTTCTAGCATGCAAAGATGACGTCATGGAGCAGAGGTGGAGGGTATACCACGTTAGTGGTTGGAGAGCTTAGCTTGACCAAGTCCAGTGACTTGGCTGTCTCCAGTAGAACTGCCAGAGTGTGGTTGTGAACTGTTTAACACTAGCAGAACTTCATTTACAGTTGAGTAACCTGTATTGTTTTGTCACTCATGTTGACCAGATGGGGGACTGAGTTGCAGGTGCTTTCAGTGAAGTGTCTGTGATTGGTCTTCCACAAGGACAAGGTTGCCCTTTTTCCCCACACAAAGTTCCTGCCTAAGGTGGTCTAGGATTTTCACCTTAACCAGGTAGTTTATATCCCTGTCTACTTTCCGAAGCCTGCCGTGGATGTAGAGGATGCCTTCCATACCGTGGATGTACAATGAGTGCTCCTTTTACTGTAAGGAATACATGACTTATGCTGAAGTTGTTTCTGGCAGATTGGCAGCTAATAAAATGAGTGATCAATGGATAACCTCCTGCATCTGCCATTGTTACAGGTTCAAGTAGGGAGCCGCCCAAGTGTTGAAGGCTTGTTATAAAATGGCAATCTAAAATGTAGAAACTTGATTATTTAAAACATGTCACGTGACCATGCATTGATTTTGGGTTAACACACGGTCATCCCGGCATTTAGCCTGATCATAAATCCGTTCACCAACACAGCTCCTTGAAAAAAAATGTTCGGTAGTCATTTTATTTCTCCCACTAAGAATCGCTCCCCCACCTGCCTACACACAGAATAAGCCAGCCGCACTGTTGGTCGATAGGTAAGACATCATCTTGTAAAATGTTGTTGGTCCCACTCTTCTGTACTGGTTAAACTTCTGTTTGTTTTTTTTTGGGGGGGGGGTTGAAAGATGCACATGCAACACAGATCACGCTTTCATTTTCACTTCTGGCACAATCTTCTTCAGTCAACTCCTCTAACATGGCTTTCAAACAAGCAAACTTTTCCACCTCCCCTGTAATGTGCACTTTATACTGCTTGCTACTTGTTCAGAGTGGGACTCTATGGAACAGATTGATTCTTGGAAGATAGAGGAGTTACTTAACATATCTCTAGAGCTTCAAGAATATTATCTCTCTCCATAAAGTACCACCTGCTCACCCTCCATCCCACAGACTCACTGCTGTCTCATTCTTTTGTCCCCCTCTGCTTCCTTGAATAGGTAAGGGCTGTGAAAACATTTGTTGTTTTATTCCCCCTTGTTGCAGGGTCCAGTGCCTGTCTTATGCCCTTATTTGTTTTCACTCTAGCATAGATAGTTTATAGCTCTCCTTGATACAAAAAAAAGCAAACTGGTGGATGCGACCAGTGCCACTGTACACCCTGCAAGCACTCAGATGGCGCTGTATGTCCTTGCTTGGCACTGGTACCACCAGCCTGAAAAGTTCTAGAGTAGATCTTCGGGGGTATCTCGGTCATCAAGTCACACTGTTGGTGAAGCAGGATTCACACGGAAGATTTTCAGTAGTACCACTGGGACCGCCCATGCCGACGTCACCTGCCAATGTCACCAACCCTATAAAGGCATGAGTGGCCCTGCTCCCTCCTCAGTTCTTTCCCACCATCAACTCTGTTCGCATTGGGTCTCCGCGGAAGCTCTGATGCACTTTCATGCCATTTTCGCCTATGACTTTTCTTCATTTAGTTTTTAGAATCTTTTTTTTTTTTATGAGATTTCTTTACCTTGTTTATGTCGAGAGTTAATGCTTCCACTTCTCTCTTCTGTTGCTGCCGCTGCAGAAAGAAGATTGCCTCTTCAGACAACATATCTTCTGTATCTGCTGTCTTGGGCCTAATCACGACATTCTGACTGTGAGCTCTGCCAGAAATGTAATCAAACTACCCTTAGGCGATGCAAGAAGGCTCTCCAGAAAATTCCTGATGGAACAACAGATAGCCAGTTCTGGGCAGGGGTCCTCAGGGATCTCTCCTTCCAAGTTGCTGGCAGGTTCATTGAGCTCCCAAACTACGAAGGCCCATGACAAGTCCTCGGAGAAAAGTCACAAAAAAGATCGTGAATGGGCTTACTCCCATCAGCGGCATTCTTCATCCCTGATGGCCTCTTCCACTTCTTCCAGGGGTACTCCGTTGGTTGCGGCTGCACTGCCACCTGTTGCTGTCCAGGCCTCTGCTCCCACCAGGCCCATAGCGACGTGCCACCTCCTGCTTCTCAGGTCGGCCGGTCATTAACCCTTGGGTGCTGTCGGCCCTAGTTCGACAGCCCGGTCATCGACTACAGACCCTTCTGCCGTGGCCTGATACCTCTGCAGGCCATGGCCGTCAGGCTCTTCAGGCTCCCAGGTCCTGATGGACGGGTCATTGCACCTCGTACTAATGACCTGCCCTCAGTCGATGCACAGATCTCCTGTCATTGACCTCACTGACATCCTGGCGAGATTCACTACAGTCCTGTTCCACCAATTGGGCTTTTACAAGCCTGGATTCCCTGCCCCATCGACAGCCCTGTCATCGTCGACGCCAGTTCAGCCTCCGGCGATTTCCCATGGGTCATCGTCAGTCCCTCTTTCATTGGACCTTGAATTGGAGCAGGTCAACGTCAAGGAAGAGTACCATACTAACCTTATCCTACCTAAGGAAGAAAAGGACGAACCTCTTTCCCCTGACAGGCCCACTACCTCCTCAATGAGTGAGGAATCTGTCATGCATACCCCCAGATCTCCTCCAGAGGACACTACATTCTTTAATGTTGTGAAGCAGCTGTCCACGGCCATAGACTTCCATACTGAGGAAGAGGATGCCACCAGATGGGAGGTGGCGGACTTTTTAGAAATCCCAGAATCTTCTCCCAAAGTCATTCCTCCTGTCCACCCGGCCTTGAGGAATGCCATTGCTGCTGCCTGGCATAGGCCTGACATGGTCCCTGTTATGCCCCGCTGGGCAGATAAGTTGTATCATGCCCCCAGGGTCTACCTTACTATGCTGCCCAACCCGAGACTTATTCGGTGGTCAGTAAAGCAGCTCATGACCGGTCCAAGGTGCCCAAGGACCTTATCTTCCTCCCCCCTGATGGGGTATCTAGGCGGATTGAGCTTTGGGGTAAGAGAGTATATGCCTCCTCTACTTAGGGACGGCGGATTGCTAATTATTTCTGGCATATGGTTAAATACCAGAATACCATCTGGAAGAAGGGCACATACTCCTGGCTGAGGGTCTCAGGTTTTGCTGCAGATGTCCAGTAGAAAGCACTTAACACCCCTTTCAGCGGCTCCATGTTATTCGGACCAGATGTCCAGGACATCATCAATGACCTGCAGGCATCTGGCAGGGCTGTCAAGTCTGTCCACTCCCTCTATTATACGCAGCCTAGGAGCAGACAGTGTCCTCCCTTTTGCAAGGTGTCCCGATTCAAGAGTGCCTGACGGTGGAGAACTTTAAAACTGCTCAAAAAATGTACCTGTTTGACCTTGCCTTTCCTGATTATTGATTTTGCTGAAGGGCTGTTTGAGTAGTTTTTATGTTTTTAAGTAAGATATTTATTGTGTTTTATTATACAAGTGCTATGATCAGTGTGAATAGCGCTTTTTATAAATAAAGATGAATTGAATTGGATTGAATTGAATAAGTCCAAAGCTGCAGCAAAGTGTCCTAGGGGTGACTGATCAGCCCCAGCAGCTGGAACCATCTCAGCTTGACTCCTTGCTAGACCCCTCTCTTCCGGTCCCCGACCAAGAGGTGGGGGTCGGAGGTCAATTCTCCCTCCATCTCAATCAGTGGAAAACCATCACTTCAGATGCTTGGATTCTTCAGATAATAGAGAGAAGACACACTCTGGAACTTGAAAGTATAAAGTTGAATGCTCTCGCAGGAAGAAATAAGCCAGTACGTTACGTGCAGTGTCACAAAAGCTTGGAGAATAAAACAGCTTTAATTCAAAATTTAATAGCTTTACTGACTTATTTCTTCCTGCGCGTGTATTCACCTTAATACTTCCGATTTAACTGGGCTGGCGCCTTGGATGCACCGACTGTCAGATCCAGTGTGCGCTGATTTTTTACCTCAACTGAACACTCTGGAACTTGTAGAGATACCTCCAGAGACTCTTTCAGTACCCTCCACCTGCCCTCCGGCTCATCTAATAGTTCCCCCAGGAGGAAGTAGAGTTCCTTCTGCAGAAAAGCCCATCAAGCCAGTGCCCGGCGCAAAAGGAACAAAGGTTTTTATTCCAGGTTCTTCCTGGTCCGCAAAAGAACTGGTGATTTGCGGCCTATTCTAGATCTAAAGGATCTCAGCTTTTATATCCAGTACAAGAGATTCCATGTGGTCACTCTGCCAGACCTGCTGCCCTTACTCAAGCAGGGCAATTGGCTGTGCTCCCTGGATATGTAGGGTGCTTACCTGCACAACTCGGTGTGCCCTCCCCACAGGAGACTCCTCCGCTTTATTTTTCAGGTCGAGCACTACCAGTTCAAAGTATTGCCCTTTGGCTCATCCTGTGCTCCCCAGGTCTTTACAAAGTGCTTAGCAGCGGTAGCTGTGGCTCTCTGGAGGGAGGGACTGTATGCTTTCCCCCACCTGGATGACTGGCTCCTAAAGGTTCCGTCTAGAGATCAGTTTCTCCAGACACTGTTGAGAACCTTTCAGCTGTTTCTCTCCCTGGGCATCATTGTCAGTCTGTGCAAGTCTGTTCTGATTCCATCCCAGAGGTTGCAGTATATGGGATGGTCCTGGACTCGGTGCAGGGCAAAGCTTTCCTGCTTCTCAACTGTGAGGGGTGCATTATTGCCTATGCTTGGGAGGTCACCCAGAGCCATTATATTCCTGCGAGGGAGTATCTGAGGCTATTGAATCTTATGGCCGCAGTACCACGGTTCCCTTGGCCAGACTGCACATGCAAGTCCTCCAGAGGACACTCTGGGTGTAGTGGGACCAACGCACGGATGATTTGGATCAATTAGTGCTGGTTTCCTCCCTAGTCCACAGGGTGCTCCAGTGATGGATGGCCCCACAGAAGCTCCTCCCCAAGCAGATCCTCGCCACGGATGCTTCCAGTTCGGGCTGTGGGGCACACCTGGGTCCCTTTCAAACTCAGTGAGCATTGTCCCAGATCGAAAATTCCCTACATATCAATGTTCTGGAGATGCAGGCAGTTCTGTATGCCATGCAGGCTTTTTAGAACCATCTCCTCCCGGGTCAGCTGTTGACCCAGTCGGACAGTCTCAGTGTTGTCTATTATATCAACAAGCAAAGGGTGGATGCATTCATACCCTCTGTGAAAGGAGGCAATGAGAGTATGGTACTGGGCACTGGACCACAGTCTGGTTCTCTTGGCAGTCCACATCCCAGGAATGTTAAACACCCTGGCAGACAGCCTCAGCAGGATACAGTCCAACATGCATGAGTGGGAACCTCTGTCATCCATCGCAGAAAATCTGTTCACCAGATGGGGTCGTTCAGAGTCTGACCTTTTTGCGTCCCCACTCAATGCAAAACTGCCCAGTTTCTGCTCGCTAGATCCAGGACCTGGAGTTTTCTGGCGAGATGCATTGTCCCTTTTTTGGAGCAGAAGGTTCCTTTACGCCTTCACTCCATTTTTTCTGATTCAGAGGGTGCTAATCAAGTTGCAGCTGGAGGGGACCAGCATGATCCTGGTCACACCATTCTGGCCAAGGCAGATACAGTTTCCATTACTGCATCAGTTAGCGGAGGAACCCGGTCCCTCTGCCTCTTTGCAGGGATCTGCTGATGCAGACTGAGGGGACCCTGGTCCATCCCAATCTCAAGTCCCTTCATCTGCATGCCTGGCTCTTGAGGACATAGCCGTTGCCCAGTTTGGGATGTCTCAGAGAGTGGCGGATGTCCTCGTGGCAGCTCGGAAACCCTCCACTAGAGCCACATATGCCATGAAGTGGAAGAGGTTTACCATCTGGGCTGCCAGACATCATCTGGACCCTTTCACCTGTCCTGTGAGCCAGATTCTGGACTACCTGATATCTCTATCAGACTCAGGTCTCCAGTACTCTTCCCTCAAGGTGCACCTTTCGGCTGTCTCTGCCTTTCATGAGCCCGTGGGTGGTCGCACTGTGGCTCAGTTGGATGTGTCCCATACCTTTCTCAGGGGCATCCTGCATCTGAAACCTCCAATCTGTCCCTCTGTCCTGGCTTGTGATTTAAATTTTGTTTTGGAGAAGTTGACCCTGTCTCCGTTTGAGCCAGCTGTGACGAGTGAGCTACGCTTTCTTTTTTGGAAAGTGTTTTTGGTTGCTGTTACTTCTGCTCAAAGGATTTCCGAGCTTCAGGCTGTCTTGTGTGAGGAGCCTTATTTTATTTTTCACAAAGACAGGGTGTCTTTGCACATGAATCCTAAGTCCCTTCCGAAGGTGGTGTCTGAGTATATCCTGAACAAATCTATCCACCTATCTGTTTTTTTTTTTTTTTCCTGAGCACGCCATCTAGAGGAAGCACTGCTCCATATGTTAGACGTGTGCAGAAGTTTGAAATATTATCTACTCTGAACTAAGGACAGCAGAATGTCTATGCAGCTTTTGTTTCTTTGCCCCAGGAAGAGAGGGTGTTCAGGTTTCTAAACAATGTTTGTCCTAATGGTTGGTGCATTGTATTGTATTCTGCTACATCAGGCATGGCAAAGACTTGCCTGGGTCAGTGAAAGCCCACTCCACAAGGGGCATGACTGCCTCTGTGGCTTGTTTCAAGGGAGTCTCAGCCACTGACATCTGCACTGCTGCCACCTGGAGTACCGTCCATACCTTCACTAAGCACTGCTGTCTGGACATTTTTTCTAGAGCAAGAGTAAGCTTCAGCCGGACTGTCTTGCAGGGTCTCCTATCCTAGGCTTTGGTTGGCCTTCCTCCCAGACTGTCATGCTGCACCTGTAATTGCATGGGACTCGTTCCTACCATGTGACCTGGTGACTTAGATACTTCCAAAGAAGATAGAACAGTTACGTAAGAACTTACTGTAACTGTAGATCTCAGTCATCAGGTCTACCTTCCCTCCCACCATCCCCCTCTTATAGGGTCTCTTCTCCGAACTGGTTTACTGGAGTATCAAGCCTTTTATTTTTGCCTGGGCATCTCTCTGTGTCCGTAGTCCCCCATGGCATGGGTTTGCTCCCTAGTCTCTGGAGGAAAGAACTTAGGAGGGAGCGGGACTGCTCATGCCTTTATAGGGTTGGTTACGTCAGCAGGTGACATCGATGTGGGTGGCCCTAGTAATACTGCTGAAAATGTTCCTTGTGGATCCTGCTTCACCAACAGTGAAGTTCCTGCGATGTGACCTGATGACTGAGATCCCCTCGAAGATCAACTGTTAAAGGAAGTTCTTACGTAACTGTTACATAGATATAGAGTTTTTTGGCAGATAAGGACCGCCTGGCCCATTTAGTCTGCCCAATTTTTCTCCCTTTAACTTATGCTGCAGACTGTAGTTGATCTGTGGCTTTCCTATTCTTCCCTTTTTATAGGGTTCCCTTGTATGTGTCCCATGCATTTTTGAATTCCTCCACCGTTTTTTCCCCTACCACCTCTGCGGGGAGGCTGTTCCAAGCATCCACTACCCTCTCTGTAAAGAACTACTTCCTCACATTTCCCCTGATTCTTACTCCCTCCAACTTCATCTCATGTTCTCTAGTTCAAACAACATGAAGTCTTGCTGTATTCTAACAATTTGCAGTTAGCTCCAGCTCTTGAACTGCCACGGAGAGTGAAGGGCTAATTTCTATGCCAGGCATAGAACATTGGGCTCGAGCTTGGTTGAAAATTCTGTCTGTGTCCTTTCAAACTCAGACCGTCAGATTTTTCACTCTGCCTCACTGAACAGTCGCACCAGAGATTTCTCCTTCAGCTCGGTTCTTCGCGGTTAAAGTTTCAGTTGTAGTCCGATTTTCGTTCCGTTTTTTCAGTTCGAGACTCTGTCTGTGGTACCTTAAGTACTTAGCATTGTAGCTGTGTGTGGAAATTGTGGACATTTTCCGATCGGTTCTACTGAACCGATCTTGTGGTAAGGAAAAAGTTAGTGTGTGGTTACCGGTCCATGTCGGTTTTAAAAAAAACGTAATTTTAGCATTTTTCTCCATCACCTGTGTGTGACATGGTGTGAAACTGATAGGGGAGTCTTGCCTGGCGGTTGCCATATAAAGGGTAAGTTGGTTAGGTTGGCCATGTCTGAGAAACCCAAGAAAAAAACCGGGCCCACTGGGTTTCAACACTGCAGTGTGTGTGGGGAGGTCTTTGCTAAGGCCGATCCCCGCACCACTTGTGTCTACTGTCTGGGGTTTGACCACCTCGATTCAGACTGCCAAATTTGTAAGAATTTCCGTAAGACTACCCTGGATAAAAGGTTAGGTAGACTTAGGGATAAGGAGGCTGAGAAATCCGCTGACCCGGAAGGCCAGCCCGGTTCGGTTCCTACCGAACCAGAAGGAGCACCTTCAGACTAGCGCAATACTTCTTCGGGCAAGAGGAGAGCCGATCCTGAGGGATCGGTTCCTACAAAAAGAAAACAAAAGGATAAATCATCTGGTTCGGATCCAGAGCTGCATGTTCGGACCGCTGAAGAAATAGCCAAAGCGATTCGGATTGTGGAATCGCTTCATCCAGTTCCGACTGATCCGGTGCCTTCTGGCAGAGGTTCGGTTCGGTCGGTTACGCCAGTTCAGGATTATTCACCTGAAGATTTTTATGAACCGGAGTTTGATGAGGAGGGGGAGTTTGGAGAGGATGATTACGACGGTGAAAATCTGGATGTGCCTGTGGAACCGGACATCTCCCCAGCCGGACCTTCTGATGTTTCCCCTCCTAGGCTTTCTGAGTCCCCTTCCCACTTTCTGTTCTACAGAAAAGTGGCTCAAACCCTCCAGCTTCCTATTGAGGAGGCTGTAGAGGATCAAGAGGAGCCTGACTTCATAGAGATGATGGACATCTCGGAGTCTAAGAGACTGTCTGTTCCCCTTCATAAGTCATTTGAGAAACAGACACTAAAATTTCTTAGGTCTCCTAATTCTGTACATCCTGTTGACAAAAGAATGGACAGTAGGTATACCTTGTCAGGCTCGGATACTGAATTTCTTTACCAACAATGCAGCCATGTTGGGGTAGTGCAGGCTGCTGCCTGTAACAAGGCAAGCATCCCCTTGGCTTCACACCCCCCAGACAAAGATTCCAGAAAGATAGATGCCATGGCAAAGAAACAGTACTTGGCATCATCTTTGGAACTCAGGCAGGCTAATTATATGGCCTATACAGCCAGGTACCAGAAGTCCAGGTGGGACACTGTACTGACACTGGCTAAACAGGCTTCCCCTCAGCTAGCCAAGGAGCTGGAGGGGGTGGCTGCTGATGGGATTGAGGCATCAAAGGTGCAATTTCATGCTGATGTGGACTCCAGTGATGTGTCATCAAGAGTCATGGCTACATCTGTGGCCCTTCGGAGAATGGCCTGGCTCAGATGTACTAGCCTTTCACAGGATACCCAGGCTAAGGCTATGGGTTTTCCTGTAGTGGGTAATTCTCTGTTTGGGGAGCAGACAGAGAATTACATGAAGAAAATGGATTAATACAGGACCACTTATAGGAGTGCCCAGGCCAAGTAAAGGCAGCAGTCTAGGGGCAAGGGCAGGCCTTTTCACAGGCCTTTCTACCAGGCACAGGCCTCCTCCTCTTTTTCTCAGAGGAGGTTGTTCAGAGAGAGAGGCAGAAAGGGGATGAGCACGGCTGCATCCACCCCTCAGCCTAAGGCTCCTGCCAAGCAGACACCCTGATGTGACAGTCCGGGTCGACTCCCCCATTCCAGTAGGAGGCAGGCTGGCTTACTTTGTCCAGGACTGGATGTCTGTTACCTCAGACAAGTGGGTCCTGGAGGTTGTAAGCCAGGGGCTGGTTCTCAGTTTCAAGAGTTTTCCGAAACTGAGACCCAGATCCTTTACACCTGCAAATACATCAGAAACCCTTGCTCTAGAGGGAGAGGTTTTGTCTCTATTGGCTTTAAAGGCCATAGAGAGAGTTCCTACTCCATACAAGGCCAAAGGTCTGTACTCCAGCTATTTCCTTACCCCGAAAAAGACAGGGGAGTGGCGACCCATCCTAGAGCTATACTTAAACTAGCACCTAGTAAAGCCAGAGTTAAAGATGGTGACTCTGGGAACAGTTCTTCCTTCTCTGAGGCCAGGAGGCTTGCTAGCCTTCTTGGACCTCAAGGATGCCTACTTTCACATTTCCATCAGGTGCTCCCACAGAAAGTACCTCAGGTTCGAATTGCCCTCAGGTCATTACCAGTTCAGAGCAATGCCCTTTGGCCTAACTTCAGCTCCAAGGGTGTTCACAAAGTGCCTAGCAGTAGTGGTAGCCTTTTTAAGAAGAAAAAGGATTTCAATCTTCCGGTATCTGGACGATTGGCTCCTTATGGGCCAATCCCCAGACCAAGTTAAGTCAGATCTGCAGGTTACCCAGAAAGTTCTCACTTCCCTGGGGTTCATTCTCAATCTCCCCAAGTCATTTCTCGGACTATACAGCTCCTCATTTTTATAGGATCAGAGTTGGACACCCTCAAGGCAAGAGCCTTCCTTCCTCTGGAAAGGGCAAAAGGCATCTCTCAGCTGGCTTCTTCCTTTCTCCCTCTGGTTTCAAACAACTTGAAGTCTTGCCGCATTCTGACAAGTGCAGTTAGCCCCAGCCTTTAAACTGCCCCGGAGAACAAAGGGTTAACCTTTCTATGCAGAGCATAGAATGCTGAGCTCAAACTCGGTTGATGTCTCTGTCTGTTTCCCTTTGAAAGCTAACCGCCAGATTCTTTACTCAGCCTCACTGAACAGTCGCTCTGGAGATTTCTTCTGCAGCTCTGCTCGAAAGTCAGTTGAAGTGTTGTTTTTTTCGTCGGTTTCTAACCGAAAAAGTTTCCCGCATAGTCGGTTCAGTCTCTGTCTGTGGTACCGTGAGTACTAGATAGGTTTTGTACTGTGTTTTCTGTGTGGAACATGTAAAAAGTGTGGATTGGTTTGGCTGAACCGATCATTTGCTTAATTCTTGTGTAACTTAATGTGTGGTTACCGGTCCTCACCAATTCTTAAAAAAAAAAAAAAAGTGTTTCGAAACTTTTTTTTCCAAGACCCGTGACACGGTTAGGAACCGATAAGGGAGTTTTGCCTGGCGGTTGCCAAAAAAAGGGTAAGTTTGGTTAGGTTGGCCATGTCTGAGAAACCCAAGAAAAATAACGGGCCCACTGGGTTTCAACACTGCAGTGAGTGTGGGGAGGTCTTTGCTAAGGCCGATTCCCACACCACCTGTGTTTATTGTCTGGGGTTTGAACACCTCGATTCAGACTGCCAAATTTGCAAAAATTTTCCCAAATCTACCCTTGAAAAGAGATTAGATAGACTGAGGGAAAAGGAGGCTGAGAAGTCCGCTGACCCAGATGGCCAGCCCAGTGGGAGTGCCTTCTGACCAGGGCGATACTTCTTCTGGCAAAAGGAGAGCCGATCCTGAGGGGTCAGTTCCAACTAAAAGAAAGCGCAAAGAAAAATTGTCCGGTTCGGATCCAGAAGTCCATGTTCCGACTGCCGAAGAAATAGCCAGAGCGATTCAGATTGTGGAATCGCTTTGCGGTTCCGACCGATCTGGCACCTTTTGGCAGGGGCTCGATTCCCCCAGTTCACGCTTATACCTTGGAAGAATTTTATGAACTGGAGTTTGAGGAGGAAGGGGAGTTTGAAGATGATGATGGTGATGGTGAAAGTCTAGATGTGCCTGTGGAACCGGACATCTCCCCAGACAGACCTTCAGGTGTATCCCCTCCTAGGCTTTCTGAGTCCCCTTCCCACTTTATGTTCTACGGAAAGGTGGCTGAGACTCTCCAGCTTCCTATGAAAGAGGCAATGGAGAATCAGGAGGAGCCTGATTTTGTAGAAATGATGGACATCCCAGAGTCCAGGAGACTGTCTGTTCCCCTCCACAAATCTTTTGGGAAACAGACACAAAAAATTCTGAAGTCTCTCAATTCTGTACCTCCTGTGGACAGAAGAATGGCTAAGAAACAGAGTTTTTGTATCAGCAATGCAGCCATGTTGGAGTTGTGCAGGCTGCTGCCTGTGATAAGGCAAGCATTCCCTTGGCTTCACACCCCCAAGACAAAGACTCTGGGAAGAGTGATGCCATGGCAAAAAAGCTGTACATGCCATCTTCCTTGGGACTCAGACAGGCAAATTATATGACCTATATAGCTAGGTGCCAGAAGTCCAGGTGGAACACTGTATTAGCACTGGCTAGACAGGCTTCTGTAGCCTCCGCCAAGGAGCGGGAGGCGGTGGCTACAGATGGGATTGAGGCATCTAAAGTTCAGTTTCATGCTGCTGTGGACTCTAATGATGTCTCATCAAGAGTCATGGCTACATCTGTGGTTCTTCGGAGAATGGCTTGGCTCAGATGTACTAGCCTCTCGTAGGATACCCAGGCTAAGGCCATGGATTTTCCTGTAGTGGGTAAATCTCTGGGGAGCAGACAGAGAATTACATGAAGAAAATGGATGAGTACAGGACCACCTGCAGGAGTGCTCAGGCCAAGGAGTGGCAGGCAACTCCTCAAAGGCAGCAGTCTAGAGGCAGGGGCAGGCCTTTCATAGACCTTTTTACCAAGTACTGTCCTCCTCTTCCTTTTCACAGAGGGGTTCTTCAGAGGGAGAGGCAGAAGGGGGATGAGCAGAGCTGCATCCACTCCTCAGCCTAAGCCCCCTGCCAAGCAGACACCGTGATGGGCCTGCCCGGGTCGACTCTCCTATTCCAGTAGGGGGCAGGCCGGCTTACTTTGTCCAGGACTGGATGTCTATTACATCAGACAAGAGGGTCCTGGAAGTAGTAAGCCTGGGACTGGTTCTCAGCTTCAGAAAATTTCCAAAGATGAGAGCCAGATCTTTTCCATCTGCAAATCTCTCAGAAACCCTTGCCCTAGAGGCAGAGGTTTCATCTCTTCTGGTCTTAAAAGCTATAGAGAGTACTTACCCTATACTGGGGCAAAGGGCTGTACTCCTGGTACTTTCTGACCCCAAAAAAGATGGGAGTGGCGACCCATCCTAGACCTAAGATATCTAAACAAACATCTTTTAAAACCAAAGTTCAAAATGGTAACTCTGGGAATAATCCTTCCCTCTCTAAGGCCAGGGGACTGGCTAGCCTCCCTGGACCTCGAAGATGCCTACTTTCACATTCGCATCAGGTGCTCCCACAGAAAGTACCTCAGGTTCGAGTTGCTCTCAGGCCACTATCAGTTCAGAGCAATGCCCATCGGCCAAACCTCAGCCCCAAGGGTTTTCACAAAGTGCCTGGCAGTAGTAGTTGCCTTTCTAAGAAGGCAAAATATTTCCATATTTCCATATCTGGACGATTGGCTAATAGTAAGCCATTCTCCAGACCAAGTCAAGTCTCACCTGCAAGTGACCCAGCAAGTGCTCACTTCTCTAGGATTTCTTCTCAGCCTTCCCAAGTCAGTTCTCGAACCAGTCCAGCTTCTTACCTTTATAGGGGTAGAACTGGACACAGTCAGAGCAAGAGCCTTTCTTCCACTGGAAAGGGCAAGGGTTCTTACAGAACTAGCCTCTTCCTTCAGCCTTCGGGTATCTCGACCAGTAAGGCATTTTCTCTAGCTCTTGAGCCACCTGGCAGCTTCAGCAGCAGTGGTCCAAGGGGCAAGATTCCAGATGAGGGATATTCAGTTCCATCTGAGAGCTTTTTGGTCTCCGAGGAAGGATTCCCTTACCAAACTGATCCCAGTGACTCTGACCTTGATCCAAGCTCTCCAATAGTGGCAGGATCAGGACAATTTAAGACAAGGGGTTCCTTTTGCCACTCAGCCTTATTCAATGGTCCTTACCATGGACACTTCTCTTCTGGGCTGGGGAGCACATCTGGGGGCCCTCACTGCCCAGGGACTGTGGTCCCCCCAAGAATCCCTTCTCCATATCAGTCCTTCCTTGGCAAGCTTTTAAACTAGCCAAGGAGGGAGGTGCTGATAAGAGGCAGGAAATTTCAAGCCTCCCCCCACAAAACATGGCAGGTAGTAAGGTAAACACTGAGGTACAGAGCTCAACACAGGGCAGGACAGGGGTATATGGAAAAATAGACAAGGGCAATAAGAGCAGGGATGGGGGAAAAAAAGGATAAAGCCAATATTAAATGGAGGGCAATGAGTACCAGTGCCCGTAGTCTGGGAAACAAGCTTCCTGAGCTAGTAGCCCTGATGGAAGATGAACAATTGGATATTGTGGCAGTCACGGAAACATGGTACACAGAGAACCATGACTGGGATGTCAACATACCAGGGTACACAGTCTACAGGAGGGACAGGGAAGGTAAAAGAGGAGGTGGAGTAGCTCTTTACATAAGGGAAGGGATCAAAGCTACAGAACTAAAAAGTAAAGGGGGAGGACAAGAGCCACTCTGGGTCACCTTGGAGACAGGGAATGGATCACAATCCCACAGGGTTATATACAGACCCCTGTCTCAAGGGGAGGAAATGGACAAAAATGATAGAGGACATTCTCAAAATGGCTGCAAAGGGAGATATTGTTGATGGGGGCCTGAATATGCCAGATGTTAACTGGATGACATGTACTGCAGCCACATCCAAGAGCAAGGTCATTCTCGATGCCCTGCAGGGGCCAGGCCTTAGACAGCTAGTGTTGGAACCCACTCGGGAGGGAGCAATACTAGACCTGGTACTCTCAAATGGAGAGAGGATCTCAAATGTAGAAGTCAGTAAACATCTGGGAACAAGTGACCACTGCACAGTGTGCTTCACAGTGAGCACAACCATGGAGATAAGCCATACAAAAACAAGGATACTGGACTTTAGAAGGGCTGACTTTGGCAAAATGGGTGAATACCTGAAGAATGCACTAGCAAATGGCCAAAAAGGAGGGGTGGAAGAACAATGGAGAAAAATCAAAACTGCCGTCATAGAGGTAACAAGCCTTTGTGTGAAGCAAATAAAACAAAGCGGAGTAAAAAAACACTATGGTTCTCAAAAGAGGTGGCAGGGAAGGTTAAGGAGAAAAAGGCTGCATTCAAAAAGTATAAGGAATCACAGAAGGCAACACGGGAACTGTATCAATTAAAGCAGAAAGAAGTGGGAAGGCAGTCAGAATAGTAAAGGCCCAAACCGAGGAAAAACAGCCAACTCAGTTAAGAAGGGGATAAACCTTTTATAGGTACATTAGGGATCATAGAAAGGTTAAGGAGGGATAGTGAAGATTAATAAAGGAGAGGGAGGTGGGCAGAGGAAACAGTGAAAAGGCAGAGATACTGAATGAATATTTTTGCTCAGTGTTCACAAAAGAAGATGAGGAGGAGTTACCAAACCAGACAATAGAAGCACTCGGTAGGGGTTGACACCAGTCCATTCACAGAAGAAAGAGTCCTGAAAGAACTCCTAAAACTCAAGGTGGACAAAGCAATGGGGCCTGATGGGATTCACCCCAGAATCCTAAAAACTAAGGAGGACCTAGTGACACCACTGACCACACTTTTAACAAATCATGGCAGGATGGGGTGGTACCTGAGGACTGGAGGAGGGCAGATGTGAGTCCCTTCACAAAAGTGGGAGCAAGGCAGAAGCAGGAAACTACAGACCTGTAAGTTTGACCTCAGTGGTAGGGAAAATGATGGAATCACTTCTGAAAGAAAGAATTGTTGAGTACCTAGAGGCCAGTGGGGCACAGGACCCAAAGCAGCATGGATTTACAGCAGGAAGGTCATGTCAGATGAATCTAAATGATTTCTTTGACTGGGTGACCAAAGTAATAGACCAGGGAGAGGCTGTGGATATGGCCTACCTAGACTTTAGCAAGGCATTTAACACAGTCCCGCACAAAAGATTAATAATCAAGTTAGCCAGCCTGGGAGTGGGTCCCAGGGTGGTTGCACAACAGGGCACAGAAGGTAATAGTGAATGGAACACATTCCGAAGAAAGGGGGGTTACTAGTGGAGTACCTCATGGCTCAGTACTGGGTCCAGTCCTCTTTAACATCTTTATTGGTGGCATTGCAGAGGGTCTGGAGGGAAAGGTATGCCTCTTTGCAGATGACACAAAGATCTTTAACGGAGTTGATACACAAGAGGGGGTAGAAAAGAAGAGAAGGGACTTGGCAAGTTGGAGGAATGGTCAGACATATGGCAACTTAGATTCAATGCAAAGAAGTGGAAAGTAATGCACCTGGGAAACAAAAACCCAGGAGAAGAGTACACAATAGCAGGGAGGTACTAACAACAACAAAATGGAAAGGATCTGGGGGTAGTCATATCAGATGACCTAAATGTGGGTAAGCAATGCAGAGAAGTCGGTAAGGAGAGCCAGGGGATACTGGGATGCATAGGAAGGGGCATCACAAGTAGAAAAAAGGAAGTGGTTATCCTTCTGTACAGACAGTTGGTGAGACCCCATCTGGAGTACTGTGTGCAGTTTTGGAGACCTCATCTACGCAAGGACATAGATGGAAGCAGTCAAGAGGAGGGCAACTAAAATGGTGCAAGGTCTGCAGCAGAAACCATATGAAGAGAGACTGAGTGAGCATAATATGTATACCCTTGATGAAAGGAGGGACGGGGGGACATGATAGAAACTTTCAAGTACCTCAAGGGAATCAACAAAGTACAGGAAGGTAGCATCTTTCAAAAAAGACATGTAAGAATAAGGGGCACAATTTAAAGATAGAGGGGACAGCTAGGGTAATGTGAGGACATTTTTTTTCACAGAGAGAGTGGTGGATACATGGAACCGCCTTCCTGGGGAGGTCGATGGGTCTAAAACAGTGGGGGAATTCAAACATGCATGGGACAGACATAAGGCAATTATAGTGGGGGGTTGCAGGAAGTAGGCTGTTGGTTAACTAGAATCTGCAGCTTATCCAGTAGGTAGGGAAATGGGCAGACTGGGTGGGCCAAGTGATCCTTATCTGCCATCAAAGTCTATGTTTCTAATCTTTAGAACTCAGGGCAGTTTTTCTGGCCCTGAAAGCTTTCTCTGTCAGTGCAGAACAAGGTGGTTCAGGTCAGAATGGACAACACCACCACCATGTGGTACATCAACAAGCAGGGAGGCACTCAGTCCATGGCCTTGTGCATGGAAGCCATGAAATTGTGGTCCCTGGCTTATTCCCTGCAAACCTCTGTGGTAGCAGTCCACCTTCCAGGGAAGGACAATGTGCTAGCAGATGCACTGAGCAGGATCTCTCAGGCCATCACGAATGGTCCCTGGACCCTCAGGTGTTGAAAGTGATTTTTCAAGGTGGGTCACCCAGAGATAGATCTCTTTGCAGCCCCAGACAATCACCAACTTCCTCTGTTTTGGTGCAGACCCCCAGTCTTGGGCTCAGTCCCTCTGGATGCTCTGATTTTGAACTGGGAAGGGAAATTTCTTTATGCCTTCCCTCCCTCCCTTCCCTCTGCTGTTCAAGGTTCTAGTCAAGGTAAGGTCACGGTCTTGCAAAATGATTCTGATTGCTCCAGATTGGGCCAGGCAACCTTGGTACCCCCTATTGCTGTCCCTAGTAGTCCATCTTCCCCTGTCTCTTCCCAAGAATTACAACCTGTTAACCTCCTCTCGGGGAGGATTTGGTACCCCAATCTTCGGTCACTCAATCTCAGGGCATGGCTCTTAAAGAGTCAGAGTATGCAGATTTGCATCTGTCCCAAGAGGTTCTGGATATTCTCAAAGCTTCTCGAAAGCCTGCCACAAGAAAACTTACAACTCCAAATGGAAAAGGTTCAGCATTTGGTGTGCCAAGAAGCATATATCCCCAGACACTGCTGAGTTGTCTACAGTTTTGGATTATATGATCCATCTTAATGGCCTAGGCCTCAAATCAGCTACTCTCAAAGTTCATTTGTCAGCTGTTTCTGTTTTCCTGTCAGTGGGGAAGTTTTCCTCTCTGTCATCTCACCCTGTATTCTGTAAATTTTTCAATGGATTGCTTCATACCAATTCTCCTTTTAAGGATCCTGCTCCTGCCTGGGATTTGAATATTTGTATTGCTCAGCTTATGCAACCCCTCTTTGAGCCTATGTCCTCAGCAGAACTCCGTACTTGACTTGTAAAACTGTGTTTTTGGTTGCTGTTACTTCTCCCAGACGTATCAGTGAATTGCAAGCCCTGTTAGTGGAGCCTGACTTCATCTGTTTCCATAGAGATAAGGTGTTCCTTAGAACCAATAGAAGGTTCCTACCTAAAGTGGTTCCCAATTTCCACTTAAATCAATCTATGTCTCTTCCCTTGTTCTTCACTGATCACACCTCCTCAGGGGAACAGAGGCTACACAGTTTAGATGTTAAAAGAACCCTTAGTTACTACATAGAATTTACAAAGGGTCACAGGTTTGACTCCCTTCAGTTGTTCCTCACTTATGGGGAAGTAGGTAAGGGAAAACCTGCCACCAAGAGAACCATTGCCAGGTGGATTGTGTCCTGTATTCAGTTCTCCTATGAAAAGCTTGGAAATACTGCACCCTCAGGCCTGAGGGCTCATTCCACTAGAGGTACATCTGCATATCTGGCTGCAGCTAGGGATATCCCTTTGTTAGAAATCTGTCAAGCAGCCAGCTGGAAAACAGTTCATACCTTCACCAAGCATTACTTTCTGGATATCCAGGCTAGGAGTGATGCTAGGTTTGGCACAGCAGTGCTTCAGAGCCTATTCCCAAAGTAGGTTCTGTTCCTCCTTCTTGGAGGTACTGCTTGGTAGTCTGCAAATTGTCAGACTACAGCAAGACTTCATGTTGTTTGAAGAAAAAATTACTCACCTTAGTAATTGTATTTCTTCTAATGGAGCCTTGCTGTATTTTGACCTCCCTCCCTGCCTCACCTCTCAGAACCTGTTTTTGGGAAGTGGGTGGGAGGTGCAGTGTTGCACCCCAGGAGTGTCTTTTCCCCACTCTTGTTGTGTGGGGTGTGTTGTGATTGTTTATTTAAGAGTTTTTTGTTCTTATCTGGTTTTTGGTTCTTTGGGTTTCCTGACTTGAGTATTTTGGGGAATCCAAAGTCTTTGTTGCCAGTTGGCTACTAGGAGTTTTTACAGTTTCCACATGTAGTCATTGAGTTTTAGCTCGTAAGAATCTGACGGTTTGGGTTTGAAAGGACATAGACAGAGTTTTCAACCGAGCTTGAGCCCAACATTCTATGCCTGACTTTGAAATCAACCCTTCACTCTCCGGGGCAGTTCAAGAGCTGGAGCTAATTGCAAATTGTCAGAATACAGCAAGACTCCATTAGAAGAAATACGATTAGTAAGGCAAGTAATTTTTTCTTCTTATCCATCTTCTTTTCTGAAAGATGCTACCCTCCTGTACTGTATTAATCCCTTTAAGGTATTTATACTTCTCTGTCATGACCTCCCCCTGTCTTCACATCTCCAGAGAATACATATTGAGGTCTTTCAGCCTTTCCTCATGTGACTTCTGGTGCAGCCCCTGTACCATTTTTGTAGCCCTTCGTTGGACTGCCTCCACTCTCTATCCTTCCTGAGATGTGGCCTCCAAACCTGGACACTGTACTCCAGACGAGGTCTCACTAATGATCTGTATAGTGGCATCTCCACCCCCTTTTTTCTGCTTGTGTTGCCTCTCCCCATGCACCTCAACTTCCCATTGGCCCTTCTAATTGCCTTCTCACACTGTCTGGCCACCTTTAGGTCCACATATATAATTATTCCTAGATCTCTCTCTATTTTTGATGGCCAACATTTCCCCAGTTGAGTACTCATCTCTAGCATTCCATTGACCCTAAGTGTGTAATTTTGCACTCCTTTTAATTGAATCTCAACTACCATATATTTGACCAGTCCTCCAGCTTGCCTAGGTCCCTTCTCATTCTTTACACACACACACACACACTCCTGGTGTGTCTACCCTATTGCAGATCTTTGTGTCTGCAATGAGGTACACCTTCCCCTCCAGTCCCTCTGCAGTGTCGCTTATGAAGACATTAAGGAGGACTGGGCCTAGCGTCAATCCCTGAGGCACCCAGCTGATTACCTCCTTTTCTGTGAACTGAATTCCGTTCACTAAAACCCTTTGTGTCCTATCACTCAGCCAATTTCTAACCCAGTTAACCACCCCGGGTCAGACTCCCAGGCTGCTCAATTTGTTTATTAGCCTTTTATGCGGGATGGTATCAAAAACCTTGCTAAAATCCAGGTAGGCCACATCTACCGCCCCTCCTTGATCAATCTTCCTTGTCACCCAGTCGAAGAAGTCTTATCAGGTTTGTTCGGCAAGACCTGCCTGCTGTGAAACTATGCTGTCTCAGATCCTGCTGTCTGCTGGATTCAAGGTATGTCACAGTCCTTTCCTTGAGTAACGATTCCATCAATTTTCCTACCATTGAGGTTAGGCTGACTAGCCCATAGTTACTAGACTCCTCTTTGCTCCTGCTCTGATGGAAAGGGACAGCATTCGCCCTCTTCCAGTCTGCCAGAACCACACTTTTTTCTAATGATTTGTTGAACAAGACTGTCAGTGATCCTGCTAGCTCCTTTCTTAGTTCCTTTAGAATTCTGGAATGTATTCTGTCTGGCCTCATTGCTTTACCTATTTTCAGTTTTTCTAATTCCTTTAGGACTCCCTCTACTGTGAATGAACTGGTATCTACACTCCTCCCCTTGGTAATTCTTAAACGTAGCTGTGATGTTCTTTCCTTCAGGGTCCTGTCACCTCTAGCTGTAAGGCCAAAGAGTGGTAGTACTGTAGAAAATATATTCTTGTAGCTGTGGTATGATGGTATGTAACTGCCCCTTCTTTTCATGAGACGTAAAACTGAGATCTTAGCTTCTGAGGAAGCATAGCCTAGTGGATTGATAACAGAGTTGTGAACCTGGACACCAACATGCAGTTACCACTGCAGTACCAGGTAATCCCCACCACTGCCAATCTGTGTGTGACCTTGAGTAAGGAAACTAATCTCATGTGGGTGACCACCTCTCTTTCACTGCAGACAACGAGCTTTCCTTATCCTCCTCCAGTCTCAAAAGAAACATAGTTGTTCAGGGTCCCCTAAAGGGGAACATCTCTCTGAATAAGCTCCACAGATTAGTGTGGGGCTGTCATCGATAAGTACTTTGAGCGCTAACAAAAATATTAAGTTAGTCCAGAACAAATTAATCCTCTAATTGTTCTGATGCTACAAGCACAATTTTTTAAAATTCTTAATTTCTCCACTGGATTAAATTTCTTAGTTATAATAAACATTTTTTTTCCTGCAAGAATATCAGGATCAAAAGCTCCATGCTAATGTTCTGTGACATGATGATCTGGTAAAGTCATGCAAAACCAAGTTAAAAGTGAAAAAAAGTTTTTGTGTTTAAAAATCAGAAGAGGTGAATCCTGAGGATCAGCTGTCTTTTTGTGAAGACTCCAGGTGGTGGGTTGTATAATTTTATTTAGCTGATGTTGCAGTACTCAATCTGACATTTCATCTACAGCGCTGGTAAAGGGCATCCCAGAATCCTCAGTGGCTGATGTCCCAGCTGGGGATGAGCTGAGGGAGATTCGGTTAGCTCCTGTTGTATGAACTATTAATAACTGCGTTTTGCCTACCACTAGTTGTCCTTCCCTACTGAGACTAAGTATTGCTGATATAGAGCTGTACTTGATCTCGCTAGGGCATTGGGACCAGTGACTGGCTAAGCAGAGCTAGTAACAGGAAGACATAAATTTCTTATTGCTAATCCATTGCCATGACATCAACCATGGTGGATTCTGGGATGCACCTTTTGCAGTGCTGTTGCTAAAATGTCAGATTTCATGGACGGCAGGTCAAGCAGATAAGTATTACTGTATAACAAAAAAAACAACACAATGTACATTTTTGGTTTTGCACTCAGTGGTAATCGGGCAGCCCCACAGTAAGGTGTGGGGCTTATTAAGATGGACATTCCACTTTAAAGCCTGAAAGCCTATGATAATTTAGTTGAAACAAGGTACACACTAATCTTTAGGTGTCGGCAGTCCAGATATATCCAAAGTCTGGAGGCAGTATAGCTTAGTGGTTAAGAGCACTGAGATGCAAACCTAGAAAATTGGGATGAATCCCACAGCCGCCACCTGTGTACTTTGTGGCCACGAGTGAGTCACTTAACATGTGCTCCTAGGATGCATCTGGAAACAAGCCTCAACTTAGTGGGTCTTTCCTTGCCAAAATTGGTAAATTAAAAAAATAAATAAAAACCTAAAAAGTCATCCCTTTATCATTTGACTGGAGTAACCATTTAATGAAACCTTGAGGCAGAAAGTAGTGTCACAGGTGGTGCCTAACTAGTAACAGAAGCAGGAGTCAAAAAAATGTGCTGTGATGTAGTAGCAGTGGATTAGCTGGGGAGGCAGGAGGAACCCTTTAAGTTGTTTCTTCCCTCTTGTGAGAGCCATCCCCTAAGATCATGAATTATTTTTTTGCTTACTTTTGAAGAAGTACAAGGTTGAGGTTAAGTCCTTGATGGCATTTATATCCGCTTAGGGATTTGTATCCTTTCAAATGCACACTGCAATCTGGCCTTTATTTTTTCATTGGTGCATTTTAATTTGGCTACTGAATACTTGCCTTCTGACACAGTTGATGGACAAGGAAGAATTTGCATGTCAGCAGAGTGAGAATGCTGGTCTCAGTGGAATTTTTTAAAAGTTGTGTTTTCCAGTATTCCTTAGGAGCATCATGAAGATTAAGTATAGATTGTTTTATACATCTCTCCCTTTTTAAGTCAATATTATTAAACACTTTAACTATTTTTAGGTATTGTGTCCAGATCAGGTACCCTAACATATGAAGCTGTCCATCAAACTACACAAGTTGGGTTGGGACAGTCTCTTTGTATTGGTAAGTTATTTATAGTGCCATTATTCTAACTCTTATGCCAATGTCTTCTCTTTCTCTGCATATTTATGTATTTTATTTACTTAAAACGTATTTGAACAGGAAAATAAGCAGTGCCTGGGAGACTTGTTTCCATTTGTGACCAGTGGGGGTGCAGGCAGTGGGAGGGTTGACGGGATAATTAATCCAGGATGAGCACAATAGCAATAAGCTACAAAACGCGTGTGTAAACAGCTGATATACATGTACATATACTGTAGGTGTATTTAATACATTTGTGAGGATGTACAGCAAAAGCAGCAACAATCAGGTTGGGAACCTGACCAACGCAGTAGCAGGATGGCAGGTACTGGCTGGAGGGAGGGGGAGTTATGGTAGTATACATGTGCTCTGTAGAACTCCTTATCGTGGCAGACTAGAAGCTGGGCAACAAAGTTAGGATACGATATTGGGTAAGATATTCCACAGATGTGGTAGTCTGTATATATATAGGTTATGGCCTGCATTCCATTTAAAGAGAGGGGTCTGGACTATGTTGTCTACTTTAAAATCTGAGGGAATATGAAGGGTTACAAGCAGGGAAGAGGATACAAGTTAGGTTAAGTTTTTGATCCCAGAATATTTGGAACCCATGGAGGTCATATGCAGTGAGTCGTACCTCAGGTGTAGCCCAGCCCAATTTATTGTACATTGTACAGTGGTGAGTGAGATAAAAGCAATCCTGCAGAAGGCATTGAAGATGATGGTAAGTTTAGAGATGGAAGAGCTGGAAGCATCAAAGAAGACTGCATCCCCATAGTCCAGGGGTAGGGATAGTCATCCGTCCCACAGTGCATATTCTAGAGCAAAGGGGAGACACTTTTTCACCCTGTGAAGTGCCCCAAGTTTTAAAAAGAGTTTGGAAACCAAGAGGCTGATGTGAGCTTTGTAGTCCATGTCAAACCCAGATATTTGTAGGAAGGCACATTATCAAGGTTGGCATTTGGCAATGAGCAGATGTTCAGAGATGAGGGGGATTTGAAAGTCATTGTTTGGAACTGAATAGCATGGAGTCTGTTTTCCTTTGATTGACCACAAGGTGATTAGAGTGGAACCATTTTTGGATATTTGTGTAGCCATGATGAAGGTCCTGTTTGATGAGGGGTGAGGTTGGCCTGGAGGAATAAATTGTGGTATCATCAGTATACATATGAATACAACAGGTGTCAAGTGACCTTTGGAGGTCATTGTTGAATACTGAAAATGGGAGGGACTCCAGAACAGAAGCTTAGGGTTCACCAAGGGTGACTGAGAATAAGTAGGAGAGGGTGGGACCCAGTTTAAACACTTGTGTTCAGTCAGACAGGTACAACTTAAACCTGCGGATGAGATTTTCCAATAGACCTAATGAGGTTAAATTCAAAAGCAGGGTGGTTTACAGTATCAAAGGCCTTGGTCAAATTGGTTAAGATTGCTCCAGTACCATGGCCAGAATCCATTTGTATATGCATGTGCTCAGAGATTGGTATAAGGGAGGCAGTGGTAGAGCGATTTGTGTCGTAACTGGATTGGAAGAGAATCAGAAAGCCAGTCCTGGAGTGGAAGCAAACATTCTTACTGACTGCCCTCTACCAGATTTTGGACAGGGCAGGCAGTAGGGAGATGGTGGTAGTTCTCATGGTTATCAGCAGCACCACTTTAATAAAGAGACTTGTAACTACTCATGTTTCCAGGAGGAGGAAAAGGGTGTTGTGGCACAGGAGCCATTTGAGGGTGTAAATAAGTGAATCTGCAATGGCTGGGGCTTCTCATGAGAGGACGTATGGGGAGATGCCATCAGTATAACTGCTAGAGTACACATTTCAGCAGAGACAGTTCTTTCAATACAACTGACACATTGGTAATAAAGTTACCTGGGTTGTGGTGGACACTTTGAGTGAGTGGAAGAGAGCCTGCCAGAGGACTAATGAGAGCTTTGGGGATTTCAGTAAAGCACTGGTTCAAAGTATCTGCAGATAGAGGGGTTGCAAGTTTGCTGGGGAGCAGTAGAGACAGGAGGGCAAGTAGATGATTTCATTAGGAACTGCTTGCAAGAACCTAAAGAGGTCTTTACCTGTGGAAAGAGGAATTTGTTTTTGGAAAACGCAGCCTTACACTACCTAATGGTTTTGGTGCAGAGCTGTGGAGTTTGGTGTTGTACAATCTGTCGGAGTGGGACCCAGTAGTTTTATGATTGGCCCATTCAGCATCTTTCATGTGGAAGTGGTAGATAAGGTCAAAGGGACTCAGGAAAGTTGGGAGCCTCAGACCCTGTATTTCTTGAGGGGAGCATGTCTGTCAGAGATAGGGTTAAAAATGTGGACTATAGACATTACATATAACATAGTCTTTCCATTAATATTAATTACTGTTATCTGGATATTCTCCAATTTATATATTTCTTCCTTTACTGTGATCTTTTGAGTTATTTTAATACAGCTGGGCAAACCCCCTATAGGTCTTCTAATCCTGTTTTCCCTGACGGTGGAATACTGAATACTTAGCACCTTGAGTTCTGCATATACTTCAGAGAAGCATCATGTCTCTTGAAATGTTAAAATATCATGTGGCATCACAAATTCTCTCCAGTTAATGGGACACTGTCACCTTTTGTGCCAAACTTCTTTATTCCTTTTTTAAACAATGCCTATAACCATCCATTTTATTTATTTTATTTATGAGAGCATCAGTTTAACAACCTTTGAGCCAGAGGCTCATTTACAAAGGTACCTCGTCACAGAGAGGACAAAACAGTGCAAGCAACAAACATCAGGGCAGACAAAAAATCAGAGTACATTTAGGAATCAGGCAAAAATACAGGCATATGTCAAACACAGTATACAACAGGCTTACATGTGAGCTTTACAGAGTAGACAATATACAGTAGTTACATGGAAATTGATTCAGTGGGCAGATAAAGGTAAGGCTGGGTGGAAGACATCAGAAGAGGAGTGTGGGGAAGATAGTAGCACGTAAAGGTAGAGCTGGACAGAAGGTCAGAGAGCGGCTCAGCGAGCTTTGTCTGGAAGGATAGGAGGAGGCTTAGAGGCAGGTATAGCTGCGTGTTGAGAGCAGGTGATTTCTAAGGCTAGTTTTAAAATAAGATAACGAGGCGGCATTGGTGATTCCGGCGGGGAGGGCATTATACCAACAGGGGGCTCTGTAGGGTAAGCCTTTGACCTTGCGAGGTTCTCGCCTGTATAACCAGTGCAGTTTTGGGGATATACGGGTATGCACTGTAGGTTTGCTCGGTGGATAGTGATTGACAGACCCGTGGGGATAGCCCAGGAGTGATTTTTTGTTAGGAGGCAGGTTTGGTATTTGAGGCGCCATCTAGGTTTAGTAGATTAGCCATGGTGTAAAGAAGGCAATTGTGGGTTAGACTAGGAGCCCCAGTTATGAGCCTGCAGGCCTTGTTTAAGGTGAGGCGGATCTTGTGCAGGGCAGTCTGGTCTGCTGCACCATACACAGTAAGCCATAGTCTACCAGAGATAGAACAGAGGATGTGACTGCAAGTCTGAGGGCATCCGTGGGGAGGCAGTTTTATGACGATAGAGGATACCCAGCCGAGTGTTAGAGGCTGAGGCAAGGGAGAGATGTGGGCATGAAAAGACAGGGCAGGGTCAAAGGTTATACCTAGGTATTTATAAGAGTGAACTAGCTCAATAGGGAGTTTAGGGTGGAGTGGACTGCAGAGGATAGTTACTGGATTTATTTTGGGGTGGGCAAAGAGCATGGTTTTGGTTTCTTTAGATTAATTACGAGTCTGTGCTCAGTAAACCAGGCTTCTATGCGTGTTGTAGGATTCCTGCAGAGAATCCTGAAGTGAGATGGGATTACGGTCGGGAGGCAAAGGTACAGCATCATCTGCGTAAGAAGGATTTTACCAGTACATTCACTGGGCAGGGAGTTGAGAAAAGGAAAAGAGCAAGGGTCAAGAATGGAGCCCTGAGGGACTCCGGAGCTGATAGGGCAGGTGCTGGAAAGTTTCCTGTTGATTTCAGCACGTTGGAGCGGGCCGACAAGCAGCTGGAGCACCAGGAAACAGGCCCAGTAGCAAAGCCTAAGTGACTAAGTGTAACTAGCAAGAGGGGTGGAGACAGTATCAAGGCTTTGATAAGTCAATGAACACTGCACCTGCTAGGGTCAGAGTCCAGTGAGGTGTGAAGAAAGTTAGAGAACTCCAGGAGGGCAGTATTGGTGCTGTGGTCTGCTCTGAAACCATGTTGTTCTGGGCAGAGGATGCTATATTTATCGAGGTATTCAGAGATTTGGGTGGCCATAATTTTTTCTAAGGCCTTAGAGAGAGGAGAGAGGATTGAGATAGGGCGATAATTGCTAGGGAGGGTCCTATCACCACCCTTGTGTATTGGGTGACAGTAGCTATCTTCCAGGCAGAGGGGAATTGCCCTAGGCAGAGATTTGTTAAAGAGGCTGGTGATTGGTGAGATAACCAGATCCAGAACCTGACGGAGAAGACTGGGATCAAGGGAGTCATTGCCAATTATGTTACTCTTTAAGCCCTTGAGTAGGTAAGGTCTGACTTCCTGGGCAGTGACTCGGTGCAGGTAGAACAAGGGGCGTGGGAGAATAGGGACAGACCTGGAGGGAGGGGGAGCGAAGAAATTATCTGGGAGCACCGGGCTAAGGTCTGTGAAAGATTTGTTGAGGTGGTTGGTAATAAGGACAGGATCTGAGGAGACTGAACCATTAATGTTGATAGGCGAAGGTGGGGGGGAACGCGTGCCACCATTCAGCTGCTTAATGTCCCAGAAGGTCCTAGCGCCCCCACAGAGGAAGTGAGGGAGGCTTGATAGTGCTCAGCCTTCGCTTTGCGGATGGCCCATGTACATTTGTTCCAGGCAGCAGCATAGGCCATCCTGTCAACTGGGCGGCCTGTTTCTGTGGCAATGTCCCATAGATTGTCCCTGTGCTTAAGAAGTTGGCGCAGGGTGGGGGTAACTCAGGGGGCATGCCTTACTTTGGACCGGCGTGCAGTTATGGGTGCAAAAATGTCGCAAGCAGAGTTGAAGGTGTGGATAAAGAAGGTAAGGGCCGTGTCAATATCCGGGGCGTTTAGTATAGGGGACCAGTCTGTGAGGGCTAGGAGTTGCTTAAGGCCTTTCAGCCCACCAGGTCTAAGACGTCACCGAAGGGTAGTTTGGGCTGTGGGTTTGGGCAAGGAGGTTGACCAACAGAAGAGAACAGGGAGGGTCGCTAAGACAGTCCAGGAGGATTTGGATATTATGGATGCGGTTTGGGCGGTTTGTGAGGACCACATCCAGGAGTGTGCTAGAGCCCAGTCTAGGATTCACTCTAGTGAGTTGGAAGACTAGTTGGGTTAGGTCGATGGCTGCAAAGGCGTCATGGGAGGAAGTGGATGAAGGGCAAGCCACTTGATGTTCAAGTCTCCCACAAGGATTTGGTCGGAGGAGTGAGGTAGGGAGGTAAGATAATCAATTAGTGGGCCTAGTGCTTGTGCTTGATTTTTTGGAGGTATGTATGCTGTAGTCAGGTAGATGGGACCCCTAGAGGTAACAGGAGATAGTTTTAGGGTTAGGGCCTGAGCCCTGAAGTCAAGGACAGGGGCTGGGAGGGCTAGTCCAACGAGAGGGTCTTTGACATAATGGCACAGCCCCCACCTCGCCTACCAACACGGTCCTCCCGATAGAGGGAGTAGCCAGGGAGTGAGACCAGGGAGTCGGGTAGAGTCTGACAGCCAAGTTTCAACTATTGAGATAATGTCAGGTTTATGAACCGCAACCCAGCAATTGAGAGAGTTGAATTTTTTAAGGAGGCTACATATGTTCATGGAAGCAATATGAAGTCCGGTGGATTCCTTTGAGGAGCCTTTGCACGCTGGACCAGGATTGGGATGTATATTACCAGTCAGGAGCAGAAGGAGGAGAGCCGCTCTGGACAGAGGGTAGCAGAAGGAGAGTTTACGCAGGGAGCGATAGGAAGAGAAGGGGGGTTTCGTAGCACGGGGTGGGTAGGGCAGCACAGGCTGGGAAGGCTTGAGTGATAAGATGCCCGAGGGAGCTTCTGTATGCCTTGTAATGGCACATGTAATCGCAGTTTAGCACTTAACAGTTATTTAACTGACATTTTCATACTTTTTAGTTTCATAGTCGGCCCGTGTTTAGCCCCAGTCTCCAATGTTGAAGCATGTTCACAGAGTCTGACATGGCACAGAGTGCTGGTAAACATGTGCAGAGATGAGTTTAGAAAATGTTATGCTGTACCAGTTTAAAGGGGAACAGATGCCACCAAGGGCCCCACACTCAAAGTGTAGAACTGATGCCATTGTGCACTTCGTGTGCAAAAACATTTTGGTTCATTTACTGTTTACTGTAGTAGAGTAAGATTGTAGCATACTAATTTTGCTTAGTTGTAGGCTGACATCTTCTGTTACTACATATTCCAGAATACCCTGCAGCTGACATCAGAGCAGTAGGCAGCATGAGACTCAGTAGCCTGTAATGCATGTTAGAGTTTATATATGGTCTGATCTTTTGTTTGTTGGCCCCGGCATCCTTCCTGGGCTAAGTACAGTCACAGAGGACTGCAGTTAGCCCCTGGAGAAAAGCAGACCTGGAAAACATGTGATTGTCTATTATAAAAGCTCTGTTGTGCACTATAGGCTGTTTAATTTTACAGTGCTGTGTAATGCTCTGATGTCAGTGGCGGGATTCTGGGATTAGTACTAGAATATATCAGCCTACTACTAAGCAAAATTGGTCTGATACAGTCTACAGTACTACTGTAAACAGTAAGTAAACCAAAATGTTTGTGCACACAAAGTGCATATTGGGATCATCCCCCACTTGACTGTGGGGCCCTTTGTGCTGACTGTTCCTCTTTAATGAGTTTTATGATACTAGACAGTGCGCTGATCTTGGAAAAGTAGCTTTTTTCGCAAAACTAGGAGTGTAACATAGTTTAAATATTGTGTGCAAAGTAAAGCCGTGGTTCTAAGCATGTGCATCAGCAGGCATTATATAATATGTTATATTCTTCATTTTGCAAAATTACTTATTTTTCTAAGATCAGCACATTGCCTAGGGTCATAAAACCCATTGAAGTTGTACAGCATCAAATTTTCTAAACGCGTCTCTGCACCATTTTTACCAGTGCTTTGACGCCATGTTGGACTGTGTGAACGCACTTGAGCATCAGCGGCCGGGGCGAAGGGTGGCCTGACTACAAAACTAAAAAGGTCAGTTAAATATTGTGTGGCAATCTGGGATTGTATGTGCTATTACAAAGCATATAGAATTCATGGATGGTTGCAGGCACCGTTTTAAAAGGGATTAAAAAAAATTATGCACAAAGCTGACAGTGTCCCTTTAACATCTGCAAATTGGGACTGTAAACCTGCTGTGTTCCAGAAAAGTATCTAAACAAAATCAGTGTTCTTTGCTTTATTATCAAGGCTTTAAATTAATGGCAGAAATCATTCCCATAAGGTAAATATGCCATTGTATTCCCCCTTCATTCTTTACAGAAAATTAGTGTAGTTGTGACATCTGGTGACATTCAGATATCACTTTGCTTCTTTTAGGTTTTCTCACTGCTAGCCAATATGATTATGAGAATGTGCTTCAGAGAGGCCCAGAAATAATTTTCCTCAGCATGTCTTTTGTGTTTTTTGTGTTGTGAATTCCCAAATACGTATGACCAAAACAACCCATTTATCCTTACTTATGTTTCAACTGTGCAAACCCACTGTTCTGTGTTAGCTGTATTTAACTTATATCTGAAGACCTGCTACATATGACTTTATAACATAATTTGTTGATTAAATATAGAATAACGTATGGGGTGGTGTGTGTAACAAGAAGTTTACATATAGCCGAGGAGTTGGATGCTACATAAACCCCGAGAACGAGCTTGAGGGGTTTTTGAAAGCATCTAACACCGAGGGTATGTGTAAACTTTCAAGTTTAAACACACCACTGCATATTTTATTTTATATAATTACTGGAGTTTCCTTTTTTTTGCCAAAGCAATTATATAAAATGAAAGGAGGTTCCTGTGTGGCCGCAGCCTGATTAGGTTTCAGCGTGTGGTCTGCGGTCTCCGTTATTTATTTATTTAAAAATGTTGTATTTCTTTTGGTCGACAGTCGAAAGATAAGTTTCTAGGATCATGGATATGTTGTTCAGCCACACTCTTTGGCATGTTCCCTTCCACTTTAAATCTTGCCGAAAGTCTTCAAGCTGGCTCCTCCCACCCACCTGGGTGGTATAACCTTGGCTGCGCCCCATGATGCCAGAGCTTCCTTTCCGCTGGAAGATTCAGGCTGCCTCCCTCATGCTCACACATTTTGTAGGCCCTGGCTTCAAAACCTTCAGTTATTCAAAAAATCCGTCTAGTTCGCATTAGCGATCGTGACTATTTACCTTTGATTATGGAAGACAAGTCTTCCCCCGGATTTCACGGTGTCCCTGCGGCCAGAAGATGTCGCACACCGATCCCCACACCGCATGCATCTACTGTCTCGGTGTCGACCATGACAACTCGAAGTGCGATCTTTGTCTCGCTTTTCATCCTAACATCCTCAATGACCGTCTTGCACACCTGACATTGGGGAGGCCGGAGAAATGGAACCCTCCACGGCTGCGGGATCCGCCGAGCATTTGGAACGCATGCAAGCATTCGAGGAGGAAGCGACTTGGGCTGCAGAAACTACTTGGAGCTTCTTTGTCCCGCTCAACCTGGGCTCCACCTTCTCGGGCTCCTTCCGAGAGCTGTGCCAATCTCTCCCAACCAAGGGAGAGAGTCCTGTGGGCACGCACTCCTCTCGGTCTCGTAAGTGGGAAAATGACCCGGGATCATGTTTGTCCCGACAGAGATGCTCTTGGGATTGGGAGAGATCTTGGTCCCGGGAAACGGCAGTCTCAACTTTGATCGAAATTGCCTCTTTGGCCGCTGGCTTCTTGGCTTTGCCATCCGGCCAGTCGACCGAAGTGTTGATCGATGATGTGGAAATCATCATTGACCTGATCGACCCATTGTCGCAGACTTTGGTCGGCGAGTCTGTGGATCGAACTACGGTTCTTACTTTCTTCAACGAGGAGACCCAGCCTGCTGGGACTCCCATCGAGGAAGTGGTCCCCGACTCCGGGAAATCACTGGTCCTGCCGGTGTCTCCCGAGCGACCCAGTCAGCCTGTCTGATCTCAGTCGAGGTCCCGGACCCCCTCGACCAAAAGTCTGAGGGAAGAGCCATAAATGTTCTAAAAAGAGTCAATGCCATTGGTTGTCCTCGTCCTCCTCGAATGAGGAGAGGCTCTGACGGAAACTCCGGTGATACGAGGACCTCATGTGGCAGCAGCTGATTTTGACCAGGAACAAGCCGACCCCGGCTTCCACCCTGGCCATTACTTGACTTTCGCCTCCTAGGCTGAAGCCAACTCCTTTGGAGCCAGTCAAGTCAGTTTCCCCACCTGTGGAGCTGGCGAGACCTTCGGTTCAGCCTAAACCGGTCTCTCCATTGATAGTGGTGGAACCACCACCCAAGCAGCCTGTGGGAGGGGCTCCTTCTAAAGAAGATAGGCCAGACACTGGGCTTCCCCGGCGTCTTTCGGTCACTGTCACCCTGGACCGCCCTCGGCGGGTCGAGGGTGACCTGAGCGGTTGACCATTGTATCCGGATTCCTTGGATTGGGATGTGACCAGCCTGCATTCTCATCCCGGGGATGATGAATTGGCCAGTGGGTTAGAGATGATGGAAGGTCCTTCATCCTTTCAGGGCATTCTTTGCCTCATCTCTGAGTCCACAGGGATGCTCCTGGAGACAATCCAGAAAAAAGGCAGAGTACTGTCTCACAGACATCCTCAAGAGAGGGGTTACCCCGACGGAGGCCTTTCCTGTGGCTGAGGCCATTGTTGGCCCAGCCTTTGAACTCTGGCAATGCCCCGCCTCTTGTCCAGCACCATCTGCCCTGCACGCCTGCCAAGTGTGCGGTGCCCATGGGGTCCTTTGCGGAGTTCACAGAGCACCCTTTGGCCAAGAGCCTGGTGACCACCTCTGTGTTCAGGCGTACTGGCAGATCTTACTTCGAGAGGGCTCTTGCAGCAGGTAATTACATATAGGACTGACACCGGTAGGCGGCAGGACCCCACGGAAAAATTTCTAGCTAGCAGTCCCTGGCGAGGGACCGCCTCACGCCAGGTGACCGGCATCAGGAGAGCGTCGGTGTAAAGGGGCGGTCCTGGGGCTAACTTCTAGTTCTTTCCAGCTGTTAGCTCTTGCAGTGCCTCGCGGAAAAGTTTGTGCTTCGTCAGCCCTACCTTCGTCGTTTTTTTACCGAAAATAATTGTTTTTTCGACTAACGTCAGTACAGTCGTCGGTGTATGTCGTCCCCTACACCCTCCGAGCACAAGAATAAGTGCGATTCTGTGCGGCGCCCAACTACTGCACAAGGGTGGCCACTCCCTGTGCCTCTTCTGCCTAGGCCCTGATCACCCGGTTGAGAAGTGCCAGCACTGCCTCAATTTCAACGCGGCTACCCGGAAAAGGCGGCAGCAATCCCTGGAAGCCCATATTCTGAAGAAGGAAATGAGTTCTATGGAGAAGGAGCTCAAAAAACTGAGGCAGGCGTCCACTACCCCGCAGGCCATCGGAAGAAGAAGGAGAAGGGGAGGCAACGGGACAAGGGCTCCTCCACCGCGTCTCCCTCAGGAGTCTCTGGGATGCAGGTAACATCCCCTCCGGGGGATCGCTCCTCGACGGCCGCCTCGGAGGTTTCCGAGGGGGCATCAGCCCGTCAGTCTGGCTCGCTCTTGGGCCTTGCGGGCACCTCTGGGCAGTTGGAGGCCTCCGCCCCTGGTTCGGCCGCAGGCTCACGGCCTACCACTGTGGTCGGCTCCTCTGACGTCCTCCCGGAGAGGGCCGGTAAGACGTCCGACCCTCCGGGCAGCGCGCCTCCACTCCACCGACCAGGCTGATCACTCTACTCGCCCACCTCCAGTGATGGCTCTCATAAGTTGGACGCCTGGCTCCTCCGGCGCCCGCGGGCTCGCCCCTAAGCCTCACGTTGGCTCGTCCGTGAGCGAAAGAACCAACGGCGGACCCCCCACGTCCATCGTACCCGGTTCCGTGCAGCCTTCGCTGCAGTCTGGGGAACCAGAGTCTCCCCAACTCAACCCTGGGAATTTTCTCCCCCATCCCCGGGCGAAGCTGGGGATCTTTTGCCTCCGTCAGTCCTTCTGCCACCTGGTGCGCCAGACCTGACGTCGGCTCCCCAGACGTCGGCTCCGATGCCAGCCCCTCCGACGTAGGTACCTCCGACACCAGGGCCTCCGCCGTAGGCCCTGACGTCGGCCTTACCGACTCCGGGAGACATTCCTCTCCCATCGGGCCCTCCGGGCTCTCCACTATGGACCCGTCCGTGAGGCCACCGGCTGGGCCGTCTGCTCCGGCAGCCCCCCCCCCGCTCCCGGGTACCCTCCGTCTTATCCGACGCTGGCGTACCCGGGACCGCAGTATCTGGCACCACAATACCCGACGCCGGGCTTCCCGATGCTGCAGTACTCAACGCCACAATACCCGACGCCGTGCTACCCGCAGCCGGGTTTTGGATACGCTCCATACAGTTACAACCCATATCCTTATCCCCCGCCTCCTCCTCCTCCACCGCCCTCGCGGCCGCCGGTGGACCTGCAGGAGAATCTGGCCTCCTGGTGGGCTGAGGCCAAGGCTCAGCTCACCAAAGAGGTAGAGAGCCGCCTTCCGGCGATGGTGCCGTCCCAGGTTCCCGTACGTCCGAGGCGGCACACTCCCTCACCATCTCCAGACTCCAGGGTTCTTCTGTCTGGATTCAGAGAAGGGCAGGACACACTTCCCCGGGGACTTCCCAAGGGATCCGTTCCTCCTCCGGGTCGGGAAAGGGAGTCTTTCTCCTCTTCATCCTCCTCTTCACCCTCGGACTCTTCCGACGGTTGCTCTGAGAGAGACGACGAGCCACGCTCTCCGTCGAAGCCCAGGCCAAGGACTCCTCTGAAGTCTCCTCCGGAGGATCCTTCTTTTACAGAGTTGCTTAGGAAAATCCAAGAGGTTCATAAGTGGCACTCCCTGGAACCAGATCCTCAGCGTCTGAAACTCTATGAATATCTGGATCTGCCCATGACAGCTCCTACCTTGGTGCCACCCTGGATAGAGCCACACGCCGACCTCGTTACCACAATATAGAAACAGCCGTCGGCCTTAGCCCCAATTCCTAGGACGTCAAACAGGTTATATCAGGCTCCAGACGGTGTTGATTTTACTGGATTCTCACCCTCATGCCGACTCGGTTGTGATTAGCACCGCTTACTGCTGGTCGGCGAACCCCAAACATCTTAGCTCGTCACCACCTGATAAGGAATCACGCCTTCTGGACCAGTATGGGAGAAAGATTTACGCTTCCTCCACGCTGGGGTCAGGGCCCTGAACTATATTGGCCATATGGGGGACTACCAGAAGGCCATTCTGACTCAGGCGGAAGCTAAATTGGACTCCTTGCCTGACTCCCAAGTCAAGCAGGAGTTGGCTGATCTCGTCCGCTCTGCTTGTTCAGCCGGTTGACACATGCTACGTGCGACATACGATGCAGTGGACACTGCTGGGTGGAGCTCAGCTTTCGCTGTAGGCCTATGGCATCATGCTTGGCTCCGTGTGTCAGGGTTGGTCCTGGAGGTGCAATCTTCTATCCGGAAGCAGCCTTCCGGGGGTCGGTGCTTTTCGGGGGTGATGTCAAGGATATCCTCACCGATTTGCAAGAGAAGGGGATGGCACTGAAGTCAGTGGATTCCATGTACCGTTCCCATCAGCAGCAGCGACGTCTCTTTCGCAGACGGAATTGGCCAAAGGCAAAACCCCAGGGAAGGCAGGCCACAAAATGCCGGGCCCCCACAGCTGCCAAGCCCCCCCGCCCAAAAAAACAGCGGGTGCTTCAGCTGCGGCGCTGCCCCACACCACTTGACTCCTTTCCTCTCCCACTGCCTCCGGACTCCCCGGAGGAACCGGTAGGAGGGAGGTTTTCCCTCCACCTTCCGGGATGGGAGAGGATAACCACAAATTCTTGGGTGCTCCAGCTCATAGCAGAAGGACACTTGATAGAGTTTCTTCAGAAACCACCCTGCCACCCCCCTCTGAAGTCGTCGTATTCACGGGAACATCTTCTCTTGGTCCAGGAGGAAATTTCGTCTCTCCTGCTGAAACAAGCAATAGAGCCCGTCCCCCTTCATCGGTGAGGGATGGGTTACTATTCCCATTTCTTCCTGGTCCCAAAGAAGACAGATCCTCTCAGACCAATTTTGGATCTCAGTTCCCTGAATCTTTATGCAGAATACAAAAGGTTCAGGATGCTCTCTTTTGCAGAGCCTTCTGCCCCTCCTCCGACTGGGTCAATGGCTTTGTACTCTGGATATGCAGGATGCTTATCTGCACATTCCCATTCGCCCATCTCATCACAAATACCTTTGTTTTGCATTCCAGGGGGACCACTACCAGTTCAAGGCGCTCCCGTTTGGTCTATCCTCGGCCCCCCGAGTGTTTACCAAATGCCTGGCAGTGGTGGCAGCCCACCTGTATACCAGGGGAGTGCAGGTTTTCCTGTACCTGGATGACTGGCTCCTGGCGGCCTCGTCCAGGGAGGAGCTCCTGCGTTACCTCTCCCTTACCCAGCACGTTTTTGCCTGCCTGGGTATTACCATCAACCATTCCAAGTCTCATCTGGATGCATCCCAGAGGCTACAGTTTATTGGGGCGATTCTCGATACAACCATGGGCAAGGCCTTCCTGCCTCCGGACAGGGCATCCACCCTTCAGACCCAAATAAGTCTGTTGTCTGACCACAGGATGGTCTCTGTCGAGGTCGGTCCTTCGCCTTCTCGGGCTCATGGCGGCTGCTATCCTGACGGTGCCTCGTGCTCGACTTCACATGAGGATTTCTCAGTGGACTCTACTCTCTCAGTGGGATCAGCTAGTGGACGACCTAGATCACCCAGTTCTGATCTCCTAGCCGATGATTCGAGACTTGCAATGGTGGGTGGTTCGAGAGAACCTGTTTCGGGGAGTACCTTTCTTTTATCCTCCCCCCTCCCAGACTCTTAACCACAGACGCCTCAGGCGAAGGTTGGGGAGCCCATCTGGGCCCTCATCAGACCCAGGGCTCCTGGTCCAAGCTAGAACAAGCTCTCCACATCAGTGTGCTCGAGCTTTGGACAGTGTTGTAGCTCTCCAAGCCCTTCACCAATACATCCTTCCCAGCCACCTAGCTGTCCAGACGGACAACATGTGCGTTGTGTGGTACATCAACAAACAGGGAGGGACTCGGTCCTACCGTCTGTGCAGGGAGGCAATGAGGGTTTGGGTTTGGGCTTGGGCAACACAACACAACCTTCACCTCATGGCAATTCACGTTCCGGGAGTCGACAACACCCTGGCTGACAGGCTAAGTCGCTCTTCTGCACTGACTCAGGAGTGGGAACTGGACCAAGGGGTCCTAGACAATATCTTCCAACTTTGGAGAACACCACAGGTCGACCTGTTCGGATCCCCCCAAAAGCAAAACTTCCCATCTTCTGCTGGCTCGTTCCAGAGCGAGGCACTTTTTGGAGCGACGCTCTGTCTCTAGACTGGAAGGACAGATTTGTCTATGCCTTTCCCCCAATTCCACTTATCCCATGAGTCTTGCAGAAACTAGCTTCAGAAGGAGTGCGAATGATTCTGATCGTTCTTTCTGGCCCAGGCAAGTTTCGTTCTCTCTTCTACAACAATACTCATAGGATCCTCCTCTTCCTCTATCTCAAGGTTTGTTGACCCAGGATCAGGGGACCCTGGTCCATCCAGGCCTCAAATCCCTTCAACTGCATGCATGGCTCCTGCAGACTTAGCCCAATCCCGTTTTGGAGTGTCTCCCAAAGTGGCGGAGATTTTGGTGGAGGCCAGAAAAACCCTCCACCAGATCCACTTATGCCATGAATTGGAAAAGATTCACTATCTGGGCCACTTCCAAGAACGTGGAACCCTTTTCCTGTTCAGCGGGGCTTCTGCTGGAGTATCTACGTCATCTGTTTGACCTGGGTCTCAGTCATTCTTCCCTGAAGGTACACATGGCGCCATTTCGCCTATCATGTTCCCTTCACAGACAAAGCTTCGTCAACTGGAGGTCTCTAAGACCTTTCTCAGAGGGTCCTCCATCTGAGACCCCCATCCGTACTCCTGCTCTCCCTTGGGACTTGAATTTTGTTCTCGAGAAACTTACTCTCCCTCCCTTCGAACCTGCAGCTTCTGAGGATTTGAAGTTCCTTTCATGGAAGACTCTCTTCTTGGTGGCCATTACTTCTGCTCGGAGAATCTCCGAGCTCCAGGCCCTGATGTGTAAAATCCCGCATTTTTCACAAAGAACGTGTTGCTCTTCACATGAATCCTAAGTTTCTTCCTAAAGTAGTAGCTGAGTCTACTCTAAATCAGTCCATAGAGTTACCTGCCTTTTTTATGCAGTACTCTAATCAAGGGGAGTATTTACTCCATACTATGGATGTTCACTGGATTCTGAGATACTACAGCAACAGGACGGAGGATCTCAGAAAGTCTGATCAGTTGTTCGTCTCTTTTGCTCACAAAAGGGAAAGCAATGCTGTTTCCAAGCAATGCCTGTCTAAGTAATTGGCTCATTGCATCACTTTCTGTTATGACAAATACAACAAGACCCTCCTGGGTCAAGTCAGAGACCACTCCACAAGAGGAGTAGCTGCCTCGGTGGCTTGTTTCAAGAATGTGTCCGTGGCAGACATCTGCGCTGCCGCCACCTGGACTTCTGTCCATACCTTTACTAAACACTACAGTTTGGACGTTGCCTCTCGCCGTAGAGCAGGCTTCGGGCTGGCTGTTTTGCAAGGCCTCCTATCTTTAGACTTGCACAACCAGAACTATTTTTTGGAGTAGTTTTCCTCCTCCCAGTGCCTCTCTTTGTTTCAGACTGCTTGGGATTCAGTCCTATATGTAATTACCTACTGCAAGAGCCCTCTCGAAGTAAGATAGTACAGTTACATAAGAACTTACTGTAACAGTAGATCTTCGAGAGAGGGTCTTACAGTAGGTAATACCTTCCTACCCTCCATCCCCCTAGGCTTTTTCAGCTCCTTTTCCATTGAGGGAAGTATCCACTTCTCTCTCGTCCGGCCTCTTTTGGCCTGTGGCAGGAAAGAACTGGAAGGCGGGCGTCTGGGACTGCCCCTTTATACCGACGTCTCTGGCGCTGGTCACCTGACATGGGGTGGTCCTCGCCAGGGACTGCTAGCTAGAAATTTTTCCGCGGGGTCCTGCCGCCTGCCGGCGTCAGTCCTATATGTAATTACCTACTGCAAGAGCCTCTCTCGAAGATCTACTGTTACGGTAAGTTCTTACGTAACTATACTTTCTGCTGACACGGACCGACCTCCCTCTCCCATGCCCTCTTGGGGTCTTTGGATGAAGTCCTCCCACACCTCCCCGTGGACATGCAGACCACGGTCAAGCAGGTCCGGGAACAGGGCTGAGCTGTTGCCAAACAGCAGCTTCAGACAGCCCTGGACATTGAGAATTCTTGTGCCCGTTCAATGGCAGACGTAGTTGCCTCTCGTCACAGGGCTTGGCTGAGACTCTCCTCCTTCCCAGCGGATACTCAGCACAAACTGTGTGATGTGCCTTTCCTGGGCACCGATCTTTTCGGCCCGGGTGTGGCCGGTCATCTCCAGCGTATTGAGCAGTCCAGTGCCACCTTGGACGCTACTTCTGCCAAGGGTTCTTCGAGCAAGAACCAGCAGAAGAAAAAGGAGCCTTTTTGCACTCTTCCCCTGCAGCACAGCAGCCCTCCTTTCAAGGAGGACAGCAGCATCAGCAACAGCAGCAGGCTCAAGCTTGGTGCCCCCGGCCCAAGCCCGGGCCCTCCCAGGCCCATAAAGGAGGCTGAGGTTTGAGTTCTGGATCCTCTTCCTCCAAGGCTGCTCAGTGACGGGGCGGGGGCTTCCTCCCCCTCTCCCATAATGCCAGCTCTGGGTCCTCCCATGGGAGGCGGGCTCTGCCACTTCCTTTCCACCTTGTCCGCTGTCACTTCGGACAGGTGGGTTCTGGAAGTGGTCGGTCAGGGACTGCTTCTGGAATTCGAGCAGTACCCACCAAGCTGAGCCCGCGCCCCTCGCGAGGAAAGAGTTTCCACCCAGACTAAGTCGTCTCTCCGAGATGACATCACTCAGATCCTCCTTAAGGAGGCAGTAGCTCCAGTGGCGGATCCTTCAGCAGACCCACGCTTTGTCTCCATGTACTTCCTGGTGCCCAAGCGGATGGGGGGCTGGCGCCCCATTCTAGATCTACATGATCTGAATCAATATCTCAGGTCACGCAACTTTCGGATGGTCACTCTGTCCCAGATCATACCATCCTTGGAGTGAAACATGTGGTTCTGTTCACTGGATCTGCAGGATGTGCTCTTCCACGTCCCACTCTGTCCGTCTCATCAGTGGTTCCTCCGCTTCAGAGTCAAAAGGACCTTGTACGGGTTCTGAGCCATGCCGTTCGACCTGTCATGGCCCCACGGGTCTTCACCAAATACATTGCAGTGGTGGCGGCCCATCCTAGGCGGGGGGGGTCAGAATTTATCCCTACCTCGATGATTGGCTCCTAGCAGGTCCCTCCCAACAGGAGGTGGAGAGGTCCAGGGACCTGGATCTCCAGACCTGCTCCCAACTCGGCCTCCTGATCAACGAGGCCAAATCGGAACTCGTGCCTTCCCAGGTGATGGGCTTCATTGGGGCAGAGCTCGACTCTCGTCAAGCCAGAGCTCGGCTCTCGGCAGACAGGATGGAGGTTCTCTCCTCCTTTGCCCAATCATTTCTGGTTGGGCCATTGTGCCCTGCCCGGGATTTTCTGCGTATTCTGGGTTACATGGCGGTGTGCACCTCAGTGGTCCATTGGACCCGATTGCACATGCGCCCCCTTAAATGGGAGCTGGCTGCCCAGGTGCCTCAGTGCCACGGCCATTTCGACCAGCTGATCACTGTAACCCAGAAGATGTGGGACGCTCTCCAATGGTGGACTGCCCCAGACCAGTTGCAGGAAGGGATCCAATTTGTCTGCCCAAGCTGACGGTCGTTCTCACGACTGATGCCTCTCTCATGGGCTGGGGAGACCACATGGGGGACAAAAGGGCCCATGGGCTCTGGACCCCTGAGGAGTCCCGATGCCACATCAACCTGTTGGAGCTCAGAGCAGTCAGACTGGCACCGTCAGCTTTAGCTCATCAGCTCTGGGGTCAAGTGGTTCAAGTTCAGATGGACAATACCACGACTATGTACTACCTCAACAAACAGGGCGGCATGCACTCCTGTCTGCTGTGCAGAGGGGCGCTCCTAATCTGGACCCTCGTCAGCTGTTTGGAGGCAGATCTCCTAGCCATCCATGTGGCAGGAGCCTCAAACCGTCTGGCAGATGCTCTCAGCCGCTTAGGCAAGACATCCCACGACGAGTGGTCTCTCCATCCAAAGGTAGCTTACAGCCTGTTCTCCCACTGGGGCAAATTGATGGTGGACCTGTTTGCCTCCAGGGAAAACACCAAGCTGAGGCTGTTCCATGCCCGTCCCCCTCAGCAGGACATGCTGCGGGGGGATGCTTTCTTAAGGCCGTTGACCCCAGGCCTCCTCTACGCCTTCTCTCCACTTCCCTTGATACACAAAGTGTTTCTCAAGGTGAGGAGGGACAAGGCGAAGGTGATCCTGGTAGCCCCAGACTTTCTGTGCCAGTTCTGGTATCCAGCTCTCCTTAGCCTCCGCTGCAGGCCCCTGGAGCGGTTTCCAGCACACCCGTACCTGATATTTCTGTCAGGGGAAGACATACCATCCGGACCTTCAATCCCTGCACCTCACAGCCTGATACTTGAGCGGCTAGAGTTCTGGGCTTTGGGTCTTTCCGAGGATTTCTTCACCGTGGTGGAGGCATCCAGAAAGAAATCGACTAGGAAATGTTACGCCTTCAAATGGAAAAGGTTTTCCATTTGGTGTCAGGGCAAGGGCCTGGACCCTTTGTCCTGTCCAGTGGTTAACATTCTTGACTACCTTTGGTCTCTCTCCAAAGGGGGTCTGCGGTCATCGACCCTTAGGCTGCACCTGGCAGCCATCTCTGCTTACCGGGTGTGGGACGGTCAGCCGACGTTGGTGCAGGAGACAGTGGTCGGGCACTTTTTCAAAGGCCTGGATCATGTATCCCCCTCCAATGCGTGAACCTTCACCTCCTTGGGATCTTCTGCTGGTACTGGCAAAACTCATGGGCAAGCCATTCGAACCAATGAGCAAGTGTGCCTTGTCACACTTGTCGTGGAAGATGGCCTTCCTGGTGGCTATCACGTCTGCTAGAAGGACAGGGGAGCTCCAGGCGCATTCGGTGGACTCCCCTTATCTGGTCTTCCACAGGGACAAGGTTGTCCTTCGCCCCCACATGAAATTCCTTCCGAAGGTGGTGTCAGAGTTTTACCTTAACCAGGTGTTAACTCTGGTGGTTTACTGCCCTAACTACAATTCAGAGGCCGAGTACAGGCTCCATACTTTGGACCTGAGTCGTGCTCTCTTGTATTATAAGGAGAGGATGGCCCAGATTCGGGGAGAAGTCCGTCAGCTGTTTGTCATCTACACTGAAGCTGCTTCTGACAAATCTGCAGCAAAGCGGATGATTGCAAGATGTATTACATCATGCATAAGTCTGTGTTTTGAGTTGGTGTGCAAGGAGCCTCCCAGCGGGATAACAGCTCAATCTACCTGCCATACCGTTGCATCAGTGGCTGCTTCCAGGGACATCCCTATCCAGGAAATCTGCCAGGCTGCTACCTGAAAGTCAGCAAACACCTTCATTACCCATTACCACATTGATCTTGAGTCACGTGGGATGCTGGTTTTGGGGCCTCAGTTCTCCAATCTCTGTTTCCTAAGTAGGGGGTGTGCGCCTTGCGTCCCTCCTCCTGGAGAACTGCTAGGAGTCTGCCAAAGAATGTGGATGAACAATATATCCACGACCCTAGAAAAACAGGGTACTCACCTGTAACAATAGTTCTAGGAGTGGTATATGTTGATCTTCGAGAGGGTTCCTGCAGTAGGTCTTCACATGTAGGACTTCACCCCCTGGCGTCAGGTTCCAACGGCAAACTTGTAGCTAGCAATCATCAGCGGGGACTGCCCCCGATGTCAGGTGACACGACGTCGGCCCGACTATAAAACGGATGGTCCCGCACCTGCCCTTCAGTTTTTTCCCACCATCACCTCAGTTCGTTCGGTTCACGAGTTAGAACAGCGATCTAACGCCCGCGTCAGTCGAAGTTTTTTCTTCATTCAGATATTTGTTCCGAAATCTGATTCGACCGATTGTATGTCAACATGCCCAAAGAAGAAGTGCGGAGCTCAAATCCCGCACGGGGACAACCATTCCCGGTGCCTCTTGTATCTAGGCCCCAAGCACAACTTGGACGAGTGTGCCATCTGTCAGGCCTTCAGTCAAGCCACCTGAACCAGGTGGAAGCGGACCCTCGAGGCCCACCTCCTTACCTGACAGCTGGCGTTGATGGAAGAGGAGCTCCAGGAGTTCAGAGAAAGGTCGTCGTCACCGACCCGAAAAAAAAAAAAAAAAGGACAAGGAGAAGCGCCGGGACAGGAGTCCATCGCCACGTGGGAGGCCTGCTCCAAAAACTGTGAGTACTCCTTCAGGTACCCCGTTCACCTCTTTGGGCTGGGCACCTTTTCCCCTCTCCTGCCGAGGTGAGCGGGCAGCTGGGGGTAGCCTCTATTGCGGTCCTTGTTGTTTCAAACAACATGAAGTCTTGCTATATTATGACAACTGCAGTGTGACCGCAGGTTAAAACTGCTCCGGAAGTGAAATAGTTAACTTTCCATGCAGGCATGGAACTTAGAGCGCGAGCTCGGTTGAAAACTCTGTCTGTTGTGCTTCAAACGCAAACTGTCAGATTGTTTACTCCACCTCACTGAACAGTTGCTCCGGAGATTTCTCCTTTTGTTCGGTTCATTTGTCGGTTTAAAAGTATTATTTTTCGGTTTTTAGCCGAAATTAAACCGCAACCGGTCGGTTCAAGCTCTGTCTGTGGTAATGTAAGTAATAGATAGGTTTTACATATATTTTTTCTGTGTGGAACTTGTAATTCTTTATCGGTTCGGTTTGAACCGATCAGGTTGTACTTAAAATCTACTAGTCCTTTTTTAGAGTGCGGTTCCCGGTTCTTATCGGTTCTAAAAAAAACAGATTTCATTACAGTTTTTTCCACGACCCGTGACACGGTTGGGAACTGATAAGGGTGTCTTGCTTGGTGGATTGCCATAAACGGGCAAGTTGATTAGGCTGGCATTATGTCTGAGAAACCCAAAAGAAAAACCGGGCCCACTGGGTTTCAACACTGTAGTGTTTGTGGGGAAGCTTTTGCTAAGGCTGACCCACACACCACATGTGTCTATTGTCTGGGATTTGACCACCTCAGTTCAGACTGCCAGATTTGTCACAATTTCCCTGCTGCCACCATAGATAAGAGAGTTGGTAGGCTCAGGGAAAGGGAGGCCAAAAAGTCCGCTGACCCGGATGGCCAGCCCGGTTCGGTGCCAGCCGGAGGGAGTGCCCTCTGACCAGGGCGATACTTCCTCGGGCAAACGAAGAGCCGGTTCTGAGGAGCCAATTCCAGCAAAAAGGACTAGAAAGTCAGCTAGTGTAGAGCCAAAAGTTCTCTCCCCAACTGCTGAGGAAATAGCTAAAGCAATTCAAATTGTCCAGTCTCTCTCTCTGGTTCCACTGAACCGAGCACCTTCAGGTAAGCGCTCGTCGGCCGGTTCCACCGTTCAAGATTATGATTTTGAGGATTTTTATGAACCGGGGAGGGGAAGAGGAATATGAGGAGAGTGAATATGGTTTTGAAGATCTGGATGTGCCCATTGATCCGGACATCTCCAGATAGACCCCTAGGGTTTCTCCTCCAAGGCTTTCTGAGTCCCCTCTCATTTCATGTTTTATAAAAAAGTTGCTGAAACTTTCCAGCTGCCTGTTGAGGAAGCTGTTGATGAATAATGAGCCAGACTATGTAGAAATGATGGATATTCCAGAGTCTAGGAGACTGTCTATTCCTTTGCATAAATCTTTTCGGAAGCAGACAGTAAAAGTTTTAAAACTCCTCACACTATACCTCCTGTGGATAAAAGGATGGACAAGAGGTATACCTTATCAGGCTCCGACACTGATTTCCTCGCTCAACAATGCAGCCATGTGGGGGTAGTGCAGGCTGCAGCCTGTGACAAGGCTAATATTCCCCTAGCTTCACACCCCCCTCAGAAGGACTCCAGGAAGATTGATGCTATGGCAAAGAAACAGTACATGGCAGCATCTTTGGGACTGAGACAAACAAATTATATGGTACCAGAAATCCAGATGGGATACTGTGCTGGCCCTAGCGAAACAAGTCCCTGACCAGCTTGCCAGGGAGCTGGAACAGGTGGCTATGGATGGTATTGAGGCATCCAAGGTGCAATTTCATGCTGCAGTGGACTCTAATGATGTTTCATCAAGAGTCATGGCTACATCTGTGGCACTTCGCAGGATGGCTTGGCTCAGATGTACTACCCTGTCTCAGGATACCCAGTCTAAGGCCATGGATTTTCCTGTTAGGGAAATTTTCATTTGGGAGCAAACAGAGAATTGCATGAAGAAAATGGATGAATATAGGACCACCTATAGGAGTGCACAGGCCAAGGAAAGGCAGGCCACTCCTCAAAAGCAGCTTCCTAGAGGCAGGGGCAGGCCTTTTCATAGGCCTTTTTACCAAGCCCAAGCTTCCTCCTCCGCCTATGCTCAGAGGGGTTTCTTTAGAGGGAGAGGCAGACGGGGTACAAGCAGGTCTGCTTCCACCCCTCAGCCCAAAGCCCCTGCCAAGCAGGCACCCTGATGGGGTTACCAGGGCCGATTCTCCTCTACCTGTAGGGGGCAGGCTGGCTTACTTTGTCCAGGACTGGAAGTCTTTAACATCAGACAAGTGGGTCCTGGAAGTAGTAGTTAGGGACTGGTTCTCAGCTTCAAAAATTTCCAAAGCTGAGAACCAGATCTTTTCCACCTGCAACTCCATCAGAGGCACTCGCCGTGAGGCAGAGGTCTCTCACCTCCTGGCTGTCAGAGCTGTGGAAAGGTTCCTCCCCACACCAGGGCAAGGTTTGTACTCCAGGTACTTCCTTACCCCAAAAAGACAGGAGAATGGCAGCCCATCCTGGATCTCAGATATTTAAACAAGCACCTTTTAAAGCCAAAGTTCAAAATGGTGACTCTGGGAATTATCTTACCCTCTCTAAGGCCAGGGGACTGGCTAGCTTCCCTGGACCTCAAGGATGCCTACTTCCATATTCCTGTCAGAAGCTCCCATCGAAAGTACCTCCGGTTCGAGCTGCCCTCAGGCCACTACCAGTTCAGAGCAATGCCCTTCAGCCTCACTTCTGCCCCAAGGGTATTCACCAAATGCCTGGCTGTAGCAGTTGCCTACCTAAGAAGGCAAAAGATTGCCATCTTTCCTTACCTGGACGATTGGCTCTTAGTAGGCCAGTCCCCAGACCAGGTCAGTTTACACCTTCAGATAACGCAGCAACTGCTTACCTCTCTAGGTTTCCTTCTGAATCTCTCAAAGTCCGTTCTAGAGCCTGTCCAGCTTCTTACCTTCATAGGCGCAGAACTGAACACACAGGAAGCCAGAGCCTTCCTCCCCCTGGACAGGGCAAAGACCCTAGTCTCCCTGGCCTCCTCATTTACCCTGCAGGTCTTCCGGCCAGCAAGGCACTTTCTGCAGCTCCTAGGACACATGGCTGCTTCCACAGCAGTTGTGCAAGGAGCAAGATTTCGGATGAGGGGCATCCAGTTCCATTTGAGAGCTTTTTGGTCTCAAAGAAAGGATCCTCTTACCAAGTTGATCCCAGTAACTCGAACCCTGATCCAAGCCCTACAGTGGTGGCAGGATCAGAGCAACCTGAGACAAGGGGTCCTTTGTCACTCAGTCTCATTCTCTAATCCTTACTACAAGATGCGTCCCTCTTGGGCTGGGGAGCTCACATGGGCGACCTCACCACTCAGGGTCTGTGGTCTCCCCAGGAATCTCTGCTCCACATCAACCTGTTGGAGCTCAGAGCAGTTTTTCTAGCACTTCAAGCTTTTTCCAATCTGTTCAGAACAAGAGTATTCAGGTCAGAACAGACAACACCACTACAATGTGGTACATCAACAAGCAAGGGGGCACTCGGTCTATGGCCTTGTGCACCGAAGCGATGAAGTTGTGGTCTCTGGCTTACTCCCTGAACACCTCCCTTACGGCAGTTCACCTCCCAGGTAAGGACAATGTCCTGGCAGATGCTCTCAGTAGGATTTCCCAGGGCCACCACGAATGGTCACTGCATCCCCTGGTCTTGGGAGTAGTATTTGCCAGATGGGGCACCCCGCAGATAGATCTTTTTGCAGCCCCAGACAATCACCAACTTCTTCTTTTTTGCTGCAGGCCCCCAGTGTTGAACTTACTCCCCCCTGGATGCCTTAGCCCTCAGTTGGGAGGGGAAGTTTCTCTATGCCTTCCCTCCCTTTCCTCTCCTGTTCAAAGTGCTAGTCAAAATCAGATCCCAGTCATGCAAAGTCATTCTGATAGCTCGATTGGGCCAGACAGCCCTGGTATCCTCCTGCTGTCCTTAGCAGTCCATCCTCCCCGTCCTTCCCAGGAATCACAATCTGTTAACCTGTGCCCAGGAAGGGTCTGGTACCGAATCTCAAATCTCTCAATCTCAAGGCTTGGTTCTTGAAGAGTTAGAGTTTGCTGATTTACACCTTTCCCAAGGTGTAATGGATATATTAGGCCTCAAGGAAGCCTTCCACCAGGGCTACTTACAATTCCAAATGGAAAAGGTTTCCCATATGGTGCTCGGAAAGCATATTTCCCCAGTCTCTGCTGATGTACCCACAGTCCTGGATTATATGGTCCACCTGAATTCTTTGGGGCCGAGACCAGCTACCTGAAGGTGCACTTGGCAGCTGTGCTCCTTTTTATTTCAGCAGGTAAATCTCTTCCTTTCAGCTCATCCTGTATTTTCAATGTTTTTAAGGGGTTGTTTCACACCAACCTCCATTCAGGGATCCTGCCCCTGCCTGGGATCTTAATATTGGCATTGCTCAGCTTATGCAACCCCCTTTGAGCCCTTGTCTTCAGCTGAGCTCAAGTACTTGACTTGGAAAACTGTGTTTTTGGTAGCCATCACCCTGCCAGGCCATAAGTGAATTACAAGCGTTGTCAGTGGAGCAGGAGTTTATCTCTTTTCACAGAGATAAGGCGGTCCTTCGGACTAACAGAAAGTTCCTGCCTAAGGTGGTTTCAGATTTCCACCTTAATCAATCTATTTCACTTCCAATGTACTTCACTGACCACTCCTCCTCTGGGGAGAGGAGGCTGCACAGCCTAGATGTGAAGAGAGCCCTTAGTTACTACATAGAGCGTACCAAGGGTCATAGGTTTGACTCCCTCCAACTGTTCCTTACCTATGGCGAGGTTGGTAAAGGGAAGCCAGCCACTAAAAGATCCATTGCGAGGTGGATTGTCTCTTGTATCCAATTCTGCTATGAGAAGTTGGGTAAAGTTCCCCCTTCAGGCCTGAGGGCTCACTCTACCAGATGTACAGCTGCTTCTCTGGCTGCTGCCATAGACATTCCTATTCTAAAAATATGTCAAGCAGCTACCTGGAAAACAGTTCACACTTTTACCAAGCATTATCCCCTGGACATCCAGTCTAGGAGTGATGCTCGGTTTGGCGCAGCCGTGCTTCAGAGCCTATTTCCTAAGTAGGTTCTGTCCCTCCTCCATGGGGGTACTGCTGTGTAGTCTGCAATTGTCATAATATAGCAAGACTTCATGTTGTTTGAAGAAAAATTACTCACCTTAGTAATGTTGTTTCTTCTAATGGAGTCTTGCTATATTATGATCTCCTCCTGCCTGCCCCTCTCAGAACCTCTGTTTTGGGGATGTGGGTGGGCAGTACAGGGTTGGCACTTTTTTTGATGCCCACCTTGTTGTGTTTTCACCTACCTTTTTGGGTGAATTGGTGTTGTGTTTTTGCATTTTTGGGTCTCCTGACTTGAGTCTTTGTTTTAGGCCAAAAAATGAGTGTTTGTTAGTAGCCAGTTGGCTAGTGTAGGTTACAGCTTCCACACAGAACCTTAGTGAGTTTTAGCTCGTAAAGATCTGACAGTTTGCGTTTGAAGCACAACAGACAGTTTTCAACCGAGCTCGAGCTCTAAGTTCCATGCCTGCATGGAAAGTTAACTATTTCACCTCCGGAGCAGTTCTAACCTGCGGTCATACTGCAATTGTCATAATATAGCAAGACTCCATTAGAAGAAACAACATTACTAAGTTGAGTAATTTTTTTCTTCTCCTCCCAGCACTGCCGATAAGTGACCCCTCGACTCCGTCGACGGGTGCACGGCCTCAACTGATAAACCTAGCGGAGACCTTGCTGCTTCCACTAGCCCGGTCCGATAAGTTGGATGGCGGATCTTCCGTCACCCGCCCGACCCCTTCTTCTTGCCCGTCGGGCTCCCATGAGGCCCCCGACGATGGCTCGAGTGTGCTGTCGAGATACTCTTCATCCCTCCCGGAATTACCCCCTTTGCCTGGTCTCATGCCGCCTCAGGACAGGAGTCCGTCACCGGCCAAGGATCCCTCTATGGAGCCCCCTTCCTCGGGACCGGCGGGGGCCCTCGCTGATCCCCTGTGGCCCTTTGGCACCTCCCCCAGTAAGTCCAGTCGAACCTCCAGGCAGTCATCTGGGGCCAGATCCCACTGCTCCGCCGCCGGCACCTGTTTACCTGACGCCAGGCCATGTGCCTCCATCGCCGGGATACCCTGGATACAATCCTTATGGCTATAACCCGGTAATGCCTGGTGTCTATTACACTTCTTGGCAATACCCACAGTACCCAGGTTACCCGGGCTACCAGTCTCCTCCACCTTCAATGCCAGATCGAGAGACAATCCCCGTGTGGTGGCAGGATGCCAGGACCCAGCTCGTCACGGAGTTAAGGCGATCTGTGGGGGATATCCCCCTACCTAGGGCCCTTCCCCCACCAACACTGTCCAGATGGGCAGCGGGTGCTTCTCCAGTAGGCCCCTCTGGGGTGGACCCTTCCATCCCTAGTGGGTCTGAGCCCTCCGACTCAGACACCGACTCCGACCCTTCGGACCCTCAGTCCCCAGTCGAGGTTCCACCCAAGAAGTCCCCAAAATCTCCTCCAGAAGATCCCTCCTTCAGGGACCTTCTACATGCCATACAGGCAGCAGATGGCTGGCCTTCCATAGAAGTGGATCCCTAGCATAAGAGACTGGCGGAACACTTGGATCTGGCCACTGCAGATCCTTTATCCATTCCACCCTGAATGGGTCCCCATGAGGATCTGGTTACTGCCATCTGGCAACAGCCGCCCTCTAGCCCTGCTGTTTCCAGAAAGGCCGATCGTATCTGCTATCCCTCGGAAGGGATTCAACATCTTTCTGCTCATCCTAAGGCTGACTCCATGGTCATTACTGCCACTCACGACCAGTCAGCCCAACCAAAACTTTGAGTTCCTCGCCCTCTGACAAGGACTCACGACAGTTGGATCAGTTTGGCGGGAAGGTTTACTCCTCTTCCTCCTGTGCAATCTGGTCTTTGAACTATGTTTCACACATGGTGGCCTTCGAGAAGGCATCCCTCTCCGAGCTGGAGAGGGACCTTCAGGAGGTCCAGGATGAGACACTCCTTAACAAGTTGCTGGACAAAGTCCGAATGGGCAAGTCCTCCTGTTGTCATGCTTTAAGAGCAACGTATGACTCGGTGGACTCACTGGCTAGGGCGGCAGCCACGGAAATCTGCATCCGTCGCCTTTCTTAGCTCAGGATTGCAGGTTTGGCACAAGACGTTCAGACGTCCCTCCTGGGCGCCCCTTTTAGGGGTTCCGTCCTTTTTGGTGGCGATGCAAAAGATATTACTGGGCTGCAGGAGAGCGGATGCTCCCTTCGAAACGTATGATACATGTACTGGACGTGGCAGAAGAAGCAGCCTTTTCGTCGCCAAAGATGGTGGAATAAAAACCAGGGCAAACGCCAGTGAAAGCGACGAGCCCCTGGTTCGGGTGCTCAAACCCCCCAGGCCAAATTTCCTAAGTCAGCCTCCGGGGCTAAAGCTCCCCTCCCTTCGGCATCCTGACTCCTTTCCGCTCCTCCCGCTACCTCCAATCAACCAGGAGGAACTGGTAGGAGGGAGGTTTGGCCTCCACCTAGAAGGGTGGAGGACCTGCACCGCAGATTCCTGGGTGTTATAACTCATCCAGCGAGGTCACTCGATAAGAGTTCACAGAGTTACCTGCCCCTCATCCTCCGAGACGCTCTTTTTATCCAAAGGATCAGATTCCTATAGTCTTCCAGGAGATTCAGGCCCTCCTGTTAAAAGCGGCCATAGACCTGTCCCTCAAAACCAACTAGGAAGGGGAGTTAACTCCCATTTCTTCCTAGTTTCAAAGAAGACGGGCGATCTGAGACCGATCCTGGACCTCAGCATGCCCAACCTCTTCGTCGAGTACAAGAGGTTTCGCATGCTGTCCCTTCAGGGGCTTCTTCCCCTGCTCCAAACAAATTCTTGACTGTGTTCCCTGGACATGCAGGATGCCTACGTGCATATCCCCATCCTCCCGACCCACCGTCGCTTTCTCCATTTTACTTTTCAGGAGACCCATTTTCAGTTCCGAGCGCTCCCCTTTTGCCTTTCCTCGGCCCCACGGGTGTTCACCAAGTGTTTAGCGGCGGTTGCGGCTTTTCTTCTCCACCCATACCTGGACGACTGGCTCCTCGCTGCACCCTCTCCGAACAGCCTGAAAGAGTCACTCTCTTTCACTCTGAACTTGTTTGCTCTTCTGGGTATCACGGTCAACCTACCCAAATCCCAGCTAGTATCTTACTAACGTCTCCAATTCATTGGAGCAGTACTAGATACGTTTCAGAGCAAGGGTTTTCTGCCATCAGATTGAGCTGAGCCCTTAGTGTCTCAAGCCACTCTCGTTGCCCAGGCTCGGTAGATCCCAGCACATGCTGTGCTCCTTCTTTTGGGCCTGATGGCAGTGGCCATCTCAACAGTTCCCCTGGCCAGATTACACATGAGAGTCACCCAGTGGGCTCTTCGAGTCCAGTGAGATCAGAGGACGGACCACATGAACCAGAAGGTCATGATCTCCAACAGCTTGCTGAGAGATCTTCGCTGGTGGCAAGATCTTTCAAATCTTCAAGGGGGAGCCCCCTTTCATTCCCCTATACCTATTCAGATCCTAACCATGGATGCCTCGGACCTGAGCTGGGGAGCCCATCTGGGGGTTCACGAGACTCAAGGGTCTTGGTCCAACCAGGAGCTTCTGCTCCACATCAACGTCCTGGAGACGAGAGCAGTTCTGTATGCCCTTCAGGCATTCCAGTACCTCCTTCTTCCGGGATCACTCCTTATCCAGATGGACATGTCCACAGTCTGGTATGTCGACAAACAGGGAAGAACTCACTCGTACTCTCTCTGCAAAGCAGCAATGCGGGTTTGGTACTGGGCGATTCAGCACAGCTTTTTCTTGACAGTAGTCCACGTCCCAGGTGTAAGCAACGTCCTGGCAGACAGTCTATGTCGATCAGTGGCCAGGGTTCACGAGTGGGATTTAAAGTTAGAGTTGGTCAAAGATCTTTGTCTTCGGTGGGGTCTGCCAGAAATAGATCTGTTTGCCTCCCCATTCAACGCAAAGCTACCCAGCTTTTGCTCACTCGCTCCCGGGCATGGTGCTTTTTGGCGAGACGCACTGTCTCTGTCTTGGACAGGGAGGTTTCTTTACACTTTTCCTCCCTTTCCTCTCATTCAGAAGGTTCTGGTGAAAATTCAGGAGGAAGGAGCACATTTGATTCTGATCGCTCCCCTCTGGCCCTGCCAGATATCGTACCCTCTCTTGCAACATCTGGTGCTAGAACCTCTGGTTCCCCAGCTGTTATCCCACGACCTTCTGACTCAGGAGCAGGGCACCCTGGTGCACCCGAGCCTTCAATCTCTCCACCTTCATGCGTGGCACCTGTGGACATAGTGGTCTCTCGCTATGGTGTTTCCTCTCAGGTTACTCATATTTTGGTGGAAGCCAGAAAACCTTCTGCCAGATTCACCTATGCCATGAAGTGGAAAAGATTCTCGATCTGGGCCCTAGCCAAGGGTTGGGATCCCTTTTCGTGTTTGGCAGCCCAGGTGTTAGAGTACCTCGCACATTTATCGGAGATGGGCCTTAGTTATTCCTCCATCAAGGTCCATCTCTCTGCAGTGTTGGCCTACCACCTCCCAGTGGAGGGCAAAACTTTGGCTCAATTGGAGGTCGCCAAAACCTTCCTGAAAGGCATCCTCCACTTGAAACCTCCGGTCCAAAACCCCTGTCCCCCCCTGGGACCTTAATTTCATGTTAGAAAAGATGACCCTACCTCCCTTTGAGCCAGCTTCTAGCTGTGACATGCGCTTCCTTTCTTGGAAGACTTTGTTTTTAGTTGCAGTCACTTCCGCCTGAAGGGTTTCAGAACTTCAGGCGTCTGTCTGTAAGGAGCCCTATTTGATTTTCTATAGGGACACAGTCGTCCTGCGGACTAACCCTTCCTTCCTTCCAAAGGTAGTTTCAGAAACCTCTCTCAACCAGATGGTTGAATTACCGGTCTGTTATCTCCAACATTCTAACGGGGGAATATCTTTTGCACACATTAGATGTGCATAGGATTCTGAGACATTATACAAACCAGACTAAAGAGGCCCGTAAGACCAATCAGATCTTTGTGGCCTTCACTCCCCAGTGCCAGGGCAAGGCCATTTCCAAACAGACCATTTTGAGGTGGTTGGCTAACTGCATCCACTTCACTTACCAAAAGCATGGAAAATCCCTTCCGGGGGCAGTTAAGGGCCACTCCACTTGGAGTGTTGCTACTTCTGCCGCCTTTTTTAGGAATGTGTCCACAGCAGAGATCTGCGCAGCGGCCACATGATTGTCTGTCCACACCTTCACTAAGCATTACAGTCTGGACATTGCCTCTAAGTGCAGGACTGTTTTCGGTCTTGTAATTTTGCAAGGCTTCCTGTCATAACTCTCTCAGTTGGTGATCTCTTCTCCTCCCGGAAGTATCTCTGAATTTTTCTTTCGGACTGCGAGGTATTCAGTCCTATATGTGAAGACCTACTGCAGGAACCCTCTCGAAGTAAGATATTGCAGTTACATAAGAACTTACGATAACAGTAGATCTTCGAGAGGTTCCTGCAGTAGGTCTAGTTTCCCACCCACCTTCCCCCAACTCCTGGAATGTTTTCCTTTATTTTTCATCCTACCTAGCACTTGGGTCTAGAGAGGAAGCATGGTCCTAAGAGTTATCACTCCTTCCTTTCTACTTACCTTTTTCTAGGTCTCCGGTGGAAAAGAACTGGAGGGCGGGTGCGGGACCGCCCCTTTTATAGTAGGGCTGACGTCACATCACCTGACGTTGGGGGTGGTCCCCGCTGATGATTGCTAGCTACAAGTTTGCCGTTGGAACCTGACACCAAGGAGCACAGTCCTATATGTGAAGACCTCATGCAGGAACCTCTCTTGAAGATCTACTGTTATAGTAAGTTCTTACGTAACTGCAGTTTCATCCACATGGACCCACCCGCCTCCCGCTGCGGACGCACAATTGGCTTCTAGCAGGCTAAGATCTGGCATTATGGGGCGGAGCCGAGGGTTATACCACCCAGGTGGGTGGGCGGAGCCAGCTTGAAAACTTCTGGCAAGATATAAAGTGGAAGGGGACATGCCAAAGAGTGTGGATGAACAACATATACCATTCCTAGAACTATTGTTACAGGTGAGTAACCTGTTTTTGTCATCCCCCCCACCCATGTTAGTAGATTTTGTGTTTAAAAGTCACTTATTGCCGAGTCCAAGTGGCAGTTCAGTCTCTGGGGAAAAGACAAGGTGGTCAGCAGTCTGAAGGTAAGACCTGTGCAGGCACTGCATTTTTGCCATTATAAATACTCCCTGTGGGGAAAAAGGAAAACCCATTAATTATTGCACTTTATAGGACCTGATGTTCTAAACAATTTTTTTATATGCTTTTTCAGCTTCCTTAAAATTTGTGTCTTGCAATTTTAATTTCCTCAGGTATAGGAGGTGATCCCTTCAATGGCACAAACTTCATTGACTGTTTAGATGTCTTCTTAAAGGATCCTAATACAGAGGGCATCATTTTAATTGGTGAAATTGGTGGTGGTGCAGAGGAAAATGCAGCTGCATTCTTGAAGGAACACAATTCTGTGAGTTTTTGGGTTATTTGTTCTATAATTTACATGCCCTGGATAGTTCAATGTAAATGCATCATCTAATTTTCTGTGTTGCTTCTGTCCAGTTATATTAGGTGGGTGGAATTACGGTACGGTGTGGTCAAGTAACTTTTGTTTGTGGTAGAATTCATATCTGCGACCTCCTATTTCATAATTCAGCTCTGGAACAATTAGCCCATACTACCCAGTTGCATTCCGTGAAAACAAGGTCATCAGTGGAACTTCTGGCCTTTAATATCTGAGCATCCACAATTTACTTCTGGTTGTGCTCTTGTGTTTATACCTATATCTGCTTCTGAAATGTACACCCTTCTTCTTATGGAATACATACATCACCCACTTCCATATTTACTCCTTGGTCATCCCCGAAGGCTTCCTCCCCAGTCTACTTCTTTTTTGGACAAACCACCTCCTGCTCAAAAAATGTTTTATTGCTGTTGTCCACAATTGTACATGTGCCAATTCATTGCCAGTACTTACACCTCTCCATAACCTTCTCCTATCATTTACATTTTTGCTGCCAGCATTTGGAAGTACAACACATTCCTGGGTATGCCTTCCTGCTTTAATTACTGCTGGTTCCCAGTGGCTGAGTGTACGCACCTGGCCCATGTGATTATTGCAGGACAAATGAACATTGTGGCATTTGTTTTTATTATCTTTAACAAGAGACAAAGGAAAAAACTGTACATGTAGTCTGGTTAAAAAATAATCTGCCTGCCTTATCAGTCCAGGACATGCTTCTCACCATCTTGTTTAACAGGTAGACTGGATTTTTTTATGTTTTCGGAGTTTATTTCTCATGGCTTAGTCTGGATTAGTGTAGACTTCCAGTGAAATTACCACAAACATCAGCACATTCATTTATTCAGTGCTGATGTGTCCTATAAAAGAATGCACTGTAATGAGTCACTTGTGAGTCTGCAGTGCTTCCAGTGGCACATAAAGTTTCCCCTTCTGCCTTTGTTGTATCAAGGTCAGACTATAGTACAGACATCTACCTCCTGAGGAAAGTAATATGGGCAGCACTTAACTTCCAGGCCGGTTAATGCTTTTAGATCCATAGAACTCAGTCTCTCTCTCTCCCCTAAGTCTTTAGAAACGACAGCAGTTGTAAATGGTAGAGATAGGAAATTGAACCCTGGTGTTAGGGATACTGGCCTGGTGCTCTACTAGCTTAAGCTATCAGGCCAACTGACTGGTCTGAGCCTCCTGCAGTCACTTGCTCAAACTGCAGGCCCTGCGCTGGGAACAATGTATAGTGTTAGTAATTATTTGGTGCAGTATGAATTGCTGCTATGCATATTAAAACACGAACTGTAATTAGAAAGAAGTAATGTGATGGAACTGGGATTTGAACCCACGCCCTCTAAATTACTGCCCAGGTACTCCTCCCGTAGAGCTATCAGGCCAACAGACTCATGTCGCATTATTTCTTCTCCTTACTGTTTCTGGTTTATAATGTTTAACAGTGGCTAATAATGCACCAAAGATTTTCTTGATAGTTACAGTATGAAGGAAATCCATTCAGCAGTTTTGGAGCAGCTGCCATGACACAAAAGTATTATGGATGGTCAGACATTTTGAGATGAGGGGCCATTATTTCTGTATCTGTGACATTATAGTATTTGTTTTCCACACATGCTTGCTCTTCATGCAGGAGTGCACACATTGCATCTGTGGTGAGCAGCCAGTCAAAAACGACTGAGTGGTGATCATCTTTGTTTTTGAATAACACACAATTGTTGCCACAGTGCATGCATGTATTTTGTTATTTCTAACAATGGGAGTTTATTAGTGATGTCATACAAGACGGCAGTCACCTCATGCCTGAATTGTTGCTCCGGTGACAGAATTTTGGAATGCATGCCAGTTCAAACTGCACTGTGATCATGCTCCCTCTAGCGTTACAGCAGTAGATTTATTTGTTTGCTGAAGAGTTTAGTCAACCCTGGCAACTGTTCCAGTTCTGAGTGTCTTTGAGTTTTTATGTTGCTTGCATGCATGTGCAAGAAACATAGTGCCATCATCCGAGTTTTCGGAGGTGTGGCACCCATCTTCCAATTCAGTCAATGTGTTTGCAGGCGCGGCCCTAGTTCCCCAACCACTGCTGCAGCTGTCTAGGACAGCAGTTGAAAATGTAGTGGTCGTACAGTTGAAAGGGAGAGCTCTGCTTCAGTGAGCAGAGTTCCCCCCTCCACGCACACAGTCACACTGCGTGCTCATGCCTTCCCCCTCCCCACGCACACAGTGTACAGCCGACGGGGTGCCTAATCTTCGTAGGCTCCACGCCTCTAAAGCCCAGGTGCCACGCTGGGCGCCTACCACAGCGTGGGCAAAATTTGTTATGGAGCTGACAGGGGTGCCCAATCCCCCATTGGCTCCATGCCTCTAAAGCATCCAGGTGCCACACTGGGAGCCCACCCCAGCATGGCAAATGTGTTATGGCCGACGGGGTGCCCAATCCCCTGCTGGCTCCAGCCCCAAACAGTTTTTCTGTTGCCACGCTGGGAGCCCACCCAGCGTGGCAAATGTCCCTCGTCGCCTTATTAAAAAAAACAAAAAAACTGTAACACGAAAACTGTCCCCCGCGCTTCTCCCTGCCCTCCCACAACCTGCACTCCACCCACTGCACACCCTGTCTCCCACACCCTCCCCATACTTACCTCCGGATCTCGGCGTGACGATCTTTGGTGGACTGGGAATACGCTCTGCACTTTCAAAGCTGACTGCATAACTGAGGAAATGCCAGTAAGCTGTATAATGGGATAGATAGGGTTTTTTCAACTTTGCTGCATATCTCAGGCATTTTTGGAATTTTGGCACCAAATTTTCAACATGGGTTTTGGGACCCTCCTCGAATTCAGTCATTGTCATGACGTTAATTCAAGCCCAAAGGGTGATTTCGCGGCCACTCTGTGAAATCACCTTTGGGACTGATTAACAAAACGACAGTGCCAGTGTTCATAAGGTGGGCTCTCAAAAAGCCTATGTTGCAAATTTGGTGAAAAAATTCCTAAAAATGACTGTTTTACGAGCGTGCATTGCGCTGTTCCTACGCACCCTTGTAAGTTCGTGAATTTTTAAAATTTGCACTCTGGATTTCAACATTGCCATTTTACCATACCTCCTTATGAGCAGTACAGCTGTCATTTTTCACATCTCACCCATAATGTGTTTCCACGCATGTAGCGCACAGTGGCGCAGTTGGTGTGCAAAATCAATGTTCGGGACAGATTAAGAAAATCACAGTCGCACTGTTCATGAGCAGAAGTGATAAAATGGCTATTTTAAAAATTTGGTTAAAAAATTTCCCAAAAATGACTGTTTTACGAGTGTGCGTTGCGCAGTTCCTACGCACGCTTGTAAGTTCGCAAATTTTTAATATTTGCACTCCAGATTTTCAGCATTGCCATTTTACCACACCTCCTTATGAGCAGTACAGCTGTCATTTTTCACATCTTGCCCAAAATGTGTTTCCGTGAATGTAGTGCACAATGGCGCATTCGGAGTGCGCAGTCAATGTTTGGGACAGATTAAGAAAATCACAGTGACACTGTTCATGAGCAGAGGTCTTAAAATGGCTATGTTGAAAATTTGGTGAAAAAATTCCCTCAGACGCTCTGCAATGTTACTAATGAAGACATTGAACAGGACTGATCCCCGCAGCACCCCACTGGTCACCCTCTTCCCTAGACTGCACACTTTTTACCACCACTCTCTGCCTCCTGTCTGTTAGCCAGTTTCTAACCCAGTTTACCACCCTTTCCCCCATGCTCAGCCTTCCCAGCTAGTTTATCAGCCTCCTATATGGGATGGTGTCAAAGGCTTTGCTGAAATCAAGGTAAGCGTTGTCCACTGCCCCACCCTGATTCACTTCCTTTGTCACCCAGTCAAAGAAATAAACCAGATTTGTCTGACATGATGTCCCCATTGTGAATCCATGTTGTCTGTGGTCCTGGCCTCCGATGGCTTCTAGATGCCCCACTATCCTTTCTTTAAGCAATGTCTCCATGATCTTCCCCACTACTGAGGTGAGGCTGAATGGCCTATTGTTCCCTGCCTGCTTCCTGCTGCTGGACTTGCGTAGAGGGACCACATGTGCCCTCCTCCAACTCACTCGTGTTGAATGACTCAATGAACATGGCTGCCAGAGGAACTGCTATCTCCCTTCGCAGTTCTCTTAATATCCTTGGGCGTATGCCATCTGGTTCCATCGCTTTGTCCACCTTCAATTTAGTGAGCTCCTGCAGGACTCTCTTACCTTTGAATGGACTATTGTCCACCTCTTCACCCCCTTGGCAACTGCTGTGGCCCTTGCCCCTCCCACTCTTCTCTGAATACTGAACAGAAAGACACAGTGGATGTCTTGGGAGGAAGGCATGGAACTATCACTTCCAAACACCTAAACAGCACATACAAGCAAGCAACATTCGGCATTGATAAATGCTTATTTGTTTTATTACAAAACAGAATTACAGTGCTCCCTCTCTATAGTGAACAACTTGTCAGTTGAGGTGTTCACTATAGCTAAGTGTTCACTGTAGTGAGGTGCTAATACTGTATACCTACTTAGTGAACAATGGGAGCCACCAAAAGTGTTCACTGTAAGAGGGAGTTTGTTACAAAGGGATTCTTTATAGAGAAGGGAGCACTGTATTTCTGTAAAAATTAGTTACCAATACTCTGTGACAGTTTAGGATTTAATTGTAATAGATCTGTGGAATAACGTCTTCACTACGGTTCCTTTTTCAGTTCCTAGAACCGGAGAAAGCACAGTTAAATGCTGTTTCTGCCTAGAGCTAAAGAGACATAGAAACTGATTCAAAAAATTATTTCAAACAAATTTACTAAGCGATTTAGTGCTTTGAACTACATAAACTGCAATCTGCCTTAAGGGGTTTTATCAGTCAAATTGGCATGACTGATAAGCATAAGAAGAAAACGGGGCCTACAGTATTTGAAAGTTGCAAATCCTACCAGGCTGCTGGTGCAGGCAGGTCAAAATTAGCTTTATTTTCACTTGTTTGGGGCTCGGACTAGGATTTTGAAAATTTTGATCTCTGTGTTTTGCCATAAAACAAAGAAATAAGAGCTACATTGAGGGAGTCACTTTCAGCTCCGCAGTTGGCTTTTGTATCACTTCACTGTTCTCCAAATAAAAGCACAGTCATGGAGTGGGTATCCTCTGATAGTGGAAGGTACTCAACAGCAGGTCTCTCACCCTTGCAGCAGTCAGTGACTTTCAAGACAAATGAAAATGTTGCAAACAGTAATCTTTGCTACAGGAGGCAGACAAGACTGGACTGCCATCCTTGGAACAAGGAGAAGAGCACAGGGCATCCAGGGGGAACACAGATCCTAATGATGATGAAAAACATAAGAGAACCTCTGACTAGCCATTGCCCTCAACTTTTGGGGAAAAAGAAGTATAAGAAGAAACACACTGTGGTTCCTTTGCCAGAGAAAGAGGCAGAGCAGCCAGTCCAGTAGGTTGTCCTTCCTTTAGGATATAAAAGGAGCATGGCAGGTCTTCTAAGCCTTGCAGGTTATGGGGAGCATGGCCACTGCCCATTTTTCAGGTCCTGATTCACAGCAGCTGCATGTGCAGGAAGAGGAGGAGGAGGAAGAAGCGGAACCGATAGAGCCTGAGGTATATCCCTTGAACAGGACTTTGGTTCTCCTCCAAGGGTAGATGGATTTTTTTCCCCCTCCTACACTTCTTCTTGTCCCTGATGGTGGATACTTTGAACCGCCAATCCACAGAAACAGCTTAGACATAGAATCTGACTTCTTCAAAAAGACTGCCAGTTCCCATATTTAAATCATTAAAAAAGGCCACTGCCAGAGTGTTGGCAACACCTCACTCTACTCTTGCCATTGACAGAAATGCAGAGGAAAGGTGTCTGGCAGACAGGGTTGGGTCAGAGTACAGTACCTGTATGCACATCCTGACCACAGAGGCATAGTGCAAGCTGCTACATGTGAAAAAAGAAAATTTCCACTGGCATCCCCTTCCTCCAGAGAAAGACTCCAGAAATCTGTGCATATGGCAAGGGAAGGCTTACATAGCAGCCACATTGCAGCTCAGACAGGCAACTTATCTGGCTTACAATCAGGGCCCCTAGTGCTCTGCGGCACTTTGTCCTGATTTCTGTAGCAGGTCTCCTAGGATTGTGCAGCAGCATTTTCTGATTTCTGCGGCATGATTTATTCATTTCTGTGGCAGAATGCAGTCCTGCCATTGGCCAAAACGTGATGTGATGTCATTGATGACATTACAAGCCTCTGGATAAACGTGATTGGAAAGGGATTTGGGCACTATGAAAAACTGTATATTTAAATGAAAATTCATAGAGAACAGTGAGTTTTGCAGCACTATATACAGTCCCTGCTACTTATAGCACCCACGGTTTAAATGGGCAGTCGTTTTTTCTGGTCAGATTGCATTTTCCACTTACTGAAGCCATGTGATTTAATGTAAAAAATGCTGGTTATAACACTCTATGCCCGCATTGTATTTCGGACAGATTAGCTGAAGTTCTGCATGCTGAAGTGTGAATTAACATTAACTATCAGCTAATCTGCCCAAAATAGAAGGTGGGCATAACACTAACTAGCTGCTAATTGGGCCTGGTTGCAATAGTGCCTAACTGAGCCCAACTGAGGCTTTAATGTATTTTTTGCCTTGTAAGCAGAGGAAATGTGATTGCACCAGAGTGCAACTAACAAGTATGCCCCAATACAATAAGCTGCACAGGCAGTGTGTTATATGTTTATAAATAAACATAGATTGTATTGGTTTGAATACTATCCTGCTGCAAGGGTAGCGTGTAATTTTCTTTCTGCCTTAGTGATGGTAGCAGTAGTCTCTTTATCAGTGACTTGTAATCTGTTACGTCTTTCTCATTGATTGGGGTAGGTAAGTTATTCAGAACAGCTTTAGCTGCATTTCCTGTGGTGTTTTCTTCTATGAGTCAGAATATGTCTTGATAGTGCATTATGTTTATACCGTCCCCACCACTTATGGCATCAGTGCGTTGTTTTACTGAAAAACATTTCCTTTGGTTACAGCACTCACGCCATATAACGGGCAGAATCTGCTTACACAGATGTGCCCGTTATAAGCGGCTTAGACTATATTCTGCTGAACGTTTTGTGGCCACGGAATCACAGAATTCCGTGGACCTTGCTTACACTGCACTTTATAAGCAGGTTCTGTGGAATTCGGTCAGGCCGTTGAGCAAGAATCTCTCCACTTAAGAGCATGCCATTGTGGTCAACACAATTCAAACCGGCTTGGTAACAGCAAGGTACCAATTCCAGATGGGCATAGATGGAAATGATAGTGCATCTATGGAAGTGGCACATTCAGTGGCCTTGAGAATGTTTGCCTGGCTCGGGGTGCCTACCCTTTCTCAGGATTATCAAGGGTAAAGCTATGGATTTCCCCTTTGAGTGGTCATCCCTAGTGGGTGACAGGACAGAAGCAGACATGAAAAAAGTGGTCAAGCAAAAGACCACTTTTACATATCTGAAAAATAAAAGGCCTCCACTTCTTACATGCCTAATGGATGGGGAGGTATGGGTAGGCCCTGCTATAGCAGACTTTACGTCTACTACTCATATCCAGTACAGAGAGGTTCAGGGAGAGGCAGAGGAAGGAGGGGGGAGCAAGACATAAACCTGCTGTAACTTCAGCCACGAGCAGAGCCAGCCGCCTTACAGTTTTGTCCAGGTCACCATAGGCTCATTGCCAGTTGGAGGGTGCCGGTCCAGCTGTTTCAAGGAGTGGCAAGAAATTACCACAAAAAAGTGGGTCCTAGAAATAGTGGGCCAGGGTTTAAACATCCAGCTTGTAAACTTTACTTGGCTAAACAGACCAAGACCCTTGTCAGCTCACAATCAGGCAAGGTAATTTTATTTATACGCAGCCATATGGCACTGTGGCCAGGTTGTTGACGGGCTTGCCCAGGTCTTGTCATGTAACCCTGGTCCTGCACAATCTGCACTGGCTGCTGGTAAAGTGGCAGATTTCCTTCAAGGTCAGCTTGCTAATCTACATGGACGGTGCCCTAGCTACCTGCAGGACCTTTTGCTGTCTCACCAGACCTCCCACCCTCTCTGTTCCTCTCAAGCAGGCCTCCTCATGGTTCCAAGGGTTCAGTTGAAATTTTATGGTGAGAGGGCCTTTGATGTTGCTGGCCCAACCCTGTGGAACTCTCTTCCCAGATCTCTGAGGGACGCCCCCTCGCATGAAGCCTTTACAAGGGGTCTGAAGTCCCATTTTATGGCAGCTTTTGGCATGCTTTAGTTTACTGGCAGTTTATTTTATTTATGTTATATCTATACTTACTTTATATTCATGAATTATTTTGACTGAGTTTTTACTATTAATCTAAATTGGTTTTGCTTTTAATGTTGTGGTTATCCATTGTAAATTTTTGTTCTGTGTGTAATGTTATGGTATTGTATATGTACAGCACTCTGAGCCAAAATAAAAGTTTGCTTGCTTGCTTACTTATATGGTGCCCCATACCAGGGGATTCTGAGCACCTCATAGAAACAAAGTTTGATAAAACATAATACAGCTAAAACTACAACTATAAATAATAGTCAGGTAATAAATAAGCACAGCAGAATATTAAATGGCAGCATCATGCCCTTAAGCACATGGTGAACAAATGAGTTTTCAGACAGGATTTAAAAATGGTCAGGGAAGGGGCATCTCTTATTTTGGGGGGAAGGACATTCCAAAGAAGCAGCGCAGCCACTCCAAACGTCCTATCTCCCCCTCCCCCCTGGAATTTAAGCAAGATCTTGGAATAGATAAAAGGCCCGCAGTCACTGACCTAAGGGGACGACCAGGAACATATGAAGTCAGAAGATCTTTCAGGTAGCCCAGACCCAAACAGTGCAGGGCCTTATAAGTTAACAGGCACACCTTAAAGCTGATGTGCCACTGCACTGGGAAGCCAGTGCAGAGCACGGAGCACCAGCATGATATGCTCGAACCAGGAGATTCCAGCAACCTGCCAGACTGCCACATTCTGAACCAGCTACAAGCGATGCACCAAGTTTGTGGATAACACAGGTATAGAACATTACAGTAATTCAGTCTTAATGAGACAAGTGCGTGCAGCAGTGTTGCTAGATCTGATGGCTCAAGAAAGGGCTTGATCCAAGAGATGTTTTGAAGATGATAAAAGCCACAGCAAAAAACAGCCAACACCTGATGTCAGCTTGGAGTCCACAGTGACCCCCACATTCCTCATCCTATGCACAGCTTCGAGAGCAACACTGTCCAAAGATTGTAAAATGGTACAACAAATCAAAGCTTTTGAATTCAACAAACCCAGCTCCACCAGTAGCACTTCCGTCTTAGAAGGATTCAGACTAAGCTAGCTGGCCGCAATCCAGTTCTGAATTTTCCTAGGGCACTCTGTCAGTTCTGAGACAGCTGCCCTATTATCAGGAGCACAAGACAGCTGGGTATCGTCGGCATAACAATGAAAACACAAGCCATATCATTTAATGATGTCCCCCAATGGCAGCATGTGCACAGCGAACAACATGGGAGCCAAGATTGACCCGTGAGGTGCACCACAAAAGAGCACAGTACTGCCCAAGATGAAAGAGCCAAGTGCCACCTGCTGCACCCTGCTGGATAAGGAGGACTCAAACCTCCATAACACAGTCCCTGTGAATCCTACATAGTGCCCCAGGCGAGCCAACAGTACCTCCATGGTCCACCAGGTCAAAGGCTGAAGAAAGATCAAGCAGAACCAATATGGAACAATGTCGGCTATCCCTTGCAAGGAGGAGATCATGGTGCACCCTGACCAGAGCAGTTTCCATTTTATGATGAGGCCGGAAACTAAACTGGAAAGGCTCATTATATTACTCCAGGTGTTGTTCCAACTGCACTGCCACCAACTTCTTGATCAACTTCCCCAGAAAAGGAAGGTTTTGGACAGGCCTGTAATTTGAGAAAATGTCGGGGTCCAGAGACTGTTTCTTAAGAAGGGACCTCACTACCCTCCTTTTCAAAGCGGTGGGAAAAATCCCTCTCCAAGTGAATGTCCGACAGTCTCCGCATACATTGGACCGAGCATACTGTAGCCCTCCAAAAGGAGTCGGGTCAGCCCAGGATCCAATATACAGTAGGTGGAGTGCAGTCTAGAAACTACTGGAAGGACATCTTCCACCAGCACTGGCACAAACTCTGGAACAAACTAGAGCTGGAGGTAAAAAAAACTAGTGCAGTGAAAAGCATCCCTACCCCACGAAAGAATGGCTGCTTTCTGCTTGTCCTCCTCTATTACCTTGCCACCCTCCATTAGCCTACCAATTCCCCCTTTCATCTTCCCTTTTTTCCCCAGTGTATCTAAAGAACTGTTCCAGGAACATGGATATATTTCACTATCCACAATCTGGTAGTTCCACTGGAACAATCTGATTTGCTGGATGTCATTAAGCTGAGCTGCTCCCTCCACCAGGATGGTATATCCTCTGACTCTACCCCATGATATCAGATCTTTCTTTCTGCTGGAAGAACAGGTCGCCTCCTTTGCGGCTGTTGCTTAGGATTTAGTGCACCATAGGTGAACTTTGGTTTTCAGAGTTTTCAAATTATTTGGATTTCTTTCTTGTGTTCTTTCGACTGTCCTCTTAGATCTTCGATGAACCAACAGAAGCCAGGGTTCAAGTTGTGCTCTCAGTGCTGGCAAAAAATGTTGGTCACTGACCCACACAGCACATGCATGCGTTGCCTGGCAGGTAGCACAACATGGCTAGGTGCTGCCTTTGTCTCAGCGTGCTTCCTGAGCCCTCAAGGATCGAAAGGTCTGGCTACCACTGGGTCAGTCTTCGGAATGGGATCCGAAGGAGTGCCCTAAGGGCTGCAAGGCCTCGGCTGTGGTTCAGTCTGCTCCAGTTTGCGGCCTTTGAGGCAGAATTGGCCACTGCCATGGCGGTCACCTCCTCTGTCTCCGAATTGTTTCTGGCTGGGGCCAGCCTTGAAGGGTCATTCGCCAAAGGCTTCTGGGACTTGTGTTTGGCCCTCCGAGATCCTGGGAGAGAGCCCTATCCCACTGTGGTTTCAAGCACAAATGCTGCCTGTACCAGTTGTGGAACTGGGAGAGATCAAGGTCCTCCTGGTCCCATGACTTGCCCTACTGTTCGACAGTGGTCAGGCACCTTCGATAGAGGAGCAGGCTGGCAGATCGAGAACTCTTCGGTAGCCCCGTCGAGACAGTCGACTTAAATGTTGATCGAGCAGGCCATGGAGGATTTCTTCAAGCCTGTTGACCAGTTGTCGGATGATGTCAAGGAATTGATCTCACCGACCCCAGTGCTCCTGATCCTCACTCAAGATGATGTGGTTCAGCCCATGTCCCTGTCCAGTCATCGGCGGGAGCAGCCTCCACCAGTGAGTGGTCAAACCTTCTATGCCCATGCTGCTTAACTCAGGCCACAATACGCCCGTAGTAGGTGGCAGAAAACATGTCCCTTCTGGTCTTTAATGACTGTAGACGTATTGCGCTTTGTGCCACTCAGGCCTTTGCATATCTGAGGACGTCAGGACTTTAAAGTCATATATTTTCCAAACCAATCAAAGGAGGGCTTATTTGAGTATTTCAACATGTGACATAAATGTTAGCCCTCCGTTGATTGGCCGGCAATCTGGTTGGTCCCATTTTAAAAACCTGAGAGAACCATGTTGCAAGCCTCCATTTACAACATGCTTCACTCCATGCTGTTTAGCATTGCTCAGGCTCCAAAGAAGTATTTCTGAATTTGCTCTCTGCGAGGTAATGTGCTGTTTTTGGTGTTCACATTGCAGTGGACATGTATATGTACCTTTGCAATGTGCCTGTGTGCTATAATACATTTATTTAATTTAATTTTGGTCCGGGAGAGAGAGAGAGAGAGGCACATCACTGAGCGGTTTGTAGGGGCGGAAGTATGGGAAATATTGCTCCTCTGATATCTCGGCTCTGTATCCTTGTTTACCGTCCCTTTGTGCTGGTTTAGTTGTTTACGTTATTTTTTGTTTATATTACCTTTGCCAACCAGTTGTTCCAGTCTTCTGTTTGTTGTGGTGGGCATCTGTCTAGCTGGCAGCGGCTTGTGGCGTGGTTGTGGCCAGTGGTGCCTCTCTGAAGGGAGCCCATGTTTCTGTAAGGTTGCCTCAAGTAAACAAACTGTGGCTCCCAAGATGTTTTCCTCCTTGGTGGGCTCTGTGAGCATGCATTGAGCTTTGGTGTGGCGTAGCTTACCGACCGCTTTTGAACCCCGAATCCTCCCCACCAGTATTGCTGCTGTTGTGTGGGCCTATTTTGCCACATCTGAAAACACCCTGCTGCAGTCAGTGTTCTGAGGTCTTCTGCTCCCGCCCCTTGTTACATCTCAGGTCCTGATCTCAATCCTGGTGTCCCCTCTCTTGTGATGCGGTGCAAATCTGTCTCTCCCGTTCTGTCACTGCTCTGCTGCCAATGTGGATCCTGGCTCTAGATAAATGTTGTTGCTGCTCGTCCTGTTATGCCTCTGCCTCTCACTACAGTCTACTGATGGCTACCCCACCCGCAGTCCTGTTCTGTGTTACCGGCTCTCTGGATTACTGTCTTGTGGATCGCTGTCTCCCCTTCCCGTTTTCTAAGGCTGCATTGAGAAAAGAGGTAAGCCAAGTGATGCACTGGGGACTGGGGGACTTTCAGCAGTGAAAGGAGCAGTAGGGCTGGGGTATTAGGAGAGCAGAGATGGTGGAGACCAGTTAGGGAGTGCATGGGCTGACCACTGGACAGCAGGGACTATGTGATGGTGCCAGGTATCTTATGCTTGGGGGGGGACCTTTGGATGCTAGGAAATGCATTTCATTTGATGGTTTTGGGTTTTGGAGGGTGGGGGAACCACTGTACACCAGGCAGTGCATTTTGTGTGATGGTGCTGGGTATCAGAGGGTGACCACTGGATGCCATGGGATGCATTCTGTGTGATGGCAACGGGTATCGGAGGGTGGGGGGACCACTGGATGCCAGGGAATGTGCAGTTTGTTATGGTGCTGGGTCTGGTCCACAGCACCATGACAAAAAATGCTTCCCTTGGTATCCAGTGGTCCTCCCCCCTCAGAGACCAAGCACCATAACAAATTATGTATTCCCTGGTGTTTAGTGGTCCCCCCCTCAACCATCCGATGCCTGACACCATCCAACACAAAGCATTTCCTGGTGTTTGGTGGTTCTACCCACCACTGGACACCAGGGAATTGAATTTGTTGTTTTGGTGCTGGATCTCAGAGGGTGGGGGGCACTGGATGCCAGGGAATGCATTCTGTGTGATGGTGCCAGGTATCGGAGTGTGGAGATGATCACTGGATGCCAGGAAATGCGCAGTTTGTTATGGTGCTGAGTCTTGGTCACAGCTCCATGACAAAAAATACATTCCCTGATGTCCAGTGGTCCCCCCCACTCTCTGAGACCAAGCCCCATAACAGATGGTGTGTTCTTTGGCCACCACTGGACACCAGGAAATGCATTATTTATCATGGTGCTGTGTCTCGGAGGGTGGGGGAGGGACCACTTGACACCAGGGAATGCTTTCTGTTTGATGGTGCTGAGTATTGGAGGGTGGGGTGGGATAACGGACACCAGGAAATGCTTTGTGTTTGACAGTGCTGGGTATCGGAGGGTGTGTGTGTGGGGGATCCTCTAACGCCAGGGAATAATTTGTGTTTGATGGTGCCGGGGACTGGAGGGTGGTGGCGGACCACCCAACACCAGGGAATGCTTTCTGTGTTTTGATGTCAGGAATTGGAGGGTGGTGGCGGACCACCCTACACCAGGGAATGCTTTCTGTTTGATGGTGTCATGTATCGGACGGAGGGTGTGTGTGTGTGTGTTGGGAGGGGGGCCCCTCTGATGCCAGGGAATGATTTGTGTTTGACGGTGCTGGGGATTGGAGGGCGGTGTTGGTCCACCGACAGCAGGAAATGCTTTCTGTGTGTTGGTGCCAGGGTTGGAGGGTGGTGGCGGACCACCCAACACCAATGAATGCTTTCTGTGTGTTGATGCCAGGGATTGAAGAGTGGTGGCAGACCACCCTACACCAGGGAATGCTTTGTGTTTGATGGTGCCGGGGATTGTAGGGTGGTGGTGGACCACCCAACACCAGGGAATGCTTTCTATGTGTTGATGCAAGGGATTGGAGGGTGGTAACGGACCACACTACACCAGGGAATGCTTTTTTTTGATGGTGCTGGGTACTAGAAGGTGGGGGGAGCCCCTGACTGCCAGGAAATGCACAATTTGTTATGGTGCTGTGTCCCAGCACCATAACAAATTGTGCATTCCCTGGCATCCAGGGGTCCCCCGGACCCCTCTGATACCTGGCACTATCAAACACAAAGCATTTCCTGGTGTCAGATGGTCCCCCCACTGGACACCATGGAATTACATTATTTATTATGGTGCTGCAGGGTTCATTTTTGGGAGGGCGACTGGCACACAGTTTTTAATTTTGACCCACGTTTTCTTTTCTATCCTGGGGACAACCTGCTCACTGTTATTGAGGTTTTAAACTACTGTTTTGTGAATCTGGACTCAGTTGACTCATTATTTTGTTCATTTGACTCTTACGTTTTATACCCAGTAGGTCAGTGTCCCACTTACACAAATATCTGAAATGAACCCTGGTGCTGTGTGTTGTAGGGTGGGGTGGGACCACACTGGACAGCAGAGAATGCATTATTTATTATGGTTCTGTATCTCGGAGGGTGGAGGACGGACCACTTAACACCAGGGAATGCTTTGTGTTAGAAGTGCCAGGTATCGGAGGGTGGGTGTTGGGTTCCTCAGATGCCAGAGAATGATTTGTGTTCGATATTGCTGAGCATTGGAGGGTGGTGGCGGACTACCCGACACCAGGTAGTGCTTTTGTGTGTTGGTGCCTGGGATTGGAGGGTGGTGGCGGACAGCTCTACACCAGGGAATGCTTTGTGTTTGATGGTGCCATGTATCAGAGGGTGGGATGGGACGGTGGACACAAGGAAGTGCTTTGTGCTTGATGGTGCCGGGTATCAGGCGGAACCCCCGGATGTCAGGGAATGCACAGTTTGTTATGGTGCACAAAATTGTGCATTCCCTGTCGTCCGGGGCTTCTTCTCACTCTCCGATACCTGGCACCATCAAACACAGAGCATTTCCTGGTGTCAAATTGTCCCCACCACCACCACCGGACACCATGGAATTGCATTATTTGTTATGGCACTGTGTGTTTTAGGGTGGGGTGCATACCTCTCAACCTCCTGCATCATAAATCAGGGACAAGGCTTAAAAAAATCAGGGACAAAGGACCAAAATCAGGGACACTTCCTCAAAATTGGAGATATCCACTCAGGAAGCTGGTAAAATAAAGGGCTTAGTGTAAAATGCATTTTTTAAAGAAGAACAAGTTTGTAACTTTAATGTTTGACATTAGTTTGTGCTTATAACCCCCACTCTTTGTTCACGGAAACACAATTTTTAGGAGGAACAGAGTAAAATTTTGAGGCAAAATCAGGGACGTCCCTGAAAATCAGGGACAGTTGAGAGGTATGGTGGGGTGGAACCACTGGACACCACGGTATGCATTATTTATTATGGTGCTGATTAATGGAGGGTGGGGGAGAGACCACTTGACACCAGGGGAATGCTTTGTGTTTGTTGCCAAGTATTGGAGGGTGGGGTGGGACAACGGACACCAGGAAATGCTTTGTGTTTGATGGTGCTGGGGATTGGAGGGTGGTGGCAGACCACCCTACACCAGGGAATGCTTTGTGTTTGATGATGCCAGGTATCAGAAAGGTGGGGAGAATACACAATTTGGTGTGGTGCTGTGTTCTAGCACCATAACAAATTGTGAATTCTCTAGTGTCCAAGGGTTCTTCCCCACCCTCTGATACCGGCACCATCAAACGCAAAGCATTTCCTGGTGTCAAATGGTCCCGCCATCACTGAACACCATGGAATTGCATTATCTGTTATGGTGCTGCGTTGTAGGGTGGGGTTGGTACCACTGGACAGCAAGGAATGCATTATTTATTATGGTGCTGTATCTCGGAGGGTGGGGGAGGGACTGTTTGACACCAGGGAATTCTTTGTGTTTGATGGTGCCGAGTATTGGAGGGTGGGGTGGGACAGCGGACACTAGGAAATGCTTTGTGTTTGATGGTGCCGGGGATTGGAGGGTGTCAGCGGACCACCCGACACCAGGGAATGCTTTCTGTGTGTTGGTGCCAGGGATTGGAGGATGGTGGCAGACCACCCGACACCAGGGAATGCTTTGAGTGTGTTGGTGCCTGGGATTGATGGTGGTGGCAGACCACCCGACACCAGGGAATGCTTTCTGTGTGTTGGTGCCAGTGATTGGAGGGTAATGGCAGACCATCCTACACGAGGAAATGCTTTGTGTTTGATGGTGCTATGTATCAGAGGGTGACGTGGGACAACAGACACCAGAAAATGCTTTATGTTTGGTGCGGGTATCAGAGTTTGGGGGGGGAACCACGGATGCCAAGGATGCACAATTTGTTATGGTGCTGAGTCCCAGCACCATAAAATTCAGGTATCCCTGCACGGGACTTCACCCAACCTTCGATACCTGGCACCATCAAACACAAACATTTCTTGGTGTCAGATGGTTAAACCCCCCACCACCACCACCACTGGACACGTGAATTGCATTATTTATCGTGCTGTATGTCGGAGGGTGATGTCGGGACCACTGGACACCAGGGAATGCACTGTAACAAAAATGCATTCCTGGTGTCCAGTCCCCTCCACCCACCCTCTGAGACACAGCACCATAACAAGTTACGTATCACCCCCCACCCCTCCGACACCCAGCACCACAATACACAAAGTATTACCTGGTGTCCAGGGGCTTCCCCCATCCTCCTATATCTGGTACCATCATACACAAAACATTCCTTGGTGTCCAGTGGTCCCACTCCTCCGATTCATGGCACCATCAAACACAAAATCTACCCTGGAATGCTGTGTGTATCACGGTGTTAGGAATCGGAGGTTGGGGAGGGACCACTGGACACCAGGGAATGCATTATTTATTATGGTGCTGTAGCTCGGGGATGGAGAAGTGGTGGACACCAGGGAATGTGATGGTGTCGGAGGGTGGGGAGAACACTGGACACCAGGAGATACATAACTTGTTATGGTGCTGTGTCTCGGAGGGTGGGGGATGGACCACTGGATACCAGGGAATGCACAATTTCTTATGGTGCTGGGTCACAGCACCATTACAAAAATGCATTCCCTGGTGTCCAGTGTCCCCCTCCCCCACCCAACCTCAGAGACAGAGCACCATAACAAGTTAGGTATCCCCCCCCCAACCCTCCGATACCCGGCACCATAATACACAAAGTATTACCTGGTGTTCAATGGTCCCACCCCTTTGATACATAGCACCATCAAACACAAAACATACCCTGGAATGATGTGTGTATCATGGTGCTGGATATCGGAGGGTGGGGAGGAACAACTGCACAGAAGGGAATGTTTTGATTATTATGGTGCCGGTATCAGAGGTTGAGGGTGAACCCCTGGATGCCAGGACATGTTTTGTGTATTATGGTGCCGGGTATTGGAGAGTTGTGGTGGTTCCCCCCACCCTTCAATACCCAGCACCATAATACACAAAGCATTCCCTGGTGTCCAGGGGCTCCCCTCACCCACAGATATCCAGCACCATAATACACAAAACATTCCCTGGTGTCCAGTGGCCCCTCGATACCTGGCCCCACTCTGAATACAAAACTTACCCTGGAGTGCTGTGTGTATTATGGTACCGGGTATTGAAGGGTGAGGGGAACCAGTGGACAACAGGGAATGCTTTGTGTATTATGGTGCCAGGTATCAGAGGAAGGGGGTGAACTCCCGCACACAAAGGAATGATCTTACTTCGACTATGAGCTCCTGCAGCAGGCTACACCATAAGGACTATGCCGCCAGGTACTAGGACTCCACGGAAAATTTCTAGCCAGCAGTACCCAGCTGGGGCCTGCCCCTTACGTCTGTCCACCCACCGATGTCACCCTTTGTATAAAGGGGATGGTCCCCAGCCCCACCTCAGTTCTATTCCCGCTGTCGACCCGTGCACTTTGGCTCCTCGGATGCCTTGTTGCATCTGTCGACCCCCATTTTCTACACATTTTTCTTTTTTCCCCAAAAGTATCAATAACATGCTAGTCTATGCTTTGTCTGTCTTCTTCATCTTCATGATGGAAATCCAGGTGTCCGTGTGGGCAGCAGATTCCTGCTAAAGATGGTCAGTCTCAGTGCCTCTTCTGTTTGGGGCCTGATCATGATGTTCAAGCCTGCCTGGACTGCGCAAGTTCTGCCAGCGATCCTGGATCTGCCGCCGCAAGACTCTCCAGGCCTACATCATGGAGCAGCATGTCGCCACCCTTCAGTGCCCGTTGAAGGGCAGCTTCTCAGCCTCCGGGTCGCTGACTTCCCACAAGGAGAAACACTCAGGAGAGAAGCACCAACAGCGGGACAAGGAGCACAGTAGGTCGGAGTCCAGATCCAAGTCTCCTCATAAGGAGAAGCTTTCTAGTTCGTGCTCTGGAGAGAGAGCGGACTTGGCCCCTTTGTCAGGCCTTACTTCGTCCGGCCTGCTGTTGACAAAGGCTTCCGCCTTTACCCTCTCAGCGGGCGGCAGCTCTTCGGGGCAAGGACCTTCGGGTCCATCTCTCAGCCTTAGGCCCTACCAGCAATCCTCAGGGCCTAAGACAGGGACCTCAACCGATAAGGTTCAGGCATCCTTGTCCTCCAGCTCGTCATCTGCCTCAGACGACAGACTCAGATGTCGGGAGCATTCCTGCTCTAGGGAACACTCCCACAAGGGAGAAGTCGTCGACTGAGAAATCCAAGACCCTGACATATGTCCCGGATGAACGGTCTTCCGACAAACAGAAAGATTAGCAGCATATGTCACAAAGCAAGGCATCAAACACCAAGACAACCACTACAAGTCAGACGCCTGTGGAGCAGCTGCCTCAGAAGCTGACATCAGCTCTGACCATTTGACAGCCTGATGACAGGCCACCTGTCAACAAGTCGCCAGATCAAAACCCCTTCGGTACCCGATGACCTGACATCAGGGGACCCAACGACAGGCGACCAGACGACAGACCGTGCTACTCCACCGAGTCCTCACGTACACCACGATGAGACTCCAGGACCAAACAACCCTAATGTTACCCCCGTGGAACCTAGTGGTGTGCCGCCACCGCAGGTGTCGATGGTCCCCCTGGTGGATGTTGGGAAACTCTTCACTTCATGGTGGAACACAGTAAAGGGAGATTTGTTAAAAAAAAGATGATCTCCCTCCTCCACTGCCTCTGCAACCCCCTACACCGGTCCCGGACAAAGCACCAGTCCCAGACTCCTGGCCACTGTCTCCGCACACACCCAGGAGCCCGACTCCAAAAAGATCAGACTCTGAGCATACCAGGCATAAGGGCAGATGCCACCATTCCTCCTCCAGGTCATCGTTCTCGGATGACCAAGTAGACGCCGGCATTGTCGTAAACGCTCAAGGTCAGCCTCATATATCTCCTCCAGAAGCCGTCCACATTCCTCAGACTTCTCTTACAGAGGTTACTTTCCTGAGCCAGAGGGTCTCCCGATGACCCAACATTTATGGATGTGATGCGCCACATACAATTTCTAAATCAATGGGACACCGAGGAATTGGACCCAGAGAGGAAAAGGCTTCATACCTTTTTGGGAATGAGTGAACCAAGACCTTTAGTCATTCCTCCTTTTCAGGACTTAACCAGGTTGGCATGGGATCACCCTTCCTCATTTTCAACTGTCCCTAAGAAGGCAGACAGACTGTACAAGCCTCCCAAGGCAGAGCCCATTTTGGGAGAAAATCCGAGAGCAGACTTCATGGTCCTGACTGCAGCTCATGGCAGGACAAAACAACCCAAACATATGAGCTCACAGCCTTCCGACAAGGAATCGAAATTAGACCAGTTCGGTAGGAGAGTCTGTGCGTTTTCCACATGCTAAATTTGGTCCCCAAATTTTTGGCCCTTATCATGCTGTATCAGAAATCTTTATGGAAGAAAGCCTTTGAGATGTCCCAAAAGCAACCAGATAACCCATCACGCACTGAGCTTTTGGACATACTTCAGTCTGGCCTGGACGTAGAAAAGCACATATTGAGGGCATCCTACTAGTCAGCGGACACAGCAGCTAGAGCAGCAGCCACTAAGGTGTGTCTCTGTCGCCACTTCTAGCTGAGAGTATCTGGTTTTCGGCAAGATCTCCAGGATTCTGTCCTAACATACTAACACGCTAAAAGCCAGCAGAATAGGCCAAATGGTCTGTTTTGTCTGCTCGAAAGCCAGCAAACTAATGGCTGTCCTAAATGCCCCTTTTAACGGATCTGTTCTTTTCGGAGAGGAGGTACAAAAGATAACAGAACTGCAAAACTCAGACAAGCGGTCCAGTCAGTTCTACGTGTACCGAGTCCGGACCCTCAACAACTAAAGCACAAGCTTTTTTGGCCAGGGTGCCAACCGCAGAAAAAACAACAGTCCCAAGACCCTTTTAAAAGAAAGGCTCCCTCACAACCAGCAGGGAACAGCGGACCTAGGAATTCAAAATCCTCCCAGCCTTCCCCGCCCACCCCAGACACACACGCATGACTTCCTGCCAGCATCCCTCCTCCAGCGGAGTCGATGGGGGAAGCAGTAGGATGTCTGTTGTCCCTCTACCTAGACAGGTGGACCAAAATCACAACAGATTTATGGATGCAGGATATTATCGAAAAAGGTTGCATGCTGGAGTTTGATGAAGTTTCTCCGGACAAACCTCCAGCCCCCTCTCGATACCCTCCAACCCACATAACCCTCATCAGAGAAGAAATCCAGACCTTGCTCTCAGAAGGAGCGATAAAGCCTGTTCCTCCTTCCCAACTAGGAACTGGGTATTACTCCCAGTTCTTCTTGGTTCCCAAGAAGACGGGGGACTTAATAGATTTATAAACAGGCACTTACGATCTGCCCTCCTGAAACACAGCATCGTAGGTCTGGGGCTTACCTACCTAATGCCTTGTTCCGTTGTCTTCTGATTGCTTTCCATCCAGAGTTGCTAATCCATACAGTTTGTGCCGAAATGTAAATAAAGCCCTGGCTCCTTTTTAAACTTAGTGCTGCAGTAGCTCCCTAATATGGTGGCAGCGTCACGACATGATGACATCATCTGAGCAACAGCGCTCTGAACTGATAATGCAGGGTGAATGGGGACTTAAGAATACAGTATGAAATTACCTTAACAAAGCGCTTCCCCCTCCAAATCCATTACCTGTGCAGGTGTGAAATCGATGGTCACACCTGCACAGGTAAAGGATTCTGAGGGAAGCGCATTGTTAAGGTAATTTATTACTGTATCTTAAATCCCCATTCATCCCATGCTATAGGTTCTGGAGCACTGTCACCTAGATGCGATGTCACACGCCAGACGTTGCTGCCATGTCAGGAGCCAATGCTGTGCTCAGTTTAACCAGGAGCTGGGGCTTTATTTACATTTCAGCACAAACTTTATGGATTAACGACTCCAGATGGAAAGCAATCAGAGGACAGTGGAACACGGCATTAGGTAGGTAAGCCCCAGACCTACGATGCTGTGTTTTTGCAGAGGGAAGATCACATCTGTTTATGAATCCTTTAAGATCCATATTGGACTTGAGTCACCTGAACCAGTACATTGAATACAAAAGGTTCAGAACGGTATCCTTACCAGGGCTGATACCTATGCTGCGCCAAGGGGACTAGCTATGCTCTCTGGACATGCAAGATACATACTTGCGCATACCAGTGTTTCCAGCTCACAAGAGGCATCTTCAGTTTGCCTTTCAAGGGGACCATTACCGGGCTTTGCCTTTCGGTCTCTCTTCGGCTCCGAGGGTGTTCACCAAGTGCCTAGCAGTAGTGGCAGCTGCTCTTTCCAGACGGGGTAATTTTGTCTACCCTGATCTAGACGATTGGTTGCTGTTAGTCCACACCCTCTCAGACACATTTCAGATGTTCCAGCAGCTGGGGATAACTATCAGTCTCCTGAAGTCCTCTCCTTGGCCCTGCCAACATCTACAGTACATAGGGGCCATCCTGGATACTCAGCAGGGAAGAGCGTTTCTCCCGCTCAACAGGACTACTCGTCTGAGGGACCAGGCCTCCAGAGTAGCTTCAGCCAATCTAGTTACTGCAGGAACTATGTTACAGCTCCTAGGACACATGGCTGCGGCCATACCCACAGTACCACTGGCACGCTTGCATATAAGAGTTCCTCAGTAGAACCTAAGGGTTCAGTGGGACCAGACGTCCGACAATCTCGAGCACCCAATAAGGGTATCAAGGGCTGTCCAGCAAGGACTGTCATGGTGGCTGCCTTCACCCAAATTGTATTCAGGAGTTTCATTCCAAACAGACGCACTGAGCCAGATCCTCACCACGGATGCATCGGGTCTAGGATGGGGAGCTCATTTTCAAAATCACTGTACTCAAGGCACATGGTCAGACACAGAAATGTCCCTGCACATCAACATCTTAGAGATGAGGGAGATTCTGTATGCCATGCAGGCCTTTCAGACTCGCCTATCCCAGGGTCCCCTGCTTTTTCAGACCGACAGTATGTCAGTGGTCTTTTATATCAACAATCAGGGAGGGATGCCCTCCTACCCTCTGTGCGGAGAAGCCATGAGAGTGTGGTACTGGGCCCTAGAACATGGACTCACACTGACAAAAGTTCATGTTCCAGGAGTCCAAAATGTCCTGGCAGATTAGTTCAGCCGCTCATGATCCAGAAGCCATGAGTGGGAGCTGCTTCAGGAAGTAGTGGATGACCTCTTCGAAAGATGGGATCATCCAGAGCTGGACCTCTTTTGATCCCCATGCAATGCAAAACCGCCCAATTTCTGCTCTCTAGATCCCGTGAATGGTGTTTTCTGATGAGACGGATCCTCCCTCTCCTAGACAGGGAGGTTCCTGTAAGCCTTCCCTCCCTTTCCCCTTCTACAGAGGGTATTACTCAAACTACAGATGGATCCTGCTGCAATGATCATGATAGTTCCCTTCTGGCCACGTCAGATATGGTTCCCTCTCGTACAGCAGTTAGCAGTGGAACCTCCATTTCAGCTACCAGTTGTACCCAGCTTGCTATCTAAAGACATGGGAACATTAGTCCACCCGGACCTTCGGTCCCTACCCTTCATGCATGGCTCCTGCAGACTTGGCCATCTCCAGGCATTGAGTGTCACAAAGGGTGGCAGAGTTCCTAGTAGAAGCAAGAAAACCTTCTACAAGGGCTACGTATGCTATGAAATGGAAACGTTTCTGCATTTGGGCAGTAGCACATTCCCTGGAACCACAGTCCTGCTCGGTGAAGTCAGTCCTGGAATATCTCCTATCGCTTTCCAATGTGGGTTTGCGATACTCTTCCATAAAGGTGCACCTCTGTGCCATTTCTGCTTATCTTGCACCTGTGGAGGGTAGGAATATTTCTCAACTGGACCTTTCCCGTACATTCCTTTGGGGCATGCTTCATATGAAGCCTCCCATTAGAGATCCTATCTCTCCCCCCCCCCCCCATGGGACCTCCTTTTTGTTCTAGAGAAATTGACATTACCTCCCTTCGAACCGGTTGAGGATTGCGACCTGCATTTTCTCTCTTGGAAAATGTTATTTCTAGGATTGTGAATATATTGTTCTATCCACACTTCATGGCAGGTACCTTGCCGCTTTAGGATGTGCCAGAAAGTCTTAAGGCTGGCTCCCCCCACCCACCCAGGTGGTATAGTCCTCAGCTCCGCCCCATGATGCCAGATCTTCCTTTCCACTGGAAAGTTCAGGTTCCCTCCTTAGCACTCCCGCGTGTAGTAGGTCCTGGCTCTTGAATGTTCAGATTTGCTTACAAAACTGATTCTAAAACTCTCTTGAGTTCAGTCTTCATCTTCTTCCCCTTGCTCCCGCGATGGAGGAAAAGTCAGCCCCCGGGTTTCACCGGTGCCTCTGCAGGCAGAAGATGTCTTGCACAGATCCTCACACTGCGTACGTGTACTGCCTGGGACTGGACCATGATCTGCAGGCCTGCGATCATTGTCGGTCCTTTTCTCCAAACGGGCTTGAAGATCACACTGCCCGACTTCAGCTGGGTCGACAGGAGAAGCGTTACCCGCCGGTCAAATCGAAGGATGCTCATTGGGTGGTCTTCATGGCTGCGGGGTCCACCGAGCAGTTGGAACAGCTCAAGGCCTTTGAGGAGGAGGCAGCTCAGGCCATGGCAGGCTCCTCTTCAGCTTTGGTCTTCATTCTGCTGCATCTGGGATCCTCCTATTCGGCTTCCTTGAAGGAGTTGTGCCAGTCTCTCTTTACTAAGGGAGAGAGCCCTTTGGGATTGCATGTTTTGCTCTCCAAGAAGGAGTCGAAAAAGGACAAAGAAAAGTCAACACGTCGGCGTTCTCGAGACCGAGAGCGGTCCCGCTCACAGGAATCTCCTGTCTCGACTTTGGTCGAATTTGCGGCTGAGGCTGCTTGTTTCATGGTACCCCCGTTAGACCAGTCCAGTCAGCTGAGATGCCTGTCGACGTGGCTGAGATCTTTCTCGAGCTGATCAGTTGGGTTGTCGCCCGGTCCGGCTGACGATTCTCTCTTGCAGACACCGGTGCTCCCGGTGTCCTCAGATGGGTCAGCCCAGCCCACTGGGCAAGACCCGCCCACCAAGAAACAGGGCTAGGAGCCAAGGGTTTCCTTGACTCCTGTCTAGGTCCCCCATTGGCCCCGCCGACGGTCGAGGTCTTGATCCCTCTCCTCGACTTCGATGTCAGGCAAGACTCGCTCCCGCCGGCAATCTTGTTCCCGCCATCCAAGTAAGCTGTGCCGCCGCTTGTCTTCATCATCCTCGGGTGAGGAGAGGCTTCAGCGCAAGTTGCGTTGATTCTGCGAAGACCTCGTGTGGCAGCAGTTGGTCTTATCCGGGTCCAAACCGCTCCCGGTTTCGACTCCGGCCATTAAGTGGCTTTTGCCAGAACGACCGACTTCGGCCACGGCCGCTGTCACCGAGGTGCCGGTTCAGGCCCCACCGGCTCAACCGAAGCCTGCTACTCCACCGATTTCAGGTGGAGCTGCCACCCGAGCAACCAAAGTCTGGGGCTCCAACCAAGGATTCTCTGTTGGCACAAGGCTTGCCCTAACGGTTGTCGATCACTCTCACTCTCGACCGCCCCAGGTGGGTGGAGAGCAACACGGGTGGGCGCCCGCTTTACGAGGACTATTCAGAGACCAAGGATTCCTCCATGGTCTCCCATCCGATGGATATCGAGTCCTTGGGGGTGTCTCTCCGTCGATGAGGGTCCTTCCTCGCTGATGGGTGTTTGTCGGATCATTTCCTAATCCACGGGAATGGAGCTTGAACCTGCACAGAAACAGGTTAAGTATCCCCTTACAGAGATTCTGGATAAAGAGGACACTCCTGTGGAGGCCTTCCCAGTGGCTGAGGCCATTATGGGTCCAGCCTGGGAGCTGTGGCTGCGTCCGGCATCTTGTCCTGTGCCTTCTGTCCGCATGGCCCGCAAGTATGCGATGCCCATGGGGTCCCTGTCGGGCTTTTTTGGAGCACCCCTCTGCAGTGGGGTTGGTGGCCGGTTTCGTGTGTTGGTGCTCAGGCAACAAAGGGGATGCAGACAGATCCTCGGACAGGGAATCTAAACAATTGGACCATTCCAGGAAGAAGGTATACGCAGCTTCCTTACTCGGCCTTCGTCAGGCCAGTTCGGCTGTTGTTATGGCACATTTTTCCCATGCTCTCTTGGGCTCCCTGGATGAGGCAATTCCTCTTTTCCCGGCTGACCTCCAGACCAGGGTCAAGCAGGTCCGGGACCACGGTAGGGCGGTGGCAAAACACCAACTCCAGACAGCTGTGGATATTGGCTTTTCTTGTGCTCATTTGGTAGCGGACGCAGTGGCCATGCGCCGCAGGGCTTGGCTACGCATCTCCACCTTTACGGCAGATACGCAACATAAGCTGGCAGATGTCCCCTTCTTGGGCACTGACCTGTTCAGGTCCGGCATGAAGCGTCACCTCCAGTGCATAGAGAAGTCCAGTGCCACCTTGGGCTCCAAGTGTCATAACCACAAGCCCTTTCGCTCGCCTATCCTGCGGCCAGACCAGCCCAGCAGCCGCACCAGCACCAGGACCAGCAGGCTCAAACTTGGTGTCCTTGGGCCACATCTGTGGCCTCCTTATTTAGGAAGCCCGGCAGGAAAGGTCCCAGCGGCCCCTCTGCTGGCACCTCCTCCAAGCCTGCCCAGTGACAGGTTGGGGGGTGCTTCCCCTGGAACCTCCCGTGGGGGGCCGGCTCAGCCACTTAATTTCCGCCTGGTCCGCTATCACCACGGACCATTGAGTTCTAGAAGTGGTAGGTCGAGGCCTGCCTCTGGAATTCAAGCAGGCCCCTCCTTATCGAGCCCGTGTTCCATGGGGGTATCTGGTGTCTGCAGCTTCTCAATTGTCTCTCAGAGATGACTTGGCTGAGCTCCTCCGCAAGGAGGTGGTGTGCCCAGTAGTGGACCCGCCTTCAGACCCAGGGTTTGTCTCCAGGTACTTCTGGTGCCGAAGCGGATGGGGAGCTGGCGCCCAATTCTATATCTGCATGACCTGAACAAGATACTTAGGTCTTGCACCTTTCGGATGGTAACTCTAGCTGTGATCATACCATCCCTGGAGCAAAGAATGTGGTTCTGCTCCCTGGATCTTCAGGACGCGTTCTTTCACATCCCAATCCGTCCGTCCAATCAATGGTTCCTCCGCTTCAGAGCCGAGGGAACCCTTTATGAGTTCCAAGCCATGCCCTTCTGCCTATCTTCAGCCCTCAGGGTCTTCACCAAATGCATGGCAGTGGTGGCGGCGTACCTGAGGCGCCGAAGGGTCTGGGTGTACCCTTACCTGGATGACTGGCTGATAGCAGGTCCCTCCAGGCTGGAGGTGGAGCAGTCCAGGTATCTGGTCCTCCAGAGTTGCCTAGAACTTGGCCTCCTGATCAGTGAGACCAAGTCGGAACTCGTGCCTGCACAGGTGATCCAGTTCATCGGGGCAGAGCTCGACTCCTGCCAAGCCAGAGCTCGGCTCCTGGCAGACAGGGCTAAGGTTCTCTCCTCCTTTGCCCGATCATTTCTGATTCAGCAATTGCACCCTGCCTGGGACTTCCTGCGTCTTCTGAGTTACATGGTGCCAGCACCAGCGTTGTCCGATGGGCCCACTGGCATACGAGTTCCCTTCAGTGGGAACTGGCCAGCCAGTGGTCTCAGTGCTCAGGTTATCTCGATCAGTTGGTCTCTGTGACCCAGAGGATGTGGGATGGCCACCAATGGTGGCTTGTCCTGTCCCACCTGCAGGAAGGGCTCCATGTGTCCACCCCGAGTCGACTGTCATCCTGATGACCAGCGCCTCTCTGATGGTTTGGGGTGCCCATCTGAGGGAGCACAGAGCCCATGGGCTCTGGTCCCCTCAGGAGTCCCGATACCACATCAACCTCCTGGAGCTTCGAGTGGTTCGACTAGCCCTAACTACATTTGCTCCATTTGTCTGGGGCCAAGTGGTTCAAGTCCAGACGGACAAAAGCACGACCATGTACTGTCTCAACAGGCAGGGTGGGACGTGCTCCTTGCCCCTCTGCAAGGAAGCTGTCCACATTTGGTCACTTGTGCTCAGCCTGGAGGCAGATCTCCTGGTCACCTGTGTGGCAGGAGCCTCGAATCAGCTGGCCAGTGCCCTCAGCCGCATGGGCGGGGCATCTCACGAGTAGTCTCTCCACCAGGAGGTAGTACAAGATCTGTTCTCCCACTGGGGTACCCCTCAGGTGGACCTGTTCATCTCCAGGGAGAATGTGAAAGTGTGAAGCTGAGGCTGTTCCTTGCCCCCCCCCCCAAGCAGGGTTCGCTGCAGGGGGATGTCTTCTCGAGGCCTTGGACCTCGGGCCTTTTCTGCGCCTCCCCCCCCCCTTGATTCACAAAGTACTCATCAAGGTCAGGAGGGATAAGACGTAGGTGATCCTGGTGGCCCCAGACTGGCACTGCCAGTTCTGGTATCCAGATCTCCTCAGCCTCGGCTCCAGGCTTTCGGTGGCTTTCGGCATGCCTGGACCTGCTCTCAGTCAACCAGGAGAAGGTACTCCACCCGGACCTTCAATCCCTGCACCTGACAGCCTGGTTCCTGAGTGGCTAGAGTTCCAGGCCTTGGGTCTCTCCAATGAGGTCCTCAACGTTGTCAAGGCATCCCGTAAGGAAGCGATCAGAACATTCTGTGCCTTTAAATGGAAAAGATTCTTCATCTGGTGTCAGGGCAAAGGATTGGACCCCTCGTCCTGCCCAGTGGCTAGCATTTTAGATTATCTTTGGTCCCTCTCCCAGCAGGGCTATGGTTGATGACCCTAAAGGTGTACCTGGCAGCCATCTCCGCTTACCAGGCATGGGGCGGTCAGTGGCGCAGGAGAAGGTGGTCTGGCACTTCTTCAAAGGCCTAGATCACATATCCCCTTCGGTGAGTAAACATTCACCTCTGTGGGATCTACTGCTGGTCTTGGCAAAGCTCATGGGCAAGCCATTCGAACCTATGCACAATTGTGACATGTCACATTTGTTGTGGAAGACCGCCTTCTTGGTGGCTATCACGTCAGCCAGAAGGACTGGGGAGTTACAGGTGCTCTCCATTGCGTCTTCTTACCTGGTCTTTCACAGGGACAAGGTTGTCTTGCACCCCCACTGGAAATTCCTTCTCTTAAACTCCCTCCTTACATGTCCTCTCTCTCCCTCCTTTTCTAACCCTCTTCTCTGTGCTTCCCACCACTCTTCCTTCCTCTCCTCGGTTTTCATTAACCACAACCTGGCACTTATTTTGTTTTGTGTTGTTTTTGTTTTATGTATGCTATCACTTGCAATGCCTGTTTTCTCATGTTGTTTTTGACTTGTATTTACCTGTACAAACTGTATTGTAGCTGCATTACTTGTAGACTTGTGTACTTTGTTGTGCTCTATTACCTCATGTGCTGCATCACATGTACACTTATGTATTTTTCAGACTGTTCTCTTCCGGGTCGTGCCTGGAAATAGGCATTCTTATGCCTAGTGCACCCACCTGGTTACCACAAGCAAACAAATAAATAAATAATATATGAGCCTCCTTGTTTGATTTTTCCACAAAGACAAGAGTTTCTTTCTGTACTAATCCTAAATTTTTGGCAGAGGTGATGTCTCAGTGTACACTAAATCAAACCATCTGACTTTTATTATCCTGAGCATATCAGTCAGGGTGAGGCATTGCTCCATACTTTGGACATACATAGAATACTAAGATACTATGTGAATCATACAAAGGACTGCAGAAAGTTGTCTCAGCTTTTTGTTTCATTTGCCCTTGGGAAAGAGAGTGCCCCTGTGTTGAAACAGTGTTTGTTCAAGTGGCTAGCACATTCTATTACTTTCTGATATAGGAAGTATGAGAAGGAACTTTCAGCTGCGGTTCGGGGTCATTCCACCAGGGGGTATGGCCACTTATGTTGCCTGTTTCAGAAACGTCTCTGCAGCTGACATTTGCGCTGTAGCCACATGTAGTACTGTCATTGCCTTTACTGAATATTACAGTATGGACATTGATTCTCATCTTGTAGAAGAGCAGGTTTTGGCCTTGCTGTTCTATGCGGCCTGCTGTCCTGAAGCAGACTGCACCAACCTCCCAGTTAGCTTTTACGATTGCTTGGGTCTTGTTCCAAAGGTGTGGCTTAATGGCAGAGATGTCCTCGAAGAAGATAGCACAGTTACATATTTGCAGTAACAGTACATCTTCGAGACAGTCTCTTCCATTATGCCATGCCGACCCTTCTCCTTCCTCCTATTTATAATCTATAGGTAAAATGGCGTATGATTTCTGACCTGGAAATTTCCATGGCTGTTATATTCAGTGACTTCGCTTGCCTACTATGAGGTGTGCTGGTATGATCTCCTGATTCCCCCGAGAAGAGAAATCCTCTGAGCACAATCTCCAGTGGGGAACTGAGGAGAGGTGAGGCTGCACACATTTATATGGATGCTGACGTGTGCCATCTTCATTGGCAGCCACCGGGCTAGCAGAAGTTTCCATGTGGTCCTAGTGCTGACGCAGGTATAATTGAAAGGGTGTGGCGTAATGGAAATATTTTCTTGCAGGTCTACTGTTACGGGAAGTACATACCTGTTCTTTTTTATCTTCCCATTATCCTCTGCTACTAAGGAAATGGTATCTGTGTCCTTAGGACTTCATCTACTCCTGCTGTTTATCTACATGTGATGTTGTGATCTCCTGCTTGTGACGTAAATAATTTCCACAGCAACCAGTTGTGATGCATAAACATTCAGCAGGATTGGGTGAACTCTGAGGGACAAAGTACCTTATGTTTTAAGCAGCTGTCCTTAGTAATAAAGAGAAAGGGGAAGATAAATACCGAAAATATGTGAAATAAAATCACAGATTGTGAAAGCGCTCCTGACCAACCAGAATGCTCCTTTCCTCTCTGGGTCAGACACTCTTATTTTGTGAAGGGTGTCCCACATGCACCTGCCCTGGACACGGGCATGTTCAGGGCAGTTTTTATTTTACTATATTATTGATCGATCTCGATCAGTAATGTATTAATACCACTCCAAGACCATGCTTAGGGTTGTAAGAGTGGTCTCACTAACATGCTTAGGGTATCAGAGCTGTTCAGCTTTGGTTTGTGGTTCCCAAACCCTAAGAATGGGCCTGAGACCACTGTTACAACCATAAGCGTGGTCTTGGTGCCGGTACTACCTACTGCAGAATTGCATATAAATACAGTAATGTGTTTTTCAAAGTTTCCCCAAAGATGCCACAGGCTCTCTAATATCCTTTGGATATCGGGTATTGCCATTTTATATGCATTTCTCACTGTTTAATGTGTCTTTTCACTTGACCATTTGCATGTTGAGCATTTCACATACTTCATATCTTGTGGTTGAATCTCTTTCTTCTCAACAGGGTTCTAATGCTAAGCCAGTGGTGTCCTTCATCGCTGGGTTGACTGCTCCTCCAGGCAGGAGGATGGGTCATGCTGGTGCAATTAGTGCTGGAGGTAAAGGCGGAGCCAAAGAAAAGATTGCTGCCCTTCAGGGTGCTGGTGTAGTTGTCAGCATGTCTCCTGCGCAGCTGGGTAGCACCATGCACAAGGTGAGTGATACATGGAGTCCCATATAACTTTCAACTTTAAAGTGCCATGTGTTTACCCTTCCTCTCTTTTTTCCAAAAGGTGGGTGGGGCAGGGGCTGACATCTTAAAATTAAGTAAATGCCCATGGACAAGTGTTTGGTAGTCCAGTTAGAAATGGACATTTTTTTTTTTTTTTAAGAAAATCAGTACAACTATAGAAAAACAGGTTGTATCCAGTTTTGGTGGTAAGTAGTAAATACTGATATGTGAAGCAAAGAGAAATAATGATTTTTATTTAATTCGGTGTACCGGGAGTTCAGGTGAACCTAACCAGATAATATAATGGAAAACTGCTTGCTTTATCACCATTAAATTTGTCCACTAAACACGTGCAGACCCTCTACCCATACCTAGCTACTGTTCCAGTTAATTATCCTCTTCCTGCCTGATTGTGAGGCTTAGGGTTTTTTTTTTTGTGTGCGTGTTAACTTGCTTTAAAATTTTGTTTTATTATTTGCTTGTAGAAAGTGAAGCTCTCCTAGCCTCATAGGACCCACCACCTTTCAGCACACCTGCCCCCTTTCAGTATGTGGACTTTATTTAGTTTATTTATTTAGAAATTGGTAACCAGGAGAGGCATGCTGAGCTGAGGCTCATTTCTAGGTGCAACCGGGGTGGGGATGGGGAACCGGAGAAGAAAATATTACAATAAAGTGGAGTGTGTTGAAATATACAGTACAGATTTCTCATAATACAAATAGCTGGTCTCATAGTCAAATCTCGTAAAAACAACAATAATAGCAGGTACTAAATTCAAATAGCACTGGAGAGAGGATCAAGAAGGGGAAAAGATATGAAAACAGGTTAGAGAAGCAAGTGTGTATGGCATTGTAGGAAGTAGCTATAAAATATTTAAAATATTTACAAAAGTTGGTAGCCACAACAAAGACTAAGGTCCTAGACTTCAGAAGGGCAGACTTTAGCAGGATGGGTAGTATACTGGAAAGACACATAGCTAACATCAGCCCACACATGGACGCCAAGCAAAAATGGGCAGTCATCAAGCTGGGTCTGGCTGAGGCCACTAGCGCTTGTGTAAAGAGCCAGAGCAAGAAAACCAGGACCAAGAAGCCGAGCTGGATGAACAAGGAGGTTGAGGGAAAAGAGGGCGGCCTTTAGAAGCTGTAAAAGATCCAGCAGAGAGGAGGACAGGGAGGAATACGTGAGGACACCCAGGGAGGTGAGTAGAATAGTAAGGGCAGCCAAGACATCAAGACATCTGAGGTTAGCACAGGGGATCAGAGATGGTCAAAAGGATTTCTTCAGGTATAAACGGGAGAAGAGAAAGGTTAAGGAGGTTATGAAGTTTCCATAGTGTAGTGGTTATCATGTTCGCCTAACACGCGAAAGGTCCTCAGTTGAAACTGGTGGAAACATTTATATAAGGGCAAGACAACGTTTTACCCAGCGGATGGTGGGGGTGGGGGGGGTAGTCTTGTCCTCCAGGGGGGTCATTAGCGGGGTCCCACAGGGATCAGTTCGGGGGCCGCTCCTGTTTAAAGCCTACATCTCCGATATCAGGGAGGGCATCAGGAGTGAAATGAGTCTCTTTGAGGACGACTGTAAGCTGGGGGTGGTGGTAGTAGATGGGGAAGAGGGTAGGGTTGTCCTGCAGGGAGAACTGGATGCTCTAGGGAGATGGTCATACACTTGAAAGCTAAGGTTCAGCACCAGAAAATGCAAGGTGCTTCACCTGGGGCAAAGAAACCCGGGTCAGGTGTTCACCCTAGGAGGGGACATATTGCAGGTTTTGAGTGGGGAGAAGGACTTGGGGGTGCTTTTGGATGCCAGAATGAATAACTCGGAACACTGTAGCAGGGTCGCAGCCAGGACTTCTGGAATGTTGGGCTGCATCGTCAGGGGGCTTACCTCAAGAAGAAGGGAGGTGATTATGCCACTGTACAATTAATTTGTTAGACCGCACCTCGAGTACTGCATGCAGTTTTAGCGCCCGTACCTCAGGAAGGATATTCAACTCCTGGAAAGGGTTCAGAGGAGGGAAACCAGGATGATCTGGGGTCTCTGGGATAGGACTTATGAGGCAAGACTTGAGGAGCTCAACCTGTTCTCACTGGAGGAGAGGAGAGACAAGGGGGGTATGATTGAGGTCTTCAGGTATCTAAAAGGGGTAGATAAGGTACGCCTACATGGGGTCTTTCACAGGAAGGTGGGAGGGGGCATAGTTGGAGGCTGGAGGCGGGAGGCAGGGGAGAGAAGGGGAGGTAATACTTCACTGAGAGGATGGTGGAACCATGGAATGCACTGCCTGAGGAACTGGTGGAGGGGTTCAAGACAAGCTAGGACTGGTACAAGAGGGGGATGAAGAGGAGGACTGTCTGGGGGGGCCCTGGCCGGGGAAAGGGAGATCGGGGGAGGAGTCAGGAGGAGGGTTACGTGCCCATTTAAGGTACTGACTCTCGAGCAGAATCGATAGACCATGGGGCCTACTCTGCTGGGATTTTAGTATGTTAAGGATAAGATTGTAAGGATCAAGAATGGCCATGGATGGGCAGAAAAAGGGGCAGAGCAAGCAGAAGTACTCCATTAGTACCTGTGTTTAGTATTTGCCAAGGAGGGAGACGGGCCCATACCTAAGAGGAAGAGTGGGGTTGGAGGTTATGGATGGGGAGATCACAGTGGGTTGAGTGATGAAGGGCCTTAAGTCTCTGAGGGTACACTCTAAAAGGCTGAAGTGCTGCACACTCGAGCAGACTAGATAGACTGTAAGGCCTGTATCTGCTATCAATTTTCTATGTTCGTACAGAAGGAACTATAATTCACGACCTTGTGAAGGGCAATAAAATTTCCAGGAAGAATTGAATTGATATTAGGGTAAGAGAGAGGAGAAAGATCTAGGGGGTTTTACAGGAGAGAGAAAGGAAGAAACAGAAGTGCCAAAATGTGAATCTAAGTTTAGGAAGGGGGAGAAGGGTATGTGGAGTGGGGGAGGGGAGAGAGAAGCGAAGGGATGGCAAGGTCAGCTGGAGAATGGACAGGTACAAGCAGAGGAAAGGTATAGGGAAAGAGTGCATTTTAGACAGTATAGAAATGAAGATAATGAGTGGAGGTTGGAAGGGAGTTCCAGAGTGAGTGGAGACTGTACAAGAAGGCTGCCTGATCTGAGCTGGAGCGAGGCTAGGGAAGAGAGAAGATACAAAGGTCTGTGGAGAGGAGCTGATAAGAGGAGGAAGATGAGAGGGAGAGGAGAGCAGAGAGGTAAAAGGGGAGAGAGCGAAACCACAATTTAGAGATGAGGGTGGAGGCACAGAGCTGGTAGCGCATTTGGAGGGAGGAGAGAGAGAGGAGTAGAGAGTACAATGGTGAGTACAAGCAGGGAGCACAGGAGGCAAAGCGGCAGAAAGCGTTAAAAGGGTGTCTAACCTTGTGAGGGAAGAGGCAGTGGCGGAGCCCAGGACTACGTCTGCATAATCAAACACAAGGAGGATAATTTTAGTTAGTAACTTGGCGAACCACAGGGGAAAGGGCATGGCCCTGAGTTTTGGATGGAGTTTGGAATGAATAGCATCTATGTGCGTTGAGAAGTAAAGTAGACTCTCCAACCACACACACAAATACTTATAGGAGGAGACTGATTTTAAAGTAGTTCTGTCAAGGGTATAAAAGGAAGGGAGATGGGAAATGTTGGTTACTTTCTGAGAAGTGCCAAAAGACACGGAGACGGGTTTCCTTTTTTTCCTTTCGAAATGTAGTTTATGTATTTTTCAGTTTTCTCCCCATAACCCAGCCCCCCTACCTCAGACGCGTGTATGCATGTGGAGGCATGTGCACACTGCATCTCAAGGTACCCACCCGCTACATGTCGCTGCTGCCACCTGTGCTGACCACCGGGCCTCCACTCAGTGGCAGTGGGACTATGGGGAGGTGGCAACCACCCCAGAGAGGAGAGCTGCCTTCTGACTGCTCAATCTTGCTCCAGCGCGCCTCCTCCCCTCGTGCCGGCTCCCTGACGACCCGAGTCCGTTCCCGAACCTGGGTCGCCAGCATGGCATGAGGTAAGGCGTCCAGCACCACTGGGCCGATGGAGACTGGTTTCTTAGAGCAAATTTTACATGTTTTTTTTTTTCCCCCAACAGCACAGCTATATTCTGTTTTACTTTAATATCACAGAGTACCTGGACTGCTTAATTTTCTATGAATCAATACCAGATTAGCTCTTGGTTTTGTTTTGTTCTGGAGCCCCAGGCTAAACAGCTTTTCTGCCCATTCCATGTCAAATGTACTTAACTTCTTTTAATTTGTTTGCCCCTTTCTTCTTTTAGTAAGTGAATCTCTTTCTATTAGTGTGGCATCATGGGGCCCCCACAACCCTTGGCTGTTCCTCACCCGACTCCTGTGTGCTGCCTCTTGCCACAGGACCTTGACTACTCATGCCTCCTACTACCAAAAAAAAAAAATTTGATTTCAGCTTTGCTCCAGCCTTCAGTCATCCAGCTATGACATCCACGGTCCACCTACTGGCAAGGCACATTATTGCATGGCAAGTAAAATTCTTTTAAATGTTGTAGGACAACTGGCAGACTAGTTGGTGCTTGTGCCTGTCAAAATAGTTACAGGCCAAGACATTGGGCTATGGGATTTTTTGACCTCTTGGGAGGGCACAGTATTAGATTACTAGGGCTCTTTAGTGATGACCTGGCCAGACAATGACCTTACATTTTGTTTAGAACACAGTTAGGTACAAAACACTAAGGGCAAGGCAAATTTTATTTTTATGGCGCCCAATCCTGGAGGCTCTGGGCGCCTTACAGAATAGGTTATACAAACAGTAAAACAGGGTAATTAATACAAGATAAAAAGCATGCTACAAATGAAATTATTAAAACATTATAATAGCATTTCAACAGTAATAAAGATCTAGGCTATATTAAATAGGCCTCTCTAACCCTGCTACTAACAACTGGTTAAAAGCTATCTAACTGATAGTTACCAACAGGTAAAGATTGGAAACATCACATCTGGGCCCCTGCCTGTTCATTGTGGGGTCCCCCAAGGGTCAATCTTAGGACCCCTCCTTTTCAGCATCTTTCTGAATAGCCTACCTCGATCGTGTGACCAACGGATACTTTTCTATGCAGATGATGCTGTTATTTTTACTTCTCAACATGACCCTCACACCCTAAACTATCAGCTACAACATGCTTTTAAACAAACTGAAGATTGGTTCAGAGCCCGTAAGATGGTTCTGAACTATAAAAAGACAAAAGTAATGCTTTTTAGCGGTGCTAGAAGCAAACACAAAGCAGCATCCCTTAACATCACTAACTGCCCAGGGGTTTCACTTGAACAAGTGGAGCAATTCAAATACCTGGGGGTTACTGTACGCTTGACTGTTCCCTCTCCTATGCAGAACACATTGAGAATGTGGCCAAAACAGTCAGCATAAGAATTGGGCTCCTGCACAGACACAAGAAATGCCTAACACCTGAAGTACTCCAAACCGCAATCCATAGCACAGTTGTCTCTGTCATCGACTATGGATTGGTCATATGCAGCTCAGCCACTTCCACCTCACTATGTAGGATAGCAGTAGTCCTAAACAAAGCCTGCAGACTGCTCACCAATTCCCCCCGACTAACGCACACATGTGACCTTTATGAGCAAGCCGGGTGGCTACAACTTGAAAACAGGATACAATACCAAACCTGCCTCTTAGCTAAAAAAAAAATCACTACTCGGACTTCAGCCTCCTGGAGTCACAAGCCTATTAAGCTTATTCACAGGCCCACACCGCACCAGGAACTCTGACCATCAGGTTCTCACCGTCCCTCGCTGCAGAATCTCCCAAAGGCAGAGGTCATATGCCTACTGGGCACCACTTTGGCTCAATAACCTCGGCACTAAACATAACGCCACGCAGAGACTGGGGCTTTTCAAGACCCAAGCTAAGACAACACCTACTGAAGAAAAGCTCCTATGACTGTACTTTCTAATTACTCCACACACACACACACACACACACACATACACACACTTCTGACCCCGGTCTTACTCACCTTTCAGGTTATTACCTTCTCCTCGCTACTCCTGTATTGTCCTTCTGCCCTGAATTGTCCCCATTTTTGCCCTGCAATACCCTGCACTCTCCTCTCCCACCTCCCTAAATAGTCATCATGCCCCCCACTCAGTGCCCCCTACTTTCCTTTCTGCATAGCTGCTTACTGTCTTTTACCTGACAATGCCACCTAGGCTGCTACTGTTACTTAAATTATCCTAGTGTTAAAACCATCTCTGTTTCCTATTTACAGTGTATTTTTATTTGTTTACTCACCTAGCTAGATACTCCTAAACCCACAATGTATGTATACCCACCCTTTACGACGTGGAACCTTTGTAAAAGAGCGGTTTCCGCTCAAAGGTATTGTAATCCAAGATTGAATTAAAAAAAAAATTATACTCTATGAAAGCAAACTAGTTGATGTACAGTAATTACATAGCTGCTTCAGGGAAGGCCTGCGAGAACAGGTGGGTCTTCAGCCCCTTCTGAAAGACCTCAACTGTCCGGGCTCCTCTGACACTAGCTGGGAGCGAGTTCCATAGGGTAGAACCGGTGACACTAAAAGCACGGTCGCAGGAGGTTTTAAGCCTAACCGTAGGAATGTCGAAGAGCCCTCTAGTTGAGGACCGAAAGGAGTGGGTACAGGTTGCTGGTGAAAGGAGCCCAGTCCATATAGGGCTTTCAAACAACATGAAGTCTTGCTATATTATGACAATTGCAGTTTGTCCCAGCCTTAGAACTGCTCCGGAGGTGAAAGAGTTAACTTCCATGCCATGCATGGAACTTAGAGCGCGAGCTCGGTTAGAAAAGCTCTGTTTGGATCATTTCAAACTGAAACCGTCAGATTCTTTACTCCGCCTCACTGAACAGTCGCTCCGGAGATTCCTCCTACTGCTCGGTTCATTTCTCGGTTTAAAAGTGTTTTTCTCGGTTAAATTCAACCGCGATTATAATTATTTTAACCGCAAACCGATCGGTTCGAGCTCTGTCTGTGGTATTGTAAGTAATAGACAGGTTTATTTCTGTGTGGAACTTGTAAATGTTTATCGGTTTGGTTTGAACCGATCAGGTTGTTTTAAAACTTTGTTCTAAATTCATTTAAAGCTATTTAGAGTGCAGTTCCCGGTTCTTATCGGTTCTAAAAAAACCGGATTTCATTACGTTTTTTTTCCACGACCCATGACACGGTTGGGAACCGATAAGGGTGTCTTGCCTGGCATTTGCCGGAAAAGGGCAAGTTTTTGGTTAGGCTGGCATTATGTCTGAGAAACCCAAAAGAAAAACCGGGCCCACTGGGTTTTCAACACTGTAGTGTCTGTGGGGAAGCCTTTGCCAAGGCTGACCCACACACCATGTGTTTATTGTCTGGGGTTTGACCACCTCAATGCAGACTGCCAGATTTGCAAAATTTCCTGCAGCTACCCTGGAAAAGAGTTGGTAGGCTCCAGGGCAGGAGGCCAAAAGTCCGCTGACCCGGATGGCCAGCCGGGTTCGGTGCCAGCCGAGCCGGAGGGAGTGCCCTCTGACCAGGGCGAGACTTCCTCGGGCAGATGAAAAGCTGACTCAGAGGAGCCAGTTCCAGCAAAGAGAACTAGAAAATCAGCAGGTGTGGAGTCCAAAATTCCTTCTCCAACTGCTGCAGAGATAACCAAAGCGATCCAAATTGTCCATTCGCTTTCCCCGGTTCCGTCCGAACCGCCACTGTTTGGCAAAAGGTCGGTTTGGCCGGTTCCACCGGTTCAAGAATATAATATAGAGGAGTTTTATGAACCAGAGGAGGGGGAGGATGATTATGAACAGTGTGAATGTGATTTTGAAAGTTTGGATGTGCCCGTTGAACCGGACAGCTCCCCAGACAGACCTGTAGGAGAGTCTCCCCCTAGGCTTGCTGAGTCCCCTTCTCATTTTCTGTTTTATAAAAAAGTTGCTGAAACCCTCCAGCTCCCTTTAGAGGAAGCTGTGGATGAGCAAGAGGAGCCTGACTTTGTGGAGATGATGGATATCCCAGAGTCAGGAGATTGTCTATTCCTTTACATAAATCCTTTAGGAAACAAACAATAAAATTGTAAAGCTCCTAATTCTGTGCCTCCTGTGGATAAAAGGATGGACAGGAGTACACCTTGTCAGGTCCTGATACAGAATTTCTTTCACAGCAATGCAGCCATGTTGGGGTAGTTCAGGCTGCAGCCTGTGATAAGGCTAATATTCCCTGGCTTCACATCCTCCTGACAAGGACTCAGGAAGATTGATGCCATGGCTAAAAACAATACATGGCAGTATCCTTGGGACTCAGACAGGCAAGTTATATGGCCTATGTTGCAAGATACCAGAAATCTAGATGGGATACTGTCATGGCCTTAGCAAACAGGCCCCTAGCCAGCTTGCCAAGGAGCTGGAACAGGTGGCTGCTGATGGTATTGAGGCATCTAGGTGCAATTCCATGCTGCAGTGGATTCTAATGATGTATCCTCTAGAGTCATGGCTACATCTGTGGCTTTTCATAGATGGCTTGGCTCAGGTGTACTAGTCTGTCACAGGATACCCAGGCTAAGGCCATGGATTTTCCTGTGGTGGGAAATTCTCTGTTTGGGAGCAGACAGAGAATTATATGAAAAAATGGATGAATATAGAACCACTTATAGGAGTGCACAAGCCAGGAGCGGCAAGCCACTCCTCAGAGGCAGCCCAGGGGGTAGGAGCGAGCCTTTTCACAGACCTTTTACCAAACCCAGGCCTCCTCTTCAGCTTACGTTGAGAGGGGGTTCTTCAGAGGGAGAGGCAGACGGGGTATGAGCAGGCCTGCTCCCACCCCTCAGCCTAAAGCCCCTGCCAAACAGGCACCCTGATAGGATGCCCAGGGCCGATTCTCCATTACCTGTAGGGGCAGGCTGGCTGCTTAGTCAGGACTGGGAGTCTTTAACTTCAGACAAGTGGGTCCTGGAAGTAGTGAAAGCCAGGGTCTGATTCTCAGCTTCAAAAATTTCCAAAGATGAGAATCAGATCTTTCCACCTGCAAATCCTCTAGAGACTCTTGCTTTGGAAATAGAAGTCTCAACCTCCTGGCTGTCAGAGGCGGTGAAAGGTTTCTCCCTACACTAGGGGCAGGGACTGTACTCAGGTCTTCTACCCCAAAAGACAGGAGAATGGCGGTCCATCCTGGACCTAAGATATCTGAACAAGCACCTTTAAAACCAAAATTCAAAATGGTGACTCTGGGAATGATTTTACCCTCCCTAAGGCCAGGGGACTGGCTAGCTTCCCTGGACCTCAAGGATGCCTACGTCCATGTTCTTATCAGAAGCTCCCACCGAAAGTACCTCAGATTCGAACTGCCCTCAGGCCATTATCAGTTCAGAGCAATGCCCTTCGGCCTTATCTCTGCCCCAAGGGTATTCACAAAATGCCTGGCAGTAGCTCACTTAAGAAGGCAAAAGATTGCCATCTTTCCCTACCTAGACGACTGGCTCATTGTGGGTCAGTCTCCAGACCAGGTCAAATCACACCTGCAGGTTACCCAGCAGCTGCTTACCTCTCTAGGCTTTCTTCTCAATCTTCCAAAGTCAGTTTTAGAACCTGTCCAGGTACTCACCTTCATAGGCGCAGAACTGGACACAAAGCAGGCCAGAGCCTTCCTTCCTCTAGAAAGGGTAGGGACCCAGGTGGGCCTGGCCTTCTCCTTCACCCTGCAGGTCTCTCTCGACCAGCAAGGCATTTTCTACAGCTCCTAGGACACATGGCTGCTTCCACAGCCTTAGTGCAAGGAGCAAGATTTCAGATGAGGGACATTCAGTTCCATTTGAGAGCCTTTTGGTCTCAAAGAAGAGATCCCCTATCCAAGTTGATCCCAGTAACTCAAACCCTGATCCAGGCCCTTCAGTGGTGGCAGGATCAGAGCAATCTGAGACAAGGGTTCCTTTCATCCCTCTATCTCACTCCTTGACCCTTACTACAGATCGTCCCTTTTGGGATGGGGAGCTCCATGGGTGACCTCTCCACCCAGGGATTGTGGTCCCCTCAGGAATCTCTGCTCCACATCAATCTGTTGGAACTCAGAGCTGTTTTCTAGCACTTCAGGTTTTTCTGCATCTGTTCAGAACAAAGTGGTACAGGTCAGAACAGACAACACCACTACAATGTGGTACATCAACAAACAAGGGGCACTCGGTCTTCGGCCTTGTGCACCGAGGCAATGAAGTTGTGGTCTCTGGCTTATTCCCTGAACACCTCCCTCATAGCAATTCACCTCCCGGGCAGGACAATGTCCTGGCAGATGCTCTCAGCAGGATTTCCCAGGGCCATCATGAATGGTCATTGGATCCTCTAGTACTGGGGATAGTTTTTGCCAGGTAGGGCACCCCTCAGATAGATCTTTTTGCAGCCCCAGACAATTATCAACTTCCACTTTTTTGTTGCAGGCCCCCAATGTTGGGCTCAGTCCCCCTGGATGCCTTCCTCCTCGATTGGGAAGGGAAGTTTCTCTACGCCTTCCCCCCCTTCCCTCTCCTGTTCAAGGTGCTAGTCAAAATCAGATCTCAGCCCTGCAAGATGATTCTGATTGCTCCAGATTGGGCCAGACAGCCCTGGTACCCTCTCCTTCTGTCCTTAGCAGTCCATCTTCCCCTGTGTCTCCCCAGGAACCACAATTTGTTAACCTGTGCCCAGGGGAGAGTTTGGTATCCGAATCTCAAATCCCTCAACCTCAAGGCCTGGCTCTTGAGAGTTAGATTTGCTGACCTACACCTTTCTCAAGGTGTTCTCGAGTACGAAACTTCTAGGAAGCCTTCCACTAGGGCTACTTATAACTCTAAATAGAAAAGGTTTTCCATATGGTGCTCTGGGAAGCATATTTCCCCGGAATCTGCTGATTTGCCCACTGTTTTGGACTATATGGTCCATCATAATTCTTTGGGACTGAGACCAGCTACCCTGAAAGTACATTTGGCAGCTGTCTCTGCTTTTATTTCAGCCCGGAAGCCCTCTTCTCTCTGCTCACCCTGTATTTTCCAAGTTTTTCAGGGGATTGCTTCATACCAATCCACCATTCAGGGACCCTGCCCCTGCCTGGGATCTTAATGTTTGCATTGCTCAGCTGATGCAACCCCCCTTTGAACCTCTGTTTCGGCAGAGCTTAAGTACTTGACTTGGAAAACTGTGTTTCTAGTAGCCATCACTTCTGCCAGGCGCATAAGTGAGTTGCAAGCTTTGTCAGTGGAGACTGACTTTATTTCCTTTCACAGGGATAAGGTAGTCCTCAGGACTAACAGGAAGTTTTGCCTAAGGTGGTTTCAGATTTCCACCTTAATCAATCTATTCTCTTCAGTGTTCTTCACTGACCATTCCTCCTCTGGTGAGAGGGGCTGCACAACAGATGTTAAGAGGGCCTTTAGTTACTACATAGAAGTACCAAGGGTCACAGGTTTGACTCCTCCAACTCTTTCTCACTTATGGTGAGGTTGGGAAAGAAACCTGCCACTAAAGATCCATTGCCAGGTGGATTGTCTCTTGTATCCAATTTTGCTATCAAAAACTGGGTAAGGTTCCCCTTCAGGCCTGAGGGCTCACTCTACCAGAGGTACAGCTGCGTCCTAGCTGCGGCCAGGGACATCCCTATCTTAGAGATATGTCAAGCAGCTACTTGGAAAACAGTACATACTTTCACTAAGCATTACTCCTTGGGCATTCAGGCCAGGAGGGATGCTCGATTTAACACAGCTGTGTGCTCAGAGCCTATTTCCTAAGTAGGTTCTGTCCCTCCTCCATGGAGGTACTGCTGTGTAGTCTGCAATTGTCATAATATAGCAAAACTTCATGTTGTTTGAAGAAAAAATTACTCACCTTAGTAATGTTGTTTCTTCTAATGGAGTCTTGCTATATTATGACCTCCCCCCCAGCCTGCCCCCTCAGAACTTCTACTTTAGGGATGGGGTGGGCGGTCCAGTGTTGGCGCTTATTGATGCCCATCTTGTGTTTTCCACCCCTTCTTTTTGGGGTGTTTGGGTGTTGTGTTTTATTTTATCTTATCTTATTTTCTGGTCCCCTGACTTGAGTCTTGGTGTTGGGACCAGGAAAATGAGTTAATACTTAAGTAGCCAGTTGGCTAGTGTAGGTTACAGCTTCCACACAGAACCTTACTGAGTTTTGCTCGTAAAGATCTGACGGTTTCAGTTTGAAATGATCCAGACAGAGCTTTTCTAACCGAGCTCGCGCTCTAAGTTCCATGCATGGCATGGAAGTTAACTCTTTCACCTCCGGAGCAGTTCTAAGGCTGGGACAAACTGCAATTGTCATAATATAGCAAGACTCCATTAGAAGAAACAACATTACTAAGGTGAGTAATTTTTTCTTATAGGTGAGCAAGCCCACCTTGAAGAATACCCTCCACGAGACTGGCAGCCAGTGCAGCGCTCGCAGGACAGGGGTAACATGACTGGGTGTAGCCAGGCCAGTCAGTAACCTTGCTGCTGGGTTCTGCACCAGTTGCAGCTGGGGGAAGGTCCCTCCAATGACACTGAAGTATAGTTAAGTTAAGGGTTTCTAAATACCTGGATTAAGTTCACTATTTTCTCTGGTGCACTGTTTTGTTGATGCCATGGGCAGGAGGAGGAAAATCGGGTTTAGAAGGTCCATTATTTGCAAGTTTACTATGTTTGTCACTGACGGACAGGATGCTTGTGAACTGTCAAGGCTTTACTCACAACATGAGTAATTTTCCCTGGTGTCACTATGCACCCACAGGTCATTGAGGGTCATCAGGTACAGGTGCTAAAGGGAAGGCTAGGGCCCATTCATATACATGGACTCTGCTGCACTGGTGAAGAAATCCCTTTCATTGATCTTATAGAATGTTATCTCAGCCTTTATCTGTAACGGCCCTACCCCCAGGAAATGAGGGAGCCTTCCAGGAGTTTGTAGACTCTACAGCTGAACCTGCACATCTCTGTGTTTCAACTGGGATCCAAGTATGCAGTCTGTTACAGTGAACAGTCACCTTGCAGTTGCCACAGACACACGAAGAATCAATGTCTGTCGAGGAGCAGTAGCCCCTCAAGAGGACACTCTGTCTCCTAAGCTAAAACCTCCACTGCATCAGTCGCCCTCTAAGGAGGCTGAACCAGTGGTAGACCAGCTTAGTCTGTCTGGATATTCTATCAGACCAGCTGGACCATTTAATAGATGTTGGGTCATCAGATGTGTTTGTGGCCAGGACGACAACCCTGAAGGTGTCAGCAGTGGGTTGTCCCCTATCAGCACCACCTCGATCTTTCCAGCCCCAGTCAAATCAAACCTGGACATATAGAGAAGAGGAAGGCCTTCTTTTATATGATGAATACCATCCTGGACTTGATAAACTGCAAAAAATGCTTAAAATGAATATATTTTTTTCATAACATCATATCTTGCTTATTGGCTATCACAGAGGCCACTCAAGACTGGGACTTTAAAAAAGTGCCAAAACATAGGAAATCCATGTAGTTGGAGCAGGTAAGGCAGACTGTTAAGGACAAAAAGGGAGCATTTGGGGCTTACAGGAAGGAACAGAGTGCGTCAAACGGTGTGGGCTAGGAGAAATTCAATATAAGTGAAAAGCTCATCAGGGAGGCAAAGGCAGAATTGAGGCTAGTGGAAAGGACAGATTCTTCTTTAGATACATTAGTGAAAGGAAAAAGGACGTGATAACAAAGGATAAGGAAGGATGGGGTTAGGTTAGGGGATGAGGTAGGGAAGGCAGGTGTACCTAATGAATACCTTAGTTTGGTCTTCACAGTTGAAGGCAACCCAACTCCCTAACAGCAGGAGAAAAAATCAAGGGGGATACAGGGGACAGATTCAAGGTGGGGAGGATAACAAGAGAAAAGGTACTTAGGAGAATCAGTAGCAACAACTACCCAGCTGTAATGAGACATAGAAGTTCCTGCATGGATTAACAGAGTAGACACCAGGGACCTATTCTCCATGAGTTCAGACATAGGGACAAGAAGGAAGTAGTAGCCCCACAGTTCACTAAAGCTGGCAGAGGGGAGATTAAAAAAGAACATCCATAAGCACTTCTTCCCTGAAAGGGTGGTGGATAAGTGGAATAAGCTACCCAAAGAAGTGTTACAGGCCAGATCAGATCAGTTGGCAGCTTCAAGCAGGAATGGGCCGGGCAGCAGCTTTTAGGTAGAAACAGGGCAGCCAGTGAAAAAGGGGAGGATTGCCACTAGGGCAGGATAGAATGGTTGGGTATGGTGGGCAGACTGGATGGGACGAGAGCCTTTTTCTGCAATCAGCATCTGTGTATCTAGCTGTAGTGCATAAAGACTGGAACTTAGCAACTGTGGTTCCCTTACACAAAAGGGGTGACAAGGAAAATCCAGGAAACTACAGACCAGCGAGACAAACACTGATAGTGGGAAAACCTTTAGAAACATTTATTATTAAAGAGGGGATAATCTCTTGCTTAGGCAAAAAAAGGGATTTTTATGGATGGGATTCAGTATGGATTCACTAAGGGCTAGTTGCGTAAGCCTAACTTAATTGACTTTTAGCATAGTTACACAGATGTCAGAGGGGCCAGGCAGTGGACATACATTACTGTACCTGGATTTTAACAGCGTGTTTAACTCAGTGCCACATAGGAGACTGGTTAAGAAGGTGAGCAATCAAAGGATTCTGGAAGAAAAAACTAAATGGATTAAGAACTGGCTGACAGAACATATAGGGTGGTCCTTGATGGTAACTTCTCTGAGGACAGGGCAGTGACTAATAGGGTACCGCAGAGCTTGGTGCTGGGAGCACTCCTGCTTAATATGTGTATTTGTGACATAGGAGGGGGTATCCAGTCAAGATGAGCCTATTCGCAGATAATACAAGCTCTGTGGAAGGGTTGACGGCAAAGAAGGGATAACATTATGAGACAGGATGTGACAAGACCAGTGTTCCCATTCAAGCGTAAATGTACATGAATCCCATAAAAATTAAGAAATTCACACTCATTTATGTGTGGAGAGGGTACACTGCACTTAAAGAACTGCATTCTGGAGTGCAGGCATGTATGCTGTTAGTATGTGCACAGCAAACTGCACCCTTCCCCACCTCCCCTCCAGTTCTGCCTAGTTACCTTCTGTAGCCAGCACCGATCAGCTTCGTCAGTTTCCCCCTCCCACTACAGCAGCTGAAGTTGGTGGTGTTATACTGGAGGTTGGATCAAGAAGCCATGGGGCCAGCAGGATTTGTGTGTTGAGAGTTGCTTGTGATTGGAGGAGTTGGTTTGGTGCAGAGGAGCTCGGCATCAGGAGAGAGAGCCGGTTGAAATCCTGTGGAGACCCTCCTGACCCTGGCTTGCAGCACACATAGATCCCAAGGATGACAGGCAGGTATGGAACATAACTGATCAAAGGCTTCATCCCAGGATGGGAGAGAGTGAGAATGTGCTGTGTCCAGCATGAGTGTGCTGCATGCCCCCACCCGTAAGCTCGACCATCAAAAATTTAATCTGATCCTCTCTGCTGCTGAGCTCAGCTCAGTAAAGTTGAGCACCAGGAACTGCATGTTTGTTTGTTGTTTTTTGGGTTAGCCAGCAAAAGAGAGAGGTTTCCCTTACACTGTTACTGAGTTGCGGTCTCGACTTAGGATTATGAGAGAAAACTGGGTGGGAGGTGTGGATCGGAAATGAAATGGAATTGTGGCGGCACAAACTATGGGGGGGGGGTGCAGCAATAGATAGTGGTTTGTAGTGGTGTTCATTTGATAAGCTCAGTAAAACTGAGCACTGAATTTTATTTTCTGCTGTCAGTGCACCCTTGTCAAAAATTCTGTTATTTCCTCAGTTTTCCACCATGACCAAGTTGCAGTCAGGACTCTGGAATAGAGGAGTGAGAGGTGAAGAGAGGGAAATCAGAGGCAGAACTGGGCGGTGATCAGCATGTGGTTCAAATAAATTTATACTGGAGTTGCCGGAAGTCGTATGAAGTACATGGTATAGATAGACTTCAGTATGTGGTTGCTAGTGTGTATTAGATTTTGCGTGTGGCAATGGGCGTGCAATATATAGTACAAGGTATTATAAGATGGAGCCCCCTGTCACTGTTACTACTACAGTAGTAGCTACTTCAGGGTGGTATGAGCATGTGCCGTGCCATGTATTAAAATGGCTGCTGGTGGCTACTGATATTTACACTGACTCCCTGTTTTCTGTGCTGTGTGTAACTGCTGCTGTGCTTGTTGCCAGTCACCTAGCTAGTTTGTCTACCTGCAGTGCACTTTAGATTAATTAATGCACTTGGCTGGCATGGATGCCATTGCCTATATTTTCTACTGGTTTAACTGGAAATTAATAATATACTCTCTGTGCTGTTTTCTTGTCTGCTTAATTTTTTTTTTTAACTGTATATATACTGTCTTGATTTTTCTCTTGAACCAGTCTTGCCTGACTTGACTTCTATTTAATTTCTACTGCCTATAATATGTTAGCTTAAGATACTACACTGCACTACTAGTCTTATCAGTGTTTTTATTTATTTAAATTTTTCAGGACCGGGTGGGCCCTCTGAGACAGCCAAGTCCCTTTTTCAGGGGTGACCCGGGGAACTAAATGTTCCAAGCATAAAAAATCAGTACAGATGCAGATAATTATGTACAAATGTCTTAGACAGTTACATACATTCATGGATGAAACTAGCCATCCCATTCATTGGGAGATAGTACATTACAAATGTCAATTGCAACAATTTTATTATGATTGAGTACAGCAGTAGAGTAAGCACGATATTTGACAGACAAAATCAGTATAATAAAGTAAGAAATTTCAGAGAGTATTTTAAACAAAAAAAAGGTGTCCTGCCTATGTTGTTCAAACACTTTTAAAACTGTACTTACCTCCTGAATCTTTTAAAATGGTACAGTGTGCCCTCAAAATTCATTTTGTGCCCCTGAACATTTTTAACAAAGATGTATGCACTGCACTCTCTTTTATAAGTCAGTGGTGGTAAAACTGGATGAGACTGAAATATTTGGCAGTTGAGACTTGATGCCAGAGTATGAAAGATAATGCACGTATTGCATAAAAATCCTGAGTGTGCTATATTGCTGGGATGCTGGTAGAGAGCATGGAGGAGGATAAGCACCTGGAAGTGGTGATCAGCAATAACCTTATGCAGGCTGCTCAGTGCAGCTGGGTATATAGGAGGGCTTATTATATAGGAGGGTTAACAGAATTCTTATGTGCATAAGGAAAGGGTTGCTAGCAGGAGAAGGGAGGTGATGTTGTCTCTGTATAAATCATTGGTGAGACTGCATTTGGATGATGGTGTTCTGGGGCTTGCACCTATGGAAGGACAGGGATAGATTAGAGATAGTGCAACAGTTTGAGGCAGTATAACATAGTGGGTAAGGGCACTGAGCTGGAAACCTGGGTTTGAATCCCATCAGCCCCCATTTATATGCTGTGTAACCCTGAGCAAGTCACTTAACTTCTTGTGCTCCCAAGTCACACCTTGAAACAAGCTCCTGCTTAGTGTGCCTTTCCTGGTTAAACAATTTCCCCATTTCCCTAATGGCTACAAAGATGATTCATGGTCAGTAGAGTAAGGCATATATAGTGTATGATAGAACGTTGTTTCTGATAAAAATCTAGATCTTTCCTATTGTTGTTACGTTGTAGTAGCTATGTTATCATAGCTGTTATGCTGCACTAGCTACGTAGCTACCACAGCATAACAACATTGAGCACGCTAGCACATGTGCGTTACAAATCCAGGAAGCAGCTGCCACGAAAAGGAGAGCGAAGGAAAGCGGCACAGAGGGAGAAAAAAACAGTAGGACTGATTACTAAAGTAACTTTTACTGCTTGTGGGGGGTGGGAGCATCATACACTATAAAAACTAATGGATAATTACCTCTTGGTAACAAGCTGTGTTAATGTGTCTCGAGGTTGCCAGTGGTGACCAAACCTCTCGAGCTTCACGCTCGAGGTTTATGGGTCGCCATGGCACCCTCTCGATACACTAACCAGCTTGTTACCAATAGGTAACTATCCATTATTATCTATGATGAGAGACAGAAAATGATGATACATGGACAGCAAGGCAAAATGTGTGAGTAAATACTAAAAGGTGGTAATGTGTACTGTTGCTTGTGGTCCAAAATGGCTTTTGCCATGTTTGTAACATCACCCGGATCAAGCCATGTGTGGTGCCTAATAGTTTATGCCTGTGTCACCTCCAGACTGTACTGTTGTATAGCTTTTTTATTTAGGGATATCTGCAAGCTTGTTGTGTTGCCTGTAGCTGGTTCAGAATGCTGCACTTGAAGTGACCATATCACACTGGTCCTATGTGCTCTGTACTGGCTGCAAATTTGGTGGCCTATCACCTTCCAGGGTCTACTTGTTAACATTCAAGGTCTGGGCCCTGGCTACCTAAAAGTTCTCCTGTTGTGTTACGCTGCTTCTTGTCCTCTCCGCCTACACCCCTGGTCCTCTCCTCTTCTTTCTTTAAGCAGTCAGGGTTACAGGGCTTTTGGGATTGTGGCCCCAAGGTTAAGGAGCACATTGCCTGTGAGCATTCATTCTGCTCATACCATGGAGACCTTTAGGACCTCCTTGAAAATATTTTCATTTAGCCGGGCCTACTCTGATCAATATGTTGTTTATTAGCATTCTGAAATAAAATTCCCTTGGTTTGCCATGCCTCTCTGGAGGATGGAAGAGCAGAGACATGATAGAAACTTTCAGATTCATTAAAGGGTTCAGCAGGATGTAGCCATGGTGCATCCTGTCCGGCCCCGGGGCTTTGTCTACCATTAGGGCATCAGGCTCTTTCTGGACCCTTTTCTCTGGTAAATCCTGGCTGCCTCATTTCAGCCACCTTGATGCCACTTTCAGGCAGGGGTCCCACTGTCTTTCCTTGTGAAGGCAGAGCAGAAGTAATTTTTGAAGGAGTTTATTCACAAAACCTCCAGATTTAAATATAAAAAGTTCTTATGCTGGTATGAAGAGGGTGGTCTGCCTCCACTTTGTTTCTCGATGAAGCACATTTTCAACTGCTTCTGGTCCCTGTCCCAATCAGGGCAGCACGCCATCTCCCTCAATATGCATTTGACGGCCATTTTAGTGTACTGCGCCAACACTGATATTACAAATTTGGCCAAGGATATAGTGGTCTCTAAAGTGGTTTTAAGTTATTCAAAGGCTTGGACCACCTATTTCTTCTGGTTTGTGCACCACTTTCACCATGGGACTTAATGCGAATATTGCCTCTGCTCCTGAGAAAGCTGTTTAACCTTTGGACAAATCTCCTTTGTCATTTTTATAGTGTAGCTGACTTTGGCCAGATTGTCAGGGAGGGAGACAAGCAAAACCAGTACTACAGTCATGGACTTCAGACACACAGACTTTGACAAGATGAGAAGGATATTAAGGGAGACAATGGAGGGTACAGAGAATATAGGGGCAGTGGAGGAGCTGTGGGAGGCCATCAAGGGAGGGGTTCTGCAAGCCACAGAAATGTGCACACAAAAAAGGTTAGGAAGAACAAGAAGGGGAGGAGACTGCTTTGGTTTACAAAGGAGGTTGTGGGGGCAGTCAGGGAAAGGAGGAGGGTTTTCAGAAAATTTAAGAGGACACTCAGCAAGGAAGATAAGAAAGAGTATAGGGAAAAGAGGAGTCTGGCAGGGATGAAAATCAGAAGAGCAAAAGCAGATACTGAGGAGAAAATAGCAAAAAAGACCAAAAGGGGGATGAAACCATTTTCAGATATGTTAGGGAGAGGAGAAGGGCAAGGCAGGGGATTGCTAGGCTGAGGAGAGAGGGAGGAATAAAATTAGAAAGGGACTGTGAAAAAACAGAGTTATTAAATAAGTACTTTAGCTTGGTATTTACAGAGGAAGAGGATGGTAGGGGACCTGATCTAAAGTCGAAGGGGAAGGAAGGCAAATTGGTGGACCTGAGACCATTCACTGTGGATAGGGTTAGGACAGAGCTAGATAGATTGAGGGTGGGCAAGGCAATGGGGCCTGATGGGCTACACCCCAGGGTGGTCAGGGAATCGAAGGAGACATTGGTTGCACCTTTGACAAGGCTCTTCAACTTGTCCCTGGATATGGGGAGAGTGCTGGAGGCTGGAAGAGGGCAGACGTAGTGCCTTTACACAAGGGAGGTAGTAAGGAGGCGAAGGGGAACTACCAACCTGTCAGCCTCACGTCAGTGGTGGGGAAGGTAATGGAGGTATTAATCAAGGAGAGGGTGGTGGATTACCTGTAGAAGAGAGGCTTGCAGGACAGCAGACAGCATGGCTTCACAAAGGGGAAATCTTGCCAAACACCTAATTCAGTTCTTTGATTGGGTGACTCAGGTGATTGACCGGAGGAGGGGGTGGACATGGCCTATCTGGACTTCAGTAAGTCCTTCAACACCGTTCCCCCATGGGAGGCTAGTGAGCAAGATGGAAAGCCTGGGGTTGGGTGGGAAAATAAGCTGGGGGGAGGCGTGGATGGCAGGAAGAACTCAGAGTATGGTGCTAAACAGGGTGCACTCTGGGACGGTGAGGGTGAAGAGTGGAGTGCCACAGGGGGTCAGTTTTGGGTCCGCTTCTCTTCAACATCTACATCAGTGATATTGTGGAGGGTTTGAGGTGGAGAGTTTGCTTATTTGCTGATGATACAAAAATATGCAGTAGGGTGGACACCCCGGGTGGGGGGTGGAGGACATGAGGGAGGACTTAAAGACGCTCAAAAAATGGTCTGGGACTTGGCAGCTGAAATTTAATGCCAAGAAGTGCGCTGTGATGCACTTGGGGAGTAGGAACAGAAGAGCAGGGTACACCCTAGGTGGGGAGGAAATCAGGGTAACAGGAGAGGGATCTGGGGATCATAGTCTCCTCAAACCTTAAGGTAGGAATCCAGTGTAGCAGGGTGGCGGGAAAGGCCATTGGAAAGTTGGCATGCATAGGCAGGGGCATTACTAGCAGAAGGAGGGAGGTAATAATGCCCCTTTACAAAGCGATGGTGAGGCCACACCTGGAGTATAGGGTTCCGTTCTGGAGGCCACATCTCCTCAAGGATATAGATATGATGGAGAGGGCTCAGAGAAGGGCAACCAAGATGGTACAGGGTATGCAGGAAAAGTCATACGAGCAGAGGTGTAAGGAGCTGGATCTGTATATGCTGGAGACAAGGAGGGAAAGGGGAGACATAATTGAAACTTTTAAATATGTAATGGGGCTCAATAAAGTGGGAGAAGAGGGTTTACTTAAGAGGAAGAAGGGGGTCAGAACTAGAGGGCACAGCCTCAGACAGCAAGGAAAAAGATACAGGGGCAGTGTGAGAGGGCATTTCTTCATGGAGAGGGTGACGGAGCCCTGGAACAGACTATTAGACGGAGTTGTGTGGGGCTAAATCGGTGGAAGAATTCAAGTGGGCATGGGGCAAGCATATGGGACTGAGTATCGGGGAGGGAGGGGGAGGTGTAGGGGGAAAAATAGGGCGGACTACATGGGCCGATACGGTCCTTTTCTGCTGTCAAGCTTCTGTGATTTATGGTTCTATGATTCTATGAATTCCAGGTGCTTTCGGTAGAGTAACAGAATCTAGATCTTACTTCGAGAAACAGCTCTTGCAGCAGGTTACACCATTAGGACTGAAGCCGGCAGGCGCCAGGACCCCACGGAAATTTTCTAGCTAGCAGTATTCAGTGGGGACTGTCTCCGATGTTGGTCCCGCCCCCGACGTCAGGCATAGTACATAAAGAGGCGGTCTCCCAGAATCCCCAGTTCTTTTCCCGCCGACGACTCGCCAGCATCGGCCTCTCGGTCTCTGTCTAGAGCACGACGACTTAGAACTTCTCCAAGTAGTTTCTACAAAACTAATGTCCTCTCCAACTCCCTCTTCTGAGGGACACCTTTCCAAGTGTGCCTGCGGAAAACAGATCCCTTTCAAGGATCCTCATTCATCCTGCATGCGGTGCTTAGGCCCGGACCACGACACCAAGGCCTGCTCCTTCTGTCAAGGGTTCAACAGCGCACCAGGATCCACTGTCAGAAGGCACTTCAGGCGTAACTTTTAGAAGAGAAACTTATCAGGATGGACAAAGAACCTTCTTCCAGGGATGATTCTTCTTCCAAGGCCCATAAACAGCGGGAGAAAGCAAGGTCCAGATCCCCGAACCGGGCCTCGGACTCTTGTTGCTCAGGCTCCACCCGATCTGACCGCTCTCCCTCCAGGGCTTGTTCTTAGCCCCCTCCGGTCAAAGTCAAGGCTACAGGCGGTTCTTCGACTTTGCTTTAGCCCATTAAGACTTCCAGGCCCTCGGCTTCCTCCACTCCATCTTGGGCCTCTTCCAAGTCGTCCTCCTCTGCCCGACGTCCGGACCCCGACTCCAGATCGGTCTCCCAGGGGTCCGGATCCACTACCCAGGAAGACAGAAAACCTGACATCCCTAAAGCGGACGACAGACCCGACCTCGGCCAGGCGTTTGCCGGAGCCAAGGAGATCGGCCAAGCAGCAGACGCCAGCTAGGTCGCCGGACCAAGTCGGCCAAGCGACCAATGTCGGCTTCATCACGCTCAGCAGAGCCGAAGACCGCCCCCCAGTCATCGGTGGACACCGGTCACAGGGACTCCACGGAGGAGAACACGACACTACCTGAAGACCAAGCGGGTGACACAGAGGATGCCGGGCTTCCGAGGGAACCTTCGCCCACCCCGGAGACACCCGCAGACCCGACGCCCGACCTCGGCGAAAGACCACCGGCTCCAGGCCCGTCATCCGGCATGAGCATACAAGAGGTAAAGGATCTCTTTACTTTCTGGTGGAACACCATCCGAAAAGACGTGGTCTGAATAAAACCTCCTCCTCCTACTACTCCTTCACCTCCTACGCCCCCTCCTCCACCACAGGGGCCAGCAGGACGACCACCAACGCCTAAGGAGCAGACTCCACCTCCTAGAGGTAGATCCAAGGACCGGAGAAGGCCTCCTCAAGATCTCCATCAGGGTCTCCCAGTCCCAAGTGACCCAGACGTCGTCGGTACACTCTGTCAGGGGAGGACTCCAGATCGGATACCTCGGAATTCTCCAGATCTCCTTCTCCACTCAGCATCCCATCACCTGACCCACATGACCTACCCAGGTCTCCTCCGGATGATCCCTCCTTCTCTGAGATCATGAGGCACATCCAGGACAACATGGGATGGGATGCTGAAGACCTCGATCCCGAGACACGCGCTTGCCCGTCATCTTGGCAGAAGGATCCAAAGCCTGTGGTAGTGCCACCCTTGGTTGAACACCTTGCGACGTCCCAAGGCTGCTGGAAGCGTCCGCACTCCACCCCTGCTGTGCCGAAGAAAGCTGACCGCCTGTACAAGTCCCCGAAAGAGGACCAGCACTTGGCTCAACAACCTCTGGCTGACTCCCTGGTCATTACAGCCTCGCATGACCGGTCCCAAAAACCGCAGCATATGAGCACACAGCCACCGGACCAGGAATCCAAACAGCTGGATGCCCTGGGGAGGCGCATGTATGTGGTTGCTACATGCTCCATCAGGTCCCTGAACTACCTATCTCACATGGTACAGTTTCAGAATGCCCTGTGGGAATAGGGCCAGGACCTGGTCGACAAATTACCGGACGGTGATCAGAAGGCGGAGCTCCTAAACCTCCTTCGCACAGGGTCTGATGTGGGAACCCAAGTGCTATGAGCCACATATGATTCTGCGGACTCGTCTGCCAGAGCCGCAGCTTCAGGCGTCTGTCTCCGGAGACACTCTTGGCTCCGTGTCTCCGGCTTTACCCCGGACATACAGAAGAACATTCTTGACATCCCTTACAATGGCGAAGTACTTTTTGGTGAACCCTCGGAGAAGGTTATCACAAAGCTCCAGGACGCTGGGAAGGCAGTCAGGTCTGTACAAGCCATGTACAGATCAAGGCCTGGTTCCTTTCGTGGGAACCAGAGCTGTTTTCGCAGCTGGCAACAACAGCAGCAGCCACGTTCTGGCCAGCAACAAAGAGCACTTTTCAACGTAAAGCCCAGGCTAAGCCGTCCCCAGGCAGAGGCCAGCGTTGCACCAAACCGGCCCAGCCTGCAGGGACCAGTGCTGCCACAGCATGACTCCTTCCCGGTCCCGGCCCTCCTCTGGATCAACAGGCACAAAAGGTCGGGGGTCACATTGCTCGCCACTTTTCAGGGTGGCAGTCAATTACTGCCGACCAGTGGGTTCTCCAATTGGTCAAGAAAGGCCACTTCATAGAATTTCTTGACCACCCACCGTCAAGACCTCCCCTGCTTTCCCGTTATTCAGGTCAGCACGCCCTGCTCATACAGCAGGAGGTGCTCGCGCTTCTGGGAAAAGAAGCTATAGAGCACGTACCACGGAACCAGAGAGGTGCAGGTTACTATTCTCACTTCTTTCTGGTTCCCAAGAAGACGGGACCCGTCCGATACTGGATCTCAGCGACCTCAATGCTTCGGTCCTGTACAAACGCTTCCGCATGGTGACCCTCCCAGGTCTGATACCCATGCTCAAGCAGGGTGCCTTTCTAGCGTCCTTGGACATGTAGGATGCTGACCTGCATATACCCATAGCTCAAGCGCACAGGAAGTTTTTATGCTTCGAGTTTCAGGGTCACCATTATCAGTTCCAAGCCCTCCCCTCTGGACTGTCATTGGCACCTCGGGTATTTATGAAGTGCATGGCAGTAGTAGCAGCGACTCTGAGGAGACAAGGCCACTACGTGTTCCCCTACCTGGACGACTGGCTTCTCATGGCGCCCACTTGGGAGGCCCTGATGTCTACCATTCATTGTACTCTGTCTCTGTTCGAGACGCTGGGCATCATTATCAATCAAGAGAAGTCACGCCTGGTTCCATCACAGATTCTGCAGTTCATAGGCGCAGTTCTGGACACCATCCAGGGGAAAGATTTTCTACCCCAGGACCGAGCGGAACACATCAGATCCCTCGTCAGGGACATCTTGGCAAAGAAGACCATCCCAGCAAGACTGGTCCTGCCTGCTCGGACACATGGCTGCGGCCATTGCAACAGTCCCGCTAGCCCATCTCCACATGCGGGTGACCCAGTGGATGTTACAGGTACAGTGGGATCAAAAGCAAGACCATCTGCAGCTCCCAATTCGGATCACGAAGGCCGTAATCCGGGATTGGCAATGGTGGCTAGATTCGAAGAACCTCTCGGTGGGGGGTCCCCTTCACTGCGCAGTCTCCGATTGTGACGCTCTCCAGAGACGCCTCAGGGCTCGGATGGGGAGCACACCTCAACAGTGTCCGGTCTCAGGGCCTGTGGACAGCCCAAGAGACTCATCTCCACATAAATATCCTGGAAATTAGAGCAGTTCTTTACGCCCTGCAGGCTTTCCAGTCGGAGATTCCACCGGTTACTCTTCTGTTACAAACAGACAATTCTGAGGTGATGTATTACCTCAACAAACAAGGAGGCACCCATTCCTACCCGCTTTGCAGGGAGGCCATGAGGGTGTGGGATTGGGTTTTACAACACTGCGCAAACCTCATTGCTGTTCATGTACCAGGAGTGGACAACGTCAGCGCAGACCGCTTGAGTGGCTCTCAGGCCAGAGTCCGAAAGTGGGAACTACTCCGGGGGTAGTAGAGGATCTCTTTCACAGATGGGGTACACCAGAGTTAGACCTTTTCACATCCCCATCCAACGCAAAACTGCCCAATTTTTGCTCGCTAGATCCAGGGCCTGGTGTTTTCTGGCGAGACGCGTTGTCTCTCTACTGGAGGTGGACTCCTTGGTCCATCCGGACCTTCGTTCGCTGAACCTGCACTCTTGGCTCCTAGAGGCATAGCCATTATGCGATACCTGGTCTCACAAGAGGTAACTGATGTTCTAGCGGCTGCTAAAAAACCGGCCACTCATGCTACCGATTTTGCCTCTGGTCTCAAGCGCAGGGGTTTTCGCCACTGGATTGTCCAGAAAGGTCAGTCTTGGACTACCTCCTGTCTCTTTTTCAGACAGGCTTGGCCTGCTCCTCTATAAAAGTACACCTTTGTGCCATCTCAGCCTATAACACTCCTATAGGCCAACGTCCTGTATCTCAGTTGGACACTACACGAGCCTTCCTGAGAGGTATCCTCCACCTTAGACCTCCGATCAAAGATCCTATTCCATCTTGGGATTTACCCTTTGTCCTGGAGCAGCTTATGCTGCCACCTTTTGAACCAGCCACGGATTGCGAGCTACGTCTCCTTACATGGAAGACATTGTTTTTAGTTGCCGTTACTTGCCAGAAGAATTTCGGAGCTTCACGCACTGATGTGCAAAGAACCTTGTTTGGTTTTCCGCCAGGACAGGGTATCCTTATGGACCAATCCGAAGTTTCTGCATAAGGTGGTCTCAGCTCTCACTCTTAATCAGGACACCGATCTACCAGTGTCCTTCCCCTAAATATTCAAATCGAGGAGAGGCAACTGTTGCACACTTTAGATGTGCATAGGTGTCTTCGATACTACCTGACCAGAACCAAACACCACCGAAAATCTGATCAGCTTTTTGTCTCCTTCGCCCACAGGATGATGGGAGCTCCCGTTTCCAAACAGTTGCTGTCCAGGTGGCTCATATATTGTATCATGTTCTGCTACCAGTGTGCAAAAGGCCCTTACCAGGCGTGGTTAAGGGTCATTCCACAAGTGGGGTGGCTACCTCCTTTGCAGCCTTAAAGAACGTGTCCACCTCAGCCATCTGTGCAGCAGCGACTTGCAGCACTGTGCACACCTTCATCAAGCATTATAGCCTGGATGTTGCATCGAGGCGAAGAGCAGGTTTTGGTCTAGCAGTCCTTCAAGGACTTCTGTCCTAGACTTAGGTTTTACTAAGGATTTCTACTTTCCCTCCTCCCAATGGTGTGGGATTTCCACTATTGCCTGGGAATCAGTCCTAATGGTGTAACCTGCTGCAAGAGCTGTTTCTCGAAGTAAAATAGTACAGTTACATAAGAACTTACCACAACAGTAGATCTTTGAGAACAGCTCTTGCAGCAGGTACTTTCCCTCCCACCCCCGCTGGAGGTAGATTTTTTTGTTCCAGTATCCTTCTCCTAGGATCAGGTGTTCTCTACACCACTCCGATTGCCATTTGATGGCGGATCCTTGGTCTCCTCTTCTGATGTCATCCAGCGGCTGGGAGTCTCTGGCAGGAGAACTGGGGATTCTGGGGGACCACCTCCTTATGTACTATGCCTCATGTCGGGGGCGGGACCGATGTCGGAGGCGGTCCCTGCTGAATACTGCTAGCTAGAAAATTTCCGTGGGGTCCTGGCGCCTGCCGGCTTCAGTCCTAATGGTGTAACCTGCTGCAAGAGCTGTTCTCGAAGATCTACTGTTACGGTGAGTTCTTACGTAACTGTACTTTATCTACCAGGATAGGGTATTCCTAGGCCCCACGGCATAATTACTGCCCAAGGTTGGTTCTGAATTTTATCTAAACCAGACCTTGGTGTGCTACCTGTGTTTTTCCCAAGGCTACATGTTTTGGAAGCCAAACAGGCATTCCACTCTAGACATTTACTGAACTGTGCTCATCTATAAAGAGCACACAGTATAATTTCATGGTGAGCTGCCCCATCAGGTTGTCACATATGCTGAAGCCAACCACTGCAGACCAGCAGCCACCAGACCATGGCCATCATGTGCTGCATTGCGGTCTTCTACCAGTTGTCTGGGAAGAAGCTGCTATAGGTTACTCTGGCTCATTCCAGCAGACATACTGCTACATCTCAATTCTTAAAATGTGTAGCGCTTCTAGCTGGTCTAGTGCATAGACATTCATTTCCCACTACAGCATTAACCTGCAGAGCTGCTGGGGTGTTGCTTTTGCATCCCTGGTCCACTAGTCTCTGTTTTGCCTAAAACCTTGGGGTACACTCCTAGCTTCCTCCTTCCAGAGGACTGTTTGTAGTCTAAGTGTTTATTTGAAAGTCCATAACTGGCAAAGGCACACCGAGCGGAGGCTCATTTCCAAGTGAATCCTGGGGGAGGGGTGAACGGAATCTGGGTAGTTAAAAGAAGAGGTTACCATACGTCTCGACCTTTTTCGCTGAAATGTGATACAGTGGCACTCAAAATGTATGAAACATAATATATATAACATTGACTCTAAGAAAGTGGGACACATCTTCAAACCTGGCAACACAAGCTTAGAACACTGGAAAATAATACCATTATGCAGATCTTGATTTAGCATCATAGAGTATTATGAATTTCTGCTTTGAAGTCAAACGGTGTATTTACGCTGAAGCTGTCTTTCTTTCAGTGTTTCTACCTCTTGTGTGTGGTGTCCAGTGCTTCAGCTGTTTCCTGCATGTGCACACACGGGAGCTTTGAAGTGTTGCAGAAGGCCTGGCTCCCTCTCCCTTTCTAGACCTGATCCTGTATCTTTTATATACTTTATTTCATTATTAACAAAAAAGGCACACGTGACAAAAACAACCCATCCTGAGAGATACAGATAATCAGATAAATTCCAAAAGATCAGTTCTGCGAACGAACACACACACACTAAGAGCAGAGCAATCCTAAGATATTTTATCCTGTCATTAAGGTTCCTTCACAGTTGCATTGCATTTCATCTACAGCAGTTTACGTACTGTAGTATCAGCTTAAGGATGAAAAAAAGTATCCTGGTATATACCTGACATCTTCCCACATTATAAGTGAAACATATACCTCAAGACCTGATTTGAGATCCGTAAGGGTTCCGTGGATATTTCAAGAGAAAACAAGATCTTACTTCGAGAGGGCTCTTGCAGTAGGTATTCACAAATAGGACTAAGCTGCCAGGTGTCAGGACCCCACGAAAAAATCTCTAGCTAGCAGTCTGTGGCAGGGGACCGCCCCCACATCAGCTCACCAGTGTCAGCCCCGCCTTCCAGTTCTTTCCCGCTGTCGACTTGCGAAAATACATCGTGGAAGAACAGCGCTACTTTTGTCACCATTTTGGATGAGCATTTCCTCATTTTTTCTACAAAACTTACCAGTTTATCTCTAAATTGTTCTCTGTATCCGGCTGTGTTTGTAGTCCCCGACGCCCTCTGAATCGCATAAAAATAAATGCGAGTCGTGCGGATCCCAGCTCCCTCACAAGCACGGCCATTCCTTGTGTCTCTTCTGCCTAGGCCCAGACCACCACGTGGAGGAGTGCAACCATTGCCAGAAGTTCCGTTGAGTCACCCGCAAGAGGCGACAGCAGTCTCCGGAAGCCCACATTTTAAAGAAAAAGAAGGCCTCCATGAAAAAGAATTGAATAAACTGTGGCAGATGTCAACTTCCCCTGAAGGCCACCATAAGAAGAAAAGGGACAAGGAAAAACATAGGGAACAGGATTCATCATCCACAGTCCCCGCGACTTCAGCTGGAGTTGTGGCCCTCTAGGTATCTTCCCCTCCGGAGGATCGCTTTCTGAGGCTGCGTGGTGGTTTACAGGTGTGTGTGGATGACCTCTCCGCCGCTGGCTCACGCTTGTGTTCGCCTAGAGCTCCGGGGCAAAGAAGGCCTCCACTCCCCATTACAGCTGCCTCTATTACTGGGCCTACCGGTGCGAGTAGGTCCGATAATTCGGGTTCCGGCTCTGCCTTCGACTGCCCAGACAAGGCTGCTCAGCCGATCATCGGCTTCTCCGACAATCGCACAGCCTGTGACCCCATATCAGGCACTGACACCATGCCTGACGCGCAGGAGTCGCCGCAATAAACATCTGTTCCATTGCCATCGGAGGCTCCTCCATCCCCACAGACTCCCCCCGGGGACTCTGCTCCCTCTTCCCAGGCTGGGGTTGAGGATACCGGGACACTACCGTCAGATGCTGGACTTGACGTTGGTAAACCTGCCGTCACCCTCCGGCATACCGGTGCCTGACGAAAGAGCTGCTCCTCCACCAGAGCCTGCAGGGCCCATCTTTCTGGACCCTTCCGTGGGACCTCCACTCCAGTCCCTACATCTTCCGGACCGACGCCAGACCCGTCCAGTCTTCCGGCTGGGCCAACACCAGGTCCTTCAGCTCCTTTGGAGCCCCTGGCACCGCGATATCCGACGCCGCAGTATCCAGCGCCTCAGTACCAGATGCCGTAGTACCTGACGCCGCACTACCCGACGCCGCAGTACCCAGCACCTCATTACCCGATGCCGGGCCTCCTGCCATCAGGTTATGGGTACTCTTTTTACTGGTCCCCCAGTTACCCATATCCAAGTCCCACCCCCCCCCCCACCTTCTTCACAACCTCAAGTGGACCTTAAGGAGATTTTAGCTTCCAGGTGGGCTGAGGCCAAGTCCCAGCTCACTAAGGAGGCAGAAAATCGTCAGCCGATGCTGGACCCTACATCAGATCCCGTTTGTGAGCGACAAGTGATTCCTCTACCAGACGCCAGATCAGAACCTTTGGGCTCTCATCCTAGGGAGGACGCACACCCTCGCGGTAACCCCAGAACGGTCGATCCCCCACCTAACAAGGGGTACTCTTCTCCTTCTTCGGAGCCTTTAGACACTGACTCAGACTCTGAACCGTCCGACCCAGGACACAAGCCCCACTCTCCAGAGACCCCAAGACCCAAGGATTCTCCCAAGTACCCTCCTGAGGAGCCTTCATTCCTGGAGTTGCTGAAACATACACAGTCTGCTTATGAATGGCAATCAGTGGAGCCAGATCCACAATGGAGAAACTGGCCGTTCACCTGGATCTTCCCGAAACTTCTCCTACACTGATTCCTCTCTGGATTGAGCCTCATGAGGCTCTTGTTTCCACGATTTGGAAGCGACCTTCCTCATTAGCCCCTCTTCCTCGCAAAGCAGATAGGCTTTACCAGGCTCCCAAGGGCAAAGACTTTCATAGTCTTCACCCTAAGGCAGATTCCGTTGTCATTAGTGCTGCCCATGACAGAACTGCCAGCCCTAAGCACCTTAGGTCATCTCCCCCAACAAAGAATCCAGACTTCTGGACCAATATGGCAAGAAGATTTATGCATCGTCTACCCTGGGTTTGAGAGCCCTCAATTATGTGGGACATGTGGGGCACTACCAGAAGTCTAGTCTGAGTCAGGCGGAATCAAAACTAGACTCTCTTCCAGATTCCCAGACAAAGCAGGAACTGGGACATCTGGTCTGTTCCACTTGTTCGGTCTGTAGGCACATGCTCCGTGCCACTTACGATGCGGTGGACACTGCAGGTTGAAGCTCAGCTTTCACCGTCCGTTTATGTCGTCATGCCTGACTTCAGGTTTGGCCCCTGAGGTACAGACGGCTATACATGATGCCTCTTTTCGGGGATCAGTTTTGTTCAGAGGTGTTGTTAATGACATCATCACCGAATTACAAGAGAAGGGTTTGGCATTAAAGTCTGTCCAGACCATGTACAAATCCTCTCAGTGCCAGAAGCGTCCCTTTCGGCGCTAAATCTACAGACAACAGAAGCAGAAACAGGCTACGCATCCAACCAAATGCCGAGCTGTGTCAGCAGCCAAAGCTCCCCCAAGTAAGTCTCGTAAGTCTCCCGGAGCCCAGGCTGCCTCTCCGCCCTCGGCCTCCTGACTCCCTGCCTCTCCTTCTTCCTCTGGTACCTCCAGAGGAACCGGTAGGGGGAAGATTTTCCTCCCATCTGCTGGGCAGAGAGAATAACTACCGATGCATGGGTTCTACAGTTGGTGTCAATGGCACACTCAATAGAGTTTACCCCAAAACAACCCCACAGACCACCTCCTCCATTGTCGTACTCCCCTCTTCACATACCATTGGTACTCGAAGTGATCAGCTCCCTTCTCAGAAAGGCAGCGATAGAACCCGTCCCCTTCCCCTACCAGGGGACGGGTTACTATTCACACTTCTTCCTAGCACCAAAGAAAACAGGCGACCTGAGACCCATCCTGGATCTCAGTTCTCTAAACCAGTATGTGGAGTACAAAAGATTACGAATGCTCTCTCTGCAGAGTCTTCTTCCCCTACTCCGGTCGGGACTGTGGCTGTGCGCCCTGGATATGCAGGATGCCTACCTGCATATCCCCATACGCCCTTCCCACCGCAGATACCTCTGTTTTTGCTTCCAGGGAGCACACTACCAGTTCAGGGCCCTCCCATTTGGCCTTTCCTCACCCCACCTCCCGAGTATTCACCAGATGCCTGGCGGTAGTGGCGGCCTTCCTGCGTACCCGAGGAGTTCAAGTTTTGCTTTACCCTGGAAGTCTTTTCCAGCCTGGGTATCACGGTCAACCAAGCCAAGTCCCATTTGGTCCCTTGTCAACGGTTGCAGTTCATTGGGGGCGGTGTTGGACATGACCCTAGGCAGGGCCTTTCTGCCCCCGGACAGAATCAAGACGCTCCTAACCCAAGCTTGCCTTCTGTCCTGCCTCAGACAGGTCAGGGCCCGGAAGGTCCTTCAACTTCTCGGACTCATGGCGGCTGCCATCCCAACTGTCCCTGTGGCGTGACTTCATATGAGAGTCTCGCAGTGGACTCTCTGTTCTCAATGGGACCAATTCCAGGAAGATCTGGAGCACGAGGTCCTAGTGTCGGACCCGATGATCAGGGACTTGCATTGGTGGACAGTTCAGGAGAATCTCAGTCTGGGGATTCCTTTCTACACCGATCATCCCACCCAGACTCTGACCACGGATGCATCGGGTGCAGGTTGGGGAGCCCACCTAGGGTCTCACAAAACTCAGGAAAACTGGTCTCACTTCGGGAAGAGGTTACCATCAATGTTCTCGAGCTGAGGGTGGTTCTGTTTGCCCTACAGGCTCTTCTTCTCTTCATTCTTTCCGGTCACCTTCTGATCCAATCTGACGACATGTGTGTAGTCTGGTATCTCAACAAACGGAGGAACACGTTTCTATCCCCTGTGCTGGGAAGCAATGAGAGTCTGGTATTGGACATCTCAGAACAACATGCATCTTACGGCAGTCCACATGCTATGCATGCAAAACACCCTGGCAGATACTCTCAGTCGCTCGTCAGCCAAGTCTCACGAGTGGGAGCTCAAACAAGAGGTCATTAATGACATGTTCGAGCAGTGGAGGACTCCTCAGGTGGGCCTGTTCGCCTCCCCCGACAATGCCAAGCTTACCACCTTCTGCTCATTCACTCCAGGGCGAGACTTTTTTGGCAGGATGTACTGTCTCTGTGCTGGAAGGGCAGATTCATCTACGCCCCCCCCCATTCCTTTGATTCCGAGGGTACTGAACAAACTTTGGGCAGAAGGGGTGCAGATGCTTCTCATCGGTTTCTTCTGGCCGAGGCAAGTTTGGTTCTCTCTTCTGCAACAGTTTTCAGAGGAACCTCCTCTTCAGCTACCTCTGTCGCAGGAATTGCTGACTCAGGATCGGGGACCCTGGTCCATCCAGGACTCAAATCACTCCACCTTCGTGCATGGCTTCTACAGACGTAGCCATGGCTCATTTGGCGTTTTGCCTCTAATGGTGGACATTTTGGTGGAGGCCAGAAAGCCTTCCACCAGGTCTACCTACGCCATGAAGTGAAAGTGATTTTCCATTTGGGCAGGTTCCAAGGATTTGGAACCCTTTTCATGTCCTGCAACCAGAATCCTGGACTACCTGAGGCACCTCTATGATCTGGGCCTTAGTTACTCCTCTTTGAAGGTTCATGTGGCGGCCATTTCAGCCTACCACATTCCCTTGGGGAACAAGACGGTTGCTCAATTGGAAGTATCCAAGACTTTCCTTAAAGGGGTTCTTCACTTAAGACCCCCGATCTGTAATCCTGCTCCCCCATGGGATCTGAATTTTATTTTGGAGAAGCTCATGCTACCTCCCTTTGAACCGGCAGCAGAGGCGGATTTAAAATTTCTCTCCTGTAAGACACTTTTTCTTGTGGCCATCACCTCGGTGCAGAGGAGCTCTGAGCTTCAAGCCCTGATGTGAGAGATCTCTTACTTGATTTTCCACAGGGAACGGGTGGCCATGCGTGAAAACCCTAAGTTTCTTCCAAAAGTGATGGCTGAATCCACACTGAATCAATCCATTAAGCTCCCAGTCTTTTTTTCAGAGCGCTCAAATCACGGAGAGTACCTTCTGCATACGCTGGATGTTCATAGGATTCTGAGATACTACACTAACAGAACAAAGGATCTCAGAAAAACAGATTAACTTTCCGTTTCCTTTGCGCACAAGAGAGAAGGCAGTAATATTTCCACGCAGTGCCTCTCTAAGTGGTTAGCAAATTGCATTACTTTCTGTTATGACAAATGCAAGAAAACTCTTTTGGGTCAAGTCAGAGGCCACTCCACAAGAGGAGTTCCTGCCTCTGCTGCTTGTGTCAGAAATGTGTCAGCTGCAGAAATCTGTGCAGCTGCCGCTTGGACTTTTGTCCGTACTTTCACAAAACATTACAGCTTGGACGTGGCCTCTCGCCACAGAGCGGGCTTCGGATTGGCTGTCTTGCAGGGACTTCTGGCCTAAATCCCTATTTAGCCTTTCCAATTTACTGTGGATGATGTTTCCTCCTCCCTTTCTCAGCATTGTTCCAGACTGCTTGGGACTCAGTCCTGTTTGTGAATACTTACTGCAAGAGCCCTCTTGAAGTAAAATAGAAAAGTTACGCAAGAACCTACTGTTCTTCGAGAGAGGCTCTTGCAGTAGGTATTATCTTCCCTCCGTCTGTCCCCCTGAGTTTCTTCTCTTCTTCTAAGGGGGCATATCCTCTTTTCTCCTGTCATGCCCTTTCGGCCTCTGGTGGGAAAGAACTGGAAGGCAGGCATGGGGGACCGCCCCTTTATACTGATATAGGCTGACATTGGTCAGCTGATGTGCTGGCGGTCCCCCACCAGAGACTGCTAGCTAGAGATTTTTCCTTTGGGTCCTGACGCCTGGCGGCTTAGTCCTGTTTGTGAATACCTACTGCAAGAGTCTCTCAAAGATCTACTGTTACGTTAAGATCTTATCTGTGTAAGTCTTCACCATTCATCACCTTTGGGTACCCAAGGAGTTCAAGTTTTCCTTTACCCTGGAAGTCTTTTCCAGCCTGGGTATCATGATCAACCAAGCCAAGTCCCATTTGGTCTCTTGTCAACGGCCAGAGGTCACAACCCCGCGGGAGCTCTTTTTTTTAAATTTTTTTATTATTTTTTTGAGATGAGCGGAGTCAGTGCACCATCGGTGCCACCCTCGAGGCCGACACACTGTGTGGTGCTCGTGGGTTGGCTGTTAGGTGTCGTCGACCTGCCCTCCCGCCAGTTCTTTGTCTCCTGCCATACAGGTCGCACCTCGTGGAAGCTCTGCTTGCAAGAGGCCTGCTGTTGCATCGAAGTCTTCGGTTCTGTTCTCTCTCGACGCCAAGTCCGTCAACTCCATAGTATCCTGTATTTTCCCGGCGGTTCCACTGTCCGCCACCACTCGACGTCGCCTGGTAAGACTGTTCCTTTTCTTTTATTAGCGACGTTGAGTCTTGTTTGGCTGTTTCGTCTGTAGGTCATGTCTCGTGGGGGCAAGAAAACTTCTAAGACGTGATAGCCCTCATGCGTCGGTGCCCATGCGGCTGTAAGTACTCTGTCACCGATCAGCATGACCATTGCCTCGCGTGTCTTGGCCCGCTACACGATATGGATTTGTGTGACGCCTGCTTCTCCACGGACCGTCATGTCATCGAACAATGCACTTGGAAAGCTGGATGAGCTCCGACAACTTTCGGAGGATGGGCGTGCACTCGTCGGGCCAAGCCACAGTCTCTCGGCCTTTCCTCCGGGTCCCGTCCCGGTTCTGTATGGACCACAGAGGAGGTGGCTGCTGCTCCTAGTAGCCTGACCATTGCAGAAGCCCCTTCTGCGGTGCAGGAGGCCCAGTCCGTTCCCCTTGGGGGATGGGTGGGAGGCATCACGTTGGCAATCTCCCCTTCGCGGGGTGAAGGCTCCCCCAGTGTCGCTTCCTCGGCTCGGAAGGCCTGGATCGGTACCGTCCTCGACACCTTCTGTCGGTTCCATCTTGGGCCTCGGCACTGTTCGCAGCATCGTGGGCCCTGATGGCGTCAGCGCTGATCCGTCGCTTGGCGTCGTCTCTGCTGTTGGCACCATGGGAGGCTGTACGGCGCTGTCTTCACTGTTTCTCACTTTGGCGCCGTTTGTGGCGCCGTGGTTGAGCATGGTGCCGTGTCTAGTTCTAGTGCCGTGTGCGGCGCGAGTGAGAACTGCGGCGCCATGGGGTTTCTGATCTTGGCACCGTTTGCACGGTTGGAGCCATCGTTGGCGCCGTCTCTGGCCTCGGCGCCATGGGTCGGGACGGCACCGTGATAGGCCCTGGCCCCGATACTGCTGCCGTCCTTGGCACCGTGTCTTCTTCACGCACTGTTCGCAGTGGGGTTGAGGTCCTTGGCTCCGACTCTGGTGCAGCCACTCGATTGGGTGCCCCATTCAGTTGGGATGGCGGTGGGTGTCCACGTACGGTCTGGCACAGGACTTCGGTCTCCACCTTCTCGGAGGCAGAATCGGACTCTGGGTCAGATAGGCAGTCTGACTCATTGGAGTTGGCTGCTCATGTGGACACCTTGGTAGTTGGAAAAAACAAATTATTCTGGCTAAATGTAATCTAGAATTCAAAATAGCACATACAAACATAGAAACATAGAATTTGACGGCAAATAAGGACCGCTTGGCCCACCCAGTCTGCCCATTTCTCTACCTAATGGCTGCAGATCCTAGTTAACCAGCAGCCTACTTCTTTCTACCCCCAACCCCTAGAATTGCCTTATGACTGTCCCATGCATGCTTGAATTCAGCCACTGTTTTTGACTCCACAACCTCCTCCGGAAGGCCGTTCCATGCATCCACAACCCTCTCTGTGAAAAATACTTCCTTAAATTACCTCAGCCGCCCCCTCTCTATCTTCAAATTGTGCCCCTTGTTCTTGCACACCTCTTTTTTTGAAAGATGCTACCCTCTTGGACTTTGTTGATTCCCTTGAGGTACTTGAACGTTTATATCATGTCCCCCCTCTCCCTCCTTTCCTCGAGGCTATACATATTAAGCTCCTTTAGTCTCTCTTGTCACAAGGCTTTATACTCTTACTTAAATGAAAAAAAGGGTAGTAACTGCTTAATTGGACCTTTAGTTATTAACAATAAAACAACATCTGATACAGTAAGAGCAATAGAATTAAATAAATATTTTTCATCGGTTTTTACTCAAGAATTGGCTTCCTCACCCATTGCAGTAACATTAAACGTTGAAACACACAGGATTTCCACTCAGGACACACTGATAGCACTGGACTCTTTAAAACAACATATTAGTCCAGGTCCAGATAATATAACTTCAAGATTTCTTATGGAGACGACTCCATTACCTTACCCATAACAATTATTTTCAATAAGTCTCTTCAAGAATCTCTAGATCTTACTTCAAGATACAGCTCTTGCAGCAGGTTACACCATTAGGACTGTAGCCGGCAGGTGTCAGGACCCCACGGAAATCTTCTAGCTAGCAGTCTTCAGCGGGGACCGCCTCCGACGTCGGTCCGCCCCGGCGTCAGATGTAGTACATAAGAGGCGGTCAGCCAGATTCTCCAGTTCTTTCCACGCCCGTCGACTTGCGTGTCACCGACCCTTGGGTTGCGTTTCTAGTGCAGCGGCGCCTGGTTAAGTTCTTCCGTTAGGAAAAAGTTTGTTTCTTCTGCATGGTTGCTGTCTGATGTCCTCCCTACCTCCGTGAAGGCCATTCATCGAAGTGCGCCTCTGAGACAATCCGTTTAAAGAACCCATTGACCTCGTCCGGTGCCTGGGCTATGAACCACGACACCGGGCCTGTTCCTTCTGCCAGGGTTCAATAGCGGACCGGATCCGTCACCAGAAGGCCCTACAGGCGTTCCTGCTTGAGAAAAGATTAAAGCCATGGACGCAGCCTCCAGGGAATCTTCTGACAAGGCCGGAGGCACCTTGAGAAGCATAGGAGAGAGAGGTGAGATCCAAGTCCCGTCTAGGGCCTCTGACTCCGTAGCTCCAACTCCCAGTCGACCGCTCTCCTTCCCAGGCCGCTCTCAGCCTCCCCTGCAGCGGTGACTCGCCAGTTCCTCCTCTCTTCGTCAGGCCCTCCGCTTCTGGCTTCAAGGCCCAGCAGGTTGGGGACCGCCATCACCACCACAAGTCCGGTTCCCGCCATTTGGAACCCAACGCCAGGTCAGTCCTTTGCCTCCTCCTCCCCAGCGGAAAACCAAAGAGCTGACTTCACTTAAGAGATCGTCGGATCCGACGCCAGCCCACCCGACGTCGGCCAAGCACCAGTCCCGAGAACGATGCCCGTCGCTGGTTAGTCCTTCACCGTCACGGACGCCGGCCGGGGGACCGACGTCCACATCTACAGAGAGGAGAACCCTCGCCCCCCACGGCGTCAGTCAGGGAGGCATCACGGAGGAGGAGCTGCCCAGCCCGAGGACCAGGCGGGCAAACCCAGTCATGTCGCACCCCAGGGAACCCTCTTCGGAACCTGAGACCCCTGGGGAGCCGACGCTCGGAACCCAACGACCGACCACCGGCGCCCGGTCCGTTGTCGAGCCTCAGCATATCCGAGGTCAAGGAGTTGTTCACCTACTGGTGGGATACCATAAAAAGGGATGTGGTTCCCACACCTCCTCCTCCTCTTCCTCCTCCTCCACCTGCGACTCCACCGGCCCCTCGCCCCCTACTCCATCCGGGGCTGCAGGCCGAGTACTTTCCCCCCAAGAGCCTACGGATCCTCCTAGGGGTAGACTAGAAAAAAGGAGACCTCCGTCCAGATCCTCTTCAGGGTCACCCAGTCCAAAGAGACCCAGAAGCCCCGTCATTCGCCTTCGACGGAGGACACGGGATCGGATTTCTCGGATGGATCCAGATCCCCCTCTCCGATCAACATCCCTTCTCTGGACTCACGTGAACTCCCAAGATCTCCTCCGGATGACCCATCGTTCTCAGAGATTATGAGGCATATCCAGGAGAACATGGGCTGGGACATGGAGGAACTAGACCCCGAGAGATTACGCCTTGCCAGATATCTTCAGCAAAAAGATCCAAAGCCTGTGGTGGTGCCACCCTTGGTGGACACATTCGTGGATGTCACCAAGGCAGCAACGTCCGCACTGGCTTCCGGTGATGCCGAAGAAAGCTGACCGCCTGTACAAGGCCCCTAGGGAGGACCAGTACTTGGCATCACACCCTCTGGCCGATTCTCTGGTCATTACAGCCTCTCATGACCGGTCCCAGAGGCCGCAACATTTGAGCACCCTGCCACCGGACCCAGAGTCCAAGCAACTGGACGCTATGGGCAGGCGCACATATGCATCCGCTACCTGCGCCATCAGATCCCTCAACTACTTAACCCACATGGTACAGTTCCAGAACGCCTTGTGGGAGCAGGGACTGGATCTGGCGGAAAAGATGCCAGAAGGTGAGCAGAAGGAGGAGTTGCTACAACTCCTTAGCACTGGTTCGGACGTGGGAACCCAGGTGCTGCGAGCCACGTATGATTCCGCGGACTACTCGGCCAGAGCGGCAGCTTCAGGCGTATGCCTCTGGAGACACTCATGGCTCTGTGTCTCCGGATTCACCCCGGACGTCCAGAAGAACATCCTGGACGCCTCGTTTCATGGAGAAGTTCTTTTTGGTGAGTCCTCAGAGAAGGTCCTCACCAAACTTTAAGAGGCCGGGAAGGTGTGCGGTCTGTCCAGGCTATGTACAGACCCAAGCTTAGTTCCTTTCGTAGGAACCAAAGCCGTTTTCGAGGCGGATGCAGAGACAGCAGTCGCGCTTGACCCGCAACAGAGGGCTCCTTCTCCGAGAGCCCAGGGAAGCTGTCCCGGGCCGAGCCAGCGACCAGGTAAGCGGCCCAGCCCGCTGGACCTCAGCCACTACAGCATGACTCCTTCCGCCAACGCCCCTCAGGATCAGCAGGACACCAAGGTCGGGGCGCATTGCGGACCACCTGCCAGGGTGGCAGTCCATAACCACCGACAGGTGGGTTCTTCAGTTGGTCGAAAGAGGCCACTTTATAAAATTCGTGGACAAGCCACCCACAAGGCCTCCTCTGCTCTCCCGTTACTTGGGTCAGCACAGATCACTCATCAGGCAAGAGGTACTCGCGCTCCTGCAAAAGGGAGCGGTGGAGTATGTCCCAGAGAACCAGATACGATCCGGATACTATTCCCACTTCTTTCTGGTTCTGAAGAAAACAGGGGACCTCCGTCCAATCTTGGACCTCAGCAACCTCAACATGTCGGTCGCCTACAAACGTTTTCGCATGGTGACCCTCCAAGGACTCATTCCCATGCTGAAAAAGGATGCCTTCTTAGCATCCCTGGACATGCAGGACGCCTACCTGCACATCCCAGTAGCTCAAGCGCACAGGAGGTTCCTGCGCTTCGAGTTTCTCGGCCACCACTTTCAGTTCTGGGCTCTTCTGTTCAGACTGTCTTCGGACCCAAGGTCTTTACCAAGTGTATGGCAGTCGTGGCAGCGTCTCTAAGGAGACAGGGCCACTATGTGTTCCCGTACCTGGACGACTGGCTTCTCATGGCCGCCTCCAAAGAGGCGCTGTTGCGGGCTATTCAGAGCACCCAGGACCTGTTCCATTCTCTGGGCATTCTTATCAACTACGAGAAGTCTCTCCTCGTACCGTCCTGGAAGCTGCAGTTCATAGGTGCAGTTCTGGATACCGTCAAGGAAGGCCTTTCTTCCCGGCGAAAGAGCGGAACACATCAGATCCCTCATCAGGGATCTCTCGGCGAAGAAGACTGTCCCCGCCAGGTTGGTCCTTCGCTTGCTCGGACACATGGCTGCGGCCATTCCAACCGTCCCTTTGGCAAGGCTCCACATGCGGGTAGCTCAGTGGATGCTCAAGGTGCAGTGGGACCAAAGGCAAGACCACATGCAGCATCCGGTCAGGATCACGAACACCGTGATTTGAGACTGGCAATGGTGGCTAGACCCAGGGACACTTTCTGCGGGTGTCCCATTTACAGCGCCGTCCCCGAAGGCAATCCTCTCCACAGACGCCTCAGGGCTGGGGTGGGGAGTGCACCTGAATGGGGTGAGGTCCCAGGGAATATGGACCCCTCAGGAAGCCCACCTCCACATCAGCGTGCTGGAGATGAGGGCAGGCCTTTATGCCCTGCAGGCCTTTCAGTCAGAAATCCCGTTGAGTACTCTTCTGCTTCAGACAGACAACACGGCGGTGATGTATTACCTCAACAAACAAGGAGGCGCACACTCTTACCCCCTTTGCAGGGAAGCTATGAAAGTGTGGGATTGGGTAATCCGACACGGCACGAGCCTGATTGCAGTTCACGTCCCTGGAGTGGACAACACAATCGCAGATGGCCTGAGTCGTTCCCAGACCAGAGTCCACGAGTGGGAACTTCTTCAGGAGGTAGCAGAGGATCTGTTTCTTCGATGGGGTTCTCCAGAGTTGGACTTATTCGCTTCCTCATCCAACGCAAAACTGCCCAGTTTTTGCTCGCTAGATCCAGGGCCTGGTGTTTTCTGGCGAGACGCGTTGTCCCTCTCCTGGGCGGACAGATTCCTCTACGCTTTCCCTCCCTTCCCGTTGATCCAGAGAGTTCTCAAACTGCGCAGGGAGCATGCAACAATGATCCTGGTGGCGACTTTCTGGCCCAGGCAGATCTGGTTCCTCATGCTGATGCAGTTGTCCCTGGAACCTCCAGTTCCGTTGCCTTTCAGCTCCCATCTGTTGTCTCAGGAGGAGGGTTCACTAGTCCACCTGGACTTACGCTCACTGAACCTGCATGCCTGGCTCCTAGAGACATAGCCATTATGCAACACGGGGTCTCGCAAGAGGTTGCGGAAGTCCTTTCCGCAGCCAGAAAACCAGCAACGCATGCGACGTATGCCATGAAGTGATGCCGTTTTTGCTTGTGGTCGCAAGCACGCGGCCTTTCCCCTTTAGAATGCCCAGTGAAAGGGGTGCTGGAATACCTGCTATCCCTATTCCATTCAGGTCTCGCCTACTCCTCCATTAAAGTGCACCTCTGCGCGATCTCTGCCTACCACTTTCCGGTAGGACAGCGTACAGTGGCACAGCTTGATGCCTGTCGAGACTTCCTAAGAGGGGTGTTACACCTTAGGCCACCCATCAAGGATCCCATTCCTCCTTGGGACTTACTCTTTGTCCTGGAACAACTCACGCTTCCTCCCTTTGAACCTGCCGCAGATTGTGAGGTGAGCTCGTTTTCTCTCGTGGAAAACGTTACTTTTAGTTGCTGTCACGTCAGCAAGGAGAGTTTCCGAGCTTCATGCTCTCGTGTAAGGAGCCTTATTTAATTTTCCACCAGGACAGAGTGTCTCTGAGGACGAATCCTAAATTCCTGCCTAAGGTGGTCTCTACCCTCACTCTCAACCAGGACATCGATCTGCCTGTGTACTTTCCCAAGTACTCTAATAGAGGAGAAGCATTACTTCACACCCTGGACGTTCACCGCTCATTAAGGTACTACCTGAACAGAAATTAACAGCTTCGTAAGTCGGAGCAACTATTCGTTTCCTTCGCTGAGAGGATGCTGGGCCATCCAGTCTCAAAGCAGACCCTTTCTCGCTGGCTTGTCCAGTGTATTTCATTTTGCTACAACAGCAGACAGAAGCCCCTCCCGGGTACAGTCCGGGGCCACTCGACAAGGGGGGTGGCTACCTCCTTTGCAGCACTGCGCAACGTCTCCACCTCGGCCATTTGTGCTGCAGCTACTTGGAGCTCTGTGAACACATTTATTAGGCACTATAGCCTGGATATTACATCACGGCGGAGAGCCGGTTTCGGCCTGGCCGTTCTACAGGGTCTCCTGTCCTAGAGTCAGGGCTTGTTCAAGATCTCTCCTATTCTCCTCCTCCCAGAATGCTTACAGGCGCTATTGCTTGGGAATCAGTCCTAATGGTGTAACCTGCTGCAAGAGCTGTATCTCGAAGTAAGATAGTACAGTTACGTAAGAACTTACCGTAACAGTAGATCTTCGAGAACAGCTCTTGCAGCAGGTACCTTCCCATCCACCATTCCCCCTTGGAGGAGGTATGGCCTACTAGGCCTTGACAGGAGCTTACGCTCTTTTCTTCTGATGGTGGATCCTCGGTCTCCCCTTCTGATGCCATCCTGCGGCTGGGAGTCTCCGGCGGGAGAACTTGGGAATCTGGCGGGACCGCCTCCTTATGTTCTACGTCGGGGCGGACCGACGTCGGAGGCAGTCCCCGCTGAAGACTGCTAGCTAGAAGATTTCCGTGGGTCCTGGCGCCTGCCGGCTACAGTCCTAATGGTGTAACCTGCTGCAAGAGCTGTTCTCGAAGATCTACTGTTACGGTAAGTTCTTACGTAACTGTATTTTCCTGCTGACTGGCATTCTGCCATAGTTACACCTATTTATAAACATGGCTCCCATTCGAAAGTTGAAAACTATTGCCCTATTAGCTTAACTTCAATACCAATGGGTAAGCTAATGGAAAAAATCATTAAACAACAAGAGAGCGAAATGTTAACTTTAAATATTGAAGATGAATATCAGCACAGGTTCAAAACAGGATTTTCCTGCACTGCAAACTTCCTTTCCTTTTACAATTACATTAGCTATACATTGGATTGCAAAATACCTATGGACATCATTTTACTAGATTACAGTAAAGCATTCGATCAAGTTTCATACCTTATTCTGATTAACAAGCTTAGTAATATGGGTTTTTCATCCCCGCTAATTTCATGAATAAATCAATGGTTGAACAACAGAACCCAGAGAATTAGGGTAAACAGCTCACTGTCCGATACAAGGGATGTGGCCAGTGGGGTTCCCCAGGGATTGGTGCTTGGGCCTGTTCTATTTAATCTCTTCATAAATGACATGTGTATCTCGGCCAATAACACTATGGTCAAATTTGCTGATGACACTAAACTTGGGGGGGGAAAGGCTAATATTCAGAGCAATGGATATGGCTTACAAACCAATTTGGCTTTAGTGGAACGCTGGGCACTTACTAACAAAATGCATTTCAATATATTTAAATGTGCAGTATTACATCTAGGAAAAAAACAACCCCAGACAAACATACTATCTAAATAGCACTATCGTTATAACTTCTAACACAGAAAAAGACCTGGGAATATTAGTCAACGATAAATTATCCTCGGCTTCTCACTGTACTAAAGTAGCAAATCAAACTAATGCATTACTTCGTAGAATTAGTAAAACTTTGGTGTCCAGAACAGAGCAATGTCTTATGTCCCTCTACAGATCCCACATCAGGCCCCACTTAGATTATGGTTCGCCCTTCTGGAGTCCTTATCTAAAAACAGATGTCAACAGAATTGAACAAGTACAACGCAGAGTCACTAAACTTATTCCACACCTAACTCACTTAGATTGTAATATTAGATTATAAAAAAAATAGGACTTTATGCTCTTAAACAAAGAAGAACTAGAGGTGACCTACTCCAGCTTTTTAAAATTCTTGAAAACCCGGAACAAATGTCAACATGTAGTATTGCATATTCTACAAGAAAAATTGTGGCAAGACTTCACAATAGACAGCTGGAAGTAATGAAAGTTGATAGTAATAAAAGATTAAACTATTTTACCATTAGAACACCTAGAATATGGAATACATTACCTCAGGACATTGTTGACTCACCAAATATTGTAATATTCAAAAATAAAATAGATAAATGGTTGGAAGGAAGGGTTTTGGGCAAATGTTCCTTGTATATGGAGGACAATCATGATGGGCAAATCGCCTCCTTTTGTCCTATAAACCAAAGTACCAAAGAACCAACCTCAACGCACAAGCACTGAGGCAGTAGTTACCCCAAAGGGCACTGGCCAGGAAGCCAAGTTTCAAAGAAATACAAAATCACACACTCATATCAGCCTTCCACTTAAATTTCATGCAGTGCTCTTGTTTGCATGTTTTATTTACTTGCAGTGACCAGAGAATCACCATTTAATTAGAAAATAGATGATACATGTAAGGAATTTAGAGTTTGGAAGGGTTAGAGGTGCTCGACTTAAGGGGACCAACCTAGAAATTTCCAGGTATCCAGCTGAGCCAATCCACTGCTGTGTGTGGATAGCACCTTTTCCATATGGGAAGGACATTGAACAGAGCAATTCTGAGGGGCAGAATGAGGGATGTTCCTCTCAATGTGTGACATTTGAGAGGTACAAAGGTAACTTGACTTGCAGCTCTGTTTCTGCTGCTAGTATTCACTAACTTCCAAATGATCCTAGTCAAACTCCCATGGCCAGACTTGCTCTTCAATCCTTTTTCTCTATTATCCAGAGCTGAGAGCTGTGGGACAGAGCTGATTGTTCGGTAGGTAACTTTAAGCTTGAAGACTGCTCCAGTGATGGAGCATGCTCAGTTTAAACTGCCTGGGTGTACATAGATACATAGCCCCTGACTGCAGAAAAGGGCTTTTGATCCATTCAGTCTGCCCACCCTGCCTAACTGTTCTGCCTTGCCCTACTGGAAGTCCCTGTCTTTGTTACTACCACCCCCCATATTTTACTAAACCCACATGCCTGTCCAATCCCTGCTTGAAACTGCTGATTTATGGACCTGTACCACTTCCTCTGGCAGCTTACACCTCTTGCCCACCACTCTCTGTGAAGAAGTGCTTTTAGGTGTTCTTTATGAATCTCCCCTTACCAGCAGTAGTGAATTCCCTCTCATCCCTGTGTTTGAGCTCAAGGAGAAGTTATTTGACATCCACCCTATTTGTCCATACAGGGACTTGTATGTCTCAACTATGTCGCTCCATTCCCTCTTTTCAAGGGTGTGCCTGTTCAAGTCCTGCAGTGTCTTCTCGTATGTCATTTCCCCAAGGCCATGTATCTTCTCAGTTGCCTTGTTCTATGTTGCCTCCACTTTGTTGCAGTCTTTCTTCAGGTGTAGGTTCCAGTACCTTGCATAGTTTCCCAGCCGCAGTTCGCCAGCGGCCTGTACATTGGGAGGCTCACCCTCCTGACTTATACTGCTTATCCCCTTCCCTGTGAATCCTGTCATTCTGTTTGCTTTGCCCACTGCCCTGTTGCAGTGTGCTGATATTTTTAGGATCTACAATATTACCTCTAAATCCTTTTCTTCTGTGGTGCTATCCAGCACCACCACCCATTTCATATTGCACCCCTAAGTTCATTTTCCCAGTGTACATTACTTTACATTTTTTAGCATTGAAGCTTGGCTTCCAGATCTTTGACCAGCTCTCCAGCCTACCCAGATGATCCTCCCATAGTTTCCCTCTCTCTTCCTGTCTACCCTTATGCAGATCCTTGTGTCGCCTACTAAAAGGCAGGTTTTAACCGTTGCTAACTTCGCCTATGTCACAGATGACTATATTGAAGTGGAGCCATCCATTACCAACTCCTGAGTTGCCTCACATCCTTACTTCTGAAAACTCCATATTGACTTACCACTCTTTGAGTTCGACCCTTCAGTCAGCTGTCCACCCCATGTGCTATATTTTCTTCTACCCCAAGGTCCCTAATCTTTTTGACCAGCCTCCTGCAGAGGAGATCTGCTAGTGTAGATGTGAACCGAATACTAAAAGTAGAACTGAGTACGTAATGTCTTCTTATCAGTTTGCCAGGAATGATCAGGATTTCTCTAAACCTGAAATTAATTTGTAAATTAACCAAATACTTTTTTCCTCCTCAGTCAGATGCAGAGTGCTTACTTTCTTCCTGTTACTTGTGAAGTTCGGGGCTGTGGTTTTAAAATAGTATGCAGGAGTAGATGTTTAGACAAGGGTGTGTAGTTTTGTGCATACATGGGAATTGCATAGATTATGTCAGTGAATGTCACTGTCCTAGAAATAGGTATGAATTATGTAATGTGTTATTAAACTAAATGTAAATGTTTTGTAGATTATATAGATGGATAGCCTATTCTGTAGGGATAGGCCTGGCCGGAGGGCAAGTGTGTTGGATCACTTCATAAGGAAAGAAGGCACCGTGGAGGACAATATCAGGGGCAGGAAACGGTACAGAGTCCATTTTGGTTGAGCAAGTGGAAAAGGGCGGGCAAAGGAGTCTTTCTGGGAGTTTGCTGCAGGCCTCCAAATAGCTCAGTGGAGCATGATGCCCGGTTGCTTAGGGAAGTTATGTCAGCAGCCAGATTGTATGCAGTGGTAATCCTGGGGGTCTTCAGTCTGCCATGCATACACTGGCATATCTAGAGGTCTAACAGCAGGGCTAATGCGGGTTCCTGGCTACCTTAGACGACTGCTTCCTAGAACAGCATATCCAACAGGGTACTAAGTTTGAGGCCACCCCCCCTTGACCTTGCTCTCAGCAGTGGGGATGGAGACATGTTTAGTGTAAGTCAAGGAACTAGTGGTAAGCAGTGATTATATCTGTGTAACCTTCTCTGGTGGCAAGGAAAACTAGATAGACTTTAGCTGCGACATAGAAACAGAATTTGATGGCAGATGAGGATCTCTTGGCCCACCCAGTCTGCCTATTTTTCCTTAACCACAGTATCTTCACAGACACTACATGATCTCTGCCCCATTCTCCCTCCACCCCTTCCTTTCCCCTAAGATTCCCTTTTGCCTATCCCATGCATTCTTGAACCCACCACTGTTCTTGCCCCCACCACCTCCACTGGAAGGCTGTTCCAGGAATCTTCCACTCTTCCTGTGAAAAAGTACTTAGTCACATCTCTCCTGAATTTAACCCCCCACCAGCTTCATAGCATGTCCCCTTGTGCTAGAAAAAATGTTTTTCTGAAAATACTTCCCTTCTGCACCTTATTTACACCTGTGAGGTACTTAAAGGTCTCTATCATATTCAGACTCTCCCTCCTCTCTTCCAGGGTATACATGTTTAGGTTCTTCAGTCTCTTCTTGTAGGGCTTCAGGTGCAAACTCTGCACCATTTTGGTTGCCCTCCTGTGGACCGCCTCCACTCTGTCTATGTCCTTTCTGAGACATGGTCTTCAGAACTGGACACTTAAGGTGGGGTCTTACCAGTAGTCTGTACAGAGGCAACACCACTTACCTCTTTCTGCAGGTGCTACCCTCCCTATGCAGTGCATACTATGCACCCCAGCATCCCACTAGCCCTCCCAACTGCCTTATCACACTGCCCGCCCACTTTATGGTCATCATATATGATTATCCCCAGGTCTCTTTCATGCTTGGTGGTCATTAGTAACACTCTACCCATTTTGTACTCCGTCCCTGGTTTTGTCCCCCAAGTGCATTATTATGCGCTGTTTTTGCATTGACAATCACCTACCATGCACTTGATCACTCAAGTTTTGTCAGATCTCTGCTCATCCTTTCAGCCCCCATCCCGTGGAGTGTACACCCTACTACAAATTTTGGTGTCATCCACAAAGAGACAGACCTTCCCTTCTATCTCCTGTGCAATGCCACTTATAAAGACATTAAAGAGGACCGGTCCCAGCAATGATCCCTGAGACACCCCACTGGTCACCCTCCCTTCCTTAGAGTAAAAACTGTATAACCACCACTCTGCTACCTATCCCCTAACCAGTTTCTTTTACCACCTTTGGACATACTCATAAGCTGCCCAGCTTGCTTACCAGTCTCCTGTCTGGAACAGTGTTGAAAGCCGTACTGAAATCTAGGTAGGCCACATCCACGTCTACCGCTCCACCCTGCTGATCTGCTACATCTGCCCTTCTTCAGTCCTCCTGAACCATTTCTGTTTCCATTGAGCTATTAAATAGGACTGTCCGAGGTGCAGCCAGTATCTTCCTAAGCTCCCTCAATAGTCTTGGATGTACCCCATCTGGCCCTATTGCATTGTCCACTTTCAGATTGGCAAGTCTCTTCATAACTCTCTCTGATGAAAATGGACTAGTGTCCTCCTCCCTACCTCCAGTGCTATTTTTTTGTGACCCCTTCCCTTCTTCTTCATCTATGAAGTACCTGTACCTTATCTACCTCTTCCCCCATGCCTGGAGGTCCATAGGTAACCCCAGTGCAAATAGTGGCTCAGTACCCCATCTCCTGGGTGACCTACAGTACCTCTGCCCCCCCCCCCAAGTATTCCCTGTGTCTCTATCGCTTTTATGCTTTCCCTCCATAAAGCAGCACACCCCCTCCTTTCCTACCCATCCTGTCCTTCCCGAACAGAGTATAGTCTGGTATGGTCATGTCCCAGTCACGGTTTTCAGTGCACCATGACTCGGTAATGGTCACAGTATCCAGCTTCTAGCATTTGCACATATGGTCTTCCAGATTTTGTTGCCACGCTGCTTGTTACCACTGTTTTTACCTTTTTCCCCTCACTCCTTTCCCTCTCTCTTTTTAATGCTTCCATTCCCATCCACCTTCATTTCTATCACCCTGCTTTATTTATTAATTTTCATCCTGGGGGATTCCTCTTCCCTTGGGTTCTCACTACTCTCTTCTTCAGCCTGGCGGGGGTGGGGGTTCTGCCCCCCCCCCAATTCTTTCACTGCCCTCTCTCTAGTTTAAATGTTCATCAAAGTGTATTTTAACCATCCACTTAGGACAGCGGTTCGCCTCCCGGATGGATGCAGGCCATCACACCTGTATAGGCCCATGTCCCTCCAGGTGGATCCCCAGTCCCAAGCGTAGCTGGACCCCTCCTCTCTGCACCATTCCTTCGACCATAAGTTGAAGCTCCTGGTGCAGAGATTCCTCTCCTCCCCTTGCCATAGACAGGCTGTACCTCAGTGAAAGCCAAGCCACTGAGCGCATTACGTATCTAAGTCCCCTCCCCAGCTCTCTAAACTCCCCCTGCACCATCCCAGCCCCGTCCCTAGCCAGTTCATTAGTTCCCAGGTGGCCAGTGACAGCCAGCTGTCCTCCGGTCCTGCTGCCCTAGCAATTCTCAGGATCTTCTTCCCATCCCTCGGGATGTGGTGCAAAATAGGCAGCTAACTTCCCTCTCCCACTTTCTATTCCCGGATCTTATCACCCTCACTACCAAGTCCCCCACCAGAAGTTGCTTTCTTACTCTGGGGTCCTCTTCCACCCTTCTTGGGATCTCCTCTATGGAAAACTCCAGCATTCTCCCTGGACACTTCCACAGGTGCCTCGAAGACCAGAAAGTGTAGAAAAGGCAGACTTTTCCAAGAAATGAAGGACTTGGTGTCCAAGGGTCTGGGGTGGCTGCATGAGGTTGGTAATGCAGAGAATATATGGTGCAGTATGTAAATTAAAGGAGGAAGTTGAAGGAGGGGATTGGGCCCTTGTAAATAGGTGTAGGGTGGGACAGAACCCATAAGAGCCAGAAGCAATGACTGAGATGCTTAAAAAAATACTTCACATCTATGTTCTTCAAAGGGTCCCTGTTGGGGAGGGGGGAACGGGACTTATTGAGAGGGCCCATAGCATCATGAGTAGCTACCGACAATTTAGCCAGTGGACATCACGCCTGTCCTGGTAACTGACTACCTGGCAAAGATCAAGCCATTATAGTCTCAAGTGGCAGACAGGATACACCCCAGGATCACAGCGGAGCTCAAGGAACAATTGGCAGTGCACTTTCACTAATCTTTCAGGTGTCTTTCCAGACAGACGAGGTGCCAGAGCACTGGAAAGTGGTCATTTGTGGTTCCCATATTTAAGGAGGACAAAACTGGACAAAGCAACTGCAGGAAGGTCAGCTTGATATCAGAGCTGGGCAAGGTCCTGAAGGCCTTTGCCAGGACAGAATATTGGAGCATTTGGTTGAGGTCAAGGTTCTTGCCCCCTCTCAGCATAGCATTAGTTCTAGGGACATGGATATGTTGTTCATCCACACTGTCTGGCAGGTATCCTTGCCGCTTTAAATCTTGCCGGAAGGTCTTCAAGCTGGCTCCTCCCACCCACCCGGGTGGTAAAACTCTCGGCTCCGCCCCATGACGCCAGATCTTCCTTACCGCTTGGAAGCTCAGGTTCCCTCCTTAACGCTCTGCGTATAAGACTGGTTCCTAATTCTTCGGTTTTCCGAATTTAAAAGTTTTTTGCTTAAAAGACTTCGGTCTTCTATCCCTCGCGGCTGCGATGGACAAATCGACTCCCGGTTTTCGGCGGTGCCCTTGTGGGCAGAAGATGTCTCGGACGGATCCGCACTCCATGTGTGTGTACTGTTTAGGCCTTGAGCACGACCCGCAGGCTTGCGACCTGTGCTCTTCCTTCTCAGCCTACGTCCTCGAAGACCGTGCTGCCCGTTTACAACTAGGGCGCCCCGAGAAACGTTTTCCACCGGTTAAGTCAAAAGAGGCCCGGTCGGCGGTTTCCGCGGCGGCGGGCTCGGCGGATCAGCTAGAGCAGATGATCGCCCTCAAAGAGGAGGCCGCGCGGGCCGCATCTTCCTCGACTGCGGCTTTTATTCCGCTTTCCCTGGGTTCCTCTTACACAGCTTCTTTTAAGGAGCTTTGTCTGTCCCTCTCCACTAGGGGAGAGGGACCAACGTCTGCTGGACCTTCTTCTTCTCGGTCCAAGAAGAAAGACAAGGGTAAGTCTCTTCGTCGACGCTCTTGGGAGCGGGAAAGGTCCCTCTCCCCGGGTTGTCGGCCATCGACTTCGGTCGATCGTTCGGCTTCGGCCACTGGTCTCACGGTGTCCCCGTCAGGTCAGTTGACCGAGACTCCCGTCGATGCAGTTGAGATCTTTCTCGACCCGTTGGACGGGTTGTCAACTGGGGGGTCCAAAAACTCCTCTCCGGTTCCCCAGTGGGAGTTGAGGATCCCGTGGGCTTGCCAGTGCCTCCAGTTCTGGAGCCTTGGGTGTTCCCTCCGGGCGAGGGAGGGGCGGTTCCACCGTCCCCTCTCCGCACTGGCGTCCTCGGAAAAGCCGAGGTTCGGTCTGGTCTCCGGACTTCTTGGCGGTCGGCCGATCCATCATCACAGGCGGTCTCGGTCTCGGCACCGCAGTAAGCGGGCGCGCCGCTTGTCCCTCCCCTCGGAATAGGAGGCTTTGACGCAAGTTGCGTCGACGATATGAGGACCTCATGTGGCAACAGCTCCTTCTGACTGGGAATAAGCCGACGCCGTCGCCTTCCCCGGCCATTAAGTGGCTGTCACCGGAGCGGCCGAAACAACCCCCCATTTTACCCGAGGAGCCTGTTGTCAGGCCGGTTGTTCGGCCAAAACCAGCTGCTCCACCGATTCCGGTGGAACCTCCGCCTCCACAGCTGCGGTTTGGGGCTCCGACCAAGAATTCTCGGTCGGCTCAGGGTCTGCCCCATAGGCTGTCGGTCACCCTCACTCCCGATCGCCCTCGGCAGGTGGAGGGTGGCTCAGTCCCGAGGCGGCTCTTTGCGGACTCTTCCGAGTCTGACGACGATTCCTTCTCCTTCTCCAAGTGAGTGGACTTGGAGTCCTCTGGAGGTCAGTCGCTGGACGACAGCCCTTCGTCCTTCCTGGGGTTGCTCAGACTCATCTCGGAATCCACCGGGATGCAGCTCGAGCCCGGATCCAAGCAGGCCAAGTATCCCCTCACGGAGATATTGGACCGAGGGGATTCCCCTACGGAGGCCTTCCCTGTGGCTGAGGCCATTGTGGGCCCAGCCTTGGAGCTCTGGCAGCGTCCTGCTTCCTGCCCTGCGCCTTCGGCCAGGATGGCCAGGAAGTATGCGGTCCCTACCGGTTCCCTGTCCGGTTTCTTGGAACATCCCTCGGCCGAGGGGTTAGTTACTGACAGCGTTTTCCGACGTGCCAGAAACGCTAGGGACGTGGACAAACCTCCTGACAAGGAGTCCAAGAAATTGGACTATGCTGGGCGAAAAGTCTACGCTGCGTCCTCCCTTGGCCTTCGTCAGGCCAGCTCGGCCGTACTGATGGCACATTTTTCTCACGCCCTGTTGGGCTCCCTGGACGAGGTGGTCCCTCATCTCCCGGCTGACCTGCAGACCACGGTCAAGCAGGTGCGGGACCAGGGCAGGGCAGTGGCCAAGCAGCAACTTCAGACTGCTTTGGACATCGGTGATTCATGCGCCAGGTCAGTAGCGGCTGCAGTGGCTATGCGCCGTCGGGCATGGCTGAGGATATCCACCTTCACAGCGGATACCCAGCACAAATTGGCGGATGTCCCCTTCTTGGGGACCGACCTCTTCGGCCCTGGAGTGGAAGGCCACCTCCAGAGGATCGAAAAGTCCAATGCCACCTTGGACTCTGTATCATCCGCTCAGAGGGACAAGGGCCGCAGACCTCAACCCAAGCCCTTTCGTCCATCTGCGCCCCCGGCACGCCCGGGCCAGCAACACCAGGGCCAGCAGGCTCGCGCGGCATCCCAGAGCTCAAGCCTGGGCTTCCTCCTCCAGGAAGCAGGGAGGTAAAGGCCCAAGCGGTCCCTCGGCCGGTCCCTCCTCCAAGCCTGCACAGTGAAGGGGTTGAGGGGTGTCGCCCCCAACCTCGTCACCTCACCCCAGGTTCCCCCCGTGGGGGGACAGCTCCGGTTCTTCCTTTCCGCCTGGTCTGCTATTACCACAGACAGGTGGGTGTTGTAGGTGGTAGGAAAGGGCCTGCCTCTGGAGTTCGAGCAGGCCTCACCCTTCAGAGCCGTCGCACCTCGGGGGCCTCGGGGTCCGAAGCCTCGCTGTCAGCTCGCCGAGCCGACATCGCTCTCCTCCTCAAGAAGGAGGTGATAAGAGAGGTGGCGGACCCTCCTTCAAACCCAGGGTTCGTGTCCAGGTACTTCCTGGTTCCGAAACGGACGGGGGGCTGGCACCCCATTCTCGACCTACACGACCTGAACAAGTTCCTAAGGTCTCGAACCTTCAGGATGGTCACTCTGGCTCAGATAATCCCATCCTTGGAACACGGCGTGTGGTTCTGCTCTCTGGACCTACAGGACGCGTTCTTTCACGTCCCTATCCGTCCGTCCCATCAAAGGTTCCTTCGCTTGGAGCGGAAGGTTCCTTTTCGAGTTCCAAGCCATGCCCTTCGGCTTATCTCCAGCTCCCAGGGTCTTCACCAAATGCATGGCAGTGGTGACAGCATTCCTGCTCCGAGGGTCCGGGTTTACCCTTACCTGGACGATTGGCTGATAGCAGCCCCTCCAGACAGGAGGTGGAAGCGGTCCAGAGACCTGGCCCTCAGGTTTGCCTCAGGTCGGCCTCCTCATCAACGAGGCCAAGTCGGAACTCGAGCCGAAGCAGGTGATTCTTTTCATCGGGGCAGAGCTCGACTCTCTTCGAGCCAGAGCACGGCTCCCGGCGGACAGGGCAGAGGTTCTTTCCTCCTTTGCCCAATCATTTCTGGTTGGGCAATTGCGCTCTGCCCGGGACTTCCTGCACCTCCTGGGTCTCATGGTGGCCTGTACCAGCGTGGTCCGTTGGGCCCGCTGGAACATGCGCCCCTTCAGTGGGGCTGGCCAGCCAGTGGTCACACGCCAGCATCCATTGGACCAGCTAGTGACGGTGACCCAGGGGATGTGGAACGCTCCAGTGGTGGACCGTTACAGTTCATCTGCAGGAGGGCATCCTGCTCGTCCCGCCCGAGCAGACGGTCTCTATCGACCGATGCCTCTGATGGGTTGGGGTGCCCATCTGGGGAACACCGAGCCGACGGCCTCTGGTCCCCGGGAGTCCCAATGCCACATCAACCTGCTGGAGCTCCGGCGGTCTGCCTAACTGTCACCGCCTTTGCTCCGTTTCTTCGGGTCAAGTGGTCCGGTCCAGACGGACAATACCACGAAAGCATGTATTATCTAAATCACCGGGCGGACGCGCCTCCATGCTCCTATGCAAGGAAGTTTCCGATTGGTCACTGCGGCGCAGCCTGAGGCGGATCTCCTAGCTCATTCATGTGGCAGGAGCCTCCAGCACCCTGGCCGATGCCCTAAGCCGGATAGGGGCTGCCTCCCACGAGTGGTCTCTCCTGCCGGAGGTAGTACGAGATCTGTTCTCCCATTGGGGCACACCTCAGGTGGACCTGTTTGCCTCCAGGGAGAATGCGAAGTTGAGGCTGTTCCATGCCCGCCCCCCTCAGCAGGGCTCTCTGCAGGGGGATGCCTTCTCGAGGCCGTGGACCCCGGGCCTCTTCTACACCTTTCCCCCGTTCCCCTTGATGCACAAGGTGCTGCTCAAAGCAAGGAGGGACAAGGCGCAGGTGATTCTGATAGCCCCAGACTGGCCCCGCCAGTACTGGTACCCAGATCTCCTCAGCCTCAGCTACAGGCTTCCGAGGCAGCTTCCAGCTCGCCCGGACCTGCTCTCAGTCAGTCAGGGGAAGGTATTCCATCCGGACCTTCAGTCCCTGCACCTGACGGCCTGGTTCCTGAGCGGCTAGAGTTCCAGGCCTTGGGTCTTTCCGACGAGGTCCTCAACGTAGTTGAGGCATCCCATAAGGAGTCGACCAGAAAATGCTACGCCTTCAAATGGAAAAGGTTTTCCATTTGGTGTCAGGGCAAGGGCCTGGACCCTTCCTCCTGTTCCTTGGTGAGCATATTGGACTACCTGTGGTCCCTTTCTCAGCAAGGGCTTAGGTCGACGACCCTTAAGGTGCACCTGGCAGCCATCTCTGCTTACCGGGCACGGGCCGGGAAGCAGTCGGTGGTGCAGGAGAAGGTGGTCTGGCGCTTTTTCAAAGGCCTTGATCACATTTCCCCTCCGGTGCGAGAACCTCCACCTCCATGGGATCTACTGCTGGTACTGGCAAAGCTCATGGGCAAGCCATTCGAACCAATGCACAGGTGTGAACTCTCTCACCTGTTGTGGAAGACCGCCTTCTTGGTGGCTATCACGTCAGCCAGAAGGATGGGAGAGCTCCAGGCGCTTTCCATCGAGTCTCCTTACCTGGTCTTCCACAGGGACAAGGTTGTCCTGCGCCCCCACCCGAAATTCCTTCCGAAGGTGGTGTCGGAGTTTCACCTTAACCAGGTGTTGACTCTGTCGGTGTTCTACCCCAATCACACCTCGGAGGCCGAATATAGGCTCCATACTTTGGACCCTAGAAGGGCGCTCGTTTACTATGAGGAGCGCACGGCTGAAATTCGGGGAGAGGTTCGCCAGCTGTTTGTCACCTACGCTGAAGCCGCATCTGGCAGACCTGCAGCCAAGCGGACGATAGGCAAGTGGGTCACCTCCTGCATAGATCTCTGCTATAAGTTGGCGGGCATGGAGCCTCCCAGACGGATAAGAACTCATTCTACCCGCCATACTGCTGCATCGGTGGCTGCTTCCAGGGACGTCCCTATCCAGGAAATCTGCAGGGCTGCTACCTGGAAGTCAACACACACCTTCATCACCCATTACCACATCGACCTTGAGTCACGCCGGGATGCTGGTTTTGGGGCCTCGGTTCTCCAGTCTCTCTTTCCCAAGTAAGTATCGGGGGTGTGCGTCTTGCCTCCCTCCTCCCGGAGAACTGCTAGGAGTCTGCCAGACAGTGTGGATGAACAACATATCCATGTCCCTAGAAATACAGGTTACTCACCTGTAACAGGAGTTCTAGGAATGGTATATGTTGTTCATCCACACGACCCACCCGACCTCCCCCGGCTTCGACGCACAACCTGAGCTTCCAGCGGGCCAGATCTGGCGTCATGGGGCGGAGCCGAGAGTTTTACCACCCGGGTGGGTGGGAGGAGCCAGCTTGAAGACCTCTTCCGGCAAGATTTAAAGCGGCAAGGATACCTGCCAGACAGTGTGGATGAACAACATATACCATTCCTAGAACTCCTGTTACAGGTGAGTAACCTGTATTTATTTACAGGGCCCCGTGTTTACTGTGGCAAAGTGGGCCTACATTCTGTGGCAGGACCTCATACTTTCTGTGGCAGAAGAACTGCTGATTCTGCGGCCATTCTACGGCAGCTGAATTGTAGCTAAACAACATACCTTCAAAGAGATTGTCTTAGTTAACCCTTAGACTGCCTTCGTGCGCAACCATTCCACTACACTGAAAGTGGAACAACAAGCCATTTTACAGTATGTATTCTTATCACAAATGTTAAATAGCAGTGACCCAAACCTGGCACAGCTATGGGCATCAGTGTTCTCTTTTAATGAATTTTCCCTCCCAACCCGAATTTGAAGGCTACTCTGTTCTTCTGGACATTGGTGGCATTTGCTGTTCTCCTAGGCTATAATCAGAGGAGGACATACACACTTGGCTAAAACTACACAGAAGGCAATACCTGTTTGGATTTCTTCTGGTTTATATTTACTGTTAGCAGATATAAAGAGAGACTCCAGCTTGAAAGACTTTTTTTTTCTGATTTCGATCAGTGTTCTTTTAGATTATTATTTTTTTTTAAATAGGAATACACTGCCTTGCAACAAACATGTTGAGTGCAGTGTGCAAATCTGTGTGTTGGGGTGGGGGGTTGGAATTGTCTTCCTATAACAGTGAAGGAGGCTGCAACTTGCAGTGTCTGTAGGATTTGTTAACTCCTGATTTTTCTTTTGGAGGATACATTAAAAAATGCCAGCAAGTCATTCTTATTAGACTGAAGTAACCTTGGTTAGCATGTCCTCTTCTCCTCGCAACTCGGGGTTTGATGTTCTTCAGGCAGTGACCCTCATTTTACTTGTGTATAGCAGCAATCAAACTCTCCATTCCAATTTTTTTTCCATACCTGCTTGCTGCAGTTCTAGTATACCCTAGTCCCCAACTCTGCCGCAGCTGGGCAACTTGACCCTCCTTAAGAATTGAGCTTGATGCAACCACTTAGGTTGCAGGTTCAAATCTGCCAAGAAATTACTCTCACACTTGCAGGTACAGAATTGCGGCCCACAAATCAAAACTGTGATGGATGTCCACCAGTGGGGACCAAATCCTCTACGCAGTCTGCTGCCAGCCCTATGTTTTTGCAATCAGCTCCTCCAGTACCTGTCACCACACCGAGATTGATTTCACCTCCACGGGCACCACTGAATCTTCTCACCTCTTGGCTACAGCTCACCTTCCAGTTCTTCCTTCCAAATTCATCTTTCAAGGATTCAGCATGGAACATGAGCAGCCTCAAAGAAAAATTAACAAGGCTGAGCTACCCACACCTACACAGCAGCAAATCATAACTGCCGTGGACCTAATCAAGCTCTGCTACTCTTGCGTCAGTCCCCCCACCCTGCACAATACTGGCTGGAAGGAGTTATGTAACAAGAGCCAGCACGAGTCAAGATGCCATGCGGTCACTAGCTTTTCAGCTTTGTAGTATGCGGCATCAGTTTGCTGCCCCTTCTAATGAGCATGTATGCCATGGCATATTTAACATATCGATAGCTATGCCCTTGCCTTGTGTGATCACATAGCATAGCTAGCATTTCTGCAGCTGTGTGGCTGGTTTTCCTGATTTCTGTGGCAAGCACTGATTTCTGCAGCCACTGCTGCAACCGCAGAATCGCAGAAAACATGGGGCCCTGGTTATTTATTTTTTGTTGTCCAGGTAAGTGCATTAGGCAAACTCGCCCAGTGCAAGGTGCTGCACTTGGAGAGGGAAAAACACAGGTAGTGCCTACACACTCTTTGGGGCTTCTCTTGCTGTAGTTGAGGAGGAAATGGACCTTGGGGTCAGAGACAAGAAGCTAAAGAACAAGCAGTGCATGACTGTTTTCCCAAGGGCCAGAAGAATGCTGGGATACATCAAGTGGGGTCTCTATCAGAACGGGGACGTAATCCTTCTACTTCTCAAGGCCCTGGTCAGGCCTCATATGGAATAATGCATGCTGTTCTGGTGGTCTCTGCATAAAAGGGACGGTGAGGCAGTTGAAAGGGTGTAACCTACAGCCACCAAAATTAGCAGTATGGGGGAAAAGAGCTATGAGCAGAGAGAGGCTAGAGGCCCTCAGCCTGTTACCCTGAATAAATGGTGACGAGCTATCAGTCAAAGAAGTTTGATCTGGAGTCTTGCTGCAGGGCATAGAAACACACCGTGAACTACAGGGATGGTACATTCATGGTTAATGTTAGTTGTTTTTTTTCTCCTAGGAAGTGGCGAACCTGTGGAGCAGCTTACCAACGAGAGTTGCCACCTGTCTGGTTTTAGACTGGATAATGCATTTTAGGACTCTTATCCTTTCATTCAGTTTTGTTTAAATGTAGTCTGTTTTTTGGGCCATTTTGAGTAATCATATACTCTCTTTTTTTTATTTTAATCTATGTATATATTTATTTATTTATATAACTTTTATTGACCAGGTAAGCACACTAGAAAAATGCATTTCTGTTTTCAGACATGATGCAGTAAGATTAAAAAAATTTACAGACAAAACAATCTTTAACAGTGAAAAGTTAACAGCATATAAGTAAAGTTAATAATAACAATGACTAAAACTGATGGTATCAGATTATTCGCTGTTCTAGCTGCCTGTCCAGGTTACAAAGAATTTCTGACGTCTAACACATCTTCATAAAACCAGTCTGTCTGGAAGGTGTAAAATAAGGCCATTAAGACCATTAGCAGTACATCAACCTAATCTTTTCCACTCTGATTTTTAAGATTGGTCTTTTACTGTTGTAATGGGGAACAGTTGATCTTACTTCGAGGGTATCTCTTGCAGCAGGCCATCACCGGTAAGACTAAGCCATCAGGTGCCAGGACCACACGGAAACCTTTCTAGCCAGCAGTCTACCAGAGGAGGCCACCCACCTCTGATGTTAGTGCCTTACGTCTGCTAATCCTATAAAGGTGAGCAGTCCCCACACCCTGTTCAGTTCTTTCCTGCTGCCAGCCTGCACACGACGGACCACTGATACTACTGCATCTAGAGTAAACCGCCTTTTTCCCGTGTTTAACCACGCTTTCTTATTTTTCTTTATTACTTTGGTTTAACATCGACATTTTGGTGTTCTCACCGAATGGTTTTTGTCTTCAAAACCTTCCTCATTCTCCAACCGCTCCATGAAGTGTGCCTGCGGCAAACAGATCCTGGACAAGGACGGCCATTCTGCCTGTGTCTTGTGCCTAGGCCCAGACCATAACATCCAAGCCTGTGAGGCCTGACAGAAATTCAACCCAGCCACCAACAAATGTTGCCAGAAGATTCTGGAGAATCACCTCCTTAAGCAGAAGGCTGCCTCGATGGAATGGGAGCTGCAGGCCAGGAGCTCCTCCATGTCCCCCACCTGGTCCTCAGGGTCTTCATCTTGAAGTCCCAGGACAAATCTACCGGGAAACAAGAATAAGGACAAGGACTGGGACCTACCCCACTCTGCCTCCCGCTCGCAGTCCCCACGCACACAAGGCTTTTGGACCGTGAAATGGTCCTCTTCCTCGGGGGGGGGTTGACCACCATGGCCCCCACAGGTTTAGCGGTGGCCCCACAACCCACCCAGGTCTCCCTCGTGGGTGGCAGCTTTGGGGGACCGGGTACTGTCTATCATGCCCCCCAGTGCCTGCTTATCCAGCCCTTGATCTTTCTGGACTAAAAGTCTCCACCACTCATTCACACTAATGGGACTATGGTGGAGGCGCTAGGACCCCACGGGAGCCAAACATCTTCAGGAGGGCCAGCGTTGGGATAGGACCACGCATGCGTTCCGCCACGAAACCAGCTTGCGCCGTATAGGCTATCTCGGCATCAGCCCTCCAGCTGCCCCTGTTCCTTTTCTCCCGCCATTGAGTGCACTTCGATTATGTCTGTCGCCTGTGGGGAGTCAAGTGTTCACCTATACAACAGCAGCTCTAGCCGTTCAGTATTCGATTAACTTACAGTTTTAGTGTTCTTTTCTTATTTAAAAAAAAACAAAACGATGATGATGAAGATAATGAAGAAGAAGAAATTCTCAGCCTGCCATCAACGAAGTCGACCTTAGACAGTAGCGGTGACGGTAAGGAGACTTTGTTTGAAAGCTGTGATGGCAATGGGACTTTGTGTGGTCTGGCATCATTTATGTGGGAAGGGGGTCTGACCATGAGCAGTTTGGTGCTTTGGGGGGGCAATCACCTGATGCATAAAAGTAGCAGGCCCATTCCCGACCTCGATCGGGGACCCAGCTTCACTCGACCTTGAGCTCTTCTTCCTCCAGTCGGTGGAAAAAGAATCGGTACCACTCGAGGTCACCCTCTGGTACGTCTGCACAGGGATCGTCGGTGGTGGAGAGCGGTAGGCATGACCTGACTCTGCTGAGGTCCTCTGTGGCTCTGCTCTTAACGGGCGCGATCTTTGACACCAGATCCTGTCTCTGTCCTTGATGGGGCTCCAGTGAGCAGTTTCACCTCTGGGCCGCTCTTTTAGAGCAGGGTGTATGGTGTCTGCCCAGTGGACCTAGTTCTGGGGCCTTTGGGCATCGGAGCTGCTGGGCCACGGCCAGGTCAGTCAGGAGAGAAGGTGTGCAGTGCCCTCTCTGGTGCCAGTGCCATCGATGCCGACTCCACATGCCTACCTCCCTCACCTTTTTCCCTACGGGGGCTGGCAGCAGTCACTCCTTTTTCTTCTCAGGTATAGGTCCAGCAGCAGTACTGGCGCCCGTGGTGCTGGCGCTTGTATATGGTGCCGGCGCCGCGAATAGTGCTGAACTCTTCACCAGTCTATGTGGCAGTGTCTCCCATGTTCCTGGTCTAGACCTGCCTTTTGGAGGTTATTCTGGGGCAGAAGTGGATCTGGGTGACTCTCCCTGTTCTTCTATGACGAAGATGCAGTGGATGACTCATCTTATGGGTTGGAAGGCAAGCCTTCTTTATCAGTGTGATGGAAGATCTTCTTTCCAGTTTTTTCCTCGGATATGAAACATAGAAACATAGAAGTTGACGGCAGATAAGGACCGCAAGGCCCATCCAGTCTGCCCATTTCTTTTTCTGCCTTATAAATGTGCCATCGGCCTTTGCTCTGTCAGTGGTCTATCTATTCATACTCATCAGTATTGCTCCCTTATGCCTATCCCATGCCTGTTTGAAGCCCTGCACTGTATTCATAGCTACCACTTCCTGAGGTAGGCGTTCCATGCATCCACCACCCTTTCTGTGAAAAAGTATTTCCTCACATTCCCCCTTAATCGGCCTCCTCTAATCTCATGCTGTGTCCTCTTGTCCTGCTATTTTTCTTATATTTAAACATGTTAGACTCTTTCACCTTGTTAATGCCCTTAAGGTGTTTGAATGTCTCGATCATATCACCTCTCTCCCTCCTTTGCTCAAGGGTATACATATTGAGCTCTGTTAATCTGTCCTCATATGTCTTCTGATGCAGTCCCTGCACCATTTTGGTTGCCCTTCTCTGGACTACCTCAATTTGGTTAATGTCCTTGTGAAGGTGTGGCCTCCAGTACTGCATGCAGTACTCCAGATGGGGTCTAACCAGTGTCTTGTAAAGAGGGATTATTACCTCTCTCTTACGACTTGTGATACCCCTACTTATACACCGTAACATCCCCCTAGCCTTACCTACTGCTTTAGAGGTCTGCTTGGATGATTTCAGGTCATCAGTTAATGATGATGCCCAAGTCTCTTTCTTCCTTTGTGACTGCCAGCAACTCCCCTCCCAGCCTATAGGTGGCTTCAGGGTTTCTCTTCCCTATGTGCATGATCTTACACTTCTTTGCATTAAATCCCAGTTGCCACTCTTCTGACCATTTTGCTAGTTTATTCAGATCTCTTCTCATTCTGCCTACCCCATCTGGATCATCTACTCTGTTGCAGATCTTGGTGTCGTCTGCAAACAGACAAGCCTTACCCTCTAGTCCATCTGCAAGGTCACTAATGAAGATATTGAAGAGGACTGGCCCCAGGACTGATCCCTGAGGTACCCCACTTGTGACTTGCATCTCTTCTGACTGTATACCATTTACCACCACTCTCTGTTTTCTGCCCGTCAACCAGTTTGCCACCCAGTTGACTAACTTCTGACCCACCCGAGCCTACCCAGCTTATTTATCAATCTTCTATGTGGAACAGTGTCAAAAGCTTTGCTGAAGTCAAGGTAGGTGACATCAACTGCTCCCCCTTGGTCCACCACTCTGGTTACCCAGTCAAAGAAATCTATGAGATTAGTTTGACAGGACCTTCCTTTTGTAAACCCATGCTGTCTTGGATCCTGTGCCCCTATGGATTCCAGGTGTTGCACTATCCTTTCCTTAAGGAGAGCCTCCATAATCTTGCCCACCACTGAGGTAAGACTGACTGGTCTGTAGTTTCCTGCCTCCTCCCTGCTACCACTTTTGTGGAGCGGGATCACATGAGGGGTATATAACATTTCAGTCTTCGTCTGTGAACCAAAGCAGACTTCTGTTTCTTGAGTTCCTACATTCCTTAGTACGAATACACCCTATCGAACACTTTCGGTTCAGTGGTCGGGAGCCTCCCAGAATGTAACGCTCCATTGCTAGGAGCATATAGCCCAATAATCAACTCTAGGGCAGCTGCCTGCCGCTGGCAGCAGGTGGTTAACGTCTCCTCAACATTGTTCATCTGTTCAGCCCTCAGGTTGAGCTCTTGAGGCTACTCCGAACAATAGGGCTGCCTTTCAAACATCAGGCGGTGCCTACTGCCTCTCAGAGGGACAGGAACCCCTGACACCGGTCTCAGCTTCTGGGACCACTGCCGGTTCTCCCACTCCTCCTTGGAGGCAGACGCTGCAGGACACCGGCACCTTCCAGAGCCTGGCGGCTCCTCAGCTTTAACCCGAGGGGTTGTCCTCCACTCCCATGGCTGTCTTCCCACAACTGGCACCTGCGGATACTCCTCCAGCACTGCCTCGGGCAGTGCCCACAGGGCCTGCGCCCATCCTGCCTCTGCCGCAGTATGCTTGCCAACACCAGTCCCGCCTCCTCAGCTGGTGCCTGTGGGCCTGTCGCCCATCCTCCCGCCACCCACTTTGGAGGGTCAGAGGCCTATCCTGTTGTAACCTATGCCTGCAGGACCTACACCAGAGTACCCTATGCCAGCTCCTGTATATCCCTACCCTGCGCTGGCAGGACCTAAACCAAGCTATCAGTACCCGGCTCATTTGGGACCGACGCTGGCTCCTTTGGATTATTTTGGTCTGATCTTGGCCCTGTGATTCTTCATGCAGACACAGGTCTCAGTCCTAGCCACCCCTCAAGGGCCTCCCTTGGGACCCACCTCCTCAGTCCCTGTTCGGCCAGGCCCTAGTGCTCCTCACACACCCATGGATGAGCCTGACACCAGGTCAGCTAGATGCTCTGACGATCATCGGCCTGAGGACAGTGGGTACAATGCTGACCAGAGCTTCAGCCTTGAGTCTTACTCCCTGGCCTAGATTCCTCCAAAGGGGATGAGGCTCCCAGCAATGTCCCCTCCCTGATGACCACACGTTTATGGCCATCATGAGGCACATTCAGTCCACTATGGGGTGGGAGATAGAACAGGTTCCAGAGAGGCGTCAGCTTGCAGTCTTCTTATATCAGCCAAACGCCCCTCCTCTGGTGGTCCCCCTGATTATTGACTCCTATGAAGACATTACCCGAGCTGATTAGAACCGCCCCATACAGTTCCAGTGGTTTACAAGAAGACTGACAGGCTTTACCATGCCCCATCTGGCAAGCCGTACTTTGGCGAACAGCCCAAGGCCAGTTCAGTCATTACCTATGTGGTGCATGACCACAGCAAAAGACCAAAGCACCTGAGCTTCCTTCCCCCAGGCAGGGACTCCCGCCAGCAGGACCAGATGCGCAAGTCTGCCTTCGTCTCTGCCACCCTGGCAATTCAGGCCATTAATTATTTGGCCCATATAGTACAATACCAGAACTTGCTCTGGGACCAGACCAAGGAGGCTGTGCTTGCCATACCAGATGACCCTTCCAAGCAGCAGACTCTCCAGACCCTCAGAATGGGCTTGGATGTTGGTACCCAAGTCCTTTAGGGCTGCTTATGGTGCAATGGATCCCTCGGGCCATTCAGCGCGTGTCAGCATCTGCATGAGGCGCAGCTCCTGGCTCCGGGTCTCTGGTTTCACGCAGAATGTCCAGACTAACGTAATGGATACACCCTTCAGGGGTTTCAAACTCTTTGGGGGAGATGTCCAGGATATTATCTCTGAACTCCAGACCTCAGGACCGTCTCTGAAATCAGTCCGTTTTATGTACCATACCCAGCCAAAGTTGGGACAGCAGGCTCCTTTTTGTTGCTCCTCTCGCAGAAAGGCCTGTCCCCCTCCAAAAACCCAGGGCAAGTACAAAGTGGGGGAAGCTGTCCCCAATCCCTCCTCTGGCAGCACCCGCAGCGCTTGAGGGACTGCAGCGGTCCCAGCAGCTGCTGCTTCCACCCCCCATTCATTCCACAGGCAGTCATCAGGGGGTCGCTTCTCCCTGCAGCTGGACAGGTGGAGTGAGATCACCACAAACAACTGGAAGCTGCAGCTCATCAAGCATGCCAACACTCTCGAATTCATAGAGTGGCCTCCAGAAAACCTTCTGGGCAAGTCTTTGTATCTTCCCGGCCACACCCTTCTCATCCAGAAGGAAATCCAGTCCTTGCTTTGAAGAAGGGCCATAGAGCCAGTCCTGCAGTGTCAGGAGGGCAGAGGGTTCTACTCCCACTTCTTCCTGGTCCCCAAGCGGACGGGAGACCTTCGGCCCATCCTGGACCTAAGCCAGCTGAACCTGTTTATAGAATACAAACGGTTCCAGATGGCCACTCTTCAGGGTTTACTGCCCCTGCTACTTCAGGGGGACTGGCTTTGCTCCCTGGATATGCAGGATGCTTACTTGCATATCAAGGTTTTCGCCTCCCACCAGCGCTTCCTCCATTTCTTCTTCCAGGGAGCACACTACCAGTTCAGGGCTCTGCCCTTTGGTTTGTCCTCAGCCCCCAGGGCCTTCACCAAATGCCTGGCAGTGGTGGCAGCTGCCTTGATGCGTCAGGGGTTTTACATCTTTCCCTACCTGGATGATTGGCTGCTAGCGTCCCCGTCCAGGGATCGTCTACTCCAGACTCATTGATTTATTCATTACAAATTGGGTTTACAACCTTTGAGTCAGATACTCATTTACAAAGGCACCTCATCGCGGGGGGGGGGGGTGGAAAACATCAAGACAGTTATTACAGTGCAAATTAAAACAGAGTATAACATTACAGGTGCAGTAAAAGGAACATTTAACATAGATACACTTAGTTTACATAATGTAGTAGTTTGTATGTTACTTAGGTTGCATAGTGTTACAAAATTGTGAGTTACACTCATGGATATAGTAGGTCCTCAGAGAAGACAGCGGGTTACATCCCTGTTTGGACTTAGTAGGGAAGGAGTGGGTCTGGGGAAAGGAGAGGCTGTCCAGTGGACGTTGTTGAGCCAGGGGGCAAGGCGGGTGGGTACCACAGGTTACAACAGGGGGTTAGTTGCACCTACAACAGCGAGTATTAAAGATATGGTTCCAAAGGGCTATTTTGAAGGAGCCAAGTTTTGGCAAGTTGGAGATGCAGCTAGGGAGGGAGTTGAACCAGGTGGGGTCTCGGTAGAGGAAGGATCTCTGGGCAAGAGAGGTCTTGGTTTTGGGCACCTTGAAAGTGGCCTTAACAGAGCTACAGGTGGTGATGGATGATGATGACTGCTGTAGGGAGGTGGAGACCCCTGGGCCGGGGAGAGTCCTAGCAGTGATTTCTTAGCAAGAAGGCAGGTCTGGTAGAGCAGTCACTCCTCAAAGTTGAGCAGATTGGTGGTAGTATAGAGAAGGCAGGTTTGAGTGCGGTTGGGGGCACCAGTCAGGAGCCTACAGGCCTTATTGATGGAGAGTTGGATTTTGGAGAGGGCAGTGTTGTCAGCTGCAGCGTAGGTGGGCAAGCCATAGTCCACGAGGGACAAGACGGAGGAGGTGATGGCCAGCCTACGGGCAACCTGAGGCAGGCAGTCCCTGTGCCAGTATAGCAGGTCAATCCGAGAGTTAATGGTGGCTGACAGGGCATTAATGTGGGGGTGGAAGGAGTGGGCAGTATCGAACGTGATGCCTACGTACTTGTATGTGGTCACTTGTTCTAGCGGGTGCAGAGTCCTGGGGATAATCAAGAGGGGGCATTTTTAGCTTTATTTTGGTGGTGGGAGAAGAGCATTGATTTGGTTTTCTTTAGGTTAATGACCAGTCTCAGTGTCGCCGAACCACCTTCGGCTTGGTTGTAAGCTTGCTGGAGGGATAATTGGAGGAAGGTGGGATTGAGATGTGAGGCAGCGAGGACTGCATCCATCGGCGTGGGGAGCATTTCGCTGCACACGTGCTGGGGGCGGGGCGGGGTTGAGGTAGAGACTAAAAAGTACTGGACCCAGGATGGAGCCCTGAGGGACCCTGGAGCGAACAGGTAGAGTGCTGGAGAGGGAGCCGCTGATCTTCACATGCTGGGATCTAGCAGAGAGGTAGCTAGAGAACCAGGAAATGGGACCACCAGAGAAGCTAAGTTGGTGGAGAGAGTCGAGTGGACGGGGATGACAGACAGTGTCAAAGGCCTTGGAGAGGTCAATGAACACTGCTCCTGCAAGGCTGCCAGAGTCGAGGAGGCTGAGGGAGTTGAACGTACTCGCTGGAGGAGAGGAGGGACAGGGAGGACATGATTGAAACCTTTAAGTACATGAAAGGAATAAACAAGACAGGTACAGAGGGGCTGTTAAAAGTAAGGGAGGGGAGGGACACCAGGGGCCATGATATAAGACTGGAGGGAGGAAGGTTCAGAAGGGAGATAAGGAGACACTTTTTTACAGAAAGAGTGATGGCTGGGTGGAATGCGTTACCTGCAGAAGTGGTATCCAGTAGAACAGTGGACTGCTTCAAAAGGGGATGGGACAGGACAAGGGGGAGGGTCAGTGAAGGGGAAGGGTGGAAGGGAGGGGCAGCTGCAGAATAAGGGGTGCTAGCTGCACATTCAAGCAGACTTGATAGACCTCTAGGCCTTTATCTGCTGGCACATTTCGTATGTTCGTATGTAGCATGCAGGTGTTGGGAGAATTCCAGTAGAGCCGTGGTTGTACTGTGTCCTGGGTGGAAACTGTGCTGCTCTGGGCACATAATGTTGTACTTGGTTAGGTATTCAGAGAGCTGGATCAACACCACTTTTTCAAGAGCTTTAGAGAGTGGGGGGAGGATGGAGATCGGCCATTAATTGTTGGGGGTGGACTGGTCCCCACTCTTATGTGTGGGTGTGATTTCAGCAGTTTTCCAAGGACTTGGGAACTGACCCAGGCATAGAGACCGGTTTAGAAGGTCGGTCTGGGGACTAGGACTTCGTCCAAGACCATACAGAGGATCCTGGGGTCGAGGGGGTCACTACTGGGGTTATTGCTCCTTAAGGCTTTTAGCAGGTGCAGCCTGGCTTCTTGGGGGGATAGTGTGCGCAGGTAGAATGGTGGGCGATGCAGGACCAGAGGGAGAGAGGTGGGGATTGGGTCAAAGAAGCTGCTGTGGAGGACCGAGCTTAGGTCAGAGAAGGCAGTGTTAAGGCAATTGGCTATAAGGTGGATCTGTGGTGGGGTGCCATTGATGGAGAGCTGAGATGGTGGGGGGGCGGGACTTCCATTTAGCTCTTTCATATTATCCCAGAAGGTCGGGCTGAACCCCAAAGTGGGCGAGGGTGGTCTGGTAGTGCTCTGTCTTGGCCCACCTAGTGGCCCAAGTGCACTGTGCGTTCTGCGTTGTAGGCCTGTCTATCGGATTTTTCCAGATTCTACAGCAATGCCAGAGATTGTGTCTGTTTTTGAGTCTCTGGAGGAGGGGTGGGGTGATCCATGGGGCATTGCATTTTTTGGGGTGGATCCTGGGTGAGGGGTGCGAAAAGGTCACAAGCCTTACAGAAGGCATTTGTGAAGTGGTCAAGAGCTGAGTCAATATCAGGGGCACGCTGGATAGGAGTCCAGTCTAGCTGGGCTAGGTATTGTTTTAATTTTCTGAGGCCGCTGGGGCATAAACGGCAGTGTAGAGTGGCCTGGGACATTGGCTTCAGAGTGGAGGATGACCAGAGACAGAGGACTGGGGAGTGATCGCTAAGAGAGTCGGGGAGGACAGTGACATCCCGGATTTTGTAGGGGCAGTTTGATACAACAGCATCTAGGAGAGTGCTGGTGCCAGTAGAGTGGTTGAATCTGGTGGGCTGGGTGACTTACTGGGATATATCCAGGGCAGCAAAGGAGTCCCTTATATGGGAGGCAGTGGAGGCAAGCCAGTTAACATTAAGATCACCTAGGATGACTTTCTCAGACCTGCAGCCTGTTTCTAACTTTGGGTATTATTATCAACCTATAAAAAGTCTTTCTTGATCCCTTGACTGTGCTTCCTGTACATATGGGTGGTGCTGGACACTACCCAGGGGAAGGACTTCTTACTGCCAGGCAGGAGAGAGCACGTGATGGACCTCTTTACTCCAGCCATCATGTTGCAGCGAGGGTCTTTCTGAGGGTTTTGGGCCTCATAGCCACAGCCATTGTAACAGTTCCCCTGGCCAGGTTGCATATGCGCATCCCGCAGTGGACTCTGCGGGTCCAGTGGGACCAGTGCCTGGACAATCTGGATCAACCAGTTTTGGTATGGGATCCAGTCAAAAGGGTGCTTCTGTGGTGGTTGGAGCCGAGCAGCAGCCTGTTTTGGGAAGTTCCCTTTTGTATGCCTCCCCCTCAGCAGATCCTTACGACGGATGCCTTGGGCCTCAGCTGGGAAGTCCTCATGGAGACCCACCAAACTTAAGGGACATGGTGCAAGATAGAGAGGGATCTCCACATAAATGTCCTGGAGATGTAAGCAGTTCTGTATGCCCTGCAGACTTTCCAGAATCAGCTCTCCCTGAGTCTGCTCTTGGTTCAGATAGAACCGTGCGTAGTTTTACATAAACAAGCCGGGGGGGGGGGGGGCACTCATTCCTATCCCCTGTGCAGGGAAGTAGTGACAGTCTGGTACTGGGCCATCAAGCACAGCCTGGAACTCTCAGCTGTCCATGATCCCAGCGACCAAAACATCCTGGCGGGCAGCCTAAGCCGCTCGCGGTTCAGAACCCATGAGTGGGAAATTCTGACCGCAGTGGTAGAAGACCTCTTCGACAGATGGGGTTAGCCCAAGTTGGACCTTTTTGTGTCCCTACACAAGGTGAAACTACGCATTTCTGCTTGCTAGATCCAGGGCCGGGAGTTTTCTAGCTAGACGCATTGTCCTTGTCCTGGGCAGGGAGTTTTTTGTATGCCTTTCCTCCCTTCCAGCTCCTTCAAGGAGATTTGATCAAACTTTAGATGAAGGTGTCTGCAGTAATCTTCATCGTCCCCTTCTGGCCTCATCAAATCTGGTTCCCCTTGCTGCAGCAACTGGCATTAGAACCTCTGTTGTCCCTGTCTCTTTGCATAGGCTTGGTGTCCCAGGAACAGGGCACCCTGGTCTATCCAGACCTCAAGTCTCTCCATCTCCATGCATTGCACCTGAGGACATAGCCATCACCAGATTTGGGTTTTCCCCCAGAGTGGCGGATGTCTTGGTGTCAGCCAGGAAGCTCTCCACCCAGGCCACTTGCTCTATGAAATGAAGCGCTTGGCTCTTTGGGCTGCATTGCACCAGTTAGACCCCTTGACCTGTCCGGTGGATCAGGTTTTGGAGTACCTTCTGTTCCTCTCAGATTCGGGTTTGCGGTACTTCTCTCTGTGCCATCTCTGCATGTCATGTACCAGTGGATGAGTGCTCAGTGGCCCAACTGGATGTCTCCCACACATTGTTGTGGGGCATCCTGCATTTGAAACTCCCAATCAGAGACCCTATCCCTCCTTGGGACCTTTAATTTCATGTTGGAAAACATAGAAACATAGACTTTGACAGCAGATAAGGACCGCTAGGCCCATCTAGTCTGCCCATTTCCCTACCTACAGGATAGGCCACAGATCCTGTTAACCAACAGCCTATATCTTCCTGCCCCCCACAAGAATTGCCTTATGTCTGTCCCATGCATTCTTGAATTCTCCCACAGTTTTAGACCCCACAACTTCCTCAGGAAGGCTGTTCCATGCATCCACTACCCTCTCTGTGAAATAATACTTCCTCACATTGCCCCTGAACCGCCTCCTTCTATCTTTAAATTGTGTCCGCTTGTTCTTGTAAGTCTCTTTTTCTGAAAGATGCTACCCTCTTGGACTTGGTTGATTCCCTTGAGGTACTTGAAAGTTTCTATCATGTCCCCCCTCTCCCTTCTTTCCTCAAGGGTATACATATTAAGCTCCTTTAGTCTCTCCTCATACGGCTTCTCTTGCAGACCCTGCACCATTTTAGTTGCCCTCCTCTGGACTGCCTCTATCCTGTCTATGTCCTTGCGGAGATGGGGTCTCCAGAACTGGACACAGTATTCCAGATGGGGTCTCACCAACTGTCTGTACAGAGGGATAACAACTTCCTGTTTTCTGCTGCTGATGCCTCTCCTATACATCCCAGTATACCCCGGCCCTCCCTACTGCCTTCTCACATTGCTTGCTAACCTTAAGGTCATCTGATATGATTACCCCCAGGTCCCTTTCCTGTTTTGTTGTTGTTACTACCTTCCCACCCATTGTGTATTCTTCCCCTGGGTTCTTGTTTGCCAGGTGCATTATTTTGCACTTTTGCATTGAATCCTAGCTGCCATACGTCTGACCATTCCTCCAACCTTGCCAAGTCCCTTTTCATCCTTTCCACGCTCCTTGTGTATCAACCCTGTTGCAGATCTTTGTGTCATCTGCAAAAGGCATACTTTTCCTTCAGTCCCTCTGCAATGTCACTGATGAAGACATTAAAAGGACTGGACCCAATACTGAACCCTGCGGTACCCACTAGTAACTGCCCTTTCTTCAGAGTGGACTCCATTTACAATTACCTTCTGTGTCCTGTTGTCCAGCCAATGTTTTACCAGGCTACCACCCTGGGACCCACTCCCAGGCTGGTTAATTTGACTAATAATCTTTTGTGTGGGACTGTGTCAAATGCCTTGCTAAAGTCTAGGTAGGCCATGTCCACAGCCCCTCCCTGGTCTACTACTTTGGTCACCCAGTCAAAGAAATCTATTAGATTGGTCTGACATGACCTTCCCGCTGTGAACCCATGCTGCCTTGGATCCTGTGCTCCACTGACCTCTAGGTACTCAACTATTCTTTCCTTCAGAAGTGACTCCATCACTTTCCCTACCACAGAGGTCAGACTGACAGGTCTGTAGTTTCCTGCCTCTGTCTTGGTCCCACTTTTGTGAAGGGAATCACATCGCCTTCCTCCAGTCCTCGGGTACCACCATCCTCCCATGATTTATTAAAAGAAGTAGCCAGTGGTTTCACTAGTTCCTTCCTTAATTTTTAGAATTCTGGGGAATTCCATCAGGACCCATTGCTTTGTCCACCTTCGGTTTTAGGAGTTCTTGCAGAACCCTTTCTTCTGTGAAAGGACTGGGATCGACCCCCTATCAAGAGTGCTTCTGTTAATGGGATTAGGCACTTCCCCTCCTCTTTTGTGAATACTGAGCAGAAATATTTGTTCAGTATCCCTGCTTTTTCACTGTCTCCCTCTGCCCACCCACCGTTCATTCTATTCAGCCTCACTATCCTTCCCTTTGTCTTTCTCGCTCGCTGATGTACCTATAAAGGTTTTATCCCCTTCTTAACTGGGTTGGCTATCTTTTCCTCAGTTTGGGCCTTTGCTATTCTGACTTCCCTCCTGCTTCTTTTTGCCTTAACTGGTACAGCTCTCTGTCCTGCTCCTTCTGTGTTTCCTTATACTTCGGAATGCTGTCTTTTCTTCCTGACTTTCACAGCCACCTCTCTTGAGAACCATAGTGGCTTTTCTTTCGTTTTGATTTGTTTATTTGCTTCACAAAGGCTTGTTGCCTCTGTGATGGCAGTTTTGATAATTCCCATTGTTGCTCCACACCTCCTTCTAGCCTGTTTGCTAGTGCTTTTCTGAGGCACTCTCCCATCTTGCCAAAGTCAGCCCTCCTAAAGTCCAGTACCCTCACTTTTGTGAAGCTTGACTCTGTAGCTGAGTTACGTGAACCACACTGTTTGATGGTCACTTGTCCCAGATGGCAACCCACTTCTAGATCTGAGATCCTCTCCTGCCCGTTTGAGAGTCTGAGGTCCTAAGATTGCTCCCTCAGAGTGGGTTCGAGAACTACTGTCTAATGCCTGCCACCTGTAGGGCATCAAGAATGGCCCTGCTCTTGGATGTGGCTGCAGCAAATGTGCTCCAGTTAACATCTGGCATATTCAGGTCTCCCATCAACAGTATCTCCCCTTTCAAACAACATGAAGTCTTGCTATATTATAGACATTAGCAGTTTGATCCAGCTCTAGAACTGCCCCGGAGTGAAATGGTTAAAACCATTCCAAAATAGAATTTTGGCACGAGCAGCTCTATCTGTGTCATTTCAAACTTGAACTGTCAGATTCTTTACTCCGCCTCAGTGAACAGTCGCTCGAGATTTCTCCTTCTTTCGGTTCATTTCTCGGTTTAAAAGTGTTTTCTCGGTTGGATTTAACGAGAATAGTTTTATTTTAACTGCAAAACCGTTCGGTTCAAGCTCTATCTGTGGTAACCGTAAGTAAATGAGGTTTTGTCTGTGTGGAACTTGTAAGTTATCGGTTGGTTTTGAACCGATCAGTGGGTTAAAACTCATTTAAAACTAAAAGTTACTATTTTAGAGTGCGGTTCCGGTTCTTATCGGTTCTAAAAAGCGGATTTATTACGTTTTTCCAATACCGTGATACGCGGTTAGGAACCGATAAAGGTGTCTTCCTGGCACTGCCGTTAAAGGGCAAGTTTTGGTTAGGCTGGCATTATGTCTGAAACCCAAAAAGAAAAACCCGAGATCACTGGGTTTCAACACTGTGTGATGTGTGGGGAAGTCTTTGCCAAGGCTGACCCACACACACATGTGTTTATTGTCTGAGGTTTGACCACCTCCAGTCAGACTGCCAGGTATGTAAATTCCCTGCAGCCACCCTGGAAAAAGATTGGGCAGGCTCAGGGCGAGGCCAAAAGTCCACTGACCGGATGGCCAGCCCGGTTGGTGCCAGCCGAACCAGAGAATGCCCTCTGACCAGGGCCAGACTTCCTCGGGCAAAGAAAAGCTGGTTCTGAGGAACCAATTCCAGTAAAGAAAACAAGAAAATCAGCAGGTCTGGAGTCCAAAATTCCTTCTCCAACTGCTGCAGAGATAACAAAAGCCATACAAATTGTCCAGTCACTGTCTCAGGGGTCCGTCCGAACCACCACTATCTGGTAAAGGTCGGTTCGTCCAGTCCCAGTGGTTCAGGATTATGATATTGAGGAATTTTATGAACCAGAGGAGGAGGAGGATTATGAACAGTATGAATGTGCTGGGAAGGTCTGGGTGTGCCCATTGAACGGACATCTCCCCAGACAGACCTTTAGAATCTCCCCTATGCTGTCTGAGTCCCATCTCATTTTATGTTTTATAAAAGTTGCTGAAACCCTCCAGCTTCCTTTAGAAGAGGCTATGGATGAGCAAGAGGAGCCTGATTTTGTAGAAATGATGGATATTCCAGAGTCTAGGAGATTGTCTATTCCTTTACATAAGTCTTTTAGGAAACAAACAATTAAAATTTTAAAAGCTCCTAATTCTGTGCCTCCTGTAGATAAAAAGATGGACAGAAGGTATACATTGTCAGGCCCTGATACAGAATTCCTTTCTCAACAATGCAGTCATGTTGGGGTAGTTCAGGCTGCTGCCTGTGATAAAGCTAATATTCCCTTGGCTTCACATCCTCCTGACAAGGATTCCAGGAAGATTGATGCCATGGCAAAAAAACAGTATATGGCAGCCTCTCTGCGACTCAGGCAAGCAAATTATATGGCTTATGTAGCTAGATATCAGAAATCTAGATGGGATACTGTTATGCAATTGGCCAAGCAGGCCCATGGCCAACTGGCTAGTGAACTAGAACAGGTGGCTGCTGATGGCATTGAAGCCTCTAAGGTTCAGTTTCATGCTGCTGTGGATGTTAATGATGTTTCCTCTAGGGTCATGGCCACATCTGTAGCTTTTGTAGGTTGGCCTGGCTCAGGTGTACTAGTTTGTCACAGGATACCCAGACTAAGGCTATGGATTTTCCTGTGGTGGGAAATTCTCTGTTTGGAGAGCAGGCGAGAATTACATGAAAGATAGATGGATGAATATAGGACTACTTACAAGAGTGCCCAGGCTAAGGGCGGCAAGCCACTCCTCAAAGGCATGCCCAGGGGGTGAGGGTGAGCCTTTCTCGAGGCCTTTCTACCAGACTCCGGCCTCCTCTGCCTATGCTCAGAGGGGCTTCTTCAGAGGCAGGGGCAGGCGAGGGGTGGGCAGATCTGCTCCCACCCCCAGCCTAAAGCTCCTGCGAAACAGACACCTGATGGGGTGCCCAGGGCGATTCTCCTGTACCAGTGGGGGCAGGCTGGCTTACTTCAGTCAGAGTGGGCTTCTTTAACCTCAGACAAGTGGGTTCTGGAAGTAGTAAGCCAGGGTCTGGTTCTCAGCTTCAAAAAGTTTCCCCAAGTTGAGAAGCAGATTTTTCCACCTGCAAGTGCTTCAGAGACCCTGCTCTGGAAACAGAGGTCTCATCCCTGTTAGCTCTCAGAGCAGTAGAAGGGTTCCTCCCTGCATCAGGGCAGGGGTCTGTATTCAGATACTTCCTTACCCCAAAAGACAGGAGAATGGCGGCCCATCTTAGATCTCAGATATCTGAACAAGCATCTTTTGAAACCAAAGTTCAAAATGGTAACTCTGGCAATATTTACCTTCCCTAAGGCCAGGGGACTGGCTAGCCTCCCTGGACCTCAAGGATGCCTATTTCCATGTCCTAATCAGAAGATCCCATCGAAAGTACCTCAGATTGAACTGCCCTCAGGTCATTACCAGTTCAGAGCAATGCCCTTGAGCCTTACTCTGCTCCAAGGGTATTCACAAAGTGTCTAGCAGTGGCCCACTTAAGGAGGGAGGATTGCTGTTTTCCTATCTGAGGCGACTGGCTCATTGTAGGCCAGTCCCAGAACAGGTAAAATCTCACCTGCAGGTCACCAGCAGCTTCTCACCTCCTGGGTTTTCTGCTAAACTTACCAAGTCGGTTCTGGAACCAGTCCAGGTACTCACCTTTATAGGGGCAGATTGGACACAAAGCTAGCCAGAGCCTTTCTTCCCCAAGAAAGGGTAAGGAATTTAGTGGCTCTGGCCTCTTCCTTCACTCTGCAGGTCTCTCGACCAGCAAGACACTTTCTGCAGCTCCTGGGGCACATGGCTGCATCCACAGCTGTTGTGCAGGGAGCCAGATTTCAGATGAGAGACATTCAGTTTTACTTGAGAACCTTTTGGTCTCAGAAGAGAACCCCCTTTCAAGTTGGTCCCAGTGACTTGAACCTTGATCCTAGCTCTCCAGTGGTGGCAGGATCAGAGCAATTAAGCGGGGTCCCTTCATTTCCCCTTCTCACAACTTGACTCTCACTACAGATGCTTCCCTTCTGGGTTGGGGGCCCACATGGGCGACCTTTCCACTCAGGGGTTTGGTCCCCAGGAATCTCTGCTCACATCAATTTGCTGGAACTCAGAGCTGTCTTTTTAGCTCTTCAAGCTTTTTCTGCATCTGTCACGACAAGGTGATACAAGTCAGAACAGAAAACACCACAACAATGTGGTACATCAACAACGGGGCTTTTCGGTCTTTGGCCTTGTGCACCGAGGCAAAGTTGTGGTCTCTGGCCTATTCCTGAACACTTCCCTCATAGCAGTTCATCTTCAGGGAAGGACAATGTCCTAGCGGATGCCCTCAGCAGGATTTCCCAGGGCCATCATGAATGGTCCTGGATCCTCAAGTGCTGAGGATAGTTTTGCCAGGTGGGGCATCCCTCAGATAGATCTTTTGCAGCCCCAGACAATCACAAACTTCCTCTGTTCTGTTGCAGGCCTCCAGTGCTGGGCTCAGTTCCCTGGATGCCTTTCTTCTGGATTGGAGGGAAGTTCCTCTATGCTTTCCCCCTTTCCTCTCCTATTCAAAGTACTAGTCAAAATCAGATCTCAGCCTTGCAGGTGATTCTGATTGCCCGGATGGGCCAGGCAGCCCTGGTACCCACTCCTTCTGTCTCTGACAGTCCATTTCCCTAATGCTTCCACAGGAATCACAATCTGTTGACTTGTGCCCAGGAAGGGTTTGGTATCCGGACCTCAAATCCCTCAACCTCAGGGCCTGGCTCTTGAGGAGTTAGAGTTTGCTGATTTACACCTCTCTCAGGGTGTTCTTGAGATCCTAAAGGCTTCCAGAAAGCCTTCCACTAGAACTACTTATAGTTCTAAATGGAAAAGGTTTTCCATTTGGTGTGCGGAAAAATATTTCCCAGAATCTGCTGAATTGCCCATTTGTTAGATTACATGGTACATCTTAATTCCTTGGGTCTCAGACCAGCTACCCTGAGAGTTCATTTGGCAGCTGTGCTGCTTTTGTGTCAACGGAAAGTCATCCCTCTTTCCTCTCATCCAGTGTTTTCCAAGTTTTTTAAGGATTACTCCATACTAATCCTCCCTTTAGAGAACCGGCCCTACTTGGGACCTTAATGTTTGCATTGCCCAGTTAATGCAACCCCCTTTTGAACCTCTGTCTTCTGCAGAGCTTAAGTACCTAACTTGGAAAACTGTTTTCTAGTGGCTATCACTTCTGCCAGGCATAAGTGAATGCAAGCCTTGTCAGTGGAGACTGACTTTATTTCTTTCCACAGGGATAAGGTAGTCCTTAGGACTAATAGGAAGTTTTGGCCTAAGGTGGTTTCAGATTTCCATCTTAATCAATCTATCTCCTTCCAGTATTTTCACTGATCACTCCTCTTGGGTGAGAGGAGGTTGCACAGCCTGGATGTTAAGAGAGCTCTTAGTTATTATATAGAGGCGTACCAAGGTCTGAGTTGAATCCCTCAACTTTTCCTTACCTGTGGTGAAGTTGGGAAGGCAAACCTACCACTAAGAGATCAATAGCCAGGTGGATTGTCTCTTGTATCCAATTTGTTATCAGAAAGTGGGCAGAGGCCCCGTTTGAGGGCTCATTCTACCAGGGGTACAGCTGCGTCTCTATGCTGCCAGAGATATCCCTTTATTAGAGATTTGCCAGGCTGCTACTTGGAAGCAGGTACACACTTTACCAAGTATTACTCCCTGGATGTCCAGGCCAGGAGAGATGCTCGGGTTTGGCACAGCTGTTCTTCAGAGCCTATTCCTAAGTAGGTTCTGCCCCTCCTCCATGGAGGTACTGCTGTGTATTCTGCTAATGTCTATAATATAGCAAGACTTCATGTTGTTTGAAGAAAAAATTACTCACCTTAGTAATGTTGTTTCTTCTAATGGAGTCTTACATATTATAGAACTCCCCTAAACCTGCCCCTCTCAGAACCTCTACTTGGTGGGGTCTGGGCAACAGTGTGGGCACTACTTATGTTCTTTTAGCATTTTGTCCCCTTTGGGACTTTGGGGGTGTATGTGTATGCGGCGTGTGTGTTTTATTATACTTATGTTCCATTTTCATATTATTAGAATGGTGTTAGTATTTCTGGTCCCCTGACTTGAGTCTTGGGTGTTGGGACCATCAATGGTTGTTATTATTTAGGTAGCCATTTGGCTAGTGTAGGTTACAGCTTCCACACAGACCTTAGTGAGCTTGGCTCGTAAAGATCTGACAGTTCAAGTTTGAAATGACACAGATAGAGCTGCTCTCGTGCCAAAATTCTATTTTGGAATGGTTTTAACCATTTCACTCCGGGGCAGTTCTAGAGCTGGATCAAACTGCTAATGTCTATAATATAGCAAGACTCCATTAGAAGAAACAACATTACTAAGGTGAGTAATTTTTTCTTCTCTGCCATTCTAAGAATGCCTTCCATCATATCCTTGTCCATTCCTTCCCCCTGACATGGGGGTCTGTACACAACCCCTATGCGGATTGTGTGCCCTTTCCAGTCTCCAAGGTGACCCACAGTGCCTTCTCTCCTCCCTGTTTACTCTTTTGTTCAGTTGCTTTTATCCCTTCCTTTACATGAGAGCTACTCCTCCCTCTTCTCCCTGCCTGTCTCTCCTGTAGGTTATGTACCCTGGTATGTTAACATCCCAGTCATGGTTCTCTGTGTACCATGTTTCTGTGACTGCCTACGATATCAGGCATCCCTCTTCCATTAAGGCCACCAGCTCAGGGAGCTTGTTGCCCAGACTACGAGCATTGGTACTCATTACCCTCCATTTCCTGATGGCCTTACCCCTTTTGCCCCATCCCTGTCCTTCTTGCCTTTGTCATTTCTCCATTTACCCTGCCCTTCTCCCTATTGACACCTCCATGTTGGTGTTTGCCACACTACTACCGTGATTGTTTGGGGGCTAGTTTTCCTGCTCCTTTCCAGTGCCTCCCCTTGGCTAGTTTAAAAGCTTGCCAATGAAGCATTTAAACCTATCACCTGGGATCCTGGTTCCCCTCCCGGACAGATGCAGCCCATCATGCCAGTATAGGCTTGCATCACTCCAGGTGGACCCCAGTCCCCAATGAAGCCAAATCCCTGAGCCCACACCATTTTTCAACCACTGATTGAACTCATGGTATCGGAACACCCTAGCCTCTCCTATGCCATAGATGGGTAGCACCTCCAGAAGGTTACCGTCGTGCTACTTGACTAAGGCCCCTCCCCAATTCCACAAACTCTTCCTGCACTTCTCTAATCCCTTTCTTAGCCAGGTCATTTGTCCCTAGGTGGACAGTGACATCCAGCTCCCTCCCCTGTGCAGCTGCTCCGGCAATCCTGAGGATTCGCTCCCTCAAAGAAAAGCTTATGCTGCCTCCCTTTGAACTGGCCCCATCTTGCAAGCTACACTTCCTGTCGTGGAAGGCATTATTTTTAGTTGCCATTACATCTGCTCGAAGAATTTCCAAGCTTCGGGCCATCTTGTGTAAGTAGCCTTATTTGGTTTTTCAAAAAGACTGTGTGTCTTTGCGTACAAATCCTAAGTTTCTTTCTAAGGTGGTAACCATCCACCTGCCTGTTTATTATCTGGAATATTCTAATCAAGGGGAGGTATTGCTTCATACCTTGGATGTGCTTAGTCTTACGATACTATACACACTGGACTAAGGACTTCTGGAAGTCCAACCAGTTGTTTGTTTCGTTTGCCCATGGGAAAGAGGGTGCCCCAGTGTCCAAACAGTGTTTGTCGAAATGGTTAGCCAATTGCATTGTCTATTGTTAGCAGAAGTGTGGCAAGGAACTTCCTTGAAGGGTCAAAGGACACTCCACAAGAGGTATGGCCACATCGGTGGCCTGCTTCCGTAATGTGTCAGCTGCTGACATTTGCACTGCTGCCAACTGGAGTACAGTCCACACTTTCACAAAGCATTACAGTCTGGACATCACCTCTAGGCGTAGGGCCAACTTCAGTCTAGCTATCTTCCAAGGCCTCCTTTCTTAGGCTGTTATTTTTTTTACCTGCCACTCGGACTGTTTGTCTGTAGTGCCAGAACTGCTTGGGACTCAGCCCTACTGGTGATAGCCTTCTGCAAGAGATAACCCTTGAGTAAGATAGTACAGTTATGTAAGAACTCACCATAACAGTAGATCTTTGAGTGGATCTCTTGCAGCAAGCCCTTCTTTCCCACCGTCCTTCCTCCTTTCCTGTGTGTCTCTATCCCCTACCATAGGGGCAAGCTTTCTGCTGTTATTTTTTTCTAGGCTCTTAGGATACCTCATAGTCCTCCTCTGTTCCCCTCTTCCAGCAAACTGCTTATGGTCTTTGGTGGGAGAGTTGAGGAGGGTGTGGGGGCTGCCTGCCTTTATAGGATTGGCTGACGTCAGGTGCTGACATCGGAGGTGGGTGGCCCCCTCTGGTGGACTGCTAATTATAAAGGTTTTTGTGCGATCCTGGCACCTGATGGCTTAGTTCTGACGGTGACGGCCTGCTGCAAGAGATCCTCTCGAAGAACTGCTGTTAGGAAAGTCCTTACGTAACTGTACTTTATACCTTTATATGCTCTTTGTTCTTTTTTTTTTGTTTGTCCTATATTCTGATATGTCTAAGACCTATTTTGATACATAATCTTAATTTTTGTTGTCTTCGTCATTACATTGAGTCCCTCTCTCCTGAGTGTTAGGCCGCTGCTGGTCTCATTTTTCATTCTACCTGGCATTCCATGATCTTAGTTACACCATTGCAGCTCATCCAGATGAATACCATGCAACAGTATGTCTGTCTGATGTGAAATGTTTCAGAAATATGAAAAAGTACAGCAGTACTGCTGAGGTAAATGGAACACAGTGCATAATTAAGGGTCCAACAGATATAGATAATTGATCAAAAATTGGTGAAAGGATATCAGAGCACTATTTATTTAAAAATATTTTACCAGGTGAGCACACAGAGCCTTATGGGCTCATTTCCCGTTGTGACCTAGGGAGAGGAGGGGAAGGAACATAGAATGGCAGCAGTACCATGGTACATACGTAAGTGTACAATACAGAGGGGGAGGAGACGGTGCATACATGCATTGTACAAAAAAGATAAATGTGTTTAGTCATTTAATCATATTGATGGTATTTTCAGGAACTTAGTGACTGACATTGGAAGGAAAATGAGAGGGTGTTTCACAGAGGTTAGGCAATGAGGTGGGAATGAACTTGATACTGTACAACAAGCAGACTTGGGTTTGATTCCCATAGCCTCCACTTGCATACTGTGTGACACTGAGCAAGTCACTGAAGCTTGTTGTGCTCCCGGGTCACCCCAGTGAATAGGTGGTGTACCCAGTGGGTGTTACCAAAGAATAAAAATGGAAAATAAAAAACAACAGTATGCAAATCATTTCCTATAACTTTTGAAGTATTTTCTGACTTAACAAATGGCTTTGAAGGAGGTGTGATGTACTCATTAGTCACAAAAAGCAGTGGAGCCAGGGGCAGAGTTTGGCGTGTGGTTTAGTATCTGTTTTTCCCTCATTGCAAGGTGGCAGCCTTGTTACCTGCTGAGACAGTGAACATGAATACAGTGCATGTCTTAAAGGGAAGCCTAAACAAATGCCTGCCTACCAAGAGAATCTCTGGGCACCCTGAGTAGTAGAGAGGGGAGGGAATCCCTATAAACTGGTATATGTTTGCACAGCATACTTATTTCGTGATGATGGTAATTTATTTTCAACCAACCTGTAAACTAAAAAAGTGCAATTACTGTCTTTTGCCAGCATGTGGCAGCAAATATCCACAGTTCTCGTAAACCACTGAACTGTTTTAAAAGGAAACTAGTTTATGTCATGCTTTCAGAAACATCATTTATAGAGCTTCAGAATAAGGCTGTTTTCGTTGTTTTTAACTGTTATTGGGCACAAACCTCTTCCACAGAGGACAATGTTTTGTAGTAGTATCCAGACATTCTGCGTCTATTCCAACAATGCTTTGGGCAAAAATGTTCATCTGGAACTAAAATGCTCCATACCTACTAAATTTGGTCTACATGGAGTGTTTTAGTGCTAAAGTTTACATCATCTTAATTTAAACTGACATAAATAGGATAAAATGAAATACAGTGACTTTCAAATGACTTCACTGAATGCCCTACAGGCATACCTTCAGGCATTTTCTTTTTTTGAAAGGAAGCTACATGGAACTGCTACAGTATTTTTGTGTGGTTGTAATGTTTCCTTTTTGCTTTCTGTAGGAGTTTGAGAAGAGGAAGATGCTGTAAGAAATCCCTGTGGAAACTAGACAACACAAATATCAACAGACTACAACACCCCTGTATGTGTGCCTCAACCATCTGCTAATCTTCAGTTGCTTCAAGTGACTGATCGCCATGTCTCTTGGTACAACCCCAAAGCCATAAACATGTTTTTCACAGTTATCTGGTGAGAATCTCTACGTGATTGTAAATTGCAACAAATTAATAAATGCAGTCTTTAATTTGACTTTTGATTGGCTCTCTTTTTTTGTTGTAACCAAATGCACAGTGGCATTGGAATCACTTGATTCTTATATAGGCATCAGTAAGTGATCTGTAACCTACTGAATGTTTCAGCTGAAGACAGCCTTTTAAGAACTTGATCCTAGACTTAGTGTAGTGAAAATGAGAGAACACTGGCAAAATACAGCAATTCCTGCTTGAGCGCAGGCCGAAAACATGCCATACAGTAGATTCATCTATGGGCAGTTTCATCCTAAAACATTGTACATTAGATATGTATGCTGTCTGAGTTTCCGGTTTAAATTAAATTCAAAGAGGAAATGATCATGAAGTTGAATAGACTGTAGTCTGAAAATGAATGAGAGAACAATAACGGAAATAAAAATGATTTTGAGTATTGTGTATCTGATCTTTAGCTATTCAGTATTACTGTAATGTGTTTCAGATTAAGTACCCTAGTTTTGTATGAAACTGACGCTGTACACACCACACATTGTGCACTTATAGCTGTATGTAGTGGTAGGTATTTTATTGCAGTAAAAGGCTCTGACTTTGCATTCACCAAGCCCTTGGATTGTTGTAAAAGGAGTGAATTTGTATTCGTATTGCCTGTATTCACGCTGCAGTTGGCCCAGGTTGCTAGGTAACATTGATTGCCCCCTCAGCCTACCTTTAGGATTGCAATTGGTGAAAGTCCTAAAAAAAAAAGTAATTTTAACCTCTTTTATTTTTCTACCCAATAGTAAGAGCATCAATATGTTTCTTATAAGGACAGCCTACCATTATTGTAATTTTATCTTCTAAGATCGTGGATATGTAGTTCTGTCCACAGTTCATGGCAGGTACTTTGCCGCTTTAAGATGTGCTGGAAAGTCTTCAAGCTGGCTTCTCCCACCAATCCGGCTGGTATAGACCTCAGCTCTGCCCCATGATGCCAGATCTTCCTTTCTGCTGGAAGGTTCAGATTCTTGTGCCCATTCGGTAGTGGCCACAGTAGCCATGCGCACCAGGGCTTGGCTACGCATCTCTACCTTTACGGCGGATACGCAAAATAAGCTGGCAGATGTCCCCTTCTTGGGCACCGACCTGTTCGGGCTTGGCATGGAGGGTCACCTCCAGCGCATAGAGAAGTCCAGTGCCACCTTGGACTCCACCACATCTTCCCAAAAGGACAAGGGCTCCAAGCGTCAAAACTGCAAGCCCTTTTGCTCATCCACTCCTGTGGCCAGACTGGCCCAGCACCTGCAGCAGGGACAGCAGGCTCAAACTTGGCATCCTCGGGCCAAGTCTGTGGCCTCCCTTTTTAGGAAGCCCGGGGAGAAATGTCCCGGCGGCCTCTCTGCCGGACCCTTCTCCAAGTCTGCCGAGTGACGGTTTGGGGGGTGCCTCCCTAAATCCCATCACGCTTCCCCTGGGGCCTCCCATGGGGGACTGGGTCAACCAGTTCATTTCCAACTATCACCACGGACAGTTGGGTTCTAGAAGTGGTAGGTCGAGGCCTGCCTCTGGAATTTGAGCAGGCCCCTCCTTATCGAGCCCATGCACCACAGGGCGACCTGGTGTCTGCAGCTTCTCAGTCAGCTCTCAGAGACAACTTGGCTCAGCTCCTCCTCAAGGAGGTGGTGCATCCTGTAGCAGACTTACCTGCAGACCCAGTGTTCATCACCAGGTACTTCCTGGTGCCAAAGTGGACAGGGGGGCTGGCGCCCCATTCTAGATCTGCATGACCAGAACAAGTTCCTCAAGTCTCTCACCTTTTGGATGGTAACTCTAGCTCAGATCACACCATCCCTGGAGCAAGGAATGTGGTTCTGCTCCCTAGATCTTCAGGACGTGTTCTTTCATGTCCCGATCCGTCTGTCCCATCGGTGGTTCCCCTGCTTCAGAGCTGAGGGAACCCTTTACGAGTTCCAAGCCATGCCCTTTGGCCTGTTTTCAGCCCCCAGGGTCTTCACCAAATGCACGGCAGTGGTGGCAGCATACCTGAGGCACTGAGGGGTCTGGGTATACCTTTACCTGGACGACTGGCTGATAGCAGGTCCCTCCAGGCTGGAGATGGAGCGGTCCAGTGATCTGGCCCTCCAGACTTGCCTAGAACTTGGCCTCCTGATCAATGCGGCCAAGTCAGAACTTGTGCCTGTGTAGGTGATCCAGTTCACTGGGGAAGAGCTCGACTCCTGCCGAGCCAGAGCTCAGCTCCCGGCAGACAGGCAGAGGTTCTCTCCTCCTTTGCCCAATCATTTCTGGTTGGGCAATTGCGCCCTTTCCAGGACTTCCTGCGTCTTCTGGGTTACATGGTGGCCTGTACCAGCGTGGTCCGATGGGCTCACTGACATATGCTTTCCCTTCAGTGGGAACTGGCCAGCCAGTGGTCTCAGTGCTCAGGTCATCTCGACCAGCTGGTCTCTGTGACCCATAGGATGTGGGAAGGCCTCCAGTGTTGGCTCATCCCATCCCACCTGCAGGAAGGGCTCCTGTTTGTCCGCCATGAGCTGACGGTCATCCTGACGACCAACGCGCCTCTGATTTGTTGGGGTGCCCATCTGGGGGAGCACAGAGCCCACGTGCTCTGGTCCCCCCAGGAGTCTCGATGCCACATCAACCTGCTGGAGCTTTGAGCGGTTCGCCTAGCCCTAACCACATTCACTCAGTTTGTCTGGGGTCAAGTGATTCAAGTCCAGACGGACAAAACCATGACCTTGCACTATCTCAGCAGGCAGGGTGGGACATGCTCCTTACCCCTCTGCAAGGAAGCTCCCCGCATTTGGTCACTTGTGCTCAGTCTGGAGGCCGATCTCCTGGCCATCCATGTGGCAGGAGCCTCGAATCAGCTGGCCGGTGCCCTCAGCCAGATGGGCAGGGCATCTCATGAGTGGTCTGTCCACCAGGAGGTAGTACTAGATCTGTTCTCCCACTGGGGCACCATTCAGGTGGACCTGTTCATCTCCAGGGAGAATGCAAAGCTGAGGCTGTTCCATGCCCGCCCCCCTCAGCAGGGTTCGCGGCAGGGGGATGCCTTCTCGAGCCTGTGGACCCCAGGCCTCTTCTACACCTTCCTCCCTCTCCCGTTGATTCACAAAGTGCTCATCAAAGTCAGGAGGGACAAGGCACAGGTGATCCTGGTAGCACCAGGCCGGCCTTGCCAGTTTTGGTATCCAGATCTCCTTAGCCTCCGCTCCAGGCTCCCGAGGTGGCTTCCAGCATGCCCAGACCTGCTCTCAGTCAATCAGGGGAAGGTACTCCACCCGGACCTTCAGTCCCTGCACCTGACAGCCTGGTTCCTGAGCGGCTAGAGTTCCAGGCTTTGGGTCTCTTAGACGAGGTCCTCAGCATTGTCGAGGCATCCCTTAAGGAATCAACCAGAAAATTTAAATGGAAAAGATTCTCCATCTGGTGTCAAGGCAAAAGATTGGGCCCCTTGTCCTGACCAGTGGCTAGCATTTTGGATTATCTTTGGTCCCTCTCCCAGCAGGGGCTACGGCCGACGACCCTAAAGGTGCACCTGGCAGCCATCTCCGCTTACTGGGCGTGGGCTGGACAGCGGTCGGTGACACAGGAGAAGATGGTGTGGCACTTCTTCAAAGGCCTAGATCACCCATACACTCTGGTGTGTGAACCTCCACCTCCATGGGATCTACTGCTGGTCTTGACAGAGCTCATTGGCAAGCCATTCGAACCTATGCACAAGTGTGACATGTCACATTTGTTGTGGAAGACCGCCTTCTTGGTCGCTAGCACGCCAGCCAGAAGGACTGGGGAGTTACAGGCGCTCTCCATTGAATCTCCTTACCTGGTCTTCCACAGGGACAAGGTTGTCCTGTGCCCCCACCTGAAATTCCTTCCAAATGTGATGTCAGAGTTTCACCTTAACCAGATGATTACTCTGCCGGTGTTCTACCCCAATCACACTTCGGAGGCCGAGTACAGGCTCCATACTCTGGACCTGAAACGAATGCTCGCCTACTACAAAGAGCGAATGGCGGAAGTTCGGGGAGAGATTCGCCAGCTGTTTTTCACCTACGCTGAAGCTGCACCTGGCAGACCTGCATCCAAGCGGACAGTAGCTCGAGGGATTACATCTTGCTTTGACCTCTGCTATAGGTTGGCAGGTAGGGAGCCTCCTGCAGGGCTTGAGGCTCATTCCACCCGCCATACCGCTGCATTGGTGGCTGCTTCTAGGGACGTCCTTGTCCAGGAAATCAGCAGGGCTGCTACCTGGAAGTCACCACACACCTTCATTTCCCATTACCACATCGACCTTAAGTCACGCCGAGATGCTGGTTTTGGAACCTCAGATCTTACTTCGAGAGGGCTCTTGCAGTAGGTAATTACATATAGGACTGACGCCAGCCGGCGGCAGGACCCCACGGAAAAATTTCTAGCTAGCAGTCCCAGGCGAGGGACTGCCTCCACGTCAGGTGACTGGCGTCAAGCGGCGTCGGTATAAAGGCGGTCCGGACGCCCGCCTTCCAGTTCTTTCCCGCCGTCAGCTCGTGCAGCACCTCGCGGTGAAGTTAATTTCGCTCAGTCCTGTTACTTCGTCGGTTTTTCCGAAAAGTCTCAGTATTTTGTATTTGTATTTTCTATCGTCAGGGGAACATCGGTATATATCGTCCCTTCAAAAAAATAAAGTGCGACTCGATGGCGCCAGCTGCCTCTAGGGCGGTCACTCCCTCTCCCTTTCTGTTTGGGCGACCACTTGGCTGTCCGACAAGTGTCCGTCACTGCCTTCACTTCAACGCTGCCACCCGAGGCGACGCCAGCAGTCCTCAAGCCCATCTCCTCAAGAAGAAGATGTCAGCGATGGAGAAGAGTTGAAGAAACCAGCGCAGGCGTCGACCTCCCGAAGGAGCACAAGAAACAGGACAAGGAAAGGCACGGGAGAAGGCCTCCTCCTCCGCGACTCGGCGAAGCCGCGGCTAGAATCTTTATCCCCTCGAGAGGATCGTCCGACGGCAGCCTCCAAGGCTTTGAAGGAGGTGTCGGCCCGCCCGTCGGGTTTGCGTTCGAGCCCGCCGGGTGCCTCCGGCCAAAAGGAGGCTTCAGCCCCCAATACTGCCGCAGGCTTGCGGCCTACTGGCGTGGGCGCCTCCCATAAGCTGGACGTCGGCTCCTCCAACGTCCATCGGGAGAAGGCCGCTAAGACGCCCGACCCTCCGGGGCGGCGCACGGCTGCGTCTCCATCGGACCGGGCCTCATCTCTCCCTCGGCCCGTCTCTGATGAGGGACCCCGAGAGTCGGACGCCCGGCTCCTCTGGCGTCCGCCGGGACCCGGCCCCTAAGATCACCGTGGCTCCTCCGGCGTGCGGCGCTGGGCCTCGGAGCTCGGCAGGCCACCCCGTCACCGTCAATCGTGCCAGGCTCCCAGCCTTGCTGCTGTCAGAGCCGGTCCCCCTGCCTGACCCGGGGATTTTTCTCCTCTGTCCCGGACGAGGCTGGGATCCTGGGCCACCATCGATCCTCTTCCTACTGAGCGGATCGGGCGCGGCTCCCCTGGCCCGGCTCCTCCGGCTGGTTCCGACACGGCCCCTCCAATGCCGGGGTATATTCCCCTTCATCGGGCCCTCCACCCCATGGGCCTATCACGATTGATCCGCCCGTGGAGTTCCCGACTGGGCCGTCTGCTCCGGCAGCTCCTCCGGTGCCTGGGTATCACCGTCCTATCCGGCGCTGGTTTTCCCAGGTCCACAGTATCCTGCGCCGCGGTACCGGCGCTGACTCCACGACACTGCAGTACCCTGCTCGGTATTCCCGCGGCAGGTTACGGATACTCTGTTCAGTTCCATCCATACAACTATCCCCACCTCCTCCTCCGCCCCGGCACGCGGTAGATCTCCAGGAGACTCTGGCCTCCTGGTGGGCTGAGGCCAGGCTCAGCTCACTGCAGGAAGTTGAGAGCCGTCTTACGGACGGTGCCACCCAGCCCCGTCACCCCAGGCGGCACACTCCCTCTCCGCATCCAGTTCCCGGGCTCTGCCCTCAGGATCCAGAGAGGGTCAGGACACACGTCCGGGGATCCCCCCTAAGGAACCCGTTCCTCCCCCTATACGAGCCAGGGAGTCTTACTCTGCTTCCTCTTCTTCTTCTTCTCTCTCGGACTCCTCGGATGCCTCCGATGGGTGTTCCGAGAAAGACGATGAGCCGCGCTCTCCATCCAAGCCCCAGCCGAGGACTCCGGAGGATTCTCCCTTCACGGAGTTGCTCAGGAAGATCCAGGAAGTCCATCAGTGGTGTTCCTTAGAGCCAGATCCCCAACAGGTTAAACTCGCCGAACATCTGGACTTGCCCCTTACGGCTCCTACTCTAGTGCCACCCTGGATCGAGCCTCACTCCCACCTTGTTTCCACTATTTGGAAACAACCGTCGGCTTTAAGCCCCACTTCCTCGGAAGTCTAACAGGCTATACCAGGCTCCGGAGGGTGTAGACTTTTTAGACTCTCACCCCCGTGCAGACTCAGTTGTGATTAGCGCCGCTCACGGCCAGTCAGCACACCCAAAACATTTGAGCTTGTCTCCCCCGGATAAGGAATCTCGCCTTCTGGATCAGTATGGAAGGAAGATCTATGCTTCTTCCATACTGGGGATTAGGGCCCTAAATTATGTCGCACATATGGGGGATTACCAGAAGGCTGTCGTTACCCAGGCGGAATCCAAGATTAACTCCTTGCCTGACTCCCAGGTCAAGCAGGAGTTAGCCAACCTGGTCTGTTCTGCTCGTTCGGCCAGTCATATTCTGAGGACGACCTACGATGCAGTGGACACTGCAGGACGGAGCTCTGCATTCGCCGTAAGTCTTCGGCGTCATGCATGGCTCCGTGTGTCAGGTCTGGTCCCGGAGGTGCAGTCCGCAATTCAAGAAGCACCTTTCAGGGGTTCGGTGCTTTTCGGTGGGGATGTCAAGGACATCATCACTGACTTGCAGGAGAAGGGGATGGCCCTTAAATCGGTTGATTCAATGTACTGTCCCCATCCCCCACAGTGCCGTCCCTTTCGCAGACGCAGCCGGCCTCAAGCGAAACCTCAGGGAAGGCGGGCCACTAAGTGTCGGGCCCCCACAGCTGCCAGGCCCCCACCGTCCAAAAAAGCAATGGGTGCCCCAGCTGCGGCGCTGCCTCACACCACCTGACTCCTTCCCTCTCCCACCACCTCCGGATGCCCCGGAGGAACCGGTAGGAGGGAGGTTCTCCCTCCACCTTCCGGGTTGGGAGAGGATAACATTGGATTCATGGGTGCTTCAGATCATAGCAAAGGGGCACTCCATAGAGTTTCTGCAGAAACCTCCACGTCACCCCCCTCTGAACTCCTCTTACTCAAGGGACCATCTTCCTTTGGTCAGGGAAGAAATCTCTGCTCTGCTCTCCTCGCGAAGCAGGCTATAGAGCCCGTCACCCCTCATCTCCATGGGACGGGTTACTATTCCCATTTCTTCCTCGTACCAAAGAAGATGGAAGATCTCAGACCCATTCTCGATCTCAGCTTCCTGAACCTATATGTGGAATACAAGAGGTTCAGGATGCTTTCCCTTCAAACCCTCTTGCCCCTGCTTCGGCCGGGCCAATGGCTTTGTGCAGTGGATATGCAGGATGCGTACCTGCAATCCCCATTCGCCCTTCGCACTGAAAGTACCTCAGGTTTGCATTCCAGGGTGACCACTACCAATTCCGGGCGCTCCCTTTTGGTCTTTCCTCGGCTCCCCGAGGTTTTACCAAATGCCTGGCGGTGGTAGCGGCCCACCTGCGTACTTTGGGAGTTCAGGTTTTTCCCTACCTGGACGACTGGCTCCTGGCGGCCCCGTCCAAGGAGGAACTCCTGCATTTTCTCTCCCTCACCCAGCAGGTTTTCACTGGCCTGGGTATTACCATCAACCATTCCAAGTCTCACCTGGACCCTTCACAGAGGCTCCAGTTCATTGGGGCAATCCTCGACATGACAATGTGCAAGGCCTTCCCGCCTCCGGACAGGGGAGCCTCCCTGCAGTCCCAGATTTCCCTTCTAACGGAACACAGGAGGGTTCCGGCGAGGTCGGTGCTCCGTCTATTGGGGCTTATGGTGGCGGCCATCCCAACGGTTCTGCGTGCGCGCCTCCACATGAGAATCTCTCAGTGGACTCTCCGATCTCAGTGGGATCAACGGGTAGACGACCTAGATCATCTGGTTCTGATCTCCTCACCGATGATAAGAGACTTGCAATGGTGGATGGTTCGAGAGAACCTATTCCGGGGGGTCTCCTATTTTCATCCTCCCCCCCCAATCAGACTCTGACCACGGACGCTTCAGACGAAGGTTGGGGAGCCCATCTGGGTCCTCACCGAACCTAGGGCCTTCGGTCAAAGTTGGAGTTAGTTCTCCACATCAACGTGTTCGAGCTTCGAGCAGTACTGTATGCTCTCCAGGCCCTTCACCAATACATCCTTCCCGGTCACCTAGCTGTCCAAACGGACAACATGTGCGTGGTGTGATACATCAACAAGCAGGGAGGGACTGGGTCCTACCCGCTGTGCCGGGAAGCGATGAGGGTTTGGGAATGGACAACGCTTCACAACCTTCACCTCATGGAGATCCATGTTCCGGGAGTCGACAATGTCCTGGCAGACAGACTAAGTTGTTCGTCGGCTCTTCCACACGAGTGGGAATTGGACGAAAAAGTTCTAGAAGGCATCTTCCAGATTTGGGGGACTCCTCAGATAGACCTGTTAGCCTCTTCCCAAAACGCAAAGCTTCCAATCTTTTGCTCGCTCGCTCCAGAGCGAGGCGCTTTCTGGAGCGACGCTCTATCTCTAAGCTGGAAGGACAGATTCGTCTATGCTTTTCCCCCAATTCCTCTGGTCCCTCGTGTGCTGCAGAAGCTTGCTTTGGAAGGAGTGAGAATGATTCTGATGATCACTCCTTTCTGGCCCACGCAAATTTGGTTCTCTCTTCTACAACAATACTCAGAGGTTCCTCCTCTTCCTCTTCCTTTATCTCCAGGATTGCTGACCCAGGATCAGGGGACCCTGGTCCATCCGGGACTCAAGTCCCTTCAACTTCATGCATGGCTCCTGCAGACCTAGCTCAATCTCGTTTTGGCGTTTCTTCTAAGGTGGCTGAGATTCTCATGGAGGCTAGAAAACCCTCCACTAGGTCCACCTACGCCATGAAATGGAAAAGATTTTCCATCTGGGCTGCGTCCAGGAACGTGGAGCCTTTTTCCTGTCCTGTGACCATTCTACTTGAGTACATGCGTCATCTTTTCGACCTGGGTCTCAGTCACTCCTCTTTGAAAGTCCATATGGCGGCTATTTCAGCCTACCATGTCCCTTTCACTGATAGGGCATTTGCCCAGCTGGAGGTATCCAAAACCTTCCTCAGAGGGGTCCTTCATCTCAGGCCCCCTGTCCGGACTCCGGCTCCCCCTTGGAACTTAAACTTTGTCCTCGAGAAACTTACCCTTCCTCCCTTTGAGCCTGCGGCTTCTGCAGACTTGAAGTTTTTATCGTGGAAGACGCTCTTCTTGGTGGCCATTACTTCTGCTCGCAGAATTTCCGAGCTCCAGGCCCTGATGTGCAAAATCCCTTATCTGATTTTTCACAAAGAACGAGTAGCTCTTCGCACGAATCCTAAGTTTCTCCTGAAGGTGGTAGCGGAATCTACCTTAAATCAGTCTATTGAATTACCTGCCTTCTTCACGCAGTACTCCGATCAAGGAGAATACCTGCTCCATACCATGGATGTTCACAGGATTCTGAGATACTACACCGATAGGACGAAGGATCTCAGAAAGACTGATCAGTTGTTCATCTCTTTTGCTCACAAAAGAGAAGGCAATGCTGTCTCTAAGCAATGCCTATCAAAATGGTTGGCCCATTGCATCACTTTCTGTTATGACAAGTATAACAAGACCCTACCGGGTCAAGTCAGAGGTCACTCCACTCGTGGAGTAGCTGCCTCTGCGGCTTGTTTCAAGAATGTGTCTGCAGCAGACATCTGTGCTGCCGCCACTTGGACTTCCATCCATACCTTTACTAAACATTACAGTTTGGACATTGCCTCTCGCCATAGAGCAGGCTTCGGGTTAACTGTCTTGCAAGGTCTCCTTTCTTGAGGCTTGCAAGATTTTCTTTGCTACTTCTTGGAGTAGTACCTCCTCCCGGTGCCTTTTCCGTGGTTCCAGACTGTTTGGGATTCTGTCCTATATGTAATTACCTACTGCAAGAGCCCTCTCGAAGTAAGATAGTACAGTTACGTAAGAACTTACCGTAACAGTAGATCTTCAAGAGAGGCTCTTGCAGTAGGTAATACCTTCCCGCCCTCCATCCCCCTAGGCTTTTTCAGCTCCTTTTCCATCGAAGGAAATATCTGCTTCTCTCTCGTCCGGGCCTTCCAGCCTGTGGCGGGAAAGAACTGGAAGGCGGGCGTCCGGGACCGCCCCTTTATACCGACGTCGTTTGACGCCGGTCACCTGACATGGGGGCGGTCCCTCGCCAGGGACTGCTAGCTAGAAATTTTTCAATGGGGTCCTGCCGCCGGCCGGCATCAGTCCTATATGTAATTACCTACTGCAAGAGCCTCTCTCGAAGATCTACTGTTACGGTAAGTTCTTACGTAACTGTACTTTCTCCAGTTCCCTCTTCCCTAAGTACTAAGTAGGGGGTGTGCGTCTCGCCTCCCTCCTCCTAGAAAACTGCTAGGAGTCTGCCATGAAGTGTGGATAGAACAACATATCCACAATCCTAGAAAACAGGTTACTCCCCTGTAACAGTAGTTCTAGGAGTGGTATATGTTGTTCATCCACACTGACCCACCTGACCTCCCCAGCTTTGACACACAAACCTGGCTTCCAGCGAGCCAAGATCTGGTGTCATGGGGTGGAGCCAAGGACTACACCACCCGGGTGGGTGGGAGGAGCCAGCTTGAAGACTTTCCGGCACATCTTAAAGCGGCAAGGTACCTGCCATGAAGTATGGATGAACAACATATACCACTCCTAGAACTACTGTTACAGGTCAGTAACCTGTTTATCTCAGGGACAGCCCTAAAAGAAAAGTTATTTTAACCTTATTTATTTTTCTACCTAACAGGGAGCACATCAGTGTGTTTAAGGACTAAAAAATATTGTTAATGTGTCTTTGACTATGACTTGATGTGTATACTAGCAAGTGCACTCTGAGAAAATCTGAGTGAAGGATTTGAACTTAACTACGGGCCAGCTGTGTTACGTGAAATCTCTGACTGAATTTGCCAAGAATGCAGTTGCTCATACATGGGCAATTCTATATTTTTTACATGTATATAGACTCTTTTTGCAGGTCATTTTCTAGTAATCATAACAGCCTGCATTAGGCAGTAGCTGGTAAGACCCTGCTAATTGGAAAATACATAGCAACCAACTGTGTGATGTGAGATTTTTTTTTCTTCACTAGTTCTGTTTCATGCAAAAGGGCACTGGATTAGCACTCCACAACAACCTGCAAATTATTTTCTAAAAAGTTGCCTTGGGGTTCTTTTCTGTGGAACTTAATGACTACTAAAAAGACAGATAATTCTTGGACCCGTAAGTATCTGACATTTCCACACAGTCTCTAGACTGCAGTGCAAGTCAAGAGTCTGTGATTTAAACTGCTGATTGGACCAGAGCTGTTGAAAGGCGTCAATCATACAGTCCTATGAGAGATGATTAGATCTTCCTTGTCAGTTAGGAGCAGTGACTGGTGCATTTAACTTTCTTCTCAGTAGGATTCAGGTTCTGTCAGACTGGCAGTGCTGAATTTATGAAGAGAAAAAAAATCTGTTCTAAATATATAACCTAAAGGCACCTTTAAAACAGGTCATCCCCCCAAGTTTTGTGCAAATTCCCAAACTGTTTTTATGTGGCCACATACAGTTGCTTCATGCTTTAATTGGAATGTTCATGTTCATGAATACTGTTAAGGCATGCTCTATAGGTAGTATTGCTCTGCTATATCATCTCACTGTATACCCACAAGTAAGAGGTATTGGAAAGATGTCAAGGGAAAATACCTGAACTGCTTACCTGTCAGAATAGGAATATTGCTAATCAGTACTTTAAATTATAAATCAGTAATCTGAAGAACATTTTGATTCCAGTGTTTCTTAATTTAGCAACCCCCTTCTCCTCCCCACTCAACATACGCACAGCCTCTGCCTGTGGTGGCAGCAAGGCTTCAGCACTATTACAGACCCCTGTCCTCATGGTGTGCCTTTCCACTTTTGCCGAATATGCAGCCACATGAGTACCAACGAAACAGCAGGCCTGTTGCATTTATTTGTAAAATTACCCATTCCCCACTTTTCCTTGCAAGCTGAAAGATGTGTTTTAAAATTACAATGCTCTGTGCTCAGTCTGTGAAACCTATTTTTTTCTGCTTGGATGGTGCATCATTTTACACACACACCTCATGAAATGCAGGTGGTTTGGGAACTGGGAGAGCACAGATTCATACTCTACTTGAGCCAAATATATACGTACTGTGTGACCTTGAGAAAGCCACTTAACCTCTCAGTATTCCAGTCCACCCAGCTGTGGAAATATGTAGAAGCAGAAGCCCACTGGGAACAAGGTGTTGCATCTCTTCTGAAATATCCAAGATAAATAGCTTTCCCAGCTGTCTACCGTGGTATTAGTGTTTCAGCTGCCAGTGGAGGGGTTGTGGGATAACAGATGGACCAGACACCAAACTTCAGGTTCAACACACAATCTCTGTATGATGTTTATTCAGAATACAGGAAATAAGCTTCAGTAATGGCATATTCTTTCTTTAGTACATCATTTTGTAGCAACAGACTATGAATGTCCTTTCTCTGCACTTAGCCAGCACCTACTGACACTGATCTAACCACTTTTCAGTGAAAACTCTTCATCCCTATGTGGGCCCCGTTTGCTTGGGTTGAGGGGGCTCAAAAAGGAAAAAAAAAAACAGAAGCTAAAAACAGAGAACCTCAGTGCAGAAACACTGAAAAAAGGGTTACCCAAAGGGCATTGGCAACAAATCAAGTTTCAGAGAAATACAACATCATACATACTTCCATAATGCAAAGCATCTTGGGCTATATGCAAATCACCATGACATTTCAGACTTGTTCAGTTTACAGCAATTTACATGCATTTTAAATAGCACAACTAACTTAATTTCTATAATAGTCACGTAGTAGTTTTTAACCATTATCAAAAACATCTAGTGCATTGGTATTTTCAACATTTACAGGTTTCATAAATATAAGGTATATTATGACGTAGTGCTATTACATACTAAATCCAACAACGATGAACACAATCTGTTTTACATATGCTTGGAGGTCACCACAGTAACCTCCCTGTACGAGGACCTGAGAGGGAAAAGGAAAATTAGACAGGACACTACAGCATAGTCAAGAAAAGGAAGGGAATGCCCATAGGTGGCCAAGTGTTAGTGGCTCAGTAGGTAGCACACTCTCCTCTGAGGCCAGGAAATCAGAGGGCTGTGGGTTCAGTTCCCACATCTGGCACTTGGGTTAATATCCCAGTGCTGACACTGTAGTGCAGCATGAGAGGGGTGCTGCACTTCTGAGGTGCCGTCTTTCAGATAAGCCGTTAAACCGAGGTCTCATCTGCCTGTATTGGTGGTAGTTCAGGTGGATGTTAAAGATCCCACAGCACTTATCGAAAAGAGGGGAATTTCCCTGGTGTCCTGGCCAAATTTCCCTCTTTCACTAGAAATACCACCAACAGTTTCATCTGGTTCAAGGTCAGTTGGCATTCATCTGTATCCCCCTTCCCCAGGTCGTGCCTGAAAATAGGCAGGATTTGTCAAGTGCACTTACCTGGTCAACAAAAACTAAATAAATAAATAAACTTTATGGACTAGAAATTGTAAAGGGTAGATTAGGCTAAGAAATAGAATAAATGTTGCAACAGATTTAAGAAAAGGTTGGTCCTCAAGAGTGGCAGGAGTTCCCTGTTACACTGCCTAACAACACTGATGAAAAACATCCAAGTCATTTGGTGGAGCATTTGTTTGATCTGTCATCTATGGTGGAATGGCTTATATGGAGATGTTTACTTGATAGAGCCTTTCACCCAATTTTGTAGAAACACCAGCAGGTGGTTTAATAAATGTCTGGGCACATAATACTTGGTATTTTAAGGTGCAAGTAGGGTTTAGCCCATCGAGATCACCCTCCCTGCAACAGCAGGGTGAATTTATCCCTCATATCTCAGAAGGTAATCATCCGAACTATTTTTGAACATCCCTATTGTAGTGATGCTCACCAGATAGTCTGGGAGCATATTCCTGAGTTTACACACTCTTAATGAAAAATAATTCTGTCTCTTGTTGGTATTGTGTTAGGGGATCAGTAGTTGCCTTTTGTGGCATCTTGGTTCCCCTGGTTTAGAAGCCCTTCGGATATTATATTCAATCATACTAACTGGATCTTTTAAGATGTTAAAAAGAAGCAGTAAGTCCCCCCTAATTCTATGTCTAGAAAGATTATATAGGTTTAATTCTCTGAGTCTGTCAGTATAGGGTAGGTGATTAATGCCAGAGATCAAGTTAGTGGCCCTTTTCTGGACTGACTCTATCAGCATGGTATCCTTTTTCAGATATGGGGACCAAAAGGAAGCAGTATAGTCCACATGGGGCCTAACATATGATGTATATAGTTTTAGCATACAAGAACTGCTTCTATTGATGAAAGATTTTTTAATAGAGGTTATGATATGATTTGCCCGAAGTGCTATCTGTCTACAGTGGTTGGTGGAAGTCAGATATTTATTTACTATTATTCCTAAGTCTCTTTCGGACTCTGATGATCTAATTGTGCAAACATTTAGGAAGTAGTCAATATTAGGATTCTGATTACCAAGGTGTATTACTGAACATTTATCCACATTTAACTGCATTCTGTTTTTTTTTTTTGCCCATTGCTCAATTTTATTTAAATCACTTTGTAGGAGTTTGCTTTTGGTAAAACAATCCACTTCACTGCAAAGTTTAGTGTCGTCTGTGAATTTGGACACTGTACACTGAGTACCTTCCGTCAGATCACTAATAAAAATATTGAATAACGGGACCCAAAACGGACCCCCGTGGTACACTGCTACTCACCTTTATGTCACTAGACAAGGTGTCAGATATTCACACCTGTTGTTTCCTACTAGTTAACCAACTAGTAGCCCACTGCACCAGATAGGGATTTAGGGCCATTGATGTCATTTTGGATATTAGTTTTGCATGATGGACTTTATCGAATGCTGTTTTAAAGTCTAACAGTAATTCATTTACTGGTATACCACTGTCAAGACTTTTATTAATTGGTTCGTAGAAAGTGATTAGATTGCTAGTACAGGATTTCCCTCTTGTGAAACCATGCTGATGATGGTCTTCAAGGTGTTTTTCCCTTATTTCATCCTTGAATCTGGTTTTTAATAGCTTTTCCATGCATTTGCAAACTTCTAAGGTCAGGCTTATAGGTCTGTAGTTAATTGCTGATTTATTCCCTTTCTTGAATATTGGGACCACCATAGCCCGTTTCCAATCAGATGGAATCTCACCAGTAGCAAGGGATTTGTTAAACAGAATGGATGGGGGGGGGGGTGATAATTCATCAGCTGTTTCATGTATGAAGTATGCATTAATATGGTCTGTGCCTGGCGAGAAGTTCTTTTTAATATCTTTTAATGTGACTAACTTTATCTCCTGAAAAAAAATTAAATTCACACCCAAGGGGTATTACAGGGGTCATGGTTGGATCCTGTTTAGAGAAGATAGATCCAAAAAAGTTATTGAAGGCATTTGCCTTACTTAGTGGTTCGTTTAGCTCTTGAACAATTGTTCCTAATATGAAATTATTCTTAGTGGTATTATTAACATAGGCATAAAACGCCTTATGGTTTTTACAAGTGGTAAGTTTTAATTTCAATTTACTCTTCTCATTTTGTATTGTGTTTTTGATAGCTTGAGTTGTTGCCTATACCTGTTTTTATTAGTGTCATTAGAATTTTTCTTTAGGCGCTTATATGCCTTTTCCTTTTTCTTAATTTTTTAACTTTCCTAGTTAACCATGAAGCGATTTTACCCGTCCTATCGGAGTATTTAGTCATGGGGATAAATCTGTTTTTAAGACTATAGATGCACATTTTTATAGTGTCCCAGCATTCCTCTACGGGTCTAGATTTAGTATGGCTATAAGAATACTACAAATATGGTTACAGTTACCTTTGTTATAACAATATCTTATTTCGGATTCCTTACTATTTTCATATTGTTTATTAATATTAAATATAATGCAATTGTGATCACTATTCCCAAGTGGGGAAAGATTAGAGATGTTATATATTTGATTTGGAATGTTAGTTATGACTAAATCTAGGATATTATTTCCTCTAGTAGCTTCTGTAATGATTTGTTCGTAACCTGACTGTAATAATGTATCCAGATAGAGTTCTTCCTGGATGTTTGAGGCTTTAAGTTTGTCCCAATCAATACCTGGTAAATTGAAATCACCTAGTTTGACTGTGTTACTATGCTCTGTCATATTTTGAACAATTTGTCTTAATTCCTGGTCATAGGTTATATTAGCTGATGGTGGTTGTAGAAATTTCCCAAAATTAAGTTACTACTATTGGGTATTTTTACACAGACACATATACCTTCAATTAGATTGGAATTAATAGGCAATTCAGATGTTTCTAATTGACTGTTCACGTAGATACATACTCCACCCCCTTTTTACCTACTCTATTTCTGTGATATAAAGTGAAGTCTTGAATTAAACTAGTTCCTGAGCTTCCTCGGCTTCATCCCACCATGTTTCTGTCACAGATACAATGTCTAATTTATGTAAATGAATAAGTGTAATTCACAGTATTTAGGTTTGATTGAGACTTCTGGCATTCGTTGATAAAATCTTTAACTCCCTTTTGTGTTTAATCACAGGATAATGGATAGTAGACGAGCACCTATGCTCCCTGGTTATTAGTTTAAAGTGTTAGTGATATACATGTCCACTGCTTTACCAAAAAAATGGTTCCCCCGTTTGCTTAAATGTAGCCCATCCCAGCAAAATAAGTTGTTATTAGAAAATTGCTCCCAGTGAGTCAGACAGGATAGAGACTCCAGTAGGGTCAATTTCCTTAACCATTCATTATAGGATTTAATTTTTGCTGTCCTAGTTCTATTTGCTCTTGGGACTGGTAGGATTTCAGATATATAGATTTCACACCCAAATTGTTGTAAGCAATCCACAAGGGATTTTAGCTCTGTTTTTATATCTTCAACTGTAGTGTCTGTGGTGTTATTCGTTCCTACAAGAATGACTACTAGGGGGTTATCTCCCATGCTTGGAAGGATGTTTTCGGCCATGCATTCAGTGTCTCTAATTTTTGGCCCCCTAAAGGTGGAGCATGTTTGATTGGCTTTATCTCCATTACACACCATTTGGTCTATATATTTTATCATTGAGTCACCTAGTACCAGAACCTGTCTAGGAGTTTTAGGATAAGAAGTTGACGGCAGATAAGGACCGCAAGGCCCATCCAGTCTACCCATTTCTTTTTCTACCTTATAAATGTGCCATCGGCCTTTGCTCTGTCAGTGACCTATCTATTCATAGTCATTTGTATTGCTCCCTTATGCCTATCCCATGCCTGTTTGAAGCCCTGCACTGTATTCATAGCCACCACTTCTTGTGGTAAAGCCATTCCATGCATCTACCACCCTTTCTGTGAAAAAATTTCCTCACATTCCCCTTAATCGGCCTCCCTCTAATCTCATGCTGTGTCCTCTTGTCCTGCTATTTTCTTATATTTAAACATGTTAGACTCTTTCACCTTGTTTATGCCCTTAAGGTGTTTAAATGTCTCGATCATATCACCTCTCTCCCTCCTTTGCTCAAGGGTATACATATTGAGCTCCGTTAATCTGTCCTCATATGTCTTCTGATGCAGTCCCTGCACCATTTTGGTTGCCCTTCTCTGGACTGCCTCAATTTGGTTAATGTCCTTGTGAAGGTGTGGTCTCCAATACTTGCGCCAGTACTCCAGATGGGGCCTAACCAATGTCTTGTACAGAGGAGTTATTACCTCCCTCTTACGACTTGTGATACCCTACTAATACACCCTAACACCCCCTAGCCTTACCTACTGCTTTAGAGGTCTGCTTGGATGATTTTAGGTCATCAGTGATGATGATGCCCAAGTCTCTTTCTTCCTTTGTGACTGCTAGCAACTCCTCCCAGCCTATAAGTGGCTTCAGGGTTTCTCTTCCCTATGTGCATGATTTTGCACTTCTTTGCATTAAATCCAGTTGCCACTCTTCTGACCATTCTGCTAGTTTATCCAGATCTCTTCTCATTCTGCCCACCCCATCTGGATCATCTACTCTGTTGCAGATCTTGGTGTCATCTGCAAACAGACAAGCCTTACCCTCTAGTCCATCTGCAAGGTCACTAATGAAGATGTTGAATAGGACTGGCCCAGGACTGATCCTGAGTACCCACTTGTGACTTGCATCTCTTCTGACTGTATACCATTTACCACCACTCTGTTTTCTGCCAGTCAACCAGTTTGCCACCCAGTTGACCAACTTCTGACCCACCCAGGCCTACCTAGTTTGTTTATCAATCTTCTATGTGGAACAGTGTCAAAAGCTTTGCTGAAGTCAAGGTAGGCGACATCAACTGCTCCCCTTGGTCCACCACTCTGGTTACCCAGTCAAAGAAATCTATGAGATTAGTTTGACAGGACCTTCTTTGTAAACCCATGCTGTCTTGGATCCTGTGCCCCTATGGATTCCAGGTGTTGCACTATCCTTTCCTAAGGAGTGCCTCCATAATCTTGCCCACCACTGAGGTAAGACTGACCGGTCTGTAGTTCCCCGCCTCCTCCCTGCTACTCTTGTGGAGTGGGATCACATGAACCCTTCTCCAGTCTTCTGGGACCTCTCCTGTGCTCAGAGACTCACTAAACAATTCTGCTAATGGCTCTGCTAGTTCCTCCTTTAGCTCCTTAAGTACCCTGGGATGTATGCCATCAGGTCCCATTGCCTTATCCACCCTGAGCTTAGCAAGCTCTTGTAGGACCCTTTCTTTTGTGAAGGAGTAGTGCTCACCTCCCTCCCCTGTGTCCATGATGCTGAGCTGTGGGCCCTGCCTACCTTCTCTTCAGTAAATACTGAGCAAAAGTATCTATTTAGGATAGATGCCTTTACAGGGTCCTCCTCCTCACATGCTCCCTTTTCTCCATTAAGCTTAGCAATACCCCTCTGGACTTTCTCCTTTCACTAATGTATCTATAGAAAGTCTTGTCACCTTCTTTACTGTTAGTGCTAGCGTTTCCTCAGTTTGGGACTTTGCCTGCCTTACTGCCTTCCTGCTCCCTTAGGGCAGTTTGGTATGCCTCCTATCTTCATCCCGTGTGTTCCCTTATATTTTCTGAAGGCCAGCCTTTTGGCTCTGACCTTTTCTGCTACTGTATTTGAGAACAAAGTGGTTTCCTTCTTCTTTGCACTTCCTTTTCTGTCTAACACAATGGGATGTTGCTTCAAGTATTGTATCCTTAATGCTTGCCCACTTTGCCTGTACCTCCTCACCTGTGTTTCTTTTTGCCAGGGCTAGCTTAACTCTGTTGGCCATCTTATCAAAGTCAGCTCCTCTGAAGTCCCATATTTTTGCCTTGGAATGGGATGATTTAGATGTAGTAGCCAAATTGAACCATACCATGTGATGGTCACTGGCCCCAGTGACCTTCTACCTGGAGATCTGTGATCCCTTCTTTGTTAGTCAGTACTAGATCTAGGATAGCCCTGTCTCTTGTGGGTTGCTGTACCAGTTGTTTGAGGCCCTCCCCTGCAGAATCCACTATGAGTCTAGTTCTGGCAGATGTTCCTGCTGGTATTGACCAATCTGTGTCTGGCATGTTGAAGTCTCCCATTATCAGAACCTCCCTTTAGCTGTCATGTTTTGTATATCTTCTAACAGTAATGTGTCTATGTCCTCCCTCTGGTCTGGGGCCTGTAGACAACCCCAGTTCTTATGGCTGTCCCATTTCCTGTTTCAGGGTGACCCACAGTTCTTCTGGCTCCTTATGTGTATTGTGAATTTCTGTAGCTTTGATATTTTCATTAACATACAGAGCCCTCTCCTCCCCTTTTCGGTCTCTTCTAGACAATACATAGCCAGGTACTGAAGTCTCCCAAGTGTGGTTACTGGTAAACCACGTCTCACTAATTGCTACTATGTCTAGTTTAGCCTCTGACATTATGCCTACAGGTCTGGGATCTTATTTCCCAGGCTGTGAGCATTAGTGTACATGATTTTCCATTGGCCAGATTTTGGTGTGTTAGTTGTTGGGTGAGTTTGGCATTACCCCTGTGCATCGTGTGGGGAGACAAACCTTTTTCTTACCTGGTGATGCAAATGAGCGGCAAACATGCTGAATTCCTGTTTGACCACTAGCTGAGGGAGGGTGTTCTTCCCATTCGGACGTACGGGGTGCTGCACCTCTCCCCATTGCTAGTTTAAATATTTCTGCAAGGCGTCAAGCTTCTGCCCAATGCTGACTCCCTCTTTAGTCAGATGCAGTCCATCAAATTTAAAGAACTTTGGCTCCCAGAACTGTTGCCAGTTCCTACAAATCTGTGTCCTTTTCCTGGCACCAGTCCTTGAGCCACGTGTTTAGCTCCCTATCTCCCTTCTCTGACCTTCCGTCCATCTGCTCCCTTCTCCCAGACTGGCAGGATCTCAGAGAAGGAGATGCCGGCGAAATAGATGATAGTTTGTCACCCAGCCTAGTCAGGTGTTCCTTGGTCTCCACAACTGACCGGCTGGCGAGATCATTAGTCCCTATGTGTACTAGGACATCAATGTTTTCTCCTGCTTTGTGAACAATTTTAGCAAAGCGGTCAGTGTCTCTCCATGCTGATGTACCTGGGAGACATCTGACCATCACCCCTGGCTGGAGATGGGTATCAACTCCCCGAATCATGGAGTCTCCTATGATCAGAAGTTTTTTGGATTTCCTTTGTGCTTGTTTAGTTTTGGTTCCTGATTTGGGTGAGTATTGTTGTGCTAGCTCCTGTGCATGATGTCCTGCTCTGCAGTGTCTTCTGCCTCTTTATTTGATTTCTGAGATGAGGCAGATACCTGTTTGTAGTGTTTATATGGTTTTGGAGTATGTGTTGGAGAGCACAGAGTGATGGGGCACCTGATTTGCTCCTCCTAACCACCTGCCAACCTCCTGGACCAACTACCCTCTCTTGATCGAGGTTTTTCTGTTGGATGCTGGGGAAATGGCGGTGGTTCTTATAATGTATTTCCTCTTCAATATGAAATTTGAGGCGTGCAATCTCTGCCCATGCTGCCGGAGCTGAGACCTAAGATCTCCAAAGGCCCAGCATGTAGGACAGTGTCCTAAATCCTGTAAGACTGTCCTTCTGAAAATTGTTCCACAGTACCTGCAGTTAATGAAATCCATTCCAAATAAGTTGCTGGGTTTGTAACCTAGTCAGAGTAATTAGAAGGAAAAAATGCAAGTAATGGTTTAATTGTGCTTTGTTTAACTTGTTATAACAAGTTAATTATTAGTGCCCTGTAAATGAGATCACCTTGTGGAGGCCCACTGATCCGCCCTTCCTGCTCTGCCACAGGAAATGTCACAACTGTGGTACCCTATAAAAGGAGTGTAGTGTGGGGTGGTTGGGGATGGGGATGGGTGGCTGGGCCCTTCCCCTGCCTAAAAAGAAGAACCACGGACGAAAGAACAAGGAGGTAAGAGCAGAAACAATCCGTCAACAACAAATGCAGTAACCCTGAAAGCTTATCCTAATGTTAGATAAAACTGTAAAACCTGTAAAGCACCACCTGTAATAATTTCAGAGAAGATATACCCTGTAAGAAACACTTTGCTCCAGAAAAAATAAAGCAGTAACAGAAGATATACCTTGCAAAGACAATTTGAATCAGAAGATTACAGCAGTAATCTGTTAGCACACCTGTAGGCACACCTTGTAATAATGCAGAACAAGGTATACCAGCAACAACAATTTGAATCAGAGAAAAAATAAAGCAATGAAATGTTAGCAACAAACAGTAGCAGTCCCTGTGAGTAAAAAATAAAAACACCACCACACAGTAAATCTGCTTAGCCAAACTAAGTCTTAATCCTTCTCCCTTGCTCTGGTAAGTTTCTCTACTCTGCCTTTCAAGCAGTCTTAGAAGGAAAGAGCTCAGGTGAAGCTAGGTGCCTTGGCCAGCAAACCAAGTCTTCTACGCAGTTAAGCAGTTGAACTAGTCAAATTTACCTCTTGTTAATCTGTTTTGCTCACTTGGTCATTATCCCTTTCATGGGTCCCACCAGGTGGTGCTGTATTGTTAGTAGGTTTGTCATTAGTTGCCCTATGTGATGAAGTATTATTTCTAGAGACATGGATATGTTGTTCATCCACACTTTCTGGCAGGTTCCTTGCCACTTTAAATCTTGCCGGAAGGTCTTCAAACTGGCTCCTCCCACCCACCCGGGTGGTAAAACTCTCGGCTCCGCCCCATGATGCCAGATCTTCCTTACTGCTTGGAAGCTCAGGTTCCCTCCTTAGCGCTCTGCGTTTTAGACTGGATCCTAACTCTTCGGTTCATCTGAAATTGGTTTTGAAGTTTTCTAAACTTCGGTCTTCTTCTTCCCTCATGGCTGCGATGGACAAATCTATTCCTGGCTTTCGGAGGTGCCCTTGTGGGCAGAAAATGTCCAGGATGGATCCGCACTCCACGTGCATCTACTGCCTAGGCCTAGATCATGACCCACAGGCCTGCGAGTTGTGCCGCTCTTTCTCGGCCAACGTCCTGGACGATCGTGCTGCCCGATTGAAGCTTGGGCGCCCCGAGAAACGTTTCCCGCTGGTAAAATCAAGAGAGGCTTGTTGGGCGGTGTCCACGGCGGCTGGCTCGGCTGAGCAGCTCGAGCAGATGATCGCCCTCGAGGAGGAGGCGGCCAAGGCCGCATCTTCCTCCACCTCGGCCGCGGCATTTATCCCGCTCTCTCTGAGTTCCTCGTGTACGGCTCCGTTCAAGGAGCTTTGTCAGTCCCTTTCCATGAAGGGAGAGGGGCCATCGGGACATTCTTCTTGCCCCAAGAAGAAGGAGTCAAAAGGTAAGTCCCACCGTCGGCGTTCGTGGGAGCGGGAGAGGTCCCCTTCCCCGGACAGCCAACTGTCGACTTTGGTTGAGGTTGCAGCTGAGGCCGCTGGCTTCACGGTGCCCCCGTCAGGCCAGCCTGCTGAGACTCTCGTCGACGAAGTCGAGATTTTTCTCAATCCGTTAGACAGGCTGTCGACTGGAGAAGCCGACAACTCTCTTCACTGGTCTCCCGGTGGATGCGAGGATCTGCCTGTGCCTTCTGGGCGCGGTCCCGGTTAAAGTGCCCGAGCGAGGCGGGTGTTCCCGCCCTTCCCATACCCCCACCTCGGTCCCCCTGAGGTCTCGGTCTCGGACCTCTTCTCAGTCTAGCTGTTCCACGACGCCAGTCGGTCGATACTGAGTGGCGGCGACACCATTTCTCCTCGGATGAGGGAGGCTTTGGCGTAAGTGCGTCTGTGCTACGAGGAGCTTATGTGGCGGCAGTTGCTGTTGTCCGGGCTAAACCGACTCCGGTCCAGACCCGGCCATCAAGTGGCTGTCGCCCGAGCGACCGAGCAACCGCTCACCTAGTCGAGCTGCCCGTTCAGGGCGGTTGCTCGGCCAAAACCAACTGCTCCACCGATTGTGGTGGAATCTCCGCCTCCACAGCGAAGTCTGGGGCACCGACCAGGATTCTTGGTGGTCGCCTAGTCTACCCACAGGTTGTCGGTCACCCTCACTCCCGACCGTCCTCAGCAGGTAGAGGGTGGCTCAGGGCCGAGGCAGCTCTTTGCAGACTCTTCGGAATCCGAAGACGACTCCTCCCTGTTGTCCAGGCAGGTCGACCTGGAGTCCTCTCGGGGCCAGTCATTAGACAATAGCCCATCGTCCTTCTTGGGTCTGCTTCGACTCATCTCGGAGTCCACCGGGATGCAGCTCGAGCCCGTGTCCAAATGGGCCAAGTATCCCCTGACGGAGATACTGGACCGAGGGGATTCCCCCACGGAGGCCTTTCCGGTGGCTGAGGCCATTGTCAGCCCAGCCTTGGAGCTTTCGCAGCGGCCTGCTTCCTGTCCTACGCCCTTGACCAGGATGGCCAGGAAGTATGCGGTCCCTACCGGCTCTTTGCCCGGTTTCTCGGAGCACCCCTCTGCTGAGGGGTTAGTCACCGACAGCGTTTTCCAGCGTTCCGGTAACGCTCGGGATGTGGATAAGCCCCCCTGACAAAGAGTCCAAAAAGCTGGACTTTGCCGGGCGCAAGGTGTACGCTGCATCCTCCCTCGGCCTCCGACAGGCCAGCTCGGCCATGCTGATAGCACACTTCTCCCACGCCCTCTTGGGCTCCCTGGATGAGGTTGTTCCTCATCTCCCGACTGACCTGCAAACCACGGTCCGCCAGGTGCAGGACCAGGGTAGGGCGGTGGTGAAGCAGCAGCTTCAGACTGCTCTGGACATAGGTGATTCCTGTGCCAGGTCAGTAGTGGCCGTGGTGGCCATGCGCCGCAGGGCATGGCTGAGGATATCCACCTTCTGGCGGATGCACAAGTTGGCGGATGTCCCCTGGGGACTGACCTCTTCGGCCCTGGAGTGGAGGGACACTTCCAGCAGATCGAGAAGTCCAATTCCACCCTGGACTCGGTCACCTCCGCCCAGAGGGACAAAGGCCACCGTCAGCAGCAGAAGTCCTTTTGTCCTTCAGCCCCTGCATCTCGACCGGCCGAGCAGCACCAGCAACAGGGCCAGCAGGCTCGCGCTTGGCGTCCCAAACCCAAGCCGGCGGCTTCCTCCAACAGGAAGCAAGGTAAAGGCAGGAGGTCCTCGGCGATTCCTCCTCAAGCCTGCCAGTGGCGGGTTGAGGGTGCCGCCCCACCTCGTCACTCCCCCCTGGGTTCCCCCCTTGGGGGGATGGCTCCGCCACTTCCTTTCTGCCTGGTCCGCTATCACCACAGACCGCTTGGTGTTGGAGGTGATAGGAAAAGGCCTGCCTCTGGAGTTCGAGCAGGCTCCAACCTTTCGAGACATCGCCCCTCGGGGGGGCCACGGGGTCCGCGGCCTCACTGTCAGCCTGCTGAGCCGATATTGCCCTGCTCCTCAAAAAAGAGGTGATCAGGAAGGTGGCGGATCCTCCTCCAGACCCGGGGTTTGTGTCCAGGTACTTCGTGGTCCCAAAACGTATGGGGGGCTGGCGCCCCATTCTCGACCTGCACGACCTGAACAAGTTTCTAAGGTCTCGGACCATCAGGATGGTCACTCTGGCTCAGATAATCCCATCCTTGGAATGAGGCATGTGGTTCTGTTCCCTGGACCTCCAGGATGCGTTCTTTCACGTCCCACTCCGTCGATCCCATCAGAGATTCCTCCGCTTCAGAGCGGAGGTATCCCTTTACCAGTTCTGGGCCATGCCCTTCGGCCTCTCCCTTGCTCCCAGGGTCTTCACCAAATGCATGGCAGTGGTGACAGCATTCCTGCGGTGCCAAAGCGTCCGGGTGTGCCCCTACCTGGACGACTGAGTGATTGCAGCCCCTTCCAGAGCGGAGGCAGAGCGGTCCAGAGATCTGGCCCTCCAGGTTTGCTCTCAGGTTGGCCTCCTCATCAATGAGGCCAAGTCGGAACTCATGCCAAAGGAGGTGATACTATTCATTGGGGCAGAGCTTGACTCTCTACGAGCCAGAGCACGGCTCCCGGCAGACAGGGCCGAGGTTCTTTCCTCCTTTGCCCAGTCATTTCTGGTTGGGCAATTGTGCCCTGCCCGGGACTTCCTGTGCCTCCTGAGCCTCATGGTGGCCTGCACCAGCGTGGTCTATTGGGCCTGTTGGTACATGTGTCCCCTTCACTGGGGACTGGCCAGCCAGTGGTCACAACACTGCGATCCGTTGGACCAGCCCGTGACAGTGACCCAGGAGATGTGTAACGCTCTCCAATGGTGGATCGTTCCGGCACATCTGCAGGAGGGCATCCCGTTCGTCCACCCCGAGCCGACAGTCTATCGACCGATGCATCTCTGATGGGTTGGGGTGCCCATCTGGGGGAACACCGAGCGCACAGCCTCTGGTCCCCTCGGGAGTCCCGATGCCATATCAACCTGCTGGAGCTCCGAGCGGTCCGTCTAGCTCTCACCGCCTTCGCTCCGTTTCTACGGGGTCAAGTGGTTCAGGTCCAGATGGACAATACCACGACCATGTACTATCTGAACTGCCAGGGCGGGACACACACCATGCTGTTATGCAAGGAATCTCTCCGCATATGGTCCCTCATGCGCAGCCTGGAGGCGGATCTCCTAGCCATTCACGTGGCAGGAGCCTCCAACACCCTGGCCGATGCCCTAAGCCGGATAGGGGCTGCATCTCACGAGTGGTCTCTCCCGCCAGAGGTAGTACAAGACCTGTTCTCCCACTGGGGCACGCCTCAGGTGGACCTGTTTGCCTCCAGGGAGAATGCGAAGCAGAGTCTGTTCCATGCCCACCCCCCTCAGCAGGGCTCGCTGCAGGGGGATGCCTTCTCGAAGCCGTGGACCCCTGGCCTCTTCTACGCGTTTCCCCCAATTCCCTTGATCCACAAGGTGCTTCTCAAGGTGATGAGGGACAAGGTGCAGGTGATTCTGGTAGCCCCAGACTGGCCCCGCCAGTTCTGGTATCCAGATCTCTTCAGCCTCAGTGCCAGGCTCCCGAGGAGGCTTCCAGCCCGGCCGGACCCGATCTCAGTCAACCAGGGGAAGGTATTCCATCCGGACCTTCAGTCCCTGCACCTGATGGCCTGGTTCCTGAGTGGCTAGAGTTCCAGGCCTTGGGTCTTTACGACGAGGTCCTCAACGTCGTTGAGGCGTCCTGTAAGGAGTCGACCAGGAAATGCTACGCCTTCAAATGGAAGAGATTCTCCATTTGGTGTCAGGGGAAGGGCTTGGACCCTTCCGCCTGTCCCTTGGCAAGCATTCTGGACTACCTTTGGTCCCTTTCTCAGCAAGGGCTTCGGTCGGACCCTTAAGGTGCACCTGGCAGCCATCTCTGCTTACCAGGCGCGGGCCGGGAAGCAGTCGGTGGCGCAGGAGAAGGTGGTCGGCTGCTTTTTCAAAGGCCTTGACCACATTTCCCCTCCGGTGCGAGAACCTCCACCTCCGTGGGATCTACTGCTGGTACTGCCCAAGCTCATGGGCAAGCCATTTGAACCAATGCACAGGTGCGATATTTCACACCTGTCGTGGAAGACCGCCTTCTTGGTGGCTATCATGTCAGCCAGAAGGATGGGAGGCGTCAGGCGCTTCATCGAGTCTCCTTATCTGGTCTTCCACAGGGACAAGGTTGTCTCTTGCCCCACCGAAATTCCTTCCGAAGGTGGTGTGGGAGTTTCACCTCAACCAGGTGTTGACTCTGCGGTGTTCTACCCCAATCACACCTCGGAGGCGAATATAGGCTCCATACTTTGGACCCTAGGCGAGCACTCGCTTATTATAAGGAGCGGACGGCTGAAGTTCGGGTGAGGTTCGCCAGCTGTTTGTCACCTACGCTGAAGCCACACCTGGCAGACCTGCAGCCAAGCGGACGATAAGCAGGTGGGTCACCTCCTGCATAAAGCTCTGCTATAGGTTGGCGGGCATGGAGCCTCCCAGAGGGATAAGGGTTCATTCTACCCCATACCGCTGCATCGGTAGCTGCTTCAGGGATGTCCCCTATCCAGGATATCTGGGGCTGCTACCTGTAAGTCGGCACATGCCTTTATTACCCACTACCACATCGACCTTGAGTCACGCCGGGATGCTGGTTTTGGGGCCTCGGTTCTCCAGTCTCTCTTTCCCAAGTAAGTATCGGGGTGTGCGCCTTGCCTCCCTCCTCCCGGAGAACTGCTAGGAGTCTGCCAGAGAGTGTGGATGAACAACATATCCATGTCCCTAGAAATACAGGTTACTCACCTGTAACAGGAGTTCTAGGAATGGTATATGTTGTTCATCCCGAACCACCCAACCTCCTGGCTTCGATGCACAACCTGAGCTTCCAGCGGGCCAGATCTGGCATCATGGCGCGGAGCCAAGAGTTTTACCACCCGGGTGGGTGGGAGGAGCCAGCTTGAAGACCTTCCGGCAAGATTTAAAGCGGCAAGGAACCTGCCAGAAAGTGTGGATGAACAACATATACCATTCCTAGAACTCCTGTTACAGGTGAGTAACCTGCATTTCCTTCTGAATGTGAAGTAGTGGCTACATCTGCAGCTGGTGGCCAGAATTTGGAGGAGGGGGAATGAGCTTGAAGTTATTGTGCTCCCTTTATTGATACTTGTATTGTCAGAATCAGATATTGGGACTCTTTCTGTATTCATCCCTTGCTGAGTATTTGATTGATCACCTTGTGTTTTATTAGAGCTGACAGAGTCATTGTTAGGTGGAGACACTTTCCTTCACAAATCTGCAAAGGGGTATTTGTCACTGAGTCTATTGTGCCTAATACCTCAAACATATTGTGCTGTGGTATACAAAAATACATTGTCCTTCTACCCCTTTTTGCAGCACATTTCCTAGGAACTGGTGACCAGTCAGAATCATCATCACTGTCATTATCCCCGTTGGCATTTTAAGGTGACATCACTGTGGTTATTTTCTACTGGAACACTTTCAGTAGTTTGTGTAGAGATAGTCTGTGTGTGCTTAGTAGACACTGTTTATTGTTTTAGTACATGTTCAAGCTCTGATATCCTTGCCCTTAGCATATCTCTTTCCAAACATTGTTCACATTTTAAAGTATCTGACAACAAGTTATCGTTTACTGAAAAACAGTTGCACAGTATACATGTTGTTAAAATTTCGCCTGAGCTTAGGGTAACAAAGCCCTCACTTACATTTATGCTGCTTGCTAGTACCTTACTAACTAACCAGAATCAAAATATTATAAATATGGTACCTTTGCCAAAAGAAGTTGTATAGTCTTGTCCCCGTTCCACGCAAGACATGCGCTTAGACATGCACATCTCCGTGTGCACTCGCAAGTGCGGGCAGTTTTAACCTCGCCGAAACCGGAAGTCAGGAGGTAAGACCTCCGGCTTCAGCTATAGCCCCACAGTAGATGTTAGTTTCAGAAATAGCCCCTAAAGGGCCTTTGCTTAAAGTACAACACAGTGTTGCATAAAATATTCCCAACCTCTCACCAGAGGTGTGCTACTCCAGCTCTATTCAAGCGTAATATAAGAAATTTTGTCAGACTTACTGTCATTTTTATTTCTAGGGACGTGGATATATTGTTCTATCCACACTATTTGGCATAGTCCTTTCCCCTTTAAGAAGTGCCGGAAAGTTTTCAAGCTGGCTCCTCCTACCCACCTGGGGGGTATATCCCTCGGCTCCGTCCCCATGACGCTAGATCTTCCTTTCCTCCGGAAGAAGCAGGTTCCCTCCTTCATACTTCCGCGTTGTAGGTCGTAGCACTTTTTGATCAGTTTGGATTGCTTTAAAAAACTTTACCATTTCGATATTTGTCTTAGTGCTTCCTGACTGCAATGGACAACAGGTTCATGCTTGGATTTCGCTGGTGCCCATGTGGGCAGAAGATGTCACAAACTGACTCCCACACCACGTGCATTTACTGCCTAGGCCACGAACATGATACCCCAGGCCTGTAATATTTATTAGTCTTTTCATGCAGTGGTCTTCGAGGACTGCCTCACCTGGCTTAAGTTGGACTGCCTGGAAAAACTACATCCACCGGTCAAATCTAAAGACGCCCATTGGGTGGTGTCTGCAGTTGCAGGGTCCACTGAGCAGCTAGAACAGCTAGCAGCCTTTGAGGAGGAGGTGGCTGGATAGGGCTGCCGCTCAATCCTCTTAGACTTCTGCCTTTGTGCCGCCCCAATTGGGCTCCACTTTTTTGGGGCTCCTTCAAGGAGCTGTGCCAGTCCCCTTCCAACTAAGGGTCAAGGTCCTTCTGGATCTCACAGCTCTTGCTCTCGCAAAGAAAAGATGGAGTCGAAGAAAGAGAAGACTCGTCATCAGTTTTAGTTTATTGATCAGCTAAAAAGTTATTACATAAAAAAATGACATCAAAATGTTACAGTACGTATAAAACCACATCCAGATATATAGAATAGATAAATATACATATTGCACACACAGAGAGAGCTTTGTCTGAGAGACTCATTGTCGACATACGTGGAACTGAGAGCGTTCTTGATCTTATGACACTCAGCTTACACGGAGACCCCATCAGGCCAGTTGGTTGAGACACCGGCCAGTGCCCGCACCAAGATCTTTCTTGACCCAATCAACCAGTTGTCATCTGAATAGGCTGATAACTCTATCTTCAGGACTCCGGTCCTGCCTGTGACCACAGAAGGTGCTGGTCAGTCCGCCAAGCAGAACCCTCCAGTCACCGATCCAGACCAGAGGAGCCCCGGCATTCCCCGACTCCCTCTGAGATGCCTCATCATCGCTGGCGGCCGAGGTCTCAGTCCTCCTCTGGTAGGTCGAGCAGCTCCCACAGTCATCGGCGCTCCTGCTGTCGGCGCCATGGGAAGCGGTGGTGCTATTTCTCATCTTCGTCCTCAGGTGAGGAGAAGCTTTGGTGCAGGTTTTGTCAGCGCTACAAAGATCTTATGGCCACAGTTGGTGGTGGCCAGTATGAAGCTGACCCGTTTCCACACTGGCCATCATTTGGCTGTCGCCCGAGAGGCCGACATTGACTCCCCCATGGCGTCTGTTGAGACCATCCCTCCCCCGGCGGAGCCAGTCAAGACTGTCTTGGTTCGGCTGAAGCTGGCTTCTCCGCCAATTGTGGTGGAGCCGCCGCCCAAGCAGCCAGCAACCGGTGCTCCAACTAAGGAGTCTCAGCCAGTGAGGGGCTTCCCATCAGCTGTTGGTCACCATCACACCTGACTGCCCATGGAGGGTTGATGGTGACTCGGACGATTGACCACTTTATGTGGACTCCTTTGAGGCCGAGGATTACTCACTGCACTCCTGTCCGGTCAGCAAGGAGTCTGTGAGGGTTCTCTCGACAGAGGAAGGGCCCACTTCCTTCCTGGGCATTCTCTGCCTCATCTCTGAGTCCACGGGGATGAAAATGGAGCCCATCCAGAAGTGGGATCATTATCCCCTTACAGAGATTCTGGACAAAGGGGACTCTCCGACAGAGTCTTTCCCAGTGGCCGAGGCCATTGTTGGCCAAGCCCTGGGGCTTTGGCAGCGCCCCGCTTCCTGCCCTGCACTTTCTGCCTTGATGGCCCGTAAGTATGTGGTGTCCATCAGTACTCTCTCAGGATTCACGGAGCACCCCTTGGCCAAGGGACTGGTGGCAGATTCCGTGGTTCGGCTCTAGTGCAATATTGGGGACATCGATAAGCCGCCGGACAAGGAGTCCCAAGAAATTGGGCCATGCAGCTAAAAAAGTCTATACAGCCTCCTCGCTCGGCCTCCATCAGACAAGCTCGGCTGTCTTGATGCACACTTCTCCCATGCTGTCTTGGGCTCTTTGGATGAGGTAATTCCTCACCTGCCTGCAGACCTCCAGACCACAGTTGAGCAGGTCCAAGATCAGGGCCAGGCTGTAGCCAAGCAGCAACTGCAAGCATAGGGCTTGGCTGTGGATCTCAACCTTCATGGCAGACACTCCACACACATTGGTGGATGTTCCTTTCTTGGGCACAGACCTGTTTGGGCCCCCATGAGGAGGATCACCTCCAGCACATCGAGAAGTCCAGTGCCACCTTGAATTCTGTAACATCAGCACAAATGGGTCCCAAGGGCTCTAGGCAGCAGAAGCGACAGCCCTTTCAGTCCTCCATTCCTTTGGCAAAACCAGCCCAGCATGAGGCTGGCCAGCAGGCTGTCCTGGTGACCCAGGCCCAAGTCGGTGGCCTTGGTGGTCCGTAATCCCGGAGGGAAGAGACCCAGTGGTGCCTCAGCTGGGTCCTTCTCCTCCAAGCCTGCTCAGTGATGGGATGGGGGGTGCCACCCTCATACCTGTCACACCTGGTGGGGGCCAGCTCCGCCACTTCCTTTCCACCTGGTCCGCTGTCACCATGGAGAGGTGGGTTCTAGAAGTGGTTGGTCAGGGTCTGCCTCTGGAATTTGAGCAGTACCCTCCAAGCCAAGCCTGCACCCATGGGAGGACTTGGTATCTGCAGACACTCTGTCTGCTCTTCGGGACAACATAACCCAGCTCCTCCACAAGGAGGTCGTGGTCAGAGTGGTGGATCCTCCAGAACACCCAGGGATCTCACTTCGAGGGGGAGTTCTTGCAGCAGGTATTACCAATAGGACTAAGGCTGCCAGGCATTAGGACCCCACAGAAAAATCTTCTAGCTAGTAGTCTGTTGCGGGGGACCGTCCCTGACGTTGGCTCTGCCCGACATCAGGCATGGTATAAAGGGGGCAATCCCCTGGCACCATCTCAGTTCTTTCCCGCCGTCGACCCGCTTAATTCAGATCCACAGATGCCTCATCTTAGCAGTCGATCATGCTTTTGTCCTTTTCAAGTAAAATACATTTCAAACAACATGACGTCTTGCTGTATTCTGACTATTGCAGTTAGCCCCAGCCTTTAAACTGCCCTGGAGAACAAAGGGTTAACTTTCTATGCAGAGCATAGAATGCTGAGCTCGAGCTCGGTTGAGGTCTCTGTCTGGAGCCCTTTGAAATCCAACCGTCCGATTCTTTACTCTGCCTAACTGAACAGTCGCTCCGGAGATTTCTCCTTCAGCTCGGTTCGAAAGTCTGTTAAAGTCTCGGTTAAATTGTCGTTTTTATCCGAATTTATTTCTACACAGTCAGTTCAGTCTCTTGTCTGTGGTACCATGAGTAATAGATTGGTTTTGTTCTGTTTTTCCAAGTGAAAGTGCGGGAAGCAGATCTCGGCCAAAGACAGCCATGTGGCCTGCTTGATCTCAGACCACCGTCCAGACGATTACCCGTACTGCCAGAAGTTCAACAACAAAACCAAGATAAGACGAGCCAGCGCTTTGAAGGCCTATCTGCTGGAGAAAGAGGTGACAGCAATGCAGAAATCCCTGTCGGGACACAGCTCTTGGTCTCCCTTAAGGAGTCTCCCCCCAGCGAGAAGTCATCAGGAGGGAAACACCATCAGGCTAGGCGGGAGGTGGGGGTCGGTCCCTCCGACTTATGCTGGGACTAGCGTGAAGAAGACACCATCATCCTCTCATGGAAAGCCCAGGGAGCCATCTTCTTCATCTGGGCGCTCATCTACTCAGCTCCCCCGGCACACTGACCCCACAAGGCCTTGCATGGGTCGACCCAGTAGGGACAGTCACCTTCAGGCAGGCCTAAGGAAGCAGGCCATAATACCAGTGGCTCATCCGACGAACAGGCATTCGTATGACTCCACCAGGTGACAGGAAACCGTCCATCATTGGATGCCTCCATCCCCAGCTAAGGGTCAGTCGCAGGCAAGTGACAAACACTCCACAAGCCAGGCGCCTTCACCCGAAACCAGGTCTCAATGCCAGACAGGAGACAGTCGCCAGCCGATGACCAGACGCCTGCTCCTCCTTTCAGAGCTCAGTCGCCTGAGGGTGATCAGCCTATGCCGGATGCTTGGTTGGACAACAGGTCTGCTCCGGATACTGAGCTAGACCCACAACCTGACACAGCGAAAGGGAACTCCCCTGATCGAACGCCAGCCCCAGAAGGTCCTAAAGAGCTGGTGCCCGGCCCTTCAAACCCGACGCCCACCCCACCGATCGTCCCTTTGGCAAATGTCGGGGCCTTGTTCATCACATGGTGGAATACCATCAAAGGCGATCTGCTATACAGGCCCCAGGAGCCTCCCCCCAAGGAACCCCCAGTGTCGCCTCCTCCAGTTTTGGATGACAAGGCACCTGATAATGGTAACCGCCCTCCCCAGAGTCCGAAGGGCAAAGTAAAATGTCCATCTTCTGTTCCATACTTGAGTGGGCTCCCGCCTTCATCCTCAGGAGAGGATGCAGGGGATTCATCCTCAGAATCCTCTTATGGTGACGACTTTCCCCCTCCGTCCCCGGCCCTAGGGATTCCCCCAGGTCAACCCTGGGAGACCCCTCCTTTCTGGATATAATGCTGCACATCCAGACAATCTACAATTGGGACACAGAGAAGTTGGACCTGGAAAGGAGACGTTTAGCCACATTTCTGGGTTCAAAGGATCCTAAGCCACTGATCATTCTGCCCCAGGTAGAACCCTTCCAGGACGTTACCAGGCTTACATGGCAGAGAACATCATCCACGTCTGCAGTACCCAGGAAAGCGGACAGGTTGTACAGGTACCCTAAAGAGCCCTTTCTGGGGGAGAACCCCAAGGCGGACTCAGCGGTGCTTGCTGCTGCCCGTGGTAGGGCTAGCCAGTGTAGACACTTAGGCGACCAGCCCCTGGATCCAGAATCCAAGAAATTGGACCACTGGGGCAGGAAGGTCTACTCTTCCACCACGGGGACCATCTATTCCCTAAACTTTCTGGCCCACATGGTCACCTATCAAAAATCCAGCGCCTCTCTCACGGGCTTGGGTGCACATCTAGGGGGAACACAGAGTCCATGGGCTCTGGACCACCGAGGGATCCCAATGGCACATCAACGTGCTGGAGCTCCAAGCAGTTCGGCTGATGCTGACTGCATTTGCTCTATATATTCAGGGTCAAGTGGTCCAAGTCCAGACGGACAGCACCACGACCATGTACTACCTCAACAAGCAGGGTGGGACTCACTCCCTACCTTTGTGCAAGGAAGCTGTCGGAGTATGGACCCTTGTGCACAGCCTGGAGGCGGATCTCCTAGCCATCCATTTGGTAGGAGCCTCCAGTCAGCTGGTGGACACCCTCAGCCGGATAGGCAAGGTGGCTTACGAGTGGTCTCTCCATCCGGAGGTAGTTCACAGCCTTTTCTCCCAGTGGGGCACTCCTCAGGTGGACCTGTTTGCCTCCAGGGAGAATGCAAAGCTGAGGCTGTTCTGTTCCTGCCCCCCTCAGGGCTCACTGCAGGGGGATGCTTTCTCGAGGTCTTGGACCCCAGGCCTCTTTTATGCCTTCCCTCCACTTCCCTTGATCCACAAGGTTCTGCTCAAGGTCAGGAGGGACAAGGCGCAGGTGATCCTGGTGGCTGTGGACTGGCAACGCCAGTTTTGGTACCCTGTGTGACGTTTGGCCAGCTGGTTATGATTGTTGGATGATATTTGTAATATAGAAATGTAGTGTGTGATTGTCAGTGCTTCTATGAGTGCCTCCCCCCATCCCAGGTTTCAGTTACAGTCAAGTGACATGAAACCAGGAGGTAATTAAAAGACTAGGGAGACTTAATTAAGGGTCTCCTGTAATTAGAACTGACCCAGCTGCCAGGATATAGGGATCGTAAACTTTTATGACATTTTAGAGGGAAAAAAAAACATTTTATACCATGGTGTGAAAAGTCATAAAAATCCTTTGATGTGCCCTGGGAAGAGGAGCTGCTCGAGATCAAAGAGGGGATGTTAATTAAGGAGTCATACTGGGAAATTAGTTTTTTGCTGAAGTCGCTGTATTTAAGATATCTTCTGACAGGAAGATCATTGTTTGTATAATTTTTATATTCTAAAAGGAGGAGCTAGATGACATCATAGAAGGGGTGGGAACAGAGTTTTAAATGGTATTCTGTGTTTCAACTGGGACATTTTCTTTTTGGGCTCTTAAGAAACAAGATCTAACTTAAGCACTGTAAAGAGGTAATACATTAGATAGAAAAAGTCTAACTGTATATTGGTAGGAGTTTGTAGTTTTCTTTTAAGTGATTGTATGCTTTGTGATATAGTGTTCTGTGTTTACATTTTACATATTTTTATCCATTTTTAAGTAAACCTTTCATTTGAAAGATACTGCCTGGGTCTTCCAAGTTCTTTCTTTTGCGTGTGATGTATGGAGGGTTAAGACTGACAAAAGTGTTCATAAGCTTGATGGTGTTACAAAACTGGGAGAAGGTAAGAATATACCTAAGGTCTTTTATAGAGTTTTAAGGGTTCATTTTGGATATCTGGTTAGGTGCCCTTTGGCGAAAGATTTCTAGCAACCCCAAGCAGATTATCTGAGCCTATACATTTGGGTATCTAGCATAAGTTTCACAGTTTGAATCCCCCAGAACTTGAAACTAAAGGTAATTTGGAGCCACAAGCAGACAGGAGGGTTACCCTGTCTGTTACCTGTTCACAATATTGTGCTTGGAGGTTGGTACTTTGGGAGCAGAGGGCCTGACCTGCTGAGTGTGTTTGTGACAAATTGGTTGGCAGTGGTGTGGATAAATTTGGTAACACAAGCTTTAACTGTTCAGTGTGTCAGCTTAATACTGTACAGCTCACTTGCAAAAAAAAGGCAGTAATTTATTTTTAAAAAGGAAACAGAACTATATCATTTGGCTTACAGTCAAGTTCCTACCTGTTTTATTTTTTTTCTAAAGTGCAAGTTAGAGTAGCCGTAGTTAGGGAACAAGATGGGTTCCAACTATAGCTGGCACACTGTAGACTACTTGAGGCAGTTGTGCCAGGACAGAGGAGTCCTGTATGAGGGGAGAGCCACCAAGCAGAAACTCATGGATGCCCTGGTGGCAGCAGATGCCCAGAGCATCGAGTCACAGACTGTGACTGTAAAGGACCAAACCTTGAGCGTGGAGGGGCTAGCGGCCAGTGCAGTGTCCAGATCCGGTGAGGATGACAGCAGGGCCAGTGCCAGCGAATGGACACAGCAGCAGGGGAAGGTCACCAGCATTCTGGAGCCAGAAGCAATCAGGCTGCAGATTGAGTTGCGCAGAATGGAGCTGGAGTTCCAGAGAGATGCTGAGCGGGAGTAGCGAGCATCAGAGGAGAAGGGGGAGCGAGAACAGAGAGAAGCAGAGCGAGAGAGACGAGCTGCAGAGGAGGGGTGAGAACAGCAGGAGGTGGACCTTGAGGAGCATGAGCGCCAGAGGCAACATGAACTGGAGAAGTTACAACTCCAACCACCAGCACCAGAGCAGGTAAGTGGCTTGGGTTTAACTGGCACTACAGGACTGGGTTACAAATTTAATTCCAAATTGATAACTGAATTTAAAGAGGGGGAGGATATGGATGCCTTTTTAAATTACTTTGAAAAAGTTTGTATTCAGGCTAAAATTTCTAGAGGGTCCTTCAGCCTCCAGCTATCCCCGCTACTTAGCGGGAAAGCTCGGGATGCATTGGGTCAAATGGACAATGAAGACAGTAATGATTACAGCAAACTTAAAGCCGCACTTTTAAAAAAGTTTGATTTAACTGCAGAAACATACAGAGCTAAATTCTGTAAGCTCAGGAGAAGCCCTGATATGAGCTACGAGGAGCTAGCCATGAAACAGCGTCAGTTTTTAAAACATTGGTAGGAAGGAATTGAAGCAAACTCTGTAGATAAAATTGACAATGCTATTTTGTTAGAACAGTTTTTTGGGGCATGCCCAGCAGAGCTGAAAACCTGGCTGGATGACAGAGATCCCAAAACAGTGCAAGAGGCTGCTGAACTCTCGGACCGCTATGCCAAGAGCAGACCTGCTCTGAGAGCAAATGGGGGCGGGCATGGCAGCGCAGAAAGGGAAAAGCGCACCTTCAGGGCAGCTAAAACCCTCACTGCCTCCACCAAAACCAGTTAGCCCCAGGTTTCAGAGAAAAGATTTCTCTGAGAAAAGAAACAAATGTTGGGTCTGTAAAGAAACTGGGCATATTGCCAGACTGTGTCCCAAAAGGGCAAGCAATACGCAACAGGGGGCTAGGAAAGAAGTGGGTTGTTTGTGTGTCCCTGGAAGCATGCCTGTGAACATGAGGGAACACATGCACCCAGTCACGGTGAATGGTGTACAGACACAAGGGTTAAGGGACACAGGGCATCTCTGACATTGGTAAAGGGGGATCTAGCACATCCTGGTCAGCTTATACCCAAAGAATTTGTAACTGTACAAGACGTTACTGGTGAGGAGAAAACATTGCCCCTCGCTAGTATTCTCTTAGACTGGGGTGAAATGGGGAACTGTGCAACAGGTGGCTGTAGCCAAAACATTAGCAACTGACATCATCCTTGGCAACAATCTCAAACAGGATGGTGTGTGCAGTTAACCCATAGCCAAGCGGCAAGGGAAGAATGTAGATCTTACTTTGAGAGGGCTCTTGCAGTAGGTAATTACATATAGGACTGAAGCCGGTAGGCGTCAGGACCCCACGGAAAAATTTCTAGCTAGCAGTCTGTGGCGGGGGACTGCCCTCATGTCAGGTGACTGGCGTCAGGTGACGTCAGTATAAAGGGGCAGTCCCCCACTCCTGCCTTCCTGTTCTTTCCCACTGACTGCTTGTCATAGCGCCTTGCGGTTAAGTTTCTCTGCTGGTCAGTCAATCGTCGGTCTTGTAAACCAAATTTTTTCTCATTTTTTAGACATTTTCTCATTTAAACGCCATGTATGTCATCCCCTAAACCATCCAATTCGCATAAAAACAAGTGTGACTCATGCGGTGCCCAGCTCCCGCATAAGGACGGTCATTCCCTGTACCTCTTCTGCCTAGGCCCGGATCACCTTGTGGAGAAGTGTAGGCACTAACAGCAATTTAAAGTCGCCACCTGTAAATGGAGGCAGCAGTCTCTGGAGGCCCATATTTTGGAAAAGAAGATGGTCTCCATGGAGAAGGAGCCGAAGAAGCTAAGGCAGGCCTCCACTTCGCCTGAGGGACACCGTAAGAAAAAGGAGAAGCACCGGGACAAGGACTCCATTTCCATGGCTACCGCAACTCTGGCTGGAGTCGCCGTAGTGCAGGTAACGCACCCCCCGGGGACCGACCCTCGACAGCCATCTTGGCGGTGTCCAAGCGGCAGCGGTCATCCCATCAGGCTGGTGCTCGGGCCCCAGGGGAGCCTCTTGGGGGGGAAAGGAGGTGACCACTCCTAGGAAGGCCGCTGTCTCCTGGTCCTCCTGTTCGAGTGGGTCCAGTAAGTCGGATGCCGGTGCCACCGACATCCGCCCGGACAGGGCCGATAAGTCACCGGCCCCCAAGCCACCCATCAAGGCCACCTTTCCCACGTGGCCTTTTTCGAGTGCTGGTTCCAATAAGTCAGACACCAGGTACTCCGACGCCTGCCTGGATCCCGCCGGTAAGGGAGTCATCAGCTCCTCCGAATGCATGGTGAAAGAGCCAATGCCAGACCCCATCAACCAGTCCACCGTTCCTGGCTCGGCGCAGTGCTCGCTGCTGCGTACCGAGGCTCCAGCATCTCCCCTGCTAGACCCTGGGGATTTCAGACCTCCTTTCCCCGGGCGACACAGAGGACGTCGGTACACTGCTGTCAGGTCTCCCTCCCTCAGAGCCGAATCCCTTGACACCGGACCCTCGGACGCTGGCTCCAATGCCGGCCTACCCGACACCGGGTGACATCCCTTTACCGGATGCCATCCCGACGCTGGACCCAACACCCGCAGAGCCACCTGTTCCTGGCCTGCCTGCTGGGCCTCTACCAGGGCCTTCTGCACCAACAGAGCCCCTCCATCCTATCCGACGCCGTCCTATCTGGGACCACAGTATCCCACATAGCAGTACCCGACACCGGCCTGTCTGACGCCGCAGTACCCGATGCCTCAATACCCATTGCCGGGCTTCCCGCTGTCAGAGTACGGATACTCACCCTATGGATACCCTCAGTATCCATATCCCCCTCTTCCTCCTCCTTCATGGCCCCCCCAGCCACTGGTATATTTGAAGGAGACTCTGGCTGCCTGGTGGGCTGAGGCCAAGGCTCAGCTCACCACGGAGGTGGAGAGCCGTCTACCAGTACTGGACCCTGCACAGGATCCCCTGCGCCGGAGGCGAGAGACTCCCTCCCCCCTACCCGACACCAGCGGTGAACCCTCAGGTGCCAGGGGTGGGGAGGCTATGCTTCCCCGAGGTTTGCCCAAGGGGTCCGTTCCTCCCCTGCCGTGGGAGGAGTCTTCTTCTTTCTTCTTCTTCAGAGACCACAGAGTCAGACTCGGGGGTGCTCCGATCCTGATGAGCTACGTACTCCAGACTGTCCCAGGTCAAGGACTCCTCCGAAGTCACCTCCGGAAGATCCTTCCTTTCTGGAGCTACTGAGAAAGATCAAGGAGGTCCACCAGTGACAATCTCTGGAGCCAGATCCACAGCGGAAGAAGCTCGCTACCCACCTGGATCTGCCCGAAACTGCTGCAACATTGATTCCACCCTGGATTGAGCCTCACGCCGACCTTGTTTCCACTATTTGGAAACAACTGTCCGCGTTAGCCCCCCTTCTGAGGAAGGCGGATCGTCTATACCAGGCTCCGGAGGGTGTGGATTCCTTGAATACACACCCCTAGGCTGACTCGGTCGTGATTAGCACTGCTCATGGCTGGTCAGTGAATCCTAAACATCTCAGCTCGTCTCCACCAGACAAGGAATCCTGTCTTCTTGACCAGTACGGAAGAAGGTGCATGCTTCTTCCACACTGGGAATTAGGGCCCTGAACTATGTCGCACATATGGGGGACTACCAGAAGACTTGGACTCCCTTCCTGAGTCTCAATCCAAGCAGGACGTGGCTGATCTCGTCCGTTCTGCTAGTTCGGCCAGTGGGCACATGCTTCGTGCCACGTACAATGCAGTGGACACGCAGGTCGGAGCTCAGCTTTCACTGTAGGTCTTCAGCGTCATGCCTGGTTCCGGGTGTCAGGATTGGTCCCAGAGGTGCAATCCGCTATTCAGGATGTGCCCTTCAAGGGTTCTGTGCTGTTTGGTGGAGATGTCAAGGACATAAATCACCGACCTGCAAGAGAAGGGCACTGCACTTTAAGTCTGTTGACTCGTTGTACAGGCCCCCTCAGGGACAACGTTGCCCTTTTCACAAACGTTCTCAGCCTAAAGTGAAACCTCAGGGCAAGCTGACCAACAAACATCGGGGCCCCTCCGGCTGCCAACCCCCCCCCACCCAAAAAAGTGGTGGGAGCTTCAGCTGCGTCATTGCCTCACACCTCCTGACTCCTTTCCTCTCCTGCAGCCTCTGGACCTCCCAGAGGAACCACTAGGAGGGAGGTTCTCCTTCCATCTACCGGGTTGGGAGAGGATTACATCAGATGCTTGGGTGCTCCAACTGATAGCAGCAGGACATTCAGTTGAGTTTCTTCAGAAACCACCCCCCAAGTTGTCTTACTCCCCGGAACATCTTCCTCTGGTCCTAGAAGAAATTTCCTCCCTTCTCTCGAAGGCGGCGATAGAGCCTGTCCCGACCCACCTTTGGGGCACAGATTACTATTCCCATTTCTTCCTAGTTTCAAGGAAAATGGGAGACATGAGGCCTATTTTAGACCTCGGCTCCCTGAACATGTTCGTGGAGTACAAGTGTTTCAGAATGCTCTCCCTGCAGAGCCTTCTGCCGCTTTTTCGGATGCCTACCTGCATATCCCCATCCGCCCTTCCCACCGCAAATTCCTTCAATTTTCATTCCAGGGGGACCACTACCAATTCAAGGCCCTCCCATTTGGTCTTTCCTCAGCTCCCCGAGTGTTCACAAATGTCTTTCAGTGGTAGCGGCCCACCTGCATACCCAAGGGGTGCAGGTATTCCCATACCTGAACGATTGGCTCCTGGTGGCCCCTTCCAGGGAGGAACTTCTGCGCTCCCTTTCCCTTACCCTGCAGGTTTTCACCAGCCTGGGTATCACCATCAACCAGGCCAAGTCCCATCTGGTCCCTTGCCAAAGACTTCAGTTCATAAGGGTGATCCTTGACATGTCCATTGGCAAGGCCTTTCTGCCTCTGGACAGGGTGGACACCCTCCAGGCTCATGCAAGTTTGTTGTCCAGTCACGGAAGGGTCAGAGCCAGGTCAGTCCTTTGCCTTCTCGGGCTCACGGCAGCTGCTATTCCGACTGTCCCTTGCGCTTGGCTCCATATAAGGATCTCTCAGTGGATGCTTCGGTCTCGGTGGGACCAGACATTGGACGACCCAGACCAGGAAGTTCTGGTCTCCGATCCCATGGTCTGGGACTTGCAATGATGGATGGTGCAAGAGAACCTTTGCCAGGGAGTTCCCTTCTGCTTCGAACTCCCATCCCAAACATTGACAACACAGGGATTGTTACTGTTTGTTGCTAACATTTCATTGCTTTATTTTTCTCTGATTCAAAATTGTTGTTGCTGGTATACCTTCTTCTGCATTATTACAAGGTGTGCCTACAGGTGTGTGCTAACAGATTACTGCTGTAATCTTCTGATTCAGTTTGTCTTTTGCAAGGTATATCTTCTGTTACTGCTTTATTTTTCTCTGTAGCAAAGTGTTTCTTACAGGGTATATCTTCTCTGAAATTATTACAGGTGGAGCTTACATTTTTTGTGATTTTTTTTATCATTGGGCTAAGCAAAATTACTGTTGGACGCTGTTTTATTTTATTCTTGTTTTTTTTTTTTGTTGAAAAGGTTAGTTGTCTCAGACATGTTTCAGTCTCCTTCTCACATTGAAGAAGCTAATTGCTTTCCTTCCACAGCTCTTCCAAAGGATTAGGTGTGTATGTGAGGGGTGGAGCTGGCAAACTGTCAGTAATTTCCAGGAGAAAGAAGGGTTAAAAGGTCAGGTTAGTTGATATCTTGGAGGTAGAAGACTTGGTTTGCTGGCCAAGGCACCTAGCTTCACCTGAGCTCTTTCTTTCCAAGACTGCTTGAAAGGCAGAGTAGAGAACCTTACCAGAGCAAGGGAAAAGGATTAAGACTTCTTTTGGCTAAGCAGATTTACTGTGTGGTGTTGTTTTTATGTTTTACTTACAGGGATTGCTACTGTTTGTTGCTAACATTTCATTGCTTTATTTTTCTCTGTAGCAAAGTGTTTCTTACAGCGTATATCTTCTCTGAAATTATTACAGGTGGTGCTCTACAGGTTTTACAGTTTTATCTAACATTAGGATAAGCTTTCAGGGTTACTGCATTTGTTGTTGACTGTTTCTGCTCTTACCTTTGTTCTTTCGTCCGTGGTTCTTCTTTTTCGGCAGGGGAAGGGCCCAGCCACCCACCCCCATCCCTAACCACCCCACACTACACTCCTTTTATAGGGTACCACAGTTGTGACATTTCCTGTGGCAGAACAGGAAGGGGCGGATCAGTGGGGCATCCACAAGGTGAGCTCATTTACAGGGGCACTAGTAATTTAACTTGTTATAACAAGTTAAACAAAAACAAAACACAATCAAACCTTTACTTGCATTTTTTTTCCTTCTAATTACTCTGACTAGGTTATAAACCCAGCAACTTATCTGGAATGGATATCATTAACTGCAGGTACTGTGGAACAATTTTCAGAAGGACAGTCTTACAGGATTTAGGACACTGTCCTACATGCTGGGCCATTGGAGATCTCAGGGCTGAGCTCCGGGCAGCATGGGCATAGATTGCACGCCTCAAATTTCATATTCAAGAGGAAATACATTATAAGAACCACCCGCCATTTCCCCAGCATCCAACAGGAAAACCTCAACTGCAGAGGGTAGTTGGACCAGGAGGTTGGCAGGTGGTTAGGAGGGGCAAATCGGGTGCCCCATCACTCTCTGCTGTCCAACATATTACCTCCAAAAACCATATAAACACTACAAACAGGTATCTGTCTCTATCTCGGAAATCAAACAAAGAGGCAGAAAACACTGCAGAGCAGGACACTGCGGCACAGAAGCTAGCACAACAAAACTCACCCAAATCAGGAACCAAAACAAAGCAAAAAGGAAATCCAAAAAACTTCTGATCATAGGAGACTCCATGAGTCGGGGAGTTGATACCCATCTCCAGCCAGGGGTAATAGTCAGATGTCTCCCAGGTACATCAGCATGGAGAGACACTGACCGCATTGCTAAAATTGTTCACAAAGCAGGAGAAAACATTGATGTCCTAGTACACATAGGGACTAATGATCTCGCCAGCCAGTCAGTTGTGGAGACCAAGGAACACCTGACCAGGCTGGGTGACAAACTATCATCCATTTGTCTCGGCATCTCCTTCTCTGAGATCCTGCCAGTCTGGGAGAGGGGCAGATGGACGGAAGGTCAGAAGGGAGATAAGGAGCTAAACCACGTGGCTCAAGGGCTGGTGCCAGGAAAAGGCACACAGATTTGTAGGGAACTGGCAACAGTTCTGGAAGCGAAATTTCTTTAATTTGATGGACTGCATCTGACTAAGGAGGAGTCAGTGCATTGGAGGCAAAGTTTGACCTCTTTGCAGAATATTTAAACTAGCAAATGGGGAGAGGGGTGCAGCACCCCATACGTCGAATGGGAAGAACACCCCTTCCCCCTCAGCTAGTGGTCAAACAGGGATTCAGCATGTTTGCAGTTCATTTGCATCACCAGGTAAGAAAAAAGGTTTGTCTACCCATACGATGCACAGGGGTAATGCCAAACCTCACCCAACAACTAACACACCGAAATCTGCCCAATGGAAAATCACGTACACAAATGCTCACAGCCTGGGAAATAAGATCCCAGACCTGCAGGCAATAATGTCAGAGGCTAAACTGGACATAGTAGCAATTAGTGAGACATGGTTTACCAGTAACCACACTTGGGAGACTTCAGTACCTGGCTATGTATTGTTCAGAAGAGACCGAGGTGCAAAAAGGAGGGGAGGAGTGGCCCTGTATGTCAATGAAAATATCAAAGCTACAGAAATTCAGAATACACATAAGGAGCCAGAAGAACTGTGGGTCACCCTGGAAACAGGAAATGGGACAGCCATAAGAACTGGGGTTGTCTACAGGCCCCCAGACCAGAGGGAGGACATAGACACATTACTGTTAGAGGATATATAAAACATGACAGCTAAAGGGGAGGTTCTGATAATGGGAGACTTCAACATGCCAGATACAGATTGGTCAATACCAGCAGGAACATCTGCCAGAACTAGACACATAGTGGATTCCCTGCAGGGGAGGGCCTCAAACAACTGGTACAACAACCCACAAGAGACAGGGCTATCCTAGATCTAGTACTGACTAACAGGGAAGGGATCACAGATCTCCAGGTAGAAGGTCACCTGGGGGCCAGTGACCATCACATGGTATGGTTCAATTTGGCTACTACATCTAAAATCATCCCATTCCAAGGCAAAAATATGGGACTTCAGAGTAGCTGACTTTGATAAGATGGCCAACAGAGTTAAGCTAGCCCTGGCAAAAGAAACACAGGTGTGGGGTACACAGGCAAAGTGGGCAAGCATTAAGGATGCAATACTTGAAGCAACATCCCATTGTGTTAGACAGAAAGGAAGTGCAAAAGAAGGAAACCACTTGGTTCTCAAATACAGTAGCGAAAAGGTCAGAGTCAAAAGGCTGGCCTTCAGGAAATATAAGGAACACAGCAGGATGAAGATAGGAGGCATACCAAACTGCCCTAAGGGAAGCAGGGAAGGCAGTAAGGCAGGCAAAGTCCCAAACTGAGGAAACACTAGCACGAACAGTAAAAGAAGGTGACAAGACTTTCTATAGATACATTAGTGAAAGGAGACAGTCCAGAGGGTATTGCTAAGCTTAATGGAGAAAAGGGAGCATGTGAGGAGGAGGACCATGTAAAAGCATCTATCCTAAATAGATACTTTTGCTCAGTATTTACTGAAGAGAAGGTAGGCAGGCCACAGCTCAGCATCATGGACACGGGGAGGGAGGTGAGCACTACTCGCTCACAAAAGAAAGGGTCCTACAGAGCTTGCTAAGCTCAGGGTGGATAAAGGCAATGGGACCTGATGGCATACATCCCAGGGTACTTAAGGGCTAAAGGTGGAACTAGCAGAGCCATTAGCAGAACTGTTTAGTGAGTTTCTGAGCACAGGAGGGTCCCAGAAGACTGGAGAAGGGCTCATGTGATCCCACTCCACAAGAGTGGTAGCAGGAGGAGGCAGGGAACTACAGACCAGTCAGTCTTACCTCAGTAGTGGGCAAGATTATGGAGGCACTCCTTAAGGAAAGGATGGTGCAACACCTGGAATCCATGGGCACAGGATCCAAGACAGCATGGGTTTACAAAGGAAGGTCTGTCAAATTAATCTCATAGATTTCTTTGACTGGGTAACCAGAGTGGTGGACCAAGGGGCAGCTGATGTTGCCTACCTTGACTTCAGCAAAGCTTTCGACACTGTTCCACATAGAAGATTGATAAATAATCTGGGTAGGCTCGGGGTGGGTCAAAAGTTGGTCAACTAGGTGGCACACTGGTTGACGGGCAGAAAACAGAGAATGGTGGTAAATGGTATACAGTCAGAAGAGATGCAAGTCACAAGTGGGGTACCTCAGGGATCAGTCTTGGGGCCAGTCCTCTTCAACATCTTCATTAGTGACCTTACAGATGGACTAGAGGGTAAGGCTTGTCTGTTTGCAGATGGCACCACGATCTGCAACAGAGTAGATGATCCAGATGAGATGGGCAGAATGAGAAGAGATCTGGATAAACTAGCAAAATGGTCAGAAGAGTGGCAACTGGGATTTAATGCAAAGAAGTGCAAGATCATGCACATAGGGAAGAGAAACCCTGAAGCCACCTATAGGCTGGGAGGGGAGTTGCTAGCCATCACAAAGGAAGAAAGAGACTTGGGCATCATCATCACTGATGACCTGAAATCATCAAGCAGACCTCTAAAGCAGTAGGTAAGGCTAGGGGTGTTAGGGTGTATTAGTAGGGTATCACAAGTCGTAAGAGGAGGTAATAATCCTCTTTACAAGGCACTGGTTAGGCCCCATCTGGAGTACTGTGTGCAGTATTGGAGGCCACACATTCACAGGACATTAACCAAATTGAGGCAGTCCAGAGAAGGGCAACCAAAATGGTGCAGGGACTGCATCAGAAGACACATGAGGACAGATTAACAGAGCTCAATATGTATACCCTTGAGCAAAGGAGGAGAGAGGTGATATGATCGAGGCATTCAAACACCTTAAGGGCATTAACAAGGTGAAAAGTCTAACATGTTTAAATATAAGAACAATAGCAGGACAAGAGGACACAGCATGAGATTGGGGGCCGATTAAGGGGAATGTGAGGAATTCTTTTCACAGAAAATTGGTGGATGCATGGAATAGCCTACCTCAAAAAGTGGTTGCTATGAATACAGTGCAGGGCTTCAAACAGGCATGGGATAGGCATAAGGGAGCAATACAAATGAGTATGAATAGATAGGCCACTGACAGAGCAAAGGCCGATGACACATTTATAAGGTAGAAAAAGAAATGGGCAGACTGGATGGGCCATGTGGTCCTTATCTGCTGTCAGCTTCTATGTTTTTATTACAACAGATGTCTCGGGAGAAGGCTGGGGAGCCCATCTAGGGTCTCACAGGACTCGGGGCTCCTGGTCCAGTCTCGAGCAGACTGTTCATATAAATGTGCTCGAGCTCAGGGCAGTTTTGTACACTCTCCAGGCTCTAAACTCTTGCATTCTTCCCGGCCATCTGACAGTCCAGACGGACAACATGTGCATAGTCTGGTACATCAACAAACGGGAGAACTCGTTCCTACCCTCTGTGCAGGGAAGCAGTGAGAGTTTGGAGTTGGGCTGTTCAACATAACCTTCACCTGATGGCAGTTCATGTTCTGGGAGTTGAAAACACACTGGCGGATCACTTCAGTTGGTCATCAGCCAAAGCACATGAATGGGAACTGGATTAAGAGGTAGCAGACAATATCTTCCTGCGCTGGGGAACCCCTTAGGTAGACCTGTTTGCATCCCCCTCTAAACACAAAACTTCTCGCCTTTTGCTCGCTCACTCCAGGGCGAGGCATTTTCTGGCAGAACGCGCTGTCTCTCGACTGGAAGGACAGATTCGTCTATGCCTTCCCGCTAATTCCCTTAATTCCGATGGTCTTACACAAACTCAGTTTAGAAGGAGCCAGGATGATCCTCATCGCTCCATTCTGGCCCAGGCAAGTTTGGTTCTCTCTTCTGCAACAGTTTTCAGAGGAACCTGCGCTTCTTCCTCTGTCACAGCATTTGCTGACCCAGGATCAGAGGACCCTGGTGCACCCAGGTCTCAGATCCCTTCAGTTGCATGCGTGGTTCCTGCAGACATGGCTGAAGCCCGGTTCGGGGTTTCTCAACTCGTTGCAGATATTCTGGTGGAGGCCCAGAAAGCCATCCACTAGGTCCACCTATGCCATGAAGTGGAAATGTTTTTCAATTTGGGCCTCTTCGAAGGACTTCAAGCCTTTCTCTTGCCCTGTAGAGAAAGTACTGGACTATATACGTCATCTCTTTGACCTGGGTCTCGGTCATTCCTCTTTGAAGTTCCACATGGCGGCTATCTCGGCCTACCATGTACCTTTTGGAGACAGATCTTTTGCGCAGTTGGAAGTCTCTAAGACTTTCCTCAGAGGGATCCTCCATTTAAGACCCCCCCCATCTGCATTCCTGCTCCTTCTTGGGATTTGAACTTGGTTCTCAAGAAGCTTACTGTGCTTTCCTTGGAGCCGGCAGCTTCAGCAGACTTGAAGTTCCTTTCTTGGAAGACTCTGTTCCTAGTAGCCATTACTTCAGCTCATCAAATTTCTGAGCTTCAGGCCTTGATGTGCAAAATCCCTTACTTGATTTTCCACAAGGAACGTTTTGCTTTACGTACCAACCCTAAGTTTCTCCCTAAGGTGGTGGCAGAATCTACGCTGAATCAATCCATTGAGCTACCAGCTTTCTCTACGCAACACTCCAATCAAGGGGAGTACCTCTTGCATACTTTGGATGCTCACAGTATACTGAGATACTACACCACTCGGACCAAGGATCTCAGGAATTCTGATCAGCTTTTGTCTTTTTAGCTCAAAAAAGAGAGGGCAATGCCTATCCAAATGGTTGGCTCATTGTATCACTTTCTGTTACGACAAGTACAACAAAACCCTACGGATCAGGTCAGAGGTCACTCCACCAGAGGAGTAGCTGCCTCTGCAGCTTGTTTCGAGAATGTGTCAGTGGCAGATATCTGCGCAGCTGCAACTTGGACTTCTGTCCATACCTTTAACGAACACTACAGTTTGGACATTGCCTCACGCCGTAGAGCAGGCTTCGGGTTAGCTGTTTTGCAAGATCTTCTCTCTTAAGACCCTTACAGCTGGAGGTTCTATTGGTTGGTAGTTTTCCTCCTCCCAAGTGCTTTTCTTTGTTCCAGACTTCTTGGGATTCAGTCCCGTAGTAATTACCTACTGCAAGAGCCCTCGGTAAGATAGTACAGTTCGTAAGAACTTACCGTAACAGTACATCTTTGAAGAGAGGCTGTTGCAATGAAGTATCTCTCCCTCCATCCCCTTAGCTTTTTCAGCTCCTTTTCCAGGGAGGAAATATCCGCTTCTCTCTCGTCTTGCCTTTTTGGCCTTTGGCGGGAAAGAACTGGAAGGTGGGTGTGGGTGACCACCCTTTTATACTGACATCGCCTGACGCCAATCACCTGACATGAGGGCGGTTCCCCACCAGAGACTGCTAGCTAGAAATGTTTCCTTGGGGTCCTGACCCCTGCCGACTTCAGTCCTATATGTAATTACCTACTGCAAGAGCCTCTCTCGAAGATCTGCTGTTACGGTTAGTTCTTACATAACCGTACTTTTCCCCTGGACCCCACAGAAGCCAGTGTGGAAATCCCTGGGAGGCCGATTCCCCAGCCTGTGTCTCCTGATATGGAGACTAATGAAAAGGGGGTAGAAGTTTTCCCAGTAGCAGTTAACCACACAGCTACGGAGGGTTACTCCGAAGAAGGAGGGGTGACCCATTGTCAGAGGGATCCTGAGTGCCCTGACACTAGTGCTAGGGACCCTAGTTTAGAAACTGAAGGGGACCTGTCCCATGCCTTTGAAATGTGTAAGGAGTTTGCAGCTGCTCAGAAAAGTGACCCTAGTCTAGAGAAGCTGAGGGCTTGGGATGACTGTGACGGAGCACAGGGCGGTGACGGTAAACATAAGGTTTATTGGGAAAATGGACTGATGTATTCTCAGGCTGTGCAGAAGAGGAGGGTGATAGGCAGGCAGCTTGTCATTTCCCAGGGTATCAGAGCAGTTGCTCAAGATTACACACGATATTCCCTTATCTAAAGATGAGCACTGCGATTGGCCCAAGTTCTAACCTTCACTCAGCAGGTGAAGGAGTATTGCAGATCTTGTCACCTGTGCCAAGAAATAGGGAAGGTGGGCAAGAAAACCCAAGCTGCCCTAATTCCATTGCCCATAGTGGAGGAGCCATTCCAGAGGGTGGGAATGGAGATTGTGGGGCCTTTAAATAACCCCAGCTCCGGGAAGAGGTTCATACTGACTGTAGTGGATTATGCTACCAGATACCCAGAGGCAGTCACCCTATCCTCACTGAGGACAGACAAAGTGGCAGATGCCTTACTTGGGATTTTCTCCTGTGTTGGGTTTCCATAGGAGGTTATCACCGATCGAGGGGGTTCCTTCATGTCGGACCTGATGAAATGTTTGTGGGACAAGTGTGGGGTAGTGCAGAGATGCACAATGGGCTTGTGGAAAGATTTAATGGTATCCTGAAGTCAATGCTGCATGCGTTTGATGAACAGCATGGGAGGGACTAGAATACCCTCCCACGCTGTTTGCCTACAGGAGGTGCACGTCAAAGTCAACAAGTTTTCCCCTTCAAGCTCTTATGTGGACACCGGTACGTGGGCCCTTAGACTTGATCAGGGAGGACTGGGAAGGCAAGCATGCCACCCAAGGAACTCCCATTGTGGATTACATCCTTAGGTTTAGGGAAAGGCTAAAGGAGCTTATGGGGACAGCCCAGAGCAACCTGGCAGCTGCCCAATAGAAACAAAAAGTGTGGTACGACCGCAGAGCCAGAGCTCGCTCATACACAGTGGGTCAGGAAGTCATGGTCCTTATTCCGGTCCGGAAAGACAATCTGCAGGCTGAGTGGGCAGGACCGTGCAAAATAAAAAGGTAAATGACGTGAACTATATCATAGAATTACCTGACAGAAGACAGACAGAAAGAATGTACCATGTCAACATGATGAAGCCATATGCTAATAGGGCTGACATGGTGTTTGTAGTATATAGTCCTGGGGAGGGGACAGACGAAGAGGACCCCCTTCTGGACTTGCTGCAAGAAACCAAGCGGGAGTCCTCTGTGGAGGCAGTTAAATTGTCTCCCTAGCTGGCCCTGGACAAGATCTGGGAAGTAAAGGAAGTTTTAGCAAACTTTGCCCCCCTGTTTAGCGCCAAGCCTGGACTAACCCCCTTAGTGATGCACGATGTGGAGACAGCGACACAGACACCATACGGCGGACAGCATATCGGGTGTCAGAGGCTGTCCAAAAAGATTAGGAGGGGTGTGGAGGAAATGCTGGATTTAGGGTTAATCCAGAGATCCCACAGCCCCTGGGCCTCACCCGCAGTCCTTGTGCCCAAGCCAGATGGCTGTACTCATTTCTGTGTGGACTGTTGTGGACTGAATGCAGTCACAAAGTCAGACACCCAATCGATGCCCTGGATGGACGAACTCCTGGACAAGTTGGGAGGGGCGACCTACCTTACGATTATTGACCTGACCTGACCAAGGGGTATTGGCAGGTAGAGTTGACGGACAGAGCTAGGGAGAGGTCAGCCTTCATCACTCTGATAGGCTTATTTGAATTTAAAGTAATGCCTTTCGGAATGAAAATGCCTGACCACTTTCAAAGGTTGGTGAACCAGGTGTTAAATGAATGCTGAGTGTACGTCATTGATACCTGGATGACATTGCCATCTTAGTGCCAACTGAGAAACACCTGTCCCACTTTAGGGAAGTGCTGGACAGGATACAGAGGGCTGGGCTCACTGTCAAAGCTGAGAAGTGCCAGGTGGCCATGGCTGAAGTGGCATACCTTGGGCATGTTGTAGGCCAGGGACAGCTCTGTCCTAACCAAGTAAAAATAGAGGTGATCAGGGCATGGCCCAGATCAGAAATGCAGAAGCAGGTCAGGAGTTTTCTTGGGACAGCAGGGTACTATAGGAAATTTGTACCCAATTACAGTGCCCTGGCTGCTCCCCTATCTGACCTGGTAAAGAAAAGAATGCCTAAGAAAATTACCTGGGAACAAGCCTGTGAAAAAGCCTTTACCAGACTGAAGGAGGCACTGTGCAGTGCTCCTGTAGTGACAAGTCCTGAATATAGTAGACCCTTTATAGTTCAGACTGATGCCTCAGACATGGGTATTGGGGCAGTACTGAGTCAGACATCCAACCAAGGGAAAGATCACCCTGTAGTGTACCTGAGTAAAAAGTTACTTCCCAGGGAGCAGGCATAGTCTACTATGGAAAAAGAGTGTCTTGCCATAGTGTGGACCCTTAAGTTAGAGCCATACTTATACGGGCAGTCTTTTTGAAGTGCAAATGGACCACAGCCCCCTGGTTTGGCTGATGCAAATGGGGAAAAAGTAATGGTAGACTATTAATATGGAGTCTTGCCTTGCAAGGGTATGACATGGCAATCTTACATAGGGCTAGAGTGACCAATCAGAATTCAGATGGCTTGTCGCGTCTGTATGAGGAGTGAACTGATTTGGGAAGCTCATCCCATGCAGGGGATAGAGCCAAATTTAGTCTAGGTGGAGAGGATTGTGATGCTTGGCCAGCTGGTTATGACTGTTGGATGATATTTGTAACATAAAAATATAGTGTGTGATTGTCAGTGCTTCCATGAGTGCCCTCCCCCCAGGTTTCAGTTACAGTCAAGTGACCTGAAACCAGGAGGTAATTAAAAGACTAGAGAGACTTAATTAAGGGTCTGCTGTAATTAGAACTGACCCAGCTGCCAGGATATAGGGATCGTAAACTTTTATGATGTTTTAGAGGGGAAAAAAAAATATTTTTATACCATGGTGCGAAAAAGTCATAAAAATCCTTTGATATGCCCTGGGAAGAGGAACTGCTCGAGATCAAAAAGGGATGTTAATTAAGGAGTCATATTGGGAAATTAGTTTTTTGATGAAGTCACAGTATTTAAAATATCTCCTGACGGGAAGATCATTGTTGTATAATTTTTATATTCTAAAAGGAGGAGCATGATGACATCATAGAAGGGGTGGAAACTATTCTGTGTTTCAACTGGGACATTTTCTTTTCGGGCTCTTAAGAAACAGAATCTAACTTAAGCACTGTAAAGAGGTAATACATTAGATAGAAAAAGTCTAAATGTATGTTGGTAGGAGTTTGTAGTTTTCTGTTTTCTTTTACGTGATTGTATGCTTTCTGATAGTGTTCTGTGTTTACATTTTACATATTTTTATTCATTTTTAAGTAAACCTTTCATTTGAAAGATACTGCCTGGGTCTTCCAAGTTCTTTCTTTTGCATGTGACGTATGAAGGGTTAAGACTGACAAAACTGTTCATAAGCTTGATGGTGTTACTAAATTGGGAAAAGGTAAGAATATACCTAAGGTCTTTTATAGAGTTTTAAGGGTTCATTTTGGATATCTGGTTAGGTGCCCTTAGGCGAAAGATATCTGGCATCCCCCCTAAGAGCAGATTATCTGAGCCTATACATTTGGGTATGCTAGCATAAGGTTCACAGTTTCAGTCCCTTCAGAACTTGAGACTAAAGGTGATTCGGATCCACAAGCAGACATGAGGATTACCCTGTCTGTTACCTGTTCACAATATTGCGCTCGGAGGTTGGCACTGTGGGAGCAGAGGGCTTGACCTACTGAGTGCGTTTGTGATGCCCTGAACTCCTCAGCCTCAGCAACAGGCTCCCGAGGCATCTTCTGTTCCACCTGGACTTGCTCTCCATCAGTCAGGGGAAGGTACTCCACTCGGACTTTCAATCCCTGCACCTGACAGCCTGATTCCTGAGTGGCTGGAGTTCCAGGCTTTGGGTCTCTCTGAAAATGACCTCACTGTGGTGGAGGCATCTAGAAAGAAATCAGCCAGAAAATGCTATGCCTTCAAATGGAAGAGGTTCTCCATTTGGTGTTGGGAACCATGGCTGAACCCTCCTGACCTGTCGGTGGCCAGCATTTTGGACTACCTCTCCAAGGGGACTCTGTTGACCATTTAAAATTGCATAGCAGCCATCTCTGCTTACTGGGCGCAGGCTGGTCAGCAGTAGGTGGCACAGGAGAAGGTGGTCTGGCACTCTTTCAAAGGATTAAATCACATTTCCTCTCTGGTGCGTGAACCACCACCATGGGACTTGTTGCTTGTTTTGGCAAAGCTCATGGGCAAGCCAAGCCATTCAAACCAATGCACAAGTGTGAGATGTCTCAACTATGGTGGAAGACTGCCTTCTTGGTGGCTATCACATCAGCCGGAAGGATCAGTGAGCTCCAGGCACTTTCGGTGGAGTCTTCTTACCTGGTCTTCCACAGGGACAAGGTTGTCCTATGACCCAACTCAAAGTTCCTCCCGAATTTTGTGTCGGGAGTTTCACCTGAATCAGGTGATGACTCTTCCAGTGTTCTTCCCGAACCACACCTTGGAGGCCGAACACAGGCTCCATACTCTGGACCTGAGGTGAGCACTCACTTATTACAAAGAGTGTGTGGCTGGAGTTCGGGGAGTGGGAGTGGTTCACCAGCTGTTTGTCACCTGTGCTGAAGCCGCACCTGGCAGGCCTGCAGCCAAGCGGATAATTGGCAGGTGGATCACTTCCTGCATTGATCTCTGCTATAGGTTGGCGGGTAGGGAGCCTCCTGGAGAGCTAAGAACTCATTCCACCCATCATACAGCTACGTTGGTGGCTACTTCTAGGGACATCCATATCCAGGAAATCTGCAGGGCTGCTACCCGTAGGTCAGAACACATTTCCCATTACCACATTGACCTCGAGTCATGCTGGGATACTGGTTTTGGGGCCTCAGTTGTCCAATCTGTGTTCCCAAAACAGGGGGTGTGCTCCTTGCTACCCTCCTCCCGCTGAACTGCAAGGAGTCTGCCAAACAATGAGGATAGAACAACATATCCACGTCCCTAGAAACACAGGTTACTCACCTGTAACAGTAGATCTTCCGGGGGGTGATCTCTTGCAGCAGGTAATACACTTGGGTCATTGCCAGAGGTTGCTGTGGCACACTGCAGCTCCTCTAGCAGTCTTTTCCAGGGGCCGCCCACACATGACATCACCACCCTGTTTCCTATATAAGTGTTGTCAGTCCCTGGCACCCTCAGTTCATTTTCCGACCGTCTTCGTCTTGCATGCAGCAGTTAGTGCACAGAGTAGCAGTTATCAACGAGAATTTGAGCTTGGAAGTGGAATTTTTCCGTTTCACTTTTTACATCAACGAATGTCAACAGAATCTACAAGCAAGAAAACAGTGCTATTTCATTCCTGGCATTGCGGCATAAAATCTACTATTTCGACAACCATACCTCTTCTTTAAGGTGTCTGGGACCCACACACGACACCTCTTCCTGCATACATTGTCAGGATTTTAACCAGGCAACCTGTCAATGATGGTTGCAGGAAATTGAATCATATTTAATGGAGCAGAACTAGTCTCTACTGGAGAATCACGGGGGCTCGTCCCAAGAGCTCCCCATCCACTGATTCTCGGAAACGGCACAAAAAAGAGAAGAAGCCTTCCTCAGCCTCTATGCCGAAATGCTCATCAACGGCCACCGTCCACAATGCATTCGCACATTGCCTCCTCATCAATGGGGGTTTTCACCCTCTTGTCAACGGCGCTTTCTGGCACCCTCACGGCAGTTTGTGAAGAACCCTTTGTGGGTTCTATCGACGTCCTGTTGATGGAGGCTTGTCTTCCATCGACGGTGACTTCATTTCAACATTCTACCATTACTTCCCCAGTGACCCTGTCAACGAGGGGTTGTGTTCCAGTGGGGAAACCTGCATCATTTTCAATGCATTCTGCCCACCTCCCTTACAGGTGTATTCTCGTAGGAGCCAGGGATCAGGACCCTGGGCTCTACTACCCAGGTGCAAGACCTGTTCATACCGCATGTTCAATCCCCTTGGTTTCCCAGAAGCCCTCCTCCCTTCCCCCCTCCTTCCATGGACGTTGCCTCAGTGGTACAGCAGGTTTTGCAAGTCATTCAGCATACTCAGCCCTCCGATCCAGGGGAGCTGAGCCATCCGTCCCATTCACCTATTCCTCTTTCTAAATGTTTCCAGGGTGACAGAGACCCTTCCCCATCCTCGTCATCTCCCTCATACGTAGATGACTACCTGTCAGACGAGGCTGAATTTTGGGCAGATTTTACCGGAGATTTGGAGATTGAGGAATTTCAGGACCTGGATTTCCAACCCCAGTCCCCTCTTTCAGATATTTCTTCCTTAAATGAGAACTTATCCCACCAGGTGGCTGCCTCTCCTCCTGATGACCCATCCTTCCATGAGATGATGATCCAAATTCAAAAAGTCATGGGACTCTTCACTACCAAATATGACAAACAACGAAAGGATATGGCAGACTATCTAGAGCTACCAGAGGAGCCAGTCTTAGTGGTACCCCCTTATACAAACCTACCAAAATGCTATGCTTACCGCCTGGAACCAGCCTTCCACTGTTATGGCTGTTCCTTGTAAGGTGAATCGCCTCTACCAAACTCCTCTGGATCACCCTTTTCTATCCACTACTCCTGAAGTGGATTCAGTAGTGAAGTATTACTGCCGCTCATGATTGTACTAAACGACCAAAACACATCAGCTCCTTAACTCCTGATAAAGATTCTCATAGGATAGATTATCTGGGGGAAAAAAGGTATTCCAAGCAGGTACCATGAATCTCAGAATCCTAAATTATATCGGACATATGATCAAATACCAGCATTCACTCTGGTCCTCTGCCATAGAATTAGTCAACAAACTCCTCCTTCATAGGAAAGGGATCAGTTACTGGCAATTCCATCTCCCAAGACCTACTTCGTTCAGGATATGATGCAGTCGATACTTCGGCCCGCATGTCAGCAGCCAACATTACCTTGTGTTGCTATGCTTGGCTTTGCATCGCAGGCTTTACACCAGATGTACAGTATAGAGAGATCAATGCCTCCTTTAATGGGTCTAAACCTCTCGGCTCAGGTACACAAACACTGATAGATGATCTCCAGTCTTAAGGACGGACACTGTGTACAGTACATGGCATGTACCATACATCCCAGCCATCATATCATCTTCAGTCCTTCTTTTATTCTAAAAGTGGTGGAAAATACAGAGGCTCACATAGAGGCGGATCCCGAGGTCTTTCCCAGCCTTCCAGAAACAACACCTCTACCGCCAAGGTCTCCCGCTCCCACCATCCTGGTGGAGCTGGTCAACCTACCTCCCTTTGTCCATGCTTTCTCGACCAGGCCTCGGAAGCTGTGGGCAGTCATTTTGCCCTCCATTTAGAGGCCTGGAAAACAATTGCATCGGACGAGTGGGTACTTCAGATCATTCAGAGGGGTCACACTCTGGAACTTATTTCCGTTCCTCCCCCTCATCTCCCCCACTCTGTTCACTACCCACCCGACCACATTCCCATTCTCTAGGAGGAACTCCAGGCTCTTCTGACCAAGAAGGCCGTTTATCCGGTACCCCAGCAGAGCACCAAAGGGGGTTTATTCCCATTTCTTCCTGATGCCCAAACGAACTGGAGATCTCGGACCAATACTAGACCTCAGACAATTGAACCTACATATCCAGTACAAAAGGCTCTGCATGGTCACCCTAAATTCCATCATGCCAATGTTGAAACAAGGGGACTGGCTATGTGCCCTAGATATGAAGGATGCCTACCTACATGTCCCCATCCATCCTGCTCACCACAGGTTTCTTCATTTTCACCTGTTGGGACAACACTACCAATTTCAGGCACTCCTGTTAGGCCTCTCATCCACCCCGAGAATGTTCACCAAGTGCCTAGCAGTTGTGGCAGCAGCCCTGCGATGGGATGGGCACTTTGTATTCCCATATCTGGACAACTGGCTCATCAAGGCAGGATCCAAAACCTCTCTGCTTTCCTCCCTTCAAACAACCCTAATTCTATTCCACTCCCTAGGGATTACAGTCAATTGGCCGAAGTCCAATCCGGACCCTTCACAGTCACTCCAATATACAGGAGTGGTCCTAGACACCGTCTCTGCCAGGGCTTACCTCCCAGCCGACAGACAAGCTTCTAATTCTGGCTTCTCAGATACAAACTCAGAAAATAGTCACAGCCAGACATATGTTATGTCTCCTAGGACACATGGCTGCTACCATCCCTACGGTGGCACTTGCCAGTCTTCACATGAGACCTGTCCAGTGGCTTCTCCAGAACCAGTGGTCTCAAAGAACAGGAAATGTCTAAGATAAAATCAGGATTCACTCCCACATTGCTGTCCGCCCTATTATGGTGGACCCTCTGAACCAATCTGTATCATGGCATGCCCTTACAGTCCCCCCCCAACCCAGCAGACAACCATGGATGTATCCATAGAAGGGTGGGGTGCGCATCTGGGTCCTTACAGGAAACAAGGTAGGTGGAACACTTCTACCCCTTCTCTCGACATAAGTCTCCTGGAGATGAGGGCGGTCTGCCTAGCCCTCCAGGCTTTTCAGCCTCACTTGTCCCTGGGGCCATTGCTGATTCAATCAGCCAACACCTCAGCAGTGTTCTACCTCAACAAACAAGGAGGTATAAAGTCCCATTCTCTATGCAGAGAGACGACTGTGGTCTGGCAGGAGCCCATATGGCAACACCTTGTACTGACAACCGTCAATCTACCAGGATGTCACAGTCTGTTGGCCGACCCTCTCAGTTGCCATTCATCCACACATGAATGGACACCTTCACGAAGTGCTTCAGAAAATCTTTCATTTGTGGGGACCCCACAACTGGATCTGTTTGCCTCCCTAGTCAGTCACCGTCTCCCCAGATACTATTCCATTATCCCGAGCAAAAAGGGGTGGTCTATAGATGCCCTGTCCCAATCATGGACAGGACTCTTCTTTTATGCTCCCCCCGTCCCTGTTCTGCAATGGACTCTACTGAAATTACAACTTGAACCTGCCACCATGATTCTCATAGCCCCTTTGTGGCCTCGGCAGGTGTGGTTCCCCCTGCTTCAACAGTTCTCAGTGGAGGAACCCATTACATTACCAATAAGACCAGATCTCTTGACTCAGAATCAAGGGACCATTCTACATCCCAACTTAAAATCACTACACCTTCATGCTTGGCTCCTGAGGACGCTTTCATAACACGTCTCCAAGTGTCCTCCCCTTTGGCCAGTATTCTGTTAGCCTCACGTAAACCAATGACCAGGGAAACTTATAATGCCAAATGGAAATGCTTTTCCATTTGAGCGGCTTCCCAGTCATTGGATCCTTATTCTTGTCCACTGATGAAAGTATTGGATTACCTAGCCTCAATTACCAGGACGGGATTGAGCTATTCCTCTATTAAAGTCCATTTGGCCTCCATTTTGGCCTTCCATGAACCTCTTGATGGCAGATTACTGTATCAACATCATCTAGCCAAAATGTTTTTAAGAGGAATGTTACATATTAAGCCATCAGGCAACCAACTCCTCCATGGGATCTCAGTTTTTTTAATAGAGAAATTAACTCTTGAACCCTTTGAACCTGCGGCCACTTGTGACCCCTGTTTTCTTTCTTGGAAAATACTATTCTTAGTGGCTGTCACTTCGGCTCAGTGTATTTCCGAGCCTCATGCCCTCATGTGTAAAGAGCCTTATTTAAATTTTCATAACAGAGTGGCACTTCGTACCAACCCTTCTTTCCTACCTAAGGTAGTGTCTGAACACACCTTAAATCAATCCTTGGAGTTATTAGTATATTACACTGCACACTCCAATCAAGGAGAATACCGCCTACATACCCTATATGTCCATCATATATTATGATATGATACTAATCGAACTAAATCAATTAGGAAGACCTCTCAACTTTTTGTCACCTTCGCCTCAAACAGGGACGATCTCCCATTCACTAAACAGACCCTTTCCAATTGGCTAGCACCCTGTATCACATTTTGTTACACAAAATATAACAAGCTGTTACCTGGGCCTGTCCAAGCCTATTCTACCAGAGCTATGGCCACCACAGTGGCCTGCTTTAAAGGGGCCTCTATCACGGATATCTGCAACGCAGCTACTGGGTCCACAGTTCCTACTTTCATGAAACCCTACAACTTAGACGTTGCTTCATGCTGTAGGACGGCCTTTTGGCCGAGCAATCCTAGAAGGCCTCCTGTCATAATTCCACCCTTCTTGAATTTATTGCTTGGGATTCATCCCAAGTGTATTACCCTGCTGCAAAAGAGCACCCCATGGAAGATAGTACAGTTACATAAAAACTTACCGTAACAGTAGATCTTTGAGGGGTATCTCTTGCAGCAGGTATGATCCTGCCCTCTGTCCCCCTCCTTCTCTAGGAGAACAAATTCTGGTCCAATGACTTATGGGTTGGGATACCTATGGTACCTCTGCTTCCCCTTGGTCCTCGCTTAGCGAGCTGAATCCGGAGGGGGGAAACTGAGGATACCAGGGACCGCCCACACTTATATAGGAAACAGGAAGATGATGTCATGTGTAGGTGGTCCCTGGAAAAGACTGCTACAAGAGCTGTCGTGCACCACAGCGACCTCTGGTGATGACCCACATGTATTACCTGCTGCAAGAGATACCCCTCAAAGATGTACTGTTGCAGTAAGTTTTTACGCAACTGTACTTTATAAGAGTGGTATATGTTGTTCATCCACATGGACCCACCTGACCTCCCCTGGCTCAGGCACATAACCTCTGCTTCTAGTGGGCAAGATCTGGCATCATGGGGCGGAGCCGAGGGATTACCTCATGGGTGGGTGGGAGGAGCCAGCTTGAAGACTTTCAGGCACTTCTTAAAGGGGAAAGGACTATGCCAAATAGTGTGGATGAACAACATATACCACGCCTAGAACTACTGTTACAGGCAAGTAACCTGTGTTTTCTGTGTCATCATTGTCCTGGGCATTCGTTTACTTTTGGGTTACATATGCTCACCTGCTAATGGCCAGCACACTTCAGGTTGTGACAGAATCACAGAAACCTGTCTCTTTCACATTCCAAGGCAGTTGACTTTGAAACTTTAGCCAAAATCAGTCCGAGTCATACAGCAATGTGGCTGTGCTGAAGTTAACTTATATAGTCCTTAAAAGATAAAGAAAATTAATGGACCTGCTTTACAGAAATGTGTAGACAGCATCAAACTCTATCATTAATTGCATCTCTGATTTCATCAGCCAATGGCATCTTGGACTTCTCCAAAGATAGCCTCTACATCGGTAGTGTCAGTACTGAACTTGCTCCATTAAATCCCTGAGCATATGGAATTTGCAGTACATAATGTATCTGAAACAAATAACATCAGTTTGTCTTCTAAGTAACGTTCCAGGGGCATGGATATGCTTCACTTATCCACATGATGGCAGTTCTTCCTTAAAGAGCTCCTGACATATTAAGACAACGCTGAAAAAATATAATACTAAGACATAAATGTAGCTTAGATTTCATATTTTATTCTGTAATTCTCACACTTGTTTCCTTATTACTAAAGATGTATGCATAAGAGACCAGAAATTGTGGAACAAGGGGTGGTTGGAAGGCAGCCTCTGCTGCAACAGGGTCTGCTGCACAGCTTGCAGCTATGGGAGAGGTGGCAACTAAGGTCAAGGCAGGCACCTCATCTGTCTTGGCAGCTGCTCCCGGCAGGGCCAGCATTTGAGCATCCTTAACAGGGAAGTTCTATGATATGTGTCGGTCATTCGTTAGCTTCGTGGAGAGCAATGCCTGCCACAGTAAGATATACAAGAGTAAGAAAGACTGCCATTTGTCATGGGACTGGGAGAGATTGTGCTTCCCCTGCTCCCTCCATTTCCCCCAGCTTCTTGGCTTTGGCTGAGCTCCTTTTGGCTGATGGAAAGATCGCCATCTCCATGGTCCCCCCGTCGGGTATGCCAACCTTGACACTGATCAGGTGGTTGTGATTTTTCTCAACCCCATTGACCTTTTGTCAGAGGGGTCAATGAAGAGTCAGTCTCCAAGACCCTGGTCATCCCAGTCCTCACCCAGTAGGACATGGAGCAGTTGATATCCCTGGTCATCCCTTATTGGGATCAGTCTCCACCTGAGGTTGTGCAGCCAAAACTAGGGCCAGGGATTTACACCTCAGTCCCAGCTGTGTCTCCTTGACATCAAACCCCAGGTCAGTGATTGTGGTACAGGATGTGGGGCATGAGGAACTGACCACCAGCCCGGGGCCAGTGTCTTTTGAGGCACTCGTGCAACTTGTTTTGGAGTCCATGAAGGTTCCATTGGAGCCAGTAAAGAAGTGGACTAAATACCCCTTCACTGACATACTGGATAAGGACAGATCCCTGAGAGATGCCTTTCCCATGGCTGAGGCCATTCTAGGACAAGCTCTGGAGCTTTTAGCCTGACACCTTCAGCCTGTGTGGTGTGCAAGCATGCAGTCCCTACCAGCTCATTATCTGAATTTTCTAACCACCCCTCAGCTGAGGGTCTAGTTTCCAATTCTGTTTTCCAGAAATCTGGACATACTGGGGAAGTGGACAAGCCACCCCAACAAGGAGTCAAAGAAGCTTGACCATGCGGCTAAGAAATTCTGCACCGCATCCTCTCTTGGTCTCCCATCAGGTGAGCTATGCCTTGATGATTGCCCACTTTGGTCGCTCTCTGCTGGGGTGCTCAATATCGTCCTCCCTTACCTGCTTGCCAGCAAGAAGCTCCCAGTAAAGGCCATCCATGACCATGATGAAGCACTGGCTAAACACCAGCTCCAGGCAGCTTTGGATATTGGTGACTTCTGCGTCCATGCTATGGCAGCGGTTGTCACAAAAGCATCGGAGGGCTTGGCTGAGTATCTGCACTTTCACCACAGACTCACAGCTTAAGTTGTCCAATGTCCTCATCTTGGACACTGAACTTCTGTGGCCGGGGGTTGGGGGGGTAGATTGGCATCTCACAAGCATTGAGAAGTCCAGTGCCATCCTGGGTTCTGTGACTTTATCCCAGAAGGACCAGAAAGGCCTAAATGGAAATCACATACCTACCATAATTCTTGTTCTTCCTGGATGAAGTCTCCACCCCTCATTCATACTAATGGGACTATGCTGGAGGTGCTAGGACCCCACGGGAGCCAAAAATCTTCAGGAGGGCTGGCGCTGGGATAGACCTGCACATGCGTGATGCCACAAGACTAGCTCACACCGTATAGGCTATCTCAGCATTGACCCTTCAACCACCTCAGTACCTTTTTGACCGAGGAGGTGCAGCATGAACTAACTCAAGAAAACCTAACCCTAACTTCTGGACATAAAATGGCCCGGATGACCCATGCAAGAAGGGTCAATTCAACAATGTCTTCACAGCCCGAACAACAAGGAAGTGAAGACCAAAAACAGAATGAGTGAGCTTGGGGATGGTTAGTGGGCATGTGAATGAATGGTGGAGACTTCGTCCAAAAAGATCAAGAATTACGGTAGGTACGTAATTTCCATATCTCCCTGAACTAAAAGTCTCCACCACTCATTCACACTAATGGGAGAGTACCGAGCTAAAAACTAATCCCCCAAGTAGGGATAGCAGGAGACAGAGCTCACTCTGGACAGAAGTCCATAAGGATTGTCCTGCTGAAGAAGTGTGCTGCCTGGCATGGGCATTCATAGTGTAGTGCTTCGCAAAAGTATGCACTGAGCTCCAAGTTGCCTCCTTGCAGATGTCTGCAATGGGTGCATTATGAATCTCTGCCAGGGAAGCCGCAGCCACTCTGGTAGAGTGGGCATGAACCCGGCTATCCAACTTGACCTGCACCATGGAGTAGCAGTGTCGAAGACATGCTACTAACCGTGCAGAAATACATCTAATGGCAACACGCTGACCCAGTCTGAAAGATACAAGAGCTGTTTGGATTGCGTATCCCTTTCGTTCTGTCGATGAGAATTGCAGAACCCTCTTAACATCCAGAGAATAAAGGGAGTGCTCTCCTTCATTCTGGAAGTTAGCGAAGTAAGCAGGGAGAAGCAAGGGCTGGTTGCGGTGAAAGTCCAAAATCACTTTGTGTAGGAAGTTAGGGTGAATACAGAGTACCACCTTGTCCTCATTAAAGACAGTGTAAGGGGGTCTGTGACCAAAGCATGGATTTCAGAGACCCCACAAGCGAAAGTGACAGCCACTAAGAAGGTTGTCTTCCAGGTCAGAAATTTCAATTTTCAGGTAGCGGCTCAAAGGGCTTACGGGTGAACAATCTAGCACCAGGTTAATATCCCATGCAGCCACCAGTCTACTGACTGGGGTTTGGTGTGTAGGATACCTTTTAGGAATCTCTTGACTAACGGTAACTGAGCCAGTGGTATGTTCTGTACTGGCTCAAGATAGGCCGAAATGATGCAGAGGTGTACCTTCATTGCTGAGTATTGCAAACCTGTGATTGACAGGTCTAAGGGACACCACAACACCTTACTTGGTGGGCAACAGAAAGGATCCAGACGGGACTGAGCTGTGTAAGCCTTCCTGGTGGAAGGCCTGTGCGCGGCTAAGAAGATTTCTGGGATTGTCTGGGAAACCTTAAACCTGCCCACTTCTATCTCCTCAGAAGCCCGGCATAGAGATGAAGGGAGTGCAGGTTGGGATGGACCAAAGGTCCCTGTGTCGGAATGTCCGCTCATAGAGGGAGTTGCCTTGGGGGAACTTCTGACAGTCAGTTGATAAATGGAAATCATATCTGTTGAGGAAAGTAGGGGGCGATGAGAATCATCCTGCCCCCCCCATGCCTCCAACTTGAGCAGCACCCTCTGAGCTAAGGGAAGAGGAGGAAAAGCACACAGGAAGCATCTTGTCCACTGCAGTCTAAATGCATCCTGACAGAAAACGCCAGGTCCTGTATTTCTGAAGCAGGATAGAGGCAGATTTGTGTTGAGTGGTGACGCAGAAAGGACCAGGTCCAGACCGCCCAACTTGTCGAATAGCGACTGTACAGTGTCTGAATTGACGCATCGTGCTCGAGGTACCACTCTCACATCTCATGGCCTTCGAGCACAGAGGGTAGGGGAGCACTCCACCTTGCTTGTTGATGTAATACATCACAGCTTTGTCATCCATCCAAAGGAGGAGAACTTTGTGGCAGAGGGCATCCTTCAGGACACAGATAGTGTATAAGACAGCTCTCATCTCTAAGATATTTATGAGAAGATGAGGCTCCTCATAGCTCCACACCTGAGTGTAGAGGTCTTGACAGTGAGCTCCCAACCTATCAGGAGTGCATCCGTGGTGATGGTGATCTGAGATTTCAGTATGGTACGGGGTAGACCTTGCAGAAGCTTGCCCAACTGCATCTACCATGCGAGTGATTTTGTCCAAGGCTCTGTCACTTTATGTGGAAGATTGTGGGTGCGTGGTTGGTTGCCACTGCTTGCTGCAGACAATGCCATGAGTCCCAGCATCTGCTGCATTGAAAGAGGCCTGAAAAGAGTCATTTTCCATAATGTAATGAACTATCTGAAGATGTCATTTCTCCCATCCTCCGGAAGGAAAATCCTCACCCTGGAGGAATCCAGGAAGGCTCCTATGAAGAGGAGCTGCTGGGAAGGTGAATTTGGCACATTCCCCAAATCAGAAACCGCCCTCCTGGAAGAGAGCAACTGAGAAGCTGTGGCGACTGCTTCCTGTGTCTCCTGCCCAGATGGGCTGGCTAGAAGCCAATCATCCAGGTAGTGAAGGCTTGAATGCCGAGGTTTTAGTGAACTCCTTCCTGAACAGGTACTTGTTTAATCTTCCAAGGTCAAGTATTGGGTGCATGCCACATGTTATCTTGAAACCAGAAGCAAGGGAAATAGGAATATATATATTTTATAGCAGTGTCAGTGGCTCAGTAGGTAGCACACTCGTCTCTGAGGCCGGGAGATCAGAGGGCTGTGGGTTCAGTTCCCACATCTGGCACTTGGGTTAATATCCCAGTACTGACACTGTAGTGCAGCATGAGAGGGGTGCTGCACTTCTGAGGTGCCGTCTTTCGGATGAGACGTTAAACCGAGGTCTCATCTGCCTGGATTGGTGGTAGTTCAGGTGGATGTTAAAGATCCCATGGCACTTATCGAAAAGAGCAGGGGAATTTCTCCTGGGTCCTGGCCAAATTTCCCTCATTCACTAAAAAAATACCACCAACAGTTTAATCTGGTTCAAGGTCAGTTGGCATTCATCTGTATCCCCCTCCCCCGGGTCGTGCCTGAAAATAGGCAGGATTTGTCTAGTGCACTTAACCCGGTCAACAAAAACCAAAGAAAGAATCAGTGGAACTTCTACTGCCCTGTTCCTGTAGAGGCGCCATATCTCAGAAGTAAGAAAGTCCGACTGAGAGGCAGACAGACTGAGCTGCCATTTGGGTGGAAGGTCTGGGGAAATCTCTGCAGACCTGGAAGAGTGTCCCTCTTGGACAATCCTGATGACACACACATCTGCTGTAATGGACTTCCACTGGTTGTAAAATCGAGTCAGATGCCCCCCACCACTGAGAGGCATCCACCTCAGACAGCTGAGGTGGGACCTGGGCCGGATCCTTAGAGGTTGGTACAGGGTGCTTTCAGGCTCTGTGCTGTCCACTGAGTTTTGATGTTCTGGGTCAGGAGAGTCACCTTCTACAAATGCCAGCGGCAGCTGCTCTAGAGGCAGTGTCATAGGCATCCATATAAGCTTTCAGCTGATTATTGGACTAAATGCCCCTGGTAATGGAGCATGAGATTCCAGGAGACTATCGACCATTGATTTGAATGTGTTCCACAGGGTGTACTCGCACTGAGGGATGCAGGAACTCAAGACGTAGAAATCTGCTTTGATCCACAGATGAAGTCTGAAATGCTATGGTGAACCCCATATTCCTCAGGGAACACTAGAAAAATTTTCCATCACAGGCTCCACTGATACAGAAGGCTTGCATTCCAGCCCTTAAAATGAGTCATCCGCTGCATTTTTGACAAAGCAGGACAGGAAGAGTCTCATTAAGATCCACTTCTACCCCAGATTAGCCTCCAAAAGGCAGGTCTAGGCCAGGAATCATGGGAGACACAGCCACCCGGATCGGCATTGAGGAATTCAGCACCATCCATGGCGTGGGCACCACCTGCAGCGACAGCACCGCTGCTGGCCCAAGACCTGGAGAAAAGGGAGGGAAAGGAAAGCAGTACCCATGCCTGCCCCTGCAGGGAGAAAAGGTGAGGTGGTGTAGGCACGTGGAGTCAATGGTGCTGGCACTGAAGAGGTCACCATACACATCCTGGCCCAACCAACCCTGCCGTGGCCCAGTGGCTCCAAGGCCCGAAAGCCCCAGGAATGGGTCCACTGGCCAGGTCAGCTGGGCAGACACCGCACACCGTGCTCTAAAAGAGTGGCCCAGTGGTGAAACTTCTCACCGGAGCCCCATTGAGGACAGAGATGGGATCCGGTGTCGAAGATCGCAGACGTTAAGAACGGAGCCACAGAGGACACCATCGGAGTCGGGTCAGGTCTACCACTCTCCACCACCGACCATCCCCATACAGATGTATCAGAGGGCGACCTCAAGCAGTACTGTTTCTACTTCCACTGACAGGAGGAAGAAGAGCTCAAGGTCGAGTGGAGCAGGGTCCCCGATTGAGGTCCGGAACAGGCCTACTACTTTTGTGCTTCAGGCTGACTGCCCCCCCCCTTCCTCCGAGTACCAGACTGCCCATGGTCGGACCCCCCCTCCGCAAAGGGCGGTGGACCAGACACAGCCCCACTGCCATAACAGCTTTCAAATGAAATAAGTAAAGAACACTAAAAATAGTAAGTTAATCAAATGCTGAACGGCTATTGCTGCTGTCATATAGAGGAAGACTTGACTCCCAGCAGGCTAGCGACATCGTCACAAAAATGCACTGGGGAAAAAAGGACTGAGGCATTTGGAGAGTCGATGCCGAGATGTCGCAAGCTAGTCTCACGGAGCTGCGCATGCAGTCCCTATCTTGGCGCCGGCTCTTCTGAAGATTTTTGGCTCCCACGGGGTTCTAGCACATCCGTTGTAGTCCTGTTAGTGTGAATGATTGGTGGAGACATTTAGTCCAGGAAGATCAAAAGAAGGCCTTTCTGTTTTGGCCCTTTCAGCTGCAGCGGTATCAGTAGCAACAGTCACTGTTGGGACGATTCCAAGCCTCCCACCCAATGCCAAGTTCTTCAGCCAAGGGCCCAAAAAAGGCAGTGGTAGGGGAAGTGGTGCCCCCTCCAAAGCTGCCCAGTGACAGGTCGGGGAGGGGGTTCACCTCCTGTCTGTCCAGTCCCTGACTCTGCTCCCAGTAGCAAGGTCAACTTCGCCACTTCTGCCTCACTGTTCCGTCATTACTGCAGACAAATGGGTTCATGAGGTATTCAGCAGAGGGTTGTCTCTCGATTTCGAGACCCTACTGCCCTACTGATCCCATGTTCCAATGGAGTCCTTGGTATTGCAGGACACGCTGTCTGCTTTTGGGGAGGACATTGCTCAGCTCCTCACAAAGGAGCAACAGCCTGTGCCCCACATACCCTGGCAAGTCAGGGTACATGTCCAGGTACTTCCTGGTCCCGAAAAGGATGGGGGCTGGTCCCCCATACTGGATCTTCATGATCTGAAACCATTTCTGAAGTAGCGCAAGATCTTCCTCTGATGGTATCTCTTGCAGCAGGCCATTCTGGTAGGACCTAGCCACCAGGCACTAGGACCACAAGGAAAACTTTCTAGCTAGCAGTCTACCACAGGAGGCTTCCCACCTCCAACATCACCTTCTTACGCTGGCCTATACTTTAGGAGTGGGCTGCCCCCATAGCCTCCTCAGTTCTTTCTCCACCATCGGCCAACACACATTGGACCTCTGGAAACTGCTGCAGCTTCAGTCAACTGCCATTTTCACACACTTTTAGCATTTTTATTATATTGTTCTCACTGTAGTTCCTTTTAATCATTTTTCTCCTTTTATGTCTTCTAAAATATCTTTGACCTCAGATCACTCCAAGACCAAGCATGCCTGCAGAAAGCAACTCCCTTAGAAGGACAGCCATTCTACTTGTATCTGCTGCCTAGGGCCAACTCATGATGTCCAAGCCTGCCAGATCTGCCAGGGATTCAACCAGGCCACCTGGCACCAGCAGACCTTAGAGAACTTTCTTCTGCAACAGGAGGTCACCTCCATGGAACAGGAGCTGCAGGCTAGGAGCTCCTCGGTCTCCCCACCCCAGTCCTTGGGCTCCCAATCATCCAAGTCCCATAACAAGGTTAGTGGGAAACACAAACACTGAGACAAGGACCAGGATATGGCCCTGTTCCTCCTCCTCCCGGTCGTGGTCTCTCTGCCATTCGTTGATTGCAAAGGGACCATCCTCCTCCAGGAGGTTGGCCTTGTTTGCTGTGCATGCCCTCTCCTCTACAGGGCTACTGACTGTGCTGCCTCCTGCCACTGTTGCCATTTCTGGTGGAGGCCTTTTGGGACAGGGCTCACTCCTGGTCCCCCCCACCCCTGCTGCTTAGGCCCTTGCTTTCTACAAGCACACAGCATGCTGGCTCTGTCAGCATTTCTTCAGCTGGCATGGGTTCACCAAATGCTAGGCTTTCTTCTAACTCCCAGCCTCGACACCTGCGACAACCTCTCTTACAGGGTCCACTGCCCACCTTCCAGCCTCAGGGCACATGCTACAAGATACTGGCACCTCCCCAGGTTCGAGTCCTCCTCCGCTTTTGCCTATCAGAGCTCCTCCCTTACTGGCACCTGATCTCCCTCAGCTGGCATCCCTGGGACTGGCCTTGGCTTTTTCCAGTGGTCTTGTTAGCTTGCACTGGTCTGTCCTCAACTGGCATTTGTTAGCCCAACACCAGTCTACCTGCATCCAGTGCCTGCAGGGCCTGTGCCACTTTACCCCAGCTGACGCTCGCTGGACTGACTGACTGATCACTGTTGATTTGCAAGGCCTACTCGCATCCCTTTGTGATTTTGTGTGGTCACAGGTCCTTCAGGCTCAGGGTCCCACACCCATTGCCCCCCAGGGGCCTTCTCTGGGACTGTCCACTCCAGTGCTCCCACCTCCCACTGTGCCTTCTAGATTATCTCATACCCCCCCAGCATCCCGCAGAAGAGGGGGATGAGTACCGCCCAGACCTCCGTCTGCCTGATGATGATGAGGTAGATGATGGCAATGTCATTGGCTTGCTTACCCTCTCTACAGGCTCCTCTGAAGGCAAGGCACCCTAAGTGTGTTCCCAAATCTCCACCAGATGATCCCTCCTTTATGGCTGTTATGCGGCACATTCAAGAGGCCATGGGATTTAAGATGGACGAGCAGGATCTGGAGCGATGCTGACTTGCCACTTACCTTAGACAGACGGAAACTCCTCCGTTGGTGGTCCCTCCTCTCATAGACACTTATGAAGATGCCACCATGGCTGCCTGGAGACGGCCCAATCTGATCTCAACCATTTCCAGAAAGGGCAGTAGGCTGTACCGTGCCCTGGCTGGGAAACCCTTGCATGGAGAACAAGTGTAGGTAGACTCTGTGGTGATAAACACCACTTGTGACCACACTAAATGGCCTAAGCATCTGAGCTCATTGCCACCCAATAAAGAGTCACATTGGTTGGATCTCCTGGGCAAGTGTGTATTCTACTCTGGCAATCTGCACCCTCAGTTACTTCGCTCACATGCTTCAGTATCAAAATGCCCTATAGGATCAGGCCAGAGATGATATTGATTCTTTACCAGATGACCTTGCCAAGCGGCAGGCCATGGGTTCCCTCAAGTCAGTCTCTGACGTTAGTACACACTTGCTTGTGGTGGCCTATGACACTGTGGATGTGTTGGCCCATACATCGGTGACTGGCATTTGCATGCACCGGCATATTTGGCTTTAGGTGTTGGGGTTCACCCAAGATGTCCAGCTGTCCATCATGATGCCCCTTTTAGAGGGTATAGATTGTTTGGCGGGGATGTGGAAGGTATCCTTGCCCACCCACAGGCATCTGGACATACCCTGAGATCGGTCCATTCCATTTATAATACATAGCTCAAGTCCAGGCAGAAGACACCCTTTCGTCAGGCTACCCACAGACAGACCTGGGCATTGGCCAAATTTTGGTGAAAGCGGTGGACAACAGGGGCTGTTCTGCCCCCCCCCAGCAAGAGCTCTCAGGGTGCCCCAGTTGTACCTGTCCCCCCTTCCAGACTCCTTGCTGGACTCCTTCCCTCCAGAAAAGCAGGAGGTGGTTGTAGGGGGTTGCTTCTCCCTCCATCTGGCCAGGTGATGGAAGGTCACTTCAGAGAACTGGGTTCTGCAGCTCATAGAGCACAGGCACTCCTTGTAACTTTTGAAGTGGTTTCTGGACAATCTCCCAGTTCAGTCCTCTTACCCTCCAGGTCACATCCCTCTGATCTGGGAAAAAATACATGCCTTACTTCAAAAAAGAGCTGTTGAACCCGTTCCTCAGTTCCAACAAGGGAAGGGGATTTACTCTCACTTCTTCCTGGTTCCCAAACAGACGGAGGACCTCTGGCCCATCCTGAACCTTAGCGAGCTTAAGCTGTTCACCCAACACAGAAGGTTCAGAATGATTACCCTTCAGGGTCTGCTGTCCCTTTTGCACCAAGGGGACTGGATTTGCTCCCTGGATATGCAGGATGCTTAGCTGTATATCAAGGTTTGCACCTCCCACAGGTGCTTTCTCAGATTTCATTTTTAAGGAGCCCATTTCCAGTTTAGAGCCCTTCCATTTGTCTTATCTTCAGCCCCCCAAGCATGTACCAAGTACTTGGCAGTGGTGGCAGCTACCCTCAGATGGCAGGGGTTCTATGTTTTCCCCTACCTGGATGACTCGCTGCTGGCAGCACCATTCAGGGAGCATGTGCTCCAAACCCTTTCTCATACCTGTCACCTATTTAAGGATTTGGGAATCACTATCATTCTGCCCAAGTCATTTCTGACCCCATACCCATGGCTTCAGTACATCAGGGCAATGCTGGATACAGCCCAAGGGATGGTCTTCCTGCCCCAATAAAGAGCTGAGCACCTTATGGACCAAGCCCATCAACTCTACTTCAGCTGACGTCCCGGCTTAGGCTTTTCTGTGCCTCCTGGGTCTGATGGCTGCAGCAACAGTTACGGTTTCTCTAGCCAAGATGCAGATGAAGGTTCCTCAGTGGACCCTGCCCGTCCAATGGGACCAGTGCACAGACGACCTGGAACAGCCAGTCCTGGTCTCGGATCCAGTCAAGAGGTGGGGTGTTGTGGTGGCTAGAGTCCAGCAAACTCCTCAGAGGGATGCCATTTGTCATTCCACCTCTACAGCAGATCCTCACCACAGATGCCTCAGGCCTAGGCTTGGAAGCTCACCTGTGGACCCACCAGACTCAAGGGATGTGGTCCAAGGCTGAAGTGGATCTCCCCATCAATGTTGGAAATGCAAGCAGTTCAGTGTGCCTTGCAGGCCTTCCAGACCCAGCATTCCCCGGGCCCACTGCTGATCCAAACAACTCCAGCATGGTCCATTATATCAACAAATGGAGGGGCACTCATTCCTACCCTTTGTCAGGAAGCGATGAGGGTCTGGTATTGGGCCGTAGACCACAAAACGTCTTGTCAGACAGCCTAAGTCAGTCTCACTCATGAGTGGGAGCTTTTGACATCCGTGATGGAAGACCTGTTTGACTGGTTGGGTCATCCAGAGTTAGACCTTTTTGCATCCCCACTCAATGCAAAACTTCACTTTTCTTCTTGCTCGCTCCAGGGCCTGGGGTTTTCTGGTGAGACTTGTCCCTTTCTTGGAAAGGTAGATTCCTGTATGCCTTTCCTTCCTTCCCGCACTTTGAGGGTTCTGATCAAGCTTCAGATGGAAGGGGCAACTATGATCCTGACAGCCCCTTCTGGCCTCATCAGATCTGGTTCATCTTGCTTCAGCAGCTGGCAGTAGAACCTCCAGGGCATCTGCCCCTTTGCACAGGCATGCTCTCCCAAGAGCAGGGCACCCTGGTCCATCTGGACCTCAGATCTCTCCACCTTCGTGCCTGGCTCCCAAGGACATAGCCATTGCGAGGTTTGGAGTGTCCCCTGAGGTAGCGGATATTTTGGTGGCAGCCAGGAAAGCATCCACCAGGGCCACCTATTCCATGAAATGGAAGCAATTTGCCCTCTGAGCTGCGTCGCACCACTTAGACCCCTTCACATGTTCAGTGAATCAGATCTTGGAGTACTTGATTTCTCGGTCAGACTCTGGTCTGATGTAACACCTCCATCAAGGTACAGCTCTCTGCTATCTCTGCTTATCATGTACCTGTTGATGGCTGTTCTGTGGCTCAACTTGACGTGTCTTGAATGTTTTTGAGAGGCATCCTGCACTTGAAGCTTCAAATCCACTATCTGGTCCCGCTCACCTTTTGATCCTGCCGTTAGTTGTGAGCAATGCTATCTGTCATGGAAAGGGTTATTTTTTAGTTGCTACTACTTTTTTTTTCTTTGTGGGCTTTATCTCTGCCTCCATGGAACTCTTTCAGGCAGACTCCACTCGCCTCAACTGCACTACCACCTGCCTGATCCTTGCCCCACCAGGAAATTTGTTGACAGGCACTCCCCACCTACCTCAATCCGATGACCCCCCGCTCAACACACCGGACCCAAGGCAAGGCGGGGGATCATGAGAGCTGGTGAGATGAGTCCAGTGTTGGGTGTGTGTGTGGCAGTGGAGGTTGCGGTCACCTAGTTGTGGGACCAGGGCTTTTCTGCTGCTGTGGAATTCCCTGGATCGTGGACGTACAATGATGCCCTCCATGCAATGGGTGTGCACTCGGGCATAAGGTATCTGCCACCCCCAATCCCAGAAGAGCATGCTGCAAGGTACGTCACCACCAGGAGCCACCAGCACCGTGGCAAGCGTACCTGCAAACCCCCAAGAAAAGAGAGCAGTCCTCCAGATGCTCAATCCTTTCCTGCCCCTGCCAACCCCCAATAGCCTGAGTTCGCTTCTGAACCTGGGTCACCAGCATGGCATGAGGTGTGGCATCCAACGCCTCAACCCTCAACACCACCGGGCCGGCCGTGTTGCTATTACTTCTTCTCGAAGGATTTCCAAGCTTCAGGCCCTTGTGTAAGCAGCCATATTTGATTTTCCACAGGACAAGACAGGGTGCCTTTGTGTACCAATCATAAGTTTCTTCCTAAGGTGGTGTCTGAATTCACTGAACCAATCCATCAACCTGCCCGTTTATTATCCTGAGCATGCCAATCCAGGGGAAGCATTGCTCCATACTTTAGATGTGCATAGAATTTTGCGGTACTATACACACTGGACAAAGGCCTACAGGAAGTCCTCACAATTATTTGTTTCCTTCGCCCCTGGGAAAGAGGGCGTTTCAGTGTCCAAACAGTGTTTATCCAAATGGTTGGCTAATTGTATTGTTTTCCATTACAGGAAGTATGGTAAAGAGCTTCCAAGTGTGTTTTGTGGCCACTCCAACAGAGGCATAGTCACCTCGGTGGCATGTTTCCATAATGTTTCAGTTGCGGAGATCTGTGCAGCTGCTACCTGGAGCACTGACTGTCTTTACCAAACACTGCAGTTTGGACAGTAGGGCAAATTTTGTCCTGGCCGTTCTACAAGACCTTCTCTTGTAGGTCCTTCTGGCAAACCACCCGGTCTGTCTGTCAGTCTTTGCCAGAACTGCTTGGGACTTATCCTACTGGTATGGCCTGCTGAAAAAGAGACCCTTGAACTCAGATAGTATAGTTATGCAAGAACTTACCATAACAGTAGATCTTTGAGAGGATCTCTTGTAGCAGGCCATGCATTTCCCTCCCTCCCTCCTTCCCCATTTTGCTATTTTCTTGTGGCCTTTTGGCCTTCTGTCTAGCTCTCCTCTTCCATGGCAGGGATTCTTCTGTTTTCCTTTTTCCTTTCACTGTAAGGTTACCTCAGCTACCCCCTTGGCCCCCTAACAGGCTCCTCCTTTTGGTCTCCAGCAGGAGAACTGAGGAGGCTATGGGGGCTGCCCACTCTTATAGCATAGACTGTTAGAGGGTGAAATCGGAAGTAGGCGGCCCCCTCAGGTAGACTGCTAGCTAGAAAGTTTTCTGTGTGGTCCTCGTGCCTGGCGGCTAAGTCCTACCAGTGTGGTCTGCTGCAAGAGATTCTCTCAAAGATCTACTGTTCTGGTAAGTTCTTACATAACTGTACTTTCAGGATGATCATGCTGAACCAGATTATACCATCTCCGGATCAGGGCATTTGGTTCTGTTTCCTGGACCTCCAGGACACATTCTTGCACATCCCAGTCCGTCCGTCCCACTGACAGTCCTCCAGTTCCACTCAGAAGGGATGTTCTGTCAGTTCCAGGCCACACCAGTCAGCCTTACAGCACCCAGGGTCTGACCATCACCATCATGATGGATGCATCCTTGGTGGGATTGGAATGCACCTCAGAGGCCACCAGAGCCTTGGTTTATGGTTACCCTGGAAGACCTGTTACCACATCATCCTGCTGGTGCTCCAAGCAAGTGTGGCTACTGTAGCTCTGATGGAATTTTCTCCTCTAGTCAGTGGTAAGTCGTGTAAGCCCAGACAGGCAACATCATGACCATATTCTGCCTGAACAGGCAGGGTGGAATGCTCTTCCATCCATTGTGTTGGGAGGCCCTCCGCACCTGGACCCTGATGCACACCCTGGGTGCAAATCTGCTTGCTGTTCCTGTTGCAGGGGCAAATAGTCAGTTGGCAGTTGCTCTCAGTTGGGTGGGCAGGGTGCCACATGAGTGATCCCTGCATCAGGAGGTGGTGAAGCACCTGTTCTCATTGTCAGGCACCCCTCAGGTGAACCTGTTTGCCTCCTGGGAGAACACAAAACTGGCTGTTCTGTGACCACCCTCACAGTCTGGGGCACTGGTGGGGGTGCCTTTGTGATGCCCTGGACCCCAGGCCTCCTGTATGCCTCTCCTCCCTTTTCCTTGATCCACAAAGTGGTGGTCACGGTGCAGTGGGGCAAGGCGTAGATTATCCTTATAACTCCTGACTGGTTTCACTAGTTTTGGTATCTGTACGTCCCCAGCCTCAGCAGCAGGCCTCTGTAGCAGTTGCCTCTTCGCCTGAATTTGCTGACAAGACAACAGGAGAAGGTCCTGCACCTGGACCTTCAATCCCTGAACCTCACAGCCTGCTTCCTGAGTGGCTAGAGTTACAGGCTCTAGGTCATTCAGAGAATGTTCTCCACATTGTGGAGGCTTCACAAAAAGAGTTGACTCACCAGTGTTATGCCTTCAAATAGAAGCAGTTTTCCATTTGGCGTCAGGGCCAGGAGCTTGATCCCCTGGCCTGCCCTGTGATTAGCTTCTTGGACTACCTCAGGCGCTTGTCCCAGCTGGGACTGTGTTCAACCCTTAAGGTACACCTGGTAGACATCTCAGCATACTGGGCATGGGATGGTGTGCCAACAATGGTGCAGAAAACATGGTTGGATGCTTCTTTGAAGGCCTTGACCACTTGTCCGTGACAGTGCTTGAGCCACTACCACCTTGGGACTTGTGCTGGTGCTGGGGGTGCTCATGGGCAGGCCTTTTGAGCCTATGCACAGTGTCATCAAGGCACAGGTCAGGAAGCATAGGAAAAGCAGGAGCAGTTGTAGAATTCACCAAAAATATTTATTTTCACTAGCAGTAACACAAAAAATGAGCTTGTTCAGTATAACTATTTACAAAGGCCAAATAAACAGAAAAAGTCCATCTGAGTTTTTCTTCAATCTCTGTGTCCATTCTTCTCTCTAGCAGTTGCAGCTCAGCTCTCTTATAAGTCCTTCCAACCCCCATTCTTAACAAGTATCCTGTTCTGTTATGTTTCAGGCAGGTGCTGCAAGAACACAGTGTCCCTGAGCTGAGGCCCCAACTCCACAGCTTTTCTGCAAAAGGCTTAAACATTGAACTAAGGTAACCTCTTGAATTTCCAGTAGCTTGTTGCAATCATCTCAAACAATAATTATATACATTTCAACAGTAACACAATGTATTTTCTAAACAAAAGGGATCCCAATATCAGTTACATTTCCACATAATGATTTGCATATATGTTTATATCAGCAAATATGCAAGAGAGAAAAAGACAGACTGCAAGGGAAGGTTGAGAGACAGTGAGAGGCAAAGAATTGCAAGACTGTCGGGGTGATCAAATCGTAGGCCTCACAGGAAAATTTGGTTGTGCAACCAGACAGACAAGAGACAGGAAAGGAAAAGAATAGAACCTTGCATTTAAACACTTTCTCCATAACAACTGGGACAGGGTCCTAGTCTACCCTGTCACATACACCCCCCTCCTGAAGAGGGAACCTGTTTTATTAAACATGTTTCCAAAACTTTTTATTAATTCTCTATTAACAATTACTGCTAACATTCAGAAATTAAGCACATGTGCATTATCCATTTTTTCTATAACATTACAGCAAACAATAAAGTTCAAACCCATACATTTGTTTTTCAACCTTCAGAACCCTCAATTCCTGATTCATATATTGACAGAAAATCAGCATTGCTATTCTCTTTACCAGATTTGTGTATCACCAATGGCTGTAGTGCCAGGTACCACCTTGTGATTCTGGAAATGTTATCTTTCATTTAGTTAAGCCAACAGAGAGGATTGTGATCTGTTGCAAGTACAAAGTCAGTTCCTAGTAAATAAAACTTAAGGGACTCATTGGCCTACTTTGCTGCTAAACATTCCTTTTCAATGGTGGAGTACCTTTTCTCGCTGTCATGCAACTTCCTACTTATGTACAGAATAGGATGTTCCATCCCATCTATAATTTGACTTAGAACTGCAACTAGGCCTACCTCTGATGCATCTGTTTGTAACAAAAATAGTTTCTAAAAGTCTGGGCTCCTTAAAACAGGGGCTGAACATAATGCAGCCGTAATGGCTTGAAAAGCTTCATCACACTCGGGGGTCCATTTCACATTATTTGGTAATGTTTTTTCATGAGTTCAGTGAGGGGAATAGCTAACTCAGCAAAGTTGGGAACAAATCTCCGATAATAACCAGCCAACCCTAAAAATGACCTGACATGTTTCTTTGTTTTAGTGACAGGGCTGTTACTGTAGCTACAGCTTCTATTTTAGAAATTTCTGGCTTAACTTCTCTATTTCCCAACACATAGCCCAAATATCTGGTTTCCTGTATGCCAAGTGCACATTTGGTAGGATTAGTAGACCTGCATTTTTGATAGCTTGGATAACTGCTCGTAGGTGTTCCAGGTGGCTTTTCCAGTCTGGACTAAACACCATGACATCATCCAGGTATGCAGCACAACAGCCAGTTTGAGTAGATAAAATTAAATCTGTGTACCTCTGGAATGTAGCTGGCGCACCATGTAAACCAAATGGCATGGTGATGAACTGATAGACTTCAACAGAAGTGGCAAATGCAGTTTTGTCTCTGGATTCTTTAGCTAAAGGGATTTGCCAGTAGCCCTTGGTGAGATCGAGGGTACTGATATACTTTGCACTCCTCAGTCTGTCCACCAAATCATCTATTCTGGATGTAGGATAACTGTCAAATTCTAACATTTGATTTAAGTTTCCTAAAATCAAGGCAGATTCTAACACCCCCTTCCTTTTTGTTTACAATTACCATAGGAGATGACCAAGCACTTCTTGACTCCTCTGTGATGCCCAGTTCTTTCATTTTTTGTATTTCCTTAATCAAGTCCGCTCTTAACCGCTCTGGTAGCTTGTATGTCTTTTGCCCAATAGGACGAGCATTTCTTGTCACTATTACATGCTCAATCCCTTTTGCTCAGCCTGGTACTATGGTAAAAGTACAGTTAAATGTCTTTAGCACATTACAAATGTCTGCAGGTAGTTCTGAGGTTAAGGAAACATTCACTTTCATATCATCAGCATTTACAGTTTGTTCCAGTCTATCATAAGCTACATCAATATCTTCATTATCAGTTTCTGGTAAAAGAGGCAAAACAGCTTTTGGCATTTGGCATTTTTTCAACCCTTTTCTTGAGGATATGGTATATCTTATTAGGATTTTTCCTGTCAGGGGTCTCAATCTCGTAGTTAACGGTGCCAGTACATCTAGACACACTATAAGGCCCTTGCCACTTCATTAACAGTTTATTTTCTGTTGTGGGTAACAGTAACAAAACCTTTTCACATGGCTCGAAAACCTTTTCTTTTACCCCATGGTCATAATATAGCTTCTGCTGGTTTTGGCCTTTTCCTGATTACTGTGGGCAATTTCAACATATTTTGCCAGCTTCTTTCTTAGGGCATACATATAAGACGTTATAGATTGTTTTTGAGTGGGGTTATCTTCCCACATTTATCACATCCAGTGACCCTCTTGGCTGCCTGCCATACAGCATTTCAGATGGTGTAAACCCTGTTGATGCCTGTGGCACTTCTCTGTAAGCAAAAAGTAGGTAAGGCAAGTATTGTCCCAATCTTTCCTTTCCCCTTTTACAAACCTTTTTAACATGCGTATTAGGGTTTGGTTAAATGCTCAACAAGACCGTCTGTCTGAGGGTGATAGGGGGAGGTTCGTATGGCAGTGATACCTAGCCATCTGTATTGCTCATTAAGTAGTGCAGCACCAAAATTACTACCCTGATCAGTAATAATTTTTTAGGTATGCCCACTCTGCTGAAAATTTTTGCAAGCTCTGCTGCCACTTTTGAAGCTGTGACAGTATACATTGGAACTGCTTCTGGGTATCGAGTAGCATAGTTGCATACTACCAGGATGAATCTATTACCCTTTTTACTTTTGTTTAAAGGACCAACTACATCCATTGCAATTCTCTGAAAAGACACATCTGTCAAGCGTAAGGGCACCACGGGTACCTTGTCTTTTCTAGTGACTGGGGCTACTTTCTGACACTCAGCACAGGAATTACAATAGGTAGCAACATCTTCATGAATTCCAGGCCAGTAAAATCTATACAGCAATGTGGCCAGGGTGCGATCCCTTCCTGAGTGACCAGCCATAGGACTATCATATGCTATCAGTAACAACTCTGTTCTACACTTCTGTGGTATAACCAGTTGTTGTGTCTGTTCGTATATCTGAGGTTTAACCCAAACTCTGTACAGTAACCCATTACATGTTTTAAACATTGGTCCACCCTGTTTTGGTTTCACCCCCAGCTGCTTAAAATAATCCTGGAGAGAAACATTGGTAGCTCGCTCTGAAAGAAAATCACAATCAGTTATCAGTTTAGTTTCAGCATTTTCATATGATAACCCCTTATGTCAATTAGCTATTTGTTGCCACAGTTTCTTATAATAATGTAATAATAATAAATTTTATTTCGCATAAGCGTCTTTTGGGCCATCGAGGCGCTTTACAAAAAGATAAAAACAGCCATATAAAACAATACACATAATAATAAATAAGTAACACAGATGAAATAAATAGCAGGAAATCAGAATTATATGGAGCTATCATAGGCAAGACTCCATAAAAAGGTTTTCAATGCCTGTTTAAACCCCTCCACAGTCATGCACTCCCGAAGCTGATGGGGTAGAGAATTCCAAAGGGTTGGGGCTGCATGCATAAATGCACAGGCCCCAGCAGATTTCAGAGACACCCTCGGAATCTCTAGCAACCCCTCATGCTGGAAGCGATGATGGGCTAATGTCCATAAAGATACACCAGATACCAAATATCAACTGACATGCCCTAAGGTACAAGAATATTAAGGGGACAATACCAACCCAACTAAACAATATTTTACCTGCCATGCTCTCCATTATTCTGGGTCCTAGGGAATTTAGGTCAACTAGAGAGAACCGAAACAGAATATAGCAGGTTCCTAGAGGCTGCATCAATGGAAGCAAAGGAGCAAATCTTAATGATCTAGAGGCAGCCAGAAGCACCAACTGCAAATCAATGTGAAGTGGGTATAGCAAGAACAGCATGTAAGCAATAATACCCGACAGGGTGGGTGGTGGTGTGCTATACCAGACCACCCAAGGGTGTAATGAGACCTGACGCTGCAGGCGGAGGGCCTAATAGCCCCTGGAAGGTCCGGTATAGCACAATACCACCCACTCTGGAGGGTATTATTGCACTTAGAAAATGAGCCACTGAATTATATATTTTGAAAAAAAAAATTTCTATGTTTAAATGTTAAAACTGTTAGATGTTTCCTGTATTTTGTAATAAAATATCAATCAATCAATCAAAGTCTTTATTTCTTTACTTTTATGAAAAATTGTGTCCTACCCAAAACTAGCTATACCTTCTGTTCCAAACATATACTACTGTCAATGCTACCTGCTGATACTTTGTATATACTGTATTATTGTATCTCACTTTATTTATATTATTACTGTTTTCTTGTGTGTTGCATCCCATGTATATTGTTCCTTGTTTCTTGTTAACAAACCCAGGTCCACCTCAAAAATGAGCTTGCTCAACGGTGATCGCCTGGTTAAATAAAGACTTTGATTGATTGATTGGTTAGCCGACTGCAACTGTCGCACCGGGGTGGTAAGAAACATAGAATTTGACGGCAGATAAGGACCGCTTGGCCCACCTATTCTGCCCATTTTCCTACCTAACAGATAAGCTGCAGATCTTAGTTAATCAACAGCTTACTTCCTCTTACCCGCCCCTAGGACTGCCTTATGCCTGTCCCATGCATTCTTGAAGTCCCCCACTGTTCTGGACTTCAGAGGGACAGGAAGCTCTTTAAAGTAACTCTTTCTTCAGGCATCATCTTTCTTTCCTGGATTTCCGGATCTTGGAGCCGTGCTCAAACAAGTCCAAATCAAAATCACTGAAAGGAAAAATGTCCCCACCATCTGAAATTTTCTTTGCCTGAGCTCATCACCACTGCTGCTGAAACATCAGGATTTACTCCTGATTAACTCAGTGAATCCTGGAAAGCCATTTACAATAATCACAGCTACAGGTAACTTAGGTACTACCCCCACTTTCATTTGTGCAACACACCCTTAATGGTCAGAGTCACTTGGGTGGTGGAATAGTATTGAGTGTCCCCAACGATGCAAATGACACCAGTACCTGGTCCTTTTGCACAATGTTTTCCCAGAACTTCAACATGCACTAGGGTCTGTCTGCTTCCCGAATCAATGAGTCCCTTTACAGTGTTATCTCCCACCTTCACATCTGTTAAGTACTTGCCCCAATTTGCCAAGGACAATTCTGCTCCAGTGCCGCTCTCCTTACTATGGCAGTTTCTTGCAGTATGGCCTGGCTTGTTACAGTTATAGCAAATAACATCTTTGGGCACAGATTTGTTACCCCCACCAGAGTTCTTATTAGGCTTGGAGTTTAAATGGGAAAAAAATAATGTCTTACCAGTGATTGGCTGTTATCTCGCTGCCGTGGTATCTGTCTGGCCATTTGGTAGTCCTTGGCCAAAGAAACAGCCTTTTTCCCACTTTCTGGTTGGTGTTCCTTTACCCAGAGCTGCACATCAGTAGGCAGGATGTTGATGAATTGCTCCATTGCAAATGTGCTGATGATCTGTGGGACTGTTTTGACCTCTGGTTGGAATCATTTTATCAGGAGTTCTCTGAGTCAGGTGAAGGCTTCTCGAGGATTGTCGACCGAGTTGTACCTCAGAGATTGAAATCTCTGCCTGTAGATCTCTCCAGAGAGAATAGTAATAATAATACTCTTTATTTTTATGGTGCCTTTCAAAAACCAAAGCATCTTACAGATTATAAAAGCATCAAACATTTCAAAATCTTAAAAATATATAAAACAACTAATACAGTTAAAACAGGAAGGTTAAACACCAAATGCCTGACACCACAAATATGTTTTCAGGGCCTGTTTGAATCCCTCCACGGTCAAACACTCCCGTAACTGATGGGGTAGAGAATTCCAGAGGGTAGGGGCCACATGCATAAATGCACGGGCCCCCGAAGATTTCAAAGACACCCTCAGGATCTCTAGCAACCCCTCGTCAGCTGAGCGGAGTGATCACCTAGGGCAATAAGGAACCAGGAGCTCTTTCAGGTAGTCCGGGCCAAGTCCATGTAAAGCTTTAAAAGTCAGAAGACCGACTTTAAATGTAATCTGCCACTGTACTGGCAGCCAGTGCAGACCGCGCAGCACCGGCGAAATATGACTTGAATAAGAAGTTCCCATCAAAAACTGGGCTGCTGCATTCTGCACCAGCTGCAAGTGGTGGATTTCCACCCCAGGTAGCCCTAGGTAGAGGGAAATGCGATAGTCCAATTGCGAGGACACAGAGACATGGAGCAGCGTAGGAAGATCGCTGGACGGAATAATGTGCCTAATCCTGGAGATGTTCCTCAGATGATAAAAATTGGACTTGACAGCGGCAGACACCTGTGAACGCAGAGTCAGCCCTTCATCAAAAATTACCCCCAGGTTATGCACCCGTTCAGAGGTCGGGAGTGATAAACCCCCAAGGCAAAGCCCAGAGGGTAAATCAACCCCCGGCCCCCCTTTCTGGTGTGCTGAATCCACAACCAACACCTCAGTCTTTTCCGAGTTCAACTTCAGCCAACTCGAGCCCATCCGCTCCTGGATTTCTATGAGGCATGTACACTGTGAACAACATGGGGGACAACACCAAACCCTGAGGAACCCCACACAACAGAGGAACTGGGTCCAAGGAATAAACCCTGGACACCACCCTTTGAGTTCTTCCAGTGAGATAAGATGTAAACCATCTGAGGACTACATCTGATAGTCCACAGATGAAACTCAGGCACTCAAGTAGAACTCCATGGTCTACAGTGTCAAACACTGAAGAGAGATGTAGAAGAACTAAGATGGAACAGTTCTTCTGATCCCTAGCCATCAGGAGATCATTGAGCACCCGAACCAGCACTGTCTCAGTGCAATGCCTCTTTTGAAAACCGGACTGGAGGGGTTCATAGATATCATGGATGGTCAAATGGTTCTCCAGCTGTACGGCCACTACTTTCTCAATCACCTTCCCTTAAAAGGGAAGGTTTGAGATAGGTCTGTAGTTCACATGGCAGTTGGGGTCCAAAGAAGCTTTCTTCAAGAGGGTGTTACCACCACCTCCTTCAGGGAGCTAGGAAACTCACCTGTTTCTGAGCAGCACCAGACTATCCATGCAAGGACCGGACCAATGGAATCAGTACAACCTAAAATCAGGGAAGTTGGTCCTGGGTCCAAACTACAGCACATAGGGTGCATACTCTGGACAATCTGCTTGACATCTATGAACTCCAGTCAGTCGAAGGTACTCCAGGAAAGCTGAGGTGCAGCAGCCATGCACTGATCCAGAGCAACACCCTTAGAGTGTGCTGGATGGAGTGCCGCTCTGATGTCAGTCACCTTAGTTGCAAAGAATCGAGCAAGTTCATCGCACTCTACTTGTGAAAAGACTTTTTGGACTTGCAGGCAGGTTGGGTTGCACATTCTGTCTGCAGTGTGAAAAAGCTGAGCTGGTCGATTCTGAGCCACTGCAATCTCCCCGGACAGGAACTCTGCCTTCTTACAGATGATTGCAGATTGATAGGCTTGTTAATGCTCCATCAATCTAAGGAGGTCGGCATCAAGGGAGGATCTCCACCAGCAGTGCTCTAACCTTTGTCCTAGTCGCCGCATCTCCCTCAAGGTCCCATCAAACCATGGGGACCAAGGGCGAAGGGAGAGAGGATGAACACAGACAGGAGCAACGAGATCCAGGGCGACCAAAATAGCCGATTATAGGCTACCACGAGGGCCTCTGGGTCGCTGCCTGCCACTGGAAGGGTCGATAGGTCAAGTACCACCGCGAGGCCTTCAGAGCTAACATCTTGTAAAGGACTGTACCTGACCATCTCCACTGGGGTAGACCTACAAGGGGGGGCTAAAACTAGACTCCACGGAGTAGTGATTGGACCATTTGACTAGTTCCACCCCCAGATCAGAAGCCTTGATTCCCAGGAGGAAGATTAAGTCAAGGGAGTGACCGTGTTTATGGGTGGCAGAGGTAGCTATCTGTGTAAGGCCCAGTGATGACATTAGCTGGAGGAAGTGCTGTCCAAACTGCTAGAATTTGTCATTGAGCCAGGTGTTGAAGTAACCCAGAACATCAGTCTGGGTGACTCGAATGCTATGTCGATGACGAAGTCTGCCATTTCCTGAAGGAACTGCTTCTCATCTCTGGGTGGACGGTAGATGAGACGTCATACCTTTTCAGGATTTCACTTTTTCACCAGGTCATAGTTTTCTGACTGTGCATCGTCCATATTACTGTAGGCATGTTGGGCTTTCCCTGTCAGGTAGGGTACCAGTCTGATTGCCATGTCTGCTTTGGCCATTGGCAGGCTGTGGCAACTCTTTCAAAAGTTGTCAGGTATGCCTCGATATCATCCGAGGGACACAACTTTGTAAGTTTAATGGCTTTTAAGTGGTTTGTGTTTTGTTGCTTATCTGGATCTGTGCCAGATCCTCTGCCTTTGATAGCTTGCAAGGCATCCAGCCATAGCTACCCCTGTCGCTGCATTTCTTCTTTTTGCTGTGCTTCTAAACATTGAAGCTCTTTTTCTGTATGCTTTTCCATCTCTTTTTGTTGTATAGTCCACTATTTGAAAAAGTCTATCAGGCTTTCAGGTTCTGTCACTGTCTGTTCTTTTTCCATAACTTGTACTGGCTGTACAATTTCAGCTTGGACTTTTGTCTCTGCTTGTTTGGCTGCCATTCTCCTGGTAACCACTCCTGGACTTGCTGCTACAGAATCCATACCTTTCTCTGTGCTTTCCTGGTACTAGGTCAGTACCGCACAACTCCTGCTGCCTTGGAAATGCGCTGGCGTACATCCCAAATAACATCTGTCCTTGAGGCACAGGTCAGGAAGCATAGGAAAACCAGGGGCAGTTGTAGAATTCACCAACAATATTTATTTACACTAGCAGTATACCTATTTACAAAGGCCAAATAAACAGAAAAAGTCCATCTAAGTTTTTCTTCAATCTCTGTGTCCATTCTTCTCCCTAGCAGTTGCAGCTCAGCTCTCTTATAAGTCCTTCCAACCCCTATTCTTAACAAGCATCCTGTTCTGGTATGTTTCAGGTAGGTACTGCAATAACACAGTGTCCCTGAGCAGAGGCCCCATCTCCACAGCTCTTTTGCAAAAGGCTTAAAAATTGAACTCAGGTAACCTCTTGAATTTCCAAAGTTTTTTGCAGTCATCTCAAACTATAATCATACACATTTCATCAGTAATGCTATATATTTTCTAAACAAAACAGATCCCAATACCAGTTACATTTCCACATAATGATTTGCATATATTTTTATATCGGCAAATATGCAAGGGAGAAAAAGACAGACTGCAAGGGAAGGTTGAGAGACAGTGAGAGGCAAAGAATTGCAAGACTGTTGGGGTGATCAAATCATAGGTCTCACAGGAAAATTTGGATGCGCAACCAGACAGACAAGAGACAGGAAAGGAAAAGAACAGAACCTTGCATTTAAACACTTTCTCCATAACAACTGGGACAGGATCCTGTTCTGCCCTGTCACACACAGGTGTGAGATATCACACCTGTCATGAAAGACTACCTTCTTGGTGGCCATCATGTGTGTCAGAAGAATTACTGAGCCCCAGGCATTCTCGATGGAGCCTCCTTATCTTGTCTTCCACAAGGACCAGGTAGTTCTTCGCCCCCACCAAAAGTTTCTCCCGAAGATTGTCTCCAAGTTCCTCCTTAACCAAGTGATGATCCTTATAGTTTACTTCATCAGTCCATCTTCGGCGATCAAACGCAGGCTCCATTCTTTGGACCTGTGGTGGGCACTCTCCTACTATGTGGAGTGAATGACTTGAGTTCATGGTGAGGCTTGCCAGCTCTTTGTTATCTATGCTAAAGCTGTGCCTGGCAGACCATCAGGTAAGCAGATGATTGGCAGGTGGATCACTTCCTGTATCAACATTTGCTATTGGTCGGCTTGTAGGAAGCCTTCTGTAGCCTCAGAGGTAATTCGACCAGACATACTGCTGCCTCAGTAGTTGCTTTCTGGGACATCCCTATTCAGGAGATTTTTAGGGCTGTCACCTGGAAGTTAGCACACACCCTCATGTCCCATTACAGCATCAACCTTGAATCTCACCAGGATGCTGCTTTTGGGGCCTTGGTTCTTTAATCTCTGTTTGGCCCCCAACTCCTGAACAATTGCTGTAATTCTGCCATTGTGTTAAGTGAACCATATCCAGGCCCCTGGAAAAATAGGTTACTCATCTGTAACTGTTATGGCTCACATCCACACCGCCTACTTGACTTCTCCTAGCAAATGGCCCATGGATCCCTGCTTCCATTGTGCAGCATCACTGGGTGGAGCTGAGGGATATACCACTTGAATGGTGGGAGGAGCTTTACTTAAAGATGTTATGGTGAGTCAACTCTTAAGGAAGAACTGCCATTATGTGAATGTGAACAATATACAGTACCACTCTTAAAACTACGGTTAGAGATGAGTAACCTATTTTTATGAAGTCCACCGAAATATTGGTTGTAGAATATTTTCTATAGGCTAAAGCACTCTAGTGTCAGTCCCAGTGACAACGTTGGAACTAACAGATATACAAATTACAATAAGTTTGATAAAATCTATACATTTTTTTGCCATTCCAAATTGTCACTGGACATTCATTTACTGCAGGGATTTGATAAGCAGCAACCGCCAAATGCATTCTGGAGGGAAAGAATGTTTTTCCAGTTTTTCTGTATCTTCTGCTTTTTTGTCGCTTGAAGCACCTTTCACCTGAAGGCCACATCAGTGGAACTCTGATTGTCTGGTCTGCAGTACTTTGTGAATGTGTGCAAGGAAGATCGGATTCCTGCCTTGTACATAGAAACATAGAAGTTGCCGGCAGAAAAGGCCTTTTAACTCGCTGTGTCTGTCCAGTCCTACCTACCTGATGTGGAGTATGAGAGCCCAGGTGAATCCTCACCCCAATCCCTTTTCTACTGTTTTCACTAAGCCCATGCATCTGTCCCACTCATGTTTGACCCCCACACACACCGATTTTGCATAGACCACCTCGTTCGATAGCTTATTCCATCTTTTAGCCACCGTCTCAGTGAAAAGAATACTTCACGGTATCCCTATTAAATTTTCTTCCTGCTAGCTCCGTTACTCTGGGTTCTTGTGTTATTACTGTTTTTTCTCCATTTTTCTAAAACTTGTTATTCATATAAAATACAGAGTATAGGACCATGGTTTCAAGGCATAGCAATAAAGAAAATAATTATACCAGGCTACATTGCTATTGCCTATGTTACTGATTTATGGCATATTCCATCAACCAAGTTAATCATAAAATAATTACAACATATTGGTTCTATTGCGGCAAAAACATGGGCTCCTTGTGGAAATAGTATCCTGATAATGTCCCCAAATGAAAGTACTTAGGGAAAAGTCAACTAGTGACTTTCAGGTCCATGAATACCATAATCTTCTGTAACAGTGTACGCACAATTTAGATGCCTGGCATGGCTTCTAACCAAACTGCATCTGAAATTCAGTTGAAACAGTGTAGCTTTTAGCTCGTACTAAAAAACAGAACAATTAGAACAGATTTAACAGGATAACTAACAGTAACTTGGTTCTGGCGTGAAATGGATACATTGGCCAGGATTGCTAGGTGGCATTTTTTACAGACCAGAACATTTTCACAAATGCATAACTAAAAAGAAGACACATTTCTACATGGACCATACGTTTTTGAGAGATGAGTTGAAACAATAATTCTCGGGGTGTGGGTATGGTTCACTTATGCATACTCTAACAGTAAATTTGATGCTGCAAATGCTCGATCTTCCTAGAAATAAAGTCTCCACCACTCATTCACACTAGTTGGACTGTGCCAGAGGTGCTAGGACCCAGCAGAAGCCAAAAATCTTCCTTTAAGTCTTTCCTGAAGAAGATAAATTCCACCCTTTTCCTTCAGACTCCTGAAGTGGATCCTGATAAGCTGTTACACCTTCAATGCCTACATATTCCTGAAGTCCCTGTAGAATTGACCCCTCTGGTGCAACCCTCTTTCAAGACTCTTTCCCAAATTGTGCAGGACAGATCAGCACTTATTCCTTCTGTGGCTAAATCCATTAACAGGAAGTACGCTTCTCCTAAGGATAGGCCACTCCTTGCCTCACAAGCCTTTGCGGACACCATTGTGGTCTTGGCAGAAAATGACAAGGCTGTGCTTCCACAGGAATCCACAGCCCATCCACTAAATAAAGAATCCCAGAAAACTGACACTCTCAGAAAGCGAGCATTTGCTGCCGCTACCCTGGGCATGCATATTGCCAGCTATCAGGGCTATTTTTCTCAGTATGAGTATACCCTCTGGCATTCACTCAAAGAATCAGTGGAGGCTCTTCTGGAAATGGGTGTTACCTAGAGCTTCTTCAGACTATCACTAGAGGCATTGAGTCCAACAATCAGCAACTTAAGGCTGCTATGGACGCCTTTGATACTGCATCAAGAGCAGCAGCGGATGGGATGTGCACCCAATGTCACTCATGGCTAAGGACTTTGGGATTTACTAATGATGCTCAACAAAGAGTCACGAATCTTCCATTTGACAGAGTTTATCTGTTTGGCCCTTAGGTGGAGCAGGCACTCGAGGCCGCACAGAAAACTTGATCTGCTATTGAGATGGCCAGGCCAGCCCTAGCTGCCCCTCAGCAAGGTGCAAACCGCCGGCAGTTTCATAACTGTCAGTCCTTTCATGGCAAGGGGCGAGGAGCATTTCACAAAAACCAAGCCCCTCAGCCACAAAAGAAAATGCAACAGAAGGCACAGGGTCTGAAAGTGCCCAGTACCACCCTCTGAAGATCCAGCCCATGTCCCACCTCAGCTGCCCGAGGGGAACTCCTCTTTGGTGGTGGTGGTGGTGTTGGGGGGGGGGTGTCTGACTCAGTTTTACAACCAGTGGAAGTCCGTTACTAGGGATAAATGGGTCCTCAAGATAATTCGAGAGGGATACACTCTAAATTTCTTGGAGACCCCCTGGATTGTCCACCCAAATGACAGCTCAGGCTGTCCCCCTCTCAGTCAGACCTCATCGCTTCCGACAGTCAGGGCCTTCTGAACAACAGGGCAGTAGAAGTGGTTCTGGAAGCAGAACAAAACACAGGACTCAGTTCCAAAGAAAATAGGCAGTATGCACCCTATTCTAGACCTACGGAAGTTAAACAAATTTCTGTTCAAGGAGAAATTCAAGATGATATCGATGGGAACGCTCCTTCCCCTAATCCATCAAAATGACTGGCTGGCATCTGTAGATATGAAGGATGCCTACCAACACGTCCTAGTGCACCCAAGCCACAACAAGTACCTATGCTTTGTGGCACTGAGTCAGCACTATCAGTTCAGAGTTCTGCCATTTGGGCTGTCCTCGGCACCACGAGTCTTTACAAAGTGCTTTGCAGTACTCATGGTGGATCTCAGAAAACTCAGAATTCAAGTGTTCCCATACCTGGACAAGTAGCTCCTAATGAGCTCCTCCAGACAAGGGACACAGGAAGTGGTGTCCACAGCTTCCAAGTTCCTCACATCCATGGGAGTTCTCCTGAACCTGAACAAATCACAGCTTCAACCTGCCCCACAACTTCTCTTCATAGGAGCTCTTCTGGACACCTCCAGGGCAAGAGCCTTTCTCCCTGAGGATAGGAGAAATGACATTATCCAGATGCTAACTTCATCAGGGAGAACAAATCCATTAGAGCCCTCACAATGCAGTGGATGCTAGGTCTCTTGGTGTCCTCTGTGTTTACGGTGCCCCTGGCCCGCTTGCAAATGAGAACAACACAGTGTATGCTCAGCACTCAATGGTCCCCAACCACACATGCGCAATCCTTCCATATCAAAGTGACAGAACCTGTAGTGAGATCCCTCACCTTGTGGACTCAGGAGGACAACCTTTTGAAAGGTTTTCCCTTTGTCTTTCTGAAAACGCAGATCACCATCACCACAGATGCATCACGGACCGGTTGGGGAGCTCACTGTCAGGATTTCCACACCCAGAAACTGTGAAGCCAAGATGAGTCCCATCTGCAGATAAATGACCTGAAGATGAGAGCTATCCTGTATGCTATCTAAGCCCTGAAGGATGTCCTCTGTAATAAGTTAATTCTCCTTCAGATGGACAACAAAACGGTGATGTATTACATCAACAAACAGGGAAGAACACACTCTTATCCTCTCTGCAGGGAAGCCATGAAAGTGTGGGAGTGGTGCCTCAAGCATGAAACCCTGAGCCATGTGGTTTACCTGCCAGGAATCCAGAACAATCTGGCAGATCACCTCAGCAGAATGGAGGTGGATCTACATGAGTGGTCTCTCGACTCAAATGTGCAATCGCTCTTCAAAGAGTGGGGCACTCCTGACCTGGACCTTTCTGTGTCTCCACTCAACACAAAATTGCCCCTGTTCTGCTCCCGAAATCCAGAACCTGGCGTTTTCTATCAGGATGCATTAAGACTGCAGTGGACAAGACTCTTTCTGTACGCATTTCATCCTCTTCCATTAATTCAGATGGTGCTTCTCAAGATGGCGGCACGGGGGGCAGAATGATCCTCATCACCCCATACTGGCCTCATCAGATTTGGTTTCTGTTGATCAACAGATTATCGGAAGTTCCACTGAGACAACTATCACTTCACATGGACCTTCTGAGCCCAGGGCCTGGTGGTCCATCCCAACCTGATGTCCCTTCATCTCCATGCTTGGCCCCTAAGGAGATAGATCTAGGTAGATTTAACATCTCCCGTAGAGTCTCAGACATCCTCCGGCAGCCCGCAAGGCAGCCACCAGGAAAGCTTACACGGCAAAGTGGAAACAATTCTCTGTCTAGTGTGTGAAGTCCTTCTTGGATCCCTTTTCATGCCCACAAAACAAGGTCTTAGAGTATCTGCTGAATCTGTCTAATGCAGGGCTATAATACTCGATGGTAAAGGTACACCTCTGTGCAATTTCAGCATACATTGAGCCTGTCCACAGTATGTCAGTGGCTCAGCTGCCCTTGGTTAAAAGGTTCCTTAAAGGTATCCTCCACACTAGGCCACCGGTCAGGAGGCCAGTAGCTGCTTGGGATATTAATCTTGTGCTAGACATGCTCACTCGTAAATCTTTCGAGCCTCTAACAACCTTTGAGCTGAAGTTCCTGACCTGGAAGGCTGCCTTCCTCATGGCTATTACTTCCACCCACGAGTGTCCGAAATACATGCCCTGGTGACAGACACACTGTATACAGTATTTCACAAAGACAAGATGGTTCTCAGAATTCACCCTAAATTTCTTCCAAAAGTAGTCTCGGAATTCCACCTGAACCAGCCCTTGGTCCTTCTGACCTACTTTGTGAACTTTCAGAATGAAAGGGAGCATGCCCTACATTCTCTAGATATAAAAAGAGTTTTGCGGTTCTACATCGATAGAACAAAAGAGATCCGCAGATCCAAGCAACTGTTTGTTTCATCATGGCTCGGCTGGGTCAGCCTGTTGCCATCAGGTGTATTTCAACGTGGCTGGTAGCATGTCTCTGCCACTGCTATTCCATGGCTCAGGTCAAGCTGGAAGGCAGGGTGAACGACCACTCTACCAGACCAGATGCGGCATCTCTGGTGGAGATACGGAGCGTGCCTAGTGCAGACATCTGCAATGTAACTACAGTACTTGGAGCTCTGTGCACACCTTTGTGAAGCACTACGCCTTGGATGTCCATGCCAGACAACATCCGTCCTTTGGCAGGACAGTCCTCAATGGACTTCTGTCCTGAGTGAGCTCCTGTCTCTCCTGTTGCCCTTCTTGGGGTATTTTATTGCCTCGGTACTCTCCCACTAGTGTGAATGAGTGGTGGAGACTTTAGGTCCAAGAAGATATGAGAATTACGTACCTACTGTAATTCTTGATCATCTTGGACGAAGTCTCCACCACTCATTCACATGCCCACCCTCCATCCCCTGAGATCACTTATCTGTTTTTGGTCTTCACTCCCTCAGTGTCTGGACTCTGTTGTGTTGACCCTTCTTATACGGGTCATTCAGACAATTGTATGTCTGACATAGGTTAGTTTCACTAGGTTAGTTTACACTGCACCTCCTCTGTAAAAAAAGGTTCTGAGGTGGTTGGAGGGTCGACACCGAGATGGCCTATATGGCATGAGCTGAGCTCGCAGCGTCATGCATGCACGGTCCTACCTCGGCGCCGGCCCTCCTGAAGATTTTTGGCTCCCGCTGAGTCCTGTTGCCTCCAGCGTAGTCCCACTAGTGTGAATGAGTGGTGGAGACTTCGTCCAAGCAGATCAAGAATTACGGTAGGTACATCATTTTCATTTTTTGCTTTGTGCCACTGAATTGGCAGGGCACCAAACATTTTTTGTGCCATGCGAACTGTCATCTTGTTAATTGTTTTCCATGAAGTAAAAACAGTGGAACATACATAAACATGCTGTCATTTTAAAAACAAACACCAGAACCTAGCTAAACGGGCCCCGTTTAGCTAGATTCTGCTTTGTTTTTTTAAATATCAACCGCAAGTTCATTTTCTAGGCACCCAAAATCCTGGGTGCCCAGCTTGGTGAAAGGAGACTTCCCCCACGTTCTCTGTATGAGGAATTTCTTGACTGCTGCAGCTGGAACTTGTGCTACAGGCTGCAGGGTGAGGTGGGGGAATTCAAACATGCATGGGACAGACATAAGGCAATTATAGTGGGGGTTGCAGGAAGTAGGCTGTTGGTTAACTACAATCTGCAGCTTATCCAGTAGGTAGGGAAATGGACAGACTGGGTAGGCCAAGTGGTCCTTATCTGCCGTCAAAGTCTATGTGTTAGCTGCAGTTTCCCTGGTGTCTAGTGACACCTCCCCACTATCTGATTACTGTCCCCATAATTATTGCATCATGATTGTTTCATTATTAGTAAGAAAAAAACAATGTATAATTTTGGTGCTCATGCTCTCAAGCACATAACCTATCCTTTTAACATTACATTAAATGGTTTACCATTTGAACTTGTTTCCTATCGTAAATACCTCAGGGTCTTATTCAGTCCCACTTTTTCTTTTACACTCCATGTCAACACTTTATTCTTTAAAGTACAATCTTGTCATAGTAGGTTTTGCAGTGCCAAACATTATTTTGTCCAGTAGGACTGTGTAAGTATTGTACAGCAAGTAGTTTTACCCCTAATTGATAATGGTGGCACAGTATACAGATTTGCTACCAACTCCTCTTTAGGTCTTCTGTCCAAGTTCTACAGTAGTCTTCTAGATTTTATTTTAAATAATAAACTGGATGGCCATCATTGTATTATACTACAAAAGTTGGGACTGCTCTGTTTGAAGGTACAAAGCCAGTCAAACTTGCTAAAATGTGTGTTTAATGCTGTAAAATAATCTCCCAGCTTCTTATTTGCATAGATTGTAGGCCCCCCACTGTAGTTATAAATTTAAGCAGTAATGCACTACAGGGTGTAGTATATCATGGGATATAATCACACCTCACGTGGTTGGGCACGTTGCTGCAGGCCGAGTGCATCCAACACCTGAGAAGTGACGATATCCCATGATATACAGTACCGTAATCTGGAGCGCATTATTACTATTATGAACCGGAATCCTTTCGGAATTAAGTTAAAATGTGAAAAGCTTTAAAGAATTTGTTTTAATTATTGTTCTGGTACATGAATAATGTATGTAGAGGGATACATAGTTAAAAAATGGTCTGCAGTTCATATGTCCAGCAGGTGGTAATGCTGCCTCTTGTTGTTCCCCATCTGCATGATGTGCTGCTCTTTTACGTGACTGGTATCAGCTGTTGCTCTCTCAGCCCCCCGCCCCAATCACTCGGTTGATTTTTGGATTTCAGGGCTAAGGAAGGAAGGAAGAAGGCAGGAGTAGTCTGGGAAGTCTAGTCAGGGCTGCTGGTCTGTAATATGTAGAATATGCTGGCTGTTGGAGGTAAAACATCAGAGTGCTCCCCTCGAGCCCCCCCCATTCCATACTGAGTCTCACAAGATACAACCAAAAGTACTGGTTAAGCAGCAATCCACTGGGTACAGGCAGCACATGTTTGGCATGAAGGGAGAGCAATTGTTTTTCTCTGAGTGAACCGGAGGAATGGGCATTTGCTGCAGGTGGGCAGGACCGCTATTTATATAGTCTGTGAGAGAAGCGGACGGGTCAAGGTGATGTTAGCATGGCACTTGGCAGCGGTCGCTGTCTGTGATGGAGGTTTTTTTTTTCCCATCAGCAGTAGACAAAATTCTGTTTATGGGAAAATGTACATTTAAATTTCCCGACAGATCTGACTCTCTGGACCATGGAACATGGGAAGCGTTGCACTCAGAGGGACTTGGCTGCAAGTGAGGAGGCTGGTGGATGGAGGTTTTTTGAAGCCATGAGTATGTAGCCTGATATCATCATAGCTTTGAAGGCATCTTGGCCAATCAACTTCCTCAATTTTTTTCAATCCCGTTCATAATATATGATATCCAACACTAGACTTTTACCAAAGGTTTATTCTGAGCTGGCCAGGGCTTCTTTTTTCATATCCTGCCCCTGCATCTTGGAATTCACTTGTTTCCGACTCAAGAAACTGTGCCAGTCTGACTGTGTTCTGTAACACCGTAAGACAAAAGTATCAACAAGTTTTTAATTAAGGCAGTATAGTGCAGTGGTTAAGGGCAAGGCAATTTTTATTTAAAAAGATGCCTAGTCCCAGAGGCTCTGGGCGGTGTACAAACAAAATAAAAAAAATAAACACAATCAAAACTCAGAATAAATATCAATAGACATTAAATTCCATAAATTATAAATACAATTGCCTAAAAAATTTAAAAGCATGGTGGCCGGGAACCGAGATTGAAACTGTAACATACTAATCTCTCTTAAAAAAGGTAGGTCGGGGAAAGCCTGGGTGAACAGGAGGGTCTTGAGGTGGGCCTTGAATGCCTCCAAAGACGGGGCCTCCCTAACCCCGAGGGGTAGCGAATTCCACAGGACGGGGCCATCAACAATAAAAACCCTATCACCGGCCATTTTTAACCTCGTTCTGGGAATCACCAGGAGGACCCTACTGGAGGAGTGGAGGGGACTGACCGAGACAGCGTGTGTAAGAAGGTCCATCAGATAACCAGGGCCCTGGCCATGTAGGGCCTTATAGGTGAGAAGACCCACCTTAAAGAGGATCCTCCACCTGACCGGCAGCCAGTACAGCTCAAGCAGCACCAGTATAATATGGCAATATTTAGGCTGCCCCATAAGTAACCTGGCAGCTGCATTCTGCACCAGCTGCAGTCTGTGGAGAGATCCTCCTGTGAGCCCTAGGTAGAGCGCATTACAGTAGTCAAGTCTTGATGTCACCAATGCATATATCAAAGTGGGGAGGTCCAGAGGCAGCACAAGGGTCTTTATCCTGGCAACATTCTTAAGATGGAAAAACAGGAGCGGACAGTGGAAGACACTTGTGCCTCCATTATCAAACCCCTGTCCAGGATGACACCAAGATTCCGCACCTCAGAGGAGGCCTTCAGTAGGACCGATCCCAGAACAAGTCTGGTCTCTGCACCACAGGCCATCCTATTCCACACTCTGTTCGACTTCACCACCAATACCTTTGTCTTATCGGGGTTCAGCCACAGCCAGCTGGAGGTCATCTAGTTGTTGATCTCAGTGAGGCAGCTGTTTAGCATGTCTGCCACATTGGATGTTCCTGGGGCAAAAGACAACTATAGCTGGGTATCATCAGCATAGCAATGAAACCTCAGACCATACTTTCTAATGATCCCCCCAAGGGCAGCATGTACACTGTGAACAACATTGGGGACAAGACTGAACCTTGGGGTACTCCGCACAGCTGGAAACTAGAGGTGGAGGAGAAATTCTCCATTACAACCCTTTGTCTCCTGTTGGTTAAAAATGTCTCAAACCAGCAGATGACAGTGCCAGTGAGTCCACAGAATACCCTAAGGCAATAGTTCTCAGACTTTGTCACAGTAAGCCTCCCCAAATCCATGGAAAAGATTTTGAGCCCCCCCCAAAGAAATTGAAATAATCTTGGGCCTCCCCAAAGAAAATAACGTACTGTACTTTGCGCAGTACACCATGAATAAATTGAACCCCCTCTGAGTACTTGGCTCACATTCAGTTCTTTGTCTTATACTGACTTGGACCTTTTGAAAAAGAGCTCTTGTGCTCAAAGGTGTTATCTGAATAACAAATAAAATAAATATTATTATTCAGCTTATTGTAATCCCCCCCCCCCAAACAGGCCAACCTACGTACTCTGCTATTTTAATTCTTGAACCATTGTTACCCCTTGTTGCAGTACCTTCATGGGTCAGACTGCCTTCTCTGTTTCCTCTCTATATGGAATTAACCTTCCTACATACTTTGCCTCTCCCCATCCTTCCCTGCTCCTAAGCAACTTCTCGGGGATTACTTTACTCCTTCCTGCTATTACTCTTAGTACTTCTATGCTCAGCCCTTGTATTTGGGCTGTTCTGCCATCAGTATACAAATTGATCAATTACCACCACTCATTAATTTATTGTTCATATTTATTTGCACTATTGCTCATTGTATATTTCTTGATTGTTCTGCAGTTACCTTTTGAAATGTATTCACTCCCTACCCTTCCCTGGATACACCTGAAATGAACCTTGGCTCATTCACCTTCCCTTGTCACCTATTAGTAAATAAATACATAAAATTCACCTACTGTTATCCTATTTCTGTTTGCTTCATCTCTTCACACAAAATATATAAAACTCAAAATGTAAATATAGTACTTTTTCAGACTTGCTTGAGCCTCCCCAGGGAGGCAGGCCTCACCATTTGAGAAACACTGCCCTAAGGCAATCCAGCAACACACAATGGTCCACAATGTCAAATGCAGAGGGGAGCTCAAGGAGAACAAGGATTGTCCTTTCCCCTCGATCTCTAGCCCTGAGGTTATCATTCTGCACCCGAACAAGTGCGGCTTCTGTACTATGACTTGCCCAAAACCCCGACTGGAGGGGTTCGTATAACTCACGGATCACAAGGTGCTCCTCCAACTGAAGTGCCACTACCTTCCTCACAATCTTCTCCAAAAATAAGAGATTGGAGATGGGACGGTAATTTGCCCTGACTTCCAGGTCCAAAGATTGTTTCTTTAGGAGCAGTCTCACCAATGCCTCCTTCAAGGCATCGGGGAAGACCCCCTCTGACAGGGAACACCGGATAATCAAGGCAAACACTGGGCTGACAGTGTTGACTCATCACATCAAGAAATGCATCGGCACCAGGTCCATTTCACAGAAAGTGTGCTTCAGATTGGTCGCTACCTCAATGACCTCATTTACCTCCACCGGTCTAAACTCTCCTCAACCAGACGGAGAGCACTCAGGACACTTCTGGCGACCACTGTTAGCTCTGGACTGGCTGACTAAAGGAATTCCCTGCCAGATATCAAGACATCCTGTCCAAGAAGAACCATGCAAACTCTTTGCATTCAGCATTGGGAAAAGCCTTCTTAGGCTGTAGACAGGCCGGATGAAGTAGCCTGTCCACAGTCCAAAAAAGTGCAGCTGGTTGGTTTTTCCAAGCAGCAATCTCCCTGGACAGAAATTTTGCCTTCTTACTGTTGATTGCCCCCTGGTATGCATTATAATGTACACGAGGGCCAGTTTGTCTTCCTCCTGCCTGGTTTTCCTCCAGCAGTGCTCCAACCTCTGACCCTTCTTCTTCAACTCCCTGAGTTCCCCATCAAACCAAGGGGATGTCAAGTAGGAAGATTTGGTTTGTACGCGGACAGGTGCTAGGGAGTCAATGACATCCAATAGCACCCTATTATAGGTGCCAACTGCATCACCACTGCCTCCGACGCATGCATTGCCCACACTAGCTAGATCAGCTGCCACCAAAAAGCCCTCCAGAGTCAGTCCCCGCAAAGGGTGGTAGCTCATCATCTCTGTAGGGGGAGGGCATCCGGTGGGTGCCCCGAACAGGAACCACACCATGCAGTGATCAGGTCATGCCACTTGATCAGTCTTGAGATTGTTTATCTCAAGCCCCAGTGAGAACACCAGGTCCAAAGAGTGCCTGCCCTAGTGAGTCACGGAGGAAACTGCCTACGACAGGCCCAGCGATTACATGGTCTGGAGGAGGTTATGACCAAGTTGAGATGATACATCATTGGCCCAAACATTGAAATCCCCCATGACAATACATCTGGGGGCTTCCAATGTTTCACCTAAGACAAATCCGGCAACCTCCTACATGAAATCTCTTGCCGCCATGGGGGCGGTAAATCAGGAGAATCCTGTAGCCTGTGCCTAGACCCCCACGGATTGCAACGCACTCAAAACAACCTGGGGTTCTCACTGGGTGCACAGTGAAGCCCAAGTCAGATCTAAAACAAATGGCTACTCTACCACTCCTATGTTCCTTTCTGGGGAACTGTATAATGGTATATCCAGGCAGGACGGCAGCCTCAAAAACCAGGCCAGCATTGTCCCCAATCCAGATTTCCAAAATGCAAGCCAGATTGACCAAGGAAATCAAGTCTGCAATAATGCCAGTCTTGTTTCTGATTGATTTGGCATTGCACAGCACTGCCCACAGTGTATTGTTGGATGCCCCTAAGGAAGGCTACAAGCTGAAGCGCAGGGGCTGGCATGTTTTTTGTTGCATCTCTTAGTAAAAATAATCGCAAACTGGTGAACTCCTAATAAAATATTTTTGGCAGTTAACGCTTTAAATTTGAGTTTTAAGCATCTTCCTTGTAAGCTGAGTAGCGCTTAGACCACTTTTTTGAATGTGACTGGAGGACAAAGCAGCCCCTCGGGTTACCTGGCCACTCAGTCTGGTGGACTCCCTGGGGACAGGCACTAAACATGTCCCACCTCTCTCTTGTGCCTGTCTTAATCCAGGGCGCCTTCTGCACCTGATGATCCCTCTCCTGCCACCCTCCGCTGTGCATCCCTCTGCTCAGCATCACCATGGCTCCTCCAAATCCCCACCTCCCGACAGCATCTTGCTGTGGTATTGGAAACCAGGAGGCAGATAAAGGGCCATAGGTCATGAAGCTGGGATGCCCCATACACTATCCTGGCCCCCTCAGACAGCCCTGACACATTACAACCGACAAAGTCCCGGCACACTCAAAAGGAAACAATAAAACCAAATATGATTCAATACAATCAGGTTTTAAATTATGTAAGATGCATTTGAATAGAACCCAGTCTAAAAAGAAAAGTTATCTGAGAATTTGTCTACGGAGCTGCCACCTCCTAGTATTAATGTCCATATCCAGGCTTTTGAGACTCTCACACCATTAAAGTTTGGAAATTCAATACTTATAAGCAAACAGAGTCTAAGAAACCAGGCCTAGGAGCTCCCACCTCCTGGGGCTAATAAATGTTAGTGTTCAGTTCTTTACAGACTCTCACTCCACAAAGTCCCGATAACAGACATTTGCATTGCCCCATCTGAATTTAAAATGAGTAATAATTCTCTTGATTATTGCCCAGTTACCAACTACAAGTTTTTACAGCAGTCAAAAGAGTTTACCAGATTAGGCAGACTGCGGTAAGATCGGTCCCAGTCGAAAATTCCTCTGAAGTGCTTAGACTGTATCCTTCACCAGCCCACGGAGCCCAACAGGTAAAATCTGAGACCCCGGCAGCCCTGGTCAAAGCCGAGGACACCAAGAAAGCTCACTCGCATGTCCCTGCAGGACCAGAAGATTTCCCACAGAACTCTTCAACTCCTAGCTGGAGAAACCCCCCTGTAATCCATCCCTGTCTCAGGACCCGACTACTATCGCAGCTGCCCACTGGCCATCACAAAGTGGAATGGAAGCAATGCCACCGTAGCCACCCTCCAGCAGCTGCACCACAGAGCACAACCAGGTTGAGGGCCAGAAACCAGGAAGGAGATCCCCTCACAACTCTACAGCAAGCCTGTAACCTGGTCTTGGCAGCTGTTCCTCAGCTTTCCTTCCTCAGCTCTCCAGCTTCAGTCTCCCACCTCTGGACTCTGAGCTGCAAACCTGGAGATCTGGGTTTGAATCTCACAGCCACCCACTTGCATACTGTTTGACCCTGAGCAAGTCACTTAACTTCCTTGTGCTCCCAGGTCACACCTGGAAACAAGCTTTGGCTTAGTATGCCTTTCCTGGTTAAGCAATTTCCCACTTGTTTGTTTTTAATTTAATTTTATATAGTATATTTTGTAGTTTATGAATTTGCTTTTAATTTATGCTACTGTTCTCAGAACATTCTATTTTAGACTTTTGTCTCATAGGAATGAGAGTGTTTAAAACATAAATAACAAATATACAGTATATATGTGTGTGTGTGTATATATATATATATATATATATATATATATAATATCTAAATACACACTTGCCCCACAATGTAAAGCATCATGGGCCACATATGCAAATCACTGCAGAATATTATGCTGGTTCAACTTTAAGCAGAAATGCATGGTGCCAAAGTCCTCTCACACAGTTTGCAAAGGGTGCCAACAGAAGACATAGACACGTGTTTCATCCTACCAGAACTCATCAGTATGCTCGTCTGTTTGACACCCCAGTGGAATGAACCAGCTACCTTAAGATGGTCTATCTGAGTTATGTTGTGGTGAACCCAATTAAAACAAAAACAATTTAAAGACAAAGAACATCTGTAAGCAAGCAGTGAGGCAATGGTTACCCCAAGGGGCATTTGGCTGGGAAGCCAAGTTTCAAAGAAAGCTGGTTCATTCCACTGGGGTGTCAAACAGACGAGACCTACTGATGAGTCTTGGTAGGACGAAACACGTGTCTATGTCTTCTGTTGGCACCCTTTGCAAACTGTGTGAGAGGCCTTTCAGCACCATGCATTTCTGTTAAAGTTGAACGAGCATAATATTGTGTGGTGATTTGCATATGCGGCCCATGATGCTTTGCATTGTGGGGGCATGTGTGATTTTGTATTTCTTTGAAACTTGGCTTCCCAGCCAAATGGTCCTTGGGGTAACCACTGCCTCAGTGCTTGCGCACAGAGGTTCTTTGTCTTTTAAATTGTTTTTTGTTTTAATTGGGTTCACCACAACATAACCGAGATAAACCATCTTAGGGTAGCTGGTTCATTCCACTGGGGTGTCAAACAGACAAGGCATACTGATGAGTCCTGGTAGGATGAAACGAGTGTCTATGTCTTCTGTTGGCACCCTTTGCAAACTGTGTGAGAGGCCTTTCGGCACCATGCATTTCTGCTTAAAGTTGAACCAGCATAATATTCTGTGGTGATTTGCATATATGGCCCATGATGCTTTACATTGTAGGGGCATGTGTGATTTTGTATTTCTTTGAAACTTGGCTTCCTGGCCAAATGCCCCTTGGGGTAACCATTGCCTCAGTGCTTGCGAACAGAGGTTCTCTCTCTCTCTCTCTCTATATATATATATATATATATATTGATGGCAATGATATGGAAAATATCTTCACTCCTCCAGAGGGAGCTCTGGATACTCATAAGTGCAGAAGGCAAAAGTGAGAGTATCCAGAGCTCATGATGCAGGAGTGAAGATATTTTCCATAGTACACGATCTGCACATCATGTATTCGATTTATACAGTAGGGCTAGGAGTTTCAGAAGTATTGTTATGATTTTTTGTGTTCTGTTGCTGTTTCTGTGTTTTCTCTTTCTGTGTGTGAGTTTTTCTGAATGGGCTGGCAGTGTTACAAACTCTGTGGGAAAAGCTGAGTGTGTTTTGCAATGATAATTGAGCTTCAGGCAGGAGTGAGAAAAAAGCTGTTTTGTGAAGCTGTGTCCTTAAGAATTCTGGTTGCAGTCAAGGAGAGAGTATCACAGTAATAGGCTGGGAGTTAGACAGAGTGTGAGCAACAGGTGAGATTGTTTTGCAATGCTGAGTTAGCTGCAGGCAGCAGTGAGATATATCACTCTGGTGATATCACGACATGATTTATCACTAGTCATGATGTCACGATATGATTTAGGTGATGTCATCACAGAGAGAATACATGTTTTTATCACACTCATTTATCATTCACCCCTATTAGATATAATATATATATATATATATATATTTACTATTTAACCACTTCTTTTTTTAGCTTTGCTCCTGGTGTCTAGTTGTCCCCCCACCTGATGCCCGCCTCGATAATATTTTATTTTGAACCAGGGCACCCACCAACGGCCAATTTCCTGGTGTCTAGTGGCACCCTCCCACCCTCCTCCCATTTCAGGCACAACCCAGAAATAAAGAAAACGGTCCCTTGATTATTTTTTTTTAACAAACCTGTACAAGAGAAAACAGTCCCTCACCAATCAGCCCCTCCACACCGACCTCCCCTCCACACACACCAGTATACTCCCACACACCCTCACTCACCTGAACAGGTACCAGGTTTGAGATCCACTCTCTGATCGAAGACATGTCTTGCTGTTGGAACTGGTGACTGCAATATGAGAAACTAAGGTAAATGCTGTTCAATGTATTTCAATGGGAGTTTCAACTTGTTTACATAACTTAGCATTTCTTGAGATTTTGACTCCAAATTTTCAACATGGCCTTGTGTGGACCCCACCTCATGAACAATATGACTGTCATTAGGCAGCTCCTGCCCAAAAGGTAATTTCGCAGTCACTTGGCAAATTCCCCTTTCAGGCGGGATTTTAAAATTTTTCCTGCCCTTGTTAATGAGGTGGGGATCATAAGAAGGCTATGTTGAAAATGTGGGATCAAAACCTGTAAAAATGGCAAGTTATGACCATTTGTTGCAATTTCGCTATGCATGCTTGCAACTTTGGAAATTTTAAATATGTTGACCCCAGACTTTCAACATAGATTTCTTATTACCCCATCTCATGTATGTCACAGATGTCATTTTTCAAATCCTGGCCAAAATGTATTTTTGCACCTGTGGTGCAGAATGGGATTGCAGTTGTGCAGAATTACATTTTGGTGGGGATTAAAACATTTTCTGTATGGGGTACATGAGGTGGGGTAATAAGATGGCTGTGCTGACAGTTTGGTCACTGTTGTGCTATAAATGGAAGCACAGGACCTAGAGGGTCATGCTTTCACAGGTACATACATGTACACATCTATGGAGGGATGGGAGAGCAGGGTCCAAGGGCCTTGCACTCCCACAAGCAAATAAGGATATGATTATACTATCTCAAAAAGTAAGGAAATACATTGCAAAAAAACTTTGTTAATGCTCTAAGTAGGATTGAAGCCACAAAAGTAGGTTAATGTGGCATTAGGGTTTCCGACCCTAACAGCCCAATCCCACCCTGCACACACCAGCAGGCATTGGATGTGTGCCTTGGGGTCATTGGACTTAATGCTCACCCCATTCTCCAATACTCTACCCATCTCAGCTTATTTACTTATGGAATGGGGTGAGCGTTCGGGCCGACAACCCCAAGGCACACCCTCGACATCTGTTGGTGTATGCAGGATGGGTGTGGGGTGTTAGTTTTGAAACCCTAACACCACATTTTCCTACTTTTGTGGCTTTATCTCTAACTGGAGTATTAACACAGTTTTTTTGTAATTTATTTCCTTATTTTTTGAGATAGTATAATCGTATCCTTATTTGCCCTGTGCTTCCATTGATAGGACAACAGTGACCAAATTGTCAGCACAGACATCTTATTACCCCACCTTATGTACCCAGTACAGAACATTTTCAGATCCCTGCCAAAACGTAATTCTGCACAACTGTGCCAAAGATGCAAAAACACGTTTTTGCCAGGATTTGAAAAATGACAGCTGTGACATACACGAGGTGGCTTAATAAGATAGCTATGCTGAAAATCTGGGGTCAAAATATTGAACATTTCCAAAGTTATAAGCGTACGTAGTGAAGTTGCAAGGAATTCTATTTATTTATTTATTCAAGTCTCGGATTGCAGTCTTTGAGTTGGGAGCTCATTTGCAAAGGTTCTACTTCAAGCATACAGTAAGCATTCATAAGGTACAATCAAGTTACGTTCAGAGGTTACACAACAAGTTTCATAGGTGGTACAGGCATGAAACAAAAGATTCAGTCATTCGCTAGGTATGTACTGGAACAATCAGGGTAACAAGTTATAAAGGCAGTACAAACGTGAAAGCAGGATTCAGGCAGGACTTTGGTTGTAGATGGTAGTACAGAAAACTCAGGATGATTGATATGCGACACAGGAGGCAGAGGGTCTCCTATAGCAGGTAGTAGGCAATAGGGTGGGTGAAGCTGAGTCCCGTTGTCGAGGTGAGAGGTTGGGGGTAGTAGGGAGAGTTGAAAGTTTAAGGCCTGAGTAGGTGGTGGGGATGGAGCTGGAGCAGTGGGGCGGAGATAGTATGATAGAGGTGAGGGGGGGTTGAGGAGACAAGGAGAGGGCAGGTAAGAGAGACTGGAGGGAGGATAGAGAAGATAAAGGTATCAGCAAGAGGGTTGAGGTATCTGATTGGACAGAGATAAGTGCAGAGAAGGCACGTGGGTGAATACGAAGTGCAAGGAAAGGTCAGGATAGGTCCTTGACATTAACACTGGCATTATATGGGGCAGGTACACCTCATTTGGCATGCAAGGTGGGTACGGAGTATGGGTCATGCCTAGGGTAGACTTTTTGACCAGAAGACTGAGCTGGTAACTAATTCTACTCTCCAGGTTGCGCCAGCCTGTGCGGGAGTATAGGTCGCACATATGGGTTAAGTGGGGAACACCCAGGAGGAGCCTACAGGCTTTGTTGAGAGTCAGAGCAATTTTTTTTAGTGCCATAACAGAGGCCGCACTGTATATAACAAGCCCATAGTCGACCACGGAGAGGACTGAGCTAGTTAAGGCAAGTCTTAGAGCATCTTCTGTTAGGCAGTGCCTATGTCTGTACAGTTGACCTAGCTTTTTGTTGGCTGATTTGGCTGTGTGGTCAATGTGGAGGGAGTACAAAAGAGCACTGTCCAGCATGACCCCTAGGTACTTGAAGGAATGGTCATAACTTTGAAATTTTTACGTATTTTGTCCCCAGATTGTCAAGTGTACCCAGTGCAGAAAAATGTTGGATCCCTGCCAAAATGTAATTCTACACAATTGCAACGCCATTCCATGCCACAGGTCGAAAACACATTTTGGCTAGGAATTTAGAAAGTGACAGTTATGACATACATGAGGTGGGGTAATAAGAAGGTTATGTTGAAAATCTGGGGTCAAAATATTGAAAATTTTCAAAGTTATGAGTGTGCATAGCGAAATTGCAACGAATGGTCATAACTTTGCCATTTTCAATCATTTGGACACCAAATTTTCAACATAGCCTTCTTATGACCCCTCCTCAAGAACAATATGACTGTCATTACACAGATCCTGGCCAAAAGATGATTTCACCAACCGACCACAAAAATCACCTTTCTGGCAGGATTTGTGTAACGATAGTCATATTGTTCATGAGGTGGGGTCCCCAAAAGGCCATATTGAAAATCTGGGGTCAAAATGTCGAAAAATGCCAAAGTTATGCATAAAGGTTGAAACCCCCATTGAAATACATTGAACCGCAGTTACCTTGGTTTTTCATACTGCAGTTGCTGGTTCTAGCAGCAAGACCTGTCTTCGATCGGAGAGTGGATCTCGAACCTGGGACCTGTTCAGGTGATTGAGGGTGTGTGTGTGTGTGTGTGTGTGTGGGGGGAGGTGCTGGTGGGAGGTGGGGGGGCTGATTGGCAAGAGACTGTTTTTCTCTTTTCAGGTAAAAAAAAATCAAGGGACCGTTTTCTTATTTTCAGGTTGTGACTGCAATGGGAGGGTGGGGGGATGCCACTAGACACCAGGGAATATACAAGAACTGCGATCAGCAGGTGGGAGTGCCACTACACACCAGGGATTAAACAGGAACAGTGATCAGTGGGTGGGGGGGAGCCACTAGACACTGGAAATTATATGGGAATGGCAGGTGGGGGGAACCAGAAGACACCATGGATTATACGGGAATGGTGATCGGCAGGTGGGGTGTGCCAATAGACACCAGGGACAGCAGTGGGGGGCATCAAACTGTCAAAAACATTGTAATATACAGGAAAACCCAGAACAATTGCACAGGAGAAGAATATATGGAGACATAACAGGGATAGTAGTCGGGGGTGGGGGTGCCACTCGACACCAGGGATTAAGGCTGAATATTGATCAGCGGGTGGGAGGTGCCACTACACACCAGAGCTTAAACAGGATCAGTAATCAGTGGGTGGGGGGTGCCACTAAACACCAGGGATTAAATGGGATCAGTGGTTCGGGGTGCCACTAAACACCAGGGATTATATGGGAACGGCGATCAGTGGGTGGGGGAGGTATAACTAGACACCAGGGATGACAATGGGGGGCATCAAATCATAGAAAACAATGTAATGCACAGGAAAACACAGGATAGTTGCACAGGAGTTACAGGAAAAAGGCCAAATTGATCTGGGAGCACTGATCGAACACCAGAGAAACAGCGGCTCACAGTTGACACAGTAGCCAGCAGCACAAGTTCAGCTTTGGCTGCAGAAGTCAAGAAATACCCGCTGTTCTCATACAGAGAACACAGGGGAAGTGCACCTCTCGCTAACCTGGGCAACCATGATTTTGGGTGCCCAGAAAAAAGGTATTTATGGACATCATGTGAAAAACATCAGAATCTAGGTAAAGGGGGTGCCGTTTAGCAAGGTTCTGGTGTTTGTTTTTTTAAAATCTCTCCTTTTTCTGTATTTTCCATGCTGTTAGTTTATGGAAAAAGTCAACAAGATGGCAGTTGGCACAGCACATTAAAACGTTTGGTGGCATGCCAAGCAAGTGGTGCAAAAGTAAAAAAGGGCATTTGCGGCATCAAATTTTTACTTTCACCACAGAACGTTATCTGAAAAAACCATACTGTGCATGCGGAGGTCAGAAAATACAAAAAGATTTAATGCCTAATAACTCTGGAACACTTTGATAGTTTTTCACTAGACCTGTCAATGGCACTGCCTTGGCACATGACACATGTCCTCTGCAAATTTGGGGCAACAATTCCTTTCCATATAGGCTGTAGGTGAGAGAAAAAAAAAAAACACTGTTAAGTATAGGAAAAAAAAAAGTTTCCTAAAATTAACACATGCAGATCTCAGAAACCACACAAGCTGCCATTACAAAGATTTCTACATGTCAAGACTTTGTCTCCTAGACAACACATTCAAAATTTCAGCTCATTCCGGCAAACAGAGCCAAAGATATTAATGTGCAAAATTTGAGGTTTAACATTACAGAGCTACTGTGCCTCAAAAACTTTAAAGAAACGGCCCGCTTGCGCGGCATGATGGATTTCGCTTGCGGCGCTGGCGACCGGGTTGGAGCAGACTCGGTGTCGCTGGAAGGCGGCGAGGGAGAAGGATAGAAGCGTCCTATGGACTGCTCTCCTTCTCCGGGGAGAAGATGGGGTAGTGCTGTGGGGTCTGCGCGACTCCTGGTGGAGACCAGGTGTGGCGCGACCACCGACCTCAACAGTGTGCGTCGGGCGGGGCAGGGCGTTCGCGTCATTGCGTCCTCCCGGAGAAAAAGGAAAAGGAGAACACCGCGGGGCCCTAGATGAAGCGGTCACGGCTTCAATTAGCCCCCTCAGGCCAGCCCCGACTCCTAGTCCGACGCCTGCGCATGTGTCTCAGTGCCGCAGCCCCACCGTGGGGGTAAGCTATGGGGTATCGGAAGGGCAGGCCGATGTGGGGTAAAGCATGACCGCAGATGGTTCCGGGCTACCGGCCGCAGGGGCAGAAAGAATAAATAGAAAAAAAAAGAAAACTTTAAAGAACACAATAACTAGGTACACGTCTGCTTGCATTCCATATGTATTTTATATATTTTTTCTCCCCATAATTTATTACTAAAGAATGGTGTATGAATATATGGTTGTTGTCCCTTAGATACCATGTTGAGTTCATCTGTCTCTATAGCTTACTCCCTACTTCAAGTGTCATGGAAAAAAATATATATTTTTACACTTTAGTTTAAAATCATACTCAGGACCACTGCATAGTAGAAAGAACGGTTTATTACATATGCATATGGGAGTCTGCTTCCAAAAATCATGCAAGGCTCCCTGAGTTTCATTAGTCAACCACTTTTATACACTTATTATCAAGGCGTTGTTAGGCGTACTCTTATCTTGAAAATTACCAACATTGCAGTATTAACCAATCATGAATTAGAAAAACATGTTGATTCCAATGTAACAGAAAAACATTTTGATACCACTATATAGGGTACATTTCCACTGCTTATTTCATCTCTTTCCCAATACTTCTTGATACATCTGCCTGGGTCAATCTGACCTGAGGAAACAATGAGTTTTACTCACACCATAGCAACGTACAGCTTGCCTTTTAATGTCTTAACATGCTGTTATCTTATATTTTGCCGACTTGTTATGCAGGCTGGTACAACCAGTTCTGCCCAGTTTATCTTGCTTTCTGTTCCTACAAATGTACCTCAAGTAACCTCAGTATCATTCTATAACAAAATAAAAAACAGCATGATACCAGAAATTTCTACTACATCCATTATAACTTTGTTACAGCATGGCCTACAAAGCAAGCATATATTCAGGGCATATAATAGCAAATAGAGTTATAGTTTTATGAACTCAGAAATTTCTACTACACAAGTCATAATTCTCTGTTGTGACATCAAAATCAGTTGCCATGGGAGTAACTGTGAGGTCACAAGCAGTGCTCTATGGCTTCAGGTAGGGAGAAAGCAGCAGGAATAGATGAATTATTCAGGAGCAAAGATCCTGTTTTCATGCAGATGACCTCACTACTAAATAATCGGGAGGAGGAATACAGAACTAGTGGGAACTACAAGCTAGACAGTGCCTAAATATTATGATCTTCCTGGACTAAAAGTCTTCACCATTCATTCACACTAGTGGGACTGTGCGGGAGGCGCTAGGACCCAGCGTGAGCCAAAAATCTTCAGGAGGGCCGGCGCCAAGGTAGGACAGCGCATGTGCAGCACTGCAAGATTGACTTGTGCTGTATAGGCTATCTCAGCGTTGACCCTCCAACCACCTCAGTTCTTTTTTTTTTCCAGCCGTCGAGTGTGCTTCAGTTCGATGTCACTCGCCAGTGGGAGTCAAGTCTATATGACAGCAGCATTTTCACTCCGTTCATTAGTTTAGTTTTGTGATTTGACTATTATTTTATTGTTTTTTTAAAAAAATTTTAATCTTTTATCACAGCCATTCCTTCAACGGAGTCGACCATGGACGGTGTCGGTGACAGTAGGGAGACTTTGCTTGAAAGTTGTTCTGGCAGTAGGGCTGTGTCCGGTCTGTTGCCCTTTTCAAAGGAGGGGTCCAACCACGGAAAGTCCGCTGCTCGGGAGGAAGGACAGTCCTCCTGTAAGCACAAAAAGAAGTGTTCCCATTCCCGATCCAGGCCAGGGACCCGGCACCACTCAGTCTTGAGCTCTTCTTCATCCTGACAGTCAAGGAAGAAGAGGTACCGCTCGAAGTTGCCCTCTGATATGTCTGCGCGGGGGTCATCAGTGGCTAGGAGCATTGGGCCCAGCTCGACTCTGGTTGGGTCCTCGGTGGCCTCCATTCCTGGCAGCCATGATTCTTGACCTAGGAGTCCCTCATTGTCCTCCTTTATGGCTTCCGGTAAGCAGTTTTATCACTGGGCTACTCTTATGAAGCAGTGGGTGTGACATTTGTCTCATCTTCCTTTGGCAGCAGTTCTGGATCTTTCAGGATTTGTAGCTGTGGAGCCGAGGCCAGGGTGTTTGGATAAAGAGGCTCCGGCTAGTCCTGAGACACTAGCATCCTCCTTTTATTTATTTATTTAAAATGGTATCGGAATTACAAACCTTTGAGTCAGAGACTCATTTACAATGGCTCCACGTCAAGATACAACAATGATGCATGGTACATAGAATAACCCATACATACATGGAAGGTGAAAATACAGATACAGAAAGTATCAATCCTATACAGGGAGGTTGCTAAGCAGTCATAACAGGTGACTGGAGAAGATAAGTCAAGTAGACACTAATACGATGAAGCTAAACCACAGTTTACCCCCTCAACTGTTGTCCAAGCAGGGGCCAGCCCAGGTACCTACAACTTCTTCTCCCTTCTCTTCTAGGTCTGTCAGGACTTTTTGAGGGATGGTGCAGGCTACTTCAGAGCTGAGTGTCCAGTGTATGGCCTCGGTGCCAGCATTGTTTGTGGCATCGGCTCTCGCGGTGCCATCCCTGGTGCCGCAGCCTGCATCAAGGACCTTGATGCCGGTGGCAACCTCATCGATTCCTCTTTTTCCTTGGCCCAAACCTGTCATTGTTGGCCCGACTGGCATGGAGGGAGACCTTGATGAGTCTGATTCGGATATGATCCTTTCTGACAACGATGTGGATGACTCAGTTTTTGAACTGGAGAGCAAGCCTTCAATGTCTGCCGAATCCATAGTAGAAGATCTTTCTTTCCAGTCTCTGCTCGAGAAAATGGGATCCACTTCGGCTTTACAGACCTCTTTGGTGGACCCAGGTAAGCTGTTGCAGTTACAATTCCTGCATGTCCCTGAAATCTCAGTGGATTTGACTCCTCTGATTCCTCCTTCTTTCAGAACTTTATCGGAGATGATTTGGGAGAAGCCGGCTCTAATTCACTCAGTGTCTGAAGTCATCGATGGGACATAGGCCCTGTGTTTGCAGACTTTTGCAGATGCTTTAGTGGTGCTTGCCAAAAATGGCAAGGTCATCCTTCCTCAGGAATCTTCTGCTCGACCTGTTAATAAGGAGTCTCTCAAGACTGACACTCTGGGCAAGCAGACATTTCACAGCTGCAACCTTGGGTATGGATATTGCTAGCTTCCAAGGTAATTTCTCACAGTATGCGTGCACTCTGTGGCACTCACTTAAGGCTTTAGCCAAGAAGCTCTTAGACTTGGAGCTGCTGCAGACCATCACCAGAGGCATAGAATCCAATAACCAGCAGCTGAAGGCTGCAATGGACTCCTGTGATACTACTTCCAGGGTTGCTGTTGCTGCAAGGATTTGTATACGGCGTCACTCCTGGCTCAGGACATCAGGTTTTCCGGCTGATGCCCAGCAGAGGGTTACGAATGTCCCTTTTGATGGTGCCTACCTCGTCTGCTCTCAAGTAGAACAAGCACTAGAGGACACAGAGAAGACTAGGTCTGCCCTGAAAACAGCCAGGCCAGTGCCTCTGCCCCTCAGAAAAAATGGGGAACCACCAGTAATTTCGCAGCTGACAGTCCTTTCAGGGTAAGGGGTGAGGAGCTGGTAACAAAAACACAGCTACCCAGATGCAGAAGAAAGTACAGCAAAAGATGCAGACCCCAAAGGCGCCTAGCTCTCTGAGAATTCATCCCAGGTCCCTCCTCTGTTGCCCGAAGGGGACTCTTCCTTGGTGGTGAGAGGTCGTCTCTTTTTTATGAGCTGTGGAAGCAAGTCACGTCAGACAAATGGGTCCTCAGAATTGTCAGGTAGGGCTAGTCCCTCAATCTTATGGACACTTCTCCAGACCTTCCACCAAAATGGCAGTCCAACCTGTCAGCTGCTCAGTCAGACCTTCTTTCTGCCAAGATCCAGGGCCTCTTAAAGAACAGTGCAACAGAAGTTGTTCCCCTCGCAGAGAGAAACACCAGTTTCTATCTTTCTGGTTCCAAAGAAAACAGGTGGGATGTGCCCAATTCTCGACCTCAGAAAGTTAAACAAGTATCTTTTCAGGGAGAAATTCAAGATGGTCTCCCTGGGAATGCTACTTATATTGATTCATCAGTTTGACTAGCTTGCATTCCTTGACATGCAGGATGCTTACCAGCATGTTCCAGTGAACCCAAATCACCACAAATACCTCTGTTTTGTGGTTTTGGGACAGCACTACCAGTTTCAAGAATTGTTCTTTGGGCTGTCCTTGGCATCTTGAGTCTTCACAAGATGCTTTGCAGTGCTCACTGCGCACCTCAGAAAACTAGGTATTCAAGTCTTCCCCTACTGGAAGACTGTCTCCTAGCAAGTCCCTCCAAAGAAAGGACAAGGAAGGCGGTAGCTGAAGCCTCCCAGTTCCTTGCATCCATGGGAGTCCACTTGAACCTAGAGAAGCCTCAACTTCAGCCTTCCTAGCAGCTCCTCTTCATAGGAGCTCTACTGGATACCACCCATGCGAGAGCCTTCCTCCCAGAGGGAAGGAAGACTATATTCGTCAGATGGCTTGCTTCATCAGAGAAACATAGAAACGTAAAATTTGATGGCAGTTAAGGACCGCTTGGCCCACCTAGTCTGCCCATTTCCCTACCTAATGGATAAGCTGCAGATCCTAGTTAACCAACAGTCTACTTCCTCCTACCCCCCACTAGAATTGCCTTATGTGTGTCCCATGCATTCTTGAATTTCCCCACTGTTTTTGACTCTATGACCTCCTCAGGAAGGCCGTTCCATGCTTCTACAACCCTTTCTGTGAAGAAATACTTCCTCACATTACCTCTGAGCCGTTCCCCCTCTATCTTCAAATTGTGCCTTCTTGTTCTTGCACATCTCTTTTTCTGAAAGATGCTACCCTCTTGGACATTGTTGATTCCCTTGAGGTATTTGAATGTTTCTATCATGTCCCCCTCTCCCTCCTTTCCTCAAGGCTATACATTTTAAGCTCTAGTCTTTCTTCATATATCTTCTGGTGTAGACCCTGCACCATTTTGGTTGCCCTTCTCTGGACAGCCTCCACCCTGTCTATGTGTTTGTGGAGAGGGGATCTCCAGAACTGTACACAGTACTCCAGATGTGGTTTTACCAGCTGTCTGTACAGATGGCCAACAACTTCCTGTTTTCTACTGGTGATGCCTCTCCCTATGCATCCCAGTATCCCCCAGCCCCCTACTGCCTTATCACATTGCTGGCCCACCTTTAGGTCATCTGATATGACTACACCCAAGTCCCTTTCAGTTTTTGTTGTCAGTTTAAGCCATTGTGATGCAGCGGATGTTGGGCCTCATGGCATCGTCCATCTTCACGGTAAACCGGCACGATTGCACAAGGCCCTCTCAGTGGATGTTCAGTGTGCAGTGATGTCTGACCACGCATCTGCAGTTCTTTTACATAATTGTGACACAGCCTCCAGCATGATCTCTTTTGCGGTGGACACAGGAAATCAACCTGCAACCGGGTCTTCCCTTTGCTCCACCAGAGCCGCAGATCACTGTCACCACAGATGCTTCCCTGGTGGGTTAGGGGGCTGACTGTCAGGACCTCTATTCTCAGGGAATGTGGACCAAGGATGAGTCTCACTTTCACATAAACGTTCTGGGGATGAGGGTGGTCCTGTATGCTGTCCTAGCCCTGAGGGATGCCCTCTGTCAGAAAGTAATTCTACTTCTGACAGACAACAAGGCAGTGATGTACTACATCAAAAAGCAGGGTGGAGCGCACTTCTACCCCCTATGCAAGGAGGTGATACGGGTGTGGGAATGGTATCTGAAGAACAAGGCATCCATCCAGGCAGTTTACCTCCCAGGAGTCTAGAATGTCCTAGCGGACTGCCTCAGCAGAACAGAGTCAGATACCCATTAATGGTCACTCGCGGTAGACATCATGCATTCACTATTTGATGAGTGGAGCACTTCAGACCTGGACATTTTTCAATCAGTCAATCAATCAATCAATCAAAATCTTTATTTATCTAGGCGGGCACCATTGAGCAAGGCTCATTTGCAAGGTGGACCTGGTCATGAATACATCAAAGTACAGTACAGAAGCAGGTATACAAAAAGCAATAATATACAAGGAAGAAAAAGTATATACAGTGTATACAGTACAGTACAAGGCTGAAATAAATTAAAAAAAAAAAAAAACAGCATTATTTTACAATTGAAGAAGTCAGCAGATGTACAATTGACCATAGGCATACAGGGGTTATAAGCAGAGAATTTTTTGAATGAGGCAGCCGGCAGCTACACATATAGGGGAAAGAGGCCGTGTACGGGGTGGCAGGTTAGAGAGGTAAAGAAGAGGAGGGATATATTACCAACAACTGGGGGAAAAATTGGGCTAAAACCACAGAATGTGACGATGGCTGTCATGTACTTGTTTATTATGATAATGACGGAGGAGGGGTAGGTAATTGGGACACTACTATGGATGGGGTGGGACTTTAGCCAGGCTGGAGTGGACAGGGAAGGGTGGGTGCAGCAGGAAGAGTTAATAGGGAAAGAGTGAGAGCCAGGGGTAGAAACATGGCGAGCGTCAGGATGGAAAAGGAGAGTTGCGGAATTAGTGGACTAGTGGTGAGGAAAACATTTGCAAGGTGCTTTCTTGTAGCGATCGTAGAGCACCTTGAAGATATTCAGGCTAACAGGGCAGCTCAGCTTCAAGTTCATTTGTAAACCGTTCCACAATGTGGGTATAGAGAAGCTTAGAGCAGCTTTGCCGAAACGAGTGTTGACCCTTGGAACTTGGAGGGTAATTAGGGAATAGCTCCTTAGAGCGTACGTGCCTAACACACTCTAGGGAATACAGTCTGAGACATATGAGGGGAGCTTGTTGGTCACCACTCTGAAGGCCCATAGGGCGGTGTTTCTATTCCTTCTATAGTGAAGGGAAGTCCAGCCTAATGATGAGTACAGGGAGCAGTTGTGTGTGGAAAGTGGAAGGCCAGTAATGAGCCTGATAGTTCTGCGGTAGAGGGTGTCCAACTTAGCCAGTGCAGAGGCAGTGTGGTGGCTGTAGAGCAGGTCCATGTAATCTATTAAAGACAGGAAGGTAGCTTGAACCAGTTGAATCTTGGCCTCCTTTGTGAGCAGGTGGTTAATTCTGTAGAATAGTCCTAATCTTTGCCTTAGTTTCTTCTGTAGTTCTTTGAGATGGTCGGCGAAGGAAAGTTTATGATTGAGCCAAACTCCTAGATATTTGAATTTAGCTACATACTCTAGTGTTTCTCCAAGAACAGTGGTAATTTGTGGGATAGCCCCCCTCCATCAGGAATTGCCACATGCAAGGAGGGGCAGAAGTGCATGGCTCTTGTCTTTTTCGCATTGAGCAAAAGCTTTTTGTTTATAAGTTGGTATTGTAGAAGGTTAAATTCAGCTTGGAGGGCTTCCAGGCTGCTTCCAGTGTGGGACGACTCAAGTACAGTACAGTGTCGTCTGCGAATAAGTGGATGTTTGGCTTTTTTGATGGGGTCATTGATGTTGTTAATGTAGACTACAAAGAGGAGGGGACCAAGGACAGAGCACTGGGGCACGCCACTCAGCATAGGTTTTAAAGGAGAAAGATCACCTTCAGCTTTAACCTGCTGTTTCTGTTCTCCAAAGTAGTCTGCAAACCAGCACATAGATTTATGGTTCAGGTCTAAGGTGCTTAGGGAGGAAAGAAGCAGGCTGTGATCGACTGTGTCGAATGCCTTACTAAGATCCAAGAAAATGGCATAGATATGCTTCTTGTTGTCAAGGTCTAGGAGCCAATCATTGGTCACCTTAACTAGGGCTGTTATGGTGCTGTGCTTTTTTCTGAATCCAGACTGAATCGGGTTTAATAGACTTCTGGATTCTAAGTATACCCTAGCTGGCCATACACTATTTTGTCTAGTAATTTAGACAGGATGGGGAGGAGGGAGATCGGTCTGTAATTATTTAGATCGCAGGGGTCACTTGCTTTTAATAGAGAGATGACATGGGCTATTTTCCATTGAGGGGGGAGACTACCCTGGGAGGGTGACATGTTGAATAGGTGGGTGATTGGCACTGCAAGCGCATGGTAGGCACATTTCGATAGTATGGCTCTATGAAGTTGAAGCCTGCTCCCTTCCTGGTGTCCAGTTGCAGCAGTAGGTCTTCCACCACTTTTAGAGAGACAGGCAGGAGGAAGAAGGCCTCCTCGGTGGGGGGGGGACTCATGGCTTGGTGGGCCCAGAGTTTTGCGGAGGTCATTGGCAGGGAAAGTATCAAATGCTAGCCCTGCCGTTGCAAAATGTTTATTGAGGGCTTCCAATATCTCCGATCGGTTAGAGGTAATGCTGCTGCCGGACTTAATTTTTGCTGGAATGGAATTAGCAGGTGTGTCCAGACATGTCTTTTAATGTTTTCCAGAGCTTTGAAGGATTTCTTGAGGCAGAGGCTAGCTCCGAATGATAGTAGGCAGCCTTGGCTGCTCTGACCAACTTAGTGCACTTGTTATGTGATCTCTTAAAAGACACCAATCCTAGTCATTCTTGCTTCTTCTGGCTTTTTTCCCTAAAGTATCCCTTTTTAACAGGGAAGCTTTGAGCTCAAAAGAGAACCAATGGCAGGTACTGCTCCTGACCCGTACCTTAACCAAGGGTGCATGCTTATTTAAAGCCTCCCTTAAAATATCTTAAAAAATAGTATATGCCCTGTTAACCATTTTGGCTAGGAAGAATTCCTGCCATCATGTTAAATGTTTCAAGTCGTGGACGTATGCAAACAAATCGAAGTTGCGTTTGCACCTCTTGATAGAGAACTTTGCCACAAACTGTGGGTTGTGCACGGATCTAATGGTGGTGATTATACAATGATCGCTAATGTCTGAGAAAAATGTTCCGACATGAGAGAACAGATGTGGCTTGCTAACCAAAATTACATCTAAGAGGGAGCTGTTGTTAAGGTTCTTTTTATTTGGGCGAGTAGACTCGCCAATGAGTTGCACCAGCCCTAGAGTGTCACAAAAGGATTTCAAGGGAGCTGATGCACTTGATAGCCAGTCGTAGTTCAGGTCGCCAAGAATAATGGTTTCCAAACAACTGAGCCCAGCATGGAACTGAGGTGAGACAGGATATGATGCCTGGCAGAAGGGGGCCTGTAGCAGCCTATTACACAGAGTGCACTGGAAGGAGACAGTTCGATCTTTACGGTCAAGCACTTGAATTCTTTGGGGGAGGATGCTGCGTCTATGTGTGTGACTGAGTATTTGTCCCTTACATAAATTGCCACCCCACCTCCTCTTGATTGCCTATCCGCTCAGAAGAGTAAATAATTTGGGATATTGATTTCATTATCTGGGGTGGCTGGCCTAAGCCAGGTCTCAGTGATCACTAGGACGTCAGGTAGAGCGTGGCTCACCCAAGCCTGGATAAGGGTGAACTTTTTCAGCAAACTACAGGCATTAAGATGTATAAAAGACATTCCTTTGATACCTGCCAGGTCTGATGGAGAAGCAAGGGTGTCTAATGGTCCTGGGTTGAGTTCGACATTGCCGGAGCACAATAGTAAAATAAGCAGGATTCTTTTTAAGGCAGAAAACTATAATTTGTAAACAATATTTTTTGGGCGATAGGGGAGGCGGTGTTGATGGGTAGGCCTGTACCCACTCCTGGTGTTATACTGGCCTAGTGTTGTAGCCACTAGTGTTCTGGCAGGAATTTGCCATGAGTAGGAAGTCTCAAGTCTGGATGGGGGAGTAATCTGCAGAGGCAGCTTAGGAGATGTCCCACTCCCCAGCAGGGACAGCTGAGAAGCCCAATAGTCCAGAATGGCTACCTGAAAGGAGCTGTTGGACGCAGGACAGGGAGAAGTGCGAGGGTCATTCCAGTTTAGGGAGGGATGAGGGTTCTGAAGAATTGAGCTGAACGCTAGTAAAGCTAGTGAGACACTGAGGAACCAGCTGTAACTTCCCACGGTAGATCTAAATGCCACAACAGCCGGCAGTAAAAGTAGCTAGAAGCCTAGACCAATCGGCGATCAGGTGTCATAAGTTCAAAATGCTTTTGTTGGCTGAGAGGTGGTTTTGGCGCTCAACGTACCTGTGGAGCAACTCTTTGCAGCTGAGCCAGTGAGGTGGTTCAAGGCTGCAATCTGGTGTGGCAAGATTGATCTGTAGTTTTCGTTTTTGTTTCTGGCCCTGCTCCACCAGTACAGGGTGCATCCCCACTCAACACAAAACTGCCTCGAATCTGTTCCCGAAATCCAGAACCTGGCATTTTCTGTCAGGATGCATTCAAACTGCAGTAAACAAGATGCTTTCTGTATGAATTTCCACCTCTTCCCTTGGTTCAGAGGGTGCTTCTCAAATTGGAAGCAAAAGGGGGCAGGATGGTTCTAATTGCCCCATACTGGCTCTGGCAGATATGGTTCTTGCTGATCAACAGATTATTAGAGGTTTATCCGATACAACTGCCCCAGCAAATGGACCTCCTGACACAGGGACCCCATGTCCATCCCAACCTGCTCTCACTCCATCGCCATGCCTGGCTCCTGAGGAGATGAAATGAGTATTCACTGTGTTTCTCTACACAGCTGTTGATGAAAAAAAAGGGTGTGCGCTTTTGTTACTGTCACAGTTAGCATTCCCACTTGTATTTCCGTAACTGTTTGCGTTAGTGTTCCCGTCTATGCCACCATGTGCGTTACCCTTTGCCTTTTTGTTTGCGCTTGCATTTGAATTTGCATTTCCATTACTGTTTCTGTTTGCGTTTCATTTGCATCACCATGCTTCATTTCGCATTACGCAGCTTCCGTTTGCATTTCCTTTGGCGTCATCGTTGCTGTTACCGTTAGCATTTGCATTTCCTATTGCAGTACCGTGACCATGTGTTACCATTTGCGTTTCCATATGTGCTTGCATTTCTGTTTGCAGTACCATTCCCGTGTACGCCACTGTGTGCGTTACCCTTTGCATTTTCATTTGCATTACTGTTAACATTTGTGTTCCCATTACTGTTTTTGTTTGTGTTTTGTTTTGCATCACCGTGTGCAGTACCATTTGTGTTTGCGTATGTGCTTCCATTTGCGTTTCCTATGGCGTCATCATTTTTATTACCATTAGCATTTGCATTTCCTACTGCGGTACCGTGACTGTGCATGTTACCATTTGCATTTCCATACATGCTTGTGTTTGTGTTTCCATTTGCATTACCGTTCCCGTCTACACCACCATGTGCGTTACCCTTTGCATTTTCATTTGCGCTTGCGTTTGCGTTACTGTTAACATTTGCATTTCCATTACTGTTTTTGTTTGCATTTCCTTTTGCGCCACCATGTGCATGTCCATTTGCATTTGCATACGTGCCTCCATCTGCATTTGCATTTTTGTTTCTGTTTCCTTTGGTGTCATTGTTGCTGTTACCATAACTGTCTGCGTTTCCAGTTACGTTACTGTGTCCATGAGCGTTACGGTTTGCATTTCCGTACATGCTTGCATTTCTGTTTTCATTAACATTTGTGCTTGTGTTTGTATTACCGTTTGCGTTATCATTTATGTTTACGTCACCATGTGTGTTAGCGTTTGCGCTTCCATTTGCATTGCCGTTGTTACTTCACTATTTATAGTGCAAATTCTCAAAAAGAAGGGAAATTCATGGCAAAAAAACTCCATTTAATGCATCAGTTAGGGTTGTTCCACAGTGATAAAAGTGAGGAAATTCGATGTTAGGTCCCCCCCTTGCACCCACCCTACCAACAGGCATTGGGGTGTGCATTGGGGTCGTCAGTCTAACTCTCACCCCATTCTCCGATATTGCAACACCTCAGCTTGTTTGCACATGGGATGGGGTGAGTTAGAGACAACACAATGCACACCCGATGCCTGTTGGTGAGGGCGGTGGGAACCTAACATCGAATTTCCTCTTTGTCGCTGTGGAACAACCTAATCGATTAAACAGAGTTTTTGCCATGAAAATCTCATATATGTGTGTGTGTGTGTGTGTGTGTGTGTGTGTGGTGTGTGTGTGTGTATATATATATATATATAGAGAGAGAGATGCATATATATATATATATATATATATATATATATATAGTATATGTGTGTGTGTGTATATATATATATACATACACACATATATATATATATATATATATAATATATATTCATGGCAGAAAAACTCTGTTTAATGCATCAGTTAGGGTTGTTCCACAGTAACAAAAGCGAGGAAATTCTGTGTTAGGGTTGCCACCCCTTGCACCCCATGCCCACTCCACTCCCACCAAGAGGCATCGGGGTGTGTGCTGGTGTTGTTGGCCCTAACTCTCACCCCATTCCATGTGTAAATAACCTGAGGTGGTGCAGTATAGGAGAATGGGGTGAGAGTTAGAACCGACAACCCCAACACACACCCCAATGCCTGTTGGTGGGGACGGGGTGGGCGTGGGGTGCAAGGGGTGGCAACCCTAACACCGAATTTCCTTGCTTTTGTCACTGTGGAACAACCCTAAGTGATGCATTAAATGGATTTTTTTGCCACGAATTTCCCTTCTTTTTGAGAATGTGCACTATAAATAGTAAATGGAATGTGGTGGTGAATTTTTGTCACTTCACTGCGCAAAAACTGTATGACCGACTGAAATGAAAATTGGTAAATGAAGATGTACCATACCACAACATGTATAAAAAATGTTATATGAATCTGTTCAACAGTTGCACAGCTTCACACCAGGAAAACTGCACAGGAGTGCCGAAAAGAACATTTTTGGCACTTCACTACACAAGACCCATATATCAGACGGAACCAAAAATTGTATAAAGAAAACATGTACCATAGCACACCATGTGTCCAGAATTGTGTGCGCATCTGTTCAACGGTCGCACAGCACCATGAGCAAACAACGTAACATGCACAATTCAGCATCCATAAGTGCCAGCGACCCCCAAATTGTCACAGTCAAAGATCTATTATAAGTCTTTGTACGTTCCAAATGCCAGGCAAATCAGACACACGATTCAGAACCAAATTTTCATTTGTTGGAGTGGCATAATTCCGCACCTGTTAATGTTTTACACACCAAACCACTGCAAGGCACCTCTGTATCGCTAAGGCTACCTACGCTATAAATTTCAAGCCAGTAGAACCATGCAGAATGCTTTGTGCAAAATGTTAACTGTGTCATGCAGTGTCTCTGCAGCAATAACTGTTCCAACATGAAAACAGCATTTTTCACATCTCCAGGACATCCACTCAACACCCTCCAAATTTCATGTGAAAAGACCAAACCATTCCAGAGATATTTCATTTTTATATTTCTGCACCCTTAAGAACTCTTCCTCCACAAAATGGTGGAAATTGCAGCTGAAAATGCACTAAAATGGCAGACCAGGCAGCCAAATAATCTGTAACTGTGAGGGGGGCCAAATTAAAAAGGCAATAACTCTGTAACGGAACAGTATTTTGTCACAAAACAAAAACTGGCATGTTCCTAGAATAAAGGTCTTTCTACCTGGCAGGTTTCATATCAATCAACCGTACACTGGCTGCACTCTGCATCACGGAAGACAGTGCAGAAAAATAGCAAAAACAATGTTTTGCACTGCACTATGCAAATGCAAAAACACAAATGGTAATGCAAATGGTGATGGCAACAGTGACATAAAAGAAAATAGTAATGGTAATGCACACGGTGACGCAAATGGAAATGATAACGCAAATGGTAAGAGAAATGCAAGCGTAAATGAAAACAGAAATGGTAACGCAAATGCTAATGGCAACAGAAAAGCAAACGGTAATGAAAACCATAACAAAAATGCAAACGGTAACACAAACGCAAACGATAATGGCAGTGGTGAAGCAGAAGGAAACAGTAACACACTCAACAATGGAAATGCTACCGAAAACACAAATGCTAAGGCCAACAGAAACGCAAATGGTAACGAACATGCAAACGGTAACAGTAATGCAATTGGAATTGTAAACAGTTACAGTAACACCAACGATGACTCCAAAGGAAACAGTAACACAAACGGAAATGCAAATGCAAGTGCGTATGCAAAAGCAAATGGTAATGCACACAATGACGCAAAAGTAAATGCAAACAAAAACAGTAATGGAAACGCAAACGGTAACAGTAACGCAAATGCAAGTGCAAATGCAAACAAAAGGGTAACGCACATGGTGACAGAAACGGAAACACGAACGCAAACGGTAATGGAAACACAAGCAGAAATGCTAATGGTAATAGTAACGCAAATGCACACCCTTTTATCCCCCCAAAAAAGGTGCATTCAGAAACACAGTGAATACAAAGAATGTATGCATAATAATGGCCCTCGGAGCAGAAAATGAACATTTGGAATACTAAATTCCTTGTGTCTCAGTAACCGTATGACGTAGAAAAAAATTTAAAATCTCATATTATTTATGACTTTGCAGGTTAGTTTTGCACTTACCCCCCTGGTGGGGGACTAAGCTTCTTCTGTCGAAAAGTCCATATCTCGAACCATTTTCAAGATACGGGCCCTGAAAGGCGCAGCGGATGCCACCATGTTAGTCAATGGGAAAAAACGTAAACTTCAGAGTGCCATAACTTTGCATCCATGCAATATTTTTTCACCAAATGCCACATCTGTGAGATGTTGGCTGCCTTCCCTCCACATTTCAGCCCAAAAGACAAAACCGTTGTTTTGCAGCAGGGTAACAAAGAATTCCAGTAATTTTGGCCATAGTCTAGAAAAGTAGTGTTGTGATTTGCAACACTTTTCACAAAAATTTGCAAAAGTGTCGCAAGTGCGACACTACTTTTCCCAAAAATTTGGAAAACATACTGTATTTCTGGGGTGTTTAACCCCAAAATAAAGACATGGCTAGAATCCTGAGGATCCGACTAGGTGAACACAAAAAGAACTGTGTTCCTAGAGGGTCCCAATTTTAAACACCAAGCATTTTTCTGATCAGTATCTGAAAACAAAATGGCAGATTTGCGACACTACTAGGGTCATTTGCGACACTAAAAAGTGCATTTGCCAAAGTGTCAAATTTTTTTTTTTACTTTTTCCATTGACTTATAATGGGAACTTATTTTTTGAATAACTTTTGAACCAGAAAATATTTTTTCATGAAATCTTCAAAAGGCACATCGGGGACCCTGGCTGCATGTTCCCTTAAGTTTTTGGACCGGTCGCGCAAACCATGCGACCTGTAGGCGTGAGCAAAGAATGTCGCTTAATAATTCTGCAGTTGTATATCTGACTGATACAAAAGTTGGCACATCCTAAGATCTATGGTTACGCCCCGTGTCTGCCAAATTTTAGGCAGATCCGTTGAATGGTGGCAAAGTTATTAAGGTGTAAAGTTTCACCATTTAACATTAAATGGGGTACTCAACCCGAACTATGGTAGCACTACCATGCTACTATGATATATAAATATAGATTATGATATGACATTGCCTGATTTAAGATGATATATTTATCTTCATGAGAGGCCAATGATATCTCATGACTGGTGAAGCCACAAGTGACATATCTTGATGGAATTGGCCTGTTGTGAAGATAAATATGATTTCTTTAGTCAGGCCATGTCATGTCATGTTCTGTATATACAACATATCTTTTGCCCCCCAACACAAGCCCCTATATCTCCCTTCAAGGCAATTTCCCAATGGAGGTTTTCAATTTTCAGACAGAAGTTTTGGAGCTCCTCCCTCCCAGGTCTTTACTACTGTAATGCTCTATACCTAGGGTTACTGGGGGTGGATCTCTGTCGCCTCCAGCCGGTGCAAAATGCAGCAGCCAGGCTGTTGACAGGGCAGTCAAGATCTTGTCATGTCATGCCTGTGCTGCGTGAATTGCACTGGCTGCTGGTGCGGTGGAGGATCACCTTCAAGGTCACGTTGCTGACCTATAAGATCCTACATGGACAGGGACCGGGTTACTTGCATGACCTCCTTCGGCCTTGCTGCCCCCTCTGTCCTCTCTGCTCCACCAACGAGGGATTGCTAGAGGTTCCCAGGATCCGTCTTCAGACATCAGGTGCTAGGGCTTTTGCTTTTGTAGCCCTGACCCTGTGAAACTCTCTACCTCATCAGATTAGAGAGTGCCTGTCCACTGAGATGTTTAAATCCTCTTTAAAAACATATTTATTTGACCTAGCATTTGGGGAGGATGTTTAGTCTTATTTCCGCTGCCTTTTAATTCTGTGTGTTTTAACTGTTTATTGGTTGTTTTAATATTGTATATGTGCTTTGATTTCAGAAAATTGTGCATTCTTTTACTACCTCTGTATGTATGTTGACCCTCATCCTTTGACGTGGAACCTTTGTAAACGAGCAGTTTCTGCTCAAAGGTATTTAAAATCCGAGAATTTAATAAATAAATAATATAAAAAAGCGCTCTAGAAATGAAATGTGATTTGATTTGATTTAAAGGGACACTGTCAACCCCCTTAGGTCTCAAAGTATCCGTAGTTTAAAAAACACATTTTATGATTGCCAACATTCTGTAAAGATTGTTGATGTACCTGGTAGTTTGTCTGTGACTCTTTTTTTTTTTTCTTTAAAAAACTGAAAAACAGACTACCCACAATATTGGTGTTAGCACACAAACACAGGTTTGCTTACATTCCTAGTTCAGCTCCAATTGCATCTTTCCTGAACTTGAGAACACCCACAACACAATCTAGCCCCTCATGATGCAGTGGGAATTTAGGAGGCTATTGCCTCATGAATGACTGCACTGTTTGGGCGTGTTTCTGATGCTCAGGAAGTATGCAGTAAGATCAGATCCAGGATTGTAAACAAAACAAAGTTGTTTATAAATATACATTAGCATGGATTTCAGTTCTACTAAACAAGGAGACAGACAAATCAAACAGCAACATCAATGAATTTTAAAGAAGGTAAGCAATCATAAAATGTAGGGTTTGAACTAGAAATAATATGAAAAACAAGTTTACAGTGTCCCTTTAAGTTATGTTTTACCCCCAACACAACTCTTCATACCTCAATACAGAAGAGGGCTTTTCGATTTTAAGACTTATCTGGTTGATCCTGCCAGTTGTGAATTAGCACTTTAACTTTTTGTTCTGTTAGTACCAAGATTTTCAATTGCCAGATATAGGTTTTGGACCCCCTCACTCCCAGGTTACTTAGTTATGTTTTACTTGCCCCTTCCCCAACACAACTCTGTATATCCCCCAACACAAAAACATAACATTTTTGATTTTAGTTATCTGATTGATCTTGTAATTTCTGCCTTGTTTTAAACTAGGAGTTTCACTTTTCCTGTTGATATGTAGCATGTAAATGTCATTGTGGCAAGGATTGAAATTAAGGCACTCTGTACTAAGAAGATTTAGAAAATGTGCCCATTTTCATAAACCTGCTGCCTTTGGTTAAAAAGAGGACACCGACTTGGGAGGATGGGGGGGTACCATTAGTTGCCAGGGCAACCTTTACCATAAAGGACATCTGCCATGGGAGTATGGGGGGGGTGGGCACCACTAGACACCAGGGATCAAAGTAATGTATACAAATTGGGACACGTGAGGTGGGGGAGTACAACTGGACACCAGGGAATATGTAATTGGCAAAAAATTAATTTAAAGGGGGTGCCACTAGACTAGTATTGTGCGAAACTGAAACATTTTACCCAGCAAAATATTTTGCGGAATTCACACATTTCGCGAAATATTTAGCTGAGCAAAGTGCGAAATTTTGCCCGTGGAGCAAGCAAAATTTTACCCGCAGACCGGTGAAATTCATTGGTTGTGGGTGAAATTTCGCCACCCGCAGCTAAAATTCCATAATTTTGCCACTACATCAGCTTTTTACCCTGGTGTCAAGTGGTCCACCCCCCCGGCCATTCACTGGTCCAATTTAAAAAAAAAAATATTCTTCTCCCTGGTGTCTAGTGGTCCCCCTGGCCAATCATGGCCGAAATTGAATAAAGCCCTCCCCCCTTTTACCCTGAGTCATGTCCCTCCTGACTGAGTCCAAACACGACCTTGTGTTAAAAAAAAATTAAATTCCCAACACCCTGGTGTCTAGTGGACCCCCGCCATGGCATCAGATAGCACCCACCCCACTCCCCCTAGACCTGATCAGGCCACTGGGACAGCCCTCCACTCACCTCCACAGCCAGCAGCCTGACTGAATGCTTCAATGAATGAGCGCTTGCTTGTACAAGCACATGCTCATTCATTGTCAGACAGCCAGCACTCCCACTACACTCCAGTAGTAGTGAAAGCACTGGCTGTCCGAATCCAATGAATGAGCGCTTCCGAGTACAAGCACGGACTCATTCATTGAAGTGAGTCAGGCTGCCGGCCATGGTGGTGAGTGGAAGGCTGTGCCAGTGGCCTGATTGGGGTACTGATGGTGGGAGCAGGGTTGGCGCTATCTGATGTCAGGGTTGGGGGTCCACTAGATATGAGGGAGTTGGGGATTTATTTAATTATTTTTTTTTTTACACAAGGTTGGATTTGGACTCAGTCGAGACTCAGGTGTCGGGACATGACACAGGGTAACTAAGGTGAGGGGGTATTCAATTTCAGCTATGATCGGGCCAGTGGGGAACCAGTAGACAGGGAGAATTTTTTTTTTATTTGGCAGGTGAGCAGCTGGTGGGGGGACACTACATCACACATCACTGAGAGATGCTCATTTGCAGTGGGTGAAATTGTGGGCACAGTTTCACCATTTTGCCAGAATTTTGCAGTAATTTCACCTGCAAAATTTTATTTTGCAGCATCCCTACACTAGACAGCAGGGATACATATAAAATATTACTTTGCAATGGGGCACGCATGGAGGGTGGTAGGGTGCCACTGAACACCAAAGAAATTCAAAACAAATAACAGGAAATGAAAATCAAGATCCTTTTCGTGACCAAAAATCCTATGCCCCGTAGAACAAGAAAGGATTTATTAGTATGAAAAGGAACTGGAAAAAACAAAGTCCCAAATCCTTTTTCATTCCAAGGTATCTTTTTTCTTGAACCTTTTCCAATCTCATGAAACAGTATTTCTTGGCACAAAAAAGAATTTCGGACTTAGTTTTTTTTTTAATCCTTTTTTGCTAGAAGCAATCCTTTACCATGAGTTATTTTGCATTCTCACAAAAAAGGATTGCATCTTGCGAAAAAAGATTTGGGATTTTTTTTTTCTCCTTTTAATCCTTTTTCACAGGAAAGGATCCTTTATCGTGAATCCTTTTTCGTTCTCACGAAAAAGGGTCATGTCTCGTGAAAAAGGATTTCAGACTTAGGTTTTTTTTTATTCTTTTTCATGAGATAGGATTATTTATTGTAAATCTTTTTTTGTTCCCGTGAAAAAGGATCTCATGTCATGAAACAGGATTTCGGACTTTGTTTCTCCTGAAATCCTCTTTTCACGAAACGCAGTCCTTTGTCATGAGAATGAAAAAAGACTCTCAAAATAGGATGTTAGCGAGTTGCAAAAAAGGATTTAAATAATATAAGAAAATGTTCTGGGATCATTTGATCAGTAAACCAATAAATAATCTACCTAATGAAGACCTGATGAGCAAAATACATGTTTTGGTGTCTCTGCAAGACATCATTTTTGAGAGTTTTGAAATTCTTTGTTAGAAACCATGGAAAACAAGATGGCAGCTCATGAAACAGGAATTTTCCTCTCTAGAAAGGATTGGCCACGCATGAAAAATAATCCTTTTTTGTGAGACCAAATGCTTTTTTCATTCCAGGGATCTATCCTGGAGAGTAAAATTCTCTTTGAAAATATTGGGAACTTAAACTGAATAACTTTAGAACAGATTAATATTTTTTTTCACCAAACAAGTGAAAGACACTTCTGTGACCCAGGCTCTTTCTACCTTAAAGAGTTCAGATCAAAATCATAACTGTCTGGGTGCAAGGCGATGACAAAAAAAAAAGCGAAAAATTGTGATTTTTAAGGTTTTTGCACTATCAGGATCTCAAAATCCACACATCTGACTGGAACGAAACCTTGCATGTCAAAAGATTTACCCTACAAGACTGAGCCTGCAAAAAAATTTCATTCAAATCTGTTGAATGGTTACAAAGTTATTAAAGTGCAAAATGTGAGGTGTAACATAGAAACCCCAGCTTAACCCTACCTATAAAGGTGCTACCGCGCTACTATTATATAGATACATGTATAAAGCACCAGACGGATCTTCATCACAGATATCTCTTGCATCAGGCCACACATATGGAACTATAGCCACCACACACTAGGACCACATGGAAACTCTTTAGCTAGCAGTATACTAGTGGCCGTCCATGACGTCAGTCATCAGAAACATCTTTTCCATATAAATGTGGGCAGCCTTGCACCCTCCTCAGTTCTTTTCCCACCATTGACCACCTCATGTTGGACTTGCTTCATTCAACCACCACATTTATTATTTTTTTTTTATTTCCCACCCTAGTTTGTTTATCACATAATTTTTTTAAGTGATTTCCCTCTCCATTTATGTTGACTGACCCCAAGAAGCTCTTTAAATACTGTGGGTGCAGTCAGAAGATCTACAGTAAGGATGACCATGATGCCTGCGTCCAATGTCTCAGCACCAACCAGGATGTTAAGGCCTACAAGGTGTGCTGTGGCTTCAACCAGGCTACCTGGCAACTCCATCAGAAGGCTCTAGAGAGCTTTCTCTTGAAACTGAAGGTCACTGAAATAGAGAAGGAGCTCTAGGCAAGAAGCTCCTCTGCATCGCCAGCTCTGTCCATGAGCTCCCACTCTTCCAAGGCCCAGGACAAATCCTCCAGCAAGTACAAACACCGGGAGAGACAAAACAATAAGGAGAAATCCTCCCTGGCTCACTCTCTGTCTCTGCTTTGAACACCAGCCACTTCTTGGTCATCAACCACCTTGTCAGCAACCCCTACTGCTGCCCACATCCTCTCCTCCACAGGGTCAGCTCTAGCAGTGCTTCCTGTTGGTCCTTCCATGGCTGATGCTGTCTCATCAACGTCAGGCCTCCTGATGCCCCTGCCAACACTCCTAACCCCTGCCATTTAGACACTTTTTTGCACAGTAGCAACAGCCAGGGACTTCCACCGGACCAACTTTGGCCAGCATTGGCCAGTTGATATCAGGTTTTCTAGCTCCCCTTTCGGTGCCTGTGGCCATTTTGTTGATGCTTGGGATCCAACCTCCACAGTCGATGCCTCAGGCCATCACATTGATACCTGGGCCTCAGCCTCTCTCAATTCTTTTAGGATGTACCGCTGATGCTGGGGATTCAGTCCCCCCCCATCGGTGCCACAAGGTTCTCTGATGACGCTGATCACCAGCAACATTCAGACCATGCTTTTCTCTGTTGTCATTCCTCCTTCTGGTCTGTCGACACCAGGGTCTACCAGGCCAGCTTTTGTGTTGACATCCTTCACATCGACGCACCCTACTCACTCTCAGCTGTCAATGTCTTCTGTGCCCTATTTGGAGCCAGTTGATTAGGATGAATACAATCCTGACCTCCTTCCACATAAGGAGGAGGAGGATGGGGAAGAGGGGGCTAGGAGCCCATCCCCCTCTACCTCCACTGTTTCTTCAGGGGAAGAGGACTCTAGCAAATATACCGCAAGGTCCTCCCTGGTGACCCCTTCTTCATCTCAGTCATGAAGCAGGTCCAAACAGCTATGGGTTTGATGCTGAGGAGCAGGATGCCACTAGAAGAAATATGGTTGAACATTTAGAATTGCCTGATTCTCCCTCTCTGATTATTCCTCCTTTGCTGGCTGAAGCATAAATATTTATGGCAGATAAGGACTGTCAATATCTATATTTCAGCCAGCAGAAGAGGAATAATCAGAGGGGGAGAATTAGGCGATTGTAAATATGTGGCTAGATTTCTCTTATTGCTCCTCAGCATCAAACCCTATAGAAACATAGAAACATAGAAGTTGACGGTAGATAAGGACCGCAAGGCCCATCCAGTCCACCCATTTCTTTTTCTACTTTATGAATGTGCCATAGGCCTTTGCTCTGTCAATGGCCTATCTATTCATACTCATTTGTATTGCTCCTGTATGCCTATCTCATGTCTGTTTGAAGCCCTGCACTGTATTCATATCCACCACTTCCTGAGGTAGGCCGTCCCATGCATCCACCACCCTTTCTGTGCTAAAGAACTTCCTCACATTACCCCTTAATCAGCCTCCCTCTAATCTCATGCTGTGTCCTCTTCTCCTGCTATTTTCCTTATATTGAAACATGTTAGACTCTTTCACCTTTTTAATGACCTTAAGGTGTTTGAATGTTTCAATCATATCACCTCTCTCCTTCCTTTGTTCTAGGGTATACATATTGAGTTCAGTTAATCTGTCCTCATATGTTTTCTGATGCAGTCTCTGCACCATTTTGGTTGCCCTTCTCTGGATTGCCTCAATTTGGTTAATGTCCTTGTGAAGGTGTGGCCTCCAGTACTACACACAATACTCCAGATGGGGCCTAACCAATGTCTTGTAAAGAGGGATTATTACCTCCCTCTTCTGACTTGTGATACCCCTACTAATACACCCCAACATCCCTCTAGACTTACTTACTGCTTTAGAGTTCTGCTTATATGATTTCAGGTCATTGGTGATGATGATGCCCAAGTCTCTTTCTTCCCTTGTGACTGCCAGCTAATCCCCTCCCAGCCTATAGGTGGCTTCAGGGTTTCTCTTCCCTATGTGCGTGATCTTGCACTTCTTTGCGTTAAACTCCAGTTGCCATTCTTCCGACCATTTTGCTAGTTTATCCAGAGCTCTTGTTATTCTGCCCACACTAGCTGGATCATCTACTCTGTGCAGATCTTGGTGTAATCTGCAGACAAACCTTACCCTCCAGTCCATCTGCAATGTCACTGATGAAGATATTGAAGAGGGCTGGCCCCAGGACTGATCCCTGAGGTACCCCACTTGTGACTTGCATCTCTTCTGACTGTATACCATTTACCACCACTCTCTGTTTTCTGCCCGTCAACAGTTTGCCACCCAGTTGACCAACTTCTGACCCACCCTGAGTCTACCCAGATTATTAATCAATCTTCTATGTGGAACAGTATCGAAAACTTTGCTGAAGTCAAGGTAAGCAACATCAACTGCTACCCCTTGGTCCACCACTCTGGTTACCCAGTCAAAGAAATTTATGAGATTAGTTTGACACGACCTTCCTTTTGTAAACCCATGCTGTCTTGGATCCTGTGCTCCTATGGATTCCAGGTGTTGCACTATCCTTTCCTTAAGGAGTGTCTCCATAATCTTGCCCACTACTGAAGTAAGACTGACTGGTCTGTAGTTCCCTGCCTCCTCCCTGCTACCACTCTTGTGGACCGGGATCACATGAGCCCTTCTCCAGTCTTCTGGGACCTCTCCTGTGCTCAGAGACTCACTAAACAGTTCTGATAATGGCTCTGCTAGTTCCACCCTTTGCTCCTTTAGTACCCTGGGATGTATGCCATCAGGTCCCATTGCCTTGTCCACCCTGAACTTATCGAGCTCTTGTAGGACCCTTTCTTTTGTGAAGGGACTAGTGCACACCTCCCTCCCTCCCCCCTGTGTACATGGTGCAGAGCTGTGGGCCCTGCTCTACTTTGCCTTTAGTAAATACTGAGCAGAAGTATCAATTTAGGATAGATGCTTTTACATGGTGGTCCTCCTCACACGCCCCCTTATCCCCTTTGATCTTAACAATACCCCCTCTGGACTTTCTCCTTACACTAATATATCTATAGAAAGTCTTGTCACCTTCTTATACTGTTCGTGCTAGGGTTTCCTCGGTTTGGGCCATTGTCTGCCTTACTGCTTTCCCTGCTTCCCTTGGGGAAGTTTGGTATGCCTCCCTATCTTCATCCTGCTGCATCCCCTTATATTTCTTGATGGCCCGGCCTTTTGGCTCTGACCTTTTCTGCTACTGTGTTTGAGAACCAAAGTGGTTTCCTTCTTGTTTTGCACTTTCTTTTCTCATTAACACAATGGGATGTTGCTTCAAGTATTGCATATTTAATGCTTGCCCACTTTGCCTATACCCCCTCACCTGTATTTCTTTTTGCCAGGGCTAGCTTAACTCTGTTGGCCATCTTATCAAAGTCGGCTCCTCTCAAGTCCCATATAGCTGTTTTGGAGGATGCCACTATGGCCTGGTATAGACCAAATATTCCTGCGATGCCCGGAGAGGCAGACAAATTGTATCAAGTCATCTGGGAAGCCTTTTTACTTACAGCAATGACACATAGATTCAGAGGTGATAAATGCTGCCCATGGTAGGTCCAAGAAACCTCAGCACCTCAGCTGTCTTCCCTCAGATAAGGAGTCCAGAAAGATAGATCTTATGGGCAAAAAAGCCTATGCCTCTTCCATTCTGGCCCTCAGAATTGCCAACTACATTGCTTACATGGTCAAATTCCAGAACATTCTCCAGAAAAAGGCAAAAGCTGCAGCCCAGGCCCTTCTAGAGGGCCCCCAGAGGCAAGAGCTGCTAAAAGCTCTCCAGTCCAAGTTAGATGTGGGTAGGCATCTTTTGAGGTCTGCCTATGATGTCTTAGCTGCCTCCTCTAGAACAGCTGTGGTTGGCATCTATCTGCCTAAAAATTCATTTTTGGCTCCGGGTGTCCAGCTTTGCTTCTGATATACAACAGTCCATCTTGGATGCACCCTTCAGAGGGTACATGCTCTTTGGGGCAGATAAGCAGGACATCCTTTCTGATCTACAGGCCTCAGGGAGGACACTGCAGTCGGTCCACACCCGGTACCATACCCAGACAAAAAGTAGGCAGAGGTTGGCTTTATGCTGGGCCTCTCACAGACCCATGTTAGGCCCCCGCCCGTTGGGCAAGCACCGTGAAGGAACAGCCCTACCTGCACCACTGTCAAAACCCTTGGAGGTGGGGATGTGGCCCTGGCCACTGGTTGCACTTCAGCATGACTCCTTCCTTTACCCCCTCCCTCCTGTGCTACTGGAGGTGGTAGTAAGGGGGTTGCTTCTCCCTCCACCTGGACAGGTGGAAGGAGATCACTACACGTTCTTGGGTTCTACAGCTTATAGAGTAAGGCCACACTCTAAAATTTCGGGAATGGCCTCCACACCTACCTCCAGTTAATTCCATTTACCTTCCAGGCCACATTCCAGTGCTGCTGGAGGAAATTTGCATGCTGCTGCAAAAAAGAACTATAGAACCAGTTCCCAAGGGCCAGAGGAACAGTGGGTTTATATTCCTGCTTATTTCTGGTCCGCAGAGCCACATGGGATTTGTGTCCATCCTGGACCTAAGAAACCTGAATGTCTACATCCAGTACAAGAAATTCAGGATGGTAACCTTACAAGACCTGCTGCCCCTTCTGCACAAGGGAGACTTTATCTGCTCCTCCCTAGATATGCAGGATGCATATCTGCACATGAAAGTCTGTGCTCCCCAAAGGAATTACATCAGGTTCCTATTCCAGGGGGAGCACTACCAGTTCATGGCTCTTGCCTTTGGCTTGTCATCTTCACCACAGGTCTTTACCAAATGCTTATTGGTGGTGGCAGCAGCCCTCTGAAGGGAGGGGCTTTGTGTTTTCCCCTACCTAGATGACTGCTTGCTCAAGGCTCAGTCCAAGGAGCAACTGTTCCACACCCTATAACATACCAGACAGCTCTTCCATGCGCAAGGGATTATGATCAGTCTGCCCAAGTCAGTCTTGACTCCTTGCCTGCATCTTCAGTACATCAGCACTATACTGGACATGGCTCAGGGAGCAGCCTGCCTGCCCTAAGACAGGGCAGAGCACCTGATAACATGGGCCCAGCTGCTTTACAGCAACCAGTACATCGCAGCCAGGACATTCCTTCTGCTGCTGAGCTTGATGGCTGCAGCCATTGTCACTATTCCCCTGGCAAGGCTGCACATGCAGGTCCCCCAGTGGACTTTATAAGTCCAGTGGGACCAGCGCACTGACAATCTAGAACAGAGTTCTAGTAACTTTGCCAGTGAAGAAAGTGCTCCAGTGGTGGATGGAACCCAGCAATTTACTCAAAGGGGTTCCTTTCCTGATTGCCACCCCTCAACAGATCCTCACCACAGACGCTTTGAGGATGGGCTGGGAGTACACCTGTGCCCTCACCAGACCCAGAGTACTTGGCTCTAGAACATGGTCTAGAACTGTCAGCAGTCCATGTTCCAGGCACCAAAATGTCTTGGCAGACAAACTAAGCAGGTTGCAGTCCAAGATGCATGTGTAACCCCTAGGTGGCGCTATCCCAAGGGCTACTACCCCTGCCTGTTTGGCTACGGACAGGTTGAGGGGCCTAGGTCCTATGGTGGGTGCCTCCAGCCAGAGGTCAGGGTTTGTAGTGGTTAGACTAGCTTGGTCACAGCCTTCTGGGACACTGAAGACCCCCTTTTATTCCCTCTAGTGGTTCACACAGTACACCGGAGTTACAGCCCCAATACCCCACGTATACACACGGTTCACTCATATAGATACCACTTACCCTTGAGACTGATTCTGTAGCACGTCTCTGAGGACCCCCTGTAAAATAAGTTTAAACAACATACACAGCAAAACACAATACTGTTTCCATAAGTACCAACACCACAGACAGTATATAGTATAACAATAACAAATCTGATTTATTTAGGGGGCAGTAACACAGGAAGGGGAAATCAGGTTAATTGGTGGCATTAAATCACAGTACTGTGCACACATACAGGATCTGAAAAGTCACACTCTGGGTACACAGGTTGGGGGGGGCTAGCCAGGTCCATTGCCCGGGGTTGGCCGGCAGGTACAGATGGAAAGGGCCCTGTAGAAGAAAATATATGCACAACACCCAGTTGTAATCCAGAGCCAGAGGGCTCAGTCCATGAAACAGTGAAACAACAAGAATTAAAGGAAAACTACACCCACAACTTGAAAAAATATATGCTGTGCAGAGTGTTTTAATTTGTATGTGAAGTTCTAGTGTTTCCTTCCCTCTGACTGGTATTAGGAGTTTTTCCTCAATTAGCCTGCTAGCTTTAGGGTAGTTTTACGACACCTGGAGATCTCCATATCAAATAGCTTTATTGCATTTCTTTGTCCTACAGTGCACCTTGTTTCATGTGATGGTGATGTAGCAGAGCCCATAAATCCAGAAGAAAGCATTTCATTACAATCAGTTCACAACAATAGAGATGGCTATATTTTAAAATCTGTAGAATTCAGCTTGGTGACCATCCTCATCCTAAAGATTTTACTGTCCTGAAAAACTTTGCTGCTGGTAATTTTTGTGCAGTTTGTAAAGCTTCCAAGACATTTAGTTTGTTTGGCATGTGTGTGCTGAATGTTGGGTCTCTCTTATATCACAGTCACATGAGACAAGATGCACTGTGGGAACAAGAAATACAATTACGCTATCAGGTATGAAGATCCCCAGGGGTCGTATAACTAGCATAAAGCTAGCAGGCTAATTTGGGAAAAACTCCTAATACCAGTCAGAGGAAAGGAAACACTAGAACTTCACATACAAATTAAAACACTCTGCACAACAAATTTTTTTTTTCAAGTTTTTGGTGTGGTTTCTCTTTAAATGACACACTTGTGATTGAAAAACAAGCTGCAGGGGAATACCCTGATTTGTACTCACAACACCTAAGCTGAGGATCGGATGGAGAATGTCCCTCTGGATTACCAGAACAGAGCATGAGGACAAGGTCCTTGTGACTGGACCCCACTGCAGTTGATAGCAAACGGATGTAGTCTGAATTAAGCTGGGGTTTACTTCCAGCTTCAGCACACAATTCACTGTACAGGGGATTTGAAATAGTGATTCCCCACAAGCACTACACACATTTATATGTAAAAGGAAAGTACTATACCAGGCAGGCTGCTCCTCGATCCTGATCGCAATTACTGCAAAATACCTGGGAGCACACACAGCAGCTTCAGTTCCTGACAGACCGAGCGCAATTCAGCAATTTCTCCAGTCTAATACAGGGTGAGCCTGGTTTCCACACTTCTAGTGCTTCTTTCTCCTCACAACTCGGATTCAGTCCAAACTGGCACTCACAAAGGCTGCAGACTGAAACTCGGGCCCTCACATGCACTTCCCGCGCGAAACTATACACTGCAGAAGCACACAGCTCCTTCTCTCTTCACTGCCACAACTGATCAGATCTTTCCAGTCACAGAGCAGGACATTTCCTTTAGCTACACACTATTCTGTTGGCCGATTCAGCTGTCACTCACAATAAGACTCCCTCTGTTGGTAAACAAAAGGCGCCAAGGTCAAAACTACATTTTCCAGAGTCACTGCCCATACAATCCCCTTGTGGCTGGCTCAAATTAAGAGTCCAAGTTCTGATTCATCCACAGGTTCCATTTTAGGGCTCCCTTAACCCAATTGGCCCAGCACAGCAGTTTAGGTCCAAAATGGAGAGGTAACACATACAGAGTCCCAGCTGCAATAAAGGCAGGTTAGACAAACTACAATTTTGCTAATGCTTTAAATGATTACAGGCAAGCAGTTACAACTTTCAGATGGGCTCCCTTTGCACCTTCAGCGACCGAAAAATGGAGCAATGACTCCGCAGCTCGGGTGGGATTCAAGCATTAAATACACAGTCCCCCCATACAAACTAATTAAGTCTGCAAGCAGACAGCTCTTAAAGAGACAGTACGTGGAGGCTCAAATATCACTTACTTGCAACCACAGTTAAGCAGCCCAGACGCCGAACACCACCCGGGCTTGGAGCATTCAAGCAAGCTCCTGGAAGACTTTTGGGAACCCCCGTTTGCAGGGGAGTTACACATGGGTGGGAACTACTGACCTTGGTCATCAGGTGGGATCATCCAGAGTTGGACCTTTTTCCATCCCCACTTAAAACAAAGTTGCCGCTTTTTTGCTTGCTCACTCCAGGGCCTGGAGTTTTCTGGCCAGATGCGTTGTTCTGTCTTGGAAAGGGAGGTTCCTCTACACCTTCCCTCCCTTCCTGCTAATTCAGAGGGCACTGATCAAACTTCAGAAGGAAGGACTGACGATGATCCTCGTTGCTTCCTTCTGGCCTTGTCAGATCTGGTTCCCCTTACTGGAGCAGTTGACAGTAGAACCTCTGGTACCCCTGCCCCTGTGCAAAGGCTTGCTGTCACAGGAGCAGGGCACATTGGTCCATCTGGACCTCCAGTCACTATACCTCCATGCCTGTCTCGTGAAGACATAGCCCTGGCTAGAGCTGGGGTATCCCAAAGGTGGCTAATGTCCTGGTGGCTACTAGGAAGCCTTCTGCCTGGGCTGCCTATTCCATGAAATGGAAGCACTTTGCTCTCTGGGTGGCTTTCCATTGTTTGGATCATTTCACTTGTCCAGTGACTCAGATTCTGAAGTACTTGCTGCCCCTCTCAGATTCGGGTCTGCAATACTCCTCCATTGAAGTACACCTGTCTGCTATTTCAGCATTCATTGTGCCTGTTGATGGCCTTATGGTAGCACAACTGGAGGTGTCCCGTACTTTTTTGAGAGGCATTCTTCATCTGAAGCCTCCAATCTGCAATCCAGTCCCACCTTGGGACTTATATTTTGTGTTAGAGAAACTTACTTTGCCTCCTTTTGAGCTGGCAGTGATATGTGAGCTATACTTTCTGTCATGGAAAGCATTATTTTTAGCTGCTCAAAGGATTTCCAAGCTTCAGGTTCTGATGTGTGAGTGTCATTTGGTTTTCCACAATGACGGGGTGTCTTTGTGTACCAACCCTAACATTTTGCCAAAGGTGGTGTCTGAGTTTGCTCTGAATCAAACTATCCACTTGCCTGTTTATTTTCTGGAGCATACCCATCCAGGGAAAGCATTGCTCCATACTTTAGATGTACATAGAATACTTAGATGTTATGTTCATCGCATGAAGGACTGCACAAAGTCCTCGCAGCTGTTTGTTTCTTTTACCTCTGGAAAAGAGGGAGTACCAGTTTCTAAGCAGTATCTGTCCAAATGGTTGGCCAACTGCATTATTTTCTGTTATAGGAAGTACAGCAGGGAACTTCCTGGTGTGGTGCATGGTCACTCCACCAGAGGCATGCCACCTCTGTCGCCTGTTTCAGAAATGTGTTAGCTGCCGAAATCTGTGCCACTGCCACTTGGAGTTCTGTCCACACTTTTATTAAACACTACAGTTTGGACATTGCCTCTAGGATAAGGGCATGGTTCAACCTGACTGTGCCTCAAGGCCTCCTGTGTTTGGCCTGTAGCCTCCAGCCACCCAGACTGTTTCTTTGTTAGTACTGCTTGGGACTCTTTCCATGGGTGTGGCCTGATGCAAGAGATATCCTCGATGAAGATAGTACTGTTACTGAAGAACTTACCGTAACAGTAGATCTTTGAGAGAATCTCTTGCATCAGGCCATGCAGTCCCACCCTCTGTCCCCTTAACCTTAGAGCTCCTCTCTCTCTCTCTCTCTCTCTCTCTTTCTCTTGCGCTCTCTCTCTCCAGGATGGTTTAGCTTCTGTTTCACCTTACTTAGTGGCAGGAACCTCTGATTCTCCCCCAGTTCCCCAGGAGGAGATCCTCTGTGTATGGTCTCCAGCAGAGGCACTAAGGAGGGCACAGGGCTGCTCATGTTTATATGGTAAGGACCTCGTTGGTGTGTGATGTCATCATGGGCTGCCCCTAATAGACTGCTAACTAAAAGTTTCCATTTAGTCCTAGTGCCTGATGGCTATAGTTCCATAGGTGTGACCAGATGCAAGAGATTCTCTTACGATTTACTTTTATGGTAAGTTCTTACCCAACTTTCTTGACATTTTCTGGACTATAACCCCCCCTTTTTTTGTTTTGTAACATTGGCACCATGGCTTATCGGCAGGGCCCCTACTTTTCTGCGGCACAGTGGGACCAAGTTCTGCGGCAAGACTACCATTTGCCGCAGAACTTCTGCGGCGGTGGTTTGTAATTTCTGCGGAAGTTCTGCGGCACTAACAAACTACCATATCAGTGTCAGCTTGTCATCCTGACTTCACTTTCATGGCAGTGGTTATAGCAATCAGGATGGTGGAAAGCACAGTAACACTAGTTCAAAAAATAACAGACTTATAAAAATAATTTTATGCCTAAAAAAGGCAAAATAAATGTGTCTCCCTTAAGGTCCTAGCCTGTTGCATAAATGACATATGCAGAGGGGAGCTTATGTGATAAATAAGGTATTTCTATATGCATGCTATCTATCCCACTAATGAGGTTTCCACTGTCTATCACTTATGTATTTGTATGTGCTTTCTACACCACTCATGAGGTTCCCACTGTGTATCACTTATACAGTATATTTATATGCAGTCTGTAACATACATACAAATATATATGTGTGTGTGTGTGTGTGTGTGTGGTGAGAGACAGAGATACTGTATGTATGTGTGTGTGTGTGTGTGTGTATATATATATATATTTTTTTTAATTTCCATGAACTTGCATCCTCATTCATACAGGTCCCATTGGAAATGGAATAGAGGGATTATTGCAAAACTAATTTTTCATGTCAACCTGCTTTCCCTGACACACTGCGTAACACCATCAGGCCATGACATACATGTGAACCGATTGTGAGATAGAGCTCTCCAGCCCATCACATTGTGTCCACCATGTGGCAGAACACTGCACCATACCTTCCCAGGCTCTGAGCAGTGATGTGTTCCACCAATCCTTGTGCTGCCCAGCCAGCTCCCAGAGCTAATCTCTGAACCTGACTTGCCGGCATGGAAACACAGCATGCTACCCTCTGGCCCAACAGCTGTCCCTGCTCACAACATTTCTTCATAACTTTTAGGTGAATTCTATCAACCAATGACAATATGTAATCAATAACCCTGGCAAAAATGCGTACAGTGCAATTATTTATTTAACAGGTCTACTCTTTCAACAGGTCTACACATTATTATATTCCTCTTTTCAGGGCATAATTGCTTTATTTTTCTTAAAAATGACAGTTAAATTCATTTTACCAGTTATTCATTTCAGATGGCATCTCTATACCTTAGAGGCACAAATAGGTTTGTACAAAGTGAGGTATGGACTTAACAGGTCTGTGCTATTGACAAGGTTTTGTTTAAGTTGGCCCTAGTGCAATAATGTAAGACTGAAAACTGTATTAGGCTGTAGTGCAGGTTGAGCAAATATCACCATGCATGATGTGCTGTGCCACCGTCTCTGGCAGTGGGGCTGTGGTAGATAAGTGACTGTTCATTTTCTGTTGCAGAATGCAGCCGTTTCATTAGCTAATGTATGATATAGCAATGATAACATCACATTCTGAGCATATAGTGGGGTTTTGGATATAAAAAGAGGGGAAGGGAACCAGATTCTATGGATAAACAGAAATATTAATAAAAAATCACCAAAAGAGTGAATTCTACGGCAGATTGCAAGTTCATGCAAAAAATTCTGCGGCCGCAGAATTCTAGGGGCCTTGCTTATCGGACACCTGTAGAGATTAAATGCCTTGAGAAAAGAGCGCAAGGGAGGTGCCTGAAAAGATTTGACATTTCAGTGATGGTGCAGCACCTTTTTAACTAATAAAATCATGGTGTTTGAATCTGACACCCAAGCATGGGGGTTTTGTTTTTTCACCTAGTGTGGCCTGAGCTCGTTCTTTTATTTTGTCTATTAAAAGCAGGTTTGTAGCTCAACACCTACATCTAGTTGCTATCTGCCTTTTCTTGTGATTAAATGATGTTAAGACCTGCAGAAGTGTAATGCAGCCCTCTCCACTGGGTTCCTATTGCCCCCATTGTGTTACTCAAGCTAATATGTCCCTCACAGTTCCCCCCCAGTCAGAACTCTGAGCTTGAGGGGTGTGCACCTTGTGTACCAGCTGGCAGTGGCAAAGCAGAATTGCGTAAATCTTTGTTGTTGCTCTTAGGTGAGCTTTTGAGCCTTGATGTTCCGCAGGACATCCCTTTTGACACACACAACCACAAGACTGGCCCTTCGGGTCAGAGGGGGCCCACACAGGCGCATCCAGGTTCACTGGAGGAGTGGGGATCACACCTGGGAGGCCACAGAGTCCTTGGGTTTTGGTCACCCAGGGAGTTCCATCTCCACATAAATCTGCTGAAGCTCTGTGTGGTGTGTTTGGCTCTTACAGAATTAGCTCCGCTAGTCAGAGGTCAGGTCACACAGATCCAGATAGACAACATCACGCTCATGTTATACCTGAACAGACTGGGCAGAACACACTCCTTTTCTGTGTTTCAGGAGACATCCTGCATTTGGACATTCATGCACAACTTTGGTGCAGTTCTCCTGGCAATCCATGTCACGGGGAGAACAGTCATCTGGCAGGTGCTGTCAGCCGGGTAGGAGAGATGTCGCATCAGTCTTCCCTGCATCAGGAGGTGGTGAACCATCTGTTTGCTTGTAGGACTCACCCTTTGTGGACCTGTTTACCTCCTGGGAGAATGCCAAACTGAGGCTATGTTGTGCCTGCCCCTCACAGTCAGGTATACTGCTGGTGGATGCCTTTGCAAGGTCCTGGACCCCAGGCCTTGTGTGCTCCTTTTCTCCTCCCCCGATCCACAGAATTGTTGTGGCCAAGGCCCAGAAGTTTGAGGCATGGATGATCTTGATAGCTCCAGATGGGCCACGGCAATTCTGGTACCTGGATCTCCACAGCCTAAGCAGCAGGCCTTCATGGAATGCTCTGTTTGGATTGGTGGTTGTATAGCATAGATAATTATGTATGTACAAGGATGGGTTTTAAAATGCTGTGTTTGGATTGGTATATTTAAAGCACAGATGTGTGAATATTCATGAGGGTGTGTACTTAGCTGCACAAATCCCACACCTGGCACTGCCCCCTGATGAAGTCGTTTGATGATACGTATGGGTGTCCAGAGTGCTGGAGAAGATTTCTATATAAATAAAGTTTGCCTTCTAACCAATGTGGTGTGTTAGCCTTTTTTTATTTTTCATTTCACTCTGTGGAGACTGCCTCTCCACCTAATACTACTGATTAGACAACAGGGGCTGATCCTGCACCTGGACCTTCGGTCCCTACTCCTCATGGCCTGGTTCCTGGGCAGCTAGAGTTCCCATCCTCTCGGAGGATGTTCTCAAGATTGTGGAGGCTTCTAGGAAAGAGTCAACTGGCAGGTGCTGTACTTTCAAATGGATGAAATTCTCCATTAGGTGTCAGGGCAAGGGGCTTGATCACCTTACTTGCCCTGTGGCTAACATCCTGGACTACGTTTGGTCCCTTTCCCAGCTGGGACTGTGGGTGATGACCCCTAAGGTGCAGTTGATAGCCATCTCTGCTTACTGGACATGGGCTGGTTTGCAGACAGTGGCCCAGGAGAAGATGGTAGGGTGTTTTTTCAGAGGTCTGGACCACTTGTCCCCTCTGGTGTGTGAACCACCGCCACCGTGGGACTTACTGCTGGTGTTGGCTATGCTCATAGACAAGCCTTTCAAGCCAGTGCACAGGTGTGAGATGTCACACCTGATGTGGAAAATGGCCTTCCTAGTGATGATTATGTCATCCAGAAAGATTGGGGAGCTCCAGCCACTTTTGGTGGGGTCTCCTTACCTGGCCTTCCAGCGGGACAAAGTTGTCCTTCATCCTAACCCACAGTTTCTCCAGAAGGTGGTACTGGAGTTTCACCTTAATCAGGTGATTAAGTTACCCCTTAATTCACCAGTCCATCTTCGGAGGCTGACTGCAGGCTTCATAGTCTGGACCTGCAGAGGGGGCTCACCTACTTCGTGGAGCATACAGCTAGAGTTCAGGGACAGGCTAACCAGCTGTTTGTCACATACACTGAAGCCACACCTGGCAGACTAACAGCAATGTTGACAGTGTCCAGATGGTTTACATTCTGCATCAACTTGTACTATAGGTTGGCTGGCAGAGAGCCTCCCATAGAGCTTAGGGCTCATTTCGTCAGACATACCGCTGCCTCAGTGGCTGCTTCCAGGGCTGTCCATATACAGGAGATCTGCAGGGCTGCAGCCTGGATAGTGATCCTTGATAGTGGGCTGATTTCAAGACACACTATAATGCTGTGGGTTTTTAACTTCCCAAATATTAACTGGGAATTATATCAGGGAATGACAGTACACGAAAATACTTTTGTAGATATATGCATGAGCTATGGGTTGAAGCAGATAGTAAAAGAAAATACTAGAGAGCAACGTATGTTGGATCTACTTCTTACTAACATGGAGGAAGATGTGGAAAGTGTTGTAGTAATGCAGCCACTAGGTGGCAGTGACCACAGGATGGTCAATTGTGTAATATCAGAGGACATGCAAAAAGTCACTGATACAACATCCATTAGAGATTATGCTAGAGCAAATTATGTACAAATTAAACAAATGTTAGGGGCTCAAAACTGGAAGGAAATGGAGGATCAGGCACTACAGGATATGTGGATTCAGCTGGACAGTATCTTACAACAATGTATAGAAACCTTTGTTCCTTACACTAAGAAACATAATAGGACGGGAAGGGTTCCCAAGTGGTTTTCTAATAAAATAAAAAAAATGATCTCTAGGAAAGAGAGGGCTTATAAGAGACTCAGAAAAAAGTCATCCTCTAGGAGGCAAGAGGCCTACAAAGGCTGTGTTAAACAATGTAAAAAAGCCATTAAACAGGCTAAGGCCAAAGCTGAAATGAGACTAGCTGCAATGATAAGGGATAATGGAAAGTCATTCTATGATTATGTTGGAAGTCTGAAAAATGGAAGGAGTCAAATACATATCATAAAGGAAAGGGATGTTGAAATTACAGGAGAGGAACAAATGGCGAACATGTTTAACAGACACTTTGTAAATAGGTACAAGAAAGATAGTTGTGACTACCAAGTTAAAGAGATCCCAGTAGAAGAGCAAGTGGATATACCAGTAATAACAGCCAAACAGGTATTTGAAAAGTTAAAAAAATTAAATAAATACAAATCAGGAGGGCCGGATGGTTACCATTCAAGATTTCTGTCAGAACTGGCTGAGGAGCTGACGGTGCCCTTGGCAATGCTATTTATTAGATCCCTAAGGGAAGCAAAGGTTTTGTATTTATGGAATCAGCACATATAACACCAATACACAAAACAGGTGATAAAAAAAATTTAAGAAACTATAGGCCTTAGCCGGCCCGGTGGCACTGAGGGTTGAGGCGCTGGATGCCACACTGTGTCACGCCAGCGACCCGGGTTCGGGAATGAGCCCGGGTGCTGGGGGTCGGCAGGGAGGGAGTAGGATCGCGCATCCGTAGGACAGCTCTCCTCTCCCTGGGGGGGGATCCAGGGGCATCCCGATGCAGGGGGGACCCCGGTGGAGACCGGGGATACTACTGCTGCTGGGAGCACATGTAGGGTGAGCTCGAGGCTGATGCCTGGCCAGAGCATGGGCGGACGCTGCAGATGCTCATGGCCATTGGCATCAGTGCATGCCTGCCGGCTCAGGGGAAAAGGAAAAGTGGAAAACTGGGGGCATTAATCGTGGCGGCATGATGGCTGCCTCCCTGGTAGGGGGGCCTTCCCCGCGCCCGAGGGTGCATGGCAGTACCGGATCCTGATTGGGGTGGGTTGAGCTCCAGAGGGAGTGCTCCCCACCACCCCGCCACAGGGGGCAAGCCGTGGGGGTAGCCGCGAGGCCTGAATGTGGACATCGGAGGAGGTAGCCCGAGGAGGAGATGGCGGCCAGATAGACCTGGGGAGATGCCAGACACGGAAAGGTAAAGGCAGACTGGTGGCCCCTGGGGGGATAAAGACATAGGGGAAAAAAAAAGAAACTATAGACCAATTAGTATAACATGTATAATTGGGAAAATAATGGAAGGATTTGTTGATGAATACCTGGATGACAACTTAATAACATTAAATCAAATAGACATTAGTCAACATGGGTTTGAAAAGGGGAAGTCTTGTGTGAGCAACCTTATGACTTTCTTTGAACCAATCAGTGAAGCAGTATACTTGGATTTCAGTGGAGCCTTTGACTCTGTGTCATATGAAATTTTGCTGAACTTGATGCAGAAATTGGGAATTCGATTATATTTGGTGAAATGGGTAGCATCGTGGTTAGCTAATAAGTGTCAGAGTCAGGATAAGAGTTTTTTTGTGGGAGGAGGTGAGTGTCACCAGTGGATTCCCGGAGGGTTCAATCCTGGGACCAAAATTATTTAGCATTATGATATCCTCAATGCGGGTATCGGATGGGGTCTGGATCTACAAATATGCAGACGACTCCAAGATTGGAGCAGTGGTGAACGATACTGACTCAATTAAAAATCTCCAGAAACAACTGTAACGACGGGGGGAATGGGCGGGAGAGAATAAATTAGAGTTCAACATTGATAAATGCAAAGTAATGCATCTTGGCCATAACAACAGACAAGCACAATACGAACTGAACAAAACGCCAGTACCTGTCACTGAATATGAAAGAGATTTGGGAGTGGTGATATCAAATGACTTAACCTTTGCCAAACATACTGTACTCACAAAATGGTGACCAAGGCAAATAGAGTCACATGGAACATCCTAACAAATATTAGAAGTAGGAATAGGGATGTTTTGGTTCCCTTGTTCAGATCTTTGGTTAGGCCAAAGCTGGAATACGGAGCACCATTCTGTACACCTCAAGAAATAGGTTTATGTAAAAGGTAGAACATGTTCAGCATAGATTTACCAAAAAGATATATGGGATGAAAGATAGGGATTACAAAAACAGACTGTATTCAGTAGTTATACTCCATGTCATATTGAAGATTGCGAGGGGAGTTATGCTTTGTGTATAAAGCTATAAAGAAAGGTTTACTGTGGGAATCTGTGGGGTTATGTTGGAAGGAAAGAGAAGACATCCAACAAGAGGGCACCCAAAGCAACTGAAGGGAGCTAAATACACCACCACTAAGAGAGGGAGGTGGTTCAGCCAAAGGGTTGTGAACAACTGGAACGTGCTCCCTCGTGAGGTGGTGGGTGTGGATAGCCTGGTTGCCTTTAAGATTGCACTGGATAGGTATATTGAAGAACAAAATTTGGAATTTATCTACTAATCAGTGGAAGGACCTAATGGCTCTAGAAACTACTGGACCCCACATTCTCACCTATGAACCTATAAGTCCACATAAACATTCAGTTACCTATACCGCATTGATCTTTAGTCATGCCAGGGTTTTGGGACCTCTGTTAGCTAAGTAGGGATGCGCACCTTATCCCTTCCTACAGGAGAACTGCTAGGAGTCTGCCAGAGTATGGATAAGTGAACTATATCCAAACCCTGGAGAAATGGATTACTCACCTCTAACTGTAGTTCTAGGAGAGGTATGTGGTTTACATCCACAAAACCCACACCAGTCTCCTCTGGCAAGTGGCACACAGATTCTGCTTCCAACGTGCAAGATCTGACATCATGGTGCAATGCCAAGGGATGTATCACCAAGGTGGTGGGAGGAGCTTAGCTTAAAGATGTGTGGCCAATAACATTGTTCCAGTGGAGCTGCCAGAGTGTGGATGTGAACCATATACCACTCTTAGAACTATGTTTACAGGTAAGTAATCTTTATTATGGAAACACAGTTTGAGGGTCAAGTGATGTAAAAAGGCTACATGAAGTGCAAGTGAACAGGGCATACAGAGTGCCTTTCATCATCCCTGCCTTGAGCAGTGGTCATCTTGACCCACCAAGCCGTTAGTAAACAGCACCACAATACATTTTTTTCAGAAATGTAATGTTCACCTCACTCTGCATCTGTACCACAGGTACATAACTTATAAACACACTGACCCAATAAGCAGCCTGCACACAAACTGAAAATGGTCATAACACATGGTATGCAAATGCAGTCTTACAAGCCCTGTAATCCTAATGATTCATTGTTTTTCGTAGGTTATAAACCCTTTCTTCCACCCAAACAGACTAAGACTGACAACTTACTTTGAAGAAAAATGCCACAGCTATGAGTTTGTTATTAAACAGTATGTAACAAACAGTTGTGGCCAAGTCACCATGATATGCGCAGCAAGGTAGTCATGGCAAGTCATTCATCAAGCCACACATCATGATCATCACAGTAGCCATCCCCTTACAAACAGGGGAGGCAGCTGAATGGGTACAAGCCACCGCAAAGAAACCGGCCTCTGGGGCATGATGGCTGGTCTGTGTCAGGTGCCGATGTGCCCCTCTCCTGTCAGAGGGCACTGCATCCCGTGGCCTGTGCCCAAAGAGACTGTCCCTTGGACTGTTCCTTGAATGGGGAACTCTAACCATCTAGGCCCTCACCTCTTGTCATCCTTAGGGGTGAACTGCCTGCAAAGATGCATGATTTCCTGTTCCCTCCTCTGTACAAACCTTGTGAGACTACCATGCCAACGCTGACATGACTTTGACAACCTAAAAACTAACCCTACCTGACTGATTAATGTTAATTCTTGCGGGAGGAGGTGAAAATGGAAAAACCTTATGCAGAAAAAGGGAAAATTTCTCCTCAACCCCTAAGACGATTCCCCCAATGGGACAATAAGTTCCAACACCTTACGTAATTCCGTGTTGTACGAGGGAGGTCTTGGGTGGATTCTGGCTGGAGGGCAAGAAGCTAGAGGAAAAACCTCATCTATAGTTTGCCAATTTATGAGCCTTGGCTCCACCCCTTCAGCCCTATGCAACGCTCCCCCATTGAGCATCTCCCTGCCTACCATCCTACCCCCTGCTGCTGATGAGCATTGCCTACCTAACCTGCCCAGTCAGGTGTCATTCAGAGCTGTTGCCACAGACAATGTACCCTCCTGTTGCACTTTTTTGCAGGCTTCCTAATTGTCTTATTGGTCACAAATGCTTCCTTCTACCCGAACAGACTGAGCTAGACAATGTGCTTTGTAGAAAAATGTCCACAGACTTGTTCTATTAAACAGTATGTAATGAACAGTTACAGCTAAGTCAGCTTGATGTGCACAGCAAGATAGTCATGGCAAGTCAGTCATCAAGCCAGTCATCATCATGATCATCACAATAGCCATCTTCTTACCCCCGTGGAGCCAATTGAATGGGTACAAGCCACCATGAAGGAACTGGCCTCTGGGATATAAAGAATGGCTATATGTCAGGTGCCGATGTACCCCTCTCTTGTCAGAGGGTGCTGCATCCCATGGGCAGTACCCAAAGAAGCTATGCCTCTGACTGCCCCTTGAATGGGGATCTCTAACCATCTGGACCTGCCCCTCATGCCAGCCTTAGGAGTGATCTGCCTGCAAAGATGTGTGATTCCCTCTTCCCCTTAGAACAAGCCTTGCGAGACCACCATACCGCTACATGATGAGCACATACATTATGCTCATCCCCACGAAAACATAGAAACATAGACTTTGACGGCAGATAAGGACCGCTAGGCCTGTCTAGTCTGCCCATTTCCCTACCTACAGGATAGGCCGCAGATCCTATTTAACCAACAGCCTATATCTTCCTGCCCCCCACAAGAATTGCCTTATGTCTGTCCCATGCATTCTTGAATTCTCCCACAGTTTTAGACTCCACAACTTCCTCAGGAAGGCTGTTCCATGCATCCACTACCCTCTGTGAAATAATACTTCCTCACATTGCCCCTGAACCGCCCTCCTTCTATCTTTAAATTGTGTCCCCTTGTTCTTGCAAGTCTCTTTTTCTGAAAGACGCTACCCTCTTGGACTTTGTTGATTCCCTTGAGGTACTTGAAAGTTTCTATCATGTCCCCCTCTCCTTCTTTCCTCAAGGGTATACATATTAAGCTCCTTTAGTCTCTCCTCATACGGCTTCTCTTGCAGACCCTGCACCATTTTAGTTGCCCTCCTCTGGACTGCCTCTATCCTGTCTATGTCCTTGCGGAGATGGGGTCTCCAGAACTGGACACAGTATTCCAGATGGGGTCTCACCAACTGTCTGTACAGAGGGATAACAACTTCCTGTTTTCTGCTGCTGATGCCTCTCCCTATACATCCCAGTATACCCCTGCCCTCCCTACTGCCTTCTCACATTGCTTGCTAACCTTAAGGTCATCTGATATGATTACCCCCAGGTCCCTTTCCTGTTTTGTTGTTGTTACTACCTCCCCACCCATTTGTATTCTTCCCTGGGTTCTTGTTTCCCAGGTGCATTATTTTGCACTTTTTGCATTGAACCTTAGCTGCCATACGTCAGACCATTCCTCCAACCTTGCCAAGTCCTTTTCATCCTTTCCACGCCTCCTTGTGTATCAACCCTGTTGCAGATCTTTGTGTCATCTGCAAAAGGCATCCAGTCCTCTGCAATGCCACTGATGAAGACATTAAAAGGACTGGACCCAATACTGAACCCTCTGGTACCCCACTAGTAACCGCCCTTTCTTCAGAGTGGACTCCATTTACAATTACCTTCTGTGTCCTGTTGTCCAGACAATGTTTACCAGGCTACCACCCTGGGACCCACTCCCAGGCTGGTTAATTTGACTAATAATCTTTTGTGTGGGACTGTGTCAAATGCCTTGCTAAAGTCTAGGTAGGCCATGTCCACAGCCCCTCCCTGGTCTACTACTTTGGTCACCCAGTCAAAGAAATCTATTAGATTCGTCTGACATGACCTTCCAGCTGTGAACCCATGCTGCCTTGGATCCTGTGCTCCACTGACCTCTAGGTACTCAACTATTCTTTCCTTCAGAAGTGACTCCATTACTTTCCCTACCACAGAGGTCAGACTGACAGGTCTGTAGTTTCCTGCCTCTGTCTTGGTCCCACTTTTGTGAAGGGGAAAGGGGAAGGCAGAAAAGAATTTCATGCCACTATTTCTACCAAAGCACTTTATAAGTCTTCTTAAAAATGTCCTCTTACTATTCACAACAGTTCTAGTGATTTTTCAGCTCCCAGATCATTGACTCCTAAGTGACCAACTAGGATGCTGAGTGGGCCCCACTTCCGAACTTTAGCTGAGATCCATGGCAGCAGAACACTTCATCTAATGTCCCACCGTCCCAACCAACATACTCAAGCTTGCTTAAGGTCTGGAAACAAGTTCTCTCTTCCCTTGAACTGCCTTACTCTGGGCACTGCCAAAAGAATACATAAGTGCCTGCAGATCCACACTTTCTTGGCCTGGGATCTGTCACCTGTCAACAAAACAAGAACTATGACAAATGCAGTCTCACATACCTCTTAAAAGCCTATGACTTCCAGCAGGCAAGGGACTGAATTTGACTGTCCATACACCCTTCTGCTCTGACATGAGAGGCAGCCCCAATGCAGAAGGAATGGGTATTAAACTCCTTCAAACTCACCCCTACTCCTGTCCTGGCCTTCCCTAATGTATGCTTAAATTGAAAGACTGTCAACAGGGACCTGTCCTCATGGTGAAAAAATGCCAATCCTATGAGAATCTGACAGGACACATAATCCTAAACCCATGCCGTGATGTTCCACTGTACCCCTTGGGCAGTCTAAGGCTGTGCCAACATCCCCAGGCCTGTCTGTCCATCTTACTTCTATGCAGCCAGACACACATCCCATTTGTCACAACTACCACATCATTGACCCCCAAGGTCACCGGCAGAGCAGTCACCCTACTTGGCTGTACCTGTTTTAATACTCTAAAGGAGCCACAAAAGGCCACCAAGAAGGCTGTTGTAAAAAACCACACATGTGAAGGTTAATGGCTAATTGGCTGCCTGCCATCCTGTTGATTTTATATCCCCCAGCCCACCCCTCTTAAGATTTTCTGGAAGAGAAAAAGACTGTGTGGAGACTGCTTGGCCCACAACCTTGGAAAACCACACCAACTCTACTTGGTGCTGCCCAACAGCCATCGACGTAGACCTTACATAGACCTTTTCTTTATCGTTCCACCGTGTCAATGGGGAACTACTACATATGACAGAAATTTGACACAGAAGGACTTGTCAGCAGAAACTTGGTGTCTCTGGTTCTGTGGGGCTGTGTGTAAGAGGGGATTTTAGGGTCCCACTATTTGATGGGGGAAATCTACACTTGGTGTTCTTATGGTGTTTTTTGAACCTGGTTGTTTTTTTCATTTGGGGTCCAGGCATGCCTGTGTGATTTTGCTTTTGGTATTTTTGCAGCAGAAGTTGTCAGAAAAATCTGACAGTCTGGCTTGTACCTGCTGCACTATGGGGCTATGTGTAAGTTGCCCATATATTGTCCAGCTGTGTCATGTGGGGCCTCTAGTTGTGGTCCCCACAGTGTTTGGACCTAGTTTTGTTGTCTTTTGTTGCATGGGCATACATTATGTGGACCATAGATTCTGTTGCTTGCCATGTAGCTTTCACGCCCTTTCCTCTGTCAAATCTAAGTCACTCGCCGACTTCCTGCCAGTCGCTCTACCCTTAGGTGTATGGCCTCAGTCACTGCCTGTAGAAGAGTAAAGAGGCACGTGCACAGGCTTCAGTGATGACATGCATGCATGGAAGTGGCAGGAGTATCTATACCCTTTGTTCTGTCTAGTTCTTCTGACCTCTTCTATCCTTGTACTTGCTGCACAAGGCTTTCCTTTTCTTTTCTCTCCCTTAAGAAATTCTGTTTGGTCTCTCCATTTAGCCAGGGCACCATACCAGGGCTGCTGCTCTTCTCCACCTTCCTATCCAGGTGACTAGTATGCTTTGGCTCCTTTTACCCACTACCCCGTGCCACTTAGGCCCACACCTCAGTTTTCTCTAAGTTGGTAGTTGAGTTTTATTCTTTTTATGATTTCATATCTTATATACTTTTCCTATCCCTTTGGGCTAGGACTCTTAGTGCTCTCTTTTCTCTCTTCCAATAATTTCTCTCCTAGCAAACAGAAATGAGAAAGGTAGGGGGCCAGCGTCAGCTACTGGCCAGCTCATGAGCGCCGCATCATTACTTGTGCCTCTGGCACTGACATCAATCCCCTAAACTGTAGACTGCAAAATACTTTGCCCTCGCAGGGTCCTGGTGCCTCTGGCAAAAACCCATAAGTGAGAATAAATAGTGAAGATATTCTGGAAGATCAAGAATTATAATGAGTATGTAATTTTCATTTTCTGACCATGTCAGCTCACAACCAACCATGTTCTGTCATTGTGCTGAGATTGTATCAGGGACAGAGTGTGTAAATCTACCACCTAGGTCCAGAGCTGAATGAGGTTCCTTTGCATTGCGTGATGTTTCCTTTTAGGAAGAAATCATTTGGGAAATGGTTAATGCTGTGTCCCAGACAAGTCTATATGCAGTGCTGTCAGTTGGTCATCTTAGGTGGTTCCCTGCAGTTTCCAGTAACCCAGCTCAAGTGAAGAGGGAGGAGACAAGCCAGGCCTTGGATCACTTGATGTGGGTACCCCAGTTTCCAAAAACATTCAGGGACTAAAATGGTCAGGGACTGGATTCTGCTTGATTTGTTTGTAGTTCCCAAGCAGTCAGGTAGATTTCAGTACACCTTGGTTCTGAAACTTTGAACAAATGTGTCCAGCACGTGACATTCAATATGGTACCCCTGTTGTCTAGTCTGGTGGTTCAACCAAGGACATCCATGGATCTGAGGGATGACTGTGTTAACATCCCAATCAGGTAATTGCACCAGAAGTATCTGTGGTTTGCGGTTCAGGAACAGTGTTTTCAGTACCTGGCTTTTTGATTCAACCTGATAACAGCACCCAGGGTAATAGTGTACAGGATGTGTTTGAAGATTATGTGTGTCCTGTGGTTGCAGGTGGCATTCCTCAAGCAACTATTCGGTGAACTCACTCAAGATTGAGCATTACTGGACCTGGTACTTACTAATGGGGACAGTAAATTGCAGACATCAAGGTGGGAAGCCATCTGGGGACCAGTGACCATCATACAGAGTGGTTCAACATAAGAACAGCTGTGGAATCCAACCACACAATGGCAAGAGTCCAGGACTTCAGAAGGGCTGATTTTAAAAAGTTGGATGAATATCTCAGGAATGACCTGGCAGGGGGAGATGACCTGGGAAGGTGGAGGAACAGTGTAAAAGTGGGCATAGTGAAGGCAACATACTTCTGTGTCAAGCAAGTAAGCAAAAGTAAAAGAAAGAGGAGACTGCTATGGTTCTCGAAAGAGGTAGCAGAAAAGGTAAAGGCCAAAAATGTAGCATTCAGAAAGGTACTGTATAAGGAAAGCCCAGAGAGAAGAGGATAGGGAAGTATATCAAGGAAAACAGAGGAAGTCGGGCAAAGCAGTAAGGAGTACAAAAGTGCAAACTGAGGAAAGAATAGCTAGCTCGGGGAGTATCAAATGGGGACAAGACATGTTTTAGGTATGTTCATAAAAAAAGGAAGAGATTGTATGGTTAAAGAGGGAAGGGGATCAAGAAAAGGCAAACATCTTGAACAAATGCTTCTGCTTAGTGTTCACATGGAAAGGGAGGGGCCACAAAAAGGCATCAGGAGCTTTGATGGGAGGGAAACTGAGACTAGTTTGTTTTCTGTGCAGAAAATCTGAAAAGCACCCGCTAACCTGAAGGTGGACTAAGTTATGGGGCCAGACAGGGTATATTCAAGTGTGCTGAGGGAGCTTGGAGAGATACTAGCTGCACCTGTGACAGATCTGTTTAACAGATCATTGGGGACTGGTGTGGTCCTAGAGGACTGGAGAAGGGCAGATGTCCCACTTCACAAAAATGGCAGCAAAGAAGAGGTGGGCTATTATAGGCTTGGTAGCCTGACATCGGTGGGTAAATTAATGGAAAAAGGAAAGGTCTGTGGAAAATCTTGTATCCAATGGATTACAGGATCCAAGGCAGCATGGTTTCACAGGGGAAAAGCCATGCAAAACAAATCTGATAGATTTCTTTGACTTGGTGACCAAGGAGCTGGATCAGGGAAGAGTGGTAAACATGACCTACCTGAATTCCAGCAAGGCTTTCAACACCGTTCCACATAGGAGGCTGGTTACCAAGTTGGGCAACTTGGGGGTTGGTAATAAAGTGGTAACCTGGGTAAGAAACTGGTTAGGGGCTAGGACACAGAGGGCAGTGGTAAATGGAGTTCACTCTGAGGGAGGGAGTGTGACCAGTGGGGTAACTCAGGGGCTAGTGTTGGGGACTTCCAGTGCAGCAGCTATGGTGGCGGCAGCATGGTGATTTCACTCCATGGTGGGTCAATCGCAGTTTATGTGTTTTTTGCAGCATCACCTTTCCTTTCACACTTGTACCCACATAAGTCAGTGCTGATTCAACCCTGGTACTGGACTATTATTTTTTTTTCTAGTCTTAGGATGGAGGATTCTGTGCTAATGGTGGTGATGCCATTCACCACTTCTCCACCGAGCCTCGACCAGCAGAAATCCCTGAAGCACCACAAGATCAATTTTGGACCTGGTAACCTTCCTGACATCCCTGAACACTCATGGGATGCTGAGCGGATGCTTGCATGATGGAGTTTGCTTCTATAAGGCCATACTGGCAGAACTGGTTTCAGATACCAAATCTATTCGAGGTTCAGTGGAATCTCTGTCTACCCATGTTGGGGATGTTGAAGCACAGGTGAGTTCGCTCTCAAGGCCTGTGCTCATTCAGAGGAGAAGGAACTGGTGTCCTTGAGACAGCAGCTCACTAAAATGGAGGAAAAGGTGGATGACCTAGGGAACAGATCCCGGAGGAACAATTTCCTTCTCATTGGTATTCTGGAGGGTGCCGAGCAATCTAATCCTGTTTCTTTCCTTAATGCCATCTTTTGTCAAGTTGCCAGCCTGCCAGACTATGGAGGCATGTACGCTATAGAGAGAGCCCATTGAGCCCTCTTCCCCAAACCTAGCCAGAGAGAGCAACCACGGGCTATCATTTGCAGATTACTGAATTTCCAGAATAAGGTCAAAATCTAATAGGCGGAACATTCGCAGCCAGTCCTATACTGGCAGCAGCATCACTTTTTATTTACAACAATGTCAGCCAGCCTGTTAGAGAGATGCAGCGGGCCTATGCTGAGATTAAAAAATGGCTGCACCAAGGAGGAAACAAATTCTGCATTCAGTACCCAGCAAAATTGATTGTTCAGTTTTCACAGGGCTTCTTTTCCTCTGGCTCTGTAGATTTTGCAAACCAACATCTGCCAAGTATTCTCCCTGACTTGTTCTCCAAGCAGCCCATGGCAGTTAACCCTGCTAGCAGGCCAAGGCAGTTACCCCTGTTGACACAACAAACTGCTAATTGTATCAGAGTCTGCATCCTTAGTCATATAGCTCTTGTTTACCATCAGACTTTATAATCAGTTATGCCCTTTTTGTGGCTGTTTTTTCTATAGTTTGGACTTACTCTGGTACAGCAGACTTGTGTTTAACATTATATAGTATATGGTTTGGACTGATTATGTATAGAAATCAGTATCCGCTGAAATGTTGTTGTGCACATTCTAAAAGATGTGTACGTTCTAAAAGTTGTGCAAGTTCTGAAAGTTATTGTGCATGTTCTACAATTAATATTCATCAGTCCCTAATTAATATTCATCAGTCCCACACTATCTGCCACCTAATTGATTTAAACAGAGCTGCTGAACGAAAAATCCAAACAAACATGGTGGTGCCGGTTGGCATGCGGTTCACAGAGATGGTTTGAACACGGACTGCCATAGTTACCATTGTGTTACCAAACCGTACTAATGAAACTTTTTTTTAAACAAATGTTGCCATGGATCTCTAAAGGGTCAGGACTGGAATGGGACCGCACAGCATGACACCAACAGACTTGGCAGCACAGACTGAGCTGCTGACAGCAACGAGGAGTGCTGTACTAACACAAGGTATGAAACCTTGTTAAACAGTCACAAAAAAAACTTATTTTTAAATCTCTGAGAACCATATACTATAACAAATAAAATATGGAGATCATACACAACTCACCCTGTGTTTCCATCTCGGGATTGATGTACCAGCATGGACCTCTCGAGCTTCACTCTCAAGGTCCATACGCTGGTATCTCAACCCCTTGATTGAAACACGAGCTTGTTGTGTATGACCACCCATACTGTATTCTTTATCTGGTTTTATTATAGCTGGTCATTAGTGATACTTTGTCTTTTGCAAGTGATTTGCTTCGGTGCCTGTCAATGAATTATTTTTTCCTAAGTTTGTGTCTTTCACTTTTTTAATTTTAAATTTACTGTTTGGGTTTTCCTTTTGGTATTTCCTCATTTTACTTCTTGGCTCCATGTTTTCAGTTTTGCGTTACTTCAGTCCCTCTCAAATGTTTGCATGTTCAAGCAGCACTGGGTCCTTGTTTCTGTGTTGGTGTCTTACAGTCTCTCTTTCCTTATTTTCATATTTCTTTGTGTGCATTTTAGTTTTGCTTATGTTGGATTCTTACTTCAGTTGTACTTCTTTTCTCTATGGTTCTATTTTTGGTATGTGGGAGTTCTTTTTTTATTTTCAGTCTTTATTAATGCTCAGGCACCTTTTGGACTGTATGTGAGCACCTGTTTGTGAATATGCTGCTTAGTCTACTGCATTGTTAAATTGTCACTTTCTAGCTCTCTATTTTTCTAGTTTGAGCCAACACAAGCCTTTTGTTTCTCCCTAAATACCCTAGTTTGTTAGTTGGACCCTTGCAGGTAGTCATTCCACCTTCTGTTGTCGGTTTTCCCGGTGTAGGCATTCATTTTGTGCTTTATTTTGCTCCCTTAGTTTTTGGGCTCCTACTTTACCACTTTTTCCTTGGGTTTGTAGTAAGTACACAATTGTAGTGGCCGTAGCATTAGTCCTACTGGCCTGGTATTCAGGAACCATTGTCTGTTCTTGTTACTTTTATCTTTGATGTGTGACCCTTCCTTTTTTTTCCCTTTTACCCTGGGGTTTCTTTGGGTAGAGGTGTCACAGTACACTCCCCTTATGGTGACCTGCCCTAGCTACCCTTTTGGTAGCTACTTATGGTGCTACTCCAGTTACAACTTAGGGGAGAGGTGGTTGTTCATGGGTGTTCTGGGTGGTCTCTGTTTTTTTTTTTTTTGCTTTCAAATTTTACCTTGTCAGATCTTATTGGCTTCTTTTATACCTTGTATGGGAGGGGGTGATTGGGCTGGGGTTGGATTTAGTACAGTTTGTTTTTTAGCACAACTTCTTTCATGTTACCGCACAGAGAACATAGGCTATGTGTTATTTATGCCTCTGTAGTGGTTTGTTATTTGGATTTCCTGGCGTTTTTGGATTTGCCCTCTTTTCTCAGTGGGGGTTTGTGCCTTCAGCAATCCCAATCTAGCTAGTGGTCATTCTTTTTTCATCTCTCTCTATGTCACTTTATTTTTTTTTCTGGAATGTCAAGGGTGCAAATTGCCCCATAAAACGCTCTCAGATTCTTGCCCATCTGTACAATTACAGCCCAACTGTGGCTTTTCTGCAGGAAACCCATTTATTGACTGCAGATTTGCCTACCTTGAGGTGCAATTGGGTGGGTCAGGTTTTCAGGTTGGGCACTAACAAGAACTGGTGACTACTTTGATTGCTTGCCAGGCAGACTTTGTTATGCGTCAAGTGATAACCAATCCTAATTCCAGGTACGTTATTGTCCAGGGACGTTAGACCATACAGAGATAGTCTTAGTTTCATTCTACATCCCTAACAAGGATGATCTGCAACACTTTATGGATCTTTCATTACATTTAACCAAGTGGCGAGATTTACCTTGCATTACAGTGGGAGATTAAAACGTTTTTGGGTATGGCAATTTGGACAGGTTAGTGCCCCCAATTTTCTCCCTTACTTGTACCCAGAGAGCAGTGTGGGAGTTACTTGACTCTCATTCTTTGGTGGACCCTGGTGAACACTTTATCGCCATTCTAAGGATTTTACATATTTATCCTTTCCCCATAAAATCAAATCCAGAACTGATTATTTCTTAATCAGCTGCCCCTTACCAGTGGGCCTAGTCAAGGCCACAATTCAGCCTCATGTAATTTCTGATCACTCTCCCATGCAAGTCTCCTTGAAATTCCTCTGTGTAGCCTAAGGACTCCGGGATTCTCTGCCCCCACAGCCTCACTGATTGTTTTCGGACTACTGCTGTGGGGTGCTAGCCTGATGACACTTCGCGTTGTAAGAGGTCTGAACCTCACCTTCAGGTTCTTGGCAATATTGGGAATGCAAATAATCACAAACAGGTTGCATTCGAGTAATAAACAAGTTTATTACTACAAAAGGGATAAATCACAGTTGCCCTAAGCAGTTCTTACCAATATGAACCGGGAGCCAGTGCTAAGCGTTCCCTACACCTCGAGGTTTCTCTGTAGTCTCTTGGGATCTCTCGGGTCTCTGAGGTGTAAAGCCTGTGCATAACATTATATACCTGTGATAATTACTATGGTTACTAAAAGATAGAAACATTTCTAGTTACAGAGATGAGCCCTATTGGCTAAATTAGAAGTGGCTCCACGGCCCAAGATAACATTATATAATTCTGTAAAGTCATCAGTTTTAAAACAAAGACGTTCTTATACAGAGTCTTACATAACAAGGTGAAGTGGTGCACATCACCAAAGGATGGCAATGTTGCCTTACATATTACAATTACTTCAAGGACAGGTGTTTTGGCATCTGACAAGTAAGAAATAGACAGAAAATACATGGTATAATATGTGTGCATTAGCAAGCAAAGTGAGTTACAATAATATGCATTTATATCCTGACATCTACTCTTGTACGGTAGATGCCTTTAGCCCTATGTATTAGTATAGCCTATACCTAACCATTAGCTGTCTGGTGTACCCTGGAGGTATCAATTAGGGTGCAGGGACCTCGTGTAACAATTCCCCCCTTGTTGCCTCAAGGGCAACACAGGCAAAACTCAGGGTATGGACAGGAGCAGTGGGCGTTTACAAGCTAGCCGGAGCCTTGTAAGGAACTCAAGCTGCTCACGGTGTTGGCGCGAGTGTGCGTCGAGGCAGCAAAGCATAATAATCAAAGTAAATATTAAAAATGCTTGTATTATAACAAAACCTTTAAAAGTGATTTCTAACCAGGTGTTGGTCAATGCGTTGTTCATATCGCCATCATTGATCAGGTCAAGAACAGCTTCATTGGCTTTGGTTATATTATTGCTGATGTGGATGAGGTGTGTGTCCTTTCTATCTAAAAGGGATTTCAGTGTAGGTGTAAGTGGATCTATGTGTACATTAAAGTATGGCAGGTATTCTGAGAGTGTAAGTAATCTGGGTTACCATCAATAATGTTTGCATCCATAAGGGGAACGGGGGTTATTACGGTATGTCCAATAACAGTTTTCTGATGGGGAACAAAACAAAAGTTGGGGTAATCAATTGAACAAGTAACAGAACCATATGTATAAGACTTAACATTTGTTACTATACAATACTCTCCGTCAGAGTTATACTGTGAACATACAGTAGGTAGTCTCCATTTTTGCAACTGGACAGGGCATGTGTAGGTCGTCTTCGAAATCCGTGTTGACAGGCGATGAGCCTCCTCATGATAGGACTGGTAGAGCTGATCTGGTAACGGCGTAGATTCAAAAGAGTTGGTGCCATTCTCAGTGATGTCATCATCCATGGTGAAAGTCCAATCAATGCTGTCTGGAGAGTAGCCACAAACAGGGCGTATAACATCAAACACATCACAGTGGCACAAGTAGATATATTGCTTTTTCACACAGCAGTCCATGTGCGGTGCCACCCAGGCATCCAGGAAGAAGTGGTAGACCAGTAGAGGTGGGAGATCCAGGCGTTCTCTGTAGATGTCGTCGTCCAAATGCCAATGATCTCAGTGCCAGCTTGTCGAACAAGGCTGTAGTGGGATCAAAACGTGGTAAGGAGACAGTAAAAGAGACAAACATGGTATCTGTTATGGAACATTTCTTAGTAGAAAAACAAGGACCAGTATTAGGGTGTCTGGTCACAAACCCCAAGTTTCTTGCTGTGGAGAGAGGAATAGACAAAGTCCGTTGCATACACATGGAAACACAAGTAGAGAGTTTACATTTAGGACAATACCATTTGGAAATGCGTCATCATGTATGATGTCAGGGATTCTTCCAGTTTCTAAATCACGGAAGAGGTTGTTGATGGTAGTGAGGATGTATGAACCATATGCAGAACAAAGTATTTCTCTACCAATGTATTGTTTTTCAGCTTCTCTATTGTTCTGTTGTATGAGTGCGTTAATCTTATCTTTCGAATCAGTGAAGGCTTTTGCAATGTAGTGCATGTCGTATACAGTGTATCTTTCTTCCTGACTAAGGCCATCCACACCAGCAATAATGGTGGTAGAACATTATTAACCAAACCAGTGGAGAACTTGGCAGAATGACTCTTGATAGCAGCAATGTCTGCTTTGTTCCAAATGGACATAGCAGTACCAAAAAGACCTGTGACAGTACCAGTAGCACCTGTGACATCAGAACTGTCAACTTCACGTTTATGATTAAGAGTAACAGGAGGGGTTTTCCTCCTAAAGTTACCTCTATGTTCAGTAGAATAAACCCCAGTAAAGGGATCCTTAGTACGAATCTGAAATGCAGCTAAACTGTCAAGCAATAATGTGCTATAGAATGCAGATGTGTTGGTATTATGACACATACCAAATTCTTTCATATTCCAGTAAGTAAGGTTAAACAAAACAGGTATATGCATAAACTGTAAATTATTAATCAAAGAACCTGGGAGGGCATTGGCTGTGAGACCACTACGGGGACCAGGGTTATGTTTTGGACATTCCAAAAGCTGTTTTTCAGTAGGAGGCAACACAGAGAGATACATGGCTGCAGAGGCCATGTGGTGTACAGCACAGAATCTGCGGGCAGAATCCTGGGAGAGAGAGTTACAATAGGAAGGATCTATCAGAGCAGTAATGTTGTACAAACCAGAGTGTCTTAATGCAGTTTGTAACAAGGACAGTGAACCATTTGGGGATAATTTAGCGTTGGGCCAACCCTCGAAAGTTCCCTTCGAGAGTTTGGCCACCGGGAGAGTTTGTCCTTGTGATGTGGTTTGCCACTCAATTTGAAGGGTAGATTTGTCAGGAGCAATGACCGAGGCAGTAAGGTATGCATCGGAACCTTCCTGGACAGTAATCATAGTATCTGGTATTTTGATGGAAACTCCCTCTGTAGGGGGGTGCTGGAGGATCCAGGTGTCGAAGGAGGTCCGTTACCATGCCTTGGGTGAAAGGGATCACTCCTGCAAGGAGAAGAGATAGGAACAAGATAGCCATCTTGTCAATATATCTGAAAAGGAAGATCAAAGATTAGTACATTAGTACAATTCCGCCCAATGGGGTTAGGAAAAGTAAGTTTAAGTTCCTTTGTACAGTTTCAACTGGTTTGCATGTAACCATTTGTCAGTCAATTTATTGTTGTGGAGGAGTCTAACTTGATAGACTGCCGGACTGAGCTTGTTGACAATGGGGTAAGGGCCTTCCCACTTATTGGAGAAGGAGTGGGTGGGATGTGCAAATCGAAGTACCATTACCTGATCTCCAACCTGCCAATCCACTTCTTGTGCATGTTTGTCAAATTGTATTTTGGACTGTTGCTGGGCTTTGCCCATGCAGTTTGCAGCATACAAGTGTGTGTGTATGAGGTCTTTTCTGAGCTTTTCCACATACTGATCCACAGACACACGGTCTGCAGTGGGGGGGGGGTGTAGGTCAAAGAGCAAGTATTCAGGCAATCGCATTTGTCTTCCAGTCATTACCTCGAAGGGTGTAAGCTGGGTGGTGGCTGAAGGTGTACCCCTAATTGCCATAAGGAGTAAAGGCAATAGGGAATCCCAGGTCCTGGGATTGTCCTCAATGAATTTGGAAAGCATTTGCTTAATCCGTCTGTTGGCTCTTTCTACTTGACCTTAGGATTGAGGGTGATAGGGTATGTGGAACTTTTGCTGAACCCAAGGAGTTCAAGGACTCTTTCATCAACTCACCTGTAAAACTGGTTCTCTGTCGGAGTCTACCTTGAGAGGCAGGCCCCACCTGGAGAAAATCTGTTCTACCAGGATTTTGGCAGTTGTTTTGTGGTGCATGTCTTAGTGGGGAAAGCCTCAACCCACTTAGAGAATAAGTCGGTTACCACAAGGGCATACTTGTTGTTCCTGCTGGTGTTGGTCAAAGGACCAATGAAATCAATTTGAATGGCATGCCAAGAGCCAGTGTGTCTTTGTGGTAAAAGTTTGGCATTTCATTTTGTAGGTATGGGATTGTTTTGTGCACAAACAAAGCAATTGTCAATGTATTGTTTAACATCTTTGGTAATACCAGGACACCAGGTGGTGGTCTTGAGATGTTGGAGGGTATTTTCTGCCCCCTGGTGTCCACCAGTAGGAGTGTCATGTACCTGGTGCAAAAATTCAGATCTCAAATGTCTGGGGACTACCCACAATTTGGTGGTAGTATCCTCTGGTTGGAATCAAATGAGTTTGTCGTCAGGGGATAAGTGTAACTTACCTTCATGCCTGCGATATGGGTTATGTGTAGGGAGTCTTTCTTCAGTACCCTTGTCCAGGAATCTGAACACTTCTTTGAGTTCAGTGTCCAAATGCTGGGCTACTGAGAGGTCCAGAGGGGAAAAGATTTGGATTTCTTTTTGAGAGCTGCAACATGTACAGCTGCATTGGCTTCTGGATGATCCATCATCCAGACGTCCCCCCCTCTGTCCCCTTCCTTAGCCAGGGTATCTGCTGTGTCATTGAATGCATGATAGGGATCATGTAGGGAGTGAGCTTTAACCTTGTGCACATAAAGTTTGTATGGGTGTTTCTGTGCCAATGCGTGTATGTAGATTACCAATTCTTTGTATTTCACTGGACTTCCATCAGAGGAGAGAAAGGAGTTCTTCTGCCAGAAAGGGAGAAATTCTGTAAGGGAACAAGAAACCCAATTAGAGTTTGTGAAAATGATGGTATCCTGAGTTCCATGTTGGATAAACTCAAGTGCACAGGCCACCGCTGCCATCTCTACATACTGCGATGAAGCTACACTACAGCGTTTAGATATCCTGACAGTGTTCCCATAAGGATACACCACCAAAATACCCATCCCTGCAATCTGTTCTACCTGATAGTATGATGCTGAACCATCAGTGAAAACACGGCACAAAGAGGTACTTTCCAGTATCTCTGGGGTGGCAGGGAGGAATGGACCCGGATCTGGGAGGTCAGGTGACTGCAGCGTACAGTCATGGGGTTCCCCCTGAAAAAGGAGACCATGAGTTAACAGAGATGGAACTTTGGTCTGGTGGACATGGATATCCCTATCCTGGAGGAGAAGTGACCAATGTGTCAGCCTGGTGTTGGAGACTGACCCATCCTTCACTCTATCTGAGAGCAGAAAGGTAGTGGGCGTATGATTAGTGTTAAGAATCAGTGGTGAGTACCAAATGATATACAGGAAGTGCTTGACAGCCCAGTAGGTAGCCAGAAGGTTCCTTTCACAAGGGCCGTACTTCTGTTCCACTGGGGTCAAGAGCTGCGATGCATATGCAATAGGTCTCAAGATGCCATGCACCTTCTGGGCCAGCACTGCTGACATAGCGATGTCAGAGGTGGCACACTCCAGATGGAATGGTAGTGCTGGGTTGGGGTTTACCAGTGCTGGGACAGAGGCCAAAGCCTGCTTCATGATGTCACAGCCTGGGTATGAACAGGGCCCCAATTCCTTGGAACGTCCTTTTTGAGTAGATCATACAGAGGAGCGGCTTTTTGAGCAAAATCACAAATAAAATCTCTGAAATAGTTTACCATACCTAGAAACCTTCGAAGAGTTGCCACACTAGTGGGTAATGGCAAGTCTTGTAATCCCTGAATCTTTTTCCAAGTAGGGCTCCGGCCTTGGTCAGTTATTTTCAAACCCAGAAAGAGTACTTCTTTCTGACATAATTGTGCCTTTGCTGGGTTGCACTTCAGACCTGCTCTCTGAATGAGAGTCAGTAGTTCACCAAGAGATCTAGATGTTGTTCCTGTGTGGCAGTGGCCAACAACAGGTCATCTACATACTGTAAGAGATATTGGGGGGCTGAGAAACTTTGTAGGGCATCCATCATGTGGAGATGGAAGAGGGATGGGCTATTATGGAATCCCTGTGGCAAGCAAGTCCACGTGTACTGTCATCCTTCAAAGGTGAAGGCAAACTTATATTGACTCTTAAGGGCCAATGGTAATGACCAAAAACCATTGGAGATATCCAGGGCACTGAACCATTTCTGATCTGGTGTTAAAAGTCAAAGCACATCTGGTGCCGACGCCACAGTTGGAGAACAACTGGGAGTAACCTGATTCAGTTTCCTGAAGTCAATAGTAAGTCTCCAGGTGCCTGTGGGTTTCTTCACAGGCCAAACAGGAGGAAGCTGGCGGTTAGAAACACATGTTCTGATTACTCCTTGTTTGAGGTGACTTGATCATTTCTCGGGAGATGGGTAAGGCTTCAGTGGGAAGGGTATTGCCTTTGTCACTCATGTGCTGGGCCTGGCACCTCGATAATAGTATGCATTCTGCCACAATCGTGCTTGTTAACTGCAAACGCTTCCAAATGTCATTTCAGAATAGGTAGGAGTTTTGGGAAAAGTTCATGGTTCTTGAACAAATCTATGACGTCATACTCTTTGTTGTTAATAGATATTGTTGCCACAGCATGTGAGTCAGGAATTAAGACAGTATGGTATTGACCCTGGATCTGTATCAGCGACATGTTTGCTAGATCCACCACACAGCCGTGCGGTGCAAGGAAGTCAATCCCGATGATACTAGGATGATCATGATCCAATCATCAGTTGGAAAGCATGTGAGGCCTTCAAATGACCTAGCTGTACCGGTAAGGGTAGAGAACGGTATGCAGGTAGCCTAGTTCCAACTCCTGACATATTGGTCTTCCGTCCGGTAGACCAAGGAGATGTATCCGGGTGCTCATCGTGTAACACAGATACAGCTGCACCTGTATCTAACAAGACAATTAGTTGGCGGCCTCTGACCTCAGCCTCGGTGCAGGGCCTTCCGTTTGTATCCAAGACCAGCTTGTTTACAATGCGGACTGGGGCCTCTAATTGTCAATCCTTGTTGCTGGAGGCATGCAGAGGTTGGGCCTGACTTGCATGGATGACTTCACAGTGTTACACTGATGCGATATAGGGAGGAGCTTCCGGGTTCAGGCCTGTGTGGGCCTGAGAGCTCGTACTTCCGGTGTCTCCATGACCAGTAGTGGCATGGAGTCGCCGGTTGTACTGCTGCAGGGTCTGTCGTGGGAACAGCATCCGCTACGGCCTTACTTGCCCCAGGAGCTCCGAAATTTTCTATTTTCTTCAGCTATCTGTTTGTATGAGGGACCCGATCTTTGTAATGGTTTCCCTCTGCCCTTGTGCCTTCTGTTTTTAGGCCAATTCCGGTTCCCACCCCACTGTTGCTGTTGTTGGCCCTGCTGGGGGTTTTGCTGGTTGCTGGCTGGAGGGGCCGATGGATGTTTGGGCTGCTGTTGCTGGACCTGCCCTTCCACGGTGTAATGTGTCGTGGTCCCAAAAGCGGATTCCACGGCGGCAAACTTTTTGGAACCAGAACCCAAATCCCGGATGTATAGTTGATACACCCTCTCGGTTTTCTGAAGAATATCAGCAAACCTATCCGTATTTGGGTATGTGGTTGGCTCTACCTTTTCTCTTACAGCTGGGATCATGTTCCTAAGGAACAAGGTCTTATATTCAATAAGATCTACATCCGCAGCTTCTTGTGCCAAATGCTTCCCTGCTTGGTAGGCCATCCAGAGTCTCTGGTGGTAGGTCGCTGGACTTTCTTTAGCATTTTGCTTCACGGGGTATGCCAGCATTACTCCAACCACACTAGGGCTGTGAGCGGAGATGAGCTCAGCTGCGACTTCGTCAAAGGTAGCGTTCCCATCCTGGCGAACTGCTTCGGGGAGTTTGGCCCATAAACCAGGATCGATGGTCTGGCATAGTATTTGGACCTGATATTCTGTGGCGAGGCTAAGCATCTCGCATTTGGAGTGCACCTTTTCCAAATGGCAGCTGAGGTTGTCGGACGAGCTCATCCGACCAATGTTGTCAGCAATTTGCTGAACAGAGTAGGCCATTTGTAGGGGATTAGTTGGTGGTCGATCAAGCAGAGGTAATGCGTCTCGCTCACCGTCCAATGCTGCGTGAGCTGCAGCTTCACGACAACCACATCTGAGTGCCAGCTTCTTGGAAAATTGTCGGATTTGACTTTTAATGGCTTTCATACTTCTTTCAGGAAGGGGAACATTACCTAATGCTCTATCAATCATGGTTTCAATCTCTTGCCTGTCTTCCACACTAATAACGGCTACCGGAGGTGCCGTCGGGACCAGGCTTGGGCCTGCTCCCCCCCTATCATGGGCGCCGCCATGATGGCATTTCCCATGATGAGCATCACGACATCGTCGACGTGTGACCTGTGGAGTTGTGGGCGGGGACCCGCCATACTGTGGATGGCTGTGTGGGGATCTGGGCCATAGTAGGGGCGTGACTGGGCATTGTACTGTGAGACGTCATCATCAGATAGCTCCCCTTCTGATGACGAGTGAAAGGCAGGGGCTACGCCTCCCATTGCCTTAATGTGGCCAGCCAAAACCTCTCGCTGATGGTGCAGTTTATTCATCTTAGCTTTACATTCATCATGATTCACACTTGCAACATCCACATCAACCTGATCCTGTTTCTGCTTCTGCAAAACACGGTACGCGGCACTTAATTCGTGATTGTCCCTATAGGCTATTTCTAAATCGTTACGTACCTGGTTGATCTCGTCCTGAAGTTCACCCATTTCATACGCTCAACTGTGCATTCGCAGCACTCAACAAATCATTCATTTGCACAACCTGACTCTTATCCTGTCTCAAACTTTCCACTCCTGTTTCAGAGTACACATTTCTTGTTCACCAGCCTGTGTGGAATGATGCAATAGTGAATCCTTTTCATTACGCGAGATTGGAGTTCTGACTCCAGGTTCTGCTGTATTCGCAACATTCTGTTTCCTGTAAACCCATCTCTTGCTTAAGAGATACGATCTGCAGGTCAAAAGTGCGAAACCTCGCCCGGAGGCTTCCAAAGCAGAATAGAGGCGGCGACCATCAACCCTTTAGCGCCAGCGGCTTGTTGGTTGATTATCGCATCTTTCTGCTATACTGAGTTGAAATCCCCAGTACAGGGTTTTCGGATTGACTTGCGTCGCGCAAAAGTCAGCCCATCCTCCATGGGAGGTAAGAAAGTTAGAGACATCAAGTCTCAGTTCTGCGCCGAAATATCTGATACTGTGGCCATTGTGTGGGAGGAGCGAGAAATTCAAACTGAGAAAAGACACGTGTGTTGCGTGTCGATCCACAACAGCAGTACTTCAAACACGCGAGACTGCTGTATAAGTTGTAGACTTGCAATTCAAAAGCTGCTATGGAGTGGGTCGAGACAGCATCGACCACACCCAAAGGTCAGCCAGACTTTGCAAGTATCTACAAACTAGTAGAAAAGGCGGAGAGGTGTGACGGGGTGTACACTGCAGTCCCCATGGGAAAAGGAAAATCTACAGCAACAAGTGAAAACTTGCAAACACCAAATATCGCCTGCACACGGTCGCCAATTTGTAAGAGGTCTGAACCTCACCTTCAGGTTCTTGGCAATATTGGGAATGCAAATAATCACAAACAGGTTGCATTCGAGTAATAAACAAGTTTATTACTACAAAAGGGATAAATCACAGTTGCCCTAAGCAGTTCTTACCAATACGAACCAGGAGCCAGTGCTAAGCATTCCCTACACCTCGAGGTTTCTCTGTAGTCTCTTGGAATCTCTCAGGTCTCCGAGGTGTAAAGCCTGTGCATAACATTATATACCTGTGATAATTACTATGGTTACTAAAAGATAGAAACATTTCTAGTTACAGAGATGAGCCCTATTGGCTAAATTAGAGGTGGCTCCACGGTCCAAGATAACATTATATAATTCTGTAAAGTCATCAGTTTTAGAACAAAGACATTCTTATACAGAGTCTTACATAACAAGGTGAAGTGGTGCACATCACCAAAGGATGGCAATGTTGCCTTACATATTACAATTACTTCAAGGACAGGTGTTTTGGCATCTGACAAGTAAGAAATAGACAGAAAATACATGGTATAATATGTGTGCATTAGCAAGCAAAGTGAGTTACAATAATATGCATTTATATCCTGACATCTACTCTTGTACGGTAGATGCCTTTAGCCCTATGTATTAGTATAGCCTATACCTAACCATTAGCTGTCTATGGTGTACCCCTGAGGGTATCAATTAGGGTGCAGGGCCCTCGTGTAACAATTCCCCCCCTTGTTGCCTCCAAGGGCAACACAGGCAAAACCAGGGAATGGACAGGAGCAGTGGACGTTTACAAGTCCCCACTTTCCCATTTGCAGGTTATACCTGCTAGCCACTAGAGGTCACTGTGCCCCCTGCCTATTGCCTCCTGCCTGCTAACTCTACACTATCCCTGTGTTTGTCTCCCTATCCCACCTCTCGGATCTCCCATCCAAATCCACTCCCAACCACCTTCTCTTCTATCATCTAAGTTCCCCCATTTTATTCACTTCAGTTCTCCCCCACACCAATCCTGCCTGCTTACCTCCTACCTACCTGTCTCTCTCTCCTCCTCCACCTCCTCTTATTGTCTTCTGCTATCCCTAGTGTCCCTGTAAACCCGCAGCCTCTCTACTCTTGTGCTCCTACTTGCCCTCCTGCTCTCCCCTCCTTCTGTGCCTCTGCCCCCCCTTCCTCCTCCACTCACCCAATATGCTCCTCTCCACCCCACCCCCCACCTAGGCACCACCTTCCCCCCCGCTCCCTCGGGCATCTTATCACACTTGCCTTCCCAGCCTGTGCTGCCCTACCCACCCCATGTGCTACTAAACCTCCCCGCTCTTCCTATCTCCCCCGGCGTAAACTCTCCTTCTGCCACCCTCTATCTAGGGTGGCTCTCCTCCTTCTGCTCCTGACTGGTAACATACATCCCAATCCTGGGCCAGCTTGCAATGGCTCCTCTATGGAATCTTCCAGACTTCGTATTGCTTCCATGAACATATGTAGCCTCCTTAAAAAACTCTACTCTCTCCATTGCTGGGTTGCGGTTCATAAACCTGACGTTATCGCAATAGTTGAAACCTGGCTGTCAGACTCCACCCCTGACTCCCTGGTCTCACTCCCTGACTACTCCCTCCATCGGGAGGACCGTGTTGGTTGGTGAGGTGGGGGCTCTGCCATTTATGTCAAAGACCCTCTCGTTGGACTAGCTCTCCCTGCCCCTGTCCTTGTCTTCAGGGCTCAGGCCCTAACACTAAAACTATCTCCTGATCCCTCTAGGGGTCCCATCTACCTGACTACAGCGTACATACCTCCAAAAAATCAAGCTCAGGCACTAGGCCCTTTAATTGATTATCTTACCTCCCTACCCCACTCCTCTGACCATATCCTTGTGGGGGACTTGAACATCAATTGGCTTAGCCCTCATCCACTTCATCCGTGATGCTTTTGCAGCTATTGACCTACTAACAACTAGTCTTCCAACCTACAGAGTAAACCCAGAATGGGCTCTCTAGCACACTCTGGATGTGGTCCTCACAAACCCGCCCTAACCGCATCATAACATCCAAATTCTCCCGGACTGTCTTAGTGACCACTCCCAGTTCTCTTCAATTGGTCAACCTCCTTGCCCAAGCCCACTGCACAAACTACCCATCGGCGGCATCTTAGACCTGGTGGGCTGAAAGGCCTTAAGCAACTCCTAGCCCACATAGACTGGTCCCCTTTACAAAGCACTCCGGACATTGACAAGGCCCTTACCTTCTTTATCCACACCTTCAACTCTGCTTGTGACATTTTTGCACCTTTAACTGCACGCCGGTCCAAAGTAAAGCATGCCCTCTGGGTTATCCCCACCGTGTGACAACTTCTTAAACATAGGGATAATCTATGGCACATTGCCATGGAAACAGGCCGCCCAGCTGACAGGCAGGCCTATGCTGCTGCCCAGAACAGATGTACATGGGCCATCCGAAAAGCGAAGGCTGAACACTATCAAGCTTCCCTCACTTCCTCATGGGGGAACCCCAGGTCCTTCTGGGATAATATCAAGCAGCTGAATGGTGGCACGCATTCCCCCCCACCCTCGCTTATTAACATTAATGGTACAGACTCCTCAGACCCTGTCCTTATTGCCACCCACCTCAATAACTCCTTCACGGACCTTAGCCTGGTGCTCCCAGATAATTTCTTTGCCCCCCTCCCTCCAGGTCTGTCTCCACTCTCCCACACCCCTTGTTCTACCTGCATTGTGTCACTGCCCAGGAAGTCAGACCCTACCTACTCAAGGCCTTAAAGAGTAACACTATTGGCAATGACTCCCTTGATCCCTGTCTTCTTCGTCAGGTTCTGGATCAGGTTATCTCACCAATCTCCTGCCTGTTTAACAAATCTCTCTGCCTAGGGCAATTCCCCTCTGCCTGGAAGGTTGCTACTGTTACCCCAATACACAAGGGTGGTGATAGGACTCTCCTGGGCAACTACCGGCCTATCTCAAGCCTCTCTCCTCTCTCTAAGGCCTTAGAAAAAATTGTGGCCACCCAAATCTCTGAATACCTCAACAAATATGGCATCCTCTGCCCTGAACAACATGGTTTCAGAGCTGGCCACAGCACCAATACAGCCCTCCTGGAGTTCTCTAACTTTCTTCATGCCTCACTGGACTCTGTCTCCTTGGCAGGTGCTGTGTTCATTGACTTATCAAAAGCCTTTGATACAGTCTCTCACCCCCTCCTGCTAGTTACCCTTAGTCACCTAGGCTTTGCCACTGGACGTGTTTCCTGGTGCTCCAGCTACTTGTCGGCCCGCTCACAATGTGTGAACATCAACGGAACACTTTCCAGCACCTGCCCTATCCGGTCTGGAGTCTCTCAGGGCTCCATTCTTGGACTCTTGCTCTTCTCCCTTTTTCTCAACTCCCTGCCCAGTGACTGTACCGGTAAAATCCTACTTTATGCAGATGATGCGGTACTCTTTGCTGCTGATAGTAATCCCATCTCACTCCAGGATTCTCTTCAGGAATCCTACAGTGACGCAGAAGCCTGGTTTACTGAGCACAGACTCGTAATTAACCTAAAGAAAACCAAAACCATGCTCTTTGCCCACCCCCAAAATAAATCCAGTAACTTTCCTCTCTCTGTCCACTCCACCTCCAATCTCCCTATTGAACTAGTTCACTCTTATAAATACCTAGGTATAACCTTTGACCCTGCCCTCTCTTTTCATGCCCACATCTCTGCCCTTACCTCAGCCTCTAACACTTGGCTGGGTATCCTCTATCGTCATAAAAACTGCCTCCCCACTGATGCCCTCCAACTTGCAGTCACCTCCTCTGTTCTATCCCTAGTAGACTATGGCCTACCTGTGTATGGTGCGGCTGACCAGACCGCCCTGCACAAGATCCACCTCACCTTAAACAAAGCCTGCAGGCTCATAACTGGGACTCCTAGATTTACCCATACATGCCTTCTTTACTCCATGGCTAATCTACTCAACCTTGATGAGCGCCTCAAGTACCAAACCTGCCTACTAACTAAAAAATCTCTCCATGGTCTATCCCCTCCAGGTCTGTCAGCCACTATCCACCGAGCAAACCCACAGTGCATACCCGTAGTTCCTGCAAAACTGCACTGGTTATACCGAGGGCGAGAACCTCGCAAGGTCAAAGGGCTTACCCCTACAGAGCCCCCTGCTGGTATAACACCCTCCCTGCCAGAATCACTGATGCCCCCTCGTTATCTTGTTTTAAAAACAGCCTTAGAAATCACCTGCTCTCTACGCGCAGCTGTAGCTGCCCGTAAGCCCTCCTTCTCTTCCTGACAAAGCTCGCTGAGCAGCTCTCTGACCTCCTGACTAGCTCTACCTTTATTTTCTACTCTCTTCCCCACACTCCTCTACTGTTGTCCTCCACCCAGCTTTACCTTTATCTGCCTACTGAATCAATCTTCTTGTATCTACTGTATACTGTCTACTATGCAAAAACTCGCCTGTAAGCGTATTGTATATTTTGCCTGACATATGACTGTAATTTGACTGACTCCTATTTGTACTCCGAATTTTTGTCTGATCTGATGTTTGTTGCTTCACTGTTTGTCCTCTCTGTGATGAGGTACCTTTGTAAATGAGCCTCTGGCTCAAAGGTTGTTAAACTTGATGTTCAAATAAATAAAATAAATAAATAAATAAATTGGAGCCCAGTATTTGGATTGACAAAATCTGGCACAAGAATGACTCCTTACACAAGGATGGTCAAATGGTAGCATATTTAAAAACCTTTACGGAATGTTTCTTTTAGGAAAACTCTGACACTGTAACCCAGCAGGCCACCCTGTGGGCTGCTTACAAATGTGCAGTTCGAGAAAAGATTATTCACCTTGCCACCAAGGTCAAGAAGAGCTATCTGGCTCACTTGCAGGACCTTCTTCATCAGATTAGGTCCTTGGAACTCCAGCTAGCTTTTAGTAACCCTGAGCCGGAGGCATTACAACTGCATACTGCTAGAGAACATTATCATGAGCTAAACAGATCCCAAGCAGAATCTGTGTTACTTAAATCCAAAACAAATTATGATTCAGTGTGTAAAAGCACTGGCAAACTCTTGTCTCTACGTCTCAAACAGCAGGCAGCTTTTCATATGGTTAAACATCTTACTAAATCCGGGACTCAACATCCTGTTGCCCATCCTAGGCAGATAGTAGAAGAATTTAGGGCTTCCTACAGTGCTCTTTATAAATTGGACTACTGATCAACAGGCTGTAGATGCATATTTAGCTCAAAGCCATCTACCCTGACTAGGCCAGAGGGAGTCCGATCTTCTTGCGCAGCCTCTTAAGCTCCTTGAACTCCAGGGAGCATTACAGTCAGAGGCCCCAGACAAAACCCTGGGCCTTACTGGGTTTTCCATTTCTTTTTCTAAAACCTTTTTGGCAGAACTATTACAACAACTGCTGGAGATTTACAAGGGGATCATGCCAGTGCTGATTTGGATGCCTCCATACAAGAAGCTTTCTTTTCAGTTTTGCCTAAGTCTAGCAAAGATTTGGCCAAAGTGTCTAATTATAGGCCCATTTCTTTACTGAACATTGACTTAAAAATTGTTGTGAATGCTCTGTCCCTTCAGTTGCAGAAGGTTTGGTCTGCTTTGATTAGTCCCGAGCAACTTGGTTTCATGACCAGACGCTTTTCCGCTAATCACCTGTGGAAACTTCAAAACCTTATTTTCCCGTCCAGGGTCGCCATGACCCCAGCGGTCTTGGCCTCCCTGGAAGCAGAAAAAGCATTCAATAGGGTGTCTTGGCCATATCTTTTTTTGGACTCTTGATCACTTTGGTTTGCTACAGTCTTTTCTTCACTGGGTGTAACTGTTATACTCACCCCAGGGCATGGGTTTGCTGTAACCAAGACCATTCACCTTCTTTTCCTCTCCATAATGGTACATGTCATGGTTGCCCCTTCTCCACAATTTAATTTATACCTTGTGCCATTAATCTGGTGCATCAAATTAAACCCTTTGATTCAGGGTGTGGTTATTGGATCCTGGCAATACAAGATATCGGCGTATGCTGATGACATCCTTTGCACTTAATGAATCCTGTTACCTCCCTCTCACATTCCCTTGATGAAATACACACTTTTGGTTTGGTTTCCTTTTACAAGTTCTATGTTAAGAAAACTCTGGTTTTACCATTAAATACTTACACCAGGAAGGGTGATTTTGAGGATATGGGCTTTAGTTGGACGTCTACAACCCTAACTTACTTGGGTATTCATCTTACTACTTCCACTGATAATCTGATTCTCAGTAATTTCACTGAACCCCATCAGAATATTAAAGCGGATCTTGGCAGGTGGTCTTGCTTGCCCTTATCTCTATGGGGTTGGGTTAGTATTCTTAAGATAACTATTCTGCCTAAGGTACTTTACCCTGTGAATATGTTAGTGGTTAAACTCCCATGTTGATGGTTCCAGGATCTCCATAATATGCTGACCACTTTTCTTTGGGAGGGTCGTATACTGAAGCTTTGCTATCTTTGACTGGCAGCTCTGAAACAGTTAAGGTGCCTTGGCACACTTGATTTCTTTGGCTATTTTCACACCACCCAGGGAGCAAAGTATTTCCGCTGGATGCTTGGGGAGAAGGGGTGCTCCCCCAATAAATCCCTCCTTGGTGGTGTATAGAGAGTGATTTGTGTCTACAGTATGAGATAACATTACAAGCTCTCCCCACACGAAATTGGCTATGTTACCTAGACTCCTGAGGGACACACTGGTTAGTGTTTTCCTAATGAATTACAGCCAGCTGCTTCATCACCTTAAAATGACTCTTGTAAATGCTTGGAACCAGTCTCTTTAGTTTAATTCCAATTTTCAGTTAATGGGTTAGTCACTTTCTAACCCGCTCTGGAAAGCTACAGGCATAATGGTACCTTCCCAGTTAATCAGCGGTTCCAGTGGATCCCTTTTGTTGAATTGAAACGCATCTATTCCCTGGACAATAAAGAATGTTTTTTCTATTAACAAATTCATCATTTGCTTTCTTCTAAATTGGGTAGGCCTGTTCCAGTGACAGATCCCTCTACAGTATTGATAACTCTTGAGGAACTGACCCTGTTAAGATGCACCATATCTCAGCTTTATTAGGCTCTATCCCTGGTCTGGGTCTACTGATATGGTTCTGTTTCCAAATACTGGTTTGAGACCCTTGATTGGGTGCCCGATGATGCCCAATTAACCGACGTATGGCATAATATCCAACATTATATTAAGTTTGATGGATAAAGATACATTCAATATAAAATTATGCATGCAACTCATTATACCCTCCAGAAGTTGCTTAAGTGGTGGTGTCTGGATTCTCCCTTATGTACATGATGTCAGCAGGCAGATGACTCTTTAGAGCACATCCTTTGGGGCTGCTGTAAGGTTCAGCCCCTATGGTAAAAAGTCAGAAATGTGTTGGACCCGAGTTTTGGTATTGGAGATGCCTTTACAAAGCAAAACTGTATTTTGGGGTCAGATGTACAGGCCTTGCAGGCCCCTAGGCATTTCCATTTATGTTGATTACTATGGTTATTAAAAAAGATCATATTGTGGCATTGGCTAGACCAGCAAGCCTTCTTTTTCAAAATGGTACCTGGAGATGCTTCAACTTTTGCATATAGAGCAAATACTGGCTTCTATTCACAGTACCTTACCTGTTTATTTGCAATGCTGGGGTCCTGTAAAAGCCTGGCTGTCCACCCTACTCCAGTGATTGGCAAGTTTAGTTTTTTCTTCTTTTTTTCCCTATTTCTTTATATTCAACATGATGCTATATTAGGTTCTCCTATGCTTTCAATGTCTTGGGTGTGAGGGTCAGGGTGTGGGGGTGCAGGATGGGTGGTTACTAACCCATTGGTTTCTTTGTATCCTTTACATGCTCTCTGTATGGTTTGCATTTGTAATGCTTTGATAAAATCTAATAAAGCTTCTTCAATTTTTTTTTAAAAGGGGATCAGTGTTGGGACTGGTCCTCTTCAATGTCTTTGTAAGTGACATAGTGGAGAAACTGGAATGGGAGATCTGCCTCATTGAGGATGACATTAAGGTCTGCAATAGAGTGGGATCTCTAAGGGGTAGAAAGGATGGGCAGGGATCTGAAAATACTGGAGGAGTCATCAAGGGTGTGGCAGCAGGGCTTTAATGCATCAAAGTGCGGGAGTACAAAATGGGCAGAGTGATACTAACATAGACCAAGCAGGAAAGAGACCTAGGGGTAATCATATGAGATGACCTAAAGGTGGTCAGGCAGTGTGACAAGACAAATTAACATGTTAAATCTGAGTACTGATCCCTATGACACTCCACTGTGACATCCCTGTCTCCTGACTGATGGGTTCAAGTCAGCATTACTCTCTGTTTACAGCCTCCTAGCCAGTTTCCCACCCATCTAGCTAGTTCTCCACCTGCTTTCAGGTCCCCTAGTTGTTTTCAACAGTCTCCTTTATGGCATAGAATTGAAAGCTTTGCTGAAATGAAAGTCGAGTATGTTAACTGCTTAGTCCCTGTCTATAGCTCAAGTAACTGAGTCAAAGAAACAAATAGGTTGGTCTGATAGACTCTACCCACCATAAATCCATGTTGTTTGCTATCCTTGGGACCACTGATTTCCAGGTAATCTACCAGATCCTCTCTGTCCCCTCTATTATGGAGTGGGGCTACCTTAGCCATCCTCCAGTCCCCAGGGACTTCACTAGTCTGAAGTGAGCTATTGAATAGCCCTGCTAGGGGGATCCACCAGCTCTAGTGACAGTTCCTTAAGCAGTCTTAGGTATAAACCATTAGGTCCTAATGCTTAGTCAATCTTCGGTGCTGCCAGCTGTGCATGTTATGACCCAGTTTTAGTTATCTAAACCAAACTTGGTAGCCAAATGTGTGGGAGACAACCCGGTTTACTTTTAACTAACCCAGGACCAAATCTTAATTCCAGCTGAATGGACTGCACATAAATTTCACAATGTTGTGAGTTTCACAGGAGAAACAGATAACAAGAAAACCATACTATACCATTCAGCAGTGTTATTTTAAGCAACAGACTTGAAAAGAAAAAGATGATGTACAGTATAAGCAATTAGAAGTTATTAAGCAACAGTCTCGTTTTAAATACATTTATACCTGTGCGCAGTAGTTAGAGAGGTAAGCACCAAGGCAGAGAAGTCAGTAGGAAGCAGGACAGGGATAAATGCAGAAAAAGGTGTTAAGGACAGGGGTGGGGCTAAAAGGGGTAAGGCCATAAAAAATAAATGGAAGGTGATGAGTACCAATGCCCGTAGTCTGAGCAACAAGCTCCCTGAACTAGTGGCCTTAATGGAAGAGGGATGCCTGGATATTGTGGCAGTCACTGAAACATGGTACACAAAGAAACTGAAGTCGGAAGTCAACATACCAGGATACACAGTCTACAAGAGGGACAGGGTGGGTAAAAGAGGAGGAGGAGTAGCTCTCTATATAAGGGAAGGTATTAAAGCAACAGAACTAAAGAGTAAACAGGAAGTTGATGAGTTACTATGAGTCACCCTGGAGACAGGAAATGGCACCACAATCTGCATGGGTGTTGTGTACAGACCCCTATCTCAGGGCAAGGAAATGGACAAGGAAATGATAGAAGGCATCCTTAAAATGGCAGAAAAAGGGGAGATATTGTTGATAGGGGACCTGAATATGCCAGGTATTAACTGGAGTACATTTGCTGCAGGCACATTAAAGAGCAGGGTTATTCTTGATGCCCTACAGGGGGCATGCCTCAGACAGCTAGTGTTGGAACCCACTCAGGAGGGAGCAATCTTAGCCCTGGTACTCTCAAATGGGGAAAGAGGAAGGATCTCAGATTTAGAAGTGGGTAGCCATCTGGGAACAAGTGACCACCAAACAGTGTGGTTCACAATAAACACAGCCATAGAGTCAAGCCATACAAAAACAAGAGTATTGGGCTTTAGGAAGGCTAACTTTGGGAAAATGAGAGAGTGCCTTAGAAAAGCACTAGCAAATGGGCAGGAAAGAGGGGTGGAGGAACGATGGGGAATAATCAAAACAGCCATCGCAAAGGCAACAAGCCTTTGTGTGAAGCAAATCAATAAAACAAAATGAAGGAAAAAACCACTATGGTTCTCAAAAGAGGTGGCAGGGACAGTTAAGCAGAAAAGGATAGCATTCAGGAAATATAAGGAAACACAGAAGGAGCAGGACAGAGAACTTTATCAGTTAAAGCAGAAGGAGGCAGGGAAGGCAGTCAGAATAGCAAAAGCACAAACTGAGGAAAAGATAGCCAACTCTGTTAAGAAGGGGAATAAAACTTTTTATAGGTACATTAGGGAATGAAGAAAGACCAGGGGAGGGATACAGACTTAATAAAGGGGAGGGAATGTGGGCAGAGGATGACAGTAAAAAAACAGGGATACTGAATGAATACTGAATATTTCTGCTCAGTATTCACAACAGATGAGGAGGGGGAGGTGCCTAAACCAAACAAGGGAGAAACTCTGAATAGGGAGGTCAATACCAGTTCATTCACAGGAGAAAGGGTTTTGAAAGAACTCTTGAAACTGAGGGTGGACAAAGTAATGGGGCCTGATGGGAGTCACCCAAGAATACTAAAAGAACTAAGGGTAGAACTAGTAACACCACTGACTACTCTCTTTAACAAATCATGGGAGGATGGAGTGGTACCTGAGGACTGGTGGAGGGCAAATGTGATTCCACTTCACAAAAGTGGGAGCAGGTCAGAGGCAGGAAACTACAGACCAGTTAGTTTGACTTCAGTGGTAGGGAAAATGATGGAATCACTTCTGAAGGAAAGAATTGTTGAGTACCTAGAGGCCAATGGGGCACAGGACCCAAGGCAGCATGGCTTCACAGCAGGAAGGTCATGTCAGATGAACCCAATAGATTTCTTTGACTGGGTGACCAAAGTAATAGACCATGGATGGGGCTGTGGATATGGCCTACCTAGATTTTAGCAAGGCATTTGACATAGTCTCACACAAAAGATTAATATACAAGTTAGCCAGCCTTGGAGTGGGTCCCAAGGTGGTAGTCTGGATAAAAAACTGGCTGGACAACAGGATGCAAAAGGTAATAGTAAACAGGGTCCACAGCGAAGAATGGAGGGTAACTAGCGGGGTACCACAGGGTTCGGTACTGGGACCGGTCCTCTTTAATATCTTTATAAGTGACATTGGAGAGCACCTGGAAGGAAAGGTATGCCTCTTTGCAGATGACACAAAGATCTGCAACAGGGTTGATACACAAGGTGGGGTGGAAAGAATGAAAAGGGACTTGGCAAGGTTGGAGGAATGGTCAAATACGTGGCAGCTCAGATTCAATGCAAAGAAGTGCAAGGTAATGCATCTGGGAAACAAAAACCCAGAGGAAGAGTACACAATGGGAGTGAGTTAATAACAACAACAAAAATTGAAAGAGACCTAGGAGTAATTATATCAGATGACCTAAAGGTGGGCAAGCAATGTGAGAAGGCAGTAAGGAGGGCTGGGGGGATACTGGGATGCATAGGGAGAGGCATCACCAGTAGAAAACAGGAAGTTGTTATCCCTCTCTACAGACAGTTAGTGAGACCCCATCTGGAGTACTGTGTGCAATTCTGGAGACCCCATCTCTGCAAATACATAGACAGAGTGGAGGCTGTTCAGAGGAGGGCAACCAAAATGGTGCAAGGTCTGCACCAGAAGACATACGAGGAGAGACTAAAGCAGCTTAAAATGTATACCCTTAAGGAAAGGAGGGAGATGGGGGGACATGATAGAAACTTTCAAGTATCTCAAGGGAATTAACAAGGTACAAGGAGGTAGTATCTTTCAGAAGAAGAGATGTGCAAGAACAACGGGACACAATTTGAAGATAGAGGGGGGACGGCTCAGAGCTAATGTTAGAAAGTATTTTTTCACAGAGAGAGTTGTGGATGCATGGAACAGCCTTCCTGAGGAGGTTGTGGAGTCAGGAACAGTGGGAGAATTCAAGAATACATGGGACGGGCATAAGGCAATTCTAGTGGGGGGCAGAAGGAAGTAAGCTGTTGATTAACTAGAATCTGCAGCTTATCCATCAGGTAGAGAAATGGGCAGACTGGGTGGGCCAAGCGGTCCTTATCTGCCATCGAATTCTATGTTTCTATGTTTACCTGTGCTGTCTTGTTAGAATAATCAAATCAAATCAAAATTTATTTGCTAGAGTGCATTTCTCACATTGACTCAATGTACTTTACCGAAGATTCAGAAAAAATGTTTAAAACATACTAATAAAACAGATATGATAAAAATATATATAATAACCAATAAACACATTTGTTCTAATAGATGCCATATGGCATCAGAACCATCCACTGCTAGATCCAACCCAAAATGGCCACCAGGAGCAAATGAGTTAAAAGTCCAGAAAAGCTTGATTAAATAGGAAGGTTTTAGCTCTCGCTTAAAGATTTTAAATGATGAAGTATCACAAACCTGATAAGGGAGGGAGTTCCATAGACTGGGGCTGCAGATGAAAATACGCGTGCCCCCAAAGTTTTCAGGTAAGTCCTTGGAACTTCCAATAAACCCTCATCCCTGGAGCAGAAGGAGCAGACAGGGCAGTAGGGAGACAGGAGCTCTCACATTATTGCTGACAGTCTTTGGCATTCCTCTGGAAAGCGGGCAGTTGTTGGCAACAATTCCTTTTTTAGGTGATACCATCAGTACTGCAGGCTCGATTTCAGCTTGGTATATAACCAATCCGTATGATGACTGTTTATACAGTTCTAATGAAGACATGTACATGCATTAGCCACTCGATAAAACCACAGCCTGCAGGTAAAATCTCACTCCCAGGCCTTTTAGTGTCTTGTTAAAGATGATACATTAGCTAAGGAGTTTATTTGCAATGGTCTTACAGTCATTTACCTGGTTTGGGAGATGATGCTTGCGACATTCTGTCCCCCTTGCAGGGTTCTCAGCATCCAGAAGGGGTTAGATCTTGGCAGTCCCTCTCTCTCCCTCCCTCTTCCATCCCCCACCTTCTACCCCTCATCTGCCCACTTTCCCACTTGTCTTATAACTGCCCTCCCTTGGGTATACAATAGCCCTTCGAATCGTGTGCTCAGCCTACTACTTCTAGCACTTCAAATGTGTTATCCTTCCTCTAACCTTTACCGTTCTGGATCACTTGCTCTTGGGTTGTTGTAATGTACGTTATATTCAAACATGGTTTTGTTTACCTTGGCCAGTTGGTCTGGGTTATTTCTGCTCTGTACTTGTACTACACCATTTTGTTTCAGTAACTGTACTTGTATTCCTCTGTTATTGCTATGTGTTTGCCTGTTCTCCCAATTCTTGTACCCCCCACCCCCACCCAGGATGCTTCTGGAAATGAGCTGTTTACAGCTCATGTTGTCTTTCCTGGTGAAACATTTTCCCAAATAAGAAATAAATAAATAATTTTCACCCTTTATGGTGTAAGCCAGTGTAGATGTTTGGGACTGGTGGGAGTCTTGTTCCTCAATGACTTGTCACATCGTGATTTTGAGGCAAGGTAGATGTCATAGGATTATGCATGTTATCTTTTTCCTGGCTGAGTTGTTGCAGAAACAGCTTGTTGCTTACAGATGACATGATGATGGTATCAGATGTTGAGAAATACCACATCTCTTGATGGCATGAGATATTCAGAATACCATTGTTAATGCCATCGTTGGATGTTAAGCAATACCGTAACTCTCTCAAGAAATGCTCATATTTTTATACAGTACATTTTACATAGCAAACATTTTTCCTCTTATGTCATCAGACATTAAGGTTGCTGAGCTGAATTGTCCTTACATTTCTGCTAAGAACATTTGATAAACATGTTTTTGCCTAAGTCAACAAAATGGGGTTTTAACTCTGCTCTAGTTCATTGTATTTCAACACACTTTGGTTTTGTAACAAGAAACACTAGGGGGAGTTATTGTTTCATAAACCTTCACCAAGAAAAATTGATATTAGTTATGATGTAGTTGTTTATACATATGCAGCACTACATATCTGGTCTGTTCCTAGACAAAGTTCCAAATGACATTGCGTCTTACACTAGATTTAGACATATCCTTGAATAGTTAGAAGGTTAGCAAAAATAACTAAACAGGCATTTCCAACCTACATAAACAACAGGCTGGCTTTTTAGCAAAAATACTGAACCAGGCCCATAACTCAAGTTCAAATTTGACCTGACAGTATATGACCCTATTTTGCCCACTTATGACCTCTCCTAGAATTGTTAAGATGCTAAAATCACCTTTTCAATTACAATCAGCTGCAATCAATACAAACATGATAGTAACCACATGTATTACTGAGAACCGTTATCAGATAATCTCAGAATTGCAACATGTACTGTTCAACAGGTATTGTCAATGACAGTGCAAGTTTCAGACTGGTTGTATTAGTGCAGATGATACCTTACTAGACCTAGCACTAGCAGTTTCATCTAGGAGAAAGCACAAAGGAATCCTTTCAGTATTTAACATTAGCATTGCATGGCAAGGCACCATGGCACAAAAACAACTTAAAAAAATAACTTTTGTTCTGGGTACTCTGTGTACATGTTCTCTACCTTACTCAATACCTTTGTTAACTTACATTATAACTGGTATGTTGGTTACACAATGAACACAGAACTATACTAACACAGTGGTCAATGTAACCTATCTTATGGTGTAACCCACTTACTCACATGGGTGTAAGTAGTCAAGGTGCTGGAGAAAACCTTGATTGTAGCTTTTGCAGTGTTGACCAACTCACCAGCTCTGGACCTTAGTTCCAGGGCTGACCTATATTTAGCATATCCTCAACTGTTGTAGCATCCTTGCACTAGTCAGTAAACTGACAGTTGTAGTTGCTGAGCCCTGAGGTTATGCAACCAACTGTTAGGAGTTCACGGGTTCAGGAAGGCCTAAACCAATATTCCCTTGAGGGCAGAGGCCCTCTGGACCAATCTAAAGGTCTGAATAGTTCCCCTCTCCTGGCAGCATGACTTCCATTCAGAGGGCACCTGCATGTGCTCCTAGTGGGTGACTTTTACAATCTAGCTGTCATGCTAGACATCCATGGCTATGAAGTACCAATGCTTCTGCTAGCTTGGCCAGATTCTGATGAATGCAGGCCATGAGCCACTGGGATGGTAAAACCTGTTTATGTAGTCTATGATCAGCCTCCATTTACCTGTGTGTTTAACTGTCCTTCCCAGAAACACAGGCTTTACTGTACCACTTGTGAGTAGTTAAGAAAACATGGGGTTGCTGCATATAGTCGGTCTTAGAAAGGAAGGTGTTAACCTTATTCCCATTACTTCTTGTTTGCAACCGTTTAAGATATCCAATTATTAAATGGGTAGGGAAAATCCTTTATTTTGATTGGTTGCTAGCCATGCATTGGAAGTGTCTAATGCATGGCTGGCAACAAGTTCAGGTAACCACAACCACATTTTAAAAAGTAGATATTAAGAAGTCATTTTTAAATTGCCGCAATTTTTTTTTCACTGCTAACCGTGAACTAACTCAAACCCTATTAACTTAACAATCACTGAAGCAGCCTTTTTTTAATTCACTTACCCCACTTGCCATTCTGTCAGTTTGTGGCACTTCACATAATTGGGCAGTTTTTGTTTGTATTTTTCCTTCCTTCCTTCCTTCCTTCCCACAGTGATCTGTCACCTGCCCCTGCCCACTGGCCAATCACTCCCTCAATCCCATGACCCTGCCCACTGGCTGATTGCTCCCTCAGCCACATTTACACTTTTCTTCCAACATTTAAAATACTTAACTGAAGTCCCAGACAGCTGTTCCTGTCACATCCGTACAAGCTTCTTCTTGCCGACGCTTGCACTTGCTCTACTGGCTCCGGTAAACATCGCACAGCAGAATTCCTAGTGGGCTCTGTTGTCAGTGCTGAAATTGGGTCCATGTGAGCAGTCTCTACTTCACTTGTTCTTGGCCCTACAAAGATACAGCCATGTCAACAACTACTTTCTCACTTGAAGCACTACATCTACTTCTGTTAACAACAGACTGACATCTGTATACAGTGGGGAATGGGGGATGGACACAGTCTTAAACATAGCCCAAAACAGCATTATGAATTTGTTCAGGGGGGGGGGGGGGGATCAGCTAATCTGCATGTCAACCTTTTCCTGACTCTTTTCTCCACCATGTCATTGAAATTCTTTGTTTCTTTCTCTCAGAGTGGCCTATGGTGAAGAGCTGAGTCAGGTACATTGAGGAAGGGGTGTGCTCACTGGTTTGGACTCCCTGCCATTAGTCAACAAATACCAGCAAATGAGAGGGGAAGGGATTGAAACAAGGTCTGGTCAGAGCCAACACAGCAGCATAAAGCCATTCACACTGCTCATGGAGAGCATGGAGCTCATACGGAACATTAGAAGCATAGAAACATAGAAAATTGATGGCAGATAAGGACCACTAGCCCCATCTAGTCTTCCCTTTTTCCTTACCTGTAACAGTGGCTGATGCCCCTATTTGGACATCAGCTTATCCTCTCCATCTCACTTCTAGGGTTCCTTTATGTCTATCCCAAGCATGCCTGAATCCCTCTACTGTGCTTGCTCCCACCACCTCTTGGGGCAGGCCAGTCCATGTATCCAACACCCTTTCAGTGCAGAAGAACAACTAACTCATATTTCCCTTATCCATCCCCCCTCCAATCTCATATTGTGCCCCCTTGTTTCTGTACTTGTTAGCTACTGAAATATGTCACCCACTTGCACCTTATTTATGCCTTTAAGATGCTTGGTCTCTATCATATCTCCACTTTGTCTTCACTTCTCCAGCGAATACATATTGAGGTCCCTCAGTCTCTCCTCAAATGTCTTGTGGTGCAAGCTCTGCACCATCTTAGTTGCCCTTCTCTGAACCACATTCACCCTGTCTACATCTTTACGAAGATGTGGCTCCAGAACTGCACAAGGTATTCCAGATGAGACCTCTGTAGCATTCTGTACAGTTGTAGCACCACCTCCCTTCTTCTGCTCATGAGACCCCTCAGTGCACCCCAGCATGCCATTGAGTCTCCCTATAGCCTTTGTGCATTGTTTGGCCACTGTTAGGTCATCCAAGAAGTTAATCCCCAAGTATTTTTCTTCCCTAGTGACTGCCAGCAATCCTCCTCAGCCCCCCCCCATTCTGTAGCTCTCTGCAGGGTTTCTGCACTCCAAGTACATGACTTTGCACTTCTTCACATTGAATCTCAGTTGTCACACTTTGGACCATTTTCAAGCTTTTCTAGGTACCTCCTCATTTTCTCCACCCAATCTGGAATGTTTACCCTATTGCAGATCTTTGTGTCATCTGCTAAGAGGTGACCCTTTCCTTCCAGCTCTTCTGCAATGTCACTAATGAAGACATTGAAAAGGACTGGCCCCAGGACTGATCACTGAGATACCCCACAGGTCACCTCCCTTTCCTCGGACTGGATATTGTTATCCACCACCCTCTGCTTCCTATCCCCCAGCCAGTTCCTAACCCAGTTCCTGTGATGAAGTTCTCCTTGAAGATGGAGCTCATGGCACAGAAGTGTGCCATGTCCAAGATGTCCACTGGAGTTTGTGTATCCACACTGACTCGAGAGATCCATGGCAATCAGGATCACGAGGTGGCATAATACACTGTTTGTGAATAAAGTTGTTTACCTTGTATTTTTATAGTGTATAGTATTATTTTTTTATTCATTTGTTAACTGGGTTGGTGCACTGGCCCAGAGTCCTTTTTCAGGCATGGCCTGGGCCAGAGACTGGCACAATCAATGGTAAAATACAGTAAACAACAGCAGTGAATCATACATAAGCAAGTACTGAATCCAGTGCAGTCAGACAACATACAGAGATGGACAAATAATAATACAAGCACACAAGGTGGGCATTATACAAGATATGTATAAACATAAATACAGGCAAGGTATCAATGTCCTGTAATAATAGGTCATGTTACAGTTATGTGAAATGTGCAGTGTTACAGATTTGTGAAATGCGCACATAGCAGTTCTTTGGTTTTCAGAATGAAACTGTCATATGCAGTCTCTAGAGGGTCCATAATGTTGTTGTACCACAGAAGGGTATAACCACATTCCATGACCTTTGAGGTGTGGTACAACAACATTTTGAAAGGAATGGAATTCTATGCAGAGCAATGCTCTGCTCTACACTGGATATCAGTGCTTGGCAGATAAGGATGTCTTTCCCCACCTAAACAGCCTGTTTCCCCTACTTACCGTAATGCAACAGACCCTACTTATTTGCCGGCTTTATCACCACTTCCAGTGCACCAATGTTCCATTATGCATATGTAACCCCTGACCCCTGCCTTTTTACAAAACAACAGGTGGCATGCTGTTGAAGCTGACAGCAGTACCTGGTGGGGACTGGGTTCAGGGAGGATTAGGTTACTTGGCACAGGGGGCCTAGGTTTGGCTATCCTGCACAGGGGCACCCAAGTAAATCCGAACACAGGAAGCAATAACTGTATGTCCAAAACCAGGAATGGGATTCTACAGTGTGGCTTTTATTCACATTCAAGCTGAACAAACAAAGCATAGATGGACCCCCCAGGGCTACATTCCTGGTAATGCAGATTAGAGACAACAGAACACTTCTTCACATTTCCAACCCTCAGGCTCCAAACCCACCAGGCACACAGCCTGGACTTGCATGCAGCTTTGGGTACAGAGCCCGACTTGTAAACTACTTGGGTTTTTCCCACTGGCCCGGCTCCCCCACTGGCCACTTGATCCGCGGTCCATTATGGGAATGAACCAGTTACCCAATTGGTGGCTCCCCAAACCACCTTAGAGCCTTTGACTCCTAGAGGGAATTTTCCTTCCAATCCCACATCTGGGTACTTCCCTCATTACTGGCCAAGTGCATGAGGCAAAGTAGAAATCCACAGAGCAAATCCATAGAGGTGGACCTGGTTACTAAAGATGGGGTCTCCCACCTCCAGCTCCCACAATCCATACCCGGCCATTTCTCTGGAAACTAAACAACTCTTTTCTGAAAGCTTGGCAATGTAGATAACTGGGTAGACATATGTCACAGCACCTCTACATGTCTTGACTTCCCCTATGTGCTGGACTTGAACATACTTTTACTTTTGGCTAAGCCTATTACTCTAGGCCTCCCACTACTTCAGTAGTCCAATTCCCACTATAACACAAGTCCCAGGGTGAAAACATGGGCCCTTTAGAAAGAGCAGAAACTCACCCTTCGGTTGCAGGTGTCCCACAGGTGAATCATGAAATCTTCTTGTTTCCCAAAACTCTTGGACCAAATAAGGCAGCTTCTCCACTAGCAGTAACCAGGGAGTTGCCCCTGGAATATGCAGGAAAACCTTTCCTGCCCCATCCCCTGAGGGATGGGGCACTGAGACACGATTCAGCGGTCTCCAACACTTTTTAAGTAGCTTATGTGTTTCTCCTTAGGTGGAAACACACACCTTTTTCCTAAATGTAGCCCTATGTCAGGGCTGAGGCTCCAAGAGCCTAACATAGAGCTGCTGTGCTCCTTTCACAACAAGCTCTAAACTTCAACTGACCTACAGACTACTGTTCAAACCTCCCAACATTCTACTCCAACTCCCTGCTGCAGTTTCCATTGTAACTCATGCAGCTGCAACAGTTCTATGGTGATGTCATCCCTCAGGCTCAGCTGAGACTAAGAACAGAGTGAGACAGTGTGAAATCCATTTAACTGGAATTTCACAAGCTGCCTTCCCTGCCTACCACTAAGTCTTACTGGGATTCTAGTAACCCTGGGTAACAAGGGAGTTACACATATGCATCTGTGAATGCCAGTGTCTTTTCTGACCATACGACCTCTGCTTTAAGGATGTTCAGTGCATTTACCACCCTATTAGAGAAGAAGGACTTTCACACATTTTGCCTAGGTCTGCCCTCCCCTAGCTTCATATCATGATCCCTTGTTCTTGGACACCTTTTAATCTGAGTATGCCTCACTCTTGAACCTTATTTATACCTGTGAGGTATTTGAAAGTCCATATCATATCATATCATATCATATCATATCATATCATATCATATCATATCATATCCCTAGTTACCTTCAGAGTGTATATAATGAGATACTTTAGTCTCTGGTCATAATTATTTTATAATAATGTTTCATCATTTTTTTATGTAAGCCGACTGAGTTATAATTAGCCATTATAACCCATGGGATATAATGGCAAGCATGCGCTGAGTCTCTGATTGGCTGTTGCTCTACTACTAGGCAGGGTAAACAGTTTCAGAAACATGGTGACTCCTCATCCCGATTACCGAGGAGCTGCCAGACCGAGAGTCATCATCAGTTTCTCTTTTTTTTAACCAGTTCAACATCTATAGACAAAAAAAAATCTATCTAGTTGGTCCTGTCATTTGAAACCCACAGTGGACAGCAACTACCAGAGGGGACCTGGAATGGCTCAAAGGCCAAAGTGCCTGAGGTAAACCCAATCACAATTGCGATTCAGTTGTCCAGGTCTGCAAGTCTGTAAGTGAAAAAATAAATGCCAGATTAAATAAAAAAGCAAAAAAAAAAACAACCCACAAAGGAGACAAAAATAGACTGTGTGTGTGTGTGTGTGTGTGTATATATCTGTGTGAGTGTGTGTGACTGACACATGAGTGAGACACAGCAATACGAAATGCACCTTGGCAAAAAAAAAAATACTGATCAGCAATTATGAAAAATAAAATATGGGAAGTGTCCTACTGAAATGCAATGGTTGCTTTTGGTGTGGGATGCTTTAATAACCCCTTTGGATTTCACCCTCAGAGTTTATGTAGCATCCCAAACCTCAGACGACCATTAAATTCTCGTAATACACACGTCCCCATACGTTATTTTATATGTTACAGTCACGGAACTATTTTGTTAATCATAAAAGATTTTATAATAATGTTTCAACAATGGAACATACATGAAGCAGATATGACTTGGCATCAAATGTGGTAGGTAATAGTTGCATACTTAACTTTTGCTTATAGGACACACTGTTTACAAATATAGGCATGCACTGAAGGAATTTAACATTAAGTAGAACTCTAAACTGGGATGATTAGTCCCTTTCTATGTTAACCAGAATTAGTAAGAACATCAACCATTGCATGGTGAATCATACCCTCTAGCCCTGAGTCGATAAAGTAGTATGCAGCCTAGGTATACATCAGCCTAGAAGTGGTGTGGGCTCATCTTGTTGAACCTTTACAGAAGGGAACTGAGCAAAATTCTGAATATTACCAGCCATTGCTGACCCATCGGGGGGGGGAGCTGAACCTGTATTATTAAGAGTGACCCCTTTCTAGGACCTTTCAGCCTACAAAGACTGAAGTGAACCAGTTCAGGTGGAAGCTTCAAGTGGAGTAAGTAAGATTGTTGTCTAGGTCAGAAGGGTGGGTTGCCAGGTAGTGGGGTGGGGTTAGAGCATAGGTGTGATCTGAGATAAAAGCCCTATTCCTTGTTGTAAAACTGTGTGTGGTTGGCAGTAGTGTATGTCAGCTGTTTGAAAACTTCTAACTAAGCCAGTGTCATATGCCACGTAAGAAGAGAGGGAGGTAGAATCTGGCACCACCTCATTAGCATATGAGCTAGTGGTTGCTCAGGACCTCAAGTCATAGCCAGTGACTGAAAAGGACCGGAGCCTGGGCATGGGGGTGCCAGGGGCCATTGCAGAGTCTAGTCCCATGGAAGAGGATGGTGACACCAGAGGGAACCCAGAGCCATGACACCAGAGGAAGGTCACCACAGAGCTGGGGCTAGAAGGGATCAGGCTGCAGCTGGAGTTGAAGAAATTGGTGCTGAAGCAGAGAAAGTTTGAAGCCCAGCAGATGAGGGAATTTGGGCAGAGAAAGTTTGAACCAGAGTTGCAGGAAAAACAGCACCAGAGAGAGGCTGAAGAAAAGGAAAAAGCTTCAGAGAGAGGCTGGAGAAAAGGAAAAACAGCTTCAGAGAGAGGCCAAGGAAAAAAAGGTAGCTTTGGAGAGAGGCCAAAGAAAGGAAGCTTCAGAGAGTGGCTGAGAGGGAAGAAAAACAGCACCAGAGGGTGTTTGAACTGGAGAAGCTAAGACTCCAATGACCAGCACCAAAGGGGGTAAGTGGCAGGGGTGAACCAGAAACTCCAGGGCTGGGGTATAAATTAAATTCCAAATTAATAGCTGAACTTAAAGTGGGGGAGGATATGGATGCATTTTTGAATTTGTTTGAAAAAGTCTGTATCCAGCCCAAGGTACCCAGGGAGTCCTGGAGCTTCCAGCTATCCCTGCTGCTTACTGGTAAAGGACATGAGGCACTAGGTCAAATAGACAATCAGGACAGTCAGAACTATGAGAAACTTAGAACTGATTTACTTAAAATGTATGAGCTAACTCTGAAGCATACAGGGTGAAATTCTAGAAGCTCCAAAGAAGCCCTAACATGAGCTATGAGGAACTCTCCACAAAGCAACGTCAGTTTTTGAAACATTGGTGGGAGGGAGGGAGTAGAAGCAAATTCTGTGGAAAAAAATTGAGGAGGTTATGTTGCTACAGCAGTTCTTTTGGGCTTGCCTAGCAGAGCTAAAAACCTGGTTAGAGGACCAGGATCCAAAAACAGCACAGCAAGCTGCTGAGCTCTTGGATTGCTATACCAGAAGCAGACCTGCTCTGAGAGGAAGTGGGGGAGCAGGTACTGTGGGCCAAAAGGGAAAAACGTGCCTTCAGGGCAGCTAAAACCCTCACAGCCTCTGCAGAAAGGGGGGAAGCCCCAGGTTACCAAAAAGGGATTTCTTGGAAAAAAAAGAATGATGAATGTTGGTTTTGTAAACAGCCAGGCACATTGTGAGACAGTGTCCTAATAAGATACAGAGTGGACAAAGTGGCCCTTGAAAAGAGTTGGGTTGTTTGTGTATCCCTGGATGCATGCCTGTAAACATGAGGGAGCACATGTACCCATTTACCATAAATGGGGTGCAAACCCATGGGTTAAGGAACACGGGGGGCATCTCTTACCTTGGTAAAAGGGGATTTGATTGGTCATGAACAGCTTATAGCTAATCAGTTTATCACTGTGAGGGGATTCACTGTGGAGGAGAAAACTCTGCCTCTAAATAGTGTTCTCTTGGACTGGAGTGAGACAGGAGTGATGGTGCAATAAGTGGCAATGGCAGGCAACCTCACCCTGGATGTAATTATAGGGAACAATCTCCAGAAGGGGGTGGTGTGTGTGGTTACCCGCAGTCAGACGACAAAGACTGTTTGCACAGTAGTTCCATGAATCCCATAGAAGCCCCTGTGGAAATAATGGGAGGCTGGTTCCCCAGTCTGTGTCTCCTGAAATGGAGGGTAGTGAAAGGGAGGTAGGACTTCCCTAAGTTGCCATGCACCAGACAGCTACAGAAGGTTACTCCGAGGTGGGAGGGGTAACAAATGGTCAGAAGGTTAGGGATGGCAGTGACTTTGAATGCCTTGATGCTACAGCTATGGACCCAAGTTTAGGAACTGAGGGGGGCATGTCCCATGCTTTGGGAAAATGTGAGGAATTTACCACTGCTGAGAGAACTGATTCTAGTTTGGAGAGGCTGAAGGCTTGTGCAGAATCTGATGGGACACAGGGAAGTCACAGGAGACATAGGGTATTTTGAGATAATGGACTGTTGTGTACACTGAATGTGAGGACAGAGGGAGTGTGATGGGCAGGCAGTTTGTTGTTCCCCAGGGATACCGTGAGCGGTTGGTCAAGATCACTCATGATATCCCCATGTCTGGACATCTGGGCATTGTGCGCACCATGTAACAATTGGCCCAGAATTTATATTTACTCAGCTTCACCCAGCAGGTGAAGGAATATTGCAGGTCTTGTCACCGGTGCCAACAGATAGGGAAGGTGAGTAGTAAAATCAAAGCTGCCCTAATTCCCTTGTGGAGGAGCCATTCTAGAGGGTTGGAATGGATATTGTGGGACCTTTGAGTAACCCAAGCTTCTCCAGGAAAAAGTTTATCTTGATGATGGTTGATTACGTCATCCAATACCAAGAGGTGGTCACCCAGTCCTGACTTAGGGCAGACAAAGTGGCAGACACCTTGCTAGGGATTTTCTCCCTTGTTAGGTTTCCACAGGAGGTTTTCTCTGATAAAGAGGGCACCTTCATGTCAGACCTGATGAAGTGTTTGTGGGAGAGGTGTGGAGTGGTGCAGAGATGAATGACACCTTATCACTCACAAGCCAATGGGTTTGTGGAGAGGTTTAATGGTACACTAAAATTGATGCTCCAAGCATTTGCAGAACAGCATGGGAGGGACTGTGAGAAATACCTTCCTTACCTGTTGTTCACATACAGGGAGGTGCCGCAAGAGTCGACAGGGTTCTCCCCCTTCAAACTCTTATATGGATGTAAGGTGCATGGGCCCCTAGACTTGATCTGGGAAGACAGGGAAGGCAAGCACAACACCCAGGGAACTCCCATAGTGGAATATGTCCTTAGGTTTAGGGAGAAGCTGAAGGAGCTTATGGGGTTGACCCAAAGCAACCTGTCAGCTGCTCAGCAAAAGCAAAAAGCCTGGTATGACCACTGAGCCAGAGCTCACTCATGCAGTGCATGTCAGGAAGTAATGGTCCTAATTCCTGTCCAGAAGGACAAGCTGCAGGCTGAGTGGGCTGGACCATAAAAGGTAGTCTGATAAGTCAATGATGTAAATTATATTGTGGAACTGCCTGACAGGAGACATACCCATAGGATATACCATGTCAACATGATGAAGCCATATGCAAATAGGGCTGATATGGTATTTGCAGTGTGTTGTCCTGGGGAAGGGACTGATGAAGAAGACCCCCCTTCTGGACTTGCTAGAGAAAAGTAGGCTGGAGTCCTCTGTGGAGGCAATCAAACTGTTACCCCAGTTGACCCCAGAACAGTCCCAGGAAGTGAGGGAGGTTTTAGAGGACTTTGCACCTTTGTTTACAGCCAAGCCTGGATGAACCTCCTCAGTGACTCATGATGTAGAAACAGGGCTGAAAGCACCCATATGGCGGACAGCCTACCGGGTGTCTGAGGCCATCCTAAAGGACATTAAGAGGGAGGTGGAGGAAATTCTAGATTTAGGGATAATTCAGAAATCCTACAGTCCCTGGGGACTCACCCATAGTCCTCATTCCCAAGCTGGATGGCTCTATTGGTTTTTGTGTGGACAGTCTTGGACTCAATGCATTCACAAAGTCTGACACCCACACAGTGCCATGGATGGATGAACTACTGGACAAATTGGGAGGGGTTACTTACCTTATCACAACTGATTTGACAAAAGGGTACTGGCAGGTGGAATTAACTGCCAGAGTTAGAGAGCAGTTGGCCTTCATCACTCCAATAGGATTATTCAAATTCTGGGTAATGCCTTTTGGAATAAAGAATGCCCCCTGCCACATTCCAAAGGTTGGTCAACCAGGTGTTACATGGTACTAAAGAATATGCAGTGGCTTATCTAGATGATATTGCCATCTTCAGTACCAGCTAGAAGGAACATCTGTTCCACCTGAAGGAGGTGTTGGGCAGGATACAGAGGGCAGAGCTCACTGTAAAGGCTGAAAAGTGTCAGGTGGCTATGGCAGAGGTGGCATACCTAGGCCATGTAGTGGGGCGGGACAACTTCATCCCAGTCAAGCAAATAGTGAGGCAATAGAGACATGGCCTACTCCTGAAACCCAGAAGCAGGTTAAGAGCTTCCTAGGGACTACAGGGTACTATCAAAAGTTTGTACCAAATTACAGTACCCTGGCAGCTCACCTATCTGACTTGCTAAAGAAAAGACAGCCCAAAAAAGTAAACTAGGAGCCAACCTGTGAACAAGCCTTCATAAGACTAAAGGAGGCACTGTGCAGTGCCCCTGTGTTGGCCAGTCCAGATTACACTGGGCAGTTTTCAGTAAAGATGGATGCCTCAGATGGGATTGGAGCAGTCCTCAGTCAGATATTTAATCATGGAAAAGACCACTCAATCATATACCTGAGCAAAAAGTTACTTCCCCAGGGGCAGGCATACTCCACGGTAGAAAAGGAATGCCTTGCTTGGTATGGGCCCTGAAAAAATTAGAGATGCTGCTATATGGAAGGCACATTGAGGTACAGACCTATCGTAACCCCCTGGTGTGGTTAAATCAGATGGGTAAAACAAATGGTCATCTCTTAAGGCCCTAAATACCTATGACATGACCATTAAGCACAGGGCCAGATTGACCAATGCAAACGCAGATGGCCTATCTCACCAATTGGAACAGTAACAGAATTTGTGAAAACCTTGCCATGCAGTAAGGGGTGTATTCCCACAAATTCAGTCTGGGAGGGAAGGATGTGGTGAGCTAGCCACTGCCAGCCTTTATTTGTAGATATATTTCAGTTATATTTTTTTTGAGTGATCTTTTTCTCCCCCTACGTGCTCCCCAGCAGCCACTTCTTCAGGCTTGCCAAGGCAGTCCCCTGATCCATCCATCCTCTGAGACTCCACCTGCCTCAGATTGCAGCTGATCCCCAGGGTGACCCGGCATAACCCTTTTCGCCAGATGGGTCCCCCTCCTCCGAGGGGGAAAGCACCAGTCAAGGGCAAGCCAGTGCTACTATTTCTTTTAGCCCCAGGGATGCTGCTGAGGCGGGGAGCTCAGTAGGACTTTTTGATGGCCTCAGAGTGCCGGGCAGCTGTCATCCAGCTACTGTGAAGTGGTATTTCCACTTTTCTGGTTATTCCCTCCTCTTGTATGCATCAGCAATGCTCCTGGTCTCCACCAGGGGCCACTGGAGCGTGAAAAGCCCCCACTACCCACCCCCAGGAGAGGAGAGCAGTCCTAAGGATGCTCGATCCTCTCCCGCCCCTGCCAGCCCCTGATGACCTGAGTCCGTTCCCGAACTCGGGTCACCAGTGTGGGCTGAGGTAAGGCGCCAGCGCCTCAACCCTCTATGCCACTGGGCCGACGCAATTATAATTTTTTATGTGATTTTGTGTATGTTAAATGCCACAAGAAAATGCCAGTGTTAAGAAAAGGGGTCGTGTAGAAAGAGAGAATGGATTTTTTTAAATGTCTGATATTCATCTGTGACCTAGGAACCAACTGTTTGCCAGGAAGCTAAAGGAGTGAAAATGCCTTGCAAACCTAATTGAGGGAAGCAGAGATAATAAAACATTTCAGGAAATAAACCTTTGCACTTCAAAGACAGGATTCTTTGGAACCAGGACATGGAAATTAGCCATTCCTGACAGGCTGGTGTGAATTGTCTTACGTGTGTTATATTGTAGGGCAGTGGGACATCAAAGGCACCAATTCTGAAATGGTATAAATGTGCCAGGAAGTTGTGATACAAGAACCTAAATAAGAAATAATAATAATTCCCTAAAATTCTGGAAAAGTGCAAGAGTGGTATCTACTGACCTAAAAGTTTGGACCAGAGGAATTTTGGTCAACTATTTAAGGAGCTCTGAACCAGAAGCAACCCCTCTTTTCCTGGAGCATTTCAAAGGAGACACTTCTTGACAAGAGACAAAACAAACTGCCAGCAGATACTGAAAGCCAGTTGCTGAAAAAGAAGGAAAGGATTTTTCAGACTTCACTTATTCTTCTGGACTTCAATTCACAACAAACCCAAGGTAGAAATTAAATAAAAGTTTATAGTGCATTTTTCTTGTACATGCCCACTTTTATTTGTGTTATTCTGTGACCAAATTTCTTAATTTTTTAGTTAGAAGACAAAAATAGTTCCTGGCATACACTAACCCTAAACAGGGATGCCAGACCAATAATAGTACTTACAAATCTTATTTATTCATCGTACCAGTAGACTGACACAGACAAAGCATCTGCCTGACATGTTTCGGACAAGAGTCCTTTCTCAAAGTCTGAAAACATCAAAGAGAGCAATCTCTATATAGGCAAAAAAAAATAACCATGTGATCTATTAACACCATGTGACATCCTACCCTGTGATTGGTTAAAAACTTTACAGTTAAATTTATTCAAAAATTAGGGGACAGTTGACTTTATTTAAATCATGTGACTCCTTAGACCAAGTTATTGACTCAAAAAACATTACCTTTAAAAATGCTGATGCATTTATAACCTCATATCCAAAAGCCAACCCAGAAAAAGGATAAGGAGAAAAAAAAGGGGGCAGGAAGGAAGAGAAACAGATAAGAGAAGAAGAGAAGGAGAATGGTGGAATTGGAATAACTCCAGGCAAAGAAGTAAAAAAACAAATAAAAAAGTAAAAAATAAAGGGGGGGAAGGGGTAGGAACAAAGAAATATTTCAGGGTGTGTAACAGAAAAGACAATGCACTCGAAGATCTCCTGGAAATGGTTTTTGGGTCATTAATTTGTTCTAAGGAGTCACCTATATTTCAATAAAGTCAATTGACCCCTCATTTTTAAATATATTTAACTGTTAAGTTTTTAACCTATCACAGGGTATGATGTCACATGGTGTTAATAGATCACATGGTTATTTTTTTTGCTTATATAGAGATTGCTTTATTTGATGTTTTCAGCCTTTGAGAAAGGACTCTTGTCTGAAACATGTCAGGCTGTTGCTTGGTCTGTGTCAGTCTACTGGTACTATGAATAAATAAGATTTGTAAGTACTACTACTGGTCTGGCATCCTTGTTTAAGGTTAGTGTGTGCCAGAAACTATTTTTGTCTTCTGACTTGTTTGTTTCTGTGCACCACATCATAGTACACACTATATGGTTACCTTAAATCTTTTAGTTGTAACTGTATGATAATTATTTATTTAGTAAAAACATTTGATTTTAAGAAACCTGCCTGAGCGAGATTTTTATTTTGTGTGTGATTGTGGGATGTTTATTAATAATCTGTGACCAAACTGTTATTGCTAAGGGGTGCCACCATAAGCTAACAATTGAACAAGGATCTGTAAAAGGAAATCTGGGTAAAGATAGGGAGAATACAAGAGTCTCAGGGAAGAGTCTGTGGGGAATTGAACCAGGTTATTGCATGCCCTGTGAGAGAAGACAAAATCAGGATCAAAAGGCTACCCTGAGGCTCATAATGCCTAGATATTCCCCCTTTGTGCAACAACCAAGAAGGGTTCTCATTTGGCTACAAGACTCGAGACTGGTATTGCACCCTTATCCAGAGTAAAGAGGGAGCCCTGGGACTGCATTGCAGGTGTTCAGTTGTGAACTCAGCAAGTATTCTAGGAGGACACAGAGAGGGTATTCCTGTTTTCCCCCTCCATATTACGGATTGCATTTAGGGGTGGACACTGTGAGCTCAATGGACCTGACCCCCAGGAGTGGGTTCATGACAGAATACAGCAGATAAGGAAATACTATCATTAAATTAGAAAAAGGAAACTGAATATACAATCTGAACAGATTGGTTTCAGAGAAACAGACTCATATTAAACAAGAAAAAAATAAAAGCAATTGCTTTCTGCACTACTCATAAAAAAAAAAAAAACAACCTGAGATTCAAAATTTTTAGGTTGCTATTGGAGGGGTGAAACTTTGGAAGTAGCCAGTGAATTAAAATACCTGGGCATAATGCTAGATACACGCTTATTTATTTATTAAATTTTGGTGACCGGGTAAGCCCACTGAGCCCTTGAGGTCCCTTTTTCCTGGGCGACCCAGGATTACATAACATTGATAAATAAACAGTATGAGACAGTCAGCACAAGTTACATGTAATGCAAGCAATGTACAGTTGTGGTAGCATACAGGAATGTAGTAGAACATTACAAGAAGAAAGTGATTTCTCCAGAACTGGACCCCGTACTCCAGGTGAGGCCTCACCATGGTTTCATAATGTGGCATCAGTACCTCGCTCCTTCTGCTTGTTGTACCCCTCACTATGCACACTAGCATTCTATTTGCTTTGCCCACCGCCTTACTGCATTGTTTCCCCACCTTAAATTTGTCTGAGATAATAATCCCCAGGTCTCTTTCTTGCTCAATTGCCTTAATCTCTCCCCGTGTAAATGGCTTACAGATTATTATGCCTGTTGTGCATTACTGTGCACTTTTTGGCATTGAATTTCAACTGCTATGTTTCTGACAATCCCTTCAGGATCTTAAGGTCTGCCTTCATTGCCTCCACTCCCCCCACCCCCACACCGGCTGTATACGCTATTGCAGATCTACATATCATCTTCAATTAGGGACTTCCTGACCGATGAAGCTATGAAGCTATGAAAACCTCAGCACATAGTTACTTACTGCCATCTATGGACTATGGGAGCCTGTTTTGTGTGTGTGTGTAGGGGTGCTTCTGAGAGGGTCCTTCAGAAATGTACGTGCATGTATAATTCTGTTTGCCAGTTTGCTCTCAGACCAAAGTATAGGGAGTATCGTTATAATCTTTATGAGAGATTAAACTGGTTACCGGTTATTCAGTGGGATAAATTGATAAGAGGCAGTTTCATCTTCAAAGTATTGCAAAAAGTTAACAATAGACCTTTGGAAGATTTATTAGTACAGTAAACCTATGTAAGGCCCCTGAGGTCCAATGAAATGGAAGCATTACAGATGCCTCTCTTCAAAACAACAAAAAAATAAGGGTCTTTCCATTATACAGCCATGAAATTGTGGAACGATATTTATTTAAGGATCAGAAAAGCTACTAACATTGGTGGCTATGCACAAACGGGTGGAAAGTAAGCGCCAGTGGCACGCACCCCTTCTGCTTAGCTCTGCACCCACAGACAGGTGCGCACAGGCTGGCATGCACAAATGGCCTTCACCTGTGTGCGGCTTCACCCCACCACACGCAGGACTCTGCAGAGTGGCTGGGTGCAGAGTAGTGGACCCAGGCGGGCAAAGAAACCGGATGCCCATACTGGGTCTCTTAGTGGATTACTTGCGATGTACGGTGCTGGTTCAGGTGCGCGAATAGCACCAACAGGCACCAGGACCTATGCAGTCATGTCCTGTTGGCCAGAGGCCCTCTACCCAAGCCCCTTTGGCACTTTGAAGCTGTGCAGTTAGTAAGACTGGCTACTGTAATATTAAGTTCAATTAAGCTGGTATGCTGTTAGTTCCACAGAAAAGTCAGAGATAGCCTTCAGCTCGCTAAAAAGCTCACTGAAGCTCTTGGGGAGTCCGCCCATTGCATTTTCCTCTCTCCATCTTCCAAAAGTTCTCCTTTCACATCCCCGGCAATTTCTGGCTGTATTAAATACTAAGCCTACTTTAGTAATGTTGCTTAGGATGGCTTCTACATTCAATATCATGTCAGATTTCGTTATATAGTCCGAGGCCTAGTACTTTAATGGGATTTCTGTAATGTGAAAGTGAATTCTAAGATATATTGGAAAAAAGCACGAGCCTAAGCAAACCTGAGCGCAGGGTACTGAACGTTGAACAATGCTTAGAGTAAAGGTTCTGCACCTGTGTAATTCTCCAGCCTCCACATCTTACGATATCTCATACCAAGATATTTGTCCTGACAAATCCAGCCAATGGAGGTTTGTCAGAATGGTTCAGCTAAAATCCAAACAACTAGGTGCATTTTTCATAATCTGCCTTGCTTCTCTTCTGTATCCAATTTCAGGTTGACAGGTCCCAAGCAGGTCAGCTGTCCCAGGACAATGTAACCTAAAGAGAAAGAGACAAAAAAGAGAAACACTCCTCTGAGCTAAATAACCTAGAGTATCTTTGTTAAGAACCCACTATATCCCATTAGGCAAGGATGTCGTACCTTATTTAGGTTAATTATAGCCTTTCAGCACTCTCAGTGCACCAGTTCTCTCTGAAACTCTTCAGTTCACTTCTTCTCAGAAAAAGTCCTGGGTCGTATATTCCAAACAGCTAGTTACTTCAAACTAAACCGCTGAAAAAAAAAACAAATTGTTGAACAGAAAGCAAACCTTTTTATTCCATCTGCTCTGCCTTTCCAGTTTCTCATTTCTCATTTAATACCTCTGCTATGATCCAATACTTGTAGGTGCTCTGACAAAAATGCCAAAAATATGGCAACCTTGCTGACATAACTTATTCAGCAGCAACACTACCCTCCACAGGTAAAATGCATATATTCTGGACTTGGCTGCTAAAGTCTGTGGAAAATTAAATAAATTAAGTGAGCTGCCATTTAGAAAAAAACATATGTCTGCAAAAGTCTTACAGTGTGGTGAGGAGCAGAGCAGCATTGCAGCCATCTTGCTGCTCTGCCCCCCCCACCTGCAAGATTTGCTTCCCCAGGTGGACAATGACATCCAGCTCCCCACCCTGTCCTGCCACCCTAGCGATCCTTACAATCTGATGTCCATACCTCTGAGCTGAGGCACCAGGTAGGCATCTAGTCTTCCTTTCTCCACCCCTTACTGCTCCCAAATCTATCCCATGACAACTGAGTCCTCCACCAGAAGCTGCTTTCTCCTCTGCTGTGGTCCTCTACTTCTCATCTTGGAGCTATCCCCTTCACAAGACCCCCCCACGCCCCCCCCTTGCCACCACTACAGGTGCCTCCTCATGACAATCCCATCCTGCCAGAATGCAGAAGGTATTCTACAGAGGCACAGACTGAGAAATGTGCCCCTGACCAATCACCACCACTCTCCAGCCAGCCCTCCTCTGTTTAGGCAATCTCTTGGGAACTGCAGCAGACTCAGTGGCCCCTAAGTGGGACAAGAGGCTCTCTGGATCCTAGCCAGCTTGGCACAGAGACCAGTGAACTCTGTCCTTAACCCAGAGAGGTGTGTGCAGATGAGACAGGTCCTCAATCTCCAGAATGTCTCGCAGAAAACTGCAGCTCCACAGCCATTGCACTGCATCACTGCCATGCCTGCTAATATCAGTCGCTTCCGTTTTCTGAATGTAAGTTGCCCCTACTGACCCTTCCCTTTACATGCTCCTTTCCCAGCTATATCCTCTATCAGGATCTACTTTAATACCTTACTCTAGATAGGGTGTTACCTGCTTTCCCTTTAAATGGTTGCTATAGAAAGGTAAAGCTCTTCCTGTACCCTCCTGCCTTTTTACTTCTCCCTATTGCTAACTCTCCCATATTGTCCTTCCTGAACTATTACTTTATTCTATTCCAGATAGGGTGCCTCGTGTACTCCCACCTATAGCTATTATTTGGCTGCCTTTTTCTCTGTAATTACCCACTAACGCCCCCCAGCTACCTATGAAGTTTATCAGTAAGTGTATTCAGACCTTTAGAGTACCTTCCCTTCCCTTGTCTGTTCTACTGAGCCCCCTGCTTGTGTGTAATCACCTGTGGATACGTGCCAATTCCTACAATACAAGTTACCTGTTCCACTCCTGCTCTGTTCCACTCATGCCCTGGGAAATGAGCATGATGGGACATGCTGAGAAGGCATTTTTATAGTTCTCTTGGGAATAGGCTGGGTACTTCCTGATTGGGCATGATAGCTGGAAAAGTGTCATGTGACATGGCTGACCTTTCGATCTCCTTCTTGCCCTGTGCCTCTTTTTATTGAAATAAAAATCATGAAACCAACATGTAAATTATTTGGTTTTCTCCAAAAATACCAGTTACTTTACCCTACCAATCCTTTAAGCCCATTCTCCAGTCGGCACTGCTCCCTGCTGTTTGTATGCCCAAACAGGGATAAAACTATTATTTAAAGCCTGCTCGGCACTTCCGGCTTGGAAACAACAAGTGAAATAGCATCACATAACCCAGATGACCTCTCAATCTCCTTCTTGCCCTGTACCTACTTTTAGTGGGCAAAAAATCAAGAAACCAACAGGTAAATCACTTGGTTTGTCCTGAAAAATAGCAATTACTTTATACTCCCAACCATTCACTTAACCATTGCACTCATCCCTGGTTCTCTACTGCCATCTGCACCATACTCAAGCCCTGTCACTAATTTTATGCTACCATATTAACTTTTCATACTTTGCATTGCAATTTTTTTTACCCCAGTGTTGCTGTTACTTTACATAGTAATATAGTTGTTAAAGTCAGAAGGGAATATACTGTAGGTCTGTCAGGTCTGCCCCCTGCCTTATATGCAGGGATCAAGTATGCTGTGCAAATGTGCTAATTTGTAAGGCTTCCCTACCAACTCTACCACCTAGGACCTCTACCAACTGTGATTCCTTTGGTAAGCATACATTTGCCTGTGCCTCTTTTTATTGAAATAAAAATCATGAAACCAACATGTAAATTATTTGGTTTTCTCCAAAAATACCAGTTACTTTACCCTACCAATCCTTTAAGCCCATTCTCCAGTCGGCACTGCTCCTAGCTGTTTGTATGCCCAAACAGGGATAAAACTATTATTTAAAGCCTGCTCGGCAGTTCCTGCTTGGAAACAACAAGTGAAATAGCTGCTAACAGTTTTTTTTTTCCCAGTTATTATAAAAAATAAAACACATGTAGGTGGTTGATATGAGTTTTTAACATTACCTCGTTGTGTGATAATAGTGAAACCTCTCGAGCTTCACTCTCGAGGTTTACATATTATCACACAACTTGGGTGTGTAAAAAAAATCCATATCAACCACCTACATATGCGTATTCTCTATATAATGTTTAATGTTTATTTTGATGATGATCACTGAGTGACCACTGTCCTGTTTTTTGGGAGTGGTCAGTTAAATTCATTAAGTGTCCACCCAAGTATATAGAATTTAGAAACTTGAAGCATTTAACCCCAGAACTGATTGAGACAGCCTGCATGGAAATTGACTGGACTAAACTTGATTCCATCAATAATTTGGATTCATTACTGGAAATATTTACCTCATATTATTATACCATAGTTAATAAGATTACACCTTTAAAGAAAATACAAATTAGGGTTTGTAAGGAAAAATGGCTATCACCTGATTTATTACATTTAATGAGAACTCGAAATAAAAGCTGGAAACAGTACAAAATTACTAATGATTCTTCTTCTCTCCAGAAATAAAAAGCTTTAAGAAATCAATGCAAGTCCAAAATCAGGAAGGCAAAAATTAAATTTTGCCTTTCTGAACAAAATAAAACATTTGACAATCCAAACAGAACCTGGGAAACTCTTAATAACTTAATTGGGTGTGGAAAATAAGATTCTATTATTTCTGTACATGTTGGGGACCATTTAATTAGCGATACCTTTTTCAGAGATCTTGATAGTTATAGAAAACTTCCACAGGGCACTTTTCCTAGTGCCACCTTACACGTTAATGGAACTGTCCACCCTAAATTCTATTTTAAACAGGTTACTCCTGACATTGTTAAGAAATATATTCAAAATATGATCCTCAGCACCATGTCTCACATGATGGAATAGATTTTCGAATTATTAAGTTGGGTATAAATTCTTTCTCCTATCTTCTTTCTGTTATCTTTAATTTTTACGTTTGCTTGCACGCATGCACAAGAAACATAGTGCCACCATACGAATTCTCGTAGGGGTGCCGCTCAGCTTCCAATGCTCTGCTGCCTTTTGCAGGCGCTGTCTCACCACACCAATACATGTTGGAGCTGTCTATGACAGCAGTTCAGATGTAGTGGCGTACAGCTGAAAGTGAAAAACCGCTGCAATCAGTGGTGGTAATGTGTAGACAATTTGCATACTGCCATCGGCAGTATGCAAATTGCCTGCACTTCACACTGCATCTGAACTGTCATAGACAGTTCTCCTCCCCACCCCGAACACCTGCGTAGCATGCTGGGAGCCCACCCCAGTGTGCTCATGCACTCCGCCCCCCACCCGCACACCATATGGCCGACGGGGGTGCTAACTCCGTCAGCTCTGCTGCCTCCCCAAAACAGATTTCCAGGTGCCATGCTGGGAGCCCACCTCAGCATGGCAAAAGTCCATATGGTGATAGGGGTGCCCAATCCCCCATTGGCTGCACTAAATCCCCCCCAGCAAATAAAAAACCTGACTTCCTGTTGCCACACTGGAAGTCCACCCCAGCGTGACAAATGTCAGTATGGCTGACAAGGGTGCCCAATCCCCATCTGCTTCACTACTGCCAAAAAAATTAACTTCCAGTTGCCACGCTGGGAGCCCACCCCAGCATGGCAAAAGTCCTGCATCGTCTATTAAAAAAAGGAAAAGACACCTGTAAAAAAAAAAAAATGGTTTCTCGATGACTGTCTTGCCCCCTTCCCCAACCAGCACCCACTCTCTGCGCACCCACCTCCACACACACCCCCACCCCATACTTACCTCCAGAGCCTAGCACAATGATCTTCAGTGGACCTGGAACACGTCTGCACTCTTCAAAGCTGACCACGAACTGAAGAAATGCCGGAAAGCTGTATAATGGCATAAATGTTTTTTTTCAACTTTGTGTATATTCATTATTTTAGGATGCTTTTACTCAAATTTTCAACATGGGTTCTGTCTTCACCTCATGAACTCAGTCACTGTTATTTTCTTATTCAGTCCCAAAAGGTGATTTTGTGGTCACTGCACGGAACCATCTTTCAGGACTGAGTAACAAAATGACAGTGTCACAGTTCATGAGGTAGACCCCCCCAAAACCCTATGTTGAAAATTTGGTGAAAAAATTCCCAAAAATGACTGTTTTACGAGCCTGTGTTGCGCAGTTCCTATGCACACTCATAACGTTGCAAATTTGTAAGATTTTCACTCCAGATTTTCAACATTGCCATTTTACCACACTTCCATATAAGCAGTACAGCTGTCATTTTTCATATCTCGCCCAAAATTTGTTTTTGCATATGTGGCACACAATGGCACAGTCGGTGTGTGAAATCAATGTTTGGGACAGAGTAAGTAAATCACAGTGACACTGTTCATGAGCAGAGGTCTTAAAATGGCTATGTTGAAACTTTGGTGACAAAAGTCCATAAAATGACTATGTTATGAGCGTGCATTGTGCAGTTTACATGCACCCTCGTAAGTTCACGAATTTTTAATATTTTCAGTCCAGATTTTGTACAGTGGCATTTTTCCACACCTCCTTATGAACAGTACAGCTGTCATTTTTCACATCCTGTTCGAAATGTGTTTTCTCACCTGTGGTGCCAAATGGCGTAGTCGCTGTGCAAAATCAGCTTTTGGCTGACAAACTGATATTGTCACTGTTCATGAGGTAGGGGTCACAAAAAACCCATGTTGAAAATTTGGAGAGAAAATACCAATGAACGCCTGGGACATTAGGGTTTCCAGCCATAACGCCCCACCTTGTAGAGACTGACAGGCATCAGGGGTGTGAATTGGGATTGTCACCTATAATGCTCATACCATTCCACCCCCACCCACACCCTGCAGCCAATGATAGGCATTGAGGTGTGCCTTGGACTCTTCATCCCCAAAGTTCACCCCATTCTCCTATACTGCACCCATCTCACCATATTTGCTTATGGAATGGGGTGAGTATAAGGCCCAAAGACCTCACGTGGTGAAATGTTGTGGCCGTCATGCCTGATGCCCCAAAGGCACACCCCAAAGCCTGTCAGTCTCTGTAGGGTGGTGGGGTTGGCTTCAGCTCAGTACTTCACTGCCATTCCCATTATGCAGCTCTCTAACTCCTACACTACCAACGCCAATGCCACCAAGCAAACATTCGGCATTGACAAATGCTTGTTCTTTGTGTCATGGTGTTTTTCCAAGTTGGTGGAAGTTGGCTACTATTATTCCAATATTAAAATCTGGTAATCCATCTTTGTTATCAAACTATCGACTGATTTCTTTGTTATCACCTATCTCTAAAATCTTTGAGAGAATTATATTAGATCAAACCCTTGAACATTTAGAAAAATATTGTTTGCTTATGGATTGCCAACATGATTTTAAGCCATTACATAACACTGCGACGGCCTTGGTGGGGTTCATAAGTGCCATTCAGGGAGCCCTTGATAAAGGGCAGTCTGTTGCGGCACTGTTTGTGGACCTCACTAAGGCCTTCAATTTGGTTCAACATTGTCTGCTTGACAGTATTCTCGCTAATCTTCACTTTTCTGGTGATGTCATTACTTGGGTCTATGATTTTCTTACTAATAGATCTCATTGTGCTACAATTACTGGTAGAGTTTCCCACCTGAGCTCTATTAAGTGTGGTGAACCCCAAGGATCAATTCTTGGTCCCCTTATTTTTTCATTATACATGAATGCTGCTCCTTCCATTTGCTCTTGAACGTCCATGATTTTATATGCAGACAATGCAGTTATTTACAGTATGGGCTCGAGACCTAATGAAGCTTTGGAAAGGGTACAGTTTGATTTTGATTTGTTTCAGAATTGGCTGTCTTCTAATTATATGGTTCTTCATTTAAATAAAACTAAAGTTATGTTTTTCTCCAAAACAGCTATCAAGCATGAGAAACTCCACGCCATTGTAGCTCAGGATGGGAACCCTATTGAACTGCTTGATAACTTTAAATATTTGGGCATAACATTACAGTCTGAGTTATCATTTGGAAATTCATATTAATAACCTAAGAAAGACATTACATCAAAGACTGTGCTCACTTTATAGGATTAAGCAAATTTTTGACTTGTGAATTTAGGAAACTACTTGCTCACAGTTTTTTATTGAGTGCTATGCATTATGGCATATTAATATATTCAGCTATGTCGGGTAAATTATTTAATAGACTAAGGGTTATTTATAATTCTTTACTTCGATTTTTGCTTGATGTTCCTTTTTGAACTCACCACTGTCTTTTGTTAAAATATTCTAATAGTCTGTCTCTCGAAAATAGGATTTCTCACAGATTGGGCACTTTGTTGTACAAAGTAAACAAGCATTTGTCAATGCCAAATGTTTGCTTGCTGGCATTGGCATTGATAGTGTAGGAGTTAGATGCATAAAAGGAATGGCAGTGACATAATGAACTAACACCAACCCCCAACCCCACCCTGTAAAGACTGAGAGGTGTTGGGGGCATGCCTTTGTGTCATCAGGCCATAACACTGATGCCATTCCACCTCACTCCACCCTGCAGACACCAACAAGTGTTGCAGTGTGCCGGGGTCTTTTAGCCCTTTACACCTGCCACTCATTCCATGAGGAAATAAGCTAAGATGGGTGTGGTATAGAAGAAAGGGGTGAACATTAGGGCCAAAGACCCCAAGGACACCTTGATGCCTGTCAGTGGCTGTGGGGGGGGGGGGCATGAGCATTACGGCTGAGTAATCCAAGTCACAGCCCCAACGTTTGAGTATAGTATACACTTCTGGGCCACATAGCAGAGGAAGAATAGCCACAGGACTGAGTGCAGAGAAGAGCAACCAAGGTAGCCAAGAGCTTGAAAATCATGGGCTACGAGAGCCAACTAACTGAGTTGGGAAAGTGGAACTGCTTTCCATGGAAAAGAATGGGCTAGAGGGTGACATGAGTAGTTTTCAGACATCTGAAAGGGATGACACTATTAGACCTAAAGCAACTGTTTCTGATGTTCAAGGATAAGAAACAAGAGGGCACTCAATATATATGTGAAAGGAGGAAGTTTTCAAGGGAAATGTCAGGGAAGAAAGTAACACAGGATGAGTGAGGTAGACAGGGGTGCTACTAGATACCAGGGATCATGTTTGCATGATTTGGGCATTCTTGCATGCAAGCAAACATAATAAATAAGCCCAAAGTGCTCTAGTTAGCCTGTTTTTCTCTCTTTATATGAAAAAGATGACTGACTGTTTATAACTTTTCTCATGGGTACCAGAAGATAATAAAAGGTGAGGGGGGCTGAGGGTCAGAAGGGCACTTAGTAGGATACAAAGGGCACTTTTTCTAAACCAGTTTTTGCTAAACAGAAATACAGTAAATGCACATTTATGAGGAAGATTGTAATGTCAAAAATGCAGTTATACCATACAGGAATATTTGATACAGAATATTAAGAGTTCAGCTGTCAACCCAGTTCCTCCAGTAGTTCTGCACGAAATCTGAACTATTACTTAACCTAATTCAATGGCTGCCCAGGTGAAAATGAAAGATGGCATGGTCACATGCAGTGACCATCTCTAGATATAACTGCGTTTTTTTTACAGACTATTATTGTTATTAAAGTTTAGTGGTAGCACAAATTTACATTTTGAACACAGTATTAATCTTTTAACTGTGTCCCAGCCTTACTTGACATGTTTGATTTTGAAGCTACCACATCAGCTGCTGGGCTGTTCAATGGCTCAGCCAATCTGTCATACAGTAAAACACACACAGGCAAGGTCACGTTGTTTGGCTTCTGGAGCTGTTAAATGGGAGTGCATTGTTATTATACAGTAAGTAGTCATGAGCTGTCCTTGGGGGGGGCAATAACATCAATCCGTGGAATAATAATAGCCACTGTTAGGGCTGCCACATTGTTGGTCATCAGTTTTCCAGTCTTGCTTGGCCCCAGTCAACACTGACCCCACTCAGTCCTCAATCCTTCCACTCAGGTGACATACTGCAGTGTTAGTCTCAAATCAACATAGCCCATACACAAGAGATCGTTGATGGACCACAGTGACTCAGATGGGCAGGGCAGTAACATAGCAACATCTAATATGGCTATGGCTTTGGGTAGTCAGGTGACAAGAAATTATTTAAAACAAATAAAAAACAAAACAAAGCATGAGACAGACTGCAAAGGGTGGGGAAGGGATCTGGTCAGCAAGTGAGAGGGCTAGGGGGGATATGTCTGATCTAGCATGTGCGTAGAACCACTGGATGTAGAGGCTGCAATGTGAGGGGGTGACATACAAATAACAAAAGTAAAAAAATAAAAATAAAAAGGGATATGAGAGTACCAGGTAAAACAATGACTGCTGATATTGAGATACCATATTTCTGATGAACAGAACAGAGAATGCAGATAACTGTGCAATTCAAAAAACAACAATGTACAGTATGTAAATGTATCCTACAAAACACATATATCTGTGCTGCATCTTCATTTAACTTAAAAACCTATAGTAATGAAAACAGGTAGCCAAAGTCAGAGAAGCTCATAAGAATAGTCACCAAATAGAAATCTCAGATTAAGTAAAGCAAGTGGCCCCTTGAAAGCTGACAGAGGTGCCCAATCCCCCAGTCAGCATGCCTACAAGAAACTAAAAAGAGACAGAAAGTGGACAAGAATAGAGATTTTTTTACAGAATTGGGCAGGAGTTGGGGGATTGTGCCTGAACCCGCTCATCCCTCTCTACAGTTTCTCACCTACTGTCTGTTGCTATTTTCCAGCCCCCCCTTTGGGAGGGAACAGCCCGTTACCCCGATTCCCTCCTCACCTCTGGCATCGCACAACTCTCTTGCCTGCCTTCAGCCCACACTCCGTCTCCTATCTATCTCGCATGCTCTATATCCCCAGTCTTTCGTGTCCCGGCCAGCTGTGATTGATAGGGCAAAGTGACACAATTGCGCCATGATATTCCCCAAGCAGGGTTGCAGCAGGACTGTGAAATGAGTTCAGGAATAAAGTTAGGAAGAACTCGCAGAGCACAGGCCCCACAGTGAGAAAAAATACTACACTCTGCCATGAAGTGAGCTCGAGGAGAGTGGTCGTGAAAGCAAGTAAAAAATAGACCTGACCCCCCAACAACTGTAGGTGACAGGGAGAAGCAGCTCGGAGTCTGACACCGTGCAACACGAGTTCAGTAGAGTCAGAGAGCCCGGCAGTGACACTCACAAAGCATTAGCCACTGACTGACAACAACTTTACACATTTTGCTTGCTTGTTGATTCTTTCCCCCTTCGGGGTTGCTGTGGTTATAAGAAGCGGGTTCCGGGTGGAATCATCTGGGAGTTTTGCAACCTCCCCTCTGGTGGGGACATGTTTCCATTTTGCAAGGCGACTGGAACAATGATTGCCAGGCAGGTAAGAGAGAGTGCTGAATAATTTACAAAAAGTGAAAGAGGACCCAGGGGAGAGGAGATAGTGAAGGCATGTCTGTAGGGGCTGGGTAACGTGTAGGTCAGTAGGAGTGCATTAGTTTGTAACTCATCCACGTGGGTTACATCCATAGCTATTACAAAGTGGCACTGAGGAGAGTGTCAGAATTTTAAAATAAGGCGTGGTGGTTGGAAAAGGGCACAATTTCAAAGAAGTGGATTTGTATACAGTAATTTTTTTTTTTTGCAGCTTGCAGGCTTTGATGTCAGCGGAGTAAGATGTTGCAAAGTTTCAGTTGCACATCTGTCTGTTGAGTTGGATTGGTGGCTCAGTGTCCCCGCTCCTGCAGATGTGAATGATCATGAAATACAGCAGACCTATAATGTCTCATTAAAATATTCATGTCGCCTGTGGGGTTTTGCTTGATGTTAAGCTGTCAGTAACTGACAATTGTTAAAAAGCTTGCGTTGAGAGTACATTCCTGGGCAGTTGACAGTGGTTGCAGCTAAAGATCCTTTTGTGGAGGGGGAGGGAGGTCTTCGCCACTTTACACTGCAGTTTTGTGATTCTTCAGATCATACATTTCAGCATTTTGGGTGTGTGTATGTTGAAATTTGATTTCAACTCATACCCGTCAGCTGTCTTTGGACGTCCATCATTACCCCCCTTAGAACTGTTCTGTCCCACATTCATACCACAAAGGGAAGACACTGCTCATCCAAGGGTAGGTGTTGTAAACTCAAACATTTAAAGTAGAAACTATTCTGGATTTGCATGGTCATAATTAAACTTTGCACAAACTAAGGTACTGGTTTCCACAGGGCTCTTCCGAGCTTCTGTCATGACTGAGATGTGTTCCACATTAGGAGTGTCATTGCCCCACGTTTCAGTGACAAAAGGCTGAGCAGTATGACTGCAATGTAAAGACATTCCTGGAATAGCGGCTTCTATTTTGATTACTTCAAAAGGGAAAATACGCCACAAGAGATCAGTTAACAAATAATAAGTGGCCTTAAAGGTGTCCGGCAATGGTATTTTTACAGACTAAAAGTAATTTTACATGTCACTGTGCTAAATATATGTGCAAATCGGTGTTTAAGTGACTTGTATCATGTTCAAAAGTCACTTGTTCAGATCTGTTTATAAATAACTATTCCTATTATGCATTCTCTAACTCCTGCACTACCAATGCCAGTGCCAGCAAGCCAACATTCGGCATTGACAAATGCTTGTTAAGACTTGTTGCGGGCACTTGAAAGGAGCTGGATGTCAACAGATGTTATATTATCTGTTAAAAGCACTTCACACTTGTGGAATTCCCTTCCAGAGACAGACAGCAAAGCAATTGACAAGTAACGCTTTGTTTTTCTTGTGTGTGACAGGCAGGACGGGACACGCTGATTCAAGCGGAACATTTACATTTTCCAGGCTTGCAGGGTCAGTGGGGAACAGCTGGAATTTGAAGTCCTTCTGCTGCTGTTAACCATTTGCATACTGTTGTGCTGAGTCTCATGTGTAGTGTCCGAAGTGTAAAAGATTCAGACACAGCAAAACAGTAGATTGCGTTTTTTTTTTTTTTCCCGTCTAAAGGACAGGCTCTTTTCAGGCAAAGGGGCAGTCTCATTGGGGCCAGAAAAGTGACAGGGCTCTCGCCACCCTACTCACCCCCCCCTTTCTGATGCCCTTCTGTTACTTCCCATAACAGTCCACAAGACCGTTTTTTCCAAAAACATATCCAAGCCAGAGATGGAATAACCTTCCCCTCTTGTGTTTTATTTTTTTGTAATTTGAGTACCTCCCAGTGCCCAGCTTTAGGTGCTGGTCTCCTCACATCCTCCTCCATCTCTGTATACAGCTGGCTTGTGCTGACCGGTCTGCTGCTCACTGCTCATGCTTCCCCCTACTGGCAGCAGGAGTTGGGGTCTGACTCTGCACAGTACTGCACACAATGAAATGGTGAAAGGACATTAAGTCACATAGAAAGGGTCCCCAGACACTATACAGTACACATGTACATACTGTATATACAGATAGAGAGATTGAGAAGGAGCTCCTGTCTTTCCTGGCAGTTACCACCGCCAAAGAATGTTGCTCCGTCTATCTGGGAAATGTTTGGAAAGGCATTTTTAGCTAATTAGAAAGGGCTGTTATCCTCGTGGAAAGAAAACAGCCAGCACTTCTAGACTATTTCTTTTTCCGTTCAGAATACATGTTGAGGAGGATCCGCTGCTACAGCAAAGGTGTAAAACTTTTTTTGCCCATCTTGGGGTGAATGATGAAGTAGTAGAATCCTGTACTATGCTATTGCTGGTTATAATGCTGTGAAGTCAGGAGGAGGAAGGCACACAGATATCCAGTTCCACACAACTCCCTGCTGGGCAATAACCACTGGGGCCAGCAGACTGATCAGTCATTCATATCCCTGTGTTGTGGTGCTGCATGTTTGTGTTTATCAAACATCTGATCATAAATGACAGGGCAAGGCAGAGCTAATCAAATTTAAAAAAGAATGAGTATCAGTAAAAACACAAACGTGCACAATCAATACAGCAGTATAAAATTGGATGCTTAAATTTATAGGAAAAGAGATATCTGGAAATAATTTAATACTGGGCTAGTTGAACAGCCTTTAAAGGTGAAATGAGAAATCTTTTTCTTTTTAAGGTTAGGCATGTGAAAGCAGTTAGTTGGCTTGTTGCTACAGTGTAAATTAGTGGCATTCATCATTATGGCATTGTTTTTACCTGACATAGTGTTTTCCAGTTAGTCTTTTGGTTATGTATGGTACCGCTCTCTCGTATGAGCCGACAGGTTTGCGATGTTAGTACCTCTCTATTCTCAACTGCAGTGAAAGCTGTTAAGCGCACCAAAAGCAGCTGGCATCAGAAGGGTCAAAATTTGGAATGTTTAGGTAATCATCCACCAGGCCTTCAGTCACTGTTATAATTTTTTTAATAAACGGATCTTGATAGAGTTACTTGCGTTGGTTGTATTTTCTGTATTCTGACACAATGCAGTTGTGAGTCCCTGCTTAGTCAGTTACTGAGCATGAATGTGAGATATTTAAGCAATTTATCCCCCCAGGGTATGGGTACACTGGAGGATTTACCATGGCTGGTGTGATTCGGTCACGAGGCGCAGCCGAGTGACCGAATCACACCAGGTGTTAAATCTTCCAGTGTACCCACACCCTGGAGGGATAAATTTTTATTATACAATGCGGAATGTTTTTTTAATGTTTTTTAACTGTGTTCTAACTCACTGAGGTCCCTACACTTCGAAAGAGGAGGTCATTTTGCTAAAAATTTACCGCGGTGTTTTAGTGAAGTGGCGACGGGAAAAATCGCGGCAGTTTCGTCTGAAGTGAAAGCGACCAGATTAGCACGGTATAAGGTTGGCTGGCACTTCTTCCACTGGGTACACTGGAGGATTTATCATGGTGGTCATTGTGCCAGCCAACCAATCAGGATGCAGGATTCGGCATATCGGATTTACCACATTGTATAATGCAATACTTTTGCTTTCCTGTCTTACTTCTTTTATAGCTGTTTTTTTTTTTTTTTTATCTTGGGTCACATATGTGGAAACAGTGATTAAAATGACACACTGTACAAATACAAAACGGAATATGAAAGGTTGCATCTCTAATGATCTGTCCTACAGAAGAAGTACAGAACAAATGTTTGGTAACACTACTTCAGCCCTGATGTTTGAATAAAATTCATTGACAAGTCACTGTTTTCACCATTTGCTGCAAACTTATGCCTGCTTGTCAGACGTTCATTCCATGATCCTTTTCTCGGTTATGGCATGTCATCAATTAAGAGTGTAAAAAACAACAAAAAACCCACAAAGGAAACTGAGTTAGCAGTCCAGGCTGTCATGACGCCACCATATGTTATGATTTTTATTTCTATGAAGGTGCTCTCATATGCAGGCAAGTGAGTTTTCCTTGATACTGCAGTCTATTTTTTTTTGGGGGGGGACCCCACATCCCAACAGTACAATTAGTTTTTAATGCTCCCCCATTCCTCCAAAAAGGCAGGAAACCCTTTTGTTATGGGTGTTACATTATTTCTCTCTAAAATTGTGGTTCACAGCTTTTTGTGTTATTTTCTAAATTTATCGTGACCCCATTATGGCACTAGGCTTACCATGACACAACATAGTGCAATCGGAAAGACCGCATTTTAGGTCAGTGGATGAAAGGCACATATGAGAAGTAGAGGAGAATCAATACTTGTGAATGCTGATCAGGTCCGTGGCACATCTGCAGTTTTATTTTATTTTACCAGTTGGGATTGAACTGGGAATGGACATTGCAACTGGAAATGTAGCACAATTGAAAACATCTAGGATTTTAGGATATATCAGGGAGATGAAGGCTCAGCGAGATACTTTAATACCAGATAATGAGGGAACTATGCATTTGGTACTAAAACACAGTACTACAATAACTGGTGACCCAAATAATACTGTTGATTATTAAAAGACTGGCAGACTATGATACCCATTAAAACAGTATGAAATTGGAGAAATAAAATGGTATAGGCACAAAATAACTGGATAAAAAAATGGACAAACCTTAGGCTAACCTCATACCCCCCCCAACCCTGTGGACATGAATGTCCACAAATGGACAAGACCACTTGTTTTGCAAACGTTTTTCATTTCATTTTGTTAAGTCAAAACAAACTATAACTTTTGGGGTTAGTGCATGTAACATAACCCCTCCCCCCCAAAAAAAAGTAGTTTGTGCTACACTGATCACTGGGTCTGATGAAGGAGTTAGGGCAGCTCTCCCTTTTACTTACTCCAGCACATAAAATAATTAGCCATTCTCCACTTTATTTGTTTATAAGGAGTGTAAAAAGACTGGACCTGGATCTCCCAGATATTTTTTTCCACACCCTAACATATTGCTAGCCAGGAAGTGTAGAAAGAAATGGGAAATTAGTGATCACATTCACAAACGTGCACATACTAGTGATGTAATAGGACACATCTATCTGCAGTGTAATGGTTAGATTTATGAACTATATTAAAAGAAATTTAACACAAAAATCGGGTCCTATGTGACCTAAATTATGAAATCAGATCCATGAAAGAAAGAAAAATCTGCATAATCTGATACTGAATACACTTCTAGACTGCCGTGTTAGTTCAGGGTACCAGTTTTGCAAAGATGATGTGCCTGGGAGTTGGCATAAAGCATTGAGTAACACAAGCACAGTGCACATTTTTTGTTTCTTTATTTCACAACACATACTATAGTAAGCAAAAAACAAAATGGATCCCCTTTATTTAATTTTTTAAGATCAGCACAAAAAAAAAAAAAACTTGTTCAATTCCATCCCATTAAATGAAACTGGGGAAACAAGGACATAGCAACACGTGTCTATTGATCAACAAAAGCAGCAGTATCAAGTTCTTTTCAATGACACATTGTCATCATCATGTAAAGTACCAAGTAAGGCTGTGAGTAAGAAGTTGAGTTTTTTCCTGCATTTCAAGATTAGCCTGCAGCCGCAGATCCCTTCACACACTCTCGAGCCTGCTTAGAATTTTAGGCATCGTAACTGCTCTAGCAGTAGCAGGTATGAATAAAACTTGAAAATCTTGAATAAATGTCATAGATTACAAGGGGAAAAAGTGTTATTCTGCCATTCATGACCTAAATTGACCCCAAAAAAGGACAAAATAAATTCCTGTCCCCTTTAATATTTGGCAAAGACTAATGATTTCAACTAAATACGCTGAATATGTTTTGCTGTTAATATGTTCGATAACGTTGAAAAGAATATATTAAGTAAAGTCAATAATCAACTTGTAACTGAAGTAGGTTGTATTCAGCAAATTAAGAATGGCTCACTTCCTGGTGTGTATTTTTTCCAAATGTTCAAAATTTAAAATCCTGAAAAGAAAACGGTAAATAGTTTTACATCAATTTTTCATATAATTTTTATCTTCAAAAAATGATTTTCTTGTTAGAAGACACAGGTAGTTAGCTTTGCCTTAGCCGTCAGGGATGCAACCCCCGTGGAAGAGGAGCATTTATTGCTGGCACAATGCATTGTAAATTTTAACGTTTTATGCAAATTTCGACGTGTGAAGCAAGGGTCTGAATGTCAATAGTCTACTTAGGTCATTCACTTTAACTGCAAGTGGCCTTTTCGGGATTTCTGCGTCACTTACAATATTAATTTCAGAATATACAGGACTTCACCATTTTGATAATAATTGCCAACACTGTATTCTTTATTTAGTTTTAAACTAAAGAGAGTTTGCCTTTCAACTATGTCCAAGTGTTTTCGGCTTTCGAGTTTCATTTTAAAGCAGCAGTATTTGTTAGTAACCATGTAGTTTTTTTCTCCCTCAGGAATAACAATTTTTGGCAGAAATATCAATGTTCCTATTATTCTTTTTTTCTCCCTTCTTCTTCTTCCCCCCCCATATTCCTGAACTAATATGTGGGATTTGGGAATCTTAAAAAAAAAACCCACTCCAGTGCCATAGTCCCAATGAAAAATTAAATACCTAAGCACAGTGCTGTGCTGTTTACAATCAAACAAATGTGGTAACACAGTCGTAATAGATCCACAGTAAGAATCTAGTACCATACTTACATTCAACAAGTAACCTCAATGGAAGAGTTTTTTTTGTTTGTTTGTTACTGCCCTTTGCGGTCATCTTTAATGAGGCGAGTCATTAATTACAAAATTCGGTACATAAGATGTTTTTCAGAAATTAAAAATATTCTGAAGATGAATATTGCTAAAATTAGTTATAAAGGCTGCTTCTCAAAAGAGTTAAAATATTCTGATGATGAATTTAAGGATGTGAGAAATACATTTTTGCTGAAAAAAAACCCGATATGATGACGTTTTACCGACTAACAAATGCTACTGCTTTAAATACAATTTTAAGTTCAACTAAAATGAAAATAGCCAGAAGTTATTTTTATGAGTAGAATTTCAGGAAGCTCAGGATTTTGCAATGAAGTTACAAACATGTGGACTAAGAGTTGAACAGGTTTTTAGCCCAGGAAAGAGTGATTACAATCTTATATGTGCCCATTAGGTAAGTTACTTAGTTATTCTGATTTGTAGCTATAAAGGTTGCTCCCTTGGGGGTAGTTTAAATGCACCCAGGTTGTGCTTTAATTTTGCCTACAGCAGATGAGGCAATTTTGATGGACATTAAAGGTTTCTGACCACGATATGCTAAATTTAGAAATTTGGGGGCCAAACAATTTTATTAGAGTGAATTGGGCTGACTGGGACTGGACACAGAGTTGTCCTATGCCCACATTGCTTGGGCTACTTGGTGTCTGATTTCCTAAATGTTGGTAGCTTAGAACCATAAAAAGACCTAATGGAAGCCTCTCTGGGAAGCCTGCCCAGGAGTGACTAATTAGGGGGGTCTAATTGGTATGCCTTAACTGGGGACTTCAATACACCAGAGAGTTAGCCCATTAAGCATACTCTGAGCTCCCATATAAAGGGAACTAAGGTATTGCTTTTAAACACAGTAAGCCTCAGAAAAGTCATAGATGGCTAATGGTGGTATAGTGATGGATATGTGTTTATTGGGTCTTGTCTACTGTATACTGGACAATTTTTTAGTGTAATTCATGTGGTGCAGGATAGCTCCTCTGTTTGAACTCACTGAAGCGTAGCTTAGGGCACAAGGTCACTAGCAATATTAAGTGGCCAGAGGTCATTTTTTTTTGGGTGGTTGCATTATTCAGATCTGTCCTGAAAAGTTTGCACTGTTTATAACCTTTAAACAATAATAGGAAAAAGTAATGATATGTCATTTCTATTAATGGATATGGATATAGATATGAATATATTTTCCTATGGTTTTAATATTTATAGTATGTCAAAACTGTTGTATTGGTAGTTTACTAGATAGTTCACATAAAAATTTGTAATGACTTAAACTTGAACCTGGGGACAGATGACTTAATGAGGGATGGGTCTGGGGTGGTACAGGAAGAAGTTCAGGGAACATCTGAGGGGGCCTAAGACAAGCAGCATGAATGGTAACATTTGTTGAGGTGCTACATGTCTACAGCTAAAGGGAGGATAGGGTATTGTGCATCAGGAGCTTCAGAACTTGATTGAAAAAATGATGCAGGGAGCAGGGGTTTGGCTTCATTGGGGACTGGGGGCTAACCTGGAAGGATATTTGTCTATACAGAGGTGATGGCCTGCATACATCTGGGAATGGGACTGCAGTCCTCAGTGCAACATTTAGATGTTACTTTGATGACTATTTAAAGTAGCCGAGGGAAGAGGTGGTAACACAAAGAGAGACATAAATTCCCTCCTCCCACAGATTGAAGCAACAGGCAGAGAGGGCCCAAGGGGAGGAAACTCCCCCAAGGCACAAGTTTAAGGAAGCAGAAGCAGGGGACAAGGGGCCAAGAACAGAAGAGGTAAATAGGGTGGCATTGAGGAGGCAAGGCATGAAGAGAGTAGTGAGGGGGGAGTGAGAGAGGGAAAGATATGTTTCAAGTGGCAACAAAGGCAGGAAGGGGGAAGGGGGTTCCAGGCACAGTAGAAATGACAATGTAGAGAACTATGTGTGCTAATGCAAGGAATCTTGGAAATAAAATTCCATACCTGGAGGCCACCATGACAGAGGCAGACCTGGATCTTGTGGCCATTACTGAGTCATGGTTCACAGGGACCCACAACTGGGACATGACTATACCAAGCTACATTCAGTTTAGGAAGAATAAGGAGGGAAGGAAGGTTGGAGGGGTTGCACTGTATGTGAGAGAGGCTATCAGAATGGCAGGAATGTAATAGAGGTAAAGGATGGTCTGGAGGTGTTGTGGGTCACCCTTGAGACAGGAATCAGAGCCACTATTCACACTAGGGTACATATACAGACCTCTAACATTGCTGGAAGAATTAAATAAGGCATAAGGGGAAGCAGTCAGCATAATGGCAAAAAAATGGGGAGGTGTTGCTGTTTGGGGACATCAGTCTGCCAGATGTAGATTGGAGCATGCCAGATGTGGCCTCAGCTGTAACCAGATCCATCCCAGACTCACTGCAGGGAACATTTCTCAGGCAACTAGTCAGAGGACCATCTCAACATGAGGCAATACTGAACCTGGTGCTCACAACCAGGGACAGTGTTGCAGACATCAAGGTGGGAGGCCATCTGGAGACCAACAATCACTGTACATTGCAGTTTAACATAATAATGGTGGCAGAGATAAACTGCACATGTATGAGGGTCCTGGACTTCAGTAGTGCAGATTTTAAAAAAGGGGGAATGCCTTAGAGATGATCTAATTGAGAAGGAGGTTGCCTGGGTGGGGTGGAGGAACAGTGGACCATATTAAGGTATGGCATAGTGCAGGCAACAAGCCACTGCAAAAAGAAGTGAGCAAAAACAGGAGGAAAATGAGACCACTTTGGTTCTCGAGGGAAGTAGCTGTGCAGGTAAAGGTTAAAGGTGTGGCATGCAGGAAGTACATGGACATGCAGATGGAAGAGGATAGAGAGATTTACCAGGAAAAGCAGAGGGAAGGAGGTGAGGTTGTGAGGTGCTCAAAGCTGCAAACAGAGGAAAGTATTGCCAAATGGGTTGCTAAAGGGGTCAATACCTTCTTTTTCATAAGGGAAAAGAGTAAGACAAGGAGAGGGATTGTGAGAATAAGAAGAGCAGAAGAAGACTGTGCAGAGAAGGATCAGAAAAAAGTAGATATCCTGAACAGATTCTTTTGCTCAGTCTTCACAGTGGAGGAAAAGGGAGACAGACCACATAGAAGCAACATGAACACATGGGGGGTGGACACAGGTCCATCTACAGAGGAAAGAGTGTTGAGAGGACTTGTGAGTCTGAAAGTGGTTAAGGTTATGGAGCTAGATGGGGTACAATCAAGGGTGCTGAAGGAGCTCAGGGAGGTGCTGTCAGCACCTCTGACATCCTTATTTAACAATTCACTGGAGACAAGAAGGGATACAGAAGACTGGAAGAGTGCAGATGTAGTCCCATTTCATTGGCTGTTCATGTTATGTATCTCTTGCATGAGTTTCTTTGCTGTACTGTTTTTGTGCTAAAAAACAATAAACAGAAAGCACAAAAAAAGCATCAACAGTGAGGAGGCTTTCAATTATAGGCTGGTCAGTCTAAAGTCAGTGGTGGGGACGTTAATGGAGACCTATTAAAACAGATGCTAGAGGAGTATCTAGAATCCAGTGGGGCGCAATACTTGAAACAGCACAGATTCATCGGTGGGAGGTCATGACAGACAAACCTGATCAATTTCTATGACTAAGTGACCAGGGAAATAGATCAGGGTGGGTGATTGATATGGCCTACTTAGATTTCTGCAAGGCTTTCAACACCATACCTCATAGGAAGCTTTTAAGGAAACTGAGCAATTTGGGGGCATTACCTGTAATATATGCATGGATATGTATGGTAGTATATACATGGATATTTATGGTAGAAGGTAAATTAGAGTTGTAGTTTATGCACATGGGTAGTGTAGTTCATTATATATGTAAGTTCTTGTCATGCACAGTAAGCTTTTCTTTGTGTATGTCCAGGATGTAAGACCACTATCTCAGAGTAGAATAAAAGATGGCCACTGAACTGACACACCATGTATGAGTCTCTCCTGTACTGACCCACAATATATCACATGACCCAAGGTAGTAAACTAGGTACTGAACTGGTTGATGGATAAGCAACAGAGGGTGGTGATAAATGGCACTCACTCTAATGAGGGGAGAGTGACCAGTGGGATACCTCAGGGCTCAGTACTGGGACACACATTTTCAATGTCTTTGTAAGTGACATTGCAAGAGATCTGGAAGGAGAAAGTATGCCTCTTAGCAGATGACATCAAACTCTGTAATAGAGTAGATATTTTGAAAGGGTTGGAATTAATGAGTAGAGACCTGAGAAAACTCAAGGAGTGGCTGAGAGTATGGCAGCTGAGTTTCAATGCAAAGTCATACATTTAGCACACAGAAACCAAGGGGTGGTGTATAAAATGTGGGAAGAAGTATTGACAGTCACTAAACAAGAAATGGACCTTGTAGTTATCATATCTGATGATCTCAAGGTGGTAGGGCAGTGCGACAAGGCAGTAGGCAGGTCCAGCTGGATGCTGGGGTGCATAGGAAGAAGAATTACTAGCAGAAAGAGACAGGTGGGATTGCCACTGTATCGATCATTGGTGAGACCCTACCAGGAGTACTGTGTCCAGTTCTGGAGACCACATCTCAGGAAAGACATAGGGTATAGGCTGTCCAGAGGAGGGTAATTATAATGATGCAGTGGCTGCATCTTAAGCCCAATGAGGAGAGACTTAGGAATCTCAATATGTACACACTGGAAGACAAGAGACAGAGGGGGGGCATGATAGAGACCTATAAGTACCTCATGGAGGTATATAAGACACAAGAAGGGAGTATTTTTCAGAAGATATGGCACATAAGAATAAGGGGGCATACCCTGAAGCTGGAAGAGGGAAATTTAGGAAGGATGTAAGGTAGTACTTCTTCACTGAAAGAATGGTAGAGTCCTGCAACAGTTTTCCAGCATAGGTGGTGGCAGGTGAAAACATTGGTGGCAATCAAGCATGTGTGGGATAGACACAATGGAATCATGGTAGAAAAACGAGGGGTAGGAGTAGCAGTAGATCAGGTAGGGTCTGTAGTGACAGTATAAGGAGGGACAATCTGGGCAGACTGGGTAGGTCAAGCAATCCATATTTGCTGACAGATTCTATGTTTCTAGTACGGGGGGAAATGACATGGTCAAATACAAAGCAAACTAAATTAGAAACCATAAACCAGTAATGGCATAATTTAAAATAAGCACTAATCTAATACTGGGAAGCAAGGTGTCTGTGTGCAGGGAAAAGTGGGAGATGGGCCAAATAAGGAAGAGAGAGTGGAGATTAGACATGTTGTTCCAGGTAAGAGGTACAGCACAGCACACCAAAATGCAATGCAGAGCATAGCCCCAGTACAGAAGTTTGGGGAGTCTAAGTTTGATCCCCAGTGTGGCACATTTTTTTCTTGCTAAAATTTATGTAGTATGAGAAACATTTTTAAATGTCATTGTTGATGTCAATGATAGAGTTTCAGCAAGGTTTGAAGCAGACTTTTCAGAAAATTGAACTGTTAATTCTACAGTATGTTACAGTCAACTAAATTAGTTATAGCTGAGACTTTGAGGCTTGTCCAATTTGAATGCAACTTGGTGGGAAACATTCCTTTCAGTACCCAGGCAGTTCATTACTAAATTCCACTGCAGTTGTGTATGGGGGATCTGCCCTTGGTGCAGGATATGCTTCCTCATAGCATGTATCTTTGTCTACAGATCTTATGTTCCATGATGTTGAGCGACAGTACAGTGGTAGACCACTAGGACAGTCACTAGGGGTTGGGGTGGGGGCTTGGGTTTAATTACCACTGTGGCACATTTTTTGTGTGTCACTACAATTTATTGAGTACAGGGTATGAGAGAAATTGTTAGATGCCATTGAGATCAATGAGTACCAATGCCCGTAGTCTGGGTAACAAGCTTCCTGCATTAGTGGCCTTGATGGTGGAGGAACATCTGGATATCGTAGCAGTCACAGAAACATGGTACACAGAATCATGACTTGGACGTAAACATACCAGGATACACTATCTACAGGAGGGACAGGGAGGGTAAAAGAGAAGGAGGAGTAGTTCTCTGTATAAGGTAAGGAATCAAAGTAACAGAACAAAAGGGTAAACATGGAGGAGAAGAAGCTCTGAGGGTCAATTTGGAGACAGGCAATGGCACCACAATCTGCACAGGGGTTGTATACAGACCCCTTCCCTCAGGGGGAGGAAATGGACAAAGAAATGATAGAAAGTATACTTAGAATGGCAGAAAAAGGGGAGATATTGCTGATGGGTGATCTGAATATGCCAGATGTTAACTGGAGTGCAGTTGCAGCAGCCACTTCGAAGAGTGGGTTATTCTAGATGCCCTACAGGGGGCATTCCTTAGACAATTAGTATTGGAGCCCACTCGAGAGGGAGCAATCTTAGACCTAGTTCTCTCAAATGGAGATGGAGAGAGGATCACAGATGTAGAAGTGGGTAGCCATCTGGGAACTAGCGACCATCGAACAGTATGGTTCACAGTAAACACAGCAATAGAGTCAAGTCATACAAAAGCAAAAGTACTGGACTTCAGGAGGGCTGACTTTGCCAAAATGGGTGAGTGCCTCAGGAATGCACTAGCAAATGGGCAGGAAGGAGGGGTGGAAGAACAATGGGGAATAATCATAACTGCCATCACAGAGGTAACAAGCCTTTGTGTGAAGCAAATAAACAAAACTAAATGATGTAAGAAACCACTATGGTTCTCAAAGGAGGTGGTAGTGAAGGTTCAAGAGAAAAAGAAAGCATTCAGGAAGTACAAGGAATCACAGAAGGAGCAGGACAGAGAATGTTATCAGTTAAAGCAAAAGGAAGCTGGGAAGGCAGTCAGAACAGCAAAGGACCAAACCGAGAAAAAGATAGCCAACTCAGTTAAGAAGGGGGATAAAACCTTTTTTAGGTACAGCAGGGAGCGAAGGAAGACCAAGGGAGGGATAGTGAGGCTTAATAAAGGGGAGGGAGTGGGCAGAGGGAGACGGTGAAAAGGCAGAGATACTAAACAAATATTTTTGCTCAGTATTTACAAATGAAGAGGGGGAGGCACCTAAAACAAACAATAGAAACACTCTGGATACAGAAGTTGATTCCAGCCCATTTACAGAAGAAAGGGTTCTGAAAGAACTCTTAAAACTGAAGGTGGACAAAGCAATGGGTCCTGATGGGATTCATCCCAGAATTCTAAAGAACTAAGGATAGAACTAGTGACACCACTAACTACCCTCTTTAACAAATCATGGGAGGATGGGGTGGTACCTGAGGACTGGAGGAGGGCAGATGTGATTCCCCTTCACAAAAGTGGGAGCAGGGCAGAAGCAGGAAACTACAGACCAGTTAGGTTAACCTCAGTGATAGGGAAAATGACGTAATCACTTCTACAGGAAAGAATTGTTGAGCACCTAGAGGCCAGAGAGGCACAGGACCCAAGGCTGCATGGATTCACAGCGGGAAGGTCATGCCAGATGAATCTAATAGATTTCTTTTACTGGGTGACCAAAGTAGTAGATCAGGGAGGGGCTGTGGACATGGCCTACCTAGACTTTAGCAAGGCATATGACAAAGTCCCACACAAAAGATTAATATACAAGTTAGCCAGCCTGGGAGTGGGTCCCAAGATGATAGCCTGGGTAAAGAATTGGCTGGAGAATAGGACACAGAGGATAATAGTAAATGGAGTCCACTCTGAAGAAAGGGGGGTTACTAGTGGGGTACCACAGGGTTCAGTATTAGGACCGGTCCTCTTCAATGTCTTTATAAGCGACATTGTAGAGGGACTGGAAGGAAAAGTATGTCTCTTTGCAGATGACACAAAGATCTGCAACAGAGTTGATGCACAAGGTGGGGTGGAAAGGATGAGAAGGGACTTGGTAAGGTTGGAGGAATGGTCAAATGTATGGCAGCTCAGATTCAATGCAAAGAAGTGCAAGGTAATGCACATGGGAAACAAAAACCCAGGGGAAGCGTACACAATGGGGGGGGTGAGATACTGACAACAGTAAAAATAGAAAGGGACCTGGGGGTAATTATATCAGATGACCTAAAGTTGGGCAAGCAATGTGAGAAGGCAGTAAGGAAGGCTGGGGATACTGGGATGCAAAGGAAGAGGCATCAATAGTAGAAAACAAGAAGTTGTTATCCCTCTGTACAGACAGTTGGTGAGACCCCATCTGGAGTACTGTGTGCAGTTTTGGAGACCCTGTCTCCGCAAAGACATAGACAGAGTGGATGCTGTCCAGAGGAGGGCAACCAACATGGTGCAGGGTCTGCACCAGAAGACATACGAAGAAAGACTAAAGGAGCTTAATATGTATACTCTTGAGGAAAGAAGGGAGAGAGGGGACATGATAGAAACTTTCAAGTACCTCAAGGGAATGAACAAAGTCCAAGAGGGAAGCATCTTCCAGAAAAAGAGATGTGCAAGAACAAGGGGGCATAATTTGAAGATAGAGGGGGGACGGCTCAGGGGTAACGTGAGGAAGTATTTTTTCACTGAGAGAGTTGTGGATGCATGGAACAGCCTCCCTGAGGAGGTTGTGGAGTCAAGAACAGTGGGGGACTTCAAGAATGCATGGGACAGGCATAAGGCAGTCCTAGTGGCGTGTAAGAGGAAGTAAGCTGTTGGTTAACTAGGATCTGCACCTTATCTGTTAGGTAGGAAAATGGGCAGACTAGGTGGGCCAAGCGGTCCTTATCTGCTGTAAAATTCTATGTTTCTATGTTTCTAGGTGGGATCTGCAGAGACAGATTAGACAGGGAACATCTGGGCAGATTGGGGGGGGGCAAGCAATATATTTCTGCTGACAAATGTTGTATTGTTATGTTTTGTTCAGTTAACCTTGTTATCATAAGTAGTTTTATAGGAAGCAGTAGCTAAAATGTTCAAGTACTGTAAACAAAATAATTTTTTTTATAAAAAGCATTAGTTGTAATGGGAACTATATGACAAAAGGTAACCAATCAACAAACATCTGAAGTATAATTTTAGTCTTATTCTGGCTAAATATAGAAGGGTGGGGGAAAGGGGGAGTTTAAGGAAATATGTTGTGTCCAATATATGATACAACAGTGCATACTTTTGTGTGTATACCATGAAGCAGAAAATAAGAGCACACAGGTAGATTAGGACTTGTCGGAGGAAGCGTCTCAATGTGTTAATAGCACTTGCTCTGATCACCTTTAGGAGTATTTTGTTGCCATTGGCAGTTATAGGGATCAGTATGGCAAATGATCACCCACACCTCCAGGAGTGTCCTAATGGTAAAAGGAAAATACAGAATGTGAAAGATATGACCTTGATAAGAGCATTAAAACAGTGCATACATTTCATCAAGATAAATTTTTATCACATTTGCAAACCAATTGCTATATCAATCACAATGATTATTATTGATGTCAACTGTTGTTGCTAATTCAGTTAGTATAATTGATCATAATAAAAATAACTTTAGATCCCATGCATCATTCAGATTGTTTGGTTTTAGGCAGTTTAATGTGTAGATTCATCTACTTTCCTTTTAAAGTAGCTTCGGTAGTCCATCAAAAATTATTGAAAGTCTCCTGGGTCGTCCAGTTATCTCTAGGGTGGGATCCGTCACTAACAATTTATCAAATAAATGTTTGTTGCCGTATTGGTCCTTGTACAGCAAGATGCACAAATTAGGTGAAATTATAAATTGTATTGGACCAACAGAGATTAGAGAAAGACCTTAATCACCTTTACAGTCCAACAATCAAACAGAGGTCTTACACAGAAGAAATGGCAGATGTGTGAAATGTTTTTTTTCCTCTGTACTTTAAAAAGTGAGTTTTCTTACAAAGATCTGACATTTCTTCTGAAGAAGACCTCCATTTTATATAGAAAGCTTAAGGTCTTTCTGTAATCTCTGTTGGTTCAATAAACATTTATCCTAATTCTTGGATTTTTTTCAAGGACTGTATCAGTGATTTGGGATCTCACCTCAGAGAAACTATGGACACATGCAACAAACTCAGTGATTTTGACTGCAAAGATGATTATGTATTACTGGGCATCGATGTGGAATCATTGCACAGATCAAAGCAACACACTGAGGGGATCAAGGCATCTGAATATTTTCTACAACACCATGAGGAGTAAGATTTGTAATATTTGTCCACTCATACTATAGCCAGGGCCCCTACTTTTCTGCGGCACAGTGGCACCAAGTTCTGCGGCAAGACTACCATTTGCCACAGAACTTCTGTGGCAGTGGTTTGTAATTTCTGCAGAAGTTCTGCGGCACTAACAAACAACCACATCACAGTGTCAACTTGTCATCCTGACTTCACTTTCATGACAGTGGTTATAGCAATCAGGATGGTGGAAAGCACAGTAACACTAGTTCAAAAATAACAGACTTATAAAAATAATTTTATGCCTAAAAAAGCAAAACAAATGTCTCTCCCTTAAGGTCCTAGCCTTTGCATAAATGAGATATGCAGAGGGGATCTTATGTGATAAATAATGTATTACTATATGCATGCTATCTATCCAACTAATGAGGTTTCCATTGTCCATCACTTACATATGTGTATGTGCTTTCTACACCACTCGTCAGGTTCCCACTGTGTATCACTTACATATTTATATGCAATCTGTAACATACATACAAATGTGTGTGTGTGTGTGTGTGTGTGTGTGTGTGTGTGTGTGTGTGTGGTGAGAGAGACAGATACTGTATGTGTGTGTGTGTGTGTGTGTATATATATATATATATATATATATATATATAAAATATATCTATACAGTTATTTTGATTTTTTATTTCCATGAACTTGCATCCTCATTCATACAGGTCCCATTGGAAATGGAATAGAGGAGTTATTGCAGAACTAATTTTTCATGTCAACCTGCTTTCCCTGACACACTGCGTAACACCATCAGGCCATGACATGCATGTGAACTGTTAGTGAGATAGTGCTCTCCAGTCCATCACAATGTGTTCACCATGTGACAGAACACTGCACCATACCTTCCCAGGCTCCGAGCAGTGATGTGTTCCACCAATCCTTGTACTGCCCAGCCAGCTCCCAGAGCTAATCTCTGAACCTGAGTTGCCGGCACGGAAACACAGCATGCTACCCTCTGGCCCAACAGCTGTCCCTGCACACAACATTTCTCCATAACTTTAAGGTGATTCTATCAACCAATGACAATATGTAATCAATAACCCTGGCAAAAATGCAAACAGTGAAATTATTTATTTAATAGGTCTATTCTTTCAACAGGTCTACACATTATTATATTCCACTTTTCGGGGCATTTTACTTTATTTTAAAAAAATGACAGTTAAATTCATTTTACCAGTTATTAATTTCATATGGCATTTCTATAGCTTAAAGGCACAAATAGGTTTATACAAAGTGCGGTATGGACTTAACAGATCTGTGCTATTGACAAGGTTTTGTTTAAGTTGGCCCTAGTGCAACAATGTAAGACTGAAAATTGTATTAGGCCGTAGTGCAGGTTGAGCAAATATCACCATGCATGATGTGCTGTGCCACCGTCTCTGGTAGTAGGAGCTGTGGTAGATAAGTGATTGTTCATTTCTGTTGCAGAATGCAGCAATTTCATTAGCTAATGTATGATGTCATAGCAATGATAACATCACATTCTGAGCATATGGAGAGGTTTGAATATAACAAGAGGGGACGGGAAACAGATTCTATGGATAAACAGAAATATTAATAAAAACTCACCAAGAAGAGTGAATTCTGCGTCACCGCAGAAGTTCTGCGGTAGACTGCAAGTTCTGCGCAAAATTCTGCGGCCGCAGAATTCTGGGGGCCTTGACCATAGCACATGAGCTAAATGCAGCACCTGCAGAAACGTTGGCTATTGATCTTCTCTCATACTCCTTTGTGCTTAATGAGGGGTTTTGGCAGATGATGGCCTATGCCTGTTCCAAATGGCAGGTTCCAACACAGACATGTTTTTTCACTGCATGTCATTCCAGAACTGTATGGGACTGCATCACATGCCTTAACCAATGCTCTGCAGCAGTCAGCATCTGCATACATAAGCCTCAGCATCGATATATGGACTAGTGGGCAAGCAGCTTGTAGCTCTAATGTGTGCATTACAGGACATTGAGCATAGATGCCTGTGGTAATATTTCACTCAGCAGTCAGGGAACAAGAGCACTATGCTGACTTGCAGTAGAAGCAACACTTCCGGTACAATATCTATGTAAAGCAAGAAAATAGGCTCTCACCACTCACCCAACCAAAAAAATAGCCAACAAATAGCTTGACTTATTCTATTTTATTTAGTACAAGCAATTCTTATGGAGGTACTTAAATACAGCAATCACAGGCAGAAAACAATCCATATGTTTTCATGCTACCTAAGGAGCTTGATCATGACTTTTGGTATTTACCAGCATACCATGCTGGCAATGAAAAGTCTCATTTGAGTACACACTGCTCAGAAATGTGGTCAGTTCTCCTTACAGGGATTGACGAGTAGCTTCACTCCCCTTCACTTAAGGTGTGTTTTATTGTGAATGATAATGGCTCTAATGTTGTGAAATGTATCCATGTTGGTGGGTTTTTCAGGCATGCTTGTACAGTATGAGCAGCATAGTACTGTCTCTGTGTTCTTCCACACAAGCCATGACAGTGCTGGAGTATTTATGTCTCCGACAGCAGACCAGTGGTGACTCATGGATGGGTGGATAATGATTCTTGGGCCATTTGAGCATGCAACACTGGCAGTGAGTGGAGATGCTGCTTATATGGTCAAACTATACCACTTCTATGGGTGCTAAGGCAGGCTCTTCTCAATATAGCAGCAGCTGGAGGCAGGTGGTAATTCTGGCAGTTGTGCTGTAGTGGAACACATGAATTTACTGTATGTGTTTGTCTGCAATAGACACATTTTGGGCATCCTGCAGTTTGCCAAGTTTGGGACCCCCTCATACTGGAGTCAAAGTATAAATGTGGCCTTACATCATTCATCCATGAAGGTGGTCGGGAACAGATGCAAAACTTGACTGGGCTTTTGATCCAACTGCTAAATCAGGCATGCATACTGAAAACCAACTATCCAAAGCACAACAGACAGAGAGTTTTGCTAACACTGTACAGGCAAAAGCTGAGGTGTAAAAATCAGTGGCAAAGAAAAAATCATAACCAGTTGTGAAATACTTTGACACAGGTTAGGCAGGAAGACTTGGAGGACAAGGAGGAGGAGAAGGCAGATAAGGATGCAGCTGAAAAAATGGTGGATGTCTGTTTGGTGGACAATTTGTACCTCACAATCAATAATGAGCCCCTGCTATGCTGGAGTGGCAAGGTTAGTGGTTGTCATGGACATCAGTAGCCATGAAATATTTAAGTTGCCTATCCTTGAAAGTCAGTGTCAAGCACATCTTTTGTTTTGCAGGGGACACCAGAAGGGACAGGCTCGTCGATTTGTCACCCCAAAATATTTGCATGCTTGCGTTTATTAAAATGAATGTACAGTACATCCCACGGCACACCACTATATCTCCATTCATGCCACATTAAGCTGGTGGCTGTGGTGATGATGATGACCATGGCATTGGTGACAGTGGTGGTGGATTGACAACACCAGTATCAGAGGGCGACAAAAACCTTATAGAGCAGGAATTTCTAGCTGGTGACAACTCTAGTCATGAAGACTGCGAGGGTTGCTTCCTTATGCCTGAGGAGGAAGCATGAATTATTATAGTATACTGTACTGATTTTCAATTTCTTCGAATTCTTATTTTTTAAAGAGTTTTTTTTTTATCTTTCTTGTACTGTACAATACAACATAAAATATCTTTGAGTCCTGATTCTCATTTCCATTTTCCTCAATTCCTCAATAAATATTTTTCTATCATACTGCTCAGGTATCTGGCATAGGTAGGGGCAGGGGTACATCACAAATTATTAGAGTCAGACAACCTCAGTATGTATGTAACAGCAGCTGTTCAATGTTGTCTGTATTGAATTAGGTGCCAGAGGCCCTTTACAATGGTCTTTATGTCATATGCTATGTATTACACAATAAAGTCTCTTCCAGTCCTGCAATTTCCTTCTCATTCTCAGTTTCTTGATAATATTTTGCTATCATACTGCTCAGGGCTCAGGCATAGATAAGGGGTCGGGGTATACCACAGAGCTGGACCCTCTCAGTCTTAAATTGTGTAATGGCAACTGTCTCTTAAAAATGAAATAGTGTTTTGAATCAGGCTTGCTGATCATTTCTGATTCTGTGAACCAGTATTTTAGTCAGTTCCACTGCTCAATATCTAGGCCTACCACCATAGCCCATTGACATGTTCTTGCCTTTGTTCATGTTAAGGACCCTCTCAGTCTGTTCTTTGCATAACGGAGGATGTCTCACTTGAAAATTAAATAGGATTTTGAGTCAGGCCTACCATTACTTTCTCATTTAATTAACGAACTAAAGGTCTTTGATCAGCTGTGGTAGCATCCTGCCTCAGGATCATTTGAAGTTGGATGTAGTCACACACTGACACTGCCCATTCAAGGCCAACCACCATAGCCTTTCAGCATGTCCTTGTCTTCTTCCATGTTATGGACAATCTAAATTCCAATGGTGGATGTCTCACTAGAAACATTAAGTTGTGTTTTAAACCATGGTATCCGTGCACATAAGTAAAACTAAACAAGATACTGACATCATATGCATACTTCCATCTCAGTACAATATGCAGACTGCCACAAGTGTTGAACAGTTGTCTTTGATATGAAGTATGCTACTCCCATCCCGCTCTGATGATGATGGTGATGTGTCTTACACATCCATCAAAATATCCAGCAAATGGACCTGATCGATACCAATTGTGTGTAAGTGTATAATATAACACAGGGCACTGGATTCATGATGAACTGGACCCTGCTACTTCTTTTCTTCTAAGTTCCTGCTTTACAGAATTGCCCTTGATGAATTTGATTCAAGCCTGACTCTACAGTTGAGTTGATGGTTTCCAGTGCCAAGTGTGTGGAACTGGTTGCCTTATTGAGCACTACTGTGCCATTCCAGGAGGACATGGCTACTACCTAATTTGATATTCTTTCTAGCTGAATTTTCTTTCACGTAACTTGATAAAGGGACATTGGTCACTTTGGTCTAAATAATTTCTTTCTTGTCTTCACAGGTCTCTTCTCTTACCCTGCTGCCTCCTCCATCACCTAAGCCATACTGTAAGTACTGTCAGAACCAGGTACAACAGTGCAGTCATTGCAGTTTCAGACTTTTCATCTCAACACTGCAGCAAGAGTAAATCCCTGGTCATCTGGTGTGACTTCCTCCAGTTGCTGCCTCATGTGCTTCAATAGCTGCTACTAATACTATACTATCACTCTGTCTGCAGCAACAGCAGTCTGCAAGCAGTAGCCTCTTACTCCTGCACAGATGCTGCATGCTACTACTTGATGCATCATTCTCTAATCTATCAATTTGCATTCACTACTGCTGTGCCCAGCCTGTGTACTGTATAATCCAACCAATTACATGTTACATACTAATCCTCTGCTGAGTCTCGGCTAATGACTACTTCTAATTCAGCACCCAATAATTCAACTGCATGCTGATGTCTTTGCTTAGATCAGTGCAGCTGTTGTTGCTGAGTTGCACTGCTGCCATTGATGACAGCAGATAGTAGCTATACTACTTGATGCATGTCTTCTTTCTCAACTAGAGGCCTCCCAACACCTGTCATTTGCCACCACAAAAACCACCTGCATCTCTCCTGCTTCAAAGGGCTGCCACAGTCTGCAACATTGACCTGTTAGCACAGCTAAAAGACCACAGTCTCATCGCAAAGTTCATGGTGAACCCTACCAGTGAATCCACTTTACTGTACATATGGCTTTATGAAGCTAAAAGTGAAGTATACCATTACACCCACAACTTCAGATATTTGCAATGTGGCAAAGTGGACCACTGTGCACAAACTTAGCAGGCAAATTATAACTTTGCAACATCTCTGCTGGAGATGGGCAGCTGGTGCCAGCCTTTGCAAGTGAGGGGGGAGAAGAAAAAAGTGGGAGGGTGAAGTTTTTCAAATGTACTGACACTGGGATCACCTCACAGTGTCACAGTTGAGGTTACAGACACAGCACTCGGGTAGGCTCTTGTTGGGGGAAAATCATTATTTTCCAGACAGGATTGGGCTCTCAGTGTTGAAATGAGGGGGTACATATGCCATTGGGATGGACTAATGGTGGCTGCATTATTTATATTTTTTTAGAATCAAAGTGGGCTCCTAGTGTCACACTTAGGGTTGGGAGGAAGTAGTCACCACCCAGTAGCTATAGAGGTTTTTTCTTTTTTGTCTTTTAACTCTGAAAACCAGAAAGTAAAATGTGTGTTCCCAAATATGCAAACTCATTTCTTCATGAATTTGATGTGCAGCCACACTTTCAACCAAGGTGCAAGGCATGTGATCATAGTTTAACTGTGGTGTGTGTGAAAAGACTATGAAAAATATGTGCTTTTTTGTTCTGTGCATGCTAAGATAGTGCTTTTTAGTTTGATTACACCTTTTCTAATATTTTAAACATTTTCATTCCCCAAACATCCAAAATTACATCTCTGACACAGGATCTAACATACCCGACAGTTTCAGGTTTCAAATCTCAGCCATTGTATAGTTATTTGTGAGCAAAGACATCTTAAAAACATTGCTGTTTCATTTTAACAACATAATACACCATTCAAATTACTGAACAGATATTTATTACATTTGGCAGATTCTGAGCTCTTCAAACAAAGCATGTGCATGCCAATTTTTATGTTCTTTGGTCAAAAGATGGCTGAGTTTTAAGTGGACAAAATCCCAGTATAACATGTAAGCAATAAAATGACAGGCCATTTGCTGTCAGAGGTCAATACACATCAAGGTATGTAATGGAGCATAAGGTGTTCATGCCAAGTGCCTTTAGCACCTGGAAGTACATTAACTCCAGAAAGACAAGGACCTGGAGTTTCTTATTGTACTTATAAAATGGGTAAACTAAGAAACAATTAAAAAAAACCAAAAAAACTGCAATTTAAAAAAATTAAAAAACTGTTTTTTTTGTTAAAAGTAAATAGTAAAAAAATGGTCCCTCCCTACCTGTCAATAATTTTTCTTTCCACACATTCGCTAGATATAATGTTTGTGTATTAAAGTATTTCAAGTAATCTGACTGGCTGTTGCCCCCTTAGAAGTGTCTAACGCATGTCTGAAAACTAGTACTGCTAAACAGGGTCTAGCACATCATCAAACTCCTTGTGCCAATTTTAGAATTTTAAAACACTGAACAAACACCATTTTTGCGCCCCCCATAGTTATTTAAAGTAAAAAAAATGTTTACAGTATTCATTTGAAATGTTCTCCAAATCCCAAAAAGGGAACATATTTTAATGTTTTTCTTTTGCCACATTTGTTTATACCTTGAATATTTGTAATTATGTATGCTTTCAATAGCCTCACATCGGCATCTCCCTACTCATTTACACACCTGCCTGCATGCTTGCTTACTTGCTAGCCCACTCGCTCATCAGCTTCAGTCCCCAGCTGCCCACTGACCCGCTTGCTCGCTGTTCTCTGAGTTAGTATTAAAGAAAACAACTTACAGTACCTGTACAAATGGTGCAGCATTCATTCTCTGCCAGCCTGACATTCAGCAGCTTGCTCCCTGCCCACTGTCTCTCATCAATGCCAGTTTTCCTGTGCCCCACTGGCCCAATTTCACACTCATGAGATCCCCCTTTTCACTGTTCTAAAATTCTGTCCTCAGTAGCATTAAAACATTGCAGTGTCAGTGGCTCAGTAGGTAGCACACTCGCCTCTGAGGCCGGGAGATCAGAGGGCTGTGGGTTCAGTTCTCACATCTGGCACTTGGGTTAATATCCCAGTACTAACACTGTAGTGCAGTATGAGAGGGGTGCTGAACTTCTGAGGTGCCGTCTTTTGGATGAGACGTTAAACCGAGGTCCCATCTGCCTGGATTGGTGGTTGTTCAGGTGGATGTTAAAGATCCCATGGCACTTATCGAAAAGAGTAGGGGAATTTCCCCGATGTCCTGGTCAAATTTCCCTCATTCACAAAAAATACCACCAACAGCTTAATCTGGTTCATGGTCAGTTGGCATTCATCTGTATCCCCCTCCCCTGGGTCGTGCCTGAAAGTAGGCAGGATTTGTCTAGTGCACTTACCTGGTCAACTAAAAAAAAAATAAACTAAAACTAAAAGGAAAAAAAAAAAAGAAATACTGAATTGCACCAAATTGCACCACTCTTCCCCAACCACCACCATCCACTACTCACTCGTATGCACTGCCAGGCTGCTCCTGAAGACGTTACATATAAAACATGGCAAATTAGGCAGACATCAGCAAAAATCTTAAAATACCAGAATATTTCCCCTTATGCATGTATTCAACAATTGCGCTCCCACTTTCCACATGCCATCGTGCTCAAATGCTGTCCACAACACTGACACAATTAAACAATTTAAAATACAGGCATCTGCTTTATTCTCCTGGTTCTACCCATTGGCCTGACAAGTAAAATATCCAGATGATCTCTACTTGCCAGTTGTTATTTCTGGAAATAATAAAACAATACACAGACATGATACTAACTCTGTGTGTGTGTGTGTGTGTGTGTGTGTGTGTGTGTGTGTGTGTGTGTGTGTGTAGGGGAGTCACACTAAGACTGCAATACCACAAATTAAAAAAATAGATATAAGGTGTCTACGTTAGGACAAATGTCCCACTACAAAACAAATCTATATTTATACAGGTGGAAGGACTATTTTTCCACAAATTCAGCTAAACTGTGTAATGTTTACAAATATAAACATTTTCTTTAATTTCTACTGACATATTAAAAAAGCCCAATTTATAAGCACAATAAGACACTCTGGGGATATGCATTAGGTAAGCAATAATACCCAACAGGGTGGGTAGTACTGGGGAATATTGGACCGCCCAGGGGTGTAATGAGGCCCAACACCACAGGCAGAGGGCCTTATAGCCCCTGGAAGGTCCTGTATTCCCCAATAACACCCACCCTGGAGGGTATTATTGTACTTAGAAAATGGGTAAGTGTCATTTATTTATAAGATTAAAAACAGTAAAAATAATTCTATACAAAATGAGCGTCAGTGAGGGTTGATGTGCTGGACGCCACACCTCGCAACATGCGGGCAACCTGGGTTCGGGAATGGACTCAGGCCACTGGGGGGTCGGTGGGGAGGAGGATCGAGCATCCCAACGTATGCTCTCCTCCTCCTGGGGTGGGTTCCTGGGGTGGCTTCAAGCATCTGACGCACCTATGCCTGTGGAAGCACGAGCATCAGGGCACAGGTGGCTCTTCAGAGTCGGGGAGGGTAGGACATCATGGGCACTTGACAACGGCATGCATTAGCATGCCATCTGTCTGGACACTTGTCCTGCGTGCTGATGACCTCAGGGGAGGAAGGATCAGGGAAGGGACAGGGAGAAAAACAGAAAAAAACCTCTCGGTCCTAGATGATGACCGATCTGAGCCTCCGATCACCTACCCACAGGCAGACCCCACTGTGTAGGCACTCCTAAGAGAGGAGTGAGGAAGGGGATAATGGAGAAAGCCTGGCACTCTAGGGGAAGACTCCATGGGGAGTGATCTAGGGGAGTTGATCTGGTCTGAAGGAGTGGAAAGGGAGGGCAGTCAGGAAGGGGATAAAAAGAAAGTATGAAAACAAATGACTAGAATTCAGTTTTTGTTCCCTGTTTGGTAAAGTAGTCCCTCTACTTCTGGCATTGGCATTAGCAGTAGAGGGTGCTGTTATGGTTTGTTCTGTGCTGTTTCAAACCCCCCACAATTCAGTCTGTTCCAGATTTTTTTTATGTATGCTGCCTTCTCTTACTGCAGTTTGTTTTATTAGCCCTTTCCTGTCAATGAACCAGACAGGAGAGTGCAGGACTCGGATAATCAGGAAATGCAGTGGCAGCATAGAACAGAGTTTTAAAACAAAACATCTCCTGATTCCATCATTGACCAGAGTGCTAATCGCAGTAAGTATTGCACCACGGTTTGCTCCCTGTCAGGAGAAAGGTTTTTGTTGAGAAAGGAGACAGTGCCGTATAGAGAGTAACAATGTTTTTGTTTTGTTTTGGGAGGTAAACTGTATGGCAGGCAACGCAAGCAAGCAGCACATGTGGATTTTGTTGCTATTGAGAGGCTTGTGCCGTGATGCTGTTTTGAAAGCCACGTTGACAACTAACGTGAATCTGATATGATCGATTGCTTCCTTTTTGTTTTGTTCATTTTTTTAATGTGTTGCTAAGCGTTTACAAAATGTATTAAACATTTCATTAAAGACAAACGGGGGTAGGGTGTGTGTGTGCGGGTTGGCCAGACAAGAACTCACTCGCCAGGTCTCTTGCTAAGTGAGAGAAAAAATAATGGCAGCTTGCTAATTTGAAAATTCGGGGTGGCCCAAAGATACCTCAAGTACTGGGGCACCCTGAATGGGAACTTGTTTTTCAGTGGGCTCTATTGAAAAATACCTGCCCGGTATTGTTAGAGTCTTAGCCAAATCAAAATACTAGGATTTCATTTCTCATTTTCTAAACACTTCTAACTTATGGCCAGGGGCTTACTATGCCCCTGGTCGTGCATTAGAAGTGTCTAATGCACACCCAGTAGTGTCTTATTGCTTATTTATTGAACACAGGAATTCAAACAGCTGCAGAATTCCTCTGGCAGAATGTTCACCCTTTCATATACAACAGAAGGCCTCATATGGAACCAAGGTCTCAGTTGTATCTGAAGCAGTGTAAGCAGAAGAGATTGCCATGGGAGGCTGGTAAGGGAAGAAAGGAGGTTTCTCATGCTTACCAAAGAAACAATGGGAATTAAAACTGAAGTGAATAGTAATTCATTTTTTAAGTTTATGTGCGTAAGGAGGGTATTATGAAAGGGAAGAAAGGATATATATATGTATATACACACATATAGAAATTTTACTTTTTTAAGGCACTCAACCATGCACATTGAGGTCAGCCTGGGTTCTTTTGGGTGCAGTACACAAACAGAATATCAGGAACAGGTTTTGGTGCCTCCATCTGGGATATAAGGCTACCCAATGAGGGCCTAACCTCTCCCCAGGAAGAGATATTATTTTCCCTCCCACACACAGTTAAATTTTCCCCACAGATTATAATATCACATAAAGCAATAACCATGGACATGAATTATAAAGTGAATTAGCCTACAATTTATTATAGGGGAGGGGTAAAGGGGAAGCAAAAAAGCATAGACACAAAGGCAGTCAAAGGGAGGTATATTAACAGTTTTCTTTAAAGGTTGTCCCCCACACAAAGTCCCTGTACCCTCCAGGCTATACCCAGATTCCCCCACAATGGCTGTAAGAATATTAATTGTCCATTGCAGTGGGTACCTCACTGGGTGGCAGGTGACCAACCAGTTGATGCAAGGTTGATGCACATTGGAATACAGAGGGAACAACAGTTTGCACTTTAACTTGAAAAACTTTGATAGGGGCCCCAATCTGTAATCCAAAAAAGGGTGCAACAGATGATTATTGAAATTTACTGGCTGGGCTTTTCTTGCAGGTTAACAAAGTCCTACGCAGGACTTCACCCCCTTATTAACTGACTAACTAAATTGTAACAGAACTCCTTGAGGCCACAGCCCAGAGGTACTCACAGTTTCTGAAGATCTTAGGGGGTGCTCTGGAAGGACAAGGATTGGCAGTACCGCTCTGGATACAGCAGGCAGTCTCTCAAGGAACAACAGCTGCAGGATGGAAACTTTAAATCAGGTGGAGTTTCCATCCCCTTGCTGGGCCTTTTGTTGTCATTGTCCCTCAGGCCTTTCATTGTATTTGTCCCCTTGGACCTTTTGTCATCTTCGCCCCTCGGGCCTTTCATTGTCTTCACCCCTTGGACCTTTTTTCATCTTCGTCCTTTGGGCGTTTCATTGTCTTCATCCCTCAGGCTTTTCGGTGTCTTCAGTCCCCTTCTATACATAAGGAGCCAGAAGAACTGTGGGTCACCCTGGATAGCCATATGAACTGAGGTTGTCTACAGGCCTCCAGACCAGGGGGAAGACATAGACAGATTTCTGCTAGAAGATATACAAAACATGACAGCTAAAGGGGAGGTTCTGATAATGAGAGAGTTCAACATGCTAGATACAGATTGGTCAATACCAGCAGGAACATCCACCAGAACTAGACACATAGTGGATTCTCTGCAGGGGGATGGCCTCAGACAACTGGTACAACAATCAACAAGAGACAGGGCTATCCTAGATCTAGTACTGACTAATGGGGAAAGGATCACAGATCTCCAAGTAGAAGGTCACCTGGGAGGCCAGTGACCATTACATGGTATGGTTCAATTTAGCCACTAGAACTAAATCAACTCATTCCAATGCAAAAATATAGGACTTCAGAGGAGCTGACTTTGATAAGATGGCCAACAGAGTTAAGCTATCCCTGGCAAGAAGAAATCAGGTGAGAGGGTACAGGCAAAGTGGGCAAATGTTAAGGAAACAATACTTGAAGCAACATCCCATAGTGTTAGGGAGAAAAGCATGAGCAAAAGAAGAAGGAAACCACTTTGGTTCTTAAAAACAGTAGTAGAAAAGGTCATAGCCAGAAGGCTGGCCTTCAGAAAGTATAAGGGAATGCAGTGGGACAAAAATAGGGAGGCATACCAAACTTTCCTAAGGGAAGCAGAGAAGGCAGTAAGGCAGGCAAAGGTCCAAACAGAGGAAACACTAGCATGAACAATAAAAGAAGGGGACAAGACTTTCTATAGATACACTAGTGAAAGGAGAAAGTCCAGAGGGGGTATTGCTAAGATCAAAGGGGATAAGGAGGAGGTATGTGGAGGAGGACCAAGGAAAAGCATCTATCCTAAATAGATACTTCTGCTCAGTATTTACTGAGGAGAAGGTAGGGCAGGGCCCACAGCTCAGCACCATGGACATGGGGGGAGGGAGGTGTGCACAAGTCCCTTCACAAAAGAAAGGGCCCTGCAAGAGCTCGCTAAGCCCAGGGTGCACAAAGCAATAGGATCCGAGGGCATACATCCCAGGGTACTAAATGAGAGAAGGGTAGAACTAGCAGATCCATTATCAGAACTGTTTAGTGAATCTCTGAGCACAGGAGAGGTCCCAGAAGACTGGAGAAGGGCTCATATTATCCCGCTCCACAAGAGTGGTAGCAGGGAGGAGGCAGGGAACTACGGACCAGTCAGTTTTACCTCAGTAGTGGGCAAGATTATGGAAGCACTCCTAAGGAAAGGATAGTAACACCTGGAATCCATAGGAGCACAGGATCCAAGACAGCATGGGTTTACAACAGGAAGGTCCTGTCAAACTAATCTCATAGATTTCTTTGACTGGGTAGCCAGAGTGGTGGACCAAGGGGGTGCAGTGGATGTCGCCTACGATACTGTTCCACATAGAAGATTGATTAATAAGCTGGGTAGGCTTGAGTGGGTTAGAAGGTGGTCAACCGGATGGCAAACTGGTTGGCAGGCAGAAAACTGAGAGTGGTGGTAAACGGTATACAGTCAGAAGAGATGCAAGTCACAAGTGGGGTACATCAGAGATCAGTCCTGGGGCCAGTCCTCTTCAATATCTTCATCAGTGACATTGCAGATGGACTGGAGGGTAAGGTTTGTCTGTTTGCAGATAACACCAAGATCTGCAAAAGAGTAGATGACCCAGATGGGGTGGACAGAATGAGAAGAGATCTGGATAAACTGGCAAAATGGTCTGAAGAGTGACAACTGGGGTTTAACATAAAGAACTGCAAGATCATGCACATAGGGAAGAGAAACCCTGAAGCCACCTATTGATTGGGAGGGGAGTTGAAGGCAATCACAAGGGAAGAAAGAGACTTGGGCAGCATTATCATCACAGATGACCTAAAATCATCCAAGCAGACCAACAAAGTAGTAGGTAAAGCTAGAGGGATGTTGGGGTGTATTAGTAGGGGTATCACAAGTCATAAGAGGGAGGTAATAATCCCTCTTTACAAGACACTGGTTAGGCCCCATCTGGAGTACTGTGTGCAGTACTGGAGGCTGCACATGCACAATAACATTAACAAAATGGAGGCAGTCCAGAAAAGGGCAACCAAAATGGTGCAGGGACTGCATCAGAAAACATATGAGGACAGATTAATGGAGCTCAATCTGTGTACCCTAGAGCAAAGGAGGGGGAGAGGTGATATGATCGAAACATTCAAACATCTTCGGGGCATTAACAAGGTGAGAGTCTAACATGTTTCAATATAAGAAAAATAGTAGGACAAGAGGACATAGCTTGAGATTAGAGGGAGGCTGATTAAAGAGTAATGTAAGGAAGTTCTTTTTCAAAGAAAGAGTGGTAGCTGCATGGAATGGCCTACCTCAGGAAGTGGTGGATATGAATACAGTGCAGGGCTTCAAACAGGCATGGGATAGGCATAAGGGAGCAATACAGCTGAGTATGAATAGACAGGTCATTGACAGAGTACAGGCCTATGGCACATTCATAAGGTAGAAAAATGGGCAGACTGGATGGGCCTTGCGGTCCTCATCTGCCGACAACTTTTGTGTTTCTATGTTAATGGTGAGATTTACCAGGGTTCACCACATTTATTTACATTATGCTGAATTGCTTTTGCAGCCTATAACATTTACTACAAGCCCATTCAGGGGCTATTAACTATGTGCCCTGGCCCCCCATACTTAGATAGGGCCAGGTAACTCCCCAGTCTTCCTTGACTTTCAGGGCACCCCCCTAAAAGGGGCACCTGTTTCACACCTTTTGAAGCTGCAGGTGTGCATGAACATCTCACTCATACAGTTCTCAGTCCCACTGGCCATTCGGGGACTGGGAACCCCTCAATAATGCACCCGGAGATGTTTTATACTTATTCTCTGGCTCTGCTGCCTGCCCTGGAGCTAGGAATATTTTGAAATTGTGGTCACTCAGCCAAAAGCTTTTACTGGAGTCATGGCTTCTTTAAGGGTCAGCTGCACATGTGCTGTGCTTCTGCATGCCCGGGCATCATCTCTACTTGCACTTGCCAGCCCTAAAACCCCAAAACTGGGGGTAAAAAATCTTCCTGTGCACCTGTAAATGCAGATCTATGCAGGGCCTCAGGCCCCCCACTGATTTGGGGCCGAGGAGCAGGAAGATTTGGCAGCAGCGGCCACAGAAGTCGGGGGAAGGAGCCCTGTCCCATATCCCACTGAGGGCTTCTTGGAAAGCTGTCTGGTCCCACTATAAGCAGTCCATGAGGCTGGAGGCTGAAAACAGCACAATGGGAGAAATCAGGGTGTAAGCCTCAGATCCACAGGGGGTTGTCCACCTCTCCTTGTCCCTAAATTATGATCCTGTCAGGTAGTCACAAAGCCTGTGAAGCTCTAACTCGGACTACTACTCTCCCCCCCAGTAGGGTTCAGTTCTTTGGAGAGAGTGAGAGGCATCACAGTGGCAAACTGGGACCCTACAGGGGTGATTGCCTCTCCCTGCCTTGAAAATTGTGTGTGACAAAAGTCTTCATGGGTACCACATTTTAAACTGTGCTGAAAGCTTGTGTCATACATGGGAATCTAAGGTTCTGGGGCTGGTAAAGGGAACCTGGTACTAGTTTCAGGGAAAGTTGGTGGCTATTACCTGGGTAGTTTTGAGGAGCAAAATCCCCCTTTTTTGTGGAAGAAGGACAAGGAGTGTGCAGGGTAAAGCCTGATACTCACAGTAGGTTATAACTTAATGTGCACGAGTTCTAGGAGTTTTAGAGAAGAAACAGTGTGCTATTATATTGGATCTCTTGAGGGTCCAGGCTACAGGGGACCCAGTAGCTTATGCAGAATGGGTTAATTGCCTTGTGATATATCATATGTGAATTCAGCCCGTGAAGAGAAACAACAAAGAAATACCTATGTGCCCTTTGAGATGTTAATACAACCCCACCAATTCATTGAAATGGACTTTGCAATTCAAACAATGCCTTTACCATAATGCCTCAGTGAATGGGGTTCAGAGACTACTTTTGGACATTGGCAGTGAGACACTGTGAGGGACTGCTGCCTGCCTCATGGGGAGACAAAGTGTGCGCATGTCAGCAATTAGTTAATAAAAGGATCCTTTTTTGAAGTTTATTCCAAGTTTGGACATTGCCCCTTTGTTGGATAGTTCTGTATTCTAACCCCCCTTACCTTGCAACCTGTATGTTCTAATGTGTCCTGGAGTGCTCAGAGGTCACCAAATGCCCAGAGGTCAAATAAGTGAGTCAGTGTTGTGTATTCTCGCCTCCTGTTATACCATCAGACATACTACTAGATGCTAACGAGTGACAGCTTATACTTGCAACAGTATACACAGACATATAAGCAGCACATTCTTATGTGTGCATCACTAATACATTTTAGAATATAATTCCATATTGTAACAAAACCTGATCACAGATGATAGGGCTGCATGGGAGGAATTTGGGGTAAAAGTATTGAAAATTATCACAGTTGTGAACCTGCATGTACAAAAGGTAATGTAGGCTCATAAATTTGTTGTTTTGTAATATTTGTGCACCATATTTTTAACATAGCTTTATTATGACCCTGCCTCATGAAGAATGGCAGAGCAATTGTTCAACTCCTGCCTGATAGGTGATTTTGCACAGGAACTGCAAAATCAACTTTTGGGATGCAAAAACACATTTTGGGACAGAGTTGAAAAATGACAGTTGTCACATTCATGAGGTGATGTAAATAAATGGCTATGTTGTAAATTTGGGGTAAAAATATTGAAAATTACCAAAGCTACGAACCTGCCTTTGCAAAATTCAATGTAGGCTCATAAATTTGTTGTTTGTTAATATTTTTACACCAAAATTTTCAACATAGCCTTCCTACAACCCCACCTCCTGAACAAAGGCAGAGATAATTTTCAGCTCCAGCCTGAAAGGTGATTTCACACAGGGACTACAAAATCACCTTTCTGGATGTGAGTTATGACTCCTCCTCCCCCTTTCCCCTCTCCCTTCCATCCCTACCAAACCTCCAGCCAGTTCAATCATTTTCCTATGTTTCATGATGTACTTATTTTTACCCCTCCTCTCTCCTCCTATCCACTCTTGTAACCTTGATAAAGGAAAAATGTCCTGTTTGCTCCTCTACATGACTGTAACAATCTATCTCAAATGTCTGTAACTATGTATCCACCTGTTTTTTTACCACACCTTGTAACATTGCACTTTTTTTACTATTTTACAATGTGCCAATATGAAATGTATGGTTCTTCTTTTACTTGACGTGGTATCTTAGTAAACGAGCTTCCAACTTAAAGGTGTATTTCCAAGACTTGAATAAATAAATTTAAAAAAAAATGAAAGAAATTTGGCCAGGATTTGAAAATGACAGCTGTCACATTTATGAGGTACTGTAAACATATGGCTATGGTGCAAATTTGGGGTAAAAATCTTGAAAATTACTAAAGTTACAAGACAGTGTTTGCAAAATTCAACATAGGCTCATAACTGTGTTGCATTTTTTAAGTAGTTGTACTTCACATTTTCAACACTGTAAGTTTTGACTTTTCACTTTAGTGGTGGTCCATGGAAGTGTGGCATTAGAATAGTAAATCACGCTGGAAAAGAATTTATGGTGACATTCAAAATGCATGGTTTTGTCATTTGCTGAGTTCACTGTGCAGTTTTTACCTTACTGTTATTGCATTTATTTTTTGAAACGTTTCACCAGGAAGGCGTGCTGAGCAGACTACCACTCGGTTATAGATGTGCCCAGGGTTAGGGATAGGGGAGAATACATGCAGAAAACAGTGTGCAGTGAACAGGCAAAACATTCCGATACAGTACAGTGTCGTAGGTAGTTGCGTGAGGCACAATATAGGTTCATAAATGCATTACGTAGTAGCAGTCACAAAAGAAGAAGCTAGGCCTTCATGCCAATACATATCTCAGTCACAGGTGCAGGTAGAGGAGAAGTGTTCTTTGAGGAGGGAGTTGAGATGCGGGGAAGGGGTAGCATGATGAGTGTCCTTGAGAAGGGAGTGCCACTGTTTAAGCATGCAAAATTTAAAGGCTGCCTGGCCTATGGCGGTTGACATGTGTGGAACAGACAAGAGATGTGAGTCATATTTCCTGAGTGAGTACACTCGAGGGGTTTGAGCTGTTAGGACTGAGGCGAGGTGGAGGGCAGGGACTGCTCCCAGAACGTGGCCATGATCCTAGCGCAGTAGGCCTGTCTCCAATTCTGGAGTGAGGGGAAGTCCAGCATCTGGTAGAGGATTCATTGATGGGTGGAGTGAGGACAGTCATGGGGGAAGCAACAGAAGGAGTGGAAGAGGGGGGCCTCTTTTGACATTTGGCCACTTGTCATGAAACCTTTCAAACTTAGGTGGATAATAGAAACAATGCACTAAAGGTCTGTTCCCTGGGAAACTTAAAGAAACAAAAACAGAAATACTTTGGTTCTCTAAAAGTGTCAGTCTTAATTAAGGAACAGGGGACAGATAAGTGAATGAATAAAATTGCCCAGCACCTCATCTGTACCTGTTTGATTTGAAGGTGGAATAGTTGGGCAAATTAACTTCTGTATCTGGAATAGAAGGATCTAGCAATAATTCCGTTTGGGCAATAACAGGGCTGAATAGAAGAGAACCAAGCTATCAAATTATCTTTTTATGGTAAAAAGTATTGCATATTTGAATGATAAAAATTCAGTCCATTTATTACAGGCTCAGAATTTGTCTGTCACCAGCATTAAGATAACTAAAAAAATAAACCAAAAAATAACTGAAAGAAGGTTTCTTTTGTCCTTAAGAGGGCCAATACAGCCGCTGAGACTGCCTAATAGCAACCCTAAAAGAAGTAACTAGTATGCCTGAAAAACTAGTATTTTTAGGCAGTATGGCTGAAGAAATACCTGACCAAGACAATTGGGTTGTGTTAACCACACAGTCCAGTTTAGTAGTATAAGAACACTTAGTGAAACAAGCTAAACAAGCATTTGTCAATGCCGAATGTTTGCTTGCTGGCATTGGCAGTGGTAGTGTAGAAGTTACAGAGCTGCGTAATAGGAATGGCAGTGAAGTATTGAACTGAAGCCAATCCCACCACCACCCTGCAGAGAGTGACAGGCATTGGGGTGTGCCTTTGGGTCATCAGGCATAACAGCCATGCCATTTCAGTACACCCCACCCTGCAGACACTGATAAGTGTCACGGTGTTCCTTGGGGTCTTTGGCCCTTATGCGCACCCCATTCCATTAGGAAATACAGTGAAATGGGTGTGATATAGGAGAATGGGGTGAACTTTGGAGCCGAAGAGTCCAAGGCATACCTCGATGCCTCTCACTGGCTGCAGGGTGTGGAATGGTATGAGCATTACAGGCAAGAATCCCAAGTCACACCCCTGATGCCTGTCATTCTCTACAGGGTTGGGCATTATGGTTGGAAACCCTAATACCTCAGGCCTTCATTGGTATTTTCACTCCAAATGTTCAACATGTTTTTTTGTGACCCCACCTCATGAACAGGGGGAATATCAGTTTCTTAGCTGAAAGCTGCTTATGCTCAGTGACTACGGCATTTAGCACCACAGGTGCAAAAACATTCCAAACAGGATGTAAAAAATGACAGCTGTACTGTTCATGGGGAGGTGTAAAAAATGGCAATGTTGCAAATCTGCAGTAAAAATATTTTAAAATGGTGAAGTCACGAGCGTACATAGAAACTGTACAATGCACACCCGTAATATAATTAGGTTGGGGATTTTTTTACAGCAGATTGTCAGCTCAGGCATTTTGGTGCCTCTGATCATGAACAGTGTCACTGTGATTTTCTTTATCTGTCCCGAACAATGATTTCCCACAGCGACCACGCATCTCTGCACTGAAAGTGTGGAAACACACTTCGGCCATGTTGTGAAAAATGACAGCTGTACTGTAAATACGGCAGTGTGGAAAAATGCCACTGGTGAAAATCTGGCCTTAAAATATTATGAAGTCATGAACTTACAAGGGTGCATGGAAACTGTGCAATGCTCACTCGTAACACAGTCATTTTATGGACTTTTGTCACCAAATTTTCAACATAGCCATTTTAAGACTGCTCATGACCAGTGTAACTGTGATTTTCTTAATCTGTCCCAAGCATTGCTTTCACACACCAACAGCACCATTGTGCACTACATGTGCGAAAACACATTTTGGGCGGCATATGAAAAATGGCAGCTGTACTGTTCATAAGGAAGTGTAATAAAATGGCAATGTTGAAAATCTGGAGGGAAAATATTAAATTCACAAACTTATGAGCATGCATAGGAATTCAGAACACGCTCATAAAACAGTAATTTTTAGGAATTTTTTCACCAAATTTTCAACATAGCCATTTTAAGACCTCTGCTCATGAACAGTGTCACTGTGATTTTCTTAATGTGTCCCATACATTGATTTCGCACATTGACTGTGCCATTGTGCGCTACATGGGCGGAAACACATTTTGGGTAAGATGTGAAAAATGACAGTTGTACTGCTCATAAGAAGGTGTGGTAAAATGGCAATGTTGAAAATCTGGAGTGAAAATATTGAAAATATGAACTTACGAGCGTGTGTAGGAACTGCACAATGCATTGTAAAGCAGTCATTTTTTGAATTCACCAAATTTTCAACATAGCCATTTTAAGGCCTCTGCTCATGAACAGTGTCACTGTGATTTTCTTAATTTGTCCCGTACATTGATTTCGCACACCGACTGTGCCATTGTGCAGTACATGGGCGGAAACAAGTTTTGGGTGAGATGTGAAAAATGACAGCTATACTACTCATAAGAAGGTGTGGTAAAATGGCAATGTTGAAAATCTGGAGTGAAAATATTGAAAATTCGCGAACTTACGAGCGTGCATAGGAACCGCGAACGATGCTCGATAAACAGTTTATTGTTAGGAATTTTCCTCAAATTTTCAAAATAGGCTTCTTGAGAGCTCCACCTTATGAACACGACAGTGTTATTTTGTTAATCAGTCCAGAAAGGTGATTTTGCGCAGTGACTGCAAATCACCCTTCAGGCCTGAATAACACCATGACAGTGACATCATTCATGAGAAGGGGTCCCAAAACCCCATGTTGAAAATTTGGTGCAAAATTCAAAAATGCCTGAGATATGCAACAAAGTTGAAAACCCTATCTAGCCTATAATACAGCTTACCGCATTTCTTCAGTTTGCAGTCGGCTTTGAAGAGTGCAGACGTGTTCCCGGTCCACTGAAGATCGTCGCGCTTGAGGTCCGGAAGTAAGTATGGGGTGAGGGGGATGGGGAGGAAGGTGCGAGTGGTGTGTGTGTGATTGTGAGGGGGCCAGGAGACTACGTGGGACCGCTTTCCTTTACAGGTTTTTTTTTCCCAATGACGACTGATGTTTGCCATGCTGGGGTGGGCCCCAGCTTGGCACAAGGACGGTTGTGGCTGCTCAGCCGATGGGGGATTGGGCACCTGGCCGGCCAAAGCATCTATTGCCATGCTGGGGTGGGTGGGCTCCCAGCGTGGCACCCAGTACTGGGGGTGAGGACAGTGGAGCCGATGGGATTGGACACCCGTCGGCTTTATCATGAGTTGCCACGCTGGGGTGGGCACCCAGCATGGCATTTGGAAGAGCTTGGGGGTGGGGTGGGCGCAGCACGGCCGACGGGGTCAGGCCCGTGCCGGCTGCCCAGTGCGGTGGGCAGGGGGACGACGCTCATGTGCATGTGTGTGTGTGTTTAGGGGAAGGTACATGAGCAGGCGACATCTTATCGCTGCTCACTGAAGCATAGCTCCCTTTCATCGTTTGCCACTGCATTTTGGAGCTTGTCATAGACAGCTCCAGCATGCATTGGCTTACAGGGGCCGCGCCTGCCAACACACTGACTGAATTGGAAGAGGGGGTGACACACCTCCGAAATCTCAGATGATGGCACTATGTTTCTTGCACATGTGTGCAAGCAAACATAAAAAGGAAGTGCATTGTCCTTAATAAACAATATAGGGGACAGGAAACACAACTATAACCTCTGTTGGGGCATCAACAAAAGGGACATTAGAAGGTTACTCTGCTCACCTACCAAAAAAAAAAAAACTAGTAAGAAGCAAACCAAACTCACACCAAACATCCTAAAATCCTATTTATGAAACATAAAAATAAATTTTCAAAAAGGCTATCCCAATGCTAACTTTTCAGTGATTAGCATGTAAATTGCACTTTACAACATCAAAAATCACAATGTTAGTTACAGAACTGTCCAAAACAGAGTTTTACTTAAAGTCCTGGTAATACCTAACAGGGCTTATGGTTATTGAGATTTTAGGACACTTAGTCTCTTTGGGGTCTCATGCTTCTCTAGATGTTTTCCTGCAGTAAGCTGGTTTATAGCTGAAGGCAGAAAGGGAGAGAGAGAATGAGTTTCATACATTAAACAACAGAATCCAGTGCCTGCTGCTATGCACAGAGGAGAGAAGTTGGAAACAGCAAACCCAATAGATGGTATCACAGGGAAAGTGGATGAAGCTGCCTGAGTCTGCCACCCTCAAGCAAACTCTGACTTTGCACTTTACTACCCCACTGAGATGCCACTGCTGAGATGCAGCTGAGAATCAATCACCACTGGAATGAGAGTCTGGTAACGCACAACCTGACTCCACTCCAACCTGCTGCCACCACAGTCAGGCAAAAGACAGAAAATAGGTGGGTGGGCTACAGTGATCAGCAAGTGGAACAGCTGAAAATCTGAGAATGCCTTTTCAAAGGTCAGTAATGAGCAGGAAAATTGCACTTTGGACACTTAGAATCACAATATAGGCAACAGAATCATGCAAAAACAGTCTTGACTGAAAGTCCTGGTGATACTTAGTAGGGCACATTCTATAGCAATTAAAATGTTAACAGCCTTAGTCTTTCTGAGGCCCTGTGCTTCACTGATTGTTTTCATTGCAGTAAAGCAGGTTTATAGCAGACAGCAGGGAAAGTGCAAAAAGTTGTTGCTGAGTGTTAAGCAAGTTTTGTTCAAGTTTCAGCAGTTCTTAAGCTATGGCACTAAGTTCAAACCTCCATTGACATACATTGAATGGCATACCTGTTTCTTTAGTGTGTGGTCCAGAGAGGAATACGATGTTGGGTAAGTAAGGGCTTGGGGGTGGGTGCTCAGTGGGAAGGTTGGGTGATGGGGTGCAGTTGCTGCAAAAGACATTGATGGATTTGTTATTTTTTTTACAGGATAACAAAAAAAATTGAGGATTCCTACACTGGGGGATTGGGCACCCCCTCCCAGTGACACTGTTATGATTCTGGGGGGAAGGGGGTGCTGAGAGGGAGGGTTCGTGGGGGAAGTATATGTATTAAAAAAATAACCATGCATGCGTGGTAGTGGAGGGGAGGGGAAATGAACATGGGACGAGGACTGATTTATATATGCTGGAGCAGACTGGGATGTGTCTTGGAATAGTATATACTGTACATACTGAGAGAGACTTGGATGTGCCCTGGGTAATACGTTATATGTATAAGGGATCTGAGCTCCAAATCCTCAGAGATAATAGAGAATTTTCCCCTGAGTTCTGTATACTAGAACAGACTGGGAAATACTGTGGGAACTATATAAGTAATCAATAAGTCATACTAAGGTTATCATTGTGGGGGAATTATGTAGGTGACAGTCGTACTGTGAGTCTGAAGGAGTGTGGAGTGTGTGGATTTCTCACTAGGCCCACAGTGAAAGGGTTTATTTTAAAAGAAAACAAAAACAGAACTTTTCTAATTATTTCAAAAGTTAATTCCATTTTTTTCATTTTTACGTTCGCTTGCGCATGAAAAGGAACGTTTTAAGTAGCACTTGGAGGTGTGCCTCTCCCACCTAATGCACTGCTCTTGAGCAGGCGCGGCAGTCCCACATCAATGGGTGCAGGAGCTCAGTATGACAGCGGTGTTCCTCTGCTCCAAAGGAAAGCACCGCTGCCATACTGGAGCCGCCTCGCCACCGCTACCTCCCCCGCACGCCACGCCGCCTAAAAGCTTTTGGTGCCACACTGAACCCACCCCAGTGTGGCAAATGTTGTTTGCTGACGGGGGTGCCCAATCCCCCGTCGGCTCCACGGCCCCCCAAGCCATCCTGCTGCCACGCTGGGAGCCCACCCCAGCGTGGCAAATGGTGGTTTACTTTGCCAATGCGGGTGCCCAATCCTCCGTCGGCTCCTCACCCCCCAGCCATGTTCTGCCATGCTGGGAGCCCACCCCAGTGTGGAAAACGTCCCACGTCGTCTTTTTATTTTTGAACCTGTAAAACAAAAACAGTCTCTCGCTAGCGCTGCCTCCCAGCCCCTCCCACAACCCGCACCCACCCACTGCACACCCAGCCTCCCCACACCCCCATCACCCCATACTTACCTCCAGACTCTGGCACGACGGTCTCGTGGACCTGGAACACGTCTGCACTCTTCAAAGCCAACCGCTAACTTAGGGAAATGCCGGTAAGCTGTATAATGGGCTACATAGGGGGGTTTCAATTTTATTGCATATCTCAGTCATTTTTTGGAATTTTTGCACCAAATTTTCAACATGGGGTTTTTGGGACCCCTTCTCATGAATGATGTCACTGTCATGGCGTTATTTGGGCCCAAAGGGTGATTTTGCAGGCACTGCGCAGTCACTGCATGAAATCACCCTTCAGCCTTGAATAATGCCATGACAGTGACATCATTCATGAGAAGGGGTCCCAAAAACTCCATGTTGGAAATTTGGTGCAAAAATTCCAAACAATGACTGTTTTACGAGCGTGCGTTGCGCAGTTCCTACGCAGGCTCGTAAGTTCGTGAATTTTCAATATTTTCACTCCAGATTTTCAACATTGCCATTTTATCACACCTTCTTATGAGCTGTACAGCTGTCATTTTTCACATCTCACCCAAAATGTGTTTCGCCCATGTAGCGCATAAAGGCAGTCAGTTAAGTAAATCAATGTATGGAACACATTAAGAAAATCACAGTGACACTGTTCATGAGCACAGGTCTTAAAATGGCTATGTTGAAAATTTGGTGAAAAAATTCCTAAAAATGACTGTTTTATGAGCGTAAGTTGCGCAGTTCCTACGCACGCTCGTACATTTGCGAATTTTCAATATTTGCACTCCAGATTTTCAACATTGCCATTTTACCACACCTTCTCATGAGCAGTACAGCTGTCATTTTTCACATGCTGCCCAAAATGTGTTTCTGCCCATGTAGTGCACAATGGCGCAGTCAGTGTGCGAACGCAATGTATGGGACACATTAAGAAAATCACAGTGACACTGATCATGAGCAGAGGTCTTAAAATAGCTGTGCTGAAAATTTGGTGAAAAAATTCCTAAAAATGACTGTTTTATGACTCTGCGTTGTGCAGTTCCTACGCACACTCGTACGTTTGCAAATTTTCAATATTTTCACTCCAGATTTTCAACATTGCCATTTTACCACACCTCCTTATGAGCAGTACAGCTGTCATTTTTCACATCCTGCCCAAAACATCTTTCCACCCATGTAGTGCACAATGGCGCAGTCGGTGTGTGAAATCAATGTATGGGACTCAGTAAGAAAATCACAGTGACACTGTTCATTAGCAGAGGTTTTAAAATGGCAATGTTGAAAATTTGGTGAAAAAAATCCTACAAATGACTGTTTTACGAGCGTGCGTTGCACAGTTCCCACGCACGCTCGTAGGTTTGCGAATTTTCAATATTTCCACTCCAGATTTTCAACATTGCCATTTTACCCTATGAGCAGTACAGCTGTCATTTTTCACATCCTGCCCAAAACGTGTTTTTGCCTATGTAGCGCACAATGGGGCTAACAAAAAGGTCATGCTGACAATTTACTGTCCAAATACCAGCAATTGCACAGGGCATTAGTGTAAAGTACCATACATGCCAAACACCACTGCAAATACCTGCAAGCGAACGTTCGGCATTGACAAATGCTTGTTTTTATTTTTCATTTATCTATTTAAGAATGTATGCACCTTGTTATAGACATCTAAAGAACTACTGTACTTGATTATGATTGTTGCATTGCTGAGATACACAAGTTTGTTTTATTCAACTGATAGAATGGAAGGGAGAATCACCGCATGTCCCAGTGATGCATATCAATCAATCAAAAACCTATTTTATTTACTGTAAATGATAATGTACTGGAGGGTCCGTGATATTCTGGTACAATGACACACTTTGGGAAGTGTGGCACAAGGCAAAGCTAAGTGTCTTATCTCCTGAGAAGTGTGAAAATCCTACAGTAATGCACACTCCTGAGTGCCTTACTGTGATTATTACAAGCCAATGCAAATTTTTTTTTATAGTTCTTTGTCAGTAAGGGTCAGCATGATGCACAAATCACAACCAATTTAGAGAATACATGCTGGAATTATATATTAACTGTGTAACCCCCTATTAACGTATTTATGTCAAGAACATACAGCAGTAGTGCAATGAAATCCAGCAAAAAAATTTACCCTACCTATTTTCCACTGTGCAAGATTCCAGACATCTTCCAGTTTTATGTGATGATAACATTTTCTAGTTCCGCCAACATTTGAGTATTTCATAAATAATTTTGTTTTTTCCTTTCAAGAAAAAAATTAATTATAAACTAACTGACACATCTGGCATACAGTTAGCATTGCAGACCTGACAAGGGTTACGATCAAGAAAAAAAAAAAAGAATATTTAATCTTTATGTAACTTTCTTTTCTGCTAAAAAAGTATTTCACTATGTTAGCACACTGAATTATACTGGAGTTTATTGAACTAGAACAGGTAGTGATTTAGTTTCATACAGTGATGTATTTTTTTTAATACAGCAACCACAGCATTGATTTCTTAGTGTCCACTACACCCAGTCTGTATTTTTTCTATAACTTTTTTACTGCTAAACTTATTTCACTACATTAGGCATACTGAATTACAGTGCAGTTTGTTAGTTAGAATAAGCCGTAATTTCTTTTTATATAGTGTCTTTCCTGCATGCTGCATTCTAAAGTACATTACATGTCACTCATTTAGCTATTGCTTCTAGCTGAACTACAGCATAGAAATAGCCAACCCCCTGATGATCCAGGAGGTTATGAGGGCTTGGATTCAGCCCTCCCCCACAGCCAACAGCAAAAAAATTGCCTAGCCAACCCCCCGATGATCCAGGAGGTCGTGAGGGCTTGGATTCAGCCCTTCTCACAGCCAACAGCAAAGAAAATTGCCCAGCCAACCCCCCGACGATCCAGGCTTGGATTTAGCCCTTCCCCACAGCTAACAGCAAAGAAAATTGCCCAGCCAACCCCCCGACGATCCAGGTACAGCATCTCCACAGCTAAGAGTTCACCCTGATCGCAACCGCGCTGCGCAGCTCCCAGGAGTTGCCCCGCCGAACACTGTGCATTCGGCTCGCCACCACCTCCCTTGGTCTACTTTTACTTATATAGGGAAGAAGGCAGTCATGTGGTGCGAAATTAACCTATCAACCCACTTCTCCATCTGCAGCTTATACAAGCTCCCCACTAGTGGCCACTCTTCTCAATCCCAAATACCTAACCATCTGTACAATAAATATGCTACCACTTCACTGGATAGCTATCCTTATAGCCTCTATGACCCCCCTTATGGCACTACCACCCCCCTCAGGATCTAACACTAAACAACAGCCACTGCTGGCCAATATATAATTACCTGGTATTGTCCCATCTTGCTAACCCCCAAACCCACCTACTCCATGTTACGTCACCTCACATGCACATACTCCCTACCAGAGCCTATTTTCAACCCCCACACACTCAGTACTCATTGTACAGCTACCTTGATACCATGCAGACCACAACTCCCTATTCATCCTTCTGCCTTTCTACCAGGTACCCAACCCCTTGTCATCATGATAACCCACCTCCTACACACACTTCCTGTACCTAGCACCAAGCTCCTCACCTTAGCCGCACTACCCACCCCGGCCACTGACCCTTACCTTCCACTCCACCATTGGACCATGCATGCCCTATGCTCCAGTCACCCTACTGGTACTACCGTGGTACCACAATGGACACTACTCTGCCTGGTCTCTCCCTCCCTACAGGACCTATCTACTCCCACCTCCGCACAGTGCTGTTCCCCCTCCCTAATGGCTCCTAAGCTCATGAAGAAACGTTTAAGGTTGGCCTCCCTGTGCATCCTACTACTACTACTACTACTCCTTATTTCTGGAGATGTACACCCCAGCCCAGGACCCACCTCCCACCCCAGGGTTACTACACCCAAGAGCCTCACGATCTCCCTCAATATATGTAGCCTCCTCAAGAAATTTGATTCCTTTCAAGGATGGGTTGCCCAGAATTGCCCCAATGTCATCTCAGTAGTTGAAACCTGGCTCAACAACCACACCCCTGACTCTGCGGTCTCACTTCCTGGCTTCACACTATACCGAGCAGATAGCACCTCAAAGAAAGGTGGTGGTTGTGCATTGTATGTCCAGGAATCACTACAGTGTCTCACCCTCCCCTCCCCATCACTTGAGCACGGGACCCAGTCCCTCACACTGAAGATCACTCTTGCCCATAACAGAGCCCCTCTGTTCCTCTCCTCTGTATACATCCCTCCCCAAAATCAGAAGACCGCTTTCCTCTCTGTCCTCAACCATCTCTGGAGTCTCCCTGGCAATGCTGACATCATTGCCCTCGGAGATTTCAATACAAACTAGCTGGCTGACACTTCAGCCCCTGTTAGGGATGCTGCAACTGCTCAGAACCTGACCCAGCTTGTGACTACTGCCACAAGAATAAACCAGAGGACTGGTACTGCCACCCTCCTAGATCTAGTGCTCACTAACTCCCCACATAAAGCTACACAGATCAGGGTACTACCCGATGCTCTGAGTGACCACTCCCCAGTGTTATGTCAATGGTTGTACTGTATTAACAAGCCCCCCCTGCCAAAAAAAAACTGTCTTACAACACTGCCTCAAACCTGGCAAACTACAATCACTTAAACAGTACCTCCTAGCTACTGACTGGTTCCCCATAAGAAATGCTCAGAACATTGACTCTGCCCTTAACTATTTCATTCATATGTTCAACACTGCCTGCAACCGGTTTGCACCCCTAACCAAACAAACAATTAAAGGTGCCAACACACCTTGGCTGTCCTAAGCCCTTTTGGACCAGATGTGTGAACGAGACAATTTGTGGCACATTGCACAGGATACCAGAAAATCCTCTGACAGGCAGCGCTATCAGGAAGCACGTGATAAATGTACATGGGATATCCGTAAAGCAAAGGCTGAGTACTATAAAACCTTGCTCACCAACACATGGGGTTCAGGTAGCAAGTTTTGAGACTCACTAAAAATGCCTACTGGCAACATCCCCACTGCCCCGCCTACCCATATCTGGACCAATGGATCTATCACCTCAGACCCAGCTCTTATCGCTGACACATTAAATGACACCTTCTCTGACCTCTCTGGTGTCCTCCCCCATTTTTCCCCACCCACCCTACACCACACTACCCCTCACCAACCCCCATTCTACTTTAAAGCAGTTTCCCAGCATGAAGCTGCCCCTCTCCTACTCAAAGCCCACAGCAAATCTTGTTTCAGCAGTGACTCACTGGACCTAAAACTGCTTAGACTCACATTCAATGAAGTTCTCCTCCCCCTTACCATGCTTTTGAACCACTCCCTTTCTCTGGGCCTGTTCCCATCCAAATGGAAATCTGCCCTCATCACTCCTATCCTTAAAAGTGGTGACCGCACCCTGTCTGGGAACTACCACCCAATATCAATCCTGCCTCCCGTCTCTAAAACCCTGGAAAAAATCGTGGCCATACAACTAACAGACTACCTCACCAAATATAGTACTCTGTGTCCTGAACAACACGGCTTCTGCCAGAACTATAGCACCACCACTGCCCTCTTGGAATTTACAAATGCCCTCCATACATCCCTGGACACTGGTAACGCTACTGGCGCTGTCTTTATAGACCTCTCAAAGGCTTTTGATACCATGCACCACTTGCTTCTCCTGGACTCCCGAACTCAGTTAGGCCTCTCCCATGAGACCATTGATTGGTTTGCCAGCTATCTGTTTGAGATAACCCAGACAGTCCGGATTGCCCACTCCCTGTCATCCCCCCAACCAAGTCAGGTCTGGGGTCCCTCAAGGCTCTATCCTTGGCCCACTTCTCTTCTCCCTACACCTCAACACCCTGCCCAATGCCTGCTCTGGGAAAATTCTATAGTATGCAGATGATGCAGTCCTCTACAGCTCTCACACTGATCCCACAGCCCTCCGCTCAGCACTCCAGAAATCCTTCTCTGAAGCTGAATCCTGGTTCTTTCAGCATAGGTTAGTACTAAATTACAAAAAAACTAAATCCATGATGTTTGCACACCACCAAAATAAGAACCTAGGACAACCCTTGCACATTCTGAACTCACTAAATGACCCCCTTGAACAGGCTAACACTTTCAAATACCTTGGCCTCACCCTAGACACAGGTCTCACTTTCCATGACCATATCCGATTACTAAGCAGCGCCGTCAATGTACATATTGGTCTCCTTCACCACTATAAGCACTGCCTGCCTCCTGAATCTCTCTACCTAGCCATCTCTACATCTGTTCTATCCCTAATTGACTATGGTATCATCATCTACAGTGCAGCCGACACCATTCACCTGCACAAGATTAGACTGGCCCTCAATAAGGCCTGCAGACTTGCTACAGGCTCTCCTGGACTCACTCATACATGCACCCTCTACACCTCAGCAAACTGGCTCAACTTCGATGGGAGGTTAAAGTACCAGGCCTGCCTCTTCAGGCCCGACTGTACAGTTGCCTCACACGGCTGTCAGCAACTACCCACTTTAGGGTACCTTGCTGCAAAACCACTTCTGGCCAAAGAACATTTTGATATCTGGCCCCAACCTGGCTCAACGCACTCCCAAACTCCCTTCTCACTGAACCCAAACTTGGTCGGTTCAAGTACCAACTAAGGGACCTTATTACCCAAGGATCAGTATGTGATTGCCCCTAAACCTGACCCTCCATTTTTCTACCACCTCCCATCTCCCATGTCTACGGATCTAACTCTGGTCTGCAGCCCTGAGTGTACCTATACCATGACAATGGACATCTCTGTCCAGCCTTGGCAATGAATAAAGTGTGGGCATGGCTAAGTGCTATCGTCCTGAAATGCTTATGCATATACTCATACCTTTATTCCAGCTGCTATTTTTGTATTCTTTGTATTTTCTGTGTAATCATCTGCAACCATGTTGTAACTGCTGTGTTTAACTACAATGTTACATGTTACTCTGTACCCTGTTGTCTGTTCTTATGTATGATGTGGAACCTTTGTAAAAGAGTCTTTGACTCAAAGCTGTTATCCGATATTTATCAATAAATTAATAAATAAAATAAGCATGGATGCAACATCAGTGCATTGGCAGCTGTCTTTAAGGCGGGACCTCAAAAATAGCAAACAGGTCTTCGGTTCAGCCTCAGTTAAATAATGAAAAGCCCAGACACACATTACATGATTTTGTTTATTTATTTATTCATTATATCATGACAAAACAAAGCTGTAGGGATGCTGGCCCTCTGCGTACTTGTTTGCCAACAATATGTGCCAACAAACACATATCTAGGGAACTGAGACTCCTGTCCAGGAGACTGGGCAATCACCCTGCAGTCTAAATAAGGGAGTTGACTTCTGCAACTTCATAGCTTGTAACCACTTTTCAGACAAAACATAAGAAAATGTAATAAATCCCGTAATACGTAATAAAATTAAAGTTCAGCTAACACTGTTAGGCTTTTGGGTGTATTGCTGGCTAAAATAGTTTGCATGGGCAACACATCTTGTTTATACTTTCAGATCCTATATGATTCAGTTAGTAACACAAACATGCTAAACCCCTTGTACAAGTAACAATTGGGGTCTATAATATTCTCCCAGCTGAGGACGCTTAAATATGATGGAGTCATCAGAACATAGCCCAGGTGCTGTGCTTCCATCACACACTGAAAAACAAATTATTTTACAAATTGATGTGTTAGCAACTTGTTCAACATTTGCGCCTTATTTTCTGTACTGGGTGCACTCTGTCATTTAAATCTGGGTAGCTTCTGAGTCTGGTGTATACCACTCCACATCACGCTTTGCATGACATCAGTCATTTAACTCTTCAGAACTTTCAAAAACTCCAGGTTCCATATGAACAAGATGTCACCCAGCATGTCACACTGCGACCTAAAGTTGAAAATCATATTCACGTGCGATGCTCTATTAATAGTGAACTTAATTAGCACCAAAACACAGTTTTCTTGGTTTACAAAGCTTTATCTCCAGTATTTCTTAGGGTGTCATGCATTTTATTACTTTGACTCACATTTTGTGGGAAACTAATATTTTTTTGGTAATTCTTTTTATTCATTCCATGCACCAGAACTCTCTCGGGCTACACAGCATTCTGCCACTTCTACCACCCACCATGATCCCACCCCCTCAAGGGCATTACTTTCTCCTCAGTGAACCCTCTCCTTCCAGGGTCAGCGAGGAGATCGAAGGGGCGGGGTGGAGATCTGTTGTTGGGTGTGTGGTGGCAGGCGCTGCGAGCCATTGCCTATGCGGGCTGGAGGGCATTTTTCAGAAGTTACACTCCAGACGTGGGATGTGCAATGCCTCCTAGCCTGTGACATGGATGCTCCCACCCACCTCCAGAAGGAAGCTGCCCAATGTCTTCCCCTGCTTGCGAGCCCCTGTGTGTTGCAGTGCCGCCAGACTCCACTGGGGGCTGCTGCTACACTGGGCTGCCTCTGGATCCCTCCCCAAGAGAGGATAGCAGTCCTGTGTATGCTCAATCCTCTCTCTATCCTGCCGACACCTGACGGTCTGGGCTTGGTCTCGAATCCAGGTCCCCGGCGTGGCGCGAGGTGTGGCATCTAGTGCCTCAATCCTCAGCACCACCGGGCCAGCTGGGAAACTATAATATGTCTGGACACTTTACAGTTAATGAGTACGATTGGGAATTACCACTATACACCATTATCTCTTTTATCAACTGAAGATCTTGCATGGTTAATGTGACACCTGCCATAAGCCATAACTTTCTCTATTAGCAGCTAAGACTACTGCTGTGCACATTAACAATCGAAAAACCCACACAAAAAATGTTTTTTTCTTTTCTAAAAAAGTGCATTAGTGCAGCATTTAAAGTTCCCTACAGGAAAACACTCTGGATTGCGTTATGGCTATTACTTTAAACAGCAGATTTAGTTCGTTATTTTCTTACTTTTTTTTGAGAGTACTGTAAAAAGAGGTATGACCCCATGAAAAAAGCTGAAGACAATACCTTGAATAAACAAATAAGTAAAATATCAAAAATGCATGACACTGGGTCATTTAAAATACTTTATAGAATTCATTTTTCTTTTTAGTAACCTAATTCGTCCTCATCACCCCTGCACATAAAGATATTATAATGTGTTTTAGGGCAGTATTTAAAGTTCCCTAGAGGAAAACATTCTGGATTGCATTGTGGCTATTAGTTTAAAAGGTAAAATTACTTTCAATTTTCTTAGTTTGCTTCTTTAAGAGAGTACTGTAACACAAAGTGGGACCTCATAACAAAATCTGAAGCACAATACCGTGAGCAGGCTATGGTTACTTTTGCATTTCCCCTCTGAATGGTTGTTCAGGTGCCTTCTCACATCAGAAGAATTGTTTCTGGATGCCCAGCTGTATACAAGAACAGAATGCTTTCAGGTCCAACCTGGGGTTTGAATACAAATGTATTGGGCTGATTAATTAAAATACAAGAGGTAAACTAAGAGCGGCACGGAAGTGCCCAGAAGGCAAGAAAGCTCCTCGGAGGTATAAAATATGAACATTTAGTTTTATATAGTGATGCATTTTTTATATTGTAACTACACCTACAACCGCTGTTGAACAGTCTATGATGAGCATTTAAATTGCACTTAACAACACTAGAAATCACAATGTCAGTTATAAATCATACAGAACTGAATCTTACTGAGAGTCCTGGCAAAATTTAGTTGAACACTCAGTTATTGGGATGTTAACAGTCTGCCATGCTTTCTATGTCAGTGCATGACTGAGCTTATCTAAGACTACGAAATGTGAAACACCTGATAAATCAGTCACTCTAAAATATCAGGCTAAAAATGCAAAATATATGTATTACACATGACGTAACAGATCCTGTATGTACTGGCAATTAAGCAAGATTTTGAGTTTGAGTGCACGAGAGGGCTGTTATATTGTGAAGAGTACCTCACAAGTGAAGTCAGAGCAGGTGTTCTGTTGCCATGCACCATGTGCTATCACGCTACAGCTGATCAGTAAAGTTGACTGACTTTCTAAAAACCCTCCTGGGTTCCTGGAACAGGCACAGTATTTACACTACCATTGCTGAATTTACAAGTGAAAAAAATTATGATCTTGTTACCGGAAAACTTTTAGAAAATGCCAGTTGTATACCAGATCACCTTATTTCTCAGAAATCAATTTTCCAGGATTTGTATGGGAAAAATATGTGTGCAACAACCATTCATGGCAGAATAAAAGTGGTTTCACTTGCATGAGTAACAGAACAGCTCTGCATTAATATCCTGTTCTCTCACTTTAACAAAACACATAAAACCACTTTTATTTTGTCAAGAGTGGTTCCTGCACTCGTATTAATACATAAATATGGACTAGAGTGGAGGCTTAAAGTGGAAAACTATTGCCATGATGCTGACAAGGTGACCAACAGTGGGTTGTCAGGTTAGCATTTCTGCCTATGGGATAATAGTTTTTCACTATTAGCTGAAAACTCCAACCCATATTTGTTTTATTAAGACTTCTGTAAATGGTAGATTAGTACAGCTCTTTGTTGCTTAAGCTCAGCTTTCTGATAACCATATGATGCATTTATTGAGCTCTGACAAATTTCAATGAGCAGCAACCATTTGCAGCTGCACTGCAGCACCATCATTTAATTAGCAGTGCTAGTGTTTAAGGCATGCAGCAGCTTTTAAAAACAAGTCATCTGCTTCAGAAAGTGTAAGCTGATTAAATGCATGGTGAAAAAAGAAGTAAAATAGATCTCTCAAATCTATTTTATTTGTTACACATAGCTCAGTCTGTACTGATTCAATCGCATGACACTGAAAATGTATGCTCAGTGAGTACTGTGAAGTGAAATGCTATAATCAGGACATGGCCATGTAGTCTCAATGCAACAAATGAAGTGAAAATATATGTTAGATTGGTCATAAGAAATGCATATTCAGATGTGGCAATGAAACTATAGTTAGTTGTATGCTGTATATATTATGCAAAATTAAAAAAAATGAATAAAAATAAAACAGAGCCCTATTTGTTAACTGTAAGTAAGCTATTAGAGATGCTCTCCTCCTGAGTGATTTGCAGACTGCAGAAAAATCAAGTATCTCCTAGCTCCCAGTAGCAGCAGAACTGCACATGTTCCCGATGGATCTCTATGAAGAGCAAAACACAAGTACAGTACTCCCAGTCTCACTCCACCTGTGATTGATGTGATTCTCTTAAATAATTCTTCGCATATGAGTATTTCAAAACATGCATACAGCTGCAGTGTACAACTCACTCAGATAGTGTGCTACATTTCTTTATGACATTAAATTTCGGATGTTTAATCGTATATATCTGAAAGACTGTTAACAAAATTTCGAACAACTTGTCACTCAGCCGTACATTTTGCAACAGGTCAACCCAGATTCACTCACCACTATCTACTGTATAATTAATTTAAATGTTTATCATTGTTGGAACGGTTTAATTTTAGGTCTCTGATTTTTCTACACAAGGTCAAGTTGGGGATACTCCCTAATAGTACAGTAAGCCTGTTTCCAGTAATTCCCTTAACTTCTTATACATGTTTGCAAAGTAAAAATCTATTCCAGATTCCATTCTATTGTACTGTATTTGCTAAAAATTCTTTGACTTCTTCAGCTTCTAAACTCTATAATGCACTGTCTAGTACTGTTGTATGCTGTCCAAAGATTTCAATTTTTAAGACAGCACTTAGAAGGAATACGTTTATTAACTCTGTCTGTAAATGCTTTACCTAGTCCTTAGTTCTGTCTGTAAATGTTTTACTCAGTCCTGGCAACCCTGTAACTTTTAAAAATGTGTTTATGATTTTGTTATGATGTCTTTACATGTTTTTATGTGCTTAATCTGGACGTCTGTGAAAATGGGCTTTTAGCCCACAGACCTTTCAGTATAAAATGGGGGTAGGAAGAAGTAGGCTGCTGGTTAACTAGGATCTGCAGCTTATCCATTAGGTAGGGAAATGGGCAGACTGGATGGGCCAAGCGGTCCTTATCTGCCGTCAAATTCTATGTTTCTATGTAAAATAAAAATGAAATAAAATGAAAGTAACAAAATAAAAATAAAAAGTAAAAGAGAGAGAGACAGTAACAGGGTTGGTGAAATGGTAATGTTTTTTGCCACCAGGGGAGTTCTTGATGTCCCAGTAATGGCAAGAAAATGAATGTGGGAAACGCTCACAATCATAATCACTCTTTCTGTCTCTCTCTTTTTTCACCCTCTCTCTCTTCTCTCATTCTGTCTCTCTCAAAGTTATTCAAATTTAGAATTCATGGGCAAAAAATGTTACATGAAATGCGTGTGCAGTTTTACAGAAATCCAGACATGAAAGGTGATTCATACTTTTCACAAAGCCACTCTCTACTATTGTTTTATGTGACTGCAATTTCCAGTTGAATCGGTAGCACCTTTCATGACATGGGAATTTAGTATGAAAGTGCTGTATATTGTAGCTTATTGAATGTACTCAGTTGAAACTGACATGCTACTTATCCCTATCCCCTAAAAACAATTAGTGGCAGGCAGGCTGATCTTAAATACAATCACCCCCACCTCGTCAGATTGGAGTGACTGGCATGCTGCCTGTTCTTAAAAATGATCCCCCTATCAAGATTCCTGCTGCATTACATGAACAGCCAATTTCTTTTTTCCCCCCAGCCATCAGTGCCAACTGTCAGGGTTACCAAATTAATTAATATTTTTATTTATTGAGTTAAACTGTATGATCTAGGAACCACATCTCAAGTGCACTGCAGCATTTGTCAGTGTGTGTCAGATATGTATCTTTTTGCCTTCAGCTTGGGTGGACAGTCAGAGGAGTGGTGGAATGGCTGCAAGTTTTAGTTCTTTTATAAATCTAAATCTGCTCTACAGTCTTCATTCTCAAGTGCCAAAAATCTACTTGATGGTGCCTGGTCACAGTGAAAGAGGGTTTATGGCATTATATGGATTTATAGCATATAGAAACATAGAAGATGTTGGCAGATAAGGACCTCCTGGCCCACCTAGTCTGTTCAGTTTTCCCTGTCTACTGTGCCATCTCAGACCCTACTCGATCTCCTGTCTCCTACACTTGCACTACTACCAAGGCCCCTTTGTATCTGTCCCAGTCACGTTTGAATCTGTCACCATTTTGCACTCACCACCTCCTCTGGTAGGCTGTTCCAGGCATCCACCACCCTCTCTGTGAAGAGGTATTTCCTCACATTTCCTCTGAGCCTCCTTCCCTCAACTTTATAGCGTGACCTTTTGTCCTTGAACTTCCTTTTCAATGGAAAATGCTACCTTCCTGTACCTTATTAACACCTATTAGGTATTTGAATGTTTCTATCATACCCCCCTCCTTCCCTCTTCTCCTCCAGAGAGTACATATTCAGTTCCTTGAGTCTCTCCTCATAGGGCTTTGATGCAGGCACTGCATCATTTTGGTAGCCCTTTTTTGTACTGCCTCCACCTTATCAATGTCCTTCCAGAGGTGGGGGTCATCAGAACTGGACACAGTATTGTAGGTGGGGTCTTAACATTGATCTGTACAGGGGCAATAGTACCTCCTCCTTCCTAGTGGTGATACTCCTCCCTGTGCACCCGAGCATCCTGCTAGCCTTCCCTACTGCATTATTACACTGCTTGGTTACTTTTAGGTCATCAGAAATGATTACCCCTGGTCCTTTTCCTGTTTGGTGGTTGCCAGCACTTCTCCTCCCTACTGGTACTTAGCCCCCAGGTTTCTGTGCACCAAGTACATGATTTTGCACTTTTTTGTATTGAAACCCAGCTGCCAAATCCTTGACCATTCTTCCAGCTTTTTCAAATAATCCCTCATCCCTCCTCCCCCTGGTGTGTCTACTCTGTTGAAGAGTTTTGTGTCATCCACAAACAGGCATACATTCCCTTCTAGCCCTTCCACAATGTCTCTAATAAAGACATGGACGAGGACCTGGCCTAGTACTGAGCCCTGTGGCACCCAGCTGGTCATCTTTCTGTCTTTAAAGTGGACACTGTTTACCATCACCCTTTGACTCCTGCTGCTTAACCAACTTCTTACCCATTTTTCAGATGTTTAATGCACTCCCACACAGGCCAGCTTGTTCTCCAGTCTTCTATGTGGAATGGTGTCAAAGGTCTTATTGAAATCCAGGTAGGCCACATCTACCACTTCTCCCTGATCCACTACCCTGGTCACCCAGTCGAAGAACTCGATCGGGTTTGTCTGGCAATTCCTCCCCCCAGTGAAACCATGTTGCCTTGGATACTGTAATCCACTGGTTACAAGGTACTCCACTATCCTTTCCTTCAATAGTGTTTTCATTACTTTGCCCACTAGACATGTTGCAAAATTTACTTCACCACTAAAGTTCTGGCAAAGTTGCAAAATCCATCTTTGCAAATTGCTTCATGAAGTTCTCACTTCGCAACTTCACGTAACTTTGCCCATAAAGGCAGTGCAGTTGGATAAATTTAAGTCAATTCACCTAGAAAAAGGGCAACTTCACCTTGCAAAAAGTTTGTGAAGTCGTTACTTCATGAATTTCACCAGCTTTGCAAATTCGCAGGGCGATATCCGGTTTTGCCCATCTCTATTGCCCACTGCTGAAGTAAGTCTGACAGGTGTGTAATTTCCTGCCTCCTCCATGTTTCCACTTTTGTGATATGAGACCACATCTGCCCTCCTTCAGTCTCTCGGAACAGTCCCTGTTTCTAATTATAAGATGAACAGAGTTGTCAGAGGTGCAGTCAGCACTTCTTTGAGCTCCATCAGTAACTCGGTGGGGTGCACCCCATCAGGTCCCATTGCTTTGTCTACCTTTAACTGTTCTAGTACCTTGAGGACTTTCTCCTCTGTAAAAGGACTGGTGTCCACCTCCCTACCATTTATGCCCTTGTACCTTATCTTTGGCCCATCACCTACCCCTTCTTCTGTAAATACTGAACAAAAGTATTTGTTCAACATGTCTGCCTTTTTTTGGTCCTCTTCCTTGCAAACCCCTTCTTCTGCTTTTATCCTTGCTATTCCCTATGTGGTCTTCCTTTTCTTGCTTATATATCTAAAGAAAGTTTTATCCCCTTCTTTTATTGATTGGGCAATATTCTCCTCTGTTTGTGACTTTGTGCATCAAACTGCCTTCCCTGCCTCCCTTTTTTTCTCCTGGTAGTTCTCCCTATCCTCCTCCTTCTGTGTCTTTTTGTACTTTCTAATTGCTATTTTTTTTTTTGCTCTTGCTTTTTCTGCTACGTCTTTAGAAAACCATAGCAGTCTCTTTTTTCTCTTGCCCTTGTTAACTTGCCTGACAGAGAGTTGTTGCTTTTATAATGCCCCCTTTTGGTTCTGGCACAGTCCTTATATTGAACCACACTGTCTGGTGATTGCTGGATACCAGGCTGTCACCCATTGTGATGTCAGCACCACTGTTCCCATTTGTCAGTACCAGATCCTCTATCACCCCCCCATGAGTTGGCTTGTTAACTAGCTGCCTCACAATGCCCCTTGAAGGGAGTCCAGGATATCCCTACTTCTGACTGTTGCTGAAGCTGGCTACAATCCATGTCTGGTGGATTGAAATCAATCCCCCACCAGCAACACCTCCTCCTTGCATGCTGTCCTTTGGATGGCTTTCATTATGTCCTTATCCACTTCGCCCCACCTATGCTGGAGGTCTGTAGATCACTCATATGTGAACATAGATACATATATACATAGACGGTGTCAGCAGATAAGGGCCTATGGCCCACCCAGTGAGCCCCTTACTTGTTTCCAGGGCAACCCATGGTACCTCAGCTCCTCCCTGCTCTCCCTGTATTTCCTCGACATCTCTTTTACGAACATATGAATTTGCTAGCAGAAACAGGTCATAATGGTCTATCAAGTCTGCTCAAGTGTACAGCTCTAATTAGTTCCCTGGAGCTGCCCCCCTCCCCTACTCCCCCTGGAGTTGACTATCCCTCCCCTAGTACCCTCCTCCTTTCCCATCACAGGAACACCTACCCTAATTTTCTTCTTCACCCTCTCCCACCAGGGACAGTGCTAGAGGTTTTTAAACATGGGTCAAATTAGATCCACTAGTGAAAAAAATGTGGGTCAAAATGAGAAATAACTGGGACAGAACCTAACCAAAGAAGATATTTCAACAGTACAGAAGCTAAAACCTGTCAAGTAAAAATACTTTCTTATTGTTCACTTTTCACACCCTCAGCTACTGCTACTGATCATATGCATGTGTATGGCTATGGACTGACTGTCAAGTGAAAAGTGAGTAATTTCTGGGCATGCAGCAACTTTTTCCCTTTTTGCCCTATGTAGCGCTGTCCCTGGTCCACCCCCCCCCTTGAAACTAGCCACTGTAATTACTGCAACCACCACCTCTGGCAACTTGTATCACCCTGACACCACCCTAACAATGAAACATTGCCTCCTCATTTCCTTCTTAACTCTACCCTCCCCCCCCACTAGCTTCATGCTGTGCCCCCTTGTTGTAGCCTCCTTCCTTAAGTAATGGTGGGTTGGTTTCAGCTGGGGTGGGTGGAGGAGCAGCAGAGCAGTGGTGAATATAAATTATTTTATAAATCTGCTCTTTAGTCTTCAGTGGCAAAATCTGCTTCATAGCGCCTGCCCACAAAATAAAACATAAATATACTTTTTCAGCAGCACCTTGCTCTCCGGAAGAAGCCCATCAACTGTGTACTGTAATCACTGACTGGCCTTTTTGTCATCTCCCAAAGTGGAGAGGTTGCCTGCCAGAGAGACATGCTCTGCTTTTGGGGGCATCAGGTAAAAAAATCTGCATCTTTTTTTTTTTTTGTTTATTGATGTATTGTTGTAATATCTACCATTTAATCCCCCAGTAAGCTGGTATATTGGTTTGGGGGGGGTGTATAAGTTAATTTTAAAAGCCTCTCCATATCTAAGGCTGTAGCTGTGGGAAAGAGAGAGAGACTGAGACTGAGAGAGACTGAGAGACTACGAGCAACACACTGCACTGCTGGAAAACCGATAGGTCTGTGTGTATCTCTCTCTCTGGTGTACTGTGAAACTGCCCCTTTGTCTCTGTGGCTCACAAATGTATAAAAACTAATCAAAGTTCCTCCAGCTCGGCTAATTCAGGTCGTAAAAAAAAAAAAGTAGTGCGAGCATGGAAGAGTGGTACATGGTAAACAAAGGCGGAAGCAACTTTTGTCACCTCATGAGTTTGTGCATTCGCAAGCTGCTTTACTTCCTAGTCCTAGCAAGAGGACTGCAGGGCTCTGCCCACCTACAGCCCTAAAAAGAGTCTGAAAAACAAAGCCTTTTGATTGTACTTAAGCATTCTGTTATCTTTTATGCTATTCTCTGGTATAAATATGTGTAGATCCTAATCATAGCTTTAACAAGACGTGCTGTTTAAAAGAACACATTTTTATTATAAAAACAGTAAGGCACTCCCATGGGTTATGTTAATAGTCAGTTAATATCTTTCTAGAACCATGTGGTGCCTGGCAATGCCTCATGCTACATTACACCCCAGAGAGTGATTAAGAGACCATTAACATAGCCCCGGTTGTGCCTTATTGTTTAATAATAAGTTTGTTTTCCAGAATAAAACATATGTTTTTGTAGTTTTTGAGCAAAAAAAGTATTTTATTTCGTGTTTAGAACCCTTAAAGGGACACTGTTAACCCTTTTTGCATCATACTGTTTCTAGTTGAAAATTGACATTTTATGATTGCTTATTTCTCTAAAGTTCATTGATACTGTACTTTCTTTTCTCTGCTTCCTTTCTTAGTAGAACTGAAATGCATAGTAATTGTGTAATATAAACAATATTGTTTTATTTTTTATTCCAAGCCTACTTATCAGACAGGAAACAAGCAGTAAAAATTGGCTCACATGTATCCCCCTCGCTCCCGGTCACCATGGGATCCCCAGGGTCCGGCCCTGGCCCCTTCTCTTTCTATATTTCTAAATGACCTCCCACTGTCCTGCCAAAACTAAGCCATACAAATGTATTCTGATGATACTGTTCTATACGCCTCCGGCTCCGCAAGTGAGACTCTAAACTCTGCCTTACAGCAGGATTTCCATGCCGTTCAGTCCTGGCTAAACTCTAACCAACTTGTCTTAAATGCAAAAAAACCTATATCCATAACCTTTGGTACACAGCCCAGACTCTCCTGACTAGATGCTCCACCCACTTTCTACACACTGGTCGCCACCTCCTTTGTTTTCTGCACCTCCTTTCAGTACCTGGGTGTATGGCTCGATCGCCACTTAGATTTCTCCGTCCATATTGACCACCTTCAGAAAAAACTTCACCCAAAGCTAGGTGCACTTTACTGTAACAAAGGTTGCCTACCGACCTCGGTCAGGCGGGAACTAGTGCACAAAATGATTCTCCCAATTTTCGACTATGGAGATGTGGTCTACAGTAGTGCCCCTCTATGCACCCTGGCCAGCTTAGACCCCCTTTTTCATTCCTTCTGTTGGCTCATCCTTGAATGCCCACCTACCACCCACCACTGCAACCTGTATAGTGCACTTGCTCTCCCCTCACTGCACTCCAGGTGCCAGCTTCACTGCGTAAATCTTGTAGCAAAGTACTGGTCTAACTCCCTCCCTTCTTATCTCAGCTCTGTCCTGGCAACCCAACCCCCCCCCCGGCCTACTCCTTGAGAGGCGCCCGTCTAAACTCTTACAAATCCCTTTATGTCGCTACAAAGGCAATCTGCTTTCATATACAGACTGCCCAAACTCTGGAATGACCTTCCGCTGAAATCAGGCTGTCCTCTACCCAAAGGTCCCCAAAAACTCTCCTACAGGATCACTTCTCTGACATATGTAACTGCAACCTGCAGCCCAGATCAGTTATCACAAGTCATCGAAATGTGCCTTAAACAGGTCGACTGTCCAACAACTGATCGCTATTGTAATTTTGTTCCTCAAATGTCTCTGTCTGGTATGTACTGGGGCCATAACCCCCAACTACTGTCCAGTTACTCAACCACTCTGCACCACTATAAACTATTAACTATCTAACAAATGCCTAGTCCAGCCTGTACCTCTCTGGACCTGCTGTTTTATTGCTGTCTTTTTCCCCCTTATGTACTAGGGTGTTACCTGTCTTTTGCACCATTGCCTCTGCATCTTTTGTATTGCATTGTATGTGTTGATCTATGTATGTACAGTGGCGTGAAAAAGTATTTGCCCCCTTCCTGATTTTCTCTATTATTGCATATTTGTCACACTGGATGTTTTCAGGTCTTTAGAGAAAATGTAATATTAGACAAAGGGAACCTGAGTGAACAAATAACACTTGTTTTTTTTTAATTTCACTTATTTAATGAAAAAAAGTTAACCAAAACCAACTGGCACTGTGTGAAAAAGTAATTGCCCCCTTACACTTAATAACTGGTTATGCCACATTTAGCTGCAATGACTGCAACCAAACACTTCCTATAATTCAATATCAGTCTTTCACATCGCTGTGGAGGAATTTTAACCCACCTTCCTCGCAGAACTGCTTTAATTCAGTAACATTTGGTAGGTTTTCGAGCATGAACTGCTCGTTTCAGGTCCTGCCACAGCATCTCTATTGGGTTTAAGTCTGGACTTTGACTAGGCCACTCCAAAACTTTAATTTTACTTCTTTTTAGCCATTCTGATGTGGACTTGCTTTTGTGTTTTGGATCATTGTCTTGCTGCATGACCCAACTACACTTCAGCTTCAGCTGACAGAAGGATGACTGGACATTCTCCTTAAGAATTTTCTGGTACAGAGCAGAATTCATGGTTCCTTTAATTATGGCAAGTCATCCAGGTCCTTAGGCAGCAAAGCATCCCACACCATCACACTACCACCACCATGTTTGACTGTTGGTATGGTGTTCTTACTGTGGAATGCTGTGTTTGCTTCTGCGAGACATTATGGGATCCATGTTGTCCAAAGTTCCACTTTGGACTCATCTGTCCATAGAACATTTTCCCAAAAGGCTTGTGGATCATCCAGGTGCTTCTTGGCAAATGAGAAGCGAGCATTTATTTTCTTCTTGGTTAGCAGTGGTTTCGCTTGCTACTCTCACATGAAGCCCATTTTGCCCAGTCTCTTTCTGATTGTGGAGTCATGAACACTGACCTTAGCTGAGGCAAGAGAAGCCTGCAGTTCTTTGTATGTTGTTTTAGGATCTTTGAGACTTCTTGGATGATTTTACACTGCGCCCTTGGAGTAATTTTGGCAGGCCGCCCACTCCTGGGAAGGTTCACTACTGTTCCAAGTGTTCTCCATTTGGAGATTATGGCTCTCACTGTGGTTTGATGGAGTCCCAGAGCCTTAGAAATAGCTTTGTAACCCTTTCCAGACTGATAGAGGGCAACAAATTTTTTCTGATCTTTTCAGGAACTTCCTTTGATCATGGCATAATGTGCTTGTTGAATCTTTGCTGGCAACGTGACTCTGATGGTAAGGGCCAAAATAAGTGAGGTTTATATTGAGCAGGGCTGGCTGTAATCAAGCCTGGCTGTGTTCAATCAGCTGACTCTAATTATCCCTTTAATTGGGTTGATTTAACTAGGGGCAATTACTTTTCACACAGTGCCAGTTGGTGTTGGTTAACTTTTTTTCATTAAATAAATGAAATAAGTAAAAAAAAAAAAGTGTTATTTGTTCACTCAGGTTCCCTTTATCTAATATTATATTTTGTCTAAAGACCTGAAAACATCCAGTGTGACAAATATGCAATAATAGAGAAAATCAGGAAGGGGGCAAATACTTTTTCACGCCACTGTATGTAAATCCCAGGTCGCATCAGGAAACGAGTGGTTTTCCAATCTGTATGCCTATCTGGTTAATCTCGTACATAAATAAATAAATAAATTTCAAATCCTTGATCAATTCCTATTACACACTTTATGATCATTATGAATTCCCCCAAACAGTGCAGCCACTCAGGATGCAGTAGTCTCCTCTCCTCTCCTCTCCTCTCCCTGCATCATGAGTAGCTAGATTGTGTGTGGGTGTTCCCAAGTCCATGAAAGATACAGTAGAAATTGATCTAGGAATGTAAACAGACATGTTTTGGTGTGATAACACCAGGGTGGTGAGTAGTCTGTTTTTCACTTTTAAAAAGAAAAATAGAATCAGATTCAAACAACCAATGGCATCAGACATCTTTACAGACTGTCAGCAATCATAAAATGTTTTTTTAAACTAGGGTCAGTTTTAGGCCTGAGGAAGCTGACAATGTCCCTATAATAAATTAGAACTTAAACTTACGGAGTTTTAACAGTGTTCTACTCTTTTTAGAACAGCCCTTATTTCGTTTCCTTGAGTCTTGGACTACGTGGTTTTTAAAATTGTGCCTTTATTCTGCCTGCCCTTGATAACTTGGATTATGACCCTTTTGTTCATGGCTTGTAGTTTCCCTCATCACTTCACTATCAGTTATCCCAGTACTGGGGAAAAAAAGAAAAAAAACTTTTGTGAGTGTGTTCCCAGAACACTTTTTTTCAACTTCCAGTTAGTCTGTAAGCTTCACGTTCTTGGAAGGGTTTTAGATAAGGTGGTGGTCACTGAGCTGCAGAATCATCTATAAACTAGTACCAAACAGAGGACATTTCAATTTGGATTTAAACCCAGTTATAGTATGTAGATTACCCTCATCTGGGTCTGAAGCAATAGCCATACCACTGTGGATAAGGGTGCTCTTTCCATTTTCATCTTATTGGGCTGCCTTTGACACTGTATTATGGGATTCTGGGGATCGTTGTTGATCTGCCACTGTTCTGTCCTATTTAAAAGCCTATACTACCCAGAAATATCATTTTGGCTTTTTGGAGACTTGTCTCAAGACTTCTTTGACATTCACTGTAGGATTTCCAAGGGCTACAGTAGGCACTCATGCTTTTCAACAGAATAATTAACCCCTGTGTTTTTGGCAGTTTTCCAGAATATTCCTGGTGTGTAACAATGTGGTAAACATAGAACATTGTGAGTACAAAATTTCACATATTGATTTCTCCAGGGCTCTAAGAAAGATGGTAAATCATGACATCATTCTTAGCCAATCATGACTCTTTATATCTAAACATTCTAGGTAATCTTATAAGCATAAGAGGGTGTCTCATTCATATTGTTCTAAAATTCTGAAGTTCTAAGTTCAGATGGCACAGTCCATTTCCTGAAAAGGGGTGTCTCTAATATTCTGCAAAATAAAATGTTTTAATGTACATAAACATTAAACTTTTTTAAACAAAGGTCTTTAACATGATTTATGATATGTTTATCTGAATAGTTACTATCTTTCTTATTGTTATAAGAGTTTCTTCTTAAGCCCTGTGTGTGCGAGAACTCCTAAGCTTCGCTTTGCAGTTCTCTCACCCTAAGAACTCGAGAATGTACTTTTATAACCATAAGAGACAGAATAACTGTTTGTATAAACATATAAACAGAGATCTGCTGATTATCTTGTGGCACCAGTGATTTCCATATAGATTTTGTAACAGAATCTGTTTGGTGCAAGAGTATAAACATTCATCAGCATTATTTCTTATTATTTCATTTGAAAGTCTTTACTGCAACAGTACACTGGATCACACAGCATAGGCTTCTTGTAAACACCAAAAAAATGAAATGTTTGCTGTTTGTCTCCTAACAGAAGCTAGCGAACAGCTGCCTCAACACCACTAAATCCCTAACTATCTTAACATCAGACAGTTCTACCCTTGAGCAGGTAAGAGACTTCAAATACCTGGGGGGTTATGTTTGACCCAACCCTTGTCTTTGAGTTCCACATACGCTTGCCAATAAAGAAGATGAACCAGTGAATAGGTATGTGTTATAGACTTAAACACCTCCTGTCTTCTGAGGCAAGACTAGCGACTGGGAGGGGTCACCTTCTCTCCATACTTGATTACTGCTCCCCGGTGATAGTCCTCGCACCCTCCTCACTACTAAATTGCATAAACACCACTTGTAACAATATACTATTTGTAGATTTATCACCCTAGCCCCATACCGTACCCACTACTAACTTCTCTATCAATCTCTGGGATGGCTCGCCCCCTCTGATCAGAGAGACCTCAGTCTTGAAACATTCATATCAAAAACATCACAGTATGGGATAGGATCACCTCTGTTAGGGTTGCCAAAGCTAAAAAGAAACAGGCGTAAACACAGGTCCTCTACCTGAAGGCTATTGGAATGCCCCAGACATAATACTGAGACAGGAAGGAGGGCCTTCTCCTTTGTAGCCCCCAAACTATGGTACTCCCTCCTTAGTGAACTGCAAGCACCACTACCACCTCATAAATTCAAACTGAAGCACCAGGAAGCTATACTAGGTAGATCCTTATGTAAAAGCGTCACCAAGTAATAGCAAGTGTCTGCTGGATGCCCCACCTAAACACATGACTAGTTAGGTTACTTAAACACACTTAATGCTTGATGTGGATACAAGAACAACTAACATCCATGAAATAAGTGATTGATTGTCTTATGTATGTCTGCCAAATAGTTACTGTATTCTCTCTGTCTCTCAATGCATTTGTATCTGTGTTGTAAACTTGTGATTTTTTTTTTCTCTCTCTACTGTGACTGTAACTAAACGTGTTTTGTATCAGATGTGCCATCTAAATGGCCTAGATCATGCCTGAAAATGGTCCCTGGGATCAGAGCACACACCCAGTAAACAAATAAATAAATAAATAAAATGAGTAGGGAAACTACTGCATCCTGATTGGCTTGGACCTGTGTGTTGAGAGAGCACAATGCACAAGTAAGAACAAAAAAGTTCTGGCAATCAGGACACAACATATTAATAATATCAATGCCTTTTGTTAAAGTTCCTGATTGCCATTACAACCACGGTTTCTGCTTTTACTCACTAAAAAATCATCTAGGCTGTAAAAATTAAACTCCCTCAAGATAAAAAGAGCAATAAAAAGAACAAACTGATTCAATGTTATTTTCCTTTATAAAATGGCTAGAAAAAAATCTAGAAATTTAGTTGGCCTAGAGACGTCACCTGGCTGTGCATTAAATCTCTATAAATGTATGGTTAGGTGCCAAATCTCATTTTTCTTCCCCCAAAAAAACTACTTAAAGCCATTTTATAAGTGTAATAAGCCCCTCCAGGGTGTGCATCATTGGATTTTATGTGCTTCCCCTGGACATAAGGACACTCGGCCTTTGCCTTGTACCTTACTACAGCCCTGGGGTGTGCATTAAAGTCCTATAATAACTGGGTTGTGTTTTTTTTCCTAAGGAAACCCAGTTCGTAATTTGCTGTTATAAAAGAGTGTTTATAATGCCAAACACATGGAAGGTTTCCTTCGCATCTGCACACGCGCTAGCCATCCAAGGTCATTGCACTGAACCCCCCTGAACCCAGCACTGCTAGTCACTCTCAGTGGTAAGTAAATATTTTTTAAAAAGTAGACTGCGGCTGCCACATAACTTTTCTAAGCTGCTTCCTACTTACATTTAAAATCATGAAAAAAAAAAGAGAGACCAGTTTCATGTGCCATGAACCGCGCTTCAGCCAGATGGGACCATGACTGACTTAGTCTTATTTTATATAATTTCTGTGGCAAAAAAAAACACAACCCAGCAATTAGATAAAATTAAATATGGGGTGGTATGTAAAAACTCAGGTTTTACACACACACCCCTCAGTACTAGATGCTTGAATAAACCGCTCAAGCTTCACTCTTGGGGTTTATTTAGCATCCAACACCTCAGGTGTGTGTAAAATTCTCGCTACACATACACCACCCCATACGTTATTCTATTTATAATGCACACTCCATTGTGTTTCATTAGTTATTTATACTGGACTCGTTACACACGTACACAAATAAACATGTAGTACTAATCTTAGTTATATATATATATATATTTAGGGCTGCAGTAGGCATAGTCCTGCAGACCTTTTACGATCATCAGAAAAAGGACTACCGCATTCCTTCTGAATGAACATGTTGAAGTGACAAAACAGATGCCTCCACATCTGTAAAACACTCCTCTCGCTACGTCTATAGGGAGTTGTACTGCACTATTTTTTCTATTTTCGCCTGTGACCACTGAGGATTTCTCAGCTACTGCACATTAAATTTAATCTTTTAGCAGTTGGAAGCTGCTGAAGATATTCCCCTATTTTTACTCTTTTTCTCTTTTTCTCCTTGCTGGCCCCACCTCTGCTGGTATCACCATCCTAGTGATGTCAAGGCATTACAGCATCGCTGGGAGGAGCTTCCCTTCATTTTACCCAGATAGACACCTTATTTTAATGTATATAAATATATTTATTTATGTGTGTTTTATGCCTCTGACTGCTCAGTTTTCTGTTCTTTCATTTCTGTTGCCCCCCCTTCACCTTATACTGACCTTCCGGGCTTGCTTTTAACCATGGTGCGGCTCTTCAATTATTCTTCTCCCCTCAGGAAGCACTCTGTCATTCCTGCAGACTTTATTTTATATTGTAAAAGTAGCTTCCCCTCTGGACATTGCATATAAGCTGTGGAGTGGCTTCACTGAATGGTAGCTCCTTTGCTGCTCTCTACTTTTCAACCCCCCCCCCCCGGGCTTTTACATTAGCTGTGGTGTGGCTTCACTTAACAGCAGCTGCTTGCTACATTTGAAATAGTAAATTCTACTGCTGGAGTGGCGGTTCGGGAAAGTGGAAGGAGATGCTTTCACTATTGCCTCCTCCACCTTCTGCTGGCTCCACTGTCCTCCTCTTCTCCCACCCAAGCAGAGTAGGCCACAGCCTGCGCTCTGAGCCGGCTGGGAGTTTCAAGCACCCAGAGGACAGGGAGATACCCTAGAACCAGTGCATGTCTGCCATACATGGGCCACAATTAGAAAGCCATGGTACTTGAGCTGTCTGCATAGGCTTAAACCACAGTACAAGCAAATTAAAGTACGGCGGTGCTCTTCAGCTGCTGCTTTCCTGCTGAGCTTGCTCTTTCCTGTTTCCTGCAGGAATGTCTGGTCTCAGGGTCAGTGTCATGTACAAACCTAATTATTTTTCAGGTTGCATTGCTTCTCTGAGGAATAGACCAGAGACATTTTCTAAATCTGACTGTCTCTGTCCTAGGTATGAGTCTTGATCACAGAAATGTGTTCAGATTTAGTCATTCTTCTCACACACAATTATTGGCATCAGGACTGAGATTGTAGCCAATTCTAAAATGTTGCAGTTCATGAGCATGAGAGTCCTACATCTATTCTTATGGCCACTAGTATATCTCTCTCTCCACCCCCCCCCCCGAATGGGATCAGTTTTGTTTAATTTCTGAGGGATGCTTGTAGAAGATCATTTTTGAAATGCATGCATATGCCTGCTCCTACTGTAGCTCCACATCTGTCTTTAATTGTTGAGATGGGCTGTGGCTTGTTGTGATCAGGGTTATTGGTAGCTCTGAAAAGGGCCCTGACTGTTTCCCTTCAGGAAAAGTCACACCTTATTAAAGCGGAACAGTCAGCACTAAGAGCCCAGCAACCAAGTATAGTGCTAGTCTCAATTTGCACTTTGTGTGCAAAAACATTTTTTTCACTTACTGTCTACTGCAGTATAGCAGATTGTATCAGGCTAAATATGGTGACTTCCCAGCTGACATTTGCTATAAACAGAAATCCATGAGTCCTCTGCAGCTGACATCAGAGCAGGGCTGCAGCAGTGAGAGTGAATAGTGTGCAGTGCATGTAAGACTTTTTATAAGCTATTATCTTTTGTTTGCTGGTCCCACTGTCCTCCTGGGGCTAAGTACATTCACAGATGACTGTACTTAGCCTTGGAAAAACAGCAGGCTGGCAAACATCTAATCTGCTCTTATGTTAACTTACTAAATTAAATTAGTGGTTAGTTTCAAATCTTCCCTTTTGGGAAAGGTGATACAAAGGGTGGTTGCTATGCAGTTACGGAATATCTGATGTTCCATGTCCTGTTTCATTGGTTTCAATTAGCTTTCAAGCCTGGACAAAGTACTGAAATGGCATTGATCAATGCAGTTAATCTCTTGACAGTGTAAGGGCCAGGCACCCCTTAATGTTTAGGATTGAATCGTGACACTTCTCATTTCGAAAGGCACTGTCTTTTGCCATCAGACCCTCTCTATTTCCCTTTACCTTAGCCACAGGTGAATGGGGACCAAGGCAAAAATGAACATTTCTGGGGCACCACAAACTGCGAGACCACATACAAAACACATGTCCATACTAGGAGCTAGGATCAAGCAGAATGCATTTTTAGGGCTGCAGTGGGCGTAGACCTGCAGACTTTTATGATCATCAGCATTCCTTTCAAACTAACAACATTTTGGAGTGACAAAACAGCCACCTCCACATCTGTAAAGCACTCCACATGCTATGTCTGTAGGGAGCTGTACTGAACATTTTTTTTTTTATTTCATCCATGACCGTTGAAGATTACCCAGCTACCCCATGTTACATTTTTTTTATTTTTATCTTTTAGCAGTCAGGAGCTGCTGAAGATACTCCCCCCTCTCACTTTTACTTTTCTCCTCTTTGTCTTCTTGCTGGTCCCACCACCTATTGATGTCGTCATCCTAGTGACATCAGACGACTGTTAGAGCAGCATGTTTCCTCAAAAAATTGTATACAAGTAAGAAAAGCAAGTATTTACAATAGGTAACTTAGTACAATAATTAAGTATATACATATTTATTGGTTAATATTTAAGGGAAAATGTGTCAGGGACAGTCTTAAGGGAGTTGGACTAGGCAGTTGGAACACCAAGGACTTGGGGACAGAATGCAGTTGCATGGGGTTGGGTGGTGGGTACACATGATGGTTTTGAAGGCATTGACATAGCTTCTTTGGGAGTGAGAAGGAGGCTATTCCAAGTGATATGTACTGTGAGAGATTTTTACATGAAGGCCGTGGTCTGGGGGCTTCTAGGGCCTAGCGGCCCAAGACCCCCAGCCTTTATATAAAAATATTTCACAGTGGATTACAGTAATGCCTATGGAGTGGGTTGTTAATGGCATTGGTCAGGCAGTTACCCACCTCAGATGCAGCTGCAGACTTTGAGACCAGCCAGAGTCTCCTACACTCCTGATTCCAGGGGGAAGAAAGATTCCCTGGAGACAGGCGTAGGAAAGATTCCCTGGAGATAGGGGTAGGGAAGATGTGACAAAAGTGTGCTTTATCTTCAGTGTAAGACCCCAAACCCACCTAGAGCTGCCCTGCATTTTTCCCAGCACCCACCAGCCCACACCTCCCCAGAAACATAATAGTGACACTGGGGGTGCCCAATCCCCCAGTGTCTCAATCACAAATCCTCTGACTGCCCATCCCCCCTCATCCAGTACCCCACATACACAGTTATTTATTTTTTTATATTTCTAAAGCTTCTTCCCCCCAACTGACCCTTCCTCTCAGCACCCACCACCCCACTTTCTCCCCTGAAACGTAACAGTTGCACTGGGAGGGGGGCAATTTCCCCAGTGCAGGAATCCTCGTTTGTGTCTTTTCCTCTGACTGCCCCATCCCCCCATATCCAGTATCACACATGTGCAGTTATTTCATTTAAAAAATATATTTATAAAGTTTCTTCCCCCACCTGACCCTCCCTCTCAGCACCCACCAGCCCACTCCCCCCCAAAAAAAATTTAACAGTGGCACTTTAGGGATGCCCGAACCCCCAGTACAGGAATCCTTGTTTGTTTCTTTTCCTTTGAATGCCCCATCCCCCCCTCATCCAGTACTGTGCATGCATGGTTATTTATTTTTAAATAGTTATATAGTTTCTTCCCCTCACCCGACCCTCCCTCTCAGCCAGGGTGAGACAAATCAGTTAGTGAGCTGGTGGTCAGCTTGGCCACTAGCTTTCTAAATCTGGTTGCCAAGTCAATATTTTATTTAGTCATTATCATTTTTAAGCACCTAAAAATCACTTGGGGGCAAGTAGCCAGTTGGTCAGTAAAATTTTAAATCTGGTAGCCAAAGTACTTTTTTTAGTAGCCATTGGCCACCTGGCTACCCAATTTTTCCACCTTGCTCTCAGCACTCCTCCCCCCAGAAATGTAACCATGCCACTGGGGATTGCCCAGTCCCCAAGTGCAGGAATCTTATTTGTTTATTTTTGCCTTTTGACCTGTAAAAATTAAAAATAAAACTCCACTGATGTCTCTTGTGCTGTTACACTACCCCCCACCGAACCCTCCCTCTCAGCACCCCCCCAGCTCTTACTTATTGATAGAGGATCCAGTGCCGTAATCCTCTCTGATCCACAGACATGCCTTCACTTTTCCAAGTCGGACTACGGACTGAGGAAACAGGCAGGCACTTTCAGGTATTTCAATGGAGGGTTGAACTTAGTGCCATAACGCTGCCATTTGGGCATATTTTTGCCCCAAATTTTCAACATGCCTTTTTTGGGACCCCACCTCATGAACAAATGCACCGTCATTAGGAAGATCTGTCCTGAAATGTGACTTTGTGGTCCTTGTGCAAAATCACCTTTAAGGCAGGAGTTGAAAATTTTCTCTGCCCTTGTTTGTGAGGTGGGGCCATAAGAAGGCTATGTTGAAAATTTGGTGTAGACATATTAAAAACAACAAAGTTATGAGCCTACCTTGACTTTTGCAAACACAGGTTCATAACTTTGGCAATTTTCAATATTTCTCCCCCAGATTCACAACATAGCCATATCTTTATAGCACCTCATGAATGTGACAGCTGACATTTTTTGAAATCCTGACCAAAATGTTTTTTTACATCCTTTTTATTTATTTTTTTTAATTTAAACTTTTGTTTACCAGGTAATACAATGAGCCAAGGCCCGTGTTCATGTACGATCTGGAACCATAAGTATACAGTCAAGATGGTGCAAAATTATTCAACATACATTACAAACACTACAGTAGTGACAGAACAATTAATAATACTCAATAAACATAACAAACATTCAAAAACATTGACAATACAATTTGATAAGAAAATAATTATTTAGCTTAGCTTTAAAAGTTTGATGGCTAACATTTCCATGCAATAAAATAGGAAGCTCATGCCAATTTGTAGCTGCAGAGCAAGAGAAAGAACCATCCCCCATTTTAGTCTTAGTTTTAGGAACAGTTACTTTTATTTGGCCATTTGACCAGAGTTCCCTTATATTCATTTTAATTGATGACAATGAATAGAGGGGAGAGTTTGTGCCCTGGTGAAGAATATTATCCTGAAAGATGATTTTGCAGTTCCTGTGAGAAATCACCTTTTGGATAGAAGTTGAAATTTTTTCTGCTCTTGTTCATGAGGTGGGATCATAAGAAATCTATGTTCTAAATCTGGTGAAAAAATATTTTAAAACAACCAGGTTATGAGCATACATTGACTTTTGCAAGTGCAGACTTATAACTTTGGTAAGTTTCAATATTTTTACTCCAAATTTACAACATAGCCATATCTTTACAGCAGTTCATACATGCGACAGCTGTCATTTTTAAAATCCAGGCCAAAATGTTTTTTTACATCCTGAAAGGTGATTTTGCAGTCCCTGCTTGAAATCACCTTTCAGGCAGTAGCTGAAAATTTTCTCTGCCCTTGTTCATGATGCAGGGTCATAAGAAGGCTTTGTTCTGAATTTAGTGTAAAAATATTTATAAAAAAAACAGTTACGAGGCTATGTTGAATTTTGCAAACAGAGGCTCATAAATTTGGCATTATTAAACATTTTTATCTCAAATTTTCAACATAGCCATTTCATTACAGCAGTTTATGAATGTGGCAGCTGTCATTTTTCAGCTCCTGCCCAAAATGTGTTTTTCCATCCCAAAAGTTGATTTTGCAGTCCATGTGCAAAATCACCTTTAGGCCAGGAACTGAACATTTTCTCTGTCTTTCCTCATGAGGCAGGGTCATACAAGGCTATATTCAAAATTTGGTGTAAAAATATTACAAGATAACAAATTTATCAGCCTATATTACATTTTGCTAACGCAGGCTCGCAACGTTGGTATTTTTCACTGTTTTTACCCCAAATTCTTTCCATGCAGCCCTATTGGCTCTGGCCAGAGTGTTTTTTTTTTTGGAGCTTGTTTTCTGAGCATGGAACCCTGCCCCACCATCCTTATCTGCCTACCAGGCTAACACCGAAATGTTTCATGCTTGTTCTGCTACAGATACAATTGAATCCATGGCTTTACTGAGGCCTTCTGTTGTTCACCTTTGTGTGGGGAGAGGTGACTATTCAGCAGTAGTGTTCTGCATAAGTTTGAATTCCTGCACTCCAAGATAAACAGTCCATCTATTGGATGTGTGGATAGACAGATGCTTGAGAGCTGGAATGGTATTAATTTTTACCTGTAACTGTTAACAAAAGAAAATACCTGAGTTTAATATGAAAAGTTGGCCTTTTTTTGTGTTTTGTAGTTCTCAGTTTACCCATTTTATAAGTGCAATAAGACACTTTGAGGTGAGCATTGTTCTGGCAATACACACTTCCAGGGCCAAAGGCACTTTTCCTTTGGCAGCAGCCCAGCACAATTTACACTCTGTCATGTCTTATAACTTACTTATTGTTGTTGGGTCTACTGTTACTCAAAGAATTTTTGTGTATCAGCTCGGCTCATTATTGTGAGTGCCAAATTGCTCCATTTCTGGCTGGCAGTATAGCCTAGAAGTTAGAGTGACAAGCTGTAAATGAGCTTGGTACTTCCGGCAGACTTGGGTTTGATGCACACAATCTTCACTTGCATACTGTGTGACCCTGAGCAAGTAACTTAATCTACCAATGATCCTGAGTTGTCCCTGAGAACAGGCCTTAGGCCTCGTGGACCTTAACCAGTTACCAAAGAATTAAAACAAAATTACAGTATGTTGTGAATGTATTTCTTCTGTTATTGTTCTTTGAAAATCAGTAACATCGTTTGAAGGTTAACAAGAATAATAAACCCCAAAGTGTTATGAATAGGCTGATTCTTAACATGGAGTGGGTTTACTGACATCATGTGAGCTCAAGAGCTTTACATGTCACAGAACCCATGAGCTGTTAAGAATAGCGATGTACTAAGTTGAGAAACTTCACTTTGCAAGAACTGTGCAATGTTTGCCGACTTCACAAAGTGCAAAGTACGACTCTGCATAATTTTTTGCATAGTGCCTGCTTTGCTCAGTGAAAACTGTGTGGTGGCACTACACCAATGAAATTGCTGGCAGAGTGCCACTCTGCATAGTTTTCACAGAGCAAAGTTACACTTTACTCATGAAGAACTACACAATTTGGCAACTCTTGGGCCACACAGTGTCTTTCTTTAAGCAAGAAAACCACCCCACTCTCGGAATAATAGCCACCTCCCATTCTCCATAACAGATGGTTTTCAATATCTCCCCCTGCTTGGCTGCCCCCCCGGTACCCTGACAAGTTTTTAAAAGAAGAGCCAACCTAAATACCATTCTTTACTGCTTCATTTAACTGGATAATTCATCATCTCTACTGCCATCAAGAACGTTGTGGTCATTTATTTCCCCATATGCTTGCTTTCATAACATCTCAGATCAACTACTGCAATGCCTTTTTGCATGGTTTGTCTGAATGCCAAGTTTATCTGAGCATTTGTCATGTCCATTTGATCATTATTACGGCAGCTCAAAATATTACTTGTACAAAACAACCTAAACATAATGTATTATATTATCTGTGCTTCAGCCATTGCATTAACTGACTGTCATTTCACCAACAAATTAAATTAGAACTGCTACTCCTCACATTTACAGTAAGTACATCCAAAGTCATTGCCTAACTTCCCTTTTTGCCCTTCCAGGCTGCTTTGTCACTGTGCACAGGTCTGCTAAACATCCCTAACTTTTATTTAACAAAATTTGGCGTAAATATATCTAGCTGTATTGCCGCAGCTCTCCTCGTCATTATTCTGGAGCACTCATTCTGTTATTCATTTCAAAAAATGTACTGATTTATTTCAAATGTTTTACTGGGAAAGACTTACTGAACTGGTAACAGCTTATTTCCAGATGCTTCATAGGAAAAAAATCCTGCTGTGATGGGAAACATTTCATTTGTGATTCATCTGGGTTACCTTGTATTCTTATTACTTTTAACCACATAGAATATGATGGTAAATGAGGACTGCTTGGTCCATCGTGTCTGCCTCTTTCTCCCTAGCTACACTATTACCCCAGACCGTGCCCTATGTACAACTCTTTTTCACTGAACCCCTTCCTTTCCACTATGATTCTCTTGTTCTTATCCCATGCATTCTTGAACCCTACCACTGTTTTGCCCCACTACCTCTGCTGCAAGACTGTTCCAGGAATCTACCACTCTTTCTGTGAAGAGGTAGTTCCTCACATCTCTCCTGAATCTACCCCCCCAGCTTCATAGCATGTCCCCTTGTTCTTGAGCACCTTTTCTTCTGAAAAATACTTCCCTTCTGTACCTTATTTACCCCATTGAGGTGTTTAAAGGTCTGTATCATATCCTCCCACTCTCTCTCCTCTCTTCTAGGGTGTACATATTGAGTTCCTTTAGTCACTCCTCATAGGGCTTTTGATGCAGACCCTGCACCATTTTAGTTGCCCTCCTCTGGACTGCCTCCACTCTATGTCCTTCATGAGATATGATCTCCAGAATTGGACACAATACTCTAGGTGGGGTCTTACCAGCCATCTGTACAGAGACAACACCATCTCTCTCTTTCTACTGGTGATACCCCTCTCTAAGCACCCCAGCATCTCACCAGCTCTCCCTACTGTCTTGTCTCACTGCCTGGTCACCTTTAGGTCATCTGATATGATTACCCCCAGGGCTCTTTTCTGCTTGGTGGCTGTCAGTACTACTCCACCCGTTTTGCACTCCACCCCTGTGTTTTTCTGCCCTACATGCATTATTTTGCACTCTTTCACGTTGAAACCCAGCTACCATACCCTTGACCACTCCTCTAGTTTTCTCAGGTCTGTGCTCATCCTCCCCCCCCAGAGTTTCCTCCCTATTGCAGATTTTGGTGTTCTCCCCATGGAGGCAGACCTTCCCTTCCAGCTTCTCTGCAATGTTACTTGTGAAGACATTAAACAGGACTGGTCCAAGTGCTGATCCCAGAAGCACCTTGCTATTTACCCTCCCTTCCTTGGAATGAACTCCGTCTACCACCACCCTCTGTCGCCTATCAACTAACCAATTTATTATCCAGTTTACCACCTGTGGACCCCCTCCTAAATTACCCAGCTTGCTGACTAGGCTCCTATGTGGAACAGTGTTGAAAGCCTCACTGAAAGCTAGGTAGGCCACATCCACCACTCCACCCTGTTCTAATTCCTGTGTCACCCAGTCAAAGAAATCTATCTGATTTATTTCACATGACCTCCCCTCTGTGAAACCATGCTGCCTCGGGTCTTGTAACCCTCTGGATTCAAGATATTCCACAATCCTTTCCTTCAGCAGTGACTTCATTAACTTTCCCACCACCAATGTCAGGCTGACTGGCCTATAATTGCCAGCCTCCTCCCTGTTACCACTTTTGTGTAGTGGGACTACATCCACCCTCCAGTCCTCTGGAACTATTCCCATTTCCAGTGAGCTGTTAAATAGAACTGTAAGAGATGCAGCCAGCATTTTCTTGTGCTCCCTCAAAAGTATTGCTATGTACATATATATTTATTAGAGGTAAAATCTCATTTCGCATAGGTTGTTCTCAGCGACAGTGAGAAATTACTGTTAGTTGAAAACCCTCACTACCCTCAACAGTATTGCTGCCATTGGGACTGGTGGGTCCCAACCTCACCCCATTCTCCATACTTCTGCTGATTTACACATGTTATGGGGTGAGAGTTAGGCTGATTATCCCAATGCCACCCCAATGCCGGTTGGGGGTGGGGGGGTCCAAGGGGTTTTCAACCCAACAGTGAATTTCCTCACTTTTGTAGCTGTGGAACAACCCTAACTAATGCAATAAATGGAGTTTTTGACTCTAATTTCCTTTCTTTTGAGAATGATAACGAGAATAGTGAATATCAGAGGGAGCTGGGGTCCTTTGGGGTCTCAAGGCCCGCTGCATATCAGCTAAGAAGGGAGCGCTGGGCACTTTGGCCTCAAGGCCCACCACATGATGTGTTGTGGCATAGTAACAGGGACAGCAATGCAAACAGAAATGCTAACAGTGGCAATACATGGTAACACATGCCAATAATGAGAACAGAAAGGGTAACGCATTATGGTGGCATAGATGGGAATGGTCTGCCACGTGATGTGTTGTCACATAGTAACATGGTGCCTGCAAACAGAAATGTCAATGGGCATGGTGATGTAAAGTGAAACAGTAAGATAAACAGTACTGTAGACTGAAATGGCAAAAAATAACAGAAACGCAAGTGCAAATGAAAACGCAAAGGATAACGCACATGGTGGCGCAGACGTCAATGGTAAGTGAAATGGTATGGATCCGCAAGCAGAAAGGGCAACAGTAACAGTAATGTAAGTGCACAGGCTGGTTTTCCCAAAAATCTGCATTGAGAAAGACAGTGAGTACAAATAATGTATGCAAAATAATGAGTATTAGGCGCAGAAAATGAGATCTTGGAATACTAAATACATTATATCTCAGGAATACAACGTAGAAAAAAAAATTTAAAAGTCATATTATTTACAACTGTCCTGGCTAATTTGATCTTAGATTTCCGATGAAAGTCCGTATCTCGACCGTTTCCTAGATATACAGGCTCTGAAAGGCGAAAGGAACGCTGTAATGTTATCCGATGGAAAAAGAAAAGTTTGAGCACCATAACTTTGCCTCCCTGTAATGTTTTTTCACCAAACTACTGAAAGGCACATCTGTGGGCTGTTGGCTGTCTTCCTCCAAATTTCAGGAAAAAGACCAAACCGTTATTTTGCAGCAGGGCTCCAAATGATTTTTGCTAATGTCGGGCGCCGTAATGTTATCCTATGGGAAAACTGTCAATTTTGGAGTGCCGAACTTTTCCGCCATGTGATATTTTTTTCACCAAGCTACTGAAAGGGCACATCTGTGTACTGTTGGCTGTCTTCCTCCAAATTTCAGGAAAAGACCAAACCGTTATTTTGCAGCAGGGTGCCAAAGGATTCCTGTAATGCTTGATGCCGTAATGTTATCCTATGGGAAAACTGTCAACTTTGAGTGCCATAACTTTGCCGCTGTGTAATATTTTTCAATACAACACTGAAAGGCACATCTGTGAGATGTTGGCTCAGTCTCCTCCAAATTTCAGCCCAAACTCCCAACGGTTATTTTGCAGTGCAGTGCCAAAGAATTGCTGTCATTTTCCCACAGACTAGAAAAATTACTGTCGCATTTCAGAAAGCTTTCACTGTATTTCATCACACTTTCAGTGAGCACGTAAAGTAATTTGTGAAAGATTTTCCAGAAATTTGAAAAACATATTTCTGGGTGTTTTACCACAAAATAAAGACATGACAAGCATCCTCAGGGCCGACTAGGTGAATACAAAAAAATTAGATTGCTAGAGGGTCCCAAATTTAAATGCCAACCATTTTTCTGATCACCAACTGAAAACAAAATGGCCGATTTGCGAAAGTAACAGGCCCATTTGCGAAAGTAAAAATGCATTTGCGTAAAGTGTTGAATTTTGTTAACTTTTCCCATTGACTTATAATGGAAACTGTTTTGAATAACTTTTGAACGTTTAATATTTTTCACGAAATCTTTGAAAGGCACATTGGGGACCCTGGCTGCATGTTCTGGAGATTTCAGGCTGATCCACATAAACCCGTACGACCTGGGCGCGACCACAGAATTCCAGAAAAGCGTAAATGCGCGCACAGATCACGCTTAATAACTCTGCAACCGTATATCCGATCAGTACAAAACTTGGCAGATCCCAAGGCCTATGGGTCTTGATCATACATTCCAAATTTCAGGCAAATCCATCAAACAGTTGCAAAGTTATTAAGGTGCAAAATTTTGGGTTTAACATGGAAATGGCTCCTCAACCCTAACTATGGTAGCACTACCGTGCTACCATAATGTATATTTGATGTAGGAATGTTTTCCTCCTGCCCCCAAGACCCCAATAAAAATGAAATATTTCATCTCATGAGGCTATCCAGGAACACAAATATTTAAAATAAAATATTGGAGGGAACTCATCTATAGCATTTTAATGTTGATGAGCTGCATTTAGTAATCATCACTGGTGAAGGATTGTGGGCACAGGGAATTAATGTCCTCTTATTTATTCATAAATAAGGTACAATGTATGCTTCCTCACAGTGCTTCACCAACACATATCAGTACTGACCTAAAGTGATGTTCTGGTTTTAATATTCTGTTTATCCCCTGACACTCAGCCTATCTCCCAGCCCAGATTTCCACTTCTCTGGTATTCACCCACCTTCCAAGTGGGTTCATGGAACTTCTCCTGTCCTGTGCAGGGACTGCATCAGAAAACATATGAGGACAGATTAACGGAGCCCAATATGTATACCCTAGAGCAAAGAAGGGAGAGAGGGGATATGATCAAAACATTCAAACACCTTAAGGGCATTAACAAGGTGAAAGAGTCTAACATTTAAATATAAGAAAAATAGCAGGACAAGAAGACACAGCATGAGATTAGAGGGAGGCTGATTAAGGGGTAATGTTAGGAAGTTCTTTTTTATAGAAAGGGTGGTGGATGCATGGAATGACCTACCTCAGGAAGTGGTGGATAGGAATACAGTGCAGGGCTTCACACAGGCATGAGGTAGGCATAAGGGAGCAATACCGATGAGTATGAATAGATAGGCCATTGACAGACAAAGGCTGATGGCACATTTATAAGATAGAAAAAGAAATGGGTAGACTGGATGGGCCTTGTGGTCCTTATCTGCCGTCAACTTCTATGTATCTATATTTCTATGTTTCTCTGCCATCCTAAGGATGCCTTCTATCATTCCCTTGTCCCTTTCCTCCCCCTGAGATGGGGGTCTGTAAACAACCCCTGGGGAGATTGTGGTGCCATTACCAGTCTCTAGGGTGACCCACAGTGCCTTCTCTCCTCCCTGTTTACCCTTTAGTTCTGTTGCTTTGATCCCTTCCCTTACATAGAGAGCTACTCCTCCTCCTCTTCTTCCCTCCCTGTCCCTTCTATAGATTGTGTACCCTGGTATGTTGACACCCTAGTCATGGTTCTCTGTGTACCATACTTCTGTGACTGCCACGATATCCAGGCACCCTCTTCCATCAAGGCCACCATTTCAGGGAGCTTTTTACCTAGACTACAGGCATTGGTACTCATTACCCTCCTTTTTTTTATGGCTTTATTTCTTTTTGCCCCATCCCTGTCCTTACTGCCTTTGTCTTTTTCTTCATTTACCCCTGCCCTTCTCCCTATTGTCTGCTCTGTCTTGGTGTTTACCTCACTAATTACCCTGATTTTGGGGGGGCTAGGATTTCCCTTCTACTTTTCAGTGCCTCCCCCTTGGCAAGTTTAAATGCTTGCCAATGAAGCATTTAAACCTATCACCTAGGATCCTGGATCCCCTCCTGGATAGATGCAGACCATTGTGCCAGTATAGGCCTGCATCCCTCCAGGTGGAGCCCCTGTCCCCAATGAAGCAAAATCCCTGAGATCTGCACCAGTTTGTCAACCAGTCATTGAATCCCATGGTGCAGAGTACCCTAGCCTCATCTATGCCATAGACACTTAGCACTTCTGAGAAAGTTACCGTGTGTGCTACTTGTCTAAGGCCCCCTCCCCAACTCCACAAACTCCTGTTGCACTCCTCTGATCCCATTCTCAGCCAGATTATTTATCACTAGGTGGCTCACTCCCCCTTGCAGCTGCTTCCACAATCCTGAGGATTTGTTTCCTGTCCCTCCAAGCCATGGCACTGGGCAGGCACCTTACCTCCCTTTTCCCTCCCCCCCCCAGTTCTAGCCCCCTAACAACTGAGTCCCCCACAAGGAGTTGTTTCCTTCCCCTGTGGGGTCCTGTGCCATCCTCCTGTGGGTCTCCATTGTGGAGGTTCCCAGCATTCTCCTTGGTCTCCACTGCAGGTACCTCCATAGAGGAACCATGCTCCACCAGAGTGGCAAATGAACTATGGAGAGGCACAACTGGAGGGATGTGCCTGTGTTCCACCACCCTTACCCTCCCTGAGCCCACTGTGGTCCAACCACTCCTCTTTCTTGGCAACCTCTGAGGTAGTGGCGGTGGCCTGGGTGGTCTCTGGTTGGGGAGCAGGTTTCCCGAATCCCTGCCAGGTCAGCATGGAGACGAACAACCTCCTCTATCAGACCAGAGTGGTGCCTGCAAATAGGGCAGCACTGCAGTCTCCAGAATGTCTCCTGGAAGACTGCTGCTCCACAGCCAGTGTATTGCACCACTCCCCACATATCTGTTTCCCTTCCTTTTACAGATGTTTTTTTATTTTTTTTTTCTTGTTTTAGTGTGTGCAAGCTTGTGAGTGTCTCTACCCCCTGTTCAGTGTGCTGGCCCTTTAAGGATATGAACAGGTGTATGTTGTTAGCAGTTTTGGGGAAGTGATGTCAGAACCTCTGCTATAAAGGAAGTTATGTGCATACATCTCAACTGTCCCTGATTTTCAGTGATATCCCTGATTTTGCCTCAAAATTTTCCTCTGTCCCTCGTAAAATTTGTGTTTTAAGACAGAAGAGTGGGAATTAAAATCACAAAATAATGTAAAACATTAAAGATTCAGACTTGTTCTTCTTCAGAAAATGCATCTTAACACAAATTATCTTATTCTATCAGCATTCTGAATGAATAGTATAAATTCTTAAGATGTATCCCTGATTTTGGGTCTTTGTCCCTGATTTTTTTAAGCCTTGTCCCTGATTCAGGAGGCAAGAGGTTGAGAGGTATGGTTATGTGCTTGGGGCGGTACTGCATAAAGGAAATCTCTTTGCACAGCACTTTTGCTCAAGGTTTCTAATATGCTTCCTGTTGTGCCCTGGTCACATTTGCATAAGTACACAGCCCATTGTTCACTACTTAGTGCAAATTTCAAACATGGTGCCCTATTTCTCTGAATATAGGCCTCAAACAGAAAGCAAACAGCAGCAGAAACAGATAGCTCAAATATCTTAAAAAAAATAAAAATTAAAAAAATTCACAAATTCCTCTCTTGTGTACTTCAGTGCACATTTCTCTGAAAAAGAATACAAAATAAACTACCACTCTTTAAGACCCTGTACACACTTATGAGGTGGGTTTCAAACCATTTTTTAAAATGGTTTAACTCTTACCTTGTTAATGCAGTCACATTGCTGCCTTAACCCAGTTTTTGAAGTGTTTTAAAACCATATCGTGTACACACTTTGGAACCTCACAGAGTGATGCCTGCAGCTGTGCTGCGCATCTGAGGGCTCTGCATAGTGGAGCACCAGCAAAGAACGGGATGAACATGGCAGCGTGTACACATGGGTAAGTGCAACCTTGTTTGGCTTAAACTGTTTTTAAAACTGGGCTAAAGACTAGGCACCTAGCAGGGTTTTAGCACATTTTTTAAAAACGGTTTAAATGACACTGTAATATGTTCGCAAACCATGTCAGCACCTTTTAAACTGTTTTACTGTAACTTGCTAAAAATAGTTTAAGAAGCCTAGTGTGTTCAGATCCCAAGTGTTGTCAGGTAAGACTTAAATAGAAACATAGACTTTGATGGCAGATAAGGGCCGCTTGGCCCATCTAGTCTGCCCATTTCCCTACATACAGGATAAGCTGCAGATCCTAGTTAACCAACAGCCTTTTTCTTCCTACCCCCCCACAAGAATTTCCTTATATCTGTCCCATGCATTCTTGAATTCTCCCACAGTTTTAGACCCCGCAGCCTCCTCAGGAAGGCTGTTCCATGCATACACCACCCTCTCTGTGTAAAAAATACTTCCTAAGATTGCCCCTGAACTGGCCCCCATCTTCAAATTGTGTCCCCTTGTTCTTGCACATCTCTTTTTCTGAAAGATGCTACCCTCTTGGACTTTGTTGATTCCACTGAGGTATTTAAAAGTTTCTATCATGTCCCCCCTCTCCCTCCTTTCCTCAAGGGTATACATATTAACCTCCTTTAGTCTGTCCTCATATGGCTTCTCTTACAGACCCTGCACCATTTTAGTTGCTCTCCTCTGCACTGCCTCTATCTTGTCTATGTCCTTGCAGAGACAGGGTCTCCAGAACTGGACACAATACACCAGATGAAGTCTCACCAACTTTCTGTACAGAGGGATAAAAACTTTCTGTGTTCTGCTGGTGATGCCTCATCCTATACATCCCAGTATCCCCCCAGCCCTCTCTACTGCCTTCTCACATTGCTTGCTAACCTTAAGGTCATCTGATATGATTTCCATCAGGTCTCTTTCCATTTTTATGTTGGCACACTTGCGCAGCCAACATCTTGTGGCAGTTCAGATTTGGAGGTGCGGTCGCTGTTGGGCGAATGCAGGGCACGCATCAGTAGGTGCATCCCTCATTCCCCCAATCAGCCTGCATGCCAGCACCACACCACCCTGGCAAGCACATCTAAGGAAAGGTCCACTTTAATGTGAGCAAAGCTCATCATGTGCAGCAGGCCTCCCGACGGCTTTACCAGACACAAACATGGCGGTACACTATCCTGCAAAATGTTGACACTTCTGGGGTGCCCAGTCCCCTGTTGGCTTACTCCTGCCCCCAATGTAGGTGCCGTGGGGAGCCCACTCTCCATCGCAGCATAAAGAACACTTCCCCATTTGTTATATGTCGCAGGAGGGTGCCCAACCTCCTTGGCTCTTGCCCCTCCCAGTTTCCTTTTTATGTACAACGGGTGCCTAATCCCCATTGGCATAAACTAACCCCCCTTTGTTGTGTGCTGACAGGGGTGCCCAATCCCCAGTTGGCTACAGCTGCCCCCCCAAAAAAAACACAAGGCTTCATAGGCACGCTGGGATCCCACCCCAGCATGCCACATGCCGCTGTAAACCTAAAAACAATCTCACAATGTCATTTTATTTTTGTTTACCTGTAAAGAAGGAAACGGTCCACCGACGGTCTCCTTGCCCCCTCCACAACCTGCACCCACTCACCCACTGCGCACCCTGCCTCCCCACCCCTATGCCATACTTACCTCCGGAGTCCGGCGCGACGATCTTCGGTGGACTGGGAACATGTCTGCACTCTTCAAAGCCGACCGCGAACTGAGGAAATGCCGGTAAGCTGTATAATGGAATAAATAGAGTTTTTGCAACTTTGATGCATATCTTGGACATTTTTTTGGAATTTAGACACCAAATTTTCAACATGGGGTTTTTGGGACCCCTCCTTATGAGTTCTTGCACTGTCATGGCATTATTTGGTCCTGAAAGGTGATTTTGCAGTCACTGCGTGGAATCACCTTTCGGGACTGAGTATCATAATAACAGTGCCACTGTTCATGAGGGAAGCTCTCAAAAAGCCTATGTTGCAAATTTGGTGACAAAATTCCCAAAAATGGCTGTTTTACGAGTGCGCGTTGCACTGTTTCTACTCACACTCATAACATCATGAATTTGTAATATTTTCACTTCAGATTTTCAAACTTGGCATTTTTCCACACCTTCTCATGAACAGTATAACTGTTATTTTACATATCCTGCCCAAAATGTGTTTTCGCACGTCCGTCGCAGAATAGCACGGTCGCTGTGTGAAATCACTTTTCGGAACAGTTTGAGGAAATGATCATGTCAATGTTCATAAGCAGATGTCCTAAAATGTCTATGTTGAAAATTTGGTGCCAAAAGTCCATAAAATGACTGTGTTGCAAGCGTGCATTGTGCAGTTTCCATGCACCCTTGTAACTTCGAAAATTTACAATATTTCCATGCCAGATTGTCAACACTGGCATTTTTTCACACCACCTTTTGGAAAATACAGCTGTCATTTTTCACATCCTGCCCAAAATGTGTTTCCGCACCTGTGGCGCACAATGGCATGGTCGCTGTGGGGAATCAACTTTTGGGACAGATTAACAAAATCACAGCGCCACTTATCACAAGGGGATGTCCCAAAATGCCTATGTTACAAATGTGGCTACCAAAACTCCCAAAAATAATCGGGTTACGGATGTGTGTTGCCCAGTTTGTAAGAATGCTCATTGCTTCACCAATATTTCATATTCTCACTCCAGATTTTCAACGTTGCCATTTTTTTACGCCTCCTCACAAACAATACAGTTGTCATTCTCCACACCCTGCCTAAAAATGTGTTTTCGTCCCTCTGTCGTCAAATGGCACAGCCACTGTGCAAACCACCTTTCAGCTACAAAAGTGACTGTGCTGCTTTTCATGAGGTGACCTGACAAGTAACCCATGTTGAAAATGTGGAGTGAAACTACTAACACACGCCTACGGTGTTAGAGTTTCCAACTGTAGCACCCTACCCGGTACAGACTGACAGGCATCCGGGGTGTGACTTGGGATCATCGGATGTAATGCTCATGCCATTCCACCCCCCACCCCCACCCTGCAGCCACTGACAGGCATCATGGTGTGTCTTGCACTGTTCAGTCACAAAGTTCACCCCATACTCCTATACTGCACCCTCGTCAGCATATTTCCTTATGGAATGGGGTAAGTATAATGCCCAAAGACCCCAAAGCACACCCTGACACTTGTCAGTGTTTACAGAGTAGGGTGAGGTACAATGGCATGAGCATTATAGCTGACTACCCAAAGGCATACCCCAATGCCTGTCGCTCTCTACAGGGTAGGGGTGGGGCTGATGTCACTTCAATATTTCACTGCCATTCCTATTATGCATCTCTAGCTCCGGCACTGCCAAGGGCAATGCCAGCGTGACAACATTCGGCATTGACAAATGCTTGTTGTTGTTGTTGTTGTTGTTACTACCCCCCCACCATTGTGTAATCTTCTCCTGGGTTTTTGTTTCCCAGGTGCATTATTTAGCACTTCTTTGCATTGAATCCAAGCTGACATACTTCTGACCATCCCTCCAACTTTGCCAAGTCCCTTCTCATCCTTTCCACACCTCCTTGTGTATCAACCCTGCTGCAGATCTTTGTGTCATCTGCAAAGAGGCATACTTTTCCTTCCAGTTCCTCTGCATTGTCACTTATAAAGACATTAAAAAGGACTGAAGAAATAGGCTGTTGGTTAACTAGGATCTGCGGCCTATACTGTCGGTAGGGAAATGAGCAGACTAGGTGGGCCAAACGGTTCTTATCTGCTGTCAAAGTCTATGTTTCTGTGTTTCTATGACTGGACCCTGGATGGGAGAGGAGGTCCCACAAATCCTGTCCAACTCATCCTGGAGATGAGCAACCTCCTCCCTCAGCCCAGAGAGGTGCCTGCAGATGGGACAACACCGCAACTTCCAGAACATCTCCTGGAAGACTGCTGCTCCACAAGCACTGCACTGCACCACTCCCATCATATCTTATTTCTAGCCCCTTCACTGTTGTTTGGAATACTTAATCTTTCCTCTGTTTATTATTTTTTTTCTCCCTACTTAGTTACTGCCTCTGTGCCCTTTAAGCACCTGATCTTCCTGTTCTGAGACAAGAAGATCCAATATTTCTCAGTAGTCCCCTTACTTGTTCAGAGGCAGGCCTCCAGCCACTGGGGGGGGGAGAGGATGGATAGCTACTCTTGTACTCTTTAGCAGCATGTTGGATCACAGACTGCCAAACAGCATACAGTACATGTGCCTTCCGGGTTTCTGCTTGAACAAGTGTGATAATCATATGAGATGGCTGCAGCGATTTCTAGAAATTGCCACTGATTGACCACAAAGTTCCAGTGAGAGTTTGAAATCATGGTTAATATTTTCCTGCAGTTACTGCTGAATACTGAAAACTATTAGGTATTCAGTCCGGAGGACTCAGGAACCTATTATATGCAGGACCTGGGAAATAATATTGGGGGCTATGCATAAATGGGAACCAGGTAAGCGTGAAAGGAATGTACCAGGCTTGCACAGCACCACACCCACAGACAAGTGCACGGGACTTGGCATTCATGATCACCAGCCACCGCAGGGCACCTGTTCATGGCTCCCCCCCCTTCCAGAGTGCTGGTGCACAGGTCTGTGGACGCAGGTGGCCATCCAGTCAGATGCCTGTCCTGGTCACAGGGTGGATCCCCTGATCCATGTGAAACAGGGGTTGTGTGTTGGTGCTGGTTCCATGAAAATAAATTGTCAGGTGAGTGCCTGAATGGCCGACCCCAGCCCTTTTCACCTGACCGGAGGGCTGGGGCAGCATTGCAGGTTTACTTTGTTTTCCCAACACAGCTGGCAGGTGTCTATTTTGGGGGATATTCAGTGGCTATGGCAGGATACTTGCCCTCATAGCGTGTGTCCTCTGTGCCAAACATTCCATACCTTCATGAATGGCACAGAGTGTGGGCACTGTCTGCATGTATAGTCGCACAAACAGGTGGACATTGAGTGCTGAAGGATCACATGCCACTTCTGTGTATGCCACCAGGGATCTACAAGACCCCTCCCCCCCGTTAGTGGCTTTTCAACTTAGGTTTGCCTATGTGCCGCAGGTATGCAAAGCGTGAGCAGTTCCTGTTTTTGAGCATAGCCCCCAGAATGCAGAATGTACATCCCTAGTAAGAACAGGGCCCTACTGTAAACAAACAATTGTACCTGTTTTGAACAGTCTGGCACGAATGCATTTGGAAAAATAAGTAAATCAATCAATCAATCAGTCAGCCAGTCAAGTACAGTAGTTATCTTTCAGTTGCTCATTGAAAGGTGTAACTGGTTAAATGTCCTGTGAGGCAGCGATTTGAGAGAAGCTTTCATGTGCACAAAACATCAACAGATTTCCTTGTTTTCTTCACAGGAAATTTCAAAATCTGTTATGTATTATCAGTTTTCTTTCCCCGTGGCAAAGCTTATGAGATGTGTGCATGGTAGCACCTTCTATTTGGGCAATAAAATGTGTTTAAACAGCATCTGTAGCAAATGAAGTCTGAAAAATCATTTCTTATCTGTATTTACTCATGCAACAAATGTACAGTGCCTTCTGATTTCACCAACCCCAACAGGAGGCTTTCTGGAAAATATGCTTTGCTTATTTCACGCTGGCTGAACAAGCATTACTTCTTTCCTCTAAGCTAAGTATCACAAATGCTATGTGGATATTTAAAGGACCTGTAGCACATCACCAGCAGGCTGTGTCACTAAGCAACACACACACACACTCACTCTTAATCTGAGGGCTGCAATACAGTTGATTTGCAGTTACTGTGCTCTGCATAATGAAAGGCTCTTTGGCATGGAAACAAGGTGCAGTCTGCCAGCATTCTGCCTGCCAAGCACAAAATAGCTGCAATAGCAAATCAGTATTCAACATGTAATTCCAACACTGTCCTGACAGTCCGAGGAAACGTGAGCAAACAGTTCAGAAATGTTTAGCAATATAAGCAGAGGAGAAGCACCAGGGCAATAGGTAACTGCTTTGTTAGTTTCAATGATCTTATCAAAAAGCCGGCAACTGCAGGAGTGATGGGGTTCCAATTTAACTGTTTGCTGATGGCAAATCATTTCTTAAGAATGCCTTACAGGAGAAGATGGACCGTATCAAACCTTCCATCTTCTCCTGTTTTGCAAGGACCAGTATGGCTGGAATCTCTTTTTAAAAATGCCTCAAACTGGGCTGGCCTCTCAATCCATTTGAGGGAGTTTTCCAGAGGTTCAAACTGAATCTGTGGTGCAGGCCCACCTACCAAGTCGAGGTAAACTTCCCGGGGGGTGGTGGTGGGGGTGGATTTTCTCTTATGTTTTACAAGGCAGCCCTCATTTTATTGCTTAAAAAAATGCATCTGACTGAGAGCACTGCTGTAGCGTACTGCAGAATCAATTGGAATTCAGTTTGAGAGATTTTTATTTTCATTTTGTATTTGTCTACTAATGGTCCAGCCTGCCCCCATCTCTTGGCTCCCCTTCAGTACTGTTACCTGTCTTCCCTGGGACTTACCTCCATCTCTTACCCTGGACCAGTATCTAGTGGGTGGGTGGGTGCCTTGGTCAGTGGTGCAAGACCTGCAAAGGTAACAGTTTATCCTACTGAATGTTTTTTTTCAGCCTCTTTTCATCCCCGAGGGTGAGCAGCATACAATGACACAAGTGCTAGTGGCATTCAGCAGCCTTCCCTGCCACTGCTCCCTGTCCACTGTGCTACCACATGACCTCCACCAGGTGGCAATCAAGTAATGGGATGTGGTGTTTCCACTTCCTGAAGGAGGACAGCTGTTCAGGGGACACTCAGTCCTCCCTCTCCAGCTGGCTCTGAGCAACCCAAGCCCATTTCTGAACCCTGGTCACTGGCGTAGTGGAAGGGTAGCTCTATAGCTGCATGACCAGACTGGCTAGGAGGCTTTTTAAGATATACTTGAGGTGTGCACTGTGCACCGGAACAATTATTACCTCAAAGTTATAGCACACCAACTCCAGAAGTCCCTTTGTTTACATTTAAGAATGCAAAAATGTTTGATTTTTAATTGTGCTTGTCAGTGAAGTTGTGTATTGAGCGCTTCAACCATCTTCTGAAACAAATAATTCAACTATCGGTAACCCCTGCATGTAGTACAGAAAAACCCAAGTTTCTTTTTGGTGACCTTTTCCCTTGCTGAAATCCAAACATCTGAAACATTTCCATGCCTTTTTCTCAATGTATTGATTAGATTAAAGGGCTAAGCTCCAGCTTGAACAGCAGGAGCTAGTCCATCAATAACACACACACAACGTGAAGTTACTGCTTAGAAAACACTATGACACATTTCTGCTAAAAAAGCCTGGTTTTAAAACAGTTGTGTTCATGAAGCAGTTTGAAATCAGGCTCCTGTACAGAGGCAGTGTAGTGCTGTGGTTTAGGGCACTAAGCTGCAAACCTGAAGACCTGGGTTTGAATCCCACAGCCCCCACTTGCATACTGTGTGACCCTGAGCAAGTCACTTAACTTCCTTGTACTCCCAGATTGCACCTGGAAACAAGCTTCAGCTTAGTGTGCCTTTCCAGGTAAAACAATTTTCCCTTTCTCTTATGTCGGGAAAGAGTCTTAACAAAAGCTTGCACAGTGGAGTAATGTTTATTGAGTTGTTTTTTTATCTCCACTCTTGTGAGTGTTTCTTACTAAGCACAGAATGCAAACATATTTAAGGGAACAGTAGATTAAAATAATATGAGTCAAAGTGTAAAACAACAGGGTCATACTGAGCAGTATGCTGAATGAGTTAATGGAACTGTTACCTTGCAAGCTGTTTCCCAAGGCAACAGAAGAATGTAAAGGGAGTTAAATGACCTTATACAAGGAAGGCAATCGGGTGATGATGACTGAACCTGAAGACTGGCTAAGCTAGGTAGGAAGCTTCCTCAGGGGATACCAATTGAATCTGACAAGGGTATTTATATCTGAGGAGCAGTTAGAAATCAATCAGTGGAAATGAGAAAGCGCAGGAAACATACGTGAGACTTTAACCTATTAAGGCTGATCTCAACAAAAAGGGAGGGGGAGAGGGCTGCTGAATAACGTGGAGCCTCCAAATCAGTGAAGACAAGTGCTGCAAAAAGGTTTCATTTTTCCTTTTTTAAAACACACTGATCTGGGACTGCCGTGAAATTCAGATGCAACTGATTTAAAGATTAAATAATGCTAACCGTTCTTGTTTATTTAGGAATTTAACACTCTACTTCTAAAATATGAACAGCAGCAATTCATGAGCCAGTGCATGAAATAAAAAATAAACCAAACAAATGTGGTTTAGCCACTTAAAAAATCATCAGAGGACTCCCAGTAGATACTGCTACGAAAAGTCATAGAAACATAGAAGTGTGCCTGTATAAGAAGACCTTGTAGTCTATCAGATCTGTTCAGTGTGGAGGTACCTGCCCCTTAGAGATTAAAGTCCATCCATTCCCTCTGCCTGGCCCCACTCACCAGCCCCATGGCCTATCACAACCCCCAAGGCTTTTCACAATTTTTGTAATAACAAGTGCCTCAGGTTAACGCTGGCCCATCAGCACAGTGCAGCACCACCACTTACAATGCCAGAGGTCCAGGGAATAAGCCCCAGTCATCAGTGGCCAGCAGGAGGGAGGAGGAGGATCGAGATGCTCTCCACCTCTGGGGAGGGAGGGCAGCAGGCTCTGCTGTGATACTGCCACCTGGCTATCCATAGGTGGCAGTGCAACTGGAGCACCTTCAGGGAGGGAGGTTGCTGGCTGTTGCTGCCCTATGCTTGCTTGCGTATGTGCACATGTGCACCCGAGCCAGCAGCATCCTGAGGGCGTGGGAAAAAAAGAAGAGGAAATACAATGGCTAGAAGCATGATGATTTCCAGCCTACTGCAGACACCACACCATCAGCCTGGTCTACCTCCAGAATCCAAATCCTGCCTGTGGAGGGAGTTGGGGATCCCCAAACCCCTGTCATGGTGGGTAAGCCATGGAGGAGTAATTGGAATAATAGTAACCACAAGGGAAGCAAGATGATGGGTGTAGGGAGATGGGCATGATGGGGGCATATTTGGTGAGGGATAAACTGAAAAAAAAATACAAGCACGTCTGTGAGCTTATTCCACCAATCCACCACCCATTCCATAAAATAGTACTTCCTGGCATTCCCCCAGAACTTGCATCCAAGAAATTTGCCCTTCGTAATCTTATTCTTGTTGCTCCTGAATTCCAGCCATTAGGATGTACTGCTGAAAAAGCATGCCACCCCACTCAACAGTGCCTCAAAACTGGAACCTCCATCAGTCCCTCTCCTTCATATCAAAACAAGTGCACATGTCAGGTCCCCTCATGGCACATAATTAGGTACACATTGATGCAAACAACTTTAATGTAGGAAAACCCTCGTAAGATAATGCCCCTATTTTCTTTTTCACATTTTTTTTTAACCTGGCAGAGTCCAGCTGAGATGCAAACCCTCATTTTTGGTTACATCCTGGCTTTACACAATTTTATAGCTAGGAAGACTGAAGCACATTGAGTTCAAGTGATTTGCTCAAGATTGCTGACATTGTCTGAATGTTAAATGGGATTTTAGTTTTTTTTTTTTTTTGAAATTCAAGTTTATTAAATTTTTCAAATACAAAAAAAAAACCAACAATACCACAACAGGACCGTACATTATAACAGACAACTACCCTCTCCTAAACCCTCCCGCCCCCATCCCCCATCTCCCCACCTCCCCCAATCACCCCAAAGTCCCCCTGGGTCAGGGCTGGCAAACAAACGAGGGTCCCAGCTATACATTAAGCCACAAAACTCCAGCCACTCCCCCCATCACAATGTTTCTTAACAGGGTCACATATGCTCTGAGTGCGAACCACCTTCCTTTAAGCTGAGGTAACCATAAATCAACACATTCCTGGGCATATAGGTAACCAGAATCACAGAGGAAGTGGCAGACTACAAGGATCAGGCCTCCATACACTAGAGCAAGACAAGGGTCTGTAACACTCCACCTCTTCTGGAATACATCCACACGGCCACGTAAACTAGCAATCAAACTCTCCGAATGAAGGAGAGCACTGATCTCCGTAATCCAGTCAGCATAGGACAAGGCCAGATGATCTGTCCAATGCCTCAAAACAAGCCTCTTGACTGCCATAGACACCAAGGCCATAAAAAAATCATCGCTGTACACTATCTATCTGAGAATAGTCCCCTAGAACACAGATCACGGGATTAAAATAAGCCGATAAATCAAGAAGGGGGTCCAGCTTATCCCTATTAAGAGTCCACAGTGGGGCAACTTTAGAACAGGCCCAAAAAACATGGAGGAGATTTCCTTCCTCTTGTAAACACCTAGAACAGTTAGAACTGGAAAGTTTCTTGAGTTTATACAGTTTCGTCGGGGTGTAGTACAAATTATTGGTGATATAATATTGGGTGAGCCTGAATCTGTCTTGGGTATGAAACCTGTGCAAATCTTTCCAAATACGGGACCAGTCTGGCGTACTCTCAGGTAGTAAGGAAGACCAGACACGGGAACCTTCACTTATTTCAGGAAACTTATAATTGAGAAGATAGGAGTAAATTAGAGAGATAGAGTGAGGTTGAGAAGCCAGACGAAGGATCTCAGAGAGAAAGGGGGGTGTACCCTAGACTCCTTGAAGGAGGCACCAAATCGTCCAAATAAAAGATGTCTCAATTGATAGACTTTAAAAATATCCTTCCTAGGAATGTCAAATTTATCCAGGATGTCCCCGGAAGCCAAAAGAGAACCTTGATTGTAAAAGCTTTCCACTCTGGCCTCAACGATCTGTCGGAAGCCAATCTGGAGTAATCCATGAGTTACCCAGCATAATATTAGGGTTGAGAACCACGGTTGTCCAAAATCAGAAGGAGCCGGAATACCAAGAGACACCAGACATTGGGCCCAGCGTCTTTAGAGATAATAGAATCACATTCTCAGGTAACATGCTCCTAACTCCTTAAGAGACAAAGTATATAGCATGGTATCGAGTTTAGCTTTAGAAAGTGATAACCGTTCAAACTGGAGCCAGGGAGGGCAGTCCATACTACAACCGGCAGAGAACCACTTCCCAAGTTTCGAGAGGTGGGCCGCCCAGTAGTAAAGGACAAGATTAGGAAGCCTAAGTCCACCCTTCTCCTTAGGGAGTGAAAGTCTGGCATAGGAGCGTCGTACTCCCTTCCCAGACCAAACAAAATCCGAAAACATAGTGTGGAATTGCTGAAGGTATGCCATAGGAAGCCACAAATTTAACAGATTAAGAGGGTAAAAGATTCGGGGGAGGATGTTCATCTTAATAATGTTGATCCGGCCCCAGAGAGAAATGGGAAGTTTTGACCACCGCTTCAAATCCTGCTGAACATGCCTTCTTATACTATCTAAATTCAGGCTCTTCAGTATAGAGGGTTCAGTAGCAAAATGGATTCCCAAATATTTGATAGATTTAGGGGACCACCTCATACCAAAGGAAACAAAATCCTGTCTACAGGTGTAGACATTAAGCGGGAAGATCTCCGATTTAGAAATATTTAGTTTGTATCGGGAAAGGGAACCAAACTGGTTAATAAGCTCAATTGCTGCAGTAAGAGATTCCTTTGGATGTTCCAAATGAAGAAGAATATCGTCATATGCTGAGAGAGCGGACTCCTGTTGTAAAAGCCCTAGCATTGCTTAACAAAGGTGGCGACTTAAGTTTAATTAGAAGTGGTTCCAAATACAGATTGAACAAAAGAGGCGAGAGAGGGCAACCTGTCTGGTACCGTATATAACCGAAACAGAGAAGGAAAAGACTCCATTACAATAAATTTTGGCGAAGGGTTCTGTACAAGATTTTCACCAAATTAAGGCATGAGTCTGGGAATCCATTCTCTCAAACCGCCCACAAGAAGGCCCAATCCACGGTCAAAGGCCTTTTCCATCCAAGAGACCAAGACTACTGGATATGAAACTGTTTGAGCATGACGGGAGAGATGAGACAGGGTTCTAAATGATCAGCAGATGACTCCAGTACCCGGTACTAAACCCACTTACTCAGGGCTAAGTAGGCCCAGCCAAACTTTTTTAATTCTTTCAGCAAGAATCTTAGCAAAAATTTTAACATCGTAATTCTGAAGAGAAATAGGCCGATAATTGGCTGGGTCCGTAAGAGGTTTATCTGGCTTGGGAATCAAAACAACTGTGGCCTCGAACAAGGTGGGATCAATCTCGACTGCACACGAAAAGAACTGGTAGAGCTTAAGAAGCAAGGGAGCCAGCACCTTGGAAAAGGTCTTATAGAAATTGGCCGGAAAGCCATCGGGCTCTGGTGCTTTATCTACAGTCAGCGAGGCGATGGTCTTTTCAATTTCCTCCAAAGAAATAGGAGCAGTCAAGATTTGCTGATGAGACAAAGCCAAACAGGGAATATCCATATTCTCTAAATATGAGGTAATGGTAACGGTCGGTACGGACATTATCGGGTTACTGTAAAGATCTATATAGAATTTCTCAAAAATATCAGCAATACCTCTGGGGGATGTAACAATAGAACCGGATGACGTTCTCAAAGACGGAATTATTCTCGAACCCTCAAGAGTCTTAAGACGTAGAGCCAGGAGTTTCCCTGCTTTTTCCCCATGATCGTAATATTTGGCCTGAGTTCTCATAAAGCAGTACTCTATCCTCTCCTTTAACAGTTCTGAGTAATCTCATTTAGCAGCAAGAAGAGCCTTAAGAGAGGTTAGAGAAGAGGTAAGGGAATAGTTAGCTTCTAACTCTGTAATTTTACTTAACAGAGAAATAGCTTCGGCCAGCTTAGCTTTCTTCCTAGTCGAGGCCATCTTTATCAGTTCTCCCCTAAGATAACATTTTAGTGAACTCCAGACTATATCAAACCTCAGGGTAGAGTCAAGGTTATCAGCAAGGAAGAGACAGATCTGGGACCTAATGGACGATACTATAGAAGGTTCTTTAAGTAGTTGAGTATTTAACCACCAGATAGTATCTCTACTAAATTCCGGGTCTAGGGAACAGGTAATCCAAACCACGGCGTGATCTGAGAGAATAATTGGATCAATACCAGAAAGAAAGACCTTTGGCAGTAAAGCTTTACTAACCAGAAAATAGTCAATCCTCGACTTGGAGTTATGCGGCTGCGAGAAAAAGGAGAAAGCCCACGAGGAGGGGTTCGATATTCTCCAGGGATCACAGACCCCTAGCATTGAAATCAGATCTTGGAGGGACCTCTGAGCTGGAGTAGAGGGGCGGTCATCCTGAGGTTCCTTATCTAAAGTAAATGAAAGGGGTACATTCCAATCCCCACCCAGTATGAGATGGGAGGGAAGGAGGTTACTTATCTTACCTACCAGGGTCATAAAAAACTCAGAGCAGCCTCCAACCGGGCCATATACAGAACCCAGAGTCACTGAACACCCATTCAGAACCCCCTTAACCAAAATAAACCGTCCTTCGGATCCGAAACCACTAACTCTGTCACAAAGGAAACATGCTTTTTAACCAAGATTGCCACCCCTTTACTCAAACCAGAGGCACCAGCCAGAAAAACTTGTGAAAAACCTGAACGGGATAAGTACTTGGTGTCCGTATGGCTCAAGTGCGTCTCTTGAAGCAGTAAAATATCCACCTTAATTAACAAACAGTGGTTGAAAATCTGTGCCCTCTTGACCCGATCCTTGAGTCCCCGCACATTCCAGGAAGCTAGTTTGATTCTGTTAGTAGCCATTTAAGAAACAGGGATTTTAGTTTTACAAGTGAAAGATCATAGAAACATAGCAGTTGTCACCATAAAGAAAGTCCTGCGACCCATCCTGTTTTGCTTATGTTCCTACTAGTCCCATATGTTTGTCCCACCTAGGCTTTGCATTTCCGCACTTATGTTACACAGACAACATCCCTTTGTAGTCTATTTTACACATCCACCACCCTTTCTGTAAAGAAATACTTCCTGACATCTCTCCTAAATCTCCTTCTACCAGCTTCATTTGATTTCCTCCTTGTGTTTGTGGTCCCACCTAGTAAGAACAACTCTCTATTGTCTACTCTATTTATCCAATGGAGGTATTTGTATACTAACATATATACTAACATACTAAAATGCCAGCAGAATAGGCCTAACGGTCTTTCGTGTCTGCTCGTTTGGTCAGCCCCCACCCTGGGTGCTGACCTTGCTGTCCCCCTCGCCTTCTCTGGCTTCTCCCTTCCCAGTTCCTGATATTCTTGCTGCATTGGATTTTGCTTCCAGAACCCTTCCCCTGTACCTGTCCCATCCCCTCTTGAACCCCTCCACTGTCTCTGCCTCCACCAGCCCCCTAGGTAGTGCATTCCATAGCTCCACCACTCTCTCAGTGAAGTAGCACCTCCTCCTTTCTCCCCGAATCTTCCCCCCTCCAGCTTCCACCCATGCCCTCTAGTGGCCCCTTCCTCCTTCCTTCGAAGCACCCTGACTGTTCCTCCCCTATTTACCCTCTTCATGTACCTGAAGACCTCTGTCATGTCCCCCTGGTCCCTTCTCTCTTCCAATGTGTACATATTTAGCTCTTCGAGCCTCTCTTCATAGGTCCTGTCCCCCAAGCCCCAAATCATTTTGGTTGCCCTCCTCTGGACCCTCTCCAGGAGGTTAATGTCTCTCTTTAAGTGTGGCCTCCAAAACTGCACGCAGTACTCCAGGTGCGGCCTCACCAAGCAGTTATACAGAGGGAGTATCACTTCCCTCCTTCTGGAGGTGATCCCCCTAGCGATGCATCCCAGCATCCTGTTGGCCTTGGCTGCTGCCCTCCTACATGTATGTCTCGATCAGGTTTTGTAATGCACTTAGCAAACTCTTTCCTGGTTAGACATTCATTATTCCCTCCAAAATAAATCAGCTTTTCATCACTTTTTTTATTTTGATCTATTGCTAATATTTTTAAATTTTATTTAGATGCCCTGCTGGTAGCCTTCAGCCACTACTCTCAGGTTTGTTGGCACTTTATTTTACCTGCCCAGATTCACTCGGATGCATTTTTTCCCTGACGGGGAGCAGGCAGTCTTCAGCATCATGACCATTTTTTTATGACTACATCCACGGATTTTCCAGGTTATCTGCCTAATGATATAATCTTATTTTGTGGTGAAATGGACTTCAGGGAAGTTGAAACCAACGATTGCTCCACCACAGGACCACTAAGCCCACAGATTCTAAACTAGTTTGTAATACTGTTGAAGGAGTGCTAGATTCAGCTAAGCAGATTAAAAAGAAACTGGTCAACCATAGCATTAACTCCGACTGGTTACTGAAAGGTAGCTGCAGCTGCTCCTCTTGTCTTGTGATGAAGCTTTTCAGCCCTGCAGGCAGGGATCAAGTTGAGTCCAGGAGAAGTGCAGAAACTAAATGGTATTTCATATGTTAGCATGTGTCTGACCAACAGATGGCAGCATAATCCTTCATATAAAATTAGTCTACACTAAGACATTTAATGGTCACAGAGCTTTCAAGGTGCAGTTTGAGACAAGAGTAGCACATAGAATCCTGAAATGTATAGGGGAGAGTAAATGCCTAAATTAGATTTTTGGGGTTCTCTTTCAATCGCATGCACACACTTAGCACTAAATTCAGTGAAATCTTCATGAGTAGCAGAATACAAATCCATGTGTAGGACAATTGTCAGGTTAGTGGGAAGGGGAGTAAAGGAGGCAGAGTAGAAGGCAACCATTCTAAACAGCTGCTTGTGCTCAGTATTCGTGGTCGTGGACAGTAGGCCTGTACTGGAAAGTGGGATTAAGGCAGCAGCAAGGGGGATTAACTGGGAGAGGTACAGTACACTAAGCTGGAGCTTGTTTCCAGGTGCAACCTGGGAGCACAGGGAAGTTAAGTCACTTGCTTAGGGTCACACAGTATGCAAGTAGGGGATGATGGGATTCAAACCCATGTCTCCAGGCTTTCAGCTCAGTGCCCTTAACCTCTGCACTATACTGCCTGGATGTTGGTGATTTATTTATTTAAAAGTTTTACCAGGAAGGCACACTGAACAGGGTACTGCTTGATTCCAGGTGTGTCCTGGGGAAGGGGGAGCAGTGGAGAAAACACACACAGACACACATTATATATATATATATACACACACACATAAACAACAATATAAAAGTACTATCTGGGGTATAACAAAGATAGGAAATACAATAGAGAACCAACAGTTATTTCAATACAACACTGTGGGCAGTATCACATTAGGACAAGTATAGCAAAGGCAGCATCAGCTAGTTCGGATGAGGGGTGAGCAGGCCCAATTAGCATGCAGAACCTGAGATACTCCAACAGAGACTAAGCATAAGCTTAAACTTAACTGCAGTCACAGGTGGAGGAGACATGTGCTTTGAAGTGAGAGTTGAGGAGCTGGGCTGAGGTCATGTGCTGGATGTCCATGGGGAGGGAGTTCCACAGTCTAGGCATAAAATGTCTGAAAGCTGCCTGGCTAGCAGAGGAGCTCATACATGGAACTGCCAGTAGCTGGGTGTCAAAGTTCCTAAGGGTGTACACAGGCGGGGTAAGGGCTGTGATAACAGAGGCGAAGTACAGTGGTAAGGACTAGGGCCAGAACTTGGCCGTAAGTCTCACGCAGTGGGCTGTCTACAATCCTGGAGCAAGGGGAGGTTGAGAGTTTGGTAGAGAGTGCAGTGATGAGTGGATGGTGGGCAATCAAGAGTGAAGCAGCAGAAGGAGTGGAAGCGGGGGTCCAGTCTGGCCAGGGTTGATGTGGGAGCGACGCTGTATACTACGTCTCTGCAGTCAAAAACAGGGAGAATTCAGGAAATGGAGCAGGCAGGGATAACATTAGAAAGATTAAGGAAGGGAATTGCTGTTCTAAAAATAGATATAGTTCTAGGACCAGATGGGATGCAATTGAGAGTGCTCATGGAACCTTTGCCAGAACTGACTGAGTCCACGGCAGAGTTATTCAATAGCTGGCTACAGTCAGGGGTGGTTCCAAGGTACTGAAGGACAGTGGTATGCTTCCTTTCCACAAAGGGGAGGATAGGGAGGCTCAAATAACTACAGACCCATCAGTCTTGTCTCTGCATTGTAAACTCATGGAAACAATATCCAAGGAGCACCTAGTGACCTACCTGGAAAGTAATGGACTCAAGGATAGTAAACAGCATGCATTCATGGCAGGATGGTCATACCAGGCCAACCTGATAGTGTTATTTGACTGGATTATGAGGACTATACATAACGAGCAGGAAGCAGATCTACTCTATGTTGACTTCAGCAAAGCATTTGATTTGACTCTGCACAGGAGACTGCTGAAGAAACTAGAGGACTTGGGAGTACTGGAAATGCTAGTGTGGGGGAGGGTGGAAAATTGAGTAGGAAAAAGGCAACAGAGGGTAGTGGTCCATGGAGTTAAAATCTGGTGAGGGGGAGAGAGAGAGAGAGAGTCATAAGTGGGGTGCCACAGGGGTTGGTCCAGGGATCTGTCCTTTTCAATATGTGTATCAGCTACATAGGGGAGGGTATACAGAGCAAGGTGTGTCTCTTTGCGGACAGCACAAAGCTCCATGGTAGAATGGACAGTGAAGAAGGGGTTAGGGAGTTGCAAAGGGACCTTGATGAATTAGAGATGGTTTAAAATGTGGCAATTGAGATTCAAAGCCAAGAAGTGCAAAGTAATGCACATAGGAAAGAAGAAACCTAGGACGGAATACTAGATGAGGTGGCAGGTTGGCTATAACTAGAGAGGAAAGGGGCTTGCAGGTCATAATAAGTGACTCCCTCAGACACACTAGCTAATGCAACAAGGTCTACAGTAAAGCAACCAGAGTACAGAGCTGCATAGCTAGAGGTTTACATAGCAGGAGGAAGGAGATGATATTGCCCCTGTATAGATCACTTACGGGACACAGATGGAGTACCGTGCTCAGTTCTGGAGTCTGCACCTGTGGAAAAACAAGGATAGACTGGGGTCAGTACAACAAAAGGTCATCCAGTCAACAGCAGGGGCTCTGAGCTTCCCACCAGGTAGGCCAATTGTAAGTGGGACTGGCTCATTGATTGAGCCGCTTTCACAGTACATTGTTTACTGTATTCAGCCTTATGTGGGAAGCTTGGGATCTTAACTTAAAGACACCACATATATTTTAAATGTATTGGATAATGTAGAAGTACAGAGGGACTCATTTTTAATAACCATGGACATCGAGTCCCTGTATACTAACATACCCCATGAGGAAGCCCTTGACACTATTGCTATGTATTTAAACACAAAAGGTGAGAATGCAAAGCCTCCTACAGAATTTTTTGTGAAACTGTCTGAATTTGTTCTGAAATTTAACACCTTTTCTTTTCTAGTGAACGCTTACCTACAGACAAGAGGTACAGCAATGGGGGCTACATTTGCCCCTAGCTTGGCTAATTTATATGTGGGTAACTGGGAGACAGATGTGGTGATAGATCCCGTTGTTAACCCTTTTTACAGTAAGCTAGACCTGTGGCATCACTTTATTGATGATGTGTTCATCATATGGAAAGGAACATTGAATTAATTCTCTGAGTTTGTCCTCTTTCTACATAAATCTAACCCAAATTTGCATTTCTTATTTCAGAACAGTCTAAGTGAAGTCCACTTCCTAGATCTGAAAATTAAGAAAGTTTCGGAAGGTAACATAACCACTAGTGTGTTCAGGAAAGAAACAGATTGCAATGCTCCTGGCATCTAGCTGCCACCCAAGGCATGCTATTCAAAATATTCCTAAATGTCTGTTTCTTAGGTTAAGATGAAACTGCAGTGAAATAGAAATGTATGATGAAGCAGTGCAGATCTGTTGAATCATTTTACTGAGAGGGGGTATGGGTATCAGCTAATACATGAGGCAAGTGAGGCAGCTAGGAACACCATGAGAGAGGATTTGTTACTACAGAATGAAAGGGAAACAACTAATCATGACAGATTTAATTTTGTTACTACTTCTCTGCACAGTGGTTTTATTGAACAGATCTTGAAAAGAAATTGGAATATACTGAAGGGGGATGTGGGTCTTAGAGACATCAATGGGGCACCTCCATGAATTGCGTTTAGAAGAGCCACTACCTTGAAGGATCAACTGGTGCACAGTAGGCAGGTGAAACCAGTGAGCCAAACCTGGCTAAGAAATATTGATTTCAGGTGCTTTACTTGTAAAAAAATGTATGTATTGTAAAGTGGTTTCAACTGGGAATTCATCTGAACATCCACATAGTAACAAACAATACCAGATAAGACAATTCATCAGTTGTGAGAGTTAAGTTGCAATTTATGCTGCTTTCTGCAAATGTGGTGTTTTTTATATAGGCAAAACGAAGTGTCAATTTAAGTTAAGGGTAAGGGAACATTGCGTGCAATTTTAAATCAGGATGTGAAATATGCAGCAGCATTACATATTGTGACTGCTAACAATAAAGAAGAACATGAATTTAAGTTTAGAGCTATTGATGAAGTTTGCAGGAAACCCAAGGGGGAGATTTTGATAATGTTTTATAAAAAAAAAAAAAAAGGGATTCTGGATTTACATGCTGAGGGCTGCAAATATCCAGGCATAAACCGCTGTTTTGATATTACACCTTACTTGAAAAAATCTGGTTAATAAAATGAAATAGCTGAATACTACCTAAAATGAAGTAAAATATGTGATATACCCATTAATATGTAAATGTATGTTACAATTAGATATAAGTGAAATCTGATTCATTTATTCTCCAGATTTAAAGGGACATGCAGAAATTGGATTCACTATCATTTCCTCGGGGATGGCTTTGAACTTATCAAAAGAAAACAATTTTTGCACTTAGTTGCAACATAGATGTAATTTGTTTTAAACTGTATATTTATGTATTTTCATATTGTGTGTGATGTATTTATGTATGTATTTAAATGGGTGCTCTATCTTTTAAGGGGGGTCTTTTCTTTGTGATGACATCATAGTCACATGTCCATCTCTGATGATGTTATTGTTAGTATTTAAATGGCTTAGATTTGTGATATGCTCATCTTTTGATAAAGGAGCTTGTCTCAGAAATGCATCAAGATGGGTGCTTTTTAACTTGGCACCTGCAATAAAGTTTTGGCACCATTCTTTATTACTCCTGAGAGCAGTGTTATTCATTTAGTAAGATGATGAGTGCCGCATTGCTGTGTCTGTTAAGGTCACTAAGATAATTCAGGGCCAACATGGGGGATCCCATAAGGAAAGGCTGGAGGCCCTAACCATGTGCTCAGAGGTGGACAGGATGGAGAGGGGAGACATGATTGAGACCTTTAAGTTCCTTAGAAGAACAAATAAGATGAATAGTGCTGATCTATTCAATAGAAAAGGCTCAGAGGGTACACAAGGAGGGGTCATGAATAGAAGCTGATTGGAGGAAGGTGCAGGAGAGATGTGAAGAAATGTGTTTTTCACAGAGAGAGTTGTTGAGCTGTGGAATGGTTTATTGGCAGAGGGGGTAGAGGTAAAGACTAGAAATGGTTTTAAGCACATCTGGGACAGAGCAAGAAGGCTGATACATAAACCAAGGAATTCGTCAGGAAGATGTTGGGGGGGGGCTGGCTGAAACCCCACCAAGTGAATAGGTCACAGGGTGAGAAAAGGAAAATAATTGGACAGACTGGATGGACTATTGGTCTTCCTCTACCGATAGTGCTTGTGTTTCTATGACTCTTCTTCCCCCTTCAGAAACATTTTGTGTCCCTTTGCCCTTTCATTCTTGTGGACTGTGAAGATCTGTACTTGGTCTGATGGTATTATCCTTTATGGTTGGTTTACTAACCTTTAAAGCCCTACATGATCAGGGACCCGGTTACCTGAAAGATCTTCTGGTTCCCTATTGCCCCCTCCGTCCTCTCCGCTCCGCCAGTGAGGGATTGCTAGAGATTCCCAGGGTTCGTTTGAAGTTATCGGGATCTCGTGCTTTTGCCTTTTCGGCTCCAACCCTGTGGAATTCTCTACCTCGCTGGTTAAGAGAATGCCCAACCGTTGACAGTTTTAAAATTGCTTTAAAAACACATCTTTTTACTTTGGCTTATTCTTTATAGTTATGGTTGTCAATGTTTGGATTTTTTGTCTTTGTTTTGTATATTGTTGTACATCGTCTTGAATTTGAAAGGTGCTTTATAAATAAATTTGACTTGACTTGACTTGACTTTATAGTTATATAAATACTGTAATATTGTCTCCCACTGGCTTTCTCTTTTTCAGGGACAATAGTTCCAGTTCTGTCAGTTGGTCTTCACAGTCCATTTATTCCAAACCATCAAACTTTCTTGGTTGCTATCCTCTGTACTTTTTCCGCTGTGGCAATGTCTTTCCTCAGATATGGGGACCTGAACTGCACACTGCACTCCAGGTGAGGCCTGACCAAGTATCTGTGTAAGGGCATTATAATGCCTCTTAGCCCACTTTCTAACAAAGTTTTATTTTTAATACATGCAATGCCTTTGTTTGCTTTGAGGCTGCTGCCTCATACTGCTGCTAATATTTGAAGCTGCTATTGGTCATTGCTCACAGATCTGTTCCTGCTTGGTTTCAGTAATTTCCTTAATAATCAGGTAGCAGTTTGCATTTACTGTGTGTTCCTTTCCCTAGATGCATAACCTTTTATTGCTCAATGCTGAAGTTCATCTGCCAATTTTTCATTCATTTCACAAACCTTCACACGTTCTTTTGCAACTTATCGGGGGGTTTGTATCCAAAGTTTTAGTTGGTACACCCCCAAAACTTGCCAAGCTCCACCCCTCCATTCACTACTCTCAATGGCACTACTTTAGACATAGTCCCTGCATACAAATACCTAGGAGTCTGGCTCAACAGCCACCTTGACTTCACCACATTCACGCCAAGCTCTGCTCCAAACTGGAAGCACTGTACAGAAACAAAGATGCCCGCTCCCTGTTTGACAGATCCTCCTCACCAGGACAATCCTTCCACTTTTTGAGCATGCTGATGTCACATTTAGGTCTGCTTCCACAGCTACCCTTTCCAGACTGGATATTCTCTTCAATGCATTTTGTTGCTTTGTCTTAAATGCACCTCCCAGAACTCACCACTGTACCCTTTACTCTTCCCTCTCACTCTTCTCCTTATCCTCAGGCCATGACGATCACACCTTCACCTTCTTGAGCAGCTCATTAGAAGGGATCACAAGGCTGCAGAGGAGACTGGATTGGGGAAGCCCACCACTGTGCCTTACCTACCCACTTCCCCAAAGGCCCACAGGTCTTGAGGGATGGAGGGTGGTGAGAGGGGGCAGCGGGACACTTAGGGCTAAGATGGGGCACTACCAGCCACACACAATCCAAATGCAGAATCATTCCCCCCCCCAGCCAGGGGACAGAAACCAGGTGAGGAAAAAGGAAGAATCAAGCAGGACAAACCTGATGCAAGAAAGCAGGAAGGAGGTACAAGGAAGGAGAGGAAGAACACACAGAGCAACAGGAGGATTCTGGTTGTGGGAGACTATGTTGTGAGAAGTGGAAGCACAGTCCATCAGTGTGAAGGGAGCTGAAACCATGGTGAAATGTATGCCAGGAGCATCTGCAAGGAGAGCTAAGGACAGAATAAGATGGCTGGTGAGAAGAGATTAGGATTTTGTGGGGTTCATTGTCCACCTTGAGACAAATTATATAGCAAATAGGACTGTGGAAGAAGCCAAGACAGACATGAAGACCCTAGGGGACAGCCTAAAGGAGTACACAACACATCTGGCCTTCTTGAAGGTGTTGCTGGTTTGGAAGAAGGGCAAAGTGAGGAAATGATCAGAAACAAAGAGATCAGGAAATTCAACCAGTGGCTTCAGGATTGTTGCGCAAACAATGGGATGCACTCCAGGAACTGAATCTTGCAAACAAAAAAATAATGTAGCTTATATGGAATAAATGCCAATCCCCACAGGGTGGCAGCATTGCATAACTAATGACAGTTTGCTTTAAAATTCTAAACACATGATATAAAAATTGCATTGCAGGTTAAACTATAGCATTAACAAGATATATCATTACTGGTTTTGTTCTTAATTGTCCCCTTTTTTCCCTACTATACATAAAACATAAAAATTACATTGCAGCTTGAACTACGGCATCAACAGGATATATGGTTCAAATTCTTAGCAAACAGTTACCAAGAAATGCAATATGCTTTATAACCATATACAGTATGTCCTAGCAAGCTGCTGTCACATTTTGATAGGTCACTGTGTAACTATGGTAAGTAAGAGCTATGACAAATATGACACATAGCATTTAGAAGAAATGCCTACATCATTTTGGGGAAATGCAGCACATACGTTTCATTTTGTCCACCATTTCACACACACAAAAGTTTTGTTTTTAAACACCATTTTGTATTGTGGTTGCATTGTAACTGCGTTGTGTACACATAATTTTTTATACTCTTGTCTTTTTGTGTATTTGCTCATGCACCCATTTATTGGCTTTATCAGACTGTACTTGGGGTCTTGTAGCCTGTCCCCTGCCAACCATTAGAATTTGTGCAAAGACACACATTACGGTAAAATTACTTTCTACAACTCCATTGGAGACTGGGGGACCTTCTGGGACAGGAAGTTCTTCAAGTATGATGGTCTGCATCTCACCAGAGAAAGAGCAAGAGCACTAAAGCAGAAGTTGGAAGTCTTCTTGGAGGGTTTAAACTGGGAGGTCTCCAGTACAGAGAAGAAGACCTAAATGAGGATGCAGAAGAAAGATAAGAAGGGTATGGGGATCTGCGAATGGAAGGAAGCCCCCCAACATTGTACTAAAGGAAACAGGCATGGCCATAAGCAAGGAGTGGCCATACGTAAAAAAGGAGGGAACTCACGTAAAGTACAGGAGAGGTAGACATAGAAAAGGGGGGATGGTACTGAGGTTATAGCAGGGTGAAAGGCTGTGATTGGAAGGCTTTGGTGACAGCTCACACCACCACTTCCCTATAAATCCAAGGGAGCACATACACACCCAGAAAGAGAAATGCAGAGCCCAGGCATCTTGACCACAGAGGTCTCAATTAGCATTCCACAACAAGACAGCAACCTAAAAAAATAATTTGGGTGCAAACAGGAAGTTGGCTTTGTCCAAGAAGAGGGTGCAGCCCCATACCAAAGGGGGTGCACATTCCTGGAAGGTGATGGTTACAAATGCTAGAAGCCTTGCAAACAAACTAACCAAACTCACAGCCACCATGGTAGTAGAAGGATTGGACTGGGCCGCTGTGACAGAAACGTGATTCACGGAAAACCACAAATGGGACATGGCTATACCCAGATACAATCTGTTCAGAAAGGATAGGCAGGGGCAAAGAGGGGTAGGAGTAGCCATTTACATTCGAGAAGACATAAAAGCTACAGAGGTGCAGAGTCACCCAGGGGATACCGGGCGACTGTGGCTTACTATAGATATGGGAAACAGAAAAACCTTCAGGATTGGTGTCATTTACAGACCTCCAAGTCTAGGACAGAAAGAAGACAAAGACCTGATAGAAGAAATACACAAAATGACTCAGAGAGGAGAGGTGATACTGGTGGGGGACTTCAACCTTCCAGATATTAATTGGAGTACACTAATGGCGGCAACAAGAAGAAGCAGGGATTTCTTATTGGCATTACAGGGAGCAGGACTAAGTCAACTGATAAAAACACCAACAGGAGGAGATGCCATACTTGACCTGATCCTCACAAACACTGAGAGGGTCAAGGAACTTGATGTGGAATACCATATGGGTAACAGTGACCATCACATGGTTAGCTTCAAGGTGAACATAACTGAGGACACGTGCCACTCAAAAATAAAAGTACTAGATTTTAAAAAGGCGGACTTCAACCAAATGAGGACCGACATAAACAACTTAACTGATCTACAAGTGGACGAGGTCAATGTCATGTGGGGGAAACTTAAGAAAGCAATCCAGACAGTCACTGACCAATGCACCAGAAGGGTTGCCAAAGTGAAAAGAAAATGAAATCCCTTATGGTTTTCAAAGGAAGTGGCTAAAATAGTGAAAGAGAAACAGAAGATGTTCAAGCTATACCAGGGAACAAACAAAGAAGACGATTGGGTGTCGTACAAGGAGAAAATGAAAGAAGCCAGAAAAAAATAATGCAGGTAAAAGCACAGATAGAAGCAAGTATAGCAGAGAGGGCAAAGAGAGGAGATAAATCCTTCTATAGATACATCCAGGAAAGAAGGAAGGCAAAAATATGTATAGTCAAAATTACAGTTCAGGAAAGGAAAACAACAGACAATGACCCAGAAAAAACAGAAATCCTTAACAAGTACTTCTGCTCAGTATTTACTGAGGTGGATCCAGGTAATGGCCTAGAAATGGCAAAACACAACACCCCTGGACAGGGAGTTGATACTAGCCCCTTCACAGAGACCCAAGTACTGGAGGCACTAAATAAACTGCAAGTTGGCAAGGCCATGGGGTCAGACAAAATGCACCCAGAATCTTAAAATAACTGAGATTAGAGTTGGCTGCCCCACTGGCTAAACTACTCATCAAATCTCTAAAGAGTGTGGGGGTACCCAAAGATTGGAAAAGGGCAATTGTGGCCCCACTCCACAAATTGGGCAGCAGGGAGGACCTCTGGAAATTACAGGCCGATAAGCCTCACATTCATAGTGGGGAAGTTAATGGAGACACTTCTCAAACAGAGGATCATTGCATTCCTGGATGCTAGTGGCCATCAGGATACCAAGCAGCATGGCTGGGCAATGGGTAGGTCATGCCAGACAAACCTGATTGAGTTTTTTGACTGTGTTACAAAGGTTATAGTTGACAGCGGGGCAATAGATGTGGTCTACTCAGACTTTAGCAAGGCCTTCTACTTGGTTCCACACAGAAGGCTGGTAAAGCAACTAGACAACACAGAAGTTGGATCAGAAGTAGTTATATGGGTTAAAAACTGGTTACAGGGCAGAACCCAGAAAGTACAAGTAATCAGAACACTGTCATCAGAAGGTATGGTAAACAGTGCTGTGCCCCAGTGTTCAGTATTGGGTCCCCTGCTCTTCAATATTTTCATATCGGACATAGCTAATGGACTACAGAGAAAAGTGAGTCTGTTCACAGATTACACCAAAATATGCAACAGGGTCGATGCACAGCAGAGAGTGGGCAAGATGGAAGCTGACCTCAAGAAACTGGAAGATTGGTTTGGAGCATGGCAGTTGAGATTCTATGCCAGAAAGTGCAAAGTCATGCACATAGGAAAAAGAAATCCAAATAAGGCATATTACCTAGGAGGGGGAAAGTCTAGCTGCCTCCACCCAAAAGTGAGATTTGGGAGTCATTATCTCAGACAACTTGAAGGTAGGTAAACAGTGCAAGAAGGCAGCATTAAAGGCCAGTGGTATGCTGGGGTGCAGTGGGAAGGGAATCAAAAACAGAAAGAGGAAAGTGATCCTGCTGCTGTACAGATCAATGGTTAGGCCTCACCTGGAGTGCAGCGTCCAGTTCTGGAGGCCCCACCTGAAAAAGGACATTGACTGAGTGGAGACAGTGCAGAGAAGGGCAACAAAAATGATTCAGGGACTGCACAAGATGTCCTACGGGGATAGACTGAAAGAACTGAACATGTATTTCCTGGAACAGAGAAGAGAGAGGGGTGACATGATTGAATCATTCAAATACATAAAAGGCATAAACCAGATGCAGATAGAGGCTCTCTTTCAATTTAAGAAGGGCAGCAGAACCAGGGAACATGATCTAAGACTGCAGGGAGGGCAGTTCTTCACCAACACCAGGAAGTTTTTCTTCACAGAAAAGTGGTGGATACCCGGAACAGCCTGCCTGCATAGGTTGTGGGGGCAAGCACAGTGATAGGTTTCAAGAATGTTTGGGACAGATACAAGGGAGCCCTCAAATCCAAGGGCAGTTAGAAGGCTAGGCCAAAAGACAATGTGCAGACTAGATGGACCTGGTGGTCTCCTTCTGCCATCAACTTCTATGTTTCTATGTTTCTCCGCCAAGTATTTGACCAGCACACTCCTTCCCTACCTAGCCTCCCTCTTATCCCCCGCCCCTCTCACTTTCTATTGCCTCTGAATGTGTGACCCTCATTTCTTTGCCCTTCTCTGGCCTCATTCCAACTCAGGCAAAGCAGCTTTTTCCTTCCACTTCCCTAATTTGTGGAACTGCCTATCCTCCTCATTCCGAATGCTTCCATCACTAAACCTATTCAAAAGGACCTCATTGCACTCACCACTTCCACCTTGCTTGTGCCCTCAATCCATCTAACCCTCTGCTTGAATTCCACGACCCCTATCACTCTTGTCTACAAAAATTGCCCTCCTTGACTTCTGCTTCCTATGTGAACCCCTATAATTTGTTGCAAACACTTGTCAAGCACTGTACTTTTTAGCCTCCTACTAGGTGGTAACTGGCTTCTTTAACACTGCTGCTGATGTACTTGCAATCCTGCACTTTGCACTTGTCACCACCAGGAAAATCATTGTAACTTGTTCCTTGGCACTGTTTTTCCACTGTATGTCCACCTGCACCTTGTTACTCGCACCTGTTTTGTATACAGGCTTGTCTTGATACCCATTTTTCAGCCTGTAACCACATGTTCTGTATTTTTGCCTGTCTCATTGTATACTGCCTATCTTTGTCATTGTCAAATCATAGTCTCTTTTGAACTTTTGTAATTGGACCTTTAATTTAGGGTAAAAAAAATAACATACAAAAAAAAGTGTGTTTGGGTTAACTGAACTGAATGGGTAACTGAAAAGTCATCTAGGTGTAAATCTCAGGTGACTGAAAGGACTTAACTGCTGTGAGGTTTAAATTATTTGTAGAAAGATCTGGTAAGTAGGGGAAGTGGCCTAGCTAGAAGGAAGCTACATTTAAAGACTGCCTTAGAAAGATTCTGCTAATAGCTTGGCAGAAGACACCAGGAGAAAGGACTGCTGTGTGACTGAACTTCTCTACTGGGACTATATTGCCCTCCTTCCTCCCTCCACCCCCACCCAAAGCTAGTTCTATTTTTATAGGCACAGGATTTGACTGACAACAGGAACTTCCTGTTTAGGGGCAGGAAGTGAGTGATCACAGAACCACCAAGGACCCACCATCCTAGAAGGGCAAGAGTAGCTCTCCGGCCCCCTCTAGCTGCTGGAGGTCTGCCTCTGAACAAGTAAGTGGTCTACTGAGAAATATAGGATATTCTTGTCTCAGAACAGGACAATCAGGAGCTTAAAGGGCACACAGGCAGAAAGTAAGGAGAGAGATAGAAAAAAACAGAGGAAAGAGTAAGGATTGCAAACAGTTAAGGGGTCAGAAATAAGACATGATTGGAGTGGTGCAGTGCAGTGGCTGTGGAGCAGCAGTCTTCAGGGAGATGTTCTGGAGGATGCAGTGTTGTCCCATCTGCAGGCACCTCTCTGGGCTGAGGGAGGAGGTTGCTCATCTCCAGGCTGAGTTGTCCAGGATTTGTGGGACCTCCTCTTCCATCCAGGGACCACCAGTGCCACTGCCGTTGCCTCAGAGGTTGCCAAGAAAGAGGAGCGGTTGGACCACAGTGGGCTCAGGGAGGGTGAGGGTGGTGGAACAGAGGCACATCCTCAGTTGTACCTCTCACAATTCCTATGCCATTCTGGCAAAGTGTGGTTCCTCTATGGAGGCACCTACAGTGGAGACCAAGGAGGATGCTGGGAACCTCCACAAAGGAGACCCACAGGAGGGTGGCAGGGGACCCTGCAGGGGAAGGAAACAACTCCTGGTGGGGGACTCCATTGTTAGGAAGGTAGAACTAGGCAAGGAAGGGGAGAGGGAGGTAAGGTGCCTGCCTGGCGCCATGGCTTGGAGGGACAGGGAGCGAATCCTCAGGATTGCTGGAGCAGCTGCACAGGGGAGGGAGCTGGATGTCATTGTCCACCTAGGGACATATGACCTGGCTAAGAAAGGGATTAGAGAAGTGCAGGAAGAGTTTGTGGAATTGGGGAAGGGCCTTAGTCAAGTAGCACGCACGGTAACCTTCTCGGAGGTGCTATCCATCTATGGCATAGGAGGCTAGGGTGTTCCGTACCATGGGATTCAATCAGTGGTTGAAAACTGGTGTGGAGCTCAGGATTTGGCTTCATTGGGGACTGGGGGTCCACCTGGAGTGATGCAAGCCTATACTGGCATGATGGGCTGCATCTGTCCGGGAGGGGAACCAGGATCCTAGGTGATAGGTTTAAATGCTTCATTGGCAAGCTTTTAAACTAGCCAAGGGGGGAGGCACTGGAAAGGAGCAGGAAAATCCTACCTCCCCAAACAATCACGGTAGTAAGTGTGGCAAACACCAACATGGAGGTGTCGATAGTGAGAAGGGCAGGGGTAAATGGAGAAAGTGACAAAGGCAAGAAGGACAGGGATGGGGCAAAAGGGGGTAAGGCCATCAGGAAATGGAGGGTAATGAGTACCAATGCCCGTAGTCTGAGCAACAAGCTCCCTGAGCTGGTGGCCTTACTGGAAGAGGGATGGGTGGATATCGTAGCAGTCACAGAAACATGGTACACAGAGAACCATGACTGGGATGTTAACATACCAGGGTACATAACCTACAGGAGAGACAGGCAGGGGAGAAGAGGGAGAGGAGTAGCTCTCTATGTAAAGGAAGGGATAAAAGCAGCTGAACAAAAGAGTAAACAGGGAGGAGAGGAGGCACTGTGGGTCACCTTGGAGACTGGAAAGGGCACCACAATCCGCACAGGGGTTGTGTACAGACCCCATGTCAGGGAAGGAATGGACAAGGATATGATGGAAGGCATTCTTAGAATGGCAGAGAAAGGGAGATACTGTTGATGGGAAACCTGAATATGCCAGATGCTAACTGAGCACATTTGCTGCAGCCACATCCAAGAGCAGGGCCATTCTTGATGCCCTACAGGTGGCAGGCATTAGACAGCTAGTTTCGGAACCCACTCATGAGGGAGCAATCTTAGACCTCGTACTCTCAAACGGGGGCAGTGAGAGGATCTCAGATCTAGAAGTGGGTTGCCATCTGGGGACAAGTGACCATCAAACAGTGTGGTTCACGTTAAACTCAGCTACAGAGTCAAGCCATACAAAAGTGAGGGTGCTGGACTTTAGGAGGGCTGACTTTGGCAAGATGGGAGAGTGCCTCAGAAAAGCACTAGCAAACAGGCTAGAAGGAGGTGTGGAGCAACAATGGGGAATTATCAAAACTGCCATCACAGAGGCAACAAGCCTTTGTGTGAAGCAAATAAACAAATCAAAATGAAAGAAAAAGCCACTATGGTGCTCAAGAGAGGTGGCTGTGAAAGTCAGGAAGAAAAGATAGCATTCTGGAAGTATAAGGAAACACAGAAGGAGCAGGACAGAGAGCTGTACCAGTTAAGGCAGAAAGAAGCAGGAGAGAAGTCAGAATAGCAAAGGCCCAAACTGAGGAAAAGATAGCCAACTCAGTTAAGAAGGGGATAAAACCTTTTATAGGTACATCATGACGTAGAAAGACAAAGGGAGGATAGTGAGGCTGAATAGAATGACGATTGGGTGGGCAGAGGGGACAGTGAAAAGCAGGAATACTGAATGAATATTTCTGCTCAGTATTCACAAAAGAAGAGGGGAAGTGCCTAATCCAATTAACAGAAGCACTCTTGATAGGGGGTCGATCCCAGTCCTTTCACAGAAGAAAGGGTTCTGCAAGAACTCCTAAAACTGAAGGTGGACAAAGCAATGGGTCCTGATGGAATTCACCCCAGAATTCTAAAAGAATTAAGGAAGGAACTAGTGAAACCACTGTCTACTCTTTTAATAAATCATGGGAGGATGGTGTGGTACCCAAGGACTGGAGGAAGGCGGATGTGATTCCCTTCACAAAGTGGGACCAAGACAGAGGCAGAAAACTACAGACCTGTCAGTCTGACCTCTGTGGTAGGCAAAGTGATGGAGTCACTCTGAAGGAAAGAATAGTTGAGTACCTAGAGGTCAGTGAGCACAGGATCCAAGGCAGCATGGGTTCACAGTGGGAAGGTCATGTCAGACGAATCTAATAGATTTCTTTGACTGGGTGACCAAAGTAGTAGACCAGGGAGGGCTGTGGACATGGCCTACCTAGACTTTAGCAAGGCATTTGACACAGTCCCCACAAAAGATTATTAGTCAAATTAACCAGCCTGGGAGTGGGTCCCAGGGTGGTACCTGGGTAAAACATTGGCTGGACAACAGGACACAGAAGGTAATTGTAAATGGAGTCCACTTGAAGAAAGGGCAGTTACTAGTGGGTACCGCAGGGTTCAGTATTGGTCCAGTCCTTTTAATGTCTTCATCAGTGACATTGCAGAGGGACTGGAAGGAAAAGTATGCCTTTTGCAGATGACACAAAGATCTGCAACAGGGTTGATACACAGGAGGCGTGGAAAGGATGAAAAGGGACTTGGCAAGGTTGGGGAATGGTCAGACGATGGCAGCTAGGATTCAATGCAAAAAGTGTAAAATAATGCACCTGGGAAACAAGAACCCAGGGAAGAATACACAATGGGTGGGAGGTAGTAACAACAACAAAACAGGATAGGGACCTGGGGGTAATCATATCAGATGGCCTTAAGGTTAGCAAGCAATGTGAGAAGGCAGTAGGGAGGGCCGGGGGTACACTGGGATGTATAGGGAGAGGCATCAGCAGCAGAAAACAGGAAGTTGTTATCCCTCTGTACAGACAGTTGGTGAGACCCCATCTGGAACACTGTGTCCAGTTCTGGAGACCCCATCTTCGCAAGAACATAGACAGGATAGAGGCAGTCCAGAGGAGGGCAACTAAAATGGTGCAGGGTCTGCAAGAGAAGCCGTATGAGGAGAGACTAAAGGAGCTTAATATGTATACCCTTGAGGAAAGAAGGAGAGGGGGACATGATAGAAACTTTCAAGTACCTCAAGGGAATCAACAAAGTCCAAGAGGGTAGCATCTTTCAGAAAAGAGACTTGCAAGAACAAGGGACACAATTTAAAGATAGAAGGAGAGGCGGTTCTAGGGCAATGTGAGGAAGTATTATTTCACAGAGAGGGTAGTGGATGCATGGAACAGCCTTCCTGAGGAAGTTGTGGGGTCTAGAACTGTGGGAGAATTCAAGAATGCATGGGACAGACATAAGGCAATTCTTGTGGGGGGCAGGAAGATATAGGCTTTTGTTTAACTAGGATCTGCGGCCTATCCTGTAGGTAGGGAAATGGGCAGACTAGATGGGCCTAGCGGTCCTTATCTGCTGTCAAAGTCTATGTTTCTATGTTTCTATGTTTCTATGTCTCATTGTATACTCATTGTACGCTGCCTGTCATCATGTTTCTGATGTATTTGTGATGATCTGTAACTCCAATTCCCTGCCTCCCCCGGGTCTCACCTGGAATCGAGCCTCGGCTCAGTGTGCCTCTCCCAGTTAGCAACTTCTGAATACATAAATAATAAATAAATATATTTACTGTTGTAATGTAACCTCTTTTCTGTCTTGGTGTCATCAGCAAACTTGGCTATCCAACTTGTGGTACTCACCTCCAAATCACTCATAAATATACTGAACAATATAGGTCACAGAAAAGACCCCTGTGGTATCCCACTGGCTGCCTGTTTCCATGCTGCTTGGGTAACATTTTGTAACTGGGCCACGGTGGGTGGTGCAGTTAGTAACCCTGCCTTTTTAACTAAACCAAGGTTGAGGGTCTGGATATATAGTGTTCATTCTTGATTGGGGATTTGTATCCAAAGTTTTAGTTAATTGTACAGTGCCTCCATGCAGAGAAAGGCTTAAGTGGGCCTGGTGGTGCAACCCCCTGGCACGCAGTACCGCCTCACTTCCTCAAGTGATCAACCTACCTGAAAACCCACACAGTGCAATACCGTTACCCCAATAAGCATGGAACTTATTATGTTAAACAATAATTGCTTAGTCAAGGAATTCAAACAAAAGAACAAGGAACTTTATTTAAGTACTGCAAGGCCCTAAAAGAAAAAAAAGAGGACTGGTTAGCAGTGACCTGGTGCTGTGCCTCCTAGCTGCTTCTTCGGTGCCTGTCCAGACCTAGACCAAATTAAACACAGTGGCTGCTTTTCCATGCTCTCCTAGGTGCAGTCAAATAATATTACCCTTTAGCCTTCCAACAGTGCCTGCCCCAATACCACACTCTGCATACTATGGTAGTTGCTGTTGCCCATGTGTACAGGGACACCTACCTCTCCCTAAAGGTGCCATTGCTAACCCTTAAATGACTAACAGCTCACAGTGCTTCACTGGGTCCCCAGCCATGGAAAAGGTGTAGGCCCCAGTGACATTACACGTGGTTGGCTGGTGCACTTAAACAAATTTTAAAACTGCTTTAAACGCCCAAACCCAAATGTTTTTATACACAAACAGGTGTTTGTAAATCACGGTCCAATGGTCTAGTTCATTAACTAATTTCCCAAACTATGATACACTAAGGAGGTTGTTGCAGGGCAAGTTGTAAGTTTATTCATGGTTCTCCCAGATCTGGGATCTCACTCAATGCACAGGAGTAATGGTGCAGTTTACAGCATGTCCTTCTCCAGCTGGTATCACTCACTCTCATACTCCCTCTTTGGTGATTCAGGCCTCTAGTGTTGGCTAACAGTTGGTTGTTGTCTCAGGTCCCAGTCAGGCCTCGGTTGAACGCTGCATTCAGCAGACATTCTTCCTCCACAGAGCTGCTTTTCCTGTGAAACTCAGTCATATCTGCCCCAACCTGCATGTTCTGGCATCCAGTTCCTGGCTGTTGTACTGGCTAAGCAGTTTTAGTTACTGTCTCTGACTGAAGCACAACACGTCTCTTAATCAACTGCAACCTTCAGCTTTGGCTTTCATGCTGGGTTAGCACACAGTCGGCTAACACACAATTGCCTTCTTTTCTGTAGCAAGACTACTGCTTCTCACTTCTCACTCTGTCTCTTCCAGATGAACAGTCTGCCTGTGCAGCAGCTCCAATGTTCACCAGTCTGCTTCTGTCTGCAAACACACGTAAACTTGGTCTACCTCCCCACAATCACATGCAGACTGAATGTGTCCTGAAATAGCCCCTGCTGTTCACTGAGGAATGACAGCTCACTGTTTGTCCACGCTGGAGTAAGTCTGAAGGTCTGTAACATGAAAGACAATCAGTAAGCAACTCACGTCAAGGAATCATGCAGTTCTCCTGTGTCCCAAGAGCCCTTGGTGGCTTCTCTTCCAGGTTCTACATCCTGATGGGCTGATGATGTGACCCCTAACCCACTGTTGCTGTGCTTGTTAGGGTCAGGGTATACTAAGATGACAGTGCTTTGGCTGTAGTGGGGCACTGGGCCCTAAAAGTCTTCTTTTTTAACAGGGTTCCTGCCCTTGACTAATTATTTCATGCCCCTTTTGCACTGTGCATGATCATGATTGCAGTCCAGTTGGTTGGGGCATTCAGTGGGAAAATCCACACTTTGTAGTGAGCCCAGGTTTCACTCAGCCACTGTCAGCAGGTGACTACATTTTGTAATACTGTGGGATCCACCCCTTCACTTGGGCACAGGAGGCTCCAAAGAAATCCTGCTGCTGCTCCTGTCTGCAACTCTTCATTGGTCACCCACCATTGAGTCCACATCTTTAGAAGCTGGTTACAGCAAAAAACTTGGCAACAGTTTGGTTGGGCTCTACTCCTTACACAGAAACATAGATATACAGATACGTAGATAGTGACGACAGAGAAAGGTCTATTGGCCCATCCAGTCTACCCACCCTACCACACTACTCAGCACTGGTATTAGTGGCCATCCTTCCCCATTGTTTCTACCTTCTCCCCCCCTTTTCTAACTAACCCCATATTCTGGTATCATCCTTGCTTGAAGCATTTGACCTGTACCACTTCCTCTGGCAGTTTGTTCCACTTGTCTGCCACTCTTTCTGTGAAGAAATCATTATGGACATCTCTTTGAATCTCCCCTCCATGAGTTTAAGTGAAATCCTTCTCACCCCTGTAGTTGAACTCACCCTATTTATCCTATGCTGGTACTTGCATGTCTCAGTCATGTCACCCCTTTCCCTCCTTTTCTCAAGTGTGTGCATGTTCAGGTCTTGCAGCATCTCCTCATATGTCTTGCTCTCTAGTCTAGGACCATCTTGGTTGCCCTGCACTGTACTACTTCCTCTTTGTTGCATTTTCTCCTCAGGTGTGGACTCTAGTACCTTGTGCAGTATTCCAGACATGGACACACCAATGACCTGCACAATGGCAAGATCACCTCCCAACTTCAACTGCTTACCTCCCTCACAATTCAACCCAGCATCCCATTTGCCATGCCCACAGTTCTTTTACAATGCACTATTGGTTTTAGGCTATCCAGTATCATGACACCTAGGAAGGTCTTTTCCCTCTGTGGTGCTTTCCAGCACCACTCCCCCCATTTCATATTGCACATTTGGTTCTCTCTTCCCAGTGTGCATCATTTTTGTAATTTTTTGTGGTGAAGCCTGATTGCCAGATCTTTGACCAGCTCTCCAACCTGCCCAGATTCTCCCTGAGTTCTCATCCCTTCCTCTGTGCCCACCCTTGGACAAATCTTTTTGTCATCTGTGAAGAAGCAGATCTTGCCCTTGATGCCTTACCCTATGTCACAAATGAATACATTGAAAAGGACCAGGCCCAACACCAAACCCTGAGGTGCTCCACTGGTTATTTTCCATACCTCTGAAAACTCCCCATTAACTACTACCCTTTGTGTTCTTTCCCTCAGCCAGTTCCAATTCAAGAACTGGACCTCCAAGTGTCCAATTCTTCCTCCACCCTTAAATCCCTTATCTTTTCTGACCAGTCTCCTGTGAGGGACGGAGTCAAAGGTCTTGCTGAAATCCAAGTATACCACATCTGCTGCTTGTGCCCTATCTGCTGCCCTGGTTACACAGTTGGAAAAGTTTACCAGATTTGTCTGGCAAGACCTTCTCTTCACTAATCCATGTTTCCTGGGACACTGTAGCCTATTTCCCTCCAAGAAGTTCACTACCTCCTCCCTTAGTAAAGACTCCACAATTTTTCCAAATATAGATGATAGGCTGACTTATCTATAGTTCCTGGCTGATCTTCCTTCCGCTGTTGCATAGAGGGACTACTTCCACTGTCCTCCAGTCCCTAGTGATCACCCCTGTGGACAGGGGGCTGTTGAATATGTCTGTAGCTGGTTCTGCTATCACTATTACCACCTCCATCAACATCCTCAAGTGCAAGCCATCAGGTCCCATTGATTTATATATGTTCAATTGTGTGAGCTTTTCCAGCACTTTTGTCTCCATTATTTTGACAATGCCACTTCAGCTCTTGCTCTCCTCCCTTCCCCTCTTAACCCCACATTCTCGCAGTGGTCTTTCCTTCTCCCTAGTATACAGTATATGGTACAAAAATATTTGTTCGGTATCTCTGCTTTCTCTTGGTACATCAGACTCCTTCTTTCTTCACTTCTCAGTCTCACAATACCCCCTTTGACTGTACGCTTCTTCTGGATATACCTGAAGAATGCCTTTTCCCCTTGCTTCACTCCCTTCACCAGCTGGAATTCCGTCTCTGCCTTGACCTCCCTCAGTTTCCTACTGGCTGCATTTACTGCTGCCAGGTGCTTCCCCCATCCTCCTCCCAGTGGCTTCCCTTATACTTTAAGAATGCCTTTTGGCTGTTACCACCATCTTTACTTTAACCATGAACCACATAGGACCCCTTGCCCTTTTCTCCTTACTGGTAAGACCCACATTTTGGGGAGGGGTGAGGGGTTACAATTGATTTTGACTCTGTCTCCTAATCTGCAACCATTTTAACTGATTTTATCACACAACCAGATGTAGTTAGGTTACCTATCTAGTTTATGAATTAGCCTCCTGTATGATACTGTATCAAATGCTTTATTGAAGCTGAACTGCAGTCATGAATAAATAGTCTTCTCTCACTAAACTGTGCTGAGGCTTTCATTTCCTCTTCCCTGGACTCTTATAGGCAGAAACAGACAATACACTAACTATACCTTTAATATTTTAATTTTTAGTTTTTGGCAACTGGGTGAGGCCCACGGAGCACAAGACCCATTTACAAGGGAGACTTGGGAGTACAGTGAGGTTACATGACTTGTTCAGTGTCACACAGTATGTAAGTATAGACTGTGGGAATCAAATCCAGGTCTGCTGGACGTACCATGCTCTATCACAGCTTTGTGCTCTAACCTCTAAGTTATACTGCCAGACAAATGTTTAATATAAACAAAGACAACCTCAAGTCTTGCAATAAGGAGCTAGGGATTTGCATTATACTCTGTTGTTCCACTGTCATCTAAACAGCCAGACAAATGCTTATTGTCCCAAAATGGGGGGGGACCCAGTGGCATAGGAGGCTGAGGCACCTAGCACCTTATTTCTTACTACGCTGGTGATCTGAAGTTGAGAATGAGCTCGAGTCACCAGGGGTTAGCTGGGGGAGGGGAGTGGATTGAGTGTCCTGAGGACTGTTGTCCTCTCCTGGGAGGGTGGGTTGTGGTTTCCCAGGCTATCAGTGACTCCTAGCTGAGGCTGGGTGTGCAAAAGCTGGGGCCATGTAGGGAAAGGGAGCAGGTGATGGAGGATAGCCATAGGTTGGGTGCAGGAGCATGCCCATCTCGTGCTGGACATCAGTGGATGTCTGCACCTCTGGGGAAAACCAGAAAGCATGGAAAAGCCTGCTTGGCTGAGAGGAAGATATCACTCCAACCACTATGTCCAGTGCTGGATCCTGCCTTCCTGGGTCCTGACTACCGCCCTCCTTCGCCTCTGCCTGTGGAGCATTGGATTTGTAAGGGACCTGTCCCAGAAGATAGTATGACCCCGGGGGGTAATGACCAGGAGGTTCCCTATAGGTTCATTGCAGGTGGGATGGGGGATCAGGACCACAGGCAAGGAGGATTTCAGACTTGATGGGAAATGGCAGAGCTGATTATGGGGCCCCAGCCTTGTGATGGCCAGGAGGGAAAGAAAGTTAAAAAAAGCTGCATATCCCTATTGTTCAGCAATGTTTGCTACAGTATGTCTTTATAGGACATACAGTTATAGAGATATTGACCCTGGAAGTAAAAAAAGGGTTAACTGAAAAGAATATCTTCTTCTTGTGTCCACTTCGTATGACTGTAGGAGAGATGGTGTTTTTTCCCTGATGGGTGACTGCTTTTAATTCACCTTTTGACTCACCTTGCTTTATTCTTCAGTTTTGTGGTAGATAAATCCATTTCGATGGGCTCACGGAGGAGCAAGGGAGGATCGAAGTTGGAGTTTGTCTCTTCAAAGTCAGGCCCACTCAAGCAGTGGATTCTTCTTGCTAAGCCCAGCCCAGAGAGTGGTGGTGGAGCTGTGATTAGCTTGCCATCTGCCCTGCAGGCTATGGAAATGGTGCAACCCAATACTCCACTGAAAATGTCCGATGAGGTAGCCAAGAATCAGCAAATGCAGAATTTTCAACCAAGTTACTCTCAGAGATGGAGCGAGATTCCCTTACAGTCATCTCTTATTGAGGGAGGTGGTTACACACTGGAGAGGTTGGGAGCAACTTTAGAAAAGATCTTAGCATGGACTGAGAGAAGCGATTGATAGTATGAAGCTATATCTAAGAAAACTTAATTTCTACAGACTGAGATAAATGTAGTAAAGACTGTGGCTGAGGGGACAAAGAAAATTGTGCTGCAGAATTCAGCTAAAATTGAGAAATATGCAACACAGATGGTGTCAGTGGAAGAAAACTGTGCAAGTCTTATTAAAGAAAATTATAACATTAATAGGAAGTTATAAATTTGCCGAGAACCTGTTGCGATACAGAAATGTATGTATTTTAGGGGTACCAGACCAATTGGATGTGAACTTTGAGTCAATGAGAGATCTGGTGAAAGATATCCTGATAAAAACATTTGATTTACCAGCAGCACCCCCTCCCCCAATTTAAAAAGCTTCTTAGGTGATTAAGCATGACAGGAATAGTAGAAATACCCCTGCTATCTCTACTACTTCAACAACTGCATCTTCAAATACATCAGAATCTACAATATTTGCTACCTTCCATTTTGATTCTGACCATGATTACATCTTCAGGCTGGCTAGGCTTAGAGGGACTTTAGAGTATAATGGCTCAAGATACTATATATCTCTCCAGACTTTTGTTACACTACGCAACAGTGAAGAAGATGATTTCTGGCTTACTGCCAGGAGATTTTAGAATCTGGTACACAGTTTTCTCTGTTACCCCCTGCAAAGGTAAAAATTGTTAAAGATGGCAAGAGATATATATTCTTTGAAGTGGACAAACTTATGTCATACATCCATGTGCAATATTCCTCTCAGGAGACAGTAGAGTCCCCTACTTCATCAGAACATGAGATAATGGAAAACTTGGAAAAAATGGACTTGTAACTAACCTCTTGTAAGATTGATTGATTGATTGATTTGTTGGAATCTCTGCTCTGCTCTGGGGTGTTTTGGCTTATACCTTAGTTTATTGGTTTAAGTATTTTAATTGGAACACTTACTTGAACATATATATATATATATATATATATATATATATATAAACATTTATTTAAACTTTTATTTGAACATTATTTACCATCTGTGGGGGCCGATATTTTGGACATTTTTGTTTTTATTTTTGTTTTGGTAGTTGGTATAATAGTAGCAGGTGGTAGATGGGAATGCATCTGAGATTTTGGGAAATGTAATAAGGAATGTTATTATGTATTATAGCTATGCCATCTTGGTTACTTTGTTATGAATTTAGTTTTTTTAATGGTATTCTATCTTGCTCCTTTTCTCTCCCCCTTGAATTGGTCTAGATCTATCTTTATGTTTAAGAGTATGTACTACCTATGTACTATTTGTGTATTAGATAGAAATGTTGTGTGTATATATGTATTTAAGTACTGTGTGATGTGCATATGTTGTGCTTATTGTGCATACTATTGTAACATAATTATGAAAATAATAAAAATTATTATATGATAAAAAAATGAAAATAATATCTTTGGCAGACAATTGGGGGGCAATTAGAAGTTCTGGGGTGCTTCAGACTTCCCCAGAAGATCTAGCTCTGCCACTGGCTGAAACCAACTAACCACACACATATTATCATTTGAGCAAGGGTGCTGCTAGCATTTCATTACCTTGGGGTCTTGAGTGCTCACCCAAATCAGAGAAAATGTAGAGGATTTTATGCATTCTGGCACCATCCGTGGCTTATTACTGTTTGCATCATAGAGCTTTCATTCATTTCATAAGGGAATTTTATAGCAAAAAGTAAAGAAAAATGTTCAATGGTCATCATGAAGCATTAGCAAACAAAATATTTGTTTCTGTACTATAGTGCCAGGGAGCACTCCCAAACAGTCATAGCACTCCTTTCCTTTGTGAGTGAGACACTCTTATTCTGTCAAGACTGTCTTGCACAGCTGCTCTTGAAATGGGCATGTTCAGGTAAAGTTTTTCTAACTATTTAATATATTATTTATTTTCCTCGATCAATATTATGTTAATACAGATGATGGGACCACTCTTACAGTTGTAAGAATGATCTAACTTAAATTCTTAGGGTATCAGAACTGCATACCTTTGGTTTGTGACTCTTATACCCTAAGAATATGCATGAGACCACTCTTGGAACCATTTTGGTACATACAAATAGGAAAGGGGAGAAATAGCAAGAATATGGTATGAGATTTAGAATACTTCAACTACTAGGGTTAGTAAAGTATGATATTAGGATGAGTGACTATTCTAAAGAGTTACAGTTCTCACCAAATAGTTTTTGAGATAAATTTAACAGAGTCTGCTTTCTTATAAGAATGGGGTAGCAGTAGGGGCAATGCCCGAATAAGAAAGCAAGTCAGGAGTCATATTTTGCTTCTTAAGGTATTTTTATTTTTATTTTATTTTATTGAAGTTTAAGAATTACAATCCTTTGAGTCGGTGACTCTTTTGCAAGGGCTCCACGTCAATACAAAACAGACACAGCACTTAAGACAATTTTGTACATAGCTCACTAAGCAGGACATCACATTAAGACAATTAATACATGGTTATTGCATTCACCATGCAAAAAAAAAAAAAAAAAGGAAACAGGAAAACAAATCATTTGAGATGAATACAGTGGGGTAACTGGTACAACAGTAAATAACAACAAGCTACATTGTACCAAAAAGCAGAATTTAGAACACTGTGCTATAAAATATTAATAAGATATAGCCAACATGAATTCTCATAAAGAAAAATGAATAGGCAAAAAGTTGTGGGGGTAGAACTACAACTTATTTTACAAAAATAATAGTTCAAACTCCCCATCCTCCACCATCTGCACAGGTTTAAGTCAGCTATACATGTCACAATGTTATGTCACTGTGAAAGATGTATCAAAAGCAATGTGCTTCATCTTATTTGTTTTGAAAAAAGAAAGAAGGAAACCTTCCACGAAAGTCACTCCTCCATTTTAGCTTCCATATCTGTACCACTATTAGGCAAACGTCCGAGTAAACAATATAAAGTGTCAGGATTTGGACTAATGTCCCTGGTTCCTTAAGAATACCTAAAACCAAGTTGAAATTAGGGAACATTTCCTTCTCCTTTTCTGCTCCTAACCTTTGGAGTTCCTTTCCAACTATGGTCTGTCCTTGTATGTCCAGCCAAGCCTTAAACAGAGAGTATAGCACCCTTCTGCTCAAAGCATCTGCATGTACTTGTCCATAGGATGCTAGGAATAGCAATGAGTTGTGTGAGCCATTGCACTTGTTCATTATGCTGAGTGCCAAAACCAACAAACGCAACCTCTCTCTGTACTTGATATTTGTGTCCTGCAGATTAGAGATGTTGCGTTGGTTTACTTCCCTGATGAAGTTCCGGTGAAGTTGCAAAATTCACCTTCCTGAATAAGTTCACAAATTGCCCACTTCACCACTTTGCCACTTCACATTGAGTTTTCCTGGGAATATAGCAGCTTTTCAAGCAAAGTCATGCAAAGTTAGGATGAAGTTAAAGCAAATTTGCAACTTCACCAGCGAATTTGCATCACTTCTCCTGAAAAGTGCCACTCAGCCTGACAAAAACTTCATAAAGTCAGCACTTTGCACTTTGCGAATGTGGCAAACCTCACAAATTATTTTGTGGAGCAAAGTTTCCCATTTTCACACATCTGATAATGATGATGATAACATTTATTTTTATACAAGAAACAATTTTGTTAGGTTAACACTCTATTTACAGCAATGTCCTGTGCATCAAATTGCAAAAAACACATTAAACATTAAGGATGTTGACTATAGTATACAAAGAACATATAATACAGAGGGTAAGCAAGGAAATCAAACAAGAATCGTAAGTAGCATGTACAACTTGTTATTAAAGATTTTCTCAAAGCTGTCTGAAACTCCTGCAATGACTATTTGGCTTTCAAATCATTAGGTAACATGTTCCAAAATGTTGCCATACTCATAGGTAAAGTGGCCATCTCTACCACAGCTGGACATTGCCAAATATCTTGCACCATGCACTTCACATGTTGTATCTTGTATATTTTCTCTTGATTTGCTTCTCTGTATTACTGATTGGTAAATGTATAGATCCTGTATTCATGCATACTGTTGTGATTAACTCATATGTTGCTGTGACTGAAAATAGACAAATGCTTTGTCTAATGGGCCTATCTGGTAAGTACAAACAAAATAAATAAATATACAGTATACTATCTCTTCTAATAAAACAACTAGAAACATAGAAACACAGAATTTGTTGGCAGAACGTACAGCTTGTCTCCAGTCTGATCAACTGTCCCGTAGCTATTTCTCCTCCCCAATCCCTAGTTGATCTCCAGCAACCCTCCCCCTGCCTCTTTTCTAATATACTCCTATATTTATGCCATGCATGCTTAAAGCTCCCTACCATTTTAGCCTCCACCTCTTCTGCTGGCAGTCTGTTCCTGAAGTCCACCACCCTTTCAGTTAAAAGAAATACTGTATTTCCTCATATATCTCCTGAACTCCCCTCTCGGCTTCAATGCATGCCCCCCAGACCTGGTGCTCATCCTCATTTGAAGGAGACTCCCCCCCCCATACCCTGTTCACCCCAGTGATGTACTCATACATTTTGATCATATCACCTCTCTTGCTCCTCTCTTTTAAGGTATACATGTTGAGATCCCTCAGCCTCTCCTTGTAGGGCTTCCTGTCTAAACCCTTCACCATTTTAGTTGCCCTCCTCTGGATAGTCTCCCCTCAATACATGTCCTTTCTGAGGTGCAGTCTCCATGACTGGACACAGCATTCCAGGAGGGGGCAGGCAGAAAAAAACAAGGTATTCAGAAACCCCTTTCTCTATAAAATGTGATTTTCAGTCCATAAAATCTCTTCTTCTTTGCAGAGCATGTAGTGAGACATCAAGAAACATTGAACATTCTGCCTCTCAAAACCTCCATCTACCCATTTCCCAAATCACTGGCACGACCCTTATCCTTCCTTCCACAGTCTACAAAGTGGCATAACCACTGATCTATTTCCATTACCATCTTGCCTCTTTCCCTGGCCAGGGAGACAAAAAGATACACACATCAGGCAACATTTGTAGAACACTGTTGGCGACTTGTGGCATGTTCCCCTTCCCAGCCAAATTCGAGCAATTCCACAAAAACGTTAGACCACCTAAAATGGTATTTCTTTTTGCTACAGTGGTCATCGTTTGTGAGAATTTTTTTATTTTATTATTTTTTAACTGGATAAGGCCCACTAGGAACAGGTGCCTGTTTTCAGTGGTGACCCAGAATCACTGGAGAGGTTAAGTGACTTGTTCAATTACATTGTATGCAAGTGGAGGTTGTGGGGATCAAACCTAGATCTGTCTGCTGATTGTACTAAGCTCATTCACAGCTTGTTACTCTAACCACTAGGTTATACTGCCAGCCAAATATTGCACTGCTTGCACCAAACAAGTGATGTATACATCATTTGTTTGATACAAGCTGTCCTAAGCTGAGAGAATAGCCATAAAAAACTAGCATGCTTTTGAAAATAAGGCATGCAAGATGTGGCTCAAATTTGAGGACACTGATGAGGTCAGAAAGTGCAACAGTGTTTGTCCATTTGAAACTTAAATCTGAGAAAATACCTATAAAATACAAAATTAAACACACAAACATCCAGTCACTCTAAAAACTGTCTCTGCCATCTCAACAATCTTTTCTAAGGGAGAGTTGATCAAGGTTTGTCAATAGTATGGATTTGTTTCTAAATCTGAGCATTGACTGTAAGATACGTTACTTTGTAGATAGATTTGTGGGCAAGAAAGAGTTCTTTCTGAGCTGCTGCTGCTGGTTAGTGAAAGGGCTATGGCAATTCAAAGTGTCTTTACACAGTAACATAGTATAGTGATGATGTAAGGGACTTAGGGTCCCTCTTGTCTGCACTTCTTGCTGGATGGCATTTACTATACTTACTCTGAGTAAAGGCACCAGAATGTTGTCCTTCCTGCTCACACTGTGCAACCCTCAGTGCCCTTCTCCCTTAGGAATCTCTCCAGTCCTGCTTTGAAAGTCTGACCAGTGCTAGTTTCCACAACCTCACTGGATAAGCCATTTTAAGTTTCTGTAAAATAATGCTTTCTAATGTTTCCCTGTATCCCCTTCCCCAGTTTGAGTGCATGCCTTTAAGTTCTACTTGCATTCACCAGCTCAGACATCTGTGTAAAGCCCACCGTGTCTATCCCTATTAGTGTTGAGTAAACTGTGATCATGCCTCGTGCCCCCGTCAGACTTCTCTTTTCTAGAATAAAAAATCTGATCAGATCCAATCTCTTTTTGAAGCTTCTGCCTCCAAAGCCACAAATCAGCTTTGTGGCCCTGTGCTGAACAATCGCTGTCAGTTCATTGTTCTTTCTGTACTCTAGTGACTAGCGCTAGATAGAGGGCTCCAGGTGTGATCAAGCCAAGGCCTTGTACAAAGGAAGGATCGCTCCCCCCTTGACCTGCTTCATTACCCCTCCTACAAATGATTAAACTGTATCAATAGTGCACTCACAATAAATGCAGAAACATTATTCTAATTTATCAATTTAATGGCATTTTTTCCATCTGATTTCTATATCAATGGGAAAGTCACTAGACTTAGACTGGACAATTACAGAAATGGTTAGAGACAGAGATAGATAGATAGATAGATAGATAGATAGATAGATAGATAGATAGATAGATATATTTTTATTTACATGGCTCCTTTCCAGGGCCCAAAGTGCTTCACAGTAAAAATACAAAAATAAAGAATTAAAAAAATACAACACTTGAAATACAATAAAATAATTTTGCATTCTGATTTTCACAGTCTCAAAAATTCCTTACTGTAGTTACATTACTAATTATTAAATATGTCAGTCACCTGAGAGAGAGAGAATCTAAGCAACCAGGTTTTCAATTTCCACTTGAAAACTTCTACCGAAGTGTGAGAATGGATTAATATGGGCATGGCATTCTAGATCCTTGGAGCAGCAACTGAAAAACCTCAGTCTTCAGCTAATTTCAATCATGATGGGGGAACTAGTAAATGAATCTGGGTATCTGAGCAAAGGACTCTGCCATCTCAGTGAGCTTTCTGGCAGGTTGTCAGTAGCTCTCAAATACAGCTGAAGCCCAAGCCATTTATGGCCTTACATACCAGCAGTAAGATTTTAAATTCAGATTGCCATTTTATTGGCAGCCTGCATAGCTCACGCAGAGCTGGAGCTGTATTTATTTATTTTAAAAGTTTTAGCAAGAAAGACATACTGAGTTGATAACAACTCCTTTCTCAGGGGTGAGGGGTATGGAAGATAGTACAAGAGGAGAAGGAAATAAATACAAATTAACAGCATTACAAAAGTAGTAGTCATATACAGCTATACAGTACATTGTCAGTGTCAGTGGCTCAGTAGGTAGCACACGCACCTCTGAGGCTGGGAGATCAGAGGGCTGTGGGTTCAGTTCCCACATCAGGCACTTGGGTTAATATCCCAGTACTGACACTGTAGTGCAGCATGAGAGGGGTGCTGCACTTCTGAGGTGCTGTCTTTCGTGTGAGACGTTAAACTGAGGTCCCATCTGCCTGGATTGGTGGTAGTTCAGGTGGATGTTAAAGATCCAATGGCACTTATTGAAAAGAGTAGGGGAATTTCCCTGGTGTCTTGGCCAAATTTCCCTCATTCACTAAAAATACCACCAACAGCTTAATCTGGTTCAAGGTCAATTGGCATTCATCTGTATCCCCCTCCGCCAGGTCATGCCTGAAAATAGGCAGGATTTGTCTAGTGCACTTTCCCGGTCAACAAAATAAAAATAAAAAAGGAGCATAATCATAAACACTGTAAGGCAAATCAGTACACAGGTCCTTGCAATAAATAAAACTGAGCTTCATAGGCGAAGGGAAATTACACATACAGGTAGAGTGGGGGAAGGGGAGAGTAAAATGGCCAGGCCAATATGAGTGGGAGAAGCAGTCAAGAGGTAGGTAGTCGTGGACAGTTGATGGTGGGTGTAGAAAAGTCACAAACAAAGAGACTTAAGAGAGAAGGCAGTAAAGGCAGAGCAAAATGATGAAGAAGGGTGTACCAGAGTTTAAGAAAGTGATATGAGAAGGCAGCTTGACCAACAATAGATTCCCTAGATGGAATGGAATAGAAAGGGAATGGGAAACACTGCTGCAGAGAGAGTAAGAAGAATCAGAGGGAGGTAAAGGGGAAGCAATATGATCATATTTAGGTACCTTTATTAATACTGTATGTATTTAAAAGAATCCCAGCTACTAGTCACTGAAAGCAATTCCTGCACACTCGACAGACAAACAAACTTGCACTATGTGCAGTTTTAAGGTGCAGTCTAAGCTTTTATTCAAAAAAGTGCTCTTTTGTGCAGAAACTTGCAAAGCAAGCAATAGCCGCAAACTCAGATAGCATGCCCAGTGTTTTGCATCATCAACGGGATGCTTTCAGATCTGCCCCTGCAGGGTCATCCCTGGAGTGGCTTCCTTTTTGGTTTTTACTCTAGCCAATAACCTGGATGCTACATTTTGGATAAGCTGACGTTGGCAATATAGAATAATTGGGAGGCCATAATAGAGCATGTGGCAGCAGTCAATTTGAGAGGTGACAAAGGCTTTCACTAATGTGCACAGACCACTCCAGTCTAGGAAAGGGCACAACCTGGTTATGTATTTTATGTGATAAAAAACACTTTGAATGATGGCTGACACTTGAGATTTCATAGGCAGTTCTCCATTGAAGATGACTCCCAGGTTGCAAACCTCCTCCATTATCTGATACTTGGACCTATCTACAGCTGGAAGCTGAAGATGTTCCTTAGTAACAGACACTAGGTTATCTGGATGAACCAGAGGCAACTTGTTTTGCTGGAGTTGCATCTCAGTCACCTGTCACTCATCCAGTCCCTGAACTCCGAGACAGCTTTCTCTACCGCAAGCACTGGATTTTCCAGTCTGGATTTAAACAAAAGGTAAAGTTGAGGGCCAGCTGCATAGCAGTGAAAACTGAAGCCATATCTTTGAATCACATCACTCAGGAGAAGTATATAAACCATGACTCATAATGAGGAGTGGATTAAGTCCCTGAGGGAGGCAGCACCATGAAGGGTGATGATCTACAACTTTCCAAGACCATTGTCCGATGATACTCTTCCAGGAAAGACCCAAATCAATTTAGGACAGTTTCAGACAAACTATAGAATCTCCTTAGGTGCTCAACCAGCTCCCTGTAATCCATGGTATCAAATGCAGGTGACAGATCAAAGAGAACCCAAACTGACAGATTTCCTCTATTCTTCCCAAGCAGCAGATCATGCTTGACTTGAATCAGAGCAGGCTCTGTACTGTATCAAGAATGGAAACTGGCCTGGAGAGGCTTGTAAGGTTTAGATTTCACCAGGTGTTCAGTTAGATAAAGGACCACCACTTTTTATGTTTGCTTGCACACATGTGCAAGAAACGTAGTGCCATGAACGGAGATTTCGGAGGTGTGTCACCTCCTCCTCCAATTCAGGCACTGGGCTGGCTGGCGCGGCCCCTCTAAGTAATGCATTTTGGAGCTGCTGTGACACGCTCCAAAATGCAGTGGCATACAGTTGAAAGGGGAGCTACGCTTGAGTGAGCAGTGATAAGGAGCCGATCAGCTCCCCTCTGCCGCAGGCGCGTGCGCTCCAAGACGCAGAGCAGCCGACAGGGTGCCCAATCCCTGTCGGCTGAACTATTTGCTCCTCCCTCCCAATAGTTGCTGTCATGCTGGGAGCCCATCCCAGCGTGGCAATCTGTTATGTTGCCGATGGGGTGCCCAATCCCCGTCGGCTGACACCCTCCTCAAAGTCATTGCTGCCGCGCTGAGAGCCCACCCCAGCGTGGCAAATGGTCCCTACAAGGTTTTTTTTGCCGACGGGGTGCCCAATCCCCATCGGCTGAACGCCTCTAAAGTCCTTGTGCCATGCTGGGAGCCCACCCCAGTGGCAAGCTGTCCCTGGATGTCTTTTTTGTTTTTACCCAAAAAACTGTCCCACGCGCCTCCTGAGCCCCTCCCACATCCCGCACCCACCCACCGCGCACTCCAGCCTCCCCACACCCCTCACCCCATACTTACCTCCAGACCCGCGCGACGATCTTCGTGGACCGGGAACATGTCTGCACTCTTCAAAGCCGACCGCGAACTGAGGAAATGCGGTAAGCTGTATAATGGGCTAGATAGGAGGGTTCAACTTTAGCATATCTCAGGCATTTTTGGATTTTAGTACCATTTTCAACATGGTTTTGGGACCCCTTCTCATGAATGATTCACCGTCATGGCGTTATTCGGGCTCAGCGGCGGATTTCGCGCAGTGACCGCGCAGTGACTGTGAAATCACCCTTCAGGACTGAATACCACCATGACAGTGACATCATTCATGAGAAGGGGCCCAAAACCCCATGTTGAAAAATTTGTTAAAATTCCAAAAATGACTGTTTAACGAGCTTATGCGGGCGCAGTTCCTCACGCAGGCTCGTAAGTTCGCCAAATTTCAATATTTTCACTCCAGATTTTCAACATTGCCATTTCACCACACCATCTTATGAGCAGTACAGCTGTCATTTTTCACATCTCACCCAAAATGTGTTTCCACCTTGTAGCGCACAATGGCGCAGTCTGTAAAGTGAAATCAATGTATGGGACATATTAAGAAAATCACAGTGTCACTGTTCATGAGCAGAGATCTTAAAATGGCAATGTTGAAATTTGGTGACAGAATTCCTAAAACGATTGTTTTATCTAGCGCATGCTTGCACAGTCTTCACGCACGCCATAGGTTTGCGAATTTTCAATATTTCCACTCCAGATTTTCAACATTGCCATTTTCCACACCTCCTTATGAGCAGTACAGCTGTCATTTTCACATCCTGCCCAAAACGTGTTTCCTTCATATGCGCACAATGGCGCAGTCGGTGTGCAACCTCAATGTATGGGACACATTAACAAAACCACAGTGACACTGTTCATGAGCAGAGGTCTTAAATGGCTATGTTGAAACTTGATGAAAAATGCCTAAAATGACTTTTACGAGCGTGCGTTGCACAGTTCCTATGCATGCTCGTAAGTTTGCAAATTTAATATTTTCACTCTAGATTTTCAACATGTCCATTTTATTAAACTTCCTTATGAACAGTACAGCTGCAATTTTTCATGTCACCCAAAATGTGTTATCGCACATGTAGCGCACAATGGTGCTGTTGGTGTGCGAAAGCAATGTTTAGGACAGATTAAGAAAATCACAGTTACACTGTTCATGAGCAGAGGTCTTAAAATGGCTATGTTGAAAATTTGGTGACAAAAGTCCATAAAATGACTGTGTTACGAGTGAGCATTGTGCAGTTTCCACGCATCCTCGTTAGTTCATGACTTTGTAATATTTCCAGTCCAGATTTTCACTAGTGGCATTTTTCAACACTTCCTTATGAACAGTACAGCTGCCATTTTTCACAACATGGCCAAAGTGTGTTTTCACCTTTCAGTGCAGAGATGCGTGGTCGCTGTGGGAAATCATTGTTCGGCACAGATAAAGAAAATCACAGTGACACTGTTCATGATCGGAGGCACCAATATGCCTGAGTTGACAATCTGCTATAAAATATCCCCAACCTACTTACATAACGGGTGTACGTTGCACAGTTTCTATGTACGCTTGTGACTTCACCATTTTTTTAAATATTTTTACTACACATTTGCAACATAGCCATTTTTACACCTCCATTTTTTACAGCCTGTTCGGAATATGTTTGCATCTGTGGTGCTAAATCCCGTAGTCACTGTGCATAAGCAGCTTTCGGCTACCACACTGATATTCCTCCTGTTCGTGAGGTGGGGTCACAAAACAAACATGTTGAAGATTTGGAGTTAAAATACCAATGAATGCCTGAGGTATTAGACTTTTCAACTAAATCGCCCAACCCTATATAGAATGACAGGAATCAGGGGTGTGACTTGGGATTCTTGCCTGTGATGCTCATACCATTCCACACCCTGTAGTCACTGAGAGGCATCGAGGTATGCCTTGGACTCTTCGTCCCCAAACTTCACCCCATTCTCCTATATCGCAGCCATCTCACCATATTTCCTAATGAAATGGGGTGTGCATAAGGGCCAAAGACCCCAAGGAACACGTGACACTTGTCAGTCTCTGCAGAGTGGGGTGTGGTGAAATGGCATGGCTGTTATGCCTGACGACCCAAATGCACACCACAATGCCTGTCACTCTCTGCAGGGTGGTGGTGGGGTTGGCTTCAGTTCAATACTTCACTGCCATTCCTATTACGCAGCTCTGTAACTTCTACACTATCACTGCCAATGCCAGTAAGCAAACATTCGGCATTGACAAATGCTTGTTTTAATAACCTTACCTACAAAAGGAATGTTAGAGATAAGCCTGTAATTTACAAGATTGCCTGGCTCTAAATGTACCTTTTTCAGGAGGGGCCTCACAACAACCTCTTTAAGACACCTTGGAAAGACAGCATCCTACAGAGAGGGGGGTTCACAACCTCAACACATACAGCAGTTAGCATCTGGCAGACCACTTTTACCAGATGAGAGTAGGCTGGGTCTAAGATGGATGTGGACTGATGCAGCTCTGACAGCACCTGGCAGATTTCTACAAAATCAGTTAGCTGAAAATCCAGCCACAGCAACCGAGCTTCGACTACTTCATATCCTACATGCCAGGTCACATGAGAAGTATTCTTAAACAATGGGTGTTCAAAAACAACAGAGAATGCTGATGAAAACCTAGTCTCAGCCATATTAAAAGGAGTGCTCCTTTTATTATTTAAGATTAAAAAAGTGGTAAAGCAGGGTCAAAATGGGGGTGGGGATATCATAACGAGTCTGGAGATAAGGAGCAATCAAAAACAGAGTATAAAAAGGTACAGGTCAAAAATGTCACAGCTATCATGCACTGCTGCTTTAATAACTGAGGTTCCTAAAACAATCACAGCTGTGATTAAAGTGTTCAAATAAAGACTTCTGAAAGGCAGTATATTGTAGAGTGGCTTTTTCATTGTTTTGCTGGTAAAGAATGACAAAAGAAAAGTGCATGGAATGGAAATGTGTATTTACCGAATAAGGTAATGCACAGCTTCTCCCTCAGATAGTCTGGAACTGCATTTTTACTGGCAGGGCATGATACTTTCAAAATAAAAGAATGGAAACTCATTCAGATCTACAGAAAGGAGGATTAAATATCTCTTCTGATCTCTGCAATAATGGTTGTAAAGAAATCAGTAAACCATTCATATCTCACTACTGAAGGGATCCAAGACAGTCAGAATTCAGAATCTTATCAACCAATGTAGGGTGGAGGAGTTGACATTTTTCCTCACACCAATCATAGCCTTCTGGTATTGTTGATAATGTGATACCAGGACAACATTTTCAGACAGTAGACCTGATATCATCTAACAGTGCTCAAACCTCCACCCATATCTTTTAAATTCATGCAACTTATTATTAAACTATGGGGAGCTGTGGCAACCAAGGCATTGATGGGGCAGACTAGTACCAGGAAGTCAGCAGCAGCAAGGACAGCATTATTACATGCCTCAACTGCTGTGCTGCACTCCCTGGAGGAGGTGGCCAAAATACCTGAAACGTCCACTTGGGCCCTAAAAATATCAGGGGCCATATTCTTCCATACACAGCTGTGAGTCATTTCAGTGAGATGTGAAGGGAGAGAACTACTGTCCGTCACCACGAACTGCAACCTAAAATGGTTTGACCACACCACAGGTTCAGCATATATTTTAGAAACCCATATCCCCATGAAGAAATCAGATCAAGTGTATTACCCACAAAATGAGTGGGAGTCCTTACATTTTCATAGAAATCCACTGACTCTATTAATCTCTGGAAGTTCCTGGCAAAAGCAAGAATCAGCATCCAGGCTTTGAAGTCATACAAAACAATAAGCTTCAGGGACTCCAAGGACTGGGAGGACACCAACTCTATGAACTCCTCAAGAAAGTCACCTCCTACCCTTGTGGCCGGTAAACCAGTACAAATCTGCAGTTTATGATCCCACTACATGTAACAGTCACCACCTCAAAAGTTTCAAACATTGCCATGTGGGAATTTACATATGTTGTGGGCTGCCATGAGAAGATGCCCACTCTACCTCATCTGCTTCACAGACAGGAACAGTGTATCATGGAGAAACCTTTTGAACTAGGCATGTAAGAACAGGACCTGCATTATCATCCAACCAGGTTTCTGTGATAAATGCCAAGTCAGCCTCTTCCAAATCAAGGAGATCATACAAAATACTGTTTTTTTACTTACTGACCTGGCATTTAAAAACACCACCCTCACTGGGATGGGTTTGTCTCCTCCCACACCCACTACATTCAGACCACAAGAGGAGAGGGGAATCTCTATTCAACAGGGTATACCCCCGTCAAAATGAGTCTGTCTTGTTCCTCTTCTCCATGGCACCCCAGCCCTGCCTACTCTTTTCCTCCTTAAAATCAAAAAAATCAACCAGAGGACCTAGCACTCACTCCACCCTAGAAGTATAAGTACATAAAAACATTTTGATTAAAGTACACAACGTGCAATTTATTGCTCACACATATTGTGGATCTCAATACAAAGCATATAGCATGAAAGATACCTCTTTTAGTCCTTGCTAGACCACCCAGTGGCATTTCATGCTTCGCCTGGGCACTTTTTCAAGGGTTGCAGATTTAGCCACAGAATGTCACTTTTATTAGTACTCACTTGCTGACATCATCAGCAAGTTTTAAATTTAAAATAACAGTGCTGGCAACATTTTTGCAAACAATCCATACCTTTATGGTTCTATATTTAATTAATTATGACACATATAAAAAAAGACACAGTTTAAAACACAATGGCTCTATTCCTGTAAGAATTCACATTATACAGTCTATGATTACACACAGTGGACTTTCAGACTGACAAGTAAATATATATATATATATATATATATATATATATATATATATATCTTCTAAATATAGCTAGTAACAGCCTACATATACTGACAGCATTTTTGTAAACAATCCATCCTTATATAGTTCAATACTTCATTAATTATCAAAGAAACTAAAAAAAGAAACAATTTAAAAACAATGCAATATGTGTGAGTAATACATTTCAGTTTATGCACTTTAATTAATATACCTGTGTGTGCTTATATTTCTTGGGTGGAGTGAGTGTGAGGTCCTTTGATTGATTTTCTGACTTTGTGTCTGACCTGGTACACCACGCTTAGTCCTGGGGTGAACCTTGTTTGTTTTCCTATTACTGCTTATTAGGTTCCTACCTGGACTGCCCAAAGGTAATAAGCACACAATCAGAGTATGTCAGTTGACCGTAGGGGACCAAGCAATGATCAGGCAGCAGCAGCCGTGCCTCCTGTAGCCTCATGGCAGATATATTTTTGCCCAGGGAACAAATTAATCCCTTATTGAATAATCTTAAATTAGGGGTAAACACCACTAAAGATGGGGCAATAGTGGAACCCACATCACTGGTTTTAATTAATTCATGAATTCATTAATTTACTTTTTGTTTACTGGGTAAGGTGCATTAGACAAACATTTGCTTATTTTCAGGCACGACAGGGGAGAGTACAAATAAATTAAACAAAACAGTGCAAGGCAATCACTACATCAATTACATACATGATGATCATAGTATAGATTTCTGTGCATGACAATAAATGAATACAATAGATTAGACAATTACAGTGCACAGCTTTTGGTTCAGGAAGCTTAAGAGTAAAGCCCCAGCAAGAAGCACACATTCTATGAAACAAGAGTACAGTCATCATTGCAGGTTATCAAAGTGAACAAGTGCAAGGACGTTCATGTACATAGACACTACAAAACATCAATCACATCTAGTGTTGTTGGAGTGTAAACAGTGATATTAATAAATACTTAATGAGTTAACTGGTGAGTGGGTCTATTTATCTCCATGTGTAGCTATGGTAATTATAGCCAGCCACTTGTTAACAGAGACTGAAATTGCAGTCCTACAAAAAAAGACTTTCATTCATCCCAACTACTTCAGCAAATAATTATGATGATATAATTGACTTGTTTAAATTTACAAGAAAATGTCAAGTATTATCTTTAAAAAACAAGTAAAAGGATTTGGTGAATGTTCATGTTGTGGGGAGCAGTGTGAGTAAGGATATGTTATACCTAGGTCCACATTTTGCCTGCCATCTTCAGTGGCACTACAACTATTTGAGCAAGTGTATGAAAATGAAATCAAAAATGTACTTAGCCAGCGATGATGGGGTATGTAAATACCAGTGCCCAAGACAGACAGGCTCTCCATGTCTTATGAGTGAACCTCCCCATAACGATAAAACCAGCAGATAAGGGGGACTTCTATTGTAGTCATGGATACATTGAACTATGAAAGGGAAATCTTACAACAGCTATCAGATACAAATGTATATAAATGTCTTACATGGGACTCCACTAAGAAATTTAAGACTAAAATAGAGCAGTGTCATAAAACTGCTTGTGATAATGGGACAGTTTTGACAGAGGTCAAAAAGTGTCACAGGATAATCAGTGCTGGCCATTATGTGCATCCTCCCCAAAAATTCATACATTAGTGGAAAATCCACCAGGGTGTCCAACAGCATCCAGCATTGGATTTCTAACTGAACCATTATCTAAGTTGGTTGATTCTTTCATTAAACCCCTAGCTAGTAGATTACTACTGCATATTACAGATTCAGCAGACATCCCAGGTGTTCTAAATGATTTGAACATGTAACCAGAATGGCTCCTCATCACACTTGATGTTGAGTCATTACATAGAATTGTTCCACATAATGGTGGATACAAGCTGTTCGATATTAATTGGAGCAGACAAAAGAATTACATGTATATTTGATTAGCTTTTTGATTTGGTGTACACAAACGTTCCTGATATTCAATAATTTTATCTTTCCAGGTAATCAGTACCTCTAGTTAAATGGAACAGTGATGTGGGCATCATTGGCCCCCCAGTTATGTGATCCTATATTTAGGTTTATTTGAAAAACAGTTTGTTTGGAACCCTGATGTAAATCTATGTTATGCCAAGATGGATTTATATCAGTGGTTTATTGACCATATATTAATGGTATGGAAAGGCACAATAGTAGAAGAACAAAATTTTGTCAGCTATCTAGAAAACACTAATCCCAATTTGTGCTTCTCCCTCATTTGGAGCCTTAATAAGATCACATTGTTTTGGGATTTGGAGATCTATTGGGGGGGGGGGTGACGAGGGTGTTCAAACAGATTTGTACCTTGAAAAAAATAGACAGGAATTCTATAGTAATGGCTTCAAGTTACCATCCCAGACATACTATTAATAACATCCCCTGGAGCCAATTTCTTCAGATTTGGAGAAATTGTAGTGATGAAAATATGTCTCAAGTAAGAGCAAATGAAATGTCAAAAGGTTCCAAGAGATGGGGTACAACAGTAGTGTGGCATCTAAAGTACAAAGTTGGGTGAGTAGTAAAGATTGCAGTTCCCTGATAACACTGAAAGAAATGGTAAGTGGTAGTTTCAAGTTTAGTTTATTGTTGATCAGTTAAAAAACCATTACAACACTACAAAAACATCACACAAGACTATTAAGATACATCTCCAGCAGATAAATACATATTTCACATCGAATACTTATTTTTTTTATTTAGATTTTTATGGGTTTTTCTGGATTTTCTAACGTAACCCTCCCAGGGCCCCGGCACATGGCCGTACATGCACATGGAGGCACGTATGCACACTGGAAGCCAGCTCAGCCCCTTTCTCCCACCCACACTGCCGCCCCACCCGCCTATGTTACCCCAATGGACCTCCACCTGGTGGGGATGGAATTATGGGAGGTGCAACAACCCACCCCACCACACCTAGAAGAGGAGAGCAACCTGGTGGCTCACTCAGTCCTGCTCCTCCCACCCCCCCCATGCCAGCACCCCCATGACTTGAAGTAATTCCTGAACCTTGGTCATGGGCTCAGCACAAGGTAAGGCATTCAGCGTCTCGACGCTCAGTGCCACCAGGCCAGCTTTTTTCACGAATACTTATTAGAGAAAGAATATTGTTTATCTAAGGCAATAACACTATTGGATAGATTAGAAAAATCTGAAAATCAATTGTTCATAAATTTATTTTAAAAATGCTTTTGTGCTAAATGGAACTCTATTATTAGAACATAGCCCTCAAGAAGGAGCCCAATAATATCTAATATTTAAAACTCTTCTTGGGTAAAAAGGTTACAGTCAAGGAGGGTTTCTTAACTCTCCTAGGGTGCAATCAGTTGTGCTATCCATCCATATTTTCATTCCACATGTCATCCTCAGCCTAAATCTGAGAGCAGAATCAGGAAACAATAATTACATTCCATTTAGGGTACCAAGACATCCTGTGGTAATACTATGTAAGAAACAAAATGAAAAGGCCCAGTCACTGAACCCACATCTAAAATCCTGTGTTGTCAGTAACACCTTCCCCTTTTCGGTGAGACTTTAGGGTGTACCCTGCAGCTCATGCTGCCCCGTACAACTTTTGTCACCAGGTCTGGGAAGATTTATATGCCAGCCACAATGAGAAATTATTTACAAGTTTTCCTAGATCATGTCTATTTCCATTTGTCCACCCTTTTTTCCATGTTCAGGCCTCCAGAATCCATAATTAGGCCCACTCGTGGCTTCCAATTCCTACTAAGAACAAAGTCGCGCCACAGTACTTAGGTCCCATTTAGGGTACCGAGACATCCTGCTGAAATACTATGTTACAAACAAAAATGAAAAGGTTCCATCACTGAACCCACATTTAGAGATCCTGTGTTGTCTGTAATCCCTTCCCCTTTTTGATGAGGCCCCAAGGTGCACCCTGCAGTGCATACTGCATCGTGCTCCTATTGTCACCAGGTATGGTAGGATTTATATGCCGGCAACAATAGGACATCTTTTGTGAGTTTCCCTAGACCATGCCTATTTCCAGTTGTCCACACTTTTCTTTCCATATTCAGACCTGAAGAACCCATTATTGGGGCCATTTGTGGCTATCAGTTTATAGCCCAGTACAAGGCCTTTAACAGTTATCTGCAGGATCATATTGTTTAAGCGTGCCCATTTAGCACCCAGGAAATCTTTCTAATCCCACCTTTCTCACTGCAATTTTACATTATTTTCAGCACTATGCATTTCATTTTGAAATTACTTTGTTATTCAAAAAGGTACAGTCAATAATAACCAATATTATACACAAATAAGAATTATACCACCCCACTCATTTATCATATATGCTAATAGATGTATCAGAATATCCAACAGTAACAGAATGAGCAATGTAATAACCTCATCAGTTTCCTGCTTATGGAGGTGAAAAGAACCTATTAAAAACAGTTTAAGGTCAAAATGACCACGTACAAAAAGATTTCAAGGCATCTATAGTTTAAATCAGGTCTCAAATTCTTTAAAACACTGCTGCAGCATCTACAGTAGCTATGACAAAACCCAGCCTTTACAGGCATAAAAACATAGCTCTTAAACAATTAGTATAAATTAGGACAGAATCAAGGTTCCAGTTAAGAGAAATGTCTCTAAGCTCCTTATCTAAAACTTTATGGCTCTGTTGCTAATTTTATTCAAGCAAAAAGGAGACACTCAGAATGGCACACAGAATTTAGTTTAAAGTAAATACAAGAGTTTATACTCTCCATTCAATTATGTGCCTCCAAAAGCCAGAAGAGACAAAACAAAGCCTTCAGTGAACAAATAATGCATAAAACAAATCAAAACAGTATCTCCATGCAGAGAGACCTTAGCCCATTCCCAGCATGTCAGTATTGTTTTCTAAACTCTCACTGTGCATTTCTCCTGCATATAAGTGGCCAGGTTTATTTCACCCTCCATGAAGGTCTTTATTGAATTAACTCAAAATAAAATTCCTTTGTTATCCTGTGTTACAGTTTCCCAACTCCTTTTTATTATCCGAGGCGCTCCATCAATCTACTCACCTCTCCCTTCACCTGGCATGGTGCAATGTCTACCTGTAGAATCAAAGCAGAAAAATAATTCCACTAAGTGCAGAACTTCAGCAGCTTTTTTCTGCCATCCTCCTTTCCTTTTCTTCAGCCATGATCTTGGCACAAGGACAAGCACCTGTAAAAAAACACAAAAAAGAATCACTCTCTAAGCTTAGTAAATAGGAGCTAGGTTCAAACTTTAATTCTCATGTCCCCTAGGCAAAGCTAGCATACCTTTTAACATTTAAAAAAGTGCATAAAAGCACACCAAAGTGCAAATGACCCTGTATCCCCACAACATGAAGCCAAATTTGCAGGCTTCTCACATACTGCTCTCTCTCCGAATGTTTCCATATGGAGCTCTCTCACCAAACAGTTTTGCCTCATTTAAATGACAAGAGACAGCATCTAAGAAAAAAATACTTACCTTAGTAATTATGTTTCTTCTAATGGAGCCTTGCTGTATTCTAACTATTTCAGTTAGCCCCAGCACTCAAACTGCCCCAGAGAGTAGAGGGTTAATTTCTATGCAGAGCACAGAACGTTGAGCTTGAGCTTGGTTCAAACCTCTGTCTGCTGCACTTTGAAATGCAACCACCAGATGCTTATGGGCTAATACTAACTACTATGTGGAAATTGTAAAATTTTTATTAGCCAAATGGCAACCAAACAGTTTGGATCCCCAAAAGACTCAAGTCAAGAAATCCAAAATCAAAACCAGGTAGTGAACAACTTAAGACTGTTAAATTAATAGTATAACCCACTCCCCCTCTCTAAAAGGAGGGAGTACCCAAATACACTGCTGGGATGCAACACTGCACCTGCCAGCCCACTTCCCAAAAACAGGTTCTGAGAGGGGAGTTAAGGAGGGACGTTAGAATACACCAAGACTTCATTAGAAGAAACATAATTACTAAGGTGAGTAATTGTTTCTTCAAACAACACAAAGTCTTGCTGTATTATGATTATTGCAGACTACCAAGCAGTACCTCCATGGAGGAGGGAATTGAACCTACCTTGGGAATAGGCTCTGCAGTACTAATGTACCAAACAGAGCATCACTCCTAGCCTGGATGTCCAGGGAGTAATGCTTGGTAAATGTATGGACTATTTTCCAGGTGGCTGCTTTACATCTCTCTAGCAAAGGAATATCCCTGGCTGCAGCCAGGGAAGCAGCTGTACCTCTAGTTGAATGAGGCCTCAGGCCTGAGGGAAGCATTTTGCCTAGCTTCTCATAGCAGAACTGAATCAAAGCGACAATCCACCTGACAATAGTTCTCTTAGTGGCAGGTTCGCCCTTCCCCATAAGTGAGAAACAACTGCAGGGAGTCAAACCTGTGGGCCTTAGTACGCTCAATGTAGTAACTAAGGGCTCTTTTAACATCCAAACTGTGTAAACTTCTTTCTCCTGAAGAAGAATGAACAGTGAAGAACACAGGGGGAGACATAGATTGGTTCAGATGAAAATCAGAAACCACTTTAGGTAAAAACCTCCTATTGGTTCTAAGGACCACCTTATCTCTATGAAATGAGATAAAATCAGGCTCCACTGACAGAGCTTGCAATTCACTGATACACCTGCAGAGGTAATAGTTACCAGAAAAACAGTTTTCCAAGTCAAGTACTTTAGCTCTGCTGAAGACAAAGGCTCAAAAGGGGGTTTCATAAGCTGAGCAATGCAAACCTTAAGATCTCAAGAAGGGGTAGGATCCATAAAGGGGGGATTGGTAAGAAGCAATCCCTTAAAAAAAGTACAGAATACAGGGTGAGATGACAGTGACTAAGGCTTCCCCACTGACAGAAAAGCAGAAACAGCTGACAAATGTACTTTGAGAGTAGCTGGTCTGAGATCTAGGCCATTAAGATGAACCATATAATCCAGAACCGTAGACAATTCAGCAGTGTCTGGGGATATATGCTTCTTGGAACACCAAATACTGAATCTTTTCCATTTGAAGTTATAAGTTTTTCTGGTGGCAGGCTTTCAAGAGGCTTTGAGAATATCCAGAACTCCTTGGGACAGATGCAAATCTGCATACTCTTTAAGAGCAATGTCTTGAGATTGAGAGACCGAAGACTGGGGTACTAAATCCTCCCCTGAGAGGAGGTTAACAGGTTGTAATTCCTGGGAAGAGACAGGGGAAAATGGACTGCTAGGGACAGCAACAGGGGATACCAAGGCTGCCTGGCCCAGTCTGGAGCAATCAGAATCACTTTGCAAGGATGTGACCTTATCTTGACCAGAACTTTGAACAGTGACTGAGGAAAGGGAAGGAAGGCATATAGAAATTTCCCTTCCCAGTTCAAGATCAGAGCATCTAGAGGGACTGAGCCCAAGACTGGGGGTCTGCAACAAAACAGAGAAAGTTGGTGATTGTCTGGGGCAGCAAAGACATCTATCTCTGGAGTGCCCCACCTTGAAAAAATCACTTTCAACACCAGTGGATCCAGGGACCATTCGTGATGGCCCTGGGAGATCCTGCTCAATGCATCTGCTAGCACGTTGTCCTTCCCTGGAAGGTGGACTGCTATCAGAGAGGTCTGCAGAGAATAAGCTAGGGACCACAATTTCATGGCTTCCATGCACAAGGCTGTGGACCGAGTGCCCTCCTGCTTGTTGATGTACCACATGGTGGTGGTGTTGTCTGTCCTGACCTGAACCACCTTGTTCTGCACTGACTGAGAGAAAGCCTGCAAGGCCAGAAAGACCACCCTGAATTCCAAGAGATTGATATGAAGAAGGGATTCTTGAAGGACCACAGTCCCTGGGCTGTGAGAGCCTCAGATGGGCTCCCCACCCCAATAGAGAAGTATCCATGGTTAGGACCACAGAGTGAGACTGAGTGATGAATGGGACTCCATGCCTGAGGTTGCCCTGATCCTGCCACCATTGAAGAGTCTGGATCAGAGTCTGAGTTGCTGGAACTAGTTTGGTTAGAGAATCTTTCTTCTGAGACCAAAAGGCCCTTAGGTAAAACTGAATGTCCCTCATCTGAAATCTGGCCCCTTGCACCACTGCTGTAGAATCTGCCATGTGGCCCAGAAGCTGAAGGAAGTGCCTTGCTGGCAGAGAGAACAGAAGGTGGAATGAAGAAGCCAGCTCTACAAAAGCCCTTGCCCTTTCCAAGGGAAGAAAATCTCTTGCTTTGACTGTATCCAACTCTGCCCCTGTGAAGGTGAGGAGCTGTACAGGCTTGAGAACTGACTTGGGAAGACTGAGAAGGAATCCTAGGGAAGTGAACACTTGCTGAGTCACTTGCAGGTCTGACTTGACTTGGTCTAGGGACTGACCCACAATGAGCCAGTTGTCCAGGTATGGAATATGGAAATAGTTTTCCTTCTTAAAAAGGCCACTACTACTGCTAGGCATTTTGTGAATACCCTTGGAGCTGATGACAGGCTGAAGGGCATAGCTTTGAACTGATAATGGCCAGAAGGCAATTCAAACTTGAGGTACTTTCTGTGGGAACACCTGATGGGAATGTGAAAGTAGGCATCTTTTAATTCCAGGGGGGCTAGCCAGCTCCCTGGCCTTAGAGAGGGAAGGATTATTCCCAGAGTCACCATTCTGAATTTTGGTTTTAAAAGATGTTTGTTCAGGTATCTTAAGTCTAGGATGGGTAGCCACTCCCCTGTCTTTTTTGGGGGTAAGGAAGTACCTGGAGTATAAACCTTTGCCCCTGTGCAATGTAGGAACTCTCTGTACAGTTTTTAGAGCCAGTAGAGATGAAACCTCTGCCTCTAGGGCAATGGTTTTGGAGATGCTTGTAGGTGGAAAAGATCTGGCCCTTAGCTTTGGAAATTTCTTGAAGCTGAGAACCAGCCCCTGGCTTACCACCTCCAGGACCCACTTGTCTGAGGTAACTGACATCTAGTCCTGGATGAAGTAAGCCAGCCTGCCTCCTACAGGAATTGGGGAGTTGACCTGTGCTGACACATCAGGGTGTCTTCTTGGCAGGAGCCTAAGGTTGAGGGATGGATGCAACCCTACTCATCCCGCTTCCGTCTCTCCCTTTGAAGAACCCCCTCTGAGGAAAGGGAGAAGAGGCCTGTGCTTGGTAGAAAAGCCTATGAAAAGGTCTGCCCCTGCCTCTAGCTTGCTGCCTTTGAGGAGTTGCCTGCCTTTCCTTGGCCTGCGCACTCCTGTAGGTGGTCCTATACTCATCCATCTTTTTCATGTAATTCTCTGTCTGCTCCCCAAACACAGAATTACCCACCACAGGGAAATCCACGGTCTTAGCCTGGGTGTCCTGTGAGAGGCTAGTACATCTGAGCCAAGCCATTCTCCGAAGAGCCACAGATGTAGCCATGACTCTAGATAACACATCATTGGAGTCCACAGCAGCATGGAACTGTACCTTAGATGCCTCAATCCCATCAGCGGCCACCCTCTCCTGCTCCCAGGCCAGCTGGGGGGAGGCCTTCTTAGCCAGTGCCAGTACAGTGTCCCACCTGGACTTCTGGTACCTGGCTGCATAGGCCATATAATTAGCCTGCCTGAATCCCATGGTGGATGCTATGTACTGTATCTTTGCAATGGCATCCAGCTTCCTAGAGTCTTTACCTGGGGGGTGTGAAGCCAAGGGAATATTAGCCTTATCACAGGCTGCAGCCTGCACAACCCCAACATGGCTGCATTGCTGATACAAGTACTCTGTACCCAAACCTGATAAGGTGTACCTTTTGTCCATCCTTCTGTCAACAGGAGGTACAGAATTTGGAGTTTTTAAAATCTTTTGTGTCTGTTTCCCAAAAGACTTATGAAGGGGAATAGACAGTCTAGTGGACTCTGGGATGTCCATCATCTTTACATAATCAGGTTCCTCTTGTTCCTCTATAGCTTCTTCCACAGGGAGCTGGAGGATTTCTGCCACTTTCCTGTAAAACATGTAGTGGGAACGGGACTCAGAAAGCCTAGGAGGGGAAACACCAGAAGGCCTGTCTGGGGAGATGCCCGGTTCAATTGGCTCAATCAGACCTTCCACACCATGATGATGATGATGATCATCATCATCATAATCTACATCCCCCTCCAAATCCGGTTCATATAAATCTTAAAGGGCATAATCTTGAACCGGAGGAACCGACCGAACCAAGCACCTGCCAGAAGGCGCCGGATCAGATGGAACCAGGTGAAGCGATTCTACAATCCTTATCGCTTTGGCAGTCTCTTCAATGATTGGAAAATGGGTCTCTGGATCCAAACCGGTGGATTTTTCTTTTCTTTTTTTTGTAGGAAGTGATCCCTCAGGATCAGCTCTCCTCTTGCCTGAAGAAGTATCACCCTGGTCAGAGGTCACTCTCTCGGGTTTGGTCAGAACTGAATTGGGCTGACCATCCGGGTCAGCGGACTTCTCGGCCTCCTTATCCCTAAGCCTACCTAATCTTTTTTCCAGGGTAGACTTAGGGAAATTTTTACAGATTTGGCAGTCTGAATCGAGGTGGTCAAACCCCAGGTGGTGTGAGGATCAGCCTTAGCAAAGACCTCCCCGCACACACTGCAGTGTTGAAACCCAGTGGGCCCGGTTTTTCTTTTGGTTTCTCAGACGTAGCCATCCTAACCACAAACTTACCCTTTTTATGGCAAACAACCAGGCAAGACACCCTTATCAGTTTCTAACCATGTCACAGGTATTGGAAAAAACCACAAGAAAATGCGTGTTTTTTTAAAACCGATAAGGACCGGTAACCACACCCTAAGTTTAGAAACAAAGACAGAATATAATTCACTAAACGGCTGGTTCAGCTGAACCAGTCGAAACATTAATTTTTACAATTTTCACAAGTTTACTATGTCTAGTTCACTACCTAGTACTTACTGTACCACAGACAGAGATCTGAACCAAAACTTGCCAGAAATAATCCGTAAAACCGAGGACTTTAACCGACTTTCAAACCGCGAGCAAAGGAGAAATCTCTGGAGCAACTGTTCAGTTAGGCGGAGTAAAGAATCTGATGGTTGCACTTCAAAATGCAGCAGACAGAGGTCTGAACTGAGCTCGAGCTCAACGTTCTATGCTCTGCATAGAAATTAACCCTCTACTCTCTGGGGCAGTTTGAATGCTTGGGCTAACTGCAATAGTCAGAATACAGCAAGACTTCATGTTGTTTGAACAGGCAAACTCACAGAAAACATAACGAGATGGAAAATGGACTAGTAGAATATATTTGACCATTGTAAATACTGCTCATAACAGTTACCGGACTCATTTTTAAAAGCCCAACGTCAAAAAACAGCAGGTTTCATTCAACAGCTGCAAAAGCAATGTTTCTAAAAACTTAAAATCTACAGCATAAGAGCTCTTACTTGGCGTGGCGAGGAGTGGAGCAGCAGAGCAGTCATCTTGCTGCTCCGGCCCCGCACCAGCTAACCAGTCAAAGATTAGCAAGTCCATGGTAAGTGGTAATGAAAGAAAGCTGGAGGATAGGGTTAAATATGTTTCCCTTACACAACACAGTCCAAAGGGTTTAGACAGATTCTTCAAACCATCTGGGGCATTAACATGGCTGGTCCAGTTTTGGGTAAATGTTGTAAGCAACCTCCACATGCTGTCTGTCCTAGAACTGAGAACCAAAGAGAGATTCTGGTGTGAGTCTATGCAACCTGCAAAGAAACCACCTCTAAATTTTGGCCAGACACTGCCACGGGGGGTGGGGTAATTCATGTGGGAGATGCAAGTATTACAGATTCATAACCCATATTAATGTGTTCCAGCATCCCGCAAATGGTAAAACATATGATATATGAAGCTTGAAAACATGTACCACTTGCAGTGTAGTATTTCTTTCTACATGTAAATGCAAGGCATTCTACAAGGGAAATATACCACCCCTTAAAATAAGGTTAAGTGGATATATGAAGGGATATTGAAGATGAAAATTGTGACAATATATTGGCAGCCCATAATAAATTCACCAGAAAGAGGGGTGCTCAAGGGTGGAATTTTGTGGGCATTGAAAATTCTTTTTTAAACTTTTTATTTTTGATATTTATATACATATTATAGGCCGTGTACAGTCGTTCAGCCCCCGGACACATTGTATAAGTCAAAATGCCGTGTGGATAAAAGAAAGCCATTCACGCAGTTATTAGCAACACAAGTCTCAAGTGTATCTTGCCGCATAAATAAAGTTGTCTTAGGACAAAATGTTGCAGTTGTTTAACAAGGTTACCTGCTAGTACTGCTGTGCCTCCTTCAATTTCCTTCTCCCTTCTTTTGCCCACAGTGTTACGTTCTAAACATTCCCTGGAGAACACTTTCAGGGTTCAACCACAGTTTATACAGACACAGTTTTTTTTGAGCAATTCATCAGTCTTTATTAAAGTATTCTAAACATTCCCTGGAGAGCATTTATTGAAGTATTTAAAAACTCGTCACTAGCTGGATAGTCTATTGCTTCGAGGTACAGTGCAAAGCTGTGCAACCCTTTTTATTAAAGTGTACTGTGCAAATTTAGTGCAAAAGCTGCAGAGCACTTAAAAGCAGTTTGAATGTGCAAAACATCATATAATTAAAGTGCAAAAGTTGTTTAAAAGCCATATTGTGCTATGATTAACACTGCAAAATCTGCAGAGTACTTAAAAGGCAGTTTCGAATGTGCAAAACTAATTAAAATGCAAAAGTTGTTTAAAAGCCATTCTTTAAACTTCTAAAAACATACAAAATGTGCAAATCAGTGCTCAACTCCAGTTTAAAATACTGTGTTGTGTATCGTATCAAATCTAGACAACATTTATTTAAATTACGGCGGCTATATCCAACATGTATTGCTTAGGGTCTCGAGAAGCAAAATCAGTGCAGATAGATTTAAAAACTTTGTTGATCCTTATGTATTTAGCATTCTTTCTCAGCGGTTGCTGAGCAAGATTAATTTGTCACCTCTGCAATGCTACTGCATGCTTCTCCTGCCAAAATTTCCTTCCTAAGTGAGCACAGGTAGCATGACTGATAGATATGGTCAGAGAAAATGCCCTGTGCCATGCTTCAAGTGCATTGTTGCTTCTCGGCAAATCATTTATGACTCGGGCATACTGATTCCAAAACATGATGGGTAACCTTGGTTGTCACCTATTTTTATGGTTCCTTGTCAAGCGCCCAATGTAATTATCTTCAAAGTAATACATCAGGCAGTCATTTGATGGGAATGCCAGTCCTCCCTCCATGGGAAAGAAAAGAAGTCCTATGGTCAATCAATCCTCTCCCTTCCCTGCTGACTCCCGGTAGCCTGCTCGTACCGCAAACATAGGTTGCCAGCATGGCAGGAAATAAGGCATGGATGCCTCAGCCCTCCATGTCACTGGACTGGCCAGACTATTTCACAGTATTTACGAACAAAATGTTATCTTCATATGTTTAGCCAATTAAGTCATTTATCTCAAATAATTAATCAGTTATGTTTCTGCTAAAACTCAAAGTATAGAAGTCGTTATCCATTTAAATGTGCTTACTCGCTATCTGACATTCAGAACATAAACACCTGTATAAGAAATAAGAAATTGTCCCATCTATCACAGTATATAGAAAATAACCACAGTTCTTACCTGCACATAACTACATTTAGTTAAAACAAACACTAGCACACAAGCACTTTTAGTCTTTACCAAAAACGAACAACGGTGGTCTATAAGAACTATAAAGTTCACAGAAAAACAGTAAACCTGTGCTGTAAAAAATATGTTTCTCATTTTATACCCTCACTTAAACCAATATATATTAGAATAAAACATAAGAATAAAAATAATTACATAGCTTATTTGGCATAGTAAACAAAAGTCCTGATTTCAAAGTCCAATTAAATCAATTGGATAAGTAACTAAAGGAAGGGGAGGGGTAATTGTTTAACCAGGAAAAGCACACTTTGAGAGAGACAGACAGCTTGTAAATGCTATACATACAGATTAGTTTAGATGTACACAGTAGTGGTGCAGAGTCATTTAGTGAAGTACAATAGTAGTAGGTATTTACAATAGTAAGAGATGTTCGGCATTATTGAACAACAGTATGTATATCTGTATTTATGCAATTTACACAGCAATAAGTACATCTATAGTAGCGTGTTCCTTGCCACTACACCGAGTCCTCATCTATGAAGAATAGGTGTAGGAATTTGCTTGACAGGAGCACATGGGGGTGGTAGTAAGAGAAGCTGCTGTTTAATAGAATAGAATAGTGAGAGGGGGAATTTCTGATGGAAGGGGAGAGTTTGTTTGACAGGTAGGGGAGCCTACAGGAGAAGTCGGATTTATCAGCTGAGGAGGATGGCCGATGCAGAGTGAAGGAACTGACATCCCTGTGCCTAAGCCTATACAGGGAATCGGAAACCGTGGAGAGGCACTCTGATTGGTAGAAAAGTAGCAAGTTGAACCACTATTTGAATATAAGATTAAGAGAGTGGTTGTAGCATTGATGGGAAAGTGGAGTTAAGCCTAGAGGGGTGTAGAGGGAGCTGTGGTTAGCTCTGAGGGGTGAGTTTGTGGCAAAGTGGCAGAACGCATTCAGGAAGGTATCCAGTCTGGATAGGGTTGATGGCTGGGCAGTACTGTAAACCACATCCCCATAATCAAAGATGGGAATGATCATTTTGTATAGGATTTCACATCTGACAGGCAGCAGGAGAGAATCTCTATTATGGTAGAGCATACCTAGTTTGGAGTGTAATTTAGAGGTAATTGCATCTACATGGTTTGAGAAAGTCAAATGGGGGTTCAACCAAACACTGAGGTACTTATAATTTGTAACTGAGTCCAGGGGTGTCCGATCCAATGAGTTGATGGGAGGGGGGGCTCTGTTTAGTTTTTGTACCATTCCAAATGTCATAGACAATGTTTTAGAAGTGTTTAATTTCAGTTGGTTGTCCCTGAACAAGCACTGAATGTTAAGGTAATCTTTCTGGAGGGTGGATTGAACATCAAGTAGGACAGGACTAGAGGTGAAAAGAATGGTGTCATCCACATACATATGTATGCAGGACTTGGTACAGGCAGAGAGAAGATCATTTATGAATAATAAAAGCAGGACTGGTCCAAGAACTGATCCTGGAGGCACACTCATGAGAATGTGGAGTGGGGAGGATGTGGAGTCGGCTATTATGACTGATTAGAGTTTGTTTAGATAGGGTTGGAACTACGGGACTGTGATGGGTGCTAGTCCAGCTGACACGAGTTTCACCAGGAGAAGGGGGTGGGAGACAGAGTTGAAGGCCTTAGCCAAATCTGCAAACACTGCAGCTGTTAGATGGCCTTGGTTGGATGCAGTGAGGATGTGATTGGTGATACGAAGAAGAGAAAATTGTGGAGTGTTGTTTTCTGAATCTTGATTGGGGGGGGGAGGAGTTTGGTAGTTGTGAGGTAGTCTGTAAGCCTGGTTTGGACAATAGATTCCTGTACTTTGGCAAGGGCTTGGGGGATTGACCTGTAATTACCAGGCACTGAGGGGTTGCTGCCTTTGTGAAGGGGAATTATGCAAGCCAATTTCCAGGCTTGCAGTACCGTGCCTGATATGAATGAAATATTTAGGAGGTGGGTTAGTGGCTTAGCAATTGCTGGTGCCAATAGAAGCAGGAGTTTTGGGTGGATCCCATTGAGACTGGACTTGGAGATATTTAGTGAGCGGAGGGTATCGAGGACCTCCTGTTATGAGATGGGTGTGAATAGGAAGGTGTTGCTGCAGGTGTAAGGGGGGGGGGAGGTCCTGAGGAGGGTGGAGGGTGGTCATCTTGTAGGGTAGAGGAGGGAAAACATTTATTTAGGGTGTCAGCAATGCTGATACGGTTGGTGATAGGTTGGCCATTTTGCTTAAAGGCTGAGTTATTGGATTGGGCAGGGAGATCTATAAGGGAGTGCACTACTTTCCAGAAGTTGCAAGGTTGGGTATGTAGAAGCTGAGCTCTGAAATAGTCTGCTTTTGCTAACCTTATGTCCTTAGTGCAGGTGTTGTGGAGGAAGTTATAGACTTGCCTGGCTTGTGGGATAAGTTGAGATTTGTAATAGGTCAAGGCCTTGTCTCGACTTTACATTGGGCTAAGAGAGGTGCCGAGATCCAGGGGTGGTGGTGCTTCTTTGCCCTTGACTTTTTTCAGTGGGGCATGGTAATTCATAGATTCATAGAAGTGTGATGGTAGAAAAGGACTGACCAGGCCCACTGAGTCTGCCCATTTGTCCAGCTATCTGCTTGGACCTGCACCCCCCCACCCTTAACCCTCCTCTGTTGTTATCCCATGCCCTTTTGAATCCCTCCACTGTTTCTTCTCCAACGACTGCCTCCGGAAGTCTGTTCCACCTTTCCACCACTCTCTCTGTGAAGTAGTATTTCCTAATGTTACCCCTCCACCTGCAGGCCATGCTCTCTCGTCCTCTGATTACCCTTCATCTGGAAGATGCTTTCCATTGGCACCCTGTTTATACCCTTAAGGTACTTGAAGGTCTCGATCATGTCCCCCCTCTCCCTCCTCTGTTCCAGGGAGTACATGTTCAGATCCCTCAACCTTTCTTCATAGGATAGGTAGCTTAACCCTTTTACCATCTTTGTCACTCTCCTTTGAACCCACTCCAGCATCCCCACATCCTTCTTGAAGTATGGCCCCCAGAACTGGACTCCATGCTCCAAATGCGGCCTCACCAGATAGATGTACAAGGGTACTATGACCTCCCTATTTCTACTGGTGATCCCCCTTCCAATGCATCCCAGCATTCCACTCCCCCAGCCACTGCCTTCCCGCATTGCTTTTCCACCTTTAGGTCCCCCGATATAATGATGCTTAGGTCCCTTTCTTGTTCCGTTACCTCCAGATCTCTGCCCCCCCATACAGTTTTCTGCCCTCAGATTCCTGTAGCCAAGATGCATGATTCCACACTTTTCTGTATTGAATGCAAGCTGCCACCTATTTGACCATGCCTCAAGCCTCCCCAAATCTCTCTGCACTTTTTTTACCCCTTCCTGCGTGTCCACCCTTTTGTAGATTTTGATATCATCCACAAACAGACTAACACCCCTCTCAAGGCCCTCCACAATATCCCCTACAAATATATTGAATAGTAGAGGCCCCAGCACTGATCCCTGAGGGACCCTGCTTGTGACCTTGCCCTCTGCGGATGCCACCCCATTTATCATGACCCTCTACCTCCTGTCCCCCAGCTAGTTTCCCACCCATTTAACCAGAGGAGTAATTTTGATGCCAAGGTTGGGGGGGACAACCTCAATCTCAACCAGCTTCGGATAATGGGTACTGTGGTACATACGAAAATGTAAATGTTATATGGAAAAATACTAAATTTCCCATCAACATGCCTTTGAAATGTAATACATATGGAAAACAATGAGGACAATATTTTCACAGGACACGTTTTTATTTTAAATATATTGTTTATTTGTTTTCCTTAATTTTTATTGCAGTTCTCAGTATCAGAGTACTTTACTTGGTGACAATTAAGCAATGAGGCATGACCAGGGGTTATGTTAACGGACTATTAATCACCTTCTAGGGTACCGTGGCATGAGGTGCAGCCGAGTGCCACATGCCCCTGGAGAGTGATTAACTGACCATTAACATAATCCCTGGGAGTGCCTTATTGTTATTATAATAAAAGCATTTTTAAACAGTGTTAAACCTTGTTCAGCATATGGCTAAGCTCTACATGTGTGTTAATAAAAGATTAACATAAGGCTGTTAGAATGTTTGCAGCCAATAAGAAAGCTCCATTTCTCAGGCCTTTTTATAATACCTAATAAGTATTACAGAAAAGGAATGTGTAAGAAAAGGATCATTTTCTTGTCTCTCTTTGTTACAACATGTCGTTGGAACCAATACAGAACTATAAAATCCTGCAATATGTACATATAGAACACATGTGGCAAAAACACCAAGACCACAAGCCAAGACCCTGAACCATAACTGTAGTAACTTGATAATATCCAGAGTGCTAAAACACGAGACTGTGTCCTTTTGGACTGTAATGTAGTTTGTGTCATACCAAGAATAACATGAGTGTCAGAAAGGCTGGAACATAGCCCTCAAGAACTGCCTTACCTGCTTCCTAATATGGCCACCAATTGTGTTAAGTAATGACATCATTGGAGCCAGATAGCTACATGGCTCTTTTAGTGTTAACTAATTATTTTTCCCTCTGTATAGAACTGTTACACAAAATGGTCAAGACCATGTGCACTAAGTTGATCAGTACACATGCAAAGCTATGGTTCTGTTCATTGTGTTTAGTTAAGCATGTTAAAATTGTGTTTTAATTGAAATAACTTTATCTTTTGCAAACCACAGTGCAGTACAAATCTTAAATAACCTGATGGTCCAGTGGTCATGGCAGATTCAGGATGTTACAATAGGGATGCTGGGGTGGTATGCATACTTGATATGCACTTTTAACATTCTAATTAAACCGTTGTATTGTCTGCTATTCTTTTTAGCATGTTTTGACAGAACCTACAAATGTGATCAATAGATTTGAATGTAAACATTTGTACAATCAATAAACCAGACTTTAACAAAGTGAAATGTAGCAAACAAGTAATTTACAATGGAGTGCGGAGGGTGATTCAGCTGCACCTTAACTTAACCCATTGATCCAACACTTATTTGTAGCAAAATGCTTGTGTAGTCCAATGCCAGAGTTAATACTTTCTTATAAATCAAAAATATGGTTGTCTTGACTTCTTTTCCCATGGGAAATAATAATAATAATAATCAAAGAAGAATCAACATTTATATAGCGTTTTTCATACACAGTGTATCTCAAAGTGCTTTACAGGTATGCTAGACTGGTAGTGAAGTGACTGAATGTATAGTGGCAGTCATTTCACACAATAATATTCACATGTAGCATTGGACAATTGCATGAAATGGTTTTATGGGAAGGGGACTGTTGGCCTGGACAACGGGTCGATTGCGATCATGGTGCTGGCAGCCCCAACTCTTATATCTCACAGTGATCTACTCATATTTTCCCCTTATGTGTTCCCGTTCCTAGAATATGCCAGTACCTTGCAGGAGTGTCCTTCTGGTACCCCTCTGGTATTCATTGTTCACTACTTCTCCCCACAGCACAAATGGATGAGCTCATCACCTTTCTGCATCATGAATACAGGCAGTACAGTTCCTGAGATAAGCAGATCTTTCCAGTAAGTCAGGCTAATAGCAGCAGAGAACAAAGGGAAAAATGGGCAATCTGTCCTCCAAAGATTTAGGCTGCCTTTAATTAGGCACTATTAAATGATGGGTGTGTGCATCATTATGCACATCATTTAAAGAGAGAACTGCGGCAATATAAAGCTCCCCACTCACGAAAAGCTTACCTCATGATTAAGCTTTGCAGCCATAAACCCTCTTTTTTTTCCAGCAGGCAATTACTTTATATTTATTTTTAAATCCATGAACTGGAAGTAAGGCAGACTTGTGCAGCTCCATTTACTGTAACAGTGTGGCTGCACCGCTCACTTATATTAAGTGGCGGTGCAGCACCACCTGTTACAGTAAATAAACTCACACAATCACTCACGTCCGGTTGCGGATTTTAAAAATAAATATAAATACCTGCTGAAGAAGGTTATAAACCAATCGGGAGGTAAGCTTTGAGGGTGGGGAGCTTTACACTACCGCAGTTCTCCTAATGTCTTAATCATGGGTGGCTTTATATCTTATATGGGAAAGAATGCCTATTTTCACCTTGTGCTCTGCTGCTGTCAGCCTGGCTTATCAGAAGATGATGTTTACTATTAATATGTAAAAATAACATAGAAGACTGTACTAACTACAATCATGATGCAGAAGGGTAGAAAGATCACCAGTTTTTTTTATGTGGGGAGCAGGACAGAAGAATGAATGCCAGAGAGGGAGTGAATAGGTAATTCCGGCACAGTATAGCTATATTCAGGTTAGTGAAAGACAGGAAGGGGAACGTTGAGCAGATCATTGTGATATCTGAGATGTGGGTCTGCCAGCACTGTGATCACTACCTGATTGTGGATGAGAGCAGCCAGTGATGAAAAATACTCAAGAGTGGCAGGTCTGCACCTAAACTGTTACTTTAATTCAGTATAGGGAGATTACCCTTGGGTCACGGTGAGGGTGGAATGTTAACGTTTATTAGGACATTATTAAGGGAGCTGTGTATGCTCATTCAAGATTTGGAATGTTGGTAGCCAGCCAACTCGCACTGTGCAGTAGGGTACAGAAAAGTACTGCAGAAGATATGTGGGGAACTGTCCTCTGAGGTTCTGCAGATCACAGATCAAGGGTAGACTGATACTGGAAATCGGTGGATTTTCTCAAGGCATTAATATCTCTCTCCTGCATAATATTGTTAGCCATAGTAAGTGCAGCCCAGCCCTTATGAGGCCATGAACAGCAGTTGTTCAGGTGTGTACTGAGTCTGATGCTTATTGCTTTGCTTCTAGGAAGACCTAGCTGTTGGCTAATGAGGTGGGGAGAAAAACAGCAACAGGGGAACTGTACATACTGCCTTCACTGTGTGGAAGGGTGGTGATCACTAATGTTTACTGTGGGACAGAAGTCAAACATTGAGAAAGTGGATTGGACAGTGAACTGGGAGGCATTTTTTAACAGTATCAGCTAATGAAGCGAATCAGTATAGGTGTGCACAACTATCTGAGGTACAAGGTTACAATGATCTGAGGTGTGATAATTCTCTTCATGAGATCGCAAGTTGATATGCAGCCCCATGCAGTACCAAGGAATATGACGTGCTTGCTTGAACACATTTGAATTTTTGGTGCATCAACCCATTGCAATATTTTTATTGCTATAGTCCAAATACAGCACAGCGCCTTTCATGAGCATGAACAAATTTACGTGCAATGGTGTCCAGACATAGCTCATCAAGTCTGGTTTGGTGAACATGACATACAGCAACTGCGTTCAGGCGACACTGGGTCATTGTAGACCGCAGCCATGTTTTTAGGCGCCTAAGTGCACTGAAACTGCGCTCTGCTTCTACAACTGCTTACTGGTATCACCAACAGTATATCATGAAAACTTTTCTAACTCTGTAAAAGGCCACGGACATCTAAGGGTAGTGCTTTAAATAGGACTACAGCCTCATTCAAAGAGGTATATGTGTTACTCTGTGCAAACATCTCAAGCTGAACTTTCAACATTCTGGGATTAAGCTCTGGATATTTTAATGCAGTCAATCATTTCCTCCAGCTCATGGTCATTCTCATCACCCTTATGTACTGCAGCAGAAGGAACTGTTCTAAAGTCGAATACTCAGTCAGCCCTTGCTGATGGAACCTCTCTTCTAGCTGGGCAACGAGATGTCTACCATCTTAAAATTCCATTCTGAAATAGTCCTCCACTGTTGCATGATTGTGCTGCTTCCCTTGCCAGCAAAGCGGACTGGGACCCATCGTTGCCTTGGTGGTGCAGTGGGATCAACTCCAGCTTCTGGACAACTTCATCAGCTTTTCTGATGGCTTGCAGGACAATATTTTCATTCCTTAGTCTTTGAAGCTGAGCTTTTATGAGGCTTACTTGGTAAGCATGCCACCTACTGTGCAGTTCCAGTTTTGAAGGCTCCTATTCAGACAAGTCAGTGGTTCCATAACTACCTTGACCAGCAGCAGGCTAACTAATGTGTTGCCCTTGCTGAGCTTCTCTAAGAGACCACTTGCCCTTGTTGCAGCATCCCATTTTCCAACTCCATTTTGTTGGAGACTCTCAAGATTTGCTCATATTGCTGTGACACAGCTTGCTGCTGCTAGTCTTACAGTCCATCTAGTTGGACATAAAGTGCGTAGTTTCTTGAAGGAGGTAGATGCATTATCAGATGTAGCAATCTGAGAAAAATTGTTCTGTACTTTAGGGATTCACTGAACAGTTTGCCCAGTTCATTTACACAGTGCAAGGAATTTCTTAATACAGGGCTTGCTTCACAGCTCTCTTTAGCACAAGATTTACAGTAGTGAGCACCACAATGCACAAATGTGGCAAGTGGTTGACTTTCCTTTATGATAGCCTGTGCACGATAGCATCCTGACATGTTTGCAGCCATCAAATGCCATACCTCGGAGGAATTCAATTGGCAGAGGAAGTCTTGTGAGGACATCCATTATGACTTTTAGCTATTGAGGCTCCGATAGTATCCTGTGGCTCATAAAACCCAATGAACTCCTCTTGGGGCTGCATGTTTCCATCAAGCGTATCTAAGGCAAATGCTTTCTTGTTCTTTACCTTGGCAGTCTTGTGTTCCGTCAAGCGATAATGGAATAGTATGATGACTTGTTAATATCCTTCACGACAGACGGATGATCTCATGACTCATGAGTCCGATTAGTTCATTTTGAATTGCTGGGCATTATAGTCCTGCTTTCGTTTTAGCCAAGTTGCTAGGGTCTCATCTTCATTGCTGAATAGCTTGAGCAGTTCAGCAAAGTTTCCCTCATCAAGCTGATGACCTCGAATTGCCAATCCTTGTCTTCCCAAGTAACGCAAAGCGGCTATTAACTCAAACAAGCACTTGCGAGACACATCTTGTGAGATCTTTTTCTGTTCCACTAGAGCAGAATCAATGCTTTGACCACGGGATACATGTGCCACCTTCCACAGGGCATGCTGATGTGTTTCTGAGCTCTGATGAGTAATAAACTTACTCCGTGCTTTCCTCAGTTGGTGAAGCCTATTGTGGTGAATACTGGTTCTCGCCTTTTGACAGCTCAAGCATCCCCATTTGTTCCTCTTTGTGCAACAAAAAGAGCACAACTTTCAACTCAGGACTATAAGTGCAGCCATGAAAATTCCCTGTACCATGATTCCTGGAATCGGGTTTTTGTTTCCACAGTCCTGCTTTGGTATTTCCTCAGATGGTGGTTGATACGGCTGATCCATATCATGAGTTGTCATCTCCATTCTAGGCACTGTTTCTGCAACAGATGGTGATTGTGGTTGGGGTGGCTGATCCAGAGGCACTGTTTGGATCTCAGTACAGAACTGTGCTCTCGACAGTAGGAAGAGGGTGAACTTGTACTTGGTTGCTGTTCTCTCTTGTTAACATTAGCATTGAAGCCTGATCTAGCTCCTCCTACACTGCAGTACATATTTCTTCAGTCGGGATCTTCTGTGCGGATGAAGGCACGGGATCTATGTGAGGTTTCTTCTTGAAGAACATGGCAATCGAAGGTTGGTCTCTCTGACGTTTCATGTTATGAGATTTGCAGTTAACCCTGATCTGTAAAAAATGAACAACTGTTACAGATTCTTCTTCATTAAAGGAAAACTCCTGAGTTTGTGAGTTCCCACACAACTGAAAAGCTATCCCTTCAGCTTAGCTTTTAGCAGCACAAGTGGAATTTTCTTGAGCCTCAACTTTGTATATTTTAATTTTAAAAAGTGCAGTTCGGAGTCCAGAGGATACAGGGGTGCTCCATTTTCTGCAAGGTGTAGTGATGCCCATACGCTTCAACACTTTGTATTGATGCATGTGGTGCATTGCTGCTGTGGCGAAAATGGAAACACCCATCCTCAGATTCCTGTCTTTTAAAATTTAAATATAATTCTCTCTCTCCATCAATTTCTTTTATTTCGGGCATTGTAGCTGTTTCTCAGCACTCCTGCATGGACCCCAGTCTCAGCCTTGCAAGCTGTACAGACTGTCCCCATTTCAACATGGTCTCATTTTTCCCTGCGATTTCTGGACCAGGCCATCCACATCAGGAGCTGGAATCTGGCCAGTAGAGATTTGGAGTTAAAAATCGCCACCAGAATATTTTGAGACAGAAAAATCAACACCAGAGGGCTTATCCAGGATATTCCCTCACAAGGGCAGCCCAAATGTTTCCATCGATGGCTGGCACATTGGACTGTGTCCTCAACCCACTTATGAAGCTGTTACTTGCTCCTCGTGCATTCATCGGTTGGCGTTCTGGGATCCCCAGCTGATCATCCACAGGCCCTGCTCCTGACACAGCTCAGAGGCTTCTAAAACAATTCCTCAATGAGGATGGTCTGGTTTCAACTTACAGTCTGACAACATGGGTATACATCGACCACCATGACCAGGGCGGCATAAAGCCCAAAACCGCTAAAGATTCCCTCTTCTTTTCAGTGGGGCGAGCACTACCGAAAGATGTATATTCCTGGACAGGAAAATGACAGCAGTCTGGCTCAATTCACAAGGTTGTTCTTCAGGAATGGGAGCTGGAGACATTGCCTTCCACACTCCAACAGAACAGGGGCAATCCTCAGACAGATCTTAAGCCTGTGAGGAATTGAAGGTACAGCAATTCTGCTCCTGGCCATGGACAAACCAGCGGTGGCTCAAGATGCCTTCTCCTAAACTGGGATCAGTTCAGCCTCCTGTTTGCCTTCATCCAATATCACTTCTATCAAGACTCCTCCACAAGTGACCTTGGACAGGGCAGTCATGATTCTAGGGGTCCCTTGGCCCAGTTCACACATGGGTTTCTGACTATCACTCATCTTTTGAGGCGACCACCTCTAACCTTCAGTTTCAGCCCAGACCTTCTTCTTTAAGGGCTGGTCTGCATCTCAATTGAACAACTTGTCTCGGGGCCTAAAGATTGAGCAGGAAAAGCTCCAGTTCTGCACCAGTTTTAACAACTGGCCTCTCTCTAGACTGGGAAGTGGTGGAAAAACTTTCAATGAGCTATGCAGTACAGCTCCTGTTATTAGAATGATGGGGAGTTCATATGCCTCTTCTTCCTCCAAAGTGCATCATAGAATCCGAGGAGATTTTGTTTCTGGCTTCATTCCAGACACATACAGAATGACACAATATAATTGCCTGTACTACTGCAGTTCCTTTAAGACAAATGGGCAAAGACTCAAACGGTCACCCAAATTAGAGTTTCTGCACTGGGGCACTCTTGATGGGACTGGGGAATTGTTGGGCTCATATCCCACATCTGGTACTTCTACAGGCAGCAGCATTGCTGCAACATCTTCAGTTCACCAAAGCTATCACTTGGAGTCTTGATATGGTGCTCAGGGCCATGACCAAGGCCCCTTTAGAACCTCTCATGCCATCCATCATGCATCTCAAAATAAAGATTGCCTATTTTTCTCAAGCTACTCTCCTGCTAGGAGTTTCAGCAAACTAAAAGCGTTGCTGGCCTAAGAGCTGTACACTAGTTCATCAGGCTAGAACAGTTCCACTTTTTATTTGCCAAAGTTATGTCCTCCTCTATTACAATCAGGGTTCATGCTTCCTCCTTCTGCCTCTCTAAAAGCAACAAGAATGGAAAGTGGCAACACTAGACATGGGAAGGAGAAATATGGAGATTAGAGAGAGAGCTATTAGCAAAACTTCAGCTGTGTTCATGCCAGCTAAAGAGGAAAAGATGGGGCAGCAAGGATGCAATAGGCTCTATAGCCAAACAGATTCTATCCATCACCTCTACAGCATATGATCAGGCCAGAGTAACGCACCTGACCCAGTGAGAGTCCATGGTCCCCTTACGTAGGTGTAATTCTGAGAAGCATCGACGGCATACTCACACTGAGTGACATTTTGATGAGATGGGTGCTGTATAGGAGATAGGGAGTGAACTTTGTGGCCAAACAGTCCAAGGCAAACCTTGGCGCCTCTCACTGGAGTGGTAGGGGGTGAAATGGTATCAGCATTACAGGCAACAATCCCAGGTCACACCCTTATGCCTGTCATTCTCTACATCTGGGTGAAATATAAAAAAAACTGGTGAAGTCACGAGCATACGTAGAAACTGTGCAGCGCACACCCGTAATGAGTGGGTGTGGGGAGGTGGATGCACATAGGGTGGGCGCAGGTTGGGGGAGGAAAGACAATCAATGAGTGACCAAGTAGCACATCTGTCTCTGGACCAGAAGGTCATGGGTTCTTATCCCACACCGAGATTGGACTTGCACATAAAAATTGCTGGCATGCGAGTGCAGTATTGGGGGGTGCTGTACTGCTGGGGTGTGCCATCCTTCGGATGAGACATTAAACGGAGTTCCCTTCTGCCCATCCTGGTGTTGTCCTGGTGGGTGTCCAGGTGGAAGTAAAACAACCATGGGCACTCTTCACAAAAGAGTAGGGAACATTCGGTGTCCTGGCCAACATTCCCTTCCATAAACTAGTTCATGCAGTTATCCAGGCTGTGTGTGGGTGATGACGTGCAATATGGCCACCACCACACAGTTACTTCACTACCAGTTAGCATTGCTTGTAAAGCGCTTTGGATGTATGAAAAGCGCTATATAAATGCTGAAACAAACAAAAACAAACATGGCGTGATTTAGCTAGTGCCGGGCAGCAATGCCACTGGCAGTTGAATTCAGAGCCAGGACACGGTGTGCCATACATGGCTCCATTTTGGGAAAAAAAAATTTGTTTTTTCTAATTTGAAAACTAAGCAGTGTGGAGAAGTTAAAGTTAGAAGCCGGATTGGACGAACAGGAGTGGCAGCAGGAGAATGGACTGACACCCACAGCAAGTAATTTCAATAAAATAATGAGAAACAAACAAAAAAAAACATATACTATATAAACAGTGGATGGCTGAACACCTACAACAAAGGCTGCATTTCCATCTCAAGGTCTCTATGATGTCATCAACTCCTTCGATGGAAACACAGCCTTGTTGTGGGTGTCCATCCATCCACTGTTCTACGTATAGTGTATAGTGGAATGCTGTTATGCATGAAATTCCATGCCTGGAATATGCTTGTTCTGCTGCAGTAGTGATGTCATTATGTTGTTCTGCTGCAGCAGTGATGTCACTACTGCAGCAGAACCACTAGGAATCCTAGCACATCGTTGCTTTCCTCTATTTAATTATGTGGTGACAGTATTCTAGAACCTCTAGAGACTTTTCAAATCAGTTTCATTATGAGAAAGGGAAAAAAAAAAACACACAAAGCACACATTTCACATAGTACTACTATACACTATAACAAATACAGGATGAGCAACTTCATGCACAACCTGTGTGTTCTGCCACCTCAGGCTTCTGATTCCCATGGACCTCTTGAGCGTCGCTCTCAAGGTCAGAGGGAATCAGAACCCCTCTGTGGCAGAACAAACTGGTTGTGCATAGTTGCCCATCCAGTATTCTCTATTTTTATCATCCTGGTGTCCTAACATTTCCAACTGCCTCCCAAGTCTCTCCTTGATAAATCCCTCTATTACTTTATGTACCACAGATGTCAGACTGATGTGCCCATAATTGACCATCTACTCCGAGACCCCAACCTAGGCTCATGTCCCTCCCTCCCTCCTCCTCCCTTTCCTTTGAAACAGGCTCCATCCTCCATCACTGTCCCTCCTCTGCCTATTGACCAACTCCTCCCTGTCCACTTGCACCCTCCCACCATCCTCATCCACTTCATCTCCCGGGTATAGTATGGTGAAATGGTTTCCAAGCTTTCTGCTCATACCCATACTGCTCTCTCCTACTCCCCCCTCCCTCATCTGCTCCCTCTGAGCAGCCTCCCTGTGGCATACTTCACGTATGATGCCAACTTTGCCCCCACACCTCCAGATACCATATGATTCACCTATCCTCTGGGATATGTCCTTTGCCTTGTCCTGTTGTCCCCTGTGGAATACCATTTGACATCCTCCAAACCTCCATGCCCAGTTTAATATTATGGCTGCTCCACACCTCCTTACACCCAATCACCCCCCATTTTGTGTGTGAACCCCTACTATCATCACAATACACAGTCAAACCTACAGCCCCCACCAACAATTAATATACACACACACACACACACACACACACAATCTCAGCAACACAATATACAGATCTTATTATGCCCTTCCCCTTGGTCCTACACAAATCTGAGTTTCTTATTGCTCAGTCTCAGCTAGTCACACTGTGCACTCCCAAAGGATCCACCCCACAGACCATTTAATACAAGTCGGAGCCGGGGTAGTTGGTGTGGACACAATTACAGCTCTTCCCGAGTTTGTGAGGATGGGCCAGACTTATAGCCCAGGCGAGATTTAAAACTTGGCACCCTCACAGCCGATTGGTCCTCCAGCAGCAGACAGCTCCTCCAACCCAGGCCACTGCCGACTGCAGCCACAGAGTCCTCTCTGATGCCTTCCTCAATCTCTGTCCCAAAACCCTGGCCCACTGCCGACTGCAGCCGCCGGGACGACCAGAACCCCCTTGCACACCTCTGCTGCCAATGCAGCCCTGAAGCCGTCTTCCTCGATGCAGCTGCCGATGCAGCTCCAATTTCTCACCACAGCAGCCCCTGGTAGGATTCTCCACTGCCAATGCAGTTAGCTACCTCTTCTCCCAGCAATTTACAGCTCTTCCTCAAGTTCGTGAGGGCTGGGCCAGACTTATAGCCCAGACGTAGATTTAAAACTTGGCACCCTCACAGCCGATTGGTCCTCCAGCAGCAGACAGCTCCCTCCAACCCTGGCCCACTGCAGACTGCAGCCGCCGGGACGTCTTCTCTGATGTCTTCCTCAATCACTACTCTCCCGAAAACCCTGGCCCACTGCCGACTGCAGCCGCCGGGATGACCCTCAGTGTATCCAGATCCCCTGGACTGTGTCCAAAATTATGTCATTTAGAAGTTATAAAACTATAAATTATGGCATTTACAAGTTAGAATTAGCACAGCCAGAACCTCTCCACACAACCTGGAGTACAGTAAATATAAATGTTCGGTTTGTACCTCCCTACATCTAAACTGGGGGTTGGCAGGGGAGGAGAAGGATCGAGCATCCAGAGGACTGCTGTCCTTCTCTGGGAGGGTAGAGGAGATGGGTCCCTTGCCCACTGGTGGAGGATGAGAGGCACAAAGTCGTGCCGTAATATGGGTGGAGCTAGAACAGATGCTTGCTGTCAGCATCATTGCATGTTCCTAGCTCCAGGGGAATATAGCATCAGAAAATCCACTGGCACCCGTGTATGAGCCGGGGCTTGGTGGCCTGACCCTCCAGACACATTCAATTCTGCCTCGGTGGCGGCATTCCCAAGTTGAGGGTCCTGGAGCCAGGCTGGGGTACCAGCAGGCAAAAATATATATGGGTTAAAAATATTTAAAAATTACAAACTTAGCAGGTGGAAGATTGATTACAGTCACTGGTTCGATAAGGAGAGTGCGTCTTGAACCTGGGTCCTGGCATCATGAATCAGGGACAAGGCTAAAAGAAAATCGGGGACAAACACCCCCAATGGAGGGACACATCTTAAAATTGATGTTATTCATTCATAAAGCCTATAGAATGAAAAGATTTGTGTTAAGCTGCATTTTATGAAGAAGAACAAGTCTGTTACATTAATGGTTGACATTATTTTGTGCTTTTCATGAGGAACAGTCAACAGAGGACAATTTTGAGACAAAATCAGGACAATTGAGCCTTGAGCGGTATGCATCTAGGGACTTGCACATTGCTAATTTTGCACATAGCCACTTCATGAAATGCAGCACTTTTAAAGAAATAAAACTGGTTTGAGCTTCATTTACTCCTAGTGATGGGTGCTAGATTTGGTGATGAGCTGTCTGATCTCTGCATCACCAGTCACATTTCAGCCTTTACTCCTCTATTTGGCAACCTTACATACTCCATGTCAGTCAAATCACTGTCCACCTGCCTCCCAGTTTACACCCAGTCCCTGTCCCCTGACCCCTCACCATTCATTAAAGGGAAGCTCTGGTAAGGCTGCAAAATGCAAGCAACTAGTGCAAAACACCCTGACCCAGATAGGTCTTTTGGCATAAAAGAGTTCTCTTTTACCTGCTGCTTTTCTGTTTTAGTCAAAACAACCCACTCCTTGCTTGCTTAATGGTAGCACGGACGACCATTTCATGCTCCACATGCTGCTTCCAGCATGCAGGGTATGCAGATGAGGGCTACTTAGCTAACACTGTGGTTTTGCAACCCCCACCAAATCACTATCTGGTTGCCTTGCATCACCACAGGACTCAGAGGCATCCCGTCCAGTTCCATGTCACTCATTTTACCCTCAGAAATCCTCTGCCCCACCAGAAATCCTCTGCCCCACCACATGAAGAGGGATATTCCATTTTTCCACACAAAACTTTAATGCATAAATTAATAATTATGCTCTGGTAGTTACTTGTTATCAGCAAATATTATTAGTGCACTGATAGCTGCATGCACACACCTGCAAATCTGGTGTGGGTTGAAATCCAATCAATTTGTTGGTGACCACAGCACTATCTTCATTATCTGGAAACAAAACCACAAGGATATGACCACACTTCATCTGGACTGGACCTAATCATTTAGTAAGCTTGACCCATCAAGCTCCACCAAGAATCCAGTGAGGTTGACTAGGACTGCCTTGAACTCATTCCTGAGGGAGTCTGCTTCAGTATTCATTGGTAATGAGCCAAAGAAAAAATTGTGACAAGTTACTTCCACTAAAACAAGTCAGGGTTAGGGGCAGACTTAGCAAATGGAACTCCTTAATCTCTTGGATTGCCATCACAAGTGGGACAGAGCTTGAGCCAAATATTGTATATCAACTCGGTAAAAACAAGAATGGAAGTAAGTACTACAGAATACTTATCAACAAGGCTGTCTCCCTTACAAGAAAAAGTCCCACAGAGGATAAAGGGATGTCTGTACTTTCTCATTCTCTGGACCAGCATTTACTTGCTGAAAACTTTACTTTAATGAAATACTAGTACTGCTCTGCTACTACACAGTACAGAGACACATTTAGAAATTACCTCAATTTACCTGCTTGTTTTTTTTCTGATGCAGCAATGCCAGCAGCAGCACACTCCAGCAGGCGCAGTGCAGTCAGTGAACTGTTTTTATTTGGTCTAGACAGACCGGCGTCAACTCCCACAGCCACAGGGATGCAGACCACAAGACCAGGCAGACTCGCACCACCCGGCACCACAAACGCACTTTAGATCCCCGAACAGAACTCAGTCTGTCCAGCTGCACTAGTGTCTCCACCACGGTTCTTTTGTCGTTTCTTTCTCGCCACCTGGACCGGACCCTCGCTGTGCGGGCCGCGACAATGCCGTCGAGTCGACCGTCGACGACGAGTTACTCGTCCTCCGAGTCCTGGCAGTCAAAGCAATGGGCACTGGAAGGCTAACAACAAGCCTAAAGGCTTCGAGTCAGTCACTGGCTGCCACAGGCCTACAGCCACAAAATCCGCAGCGACGACGGCGGACCGCGGCGGTCAGGCTCAGGGTCACCGACAGTTCGGACACTCACTCGGGAGTCGGTCTCAGGCGTGGTCCTCATTCCACCTCAGTCGATCGACTACCATCTCACGCCTCCGATATGCGCTGTGGCGAACACGCCACAACAACCAGTCTCCGCCAGCTCCTCCGTCAGCTCACGATTGGTCGGACTTGGATTGGTTAGGTGGAGAGACAATACTTTTTTTGGCCAGGGTGGGCGCCGGTCACACACTCACACGGTACTTGGCGGGCAGGGCACATGCCATGAACGTGGCTCAGCGGCGGTGCAGCTGATTTAAATTAAATTAAAAGATGTTGGGTTGGGGGGTACAAATGGCATAAAAAGGAGGTGATGCCGAAAGTTGGGGGGGACGTGTGCCCCCCGTCCCCCCCTATAATTACGCCCCTGCATTTAACCACCCTCTGCCCCAGCCCCAGGCCTGACATTTTACATAGTAGTCTCCCATGGGGCATGGAGTCAAATGCCTTCCTGAAATCCAAATAAGCCACATAGTCCCAAACATTTGTATATATGTGCAGGTACCGGGTTAGGGCAGCGTCAACATCCATTGCACAATATACCTCCTGCCAGTCAGTGTGAAGGTCATCCAGGAGTAAGTCAGTATATAATGTGTTTAGAGGGTGTATTTTATGTATTTTGGGGCCTATGTTTGGTAGGTGGGTTTTCCTAGTGCAGTATATAACATAGTGGTCACTTAGAGCATTTGCAAGTACACCAGATGTCATTCTGTGTGGGTGAGAATAGAGTATCCAGTAAATTAGTGAATGGTTTTGGGAGTAGGGGTTGTAACTGGTGGGTTCTGTGATCAACTAGGTAAGACTGAGGAACTTGATTTTGGAGATGTGGGCCTTGGAGGAGGGGGCAAGCCAGTCCAAGTTGAAGTCACCCAGTAGTATCAGTTCCCTTTTAGCTGCTAGAGGAGATAAGGTGGCTAGACAAGAAATGAGAGAGTCACGGGCAAGTCGGGGTGAGGCATAGATCACCCCTATAAATATTGGGAGTGTGGCAGGGAGGGTGAGCTGTGTGAGGATTAGTTCATGGGAGCCTTGACATGATTCCCTTTTGGTGACTGAGCAGGATAGAGGCTACTTTACATAGATCACTACTCCTATACACTCTTGCCACGGTCTTGTCGTAGCAGTGTGTAGTCAGGGAGACTAAGTGAGGAGTCATAGTTCCTAGTGGATAACCTAGTTTCTGTCAGGCATAGAATAGAAACATAGAAACATAGATTTTGATGGCAGATAAGGACCGCTTGGCCCACCCAGTCTGCCTATTTCCCTACCTAATGGATAAGCTGCAGATCCTAGTTAACCAGCAGCCTACTTCTTCCTAACCCCACCCCCTAGAATTGCCTTATGACTGTCCCATGCATGCTTGAATTCCACCACTGTTTTTGACTCCACAACCTCCTCCGGAAGGCCGTTCCATGCATCCACAACCCTCTCTGTGAAAAAATACTTCCTTAAATTACCTCTGAGCCGCCCCCCCTCTATCTTCAAATTGTGCCCTCTTGTTCTTGCACACCTCTTTTTTTGAAAGATGCTACCCTCTTGGGCTTTGTTGATTCCCTTGAGGTACTTGAACGTTTCTATCATGTCCCCCCTCTCCCTCCTTTCCTCGAGGCTATACATATTCAGCTCCTTAAGTCTCTCTTCATATGTCTTCCAATGTAGACCCTGCACCATTTTAGTTGCCCTCCTCTGGACAGCTTCCATCCTGTCTATGTCTTTGCGGAGATTGGGTCTCCAGAACTGCATGCAGTACTCCAGATGGGGTCTCACCAACTGTCTGTACAGAGGGATAATAACTTACTGTTTTCTACTGGTGATGCCTCTCCCTATGCATCCCAGTATCCCCCTGACCCTCCTTGCTGCCCTCTCACATTGCTTGCCCACCTTTGGGTCATCTGATATGACTACCCCAGGTCCTTTCCATTTTTGTTGTTGTTAGTATCTCACCCCCTTGTGTACTCTTCCCTGGGTTTTGTTTCCCAGGTGCATTACCTTGCACTTAGCATTGAATCTAAGCTGCCATACATTTGACCATTCCTCTAACCTTGCCAAGTCCTTCTCATCCTTCCACCCACCTTGTGCATCAACTCTGTTGCAGATCTTTGTGTCATCTGCAAAAGACATACTTTTCCTTCCAGTCCCTCTGCAATGTCGCTTATAAAGACATTGAAGAGGACCGGTCCTAATACTGAACCCTGCAGTACCCCACTATTAGCCCCCCTTTCTTCAGAGTGGACTCCATTTACTATTACTCTCTGTGTCCTATTCTCCAGCCAATTCTTTACCCAGGCTGCCATCTTGGGACTCACTCCCAGGCTGGCTAACTTGTATATTAATCTTTTGTGTGGGACTGTGTCAAATGCCTTGCTAAAGTCTAGGTAGGCCATGTCCACAGCCCCTCCCTGATCTACTACTTTGGTCACCCAGTCAAAGAAATCTATCAGATTTGTCTGGCATGACCTTCCCGCTGTGAATCCATGCTGCCTTGGGTCCTGTGCCCCTCTGGCCTCTAGATACTCAACAATTCTTTCCTTCAGAAGTGATTCCATCATTTTCCCTACCACTAAGGTTAAACTAACAGATCTGTAGTTTCCTGCTTCTGCCTTGCTCCCACTTTTGTGAAGGGGAATCACATCTGCCCTCCTCCAGTCCTTGGGTACCACCCCATCCTCCCATGATTTGTTAAAGAGGGTAGTCAGTGGTGTCACTAGTTCTACCCTTAGTTCTTTTAGAATTCTGGGATGAATCCTATCAGGCTCCATTGCTTTGTCCACCTTCAGTTTTAAGAGTTCTTTCAGAACCCTTTCTTCTGTAAATGGGCTGGTATCAACTTCTGTATCCAGAGTGTTTCTACTGTTTGTTTTAGGTACCTCCCCCTCTTCATTTGTAAATACTGAGCAAAAAATATTTGTTTAGTATCTCTGCCTTTTCACAGTCTCCCTCTGCCACCCTCCCTCCCTTTATTAAGCCTCCTAACCCTCCTTGGTCTTCCTTCACTCCCTAATGTACCTATAAAGGTTTTATCCCCTTCTTAACTGAGTTGGCTATCTTTTCCTTGGTTTGGGCCTTTGTTGTTCTGACTGCCTTCCCAACTTCCTTTTGCTTTAACTGATACAGTTCTCTGTCCTACTCCTTCTGTGACTCCTTGTACTTCCTGAATGCTTTCTTTTTCTCTTGAACCTTCACTGCCACTTCCTTTGAGAACCATAGTGGTTTCTTACATTGTTTTATTTTGTTTATTTGCTTCACACAAAGGCTTGTTACCTCTGTGATGGCAGTTTTTATTATTCCTCATTGTTCTTCCACCCCTCCTTCCTGCCCATTTGATAGTGCATTCCTTAGGCACTCACAATTTTAGCAAAAGTCAGCCCTCCTAAAGTCCAGTACTTTTGCCTTTGTGTATTGGCTCTATTGCTGTGTTTATTGTGAACCATACTGTTCGATGGTCGCTAGTTCCCAGATGGCTACCCACTTCTACATCTGTGATCCTCTCTTCATCTCCATTTGAGAGAACCAGGTCTAAGATTGCTCCCTCTTGAGTGGGCTCCAATACTAGTTGTCTAAGGCATGCCCCAAGTAGGGCATCTAGAATAACCCCACTCTTCAAAGTGGCTTCTGCAACTGCACTCCAGTTAACATCTGGCATATTCAGATCACCCATCAGCAATATCTCCCCTTTTTCTGCCATTCTAAGTACTCTTTCTATCATTTCCTTGTCCATTTCCTCCCCCTGAGAAGGGGGTCTGTATACAACCCCTCTGTGGACTGTGGTGCCATTGCCGGTCTCCAAATTTACCCACAGTGCTTCTTCTCCTCCCTGTTTTCCCTTTTGTTCTGTTGCTTTGATTCCTTCCCTTATGTAAAGAGCTACTCCTCCTCCTCTTTTACCCTCCCTGTCCCTTCTTGTAGATAGTGTATCCTGGTATGTTTACGTCCCAGTCATGGTTTTGTGTGTACCATGTTTCTGTGACTGCCACGATAACCAGATGTTCCTCCTCCATCAAGGCCACTAATTCAGGAAGCTTGTTACTCAGACTACGGGCATTGGTACTCATTGCTCTCCATTTTTTGATGGCTTTGCCTTCTTTTGCAGCATCCCCCACTGACCTTTCTACCTCAGTCTTTTTCTCATTTAGTACCCTGTTTTGTAGGGAGAGACTGGGGATTTTCCTCTGCTTATCAGTGCCTCCCTTGACTAGTTTAAAAGCTTGACAATGAAGCATTTAAACCGATTGCTCAAAAGACTTGTTCCCTTCCTGGACAGATGCAGACCATTCTGCCAGTATAGGCTGGTGTCCCTTCAGGTGGAACCCCAGTCCCCAATGAAGCAAAACCCCTGTGCTTCACACCATTTTTTCAACCATTCATTAAACTGCAAGGTGCAAGGTACCCTCGCCTCACTCATGCCATTGACAGGCAGCACCTCAGAGAAGGATATTGTGTGTGCTACTTGTCTTAGGCCCTCCCAATTCTACAAAGTCCTTCTGCACTGCTCTAATCTCATGATGAGCCAAGTCATTTGTCCTTAGGTGGACAATGACGTCCAGCTCAGAACTCCCATGCAGCTGTTTTCGTGATCCTGAGGATCGCTTCCTGTCTCTCAAGCCATGGCACCAGGCAGGCACCTTACTTCAGTTTTCCCTGCTCCCCCCAGTTCTATCCCCCTAATAATTGAGTCCCCCACCAGGAGCTGTTTCCTTTCCTTGTTGTGTCCTCTGCCTCCTTCCTGTGGGCCTCCCTTGTGACAGTTGTGCCTCCTTAGTCTCCTCTGTGGGTGCATCCATAAGGGAGCTATGCTCCCCCAGAATGGTGTATAGATTGTGGTGTGGAACAACTGACTGGGTATGCCTCTGTTCCACTATCCTCACCCTCCCTGAGCCCACTGTGGTCCAACTGCTGTGCTTTCTTCACAACCTCTGAGGTAGTGGTGGTGGCTCTGGTGCTCCCTGGATGGGGGAGGTTCCCTTCCTACCATCCAGTGTGGCCTGGGGGAAGGTTCCCTTACTACTGTCCAGTGTGGCCTGAAGACGGGCAACTTCCTCCCTCAGGGCAGAGAGTTTTCTGCAAATAAGGCAGCATCTCAGCCTCCAGAAAGACTCCCGGAAGACTGCTGCCCCACAGCCATTACATTGCACAACTGCCCACATTTTTTTGTGTGTGTGTGTGTGATTGGTTTGTTATATAGAAATATATATTATACAATGTGTATGCTTATATTGTCAGTGCAGTGTGCTAGAGAGGATATGACGGTGATATGCACCTTGCACTCTTGAGGAAATGATGTCAGAACCCCAGGTATAAAGGAACTATTTCCAGGGTGGGTGGGGTGAGGAATGGGAAGGGTTGGGCCTAAACAGTGCCCTCACAAAACAATCAGCTAAAGCTCTGACCCACTGCTGCGATGAGTGCCTTCCTGTCAGCAAGATGCCCTACACAACAATTTGACAGAGAAAATACCCTGCTAATCAAACAGAGAAAAATCCACACATCCAAGTCAGACACAGGTAAACCTCCCCAGCCCCAAAACAGGCCTGGTGATTTGTGCTCTGAAAGCAGTCAGCCCCAAAATAAGTCAGCTGTGCTTTAAACTCTTCCTGCACTGAAAATTGTAAGAATTGTAACAAACAAATGTAAACCTAGATCCACCTCCCTCTGTTGCTTGAAAGACTGTGTTTTCCTTTTTCACACTGCAGGTTTTGCTATGACAACTCCTTAACCACAGTAACTTATTTAAAAATAGTTTAACTATCACAAACTCCTACGCACCAGTAAATTATTTAAAAATAGTTTCTGTCCCAAAATCCTAGTAGTCAATCCAGCTACCCCCAAGGGACAACCAAAATGCAGTATTCAAACGCTTGTGAAGTTACTGCCAAGATAAGCATAGTTTGCAAGCTCCCTTTTCAACTCCTCAGCCACCTGTAATTTATTTAAAAATAGTTTAACTGTCAGAAAATCCTAGTAGACAATCTAGCTACCTCCAAGGGTCTACCCAAATGCAGTATTTAAATCCTTGTGGAGTTACTCCGAAGATAAACAGAGTTTGCAAGCCCCTTCTTGATTAAACACTAAATAAATATGTGAATAAAAAGCAATTACCAAGGGTAGTTAGTTTCACCTCCCACAGAATTAAGCAAAAGTGCACGTTCTTGCAGATATCAAGTACAATATAGAATTTCTCACACAGCTCACTGCTGAATAAAGAAGTAGTGTCCTTCCAGGTCAAGAAGATGTGCTTTGTGTCTCTAAATATTGCATCCTCCAGTAACTTATAGTAATCTGATCTAGTCTGGATATCTCCACCCAGGGCAATTTGTTGACAATGGTTATGATGCAACCTTTCCTGTTCCAATACAACATTTTGTGGTCTGAAAACAATTTCCTGCACCTGAGGCTGTCTGTGTTTCAATTCACACTGCAGGTTTTGCTATGACAACTCCTTAACCACAGTAACTTATTTAAAAATACTTTAACTATCACAAACTCTTACGCACTGGTAAATTAGTTAAAAATAGTTTCTGTCCCAAAATCCTAGTAGTCAATCCAGCTACCCCAAGGGACAACCAAAATGCAGTATTCAAACACTTGTGAAGTTACTTCCAAGATAAGCAGAGTTTGCAAGCTCCTTTTTCAACTCCTCAGCCACCTGTAATTTATTTAAAAATAGTTTAACTGTCAGAAAATCCTAGTAGACACTCTAGCTATCTCCAAGAGTCTACCCAAATGCAGTATTTAAATCCTTCTGAAGTTAACTCACAAGATAAACAGAGTTTGCAAGCCCCTTTTTGGTTAAACACTAAATAAACATGTAAATAAAAAGCAATTACCAAGGGTAGTTAGTTTCACCTCCCACAGAATTAAGCAAAAATGCACATTGTTGCAGATATCAAGTACAATATAGAATTTCTCACACAGCTCACAGCTGAATAAAGAATTAGCGTCCTTAGTGTCCTTCCAGGTCAAGAAGATGTGCTTTGTGTCAGGGTATGTTCTGTCAACAATTGGCTGTTAAAGACAACCTAGTACTATACGCAGATGATGCGGTACTTTTTTCAAGTCATTCGTACCCTAATGGACTAGAACAGCAAATGCAATCCAACTTCTCTGCAGCTGAGCAATGGTTTCTCAACTGCAAGTTCCTGTTAAACTACAAAAAGACAAAGACCATGTTATTCTCATCTCCTCATAGCAGGCACAAATCCGTCCAACTACAAATCTGCAACAAGCTTAATACCCCTCTTGAAATGGTACACTGTTGCAAATATCTTTTAGTAACATTGGACAGCTCTCTATCATACTCACAAAATAATGACCAAGTTGCAAGGACAGCAAATGCTAGATTAGGGCTGCTCTATAAAAACAAACAATGCTTAACTAATGAGGCATTGAACACCGGCGGTCACTAGCTCAGTGCTGTTGGTCATCAACTATGGCCTTGTAGTCTATGGTTCTGCAACCTCCATGGCACTCAGAAGGGTGAAGACCTCACTCAGCAAGGCCTGTAGGCTTGTCCTGGATGCAAACTGGATGACTCACATGTGCGAACTATATTCTCAGACAGGTTGGCTTAACTTGGAAAGCAGGATACAGTATCATGTCTGTCTTCTGGCAAAGAAATCTACCCTCGGACTTACCCCACTAGGTGTTAAGAACCTCATCAGCATTTCTGACTCCACTAGAAGCACCAAGAGTATAAATATCCACTCTTAAAGTCCCCTTCTGACACACCACACAAGGCCAGCGGTCCTTTGAATACCGTACTTCCACCTGGTTCAACTCTTTTGGGGTAGACCTACAAAAGGAAGTTAGGATTGGTCTGTTTAAGTCTAAGCTTTGTACCCTACTGGCATCTACCAGTGGTTGTGACTGTGAGACCTAGGCCTCCTGCCTACCCTTCCTTTCCCCCCATATCTCACTAGCTTACCCTGTTTTTCACTGGTACCCCACCCTCTCCCTGTCACCTCCACCTGCTGTCCACACCAGCTCTCCTTCTGCTCCTGGCCTCCTCTGGCTTGTGTCTTATCCTACCTTCCACTAAATCACCTACCCTTAGTTTGCCCTGTCAACTTGCGTTCCTCACCCCCGCTGTGCCTTCTCCTTCTCCCCTATGCTTGTCATATTCCCCCCAGTTAAGTGCTTAGCACTTTTCACTGCCTTGCACTTGGAAGCCTTACTATCTTGCACCTAGATGAGAGAACTGCTTGTATAACATGTTCTGACTTAACAATGCTACCGCAATTGGAATAATTTGTAACAGATATGTGTATGTCAATGCTTAAAATGTATACTATATATAGTTCATACCCCTCCCACTAACTCTCCATCTATACCTACCCTGCTATATATTATATTAACATAACTTTTACCTTAAATTGTACTCTTTGCCAATGTGTTTCAGTCTATTCTAAATGTAATAACTCCTAGACTTCTTTAAAATGTATGTAATGTCTGACGTGGAACCTCTGTAAATGAGCCTTTGGCTCAAAGGTATATCTGAAATCTAATAAATAAATAAATAAAATAAATAAAAACAAGCATTTAACTTGGTCTAGTTTGGGCAGGAGGCTTCTGATATTAATGTGGGTGATGGAGAGACCTTTGTGAGAGTTTAGAGGCCGGGGTTCCAACTGAGGTCCCAGGTTATCTTCAATGTCCCCTGTAAGGAGTAGGATGAGGAGGAGAAAATAATATGTTGCAGGGAGCTTACATTGCCTGGTGGATAGGACTGTTTTTGGAGTGGTTTTGGCAGACCAGATTAGGGATGCAAATGATACCAATTGTGGGGGTTGAATACAGGGGCTAAGTAGGGAGGAAGGAGGGTGACTGATGGAATGGGGGCAGGACTGTGGGTTGAGAGTAGGATTTGGGTGCTGGGAATAAAAATTTAGTGTTCAGGAATGTGGGAGCCAAGGTAAGGAGGTGTGAGGCAATGTAAATGGAGAAGAGAAGCTTGTGCAGGTCCATTTGTGTGCAGTACCCCTTGCGGCCACTGAGAGTGCAGGATGACAAAAATAGAGGAAGAGTAACACACTAGCAGGCTGGGTGGCTAAGAGGTTAGTGCTGCAAACTATGGCCAGCTCAGCTACGAGAGACATGGGTTCAAAGCTGGCTCAGGGAGTAGTAGTAGGAGAAAAGGAGAGTACAATAGGTGTAGCAATCTGAGGTGAGTGCAAGGTTGAGGAAATGACACAGGGTAGGTAGCGTAACTCAGAGGAAGTTGTGTATAATGTTGCTACACATAAAGGGGACAACAGTGACTCTAGTGGTCAAAACACTTAACCGACTAATGGAAGATTGGGGAGACAGTGTTAGGTGACAGGAAGCATGTGACACATCACGTGATGAGGGCTGGCTACTTAGGAAATGGCTGCTCAGGGTGGGTGGGGCAGCCACAGCATAACAGTGGTGGGCTACACTGCCTAGTCCAGCAGATATTCCACAAGTAGTACCTGTTAGCTTGGGTTCATCTGCTGCTGTAGGGAGGGTGGGGAGCACAGTCTGAATGCTGGGATCTGCCTGTAGGAGAAAGAGAAGAAAGGATTAGGGGGTCAAGTAGGGAAATAATGGAGGGGTCAGAGCGGGAAACCAAGACAAAGATCTGGGGGGCAATAGCAGTGTCTGCCAGCACAATTAGGTTCAGCTCACAACTGCAGGTTCAGCTTACACAGTATAGGTATTTCTAAGCACAGTAACACTCCAAAAATCACCATCACACTACAGTTATCCCCTTCAATTTAAACACAAGCCCATCACCAGCTAAAAGAGATCTTACAGTGCTCCCTGAACTTACACAAATCCCATTGAGCAGCTACAGTTACTTAAATAACCCTCCTGAAAGGGCTGTGGCACCCAGTAAGAGCTGAAGACAATTGTGGCCACTAAGACAATCAGTTGCTGACCTCTGACATGAGGATTACATACAGTAGATAAAGTCAGTTTTATACTGCCTCTTCCAGCAGATATTCCACTAGTAGCACCTGTTAGCTTGGGTCCATCTGCTGCTGTAGGGAGGGTGTGGAGCACGGTCTGAATGCTGGGAGCAGCCTGTTAGCTTGGATCCATCTGCTGCTGTAAGGAGGGTGGGGAGCGCAGTTTGAATGCTGGGAGCAGCTATTAGCTTGGGTCAGTCTGCTGATATAGGGAGGGTGGGGAGCGTGGTATGAATGCTTGGAGCAGCCTGTTAGCTTGGGTTCATCTGCTTCTGTAGGGAGGGTGGGAAGCGCGATCTGAATGCCGGGAGCAGCCTATTAACTTGGGTTCATCTGCTACTGTAGGGAGGGTGGCGAGCACCATCTGAATGCTGGAGCAGTCTGCTAGCTTGGGTCCATCTGATGCTGTAGAGAGGATGTGGAGCATGGTCTGAACATTGAGAGCAGCCTGTTAGCTTGGGTCTGAATGCTGGGAGCAGCCTTTTAGCTTGGGTTCATCTGCTGTTGTAGGGAGAGTGGGGAACATGTTCTGAATGCTGGGAGAAGCTTGTTAGCTTGGGTCTATCTGCTGCTGTAGGGATGGTGGGGAGCATGGTCTGAATGCTGGAAGTAGTCTGTTAGCTTGAGTCTGCCTGCTGCTGTAGGAAGGGTGGGGAGCACAGTTAGAAGAGAGAGTCCTAAAGGAACTCTTGAAACTGAGGGTGGACAAGGCAATGGGGCCAGATGGGATATAGCCCAGCATACTAAAAGAACTCCCTATTCAACAAATTGTTAGAGGAGGGAGTAGTACCAGAGAACTGGAGGAGGGCGAACATGATACCCCTTCACAAAATTAGAAGCAAGGTAGACGTGGGAAACTATCGACCAGTCAGTTTGAACTCAGTGGTGGAAAAGATGATGGAATCACTGTTAAAAGAAAGGATTGTGAAATATCTAGAAGCTAGCAGGGCACTGGACCCAAGGCAACATGGATTCACAACAGGAAGGTCTTGTCAAATGAATCTGATGGATTTTTTTGACTGGGTAACAAGTGTAGTAGATCAGGGAGGGGTGGTGGACATGGCCTACCTAAATTTAAGCAAGGTATTTGACACAGTTCTGCACAAGAGGTTAGTGAACAAGTTGGGCAGCCTGGGACTGGGTCACAAGGTGACAAACTGTTTCAGAAATTGGCTTAGCAACAGAACACAGAGGGTTATAGTAAACAGAGTTCAATCTGAAAAAAGGGGAGTAACCAGTGGGCTGCCACTGGGTTTAGTACTGGGGCCAGTCCTCTTTAATGTCTTCATTTACGACATTGCGGAGGGACTCGAAGGAAAGGTATACCTCTTTGCAGATGACACCAAGATCTGCAATAGGATTGACACTTCAGGGTGAGTGGAGAAGATTTAGCCAAGTTGGAGGAATGGTCAAGAGTATGGCAGCTTGGATTCAATGCCAAGAAGTGCGAAATCATGCACTTGGGAAACAAAAGCCCAGGGGAGGACTACACGATGTGGGGGGGGGGGTTACTAACAACAACCAAACTAGAAAGAGACCTGAGGGTAGTCATAACAGATGATCTAAAAATAGCCAAACAATGTGAGAAGGTAATGAGATAAACCAGGGGGATGCTGCGGTGCATAGGGAGAGGTATCACCAGTAGAAAACAGGAGCTTGTGATGCCGCTGTACAGGCAGTTGGTGAGGCCTCATCTGGCGTACTGCATGCAGTTCTGGAGACCTCATCTCTGAAAGTACATTGACAGGGTGGTGGCAGTCCAGAGAAGGGCAACAAAAATGGTGCTGGGGCTACACCAGAAACCATACGAGGAGAGAGATTGAGGGAAAATAGTATGTATACACTGGAGGAAAGGAAGGAGAGGGGGACATGATAGAGACATTCAAATGCCTCAAGGGGAACAATAGAGTTCAAGAGGGCAGCATCTTTCAGAAAATAAGATGTACAAGAACAAGGATTCACAATATGAGGCTGGAGGGGGGAAGACTCGGGGGCAATGTGAGGAAGTATTTTTTCACATAAAGAGTGGTGGATGCATGGAACAGCCTCCCTGCTGATGTGGGGGCAACAATAGTAGGAGAATTCAAGAATGCATGGAACAGGCAGAAGCTAACACTAGTGATAGGAAGGAGGAGGTAGGCTGCAGATCAAGTAGGATCTGGAGTTTTTACAGTAGGTAGGGAAATGGGCAGACTAGGTAGGCCAGGAGGTCCTTATCTGCCATCAAATTCTATGTTTCTTAAATATTACCCAAATTGAGTTATCGAACATGTTCAATTAGGACCTACTGAAGTAATCTAAAATCTCAACTAGGGAGATGTGAAACATATTGGATGTTCGCATTCAGGGGCTTAGAAGCACCAGGTTTAAATAAACATTTTCAGATCATGCCATTTCTTCGTTATGAAATGCCACACACATGATTCATATGTTTCCAGTTGGCATGAGGTTTTTACTGTCACTCCTGTTTTAAAGCGAATTGTAGGGTAAGATAGCAAATGTATTTCACATTAGCCATTAGGTAAATTGGTGGTGAAGTGGCCTTTCACAAAACATGATTTCAACAATTATTTTCTTAAAATTAATACTAAACAAAAGTTATTTGGAATGTCCTATATTTAGAATGGGTATTATTTAATAACATTGTTTGTTCTGTGTCTGCTTTTCTTAGGAAAACCAAAAAAACATGGAATATAATTCCTGTGCCTGATTTATATGTGGCTCTGAAATTCTTCTGCCAGTGGTAGTACTTGAACTTTTTACTAACAAGATGTGGAAGCTGTGAAAATGCATTGTTGGTTACCATACAAATTTTATCCACCAGATGGCATCTTTTCTTTCTGATAGATGTGGACTGTATAAACAGAATGTTACTAGCTATATTTAGGGGGGAGAGAGAGAGAGAGAGAGACAGAGCAATATACATATATATGGTCTTCGAGTTCCTTGATAACTGTGTGTAATCATGTATTGACTAAATTGAATTCTTACAGGAATAGAATCATTGTGTTTTTTTAATTGTTTCTCCATTTTATATGTGTGGTAATTCATGAAATAAATATGGATTGTTACAAAAATGTTGTCAGTATTGTCCCGTTACATGTAATACTTACTGATTATGTCATCACGTGAACACAATAAAAAGAGACACTTTGTGACTTGATCATTAACCCTAGGAAAAAAGTGCCCAGGTGATGCAGGAAAAACTGTTGGATGGTCTAGCAGGGGCAACAAGCTGTATGCTCTGTACTAAGATCCAAAATACGTGTGAGTAATAAATTGCACTTTGTGCACTTCAATCAATGTTTTTTTGGGTGCTTATACTTCTTGGGTAGAGAAAGTGTGATGTCCTTTGGTTGATTTTCTGGCTTTGGGCCTGGTCTGGCACACCACCCTTAGTCCTAGGAAGAACCTTGTTTGTTTTCCTGTTTAAAATTCCCAGTCATTTACATAAGATAATAACTTCCTCATGAAGATGTATTAGATGATCTCAAAAAGGGCACAATTGCTTAAGCCTACTAATGGAATAGGAATGAGACCAATACCCCAAAACATTGCTTATAAGAAAAATTAACTGTCAGTGACACACACACACACACACACACACACACACACACACACACTACAATCGCTCACACTTACTTCACCCATCTATTTAAAATTTCTACCCCACCCCATTATCTGTAACAAATAATATCAAAACAGTTAAATACATAAAAAAGCCCTACATTATTTATTTAATTATTTCAAACGTTTTACCAGGAAAGTCATACTGAGCGTGTATCAACTCATTTCCAGATGTGTCCTGGGGGAAGAGGGAACAGAGGAGAAGAGAACAAAGTACAATATATAAAATAATACAGTAATATGGAAATAACAATTTACAATTCAAGAACACTAAAGAATACATTTTCAAACAGCAAATTAGCATACAGAAAATTGTGGAACAGGCTAAAGAAGATCAAACAGCAACACAACAAATTAAGAAACAGGGAGAAATGACTGACACTAGGTGCGGTACAGTGCTGGTGTCAGTGTCAGGTGGGTTGCAGGTGAATAGGAGTCCACTGCAATATCAGAAGCAACTGCAGGAGTGAATAGAGCACTCATGGAGGAGAGCTCTTATAGCAGGAAAGGAAGAAGCAGAATGAATGGAAATGGGAAGTGAGCACCATATAACAAAGCAGTCTGGACAGCAGTAGACTGCATTTGAGGGAGAACTAGAAAGCAAGACCAAGAATTGTGAAGGGAGTAAGATGAAGAAGGGGAGCAACGAGATGAGAGAAACAATATACTATGGGAGAAAGCCAAACCAATATTTGGAGATAAAGGAAGCACAGTGGGTAAGGCACCTGACATCAAGAGATGGGAGGGAGAGGGAAGAGTAGAGAGTACAATGGTATTATGCAGGGGTTTGTCAAGGGCAAAGCGACAGAAGGAGTGAAAGACAGGGTCCAGTCTTGCTAAAGTGGATTTTGGAGCAGCACTATAAACAATGTCTTCATAGTCAAAAATGGGGAGAATCATGTTGGCAAGATTTCTCTGCATGCAGGAAATGGAATGCTTCTATTGTTTTTGTATTGGGCCCCAATCTTGGAGTGGAGTTCTTGTGGATAGCATCTACATGAACAGAAAAATCAAAGTGGCTGTCCAACAAAACCGCAAAGTATTTGAAGGAGGAGACTTATTCAATAATTGCAAAATCAAGGGTATGAAAGGAGGGAAGGGGGGATCTAGTAAGCTTCTACCTGGTGCCAGAAGTCATAGAGACTGTTTTCTTAGCACTGAGGGATAACTGAGGTTCTCAGAACCAGAGCTGTATGTTGTTAAGGTCCAGTTCAAGCTGATTCATGAGGGCAGGGGCAGAAGAGCCAGAGGAAAAGAGTACCGTATCATCTGCATGCATATGAATGGACAAAGAGGAGCAGGCATTGGGAAGGTAATTTAGGAGAATGAAGAAAAGAACTGGGCCAAGGACAGACTCTTGTGCGATGCCAGAACTGACAGGAAGTGGGGGGTGGGGAGTCTCCAATATGGACGGCTTGCAACCTGCCCTCAATGTAGGATCGGATCCACTCAAATGAGGAAGCTGAGGTAGAATGGGTTGGGCTACAGTGTCAAAAGCTTTGGCTAAGTCGACAAAATGATGGAGATGACAAGGCCCTGATCCATGACGGAGAGGATAGTATCAATGGGCAGGAAGAGATAGGTGAAAGTGGAATGTGACTTTCTAAACCCAAACTGGAAAGGAGTGAAGAAAGAGGCTGAGTCAAGAAAAAGGAGCAAGTTGGGATAGAACAA